>CP136058.1:360630034-362020659 GCA_032464435.1 Aegilops umbellulata
TCTAGTATCTATCAAGCAATTGGCGATGACTAGCTCATCTATATATGAGTATATTGACTTAGGAGCCAAATGAGAACATTTGATCATAGGTTATACTCATCGTTTAAGCACAAGTGGGATTACCACTTATACATAAAAGCATTGTTGTGTTCACACCATTAGAGTTGCTTTAGCTCAGTTCTTAGAGTAAAGCTCCCCCTAGATGTGAGATCCCCCTAAAGAGGGATGAACTAACCTTGGGTTTTGTCGATGATGACTTCATGTAGATGTTGAAGATGTGGATCCTCAATGTTGATGTAGTTCATTTGAAGCTATCCATTGGAGTGAGTTGCACTTTCAATACCTACACGGGTTAGTCCCACAAGGAACAAACAAGGATATCAATAGACATAGAGTGATGCACACACATTATGATGTCTATGAAAGCTTTTAGATTACCTTGTCCCTTGTCTTACCAACAAGAGGGTTTGTGACTCCTTGAACTAGTGCAAGATGTGGAAGTTGATTGCACTTGTTCCTGCCAAGATGATAAGAGTGAAGTATGTTGGCGGAGTCACCCTCAAGAACTCTCTAGTTCTTCTTCTTCTGGATCCACACCATCTTGATGGGAATCCTTGGTGTTGTAGTTGTACTTGATGAAGTGGAACTTGAAGTAGTTTCGGGAACCCACTTGACTAAGGTCTTAGGAGCTTCTTCAAATGCATCAATTTCCTCTTGAAGCTTGTCCTTGCCTTTTCGTTTGTAGTCTTGTGGTGGAAGATCATCTTGAGCTTGTGTCCCTTTGAAACAAGTTGGATCATACTTCTCTTGTTGAGGAACAAACTTCGTCTTGGGGTATTGATCTTCTTACCACTCAACTCCATTGGCATTGAACTTTCGTTCAAAACCAACACCTTGATTCTTCCGGTGCCTTCCTTGCTTGCGTACAATTTCCTCGAATTGCTTACTTCCGGCAAGGCTCTTGTAAACTCATTTCTCTATGATTCCCTTCAATAAGCTATTTTATTGCTCAAGTGTAACTTGGCTAAGAGAGTCATTAGTGGAATCAAGAGAACTACTAGAAGCAACAATATTGGATTTAGCATGATCATTGTTACTACTAGAGGAAGAATCTTTCTTGTTCTTGTTACTAGACTTAACTTGAGGCATGTAAGTGGATAAGAGTAAATGCTTGGCAATGTAAGAAGAATTTTTCTTACGAAGATCATCATTGATTGCTTTTAAGAACTCATGCTCTTGCTCAAGGTTGAGCTTTTCAAAGCGTAATTTCTCATGAGTCCTTAACAGTTCTTGCTGATCTCCTAAGATAGTTTCATGAGCTAACTTAAGAGTGTTTAGTTCTTTAGTTAGAAACTCAATTTTCTCCTTATCATTGTCATTCGTTTTAGCATGATTAATTGACGTTTCATCATAGTATTCATCACTAGAGTTGTCAACAAGTAAATCATCATCACCTAACAAGTCATCTTCATCACTATTGAAATCAACATACTCGGGGTGTGATACCTTTGGGCCTTTAGCCATGAAGCATGTTCCAACTCCTTCATTTGGTGAGTCAAATATGTCATAGGAGTTGGTTGACACAAGTGCTAGACCGGCAACTGTTGGGGAACGTAGTAATTTCAAAAAAATTCCTACGCACACGCAAGATCATGGTGATGCATAGCAACAAGAGGGGAGAGTGTTGTCTACGTACCCTCGTAGACCAATAGCGGAAGCGTTATGACAACATGGTTGATGTAGTCGTACGTCTTCACGGCCCGACCGATCAAGCACCGAAACTACGGCACCTCCGAGTTCTAGCACACGTTCAGCTCGATGACGATCCCCGGACTCCGATCCAGCAAAGTGTCGGGGATGAGTTCCGTCAGCACGACGGCGTGGTGACGATCTTGATGTTCTACCGTCGCAGGGCTTCGCCTAAGCACTGCTACAATATTATCGAGGATTATGGTGGTGGGGGGCACCGCACACGGCTAAGAGAACGACCATGAAGATCAACTTGTGTGTCTAGAGGTGCCCCCCTGCCCCCGTATATAAAGGAGCAAGGGGGGAGGCCGGCCGGCCCTTGTGGGCGCGCCAAGGAGGAGGAGTCCTCCTCCTAGTAGGAGTAGGACTCCCTTCTTTCCCTTCTTTCCTACTCCTACTAGGAGGGGGAAAGGAAGGGGGAGAGGGAGAAGGAAAGGGGGGCGCCGCCCCCCCTCTCCTAGTACAATTCGGACCAGAGGGGGAGGGGGCGCGCGGCCCACCCTGGCCGCCCCTCTCTCTCTCCACTAGGGCCCATTAGGCCCATACTTCTCTCGGGGGGTTCCGGTAACCCTCCGGCACTCCGGTTTTCTCCGAAATCACCTGGAACACTTCCGGTGTCCGAATATAGTCGTCCAATATATCAATCTTTATGTCTCGATCATTTTGAGACTCCTCGTCATGTCCGTGATCACATCCGGGACTCCGAACAACCTTCGGTACAACAAAACATATAAACTCATAATGAAACTGTCATCGTAACGTTAAGCGTGCGGACCCTATGGGTTCGAGAACAATGTAGACATGACCGAGACACGTCTCCGGTCAATAACCAATAGCGGAACCTGGATGCTCATATTGGCTCCCAAATATTCTACGAAGATCTTTATCGGTTAGACCGCATAACAACATACGATGTTCCCTTTGTCATCGGTATGTTACTTGCCCGAGATTCGATCGTTGGTATCTTAATACCTAGTTCAATCTCGTTACCGGCAAGTCTCTTTACTCGTTCTGTAATAAATCATCTCGCAACTATCTCATTAGTTGCATTGCTTGCAAGGCTTAAGTGATGTGCATTACCGAGAGGGCCCAGAGATACCTCTCCGACAATCGGAGTGACAAATCCTAATCTCGAAATACGCCAACCCAACATGTAACTTTGGAGACACCTGTAGAGTACCTTTATAATCACCCAGTTACGTTGTGACATTTGGTAGCACACAAAGTGTTCCTCCGGCAAACGGGAGTTGCATAATCTCATAGTCATAGGAACATGTATAAGTCATGAAGAAAGCAATAGCAACATACTAAACGATAGGGTGCTAAGCTAATGGAATGGGTCATGTCAATCACATCATTCTCCTAATGATGTGATCCCGTTAATCAAATGACAACACATGTCTATGGTTAGGAAACATAACCATCTTCGATTAACGAGCTAGTCAAGTAGAGGCATACTAGTGATGTTTAGTTTTGTCTATGTATTCACACAAGTATTATGTTTCCAGTTAATACAACTCTAGCATGAATAATAAACATTTATCATGATATAAGGAAATAAATAATAACTTTATTATTGCCTCTAGGGCATATTTCCTTCAGTCTCCCACTTGCACTAGAGTCAATAATCTAGATTACACAGTAATGATTCTAACACCCATGGAGCTTTGGTGCTGATCATGTTTTGCTCGTGGAAGAGGCTTAGTCAATGGGTCTGCTACATTCAGATCCGTATGTATCTTGCAAATCTCTATGTCTCCCACCTGGACTAGATCCCGGATGGAATTGAAGCGTCTCTTGATGTGCTTGGTTCTCTTGTGAAATCTGGATTCCTTTGCCAAGGCAATTGCACCAGTATTGTCACAAAAGATTTTCATTGGACCCGATGCACTAGGTATGACACCTAGATCGGATATGAACTCCTTCTTCCATACTCCTTCGTTTGCTGCTTCTGAAGCAGCTATATATTCCGCTTCACATGTAGATCCCGCCACGACGCTTTGTTTAGAACTGCACCAACTGACAGCTCCACCATTTAATGTAAACACGTATCCGGTTTGCGATTTAGAATCGTCCGGATCAGTGTCAAAGCTTGCATCAGCGTAACCATTTACGATGAGCTCTTTGTCACCCCCATATACGAGAAACATATCCTTAATCCTTTTCAGGTATTTCAGGATGTTCTTGACCGCTGTCCAGTGATCCACTACTGGATTACTTTGGTACCTCCCTGCTAGACTTATATCAAGGCACACATCAGGTCTGGTACACAGCATTGCATACATGATAGAGCCTATGGCTGAAGCATAGGGAACATCTTTCATTTTTTTTCTCTATCTTCTGCAGTGGTCGGGCATTGAGTCTTACTCAACTTCACACCTTGTAACACAGGCAAGAATCCTTTCTTTGCCTGATCCATTTTGAACTTCTTCAAAACCTTGTCAAGGTATGTGCTTTGTGAAAGTCCAATTAAGCGTCTTGATCTATCTCTATAGATCTTAATGCCCAATATGTAAGCAGCTTCACCGAGGTCTTTCATTGAAAAACTCTTATTCAAGTATCCCTTTATGCTATCCAGAAATTCTATATCATTTCCGATTAGTAATATGTCATCCACATATAATATCAGAAATGCTACAGAGCTCCCACTCACTTTCTTGTAAATACAGGCTTCTCCAAAAGTCTGTATAAAACCAAATGCTTTGATCACACTATCAAAGCGTTTATTCCAACTCCGAGAGGCTTGCACCAGTCCATAAATGGATCGCTGGAGCTTGCACACTTTGTTAGCTCCCTTTGGATCGACAAAACCTTCCGGCTGCATCATATACAACTCTTCTTCCAGAAATCCATTCAGGAAAGCAGTTTTGACATCCATCTGCCAAATTTCATAATCATAAAATGTGGCAATTGCTAATATGATTCGGACAGACTTAAGCATCGCTACGGGTGAGAAGGTCTCATCGTAGTCAATCCCTTGAACTTGTCGAAAACCTTTTGCAACAAGTCAAGCTTTGTAGACAGTAACATTACCGTCAGCGTCAGTCTTCTTCTTGAAGATCCATTTATTCTCAATTGCTTGCCGATCATTGGGCAAGTCAACCAAAGTCCATAATTTGTTCTCATACATGGATCCCATCTCAGATGGCTTCAAGCCATTTTGCGGAATCTAGGCTCACCATCGCTTCTTCATAGTTCGTAGGTTCGCCATGATCTAGTAGCATGACTTCCAGAACAGGATTACTGTACCACTCTGGTGCAGATCTTACTCTAGTTGATCTACGAGGTTCAGTAGTGACTTGTTCTGAAGTTTCATGATCATTATCATTAGCTTCCTCACTAATTGGTGTAGGTGTCACAGAAACCGGTTTCTGCAATGTAGTACTTTCCAATAAGGGAGCAGGTACAGTTACCTCATCAAGTTCTACTTTCCTCCCACTCACTTCTTTCGAGAGAAACTCCTTCTCTAGAAAGGATCCATTCTTAGCAACAAATGTCTTGCCTTCGGATCTGTGATAGAAGGTGTACCCAACAGTCTCCTTTGGGTATCCTATGAAGACATATTTCTCCAATTTGGGTTCGAGCATCGCAGCCCCAAACTTTCAGAAACGACAACTTTGGTTTCTTGCTAAACCATAGTTCATAAGGTGTCGTCTCAACGGATTTTGATGGTGCCCTATTTAACGTGAATGTGGCCGTCTCTAAAGCATAACCCCAAAACGATAGCGGTAAATCTATAAGATACATCATAGATCGTACCGTATCAAGTAAAGTACGATTACGACGTTCGGACACACCATTACGCTGTGGTGTTGCGGGTGGCGTGAGTTGCGAAACTATTCCGCATTGTTTCAAATGTAGACAAAACTCGTAACTCAAATATTCTCCTCCATGATCAGATCGTAGAAACTTTATTTTCTTGTTACGATGATTTTCAACTTCACTCTGAAATTCTTTGAACTTTTCAAATGTTTGAGACTTATGTTTCATTAAGTAGATATATCCATATCTGCTTAAATCATCTGTGAAAGTGAGAAAATAACGATATCCGCCACAAGCTTCAACATTCATTGGACCACATACATCTGTATGTATGATTTCCAACAAATCTGTTGCTCTCTCCATAGTACCGGAGAACGGCGTTTTAGTCATCTTGCCCATGAGGCACGGTTCACAATTACCAAGTGATTCATAATCAAGTGGTTCCAAAAGTCCATCAGTATGGAGTTTCTTCATGTGCTTTACACCCATATGACCTAAACGGCAGTGCCACAAATAAGTTGGACTATCATTATCAACTCTGCATCTTTTGGCTTCAACATTATGAATATGTGTATCACTACTTTCGAGATTCATCAAAAATAGACCACTCTTCAAGGGCGCATGACCGTAAAAGATATTACTCATATAAATAGAACAACCATTATTCTCTGATTTAAATGAATAACCATTTCGCATCAAACAAGATCCAGATATAATGTTCATGCTCAACGCTGGCACCAAATAAAAATTATTTAGGTCTAAAACTAATCCCGAAGGTAGATGTAGAGGTAGCGCGCCGACCGCGATCACATCGACTTTGGAACCATTTCCCACGCGCATCGTCACCTCGTCCTTTGCGAGTGTTCGCTTAATCCGTATTCCCTGTTTCGAGTTGCAAATATTAGCAACAGAACCAGTATCAAATACCCAGGTGCTACTGCGAGCTCTAGTAAGGTACACATCAATAACATGTATATCACATATACCTTTGTTCACCTTGCCATCCTTCTTATCCGCCAAATACTTGGGGCAGTTCCGCTTCCAGTGACCAGTCTGGTTGCAGTAGAAGCACTTAGATTCAGGCTTAGGTCCAGATTTGGGTTTCTTCTCCTGAGCAGCAACTTGCTTGCTGTTCTTCTTGAAGTTCCCCTTCTTCTTCCCTTTGCCCTTTTTCTTGAAACTAGTGGTCTTGTTAACCATCAACACTTGATGCTCCTTCTTAATTTCTACCTCCGCAGCTTTTAGCATTGCGAAGAGCTCGGGAATTGTCTTATCCATCCCTTGCATATTATAGTTCATCACGAAGCTGTTGTAGCTAGGTGGAAGTGAATGGAGAATTCTGTCAATGACGCAATCATCCAGAAGATTAACTCCCAGTTGAATCAAGTGATTGTTATACCCAGACATTTTGAGTATATGCTCACTGACATAACTGTTCTTCTCCATCTTGCAGCTATAAAACTTATTGGAGACTTCATATCTCTCAATTCGGGCATTTGCTTGAAATATTAACTTCAACTCCTGGAACATCTCATATGCTCCATGACGTTCAAAACGTCGTTGAAGACCCAATTCTAAGCCATAAAGCATGGCACATTGAACTATCGAGTAGTCATCAGCTTTGCTCTGCCAGACGTTCTTAACATCGTCAGTTGCATCAGCAGCAGGCCTGGCACCTAGCGGTGCTTCCAGGACATAACTCTTCTGTGCAGCAATGAGGATAATCCTCAAGTTACGGACCCAGTCCGTGTAATTGCTACCATCATCTTTCAACTTTGCTTTCTCAAGGAACGCATTAAAATTCAACAGAACAACAGCACGGGCCATCTATCACTTCGGTTAGACCGAAACGTTACGAAGGGAAACAGAGAGATTGCAATCCCATCTCGGTGAGACCGAGATTCCTATCGTGAAACTGATTTGTCTAGGGTTTGTGGCAGTGGCTATGACATGTGAAACTCGGTGGCGCCGGATAGAAAGAATCAGTGGGGCCGAGTTTGACTTTTGGTTTAGGTCAAATGTGGATGTGATAAAGTAGTTGAGGGTTTTTGGAGCATATCACTAAGCACATAAAGCAAAAGGCTCATTAAGCAACACCTCATCCCTCATTGATAGTATTGGCTTTTCCTATAGACTCAATGTGATCTTGGATCACTAAAATATAAAATGCAGAGTCTTGATCTTGAAGCTTGAGCCAATCTTTTGTCCTTATAATTTTGAGGGATCCACTTTCCTCATCCATGCCATGCCATTCATTGAGCTTTTCCTGAAATATTAATCTTGGAATAATGTTAGCTCAACGAGCTATATGTTGTTAGGAATTACCAAAACCACCTAGGGATAGTTGCACTTTCAATGACCCCATTGGCGAATGAGAAGTCGACACGTGGAGGATCATCAATTTTTGACGTTGTTAATGGGTATCGGATCTGGAACCTGCACCCGATAGCTTAATGATGACCTGTTACAAGGGTTGCCATGTGTCGGATACCCTTGATGAAACACTTCCATGACGCACTATTTTCTGTCATGGAAGTGCATACTTCCATGATAAAAACTGATTATTGTCATGTAACATATCTATGACATTACATACGTGATTATCTTGATTCTGTCATAAAACCGTCACAGATGTACATGGGTGACAGAAAACGTGACCTACTAGCAAAAATGGGTATCATCATGGATGTGTCTTTTTTCTGTTGTGTCACATGCCTCGTCCTCTTCATATCTAGATCTGGATGTTCATCCTTCCTTCATCATCCACGAGCCCATATTAATCCTTGTTTCGATATTGTCGTGGTTAGACCCAATCCTTCACATCCAGTGACCATGGGTGGATACTCTTTCTCATCCTTCTTTCGTTGTGTTAACAGCGCAACGACGTTCGAAAGTAATGGTCTTTATTATTTTTATTTTATAATGTTGCTTGGGGTCCTTTGGATTAATTTGTAGACATGTGACGACCAAAAAAACATCTGACACATATAAACCACGCGTTGGAGTGCGGGCATGCCTCTAATACCAATGGCAGCCACTCACACAAATATCTTTCATCCCCAAATAGTTCTCCTCCACCATGGCTCATCCCTCCGGTGTGCCACCCCCTCTCGAAAACATCACATCCCCCTTCTATCTTGCCTACCATCCTCCAAAGTATCAACCCTCCCTTGTTGCGTTGTTGAAACACCGTCGACGCCTTCCCTGTCCTCCATGTATCTAGATCTAGTACCGAAGGTAATCGCTAATGGCCAGATCTGGTCTCCATGTCATCCCCACATTTAGGTCTGGTCTCATCGGCAATAGAGGATACGTTCATCCTCTTGATGGCTAGATTTGGTCTTCATGTCATCCCCATGTTCAGATCTGGTCTCATCGACAACAGGGGATGCCTTCATCGTCTCGCTGGCTAGATCTAGGTGCTCGTCCTTTTCCCCATCACCACTGTGGTCAGGTTCAAGCATATTTCTACCATTGTTGACGTTATCTAATCCAGTCTCTCGTTCTTCCTTGGTTCCATGGTCAGATCTGATCTCTCATCATTCCACGGGCAGGTCCGATCTTCAATCCTTCCTTCGTTGTCTTGGCGGACAGATGTGGAAACAACACCGCAATCAATGGTATGTTTATATACTTGCTTTGTTCTTATTTTGTAATGTTTGCTTCAAAATTTGGGCCATTCCATTCTTTCTTCTCCATGTGGGAGCCAGGACAACTAGATAGCTTGGGCAAATTACAAAGAATGCCGACGATAAGCATTTGCCATGAAAATTGTTCATTACTTTCTTGTTTCTTGCTTATAGACCCACTAGTGCCTCGAGGAACAATTCAACACATGAAAAGTACCCTCCTTCACATTATCTTTTTTTGCGGGGAACCCCCCCCCCCCCTCACATTATCAACCTCATTTATCCTTTCTTGTCCAGAGGCAATGCATAGTTTTAGTGCAAGAAAAAGATTATCAAGGAGGATCATGGCTAACAAGCTATCACATGTCCCTTCTATTTTATCGACCATCCTCCAAAGTATTGACCCTCCCTTGTTGCATTTGTGAAACACCGTCAACGTGTTCCTTATCCTCCATGTATCTAGATCTAGTATCGCAATTAGTCACGAATGGCCAGATCTGGTCTCCATGTCATCCCCACATTTAGATCTGGTGCCATCGAGAACAGAGGATGCATTCATCCTCTCGATGGCTAGATCTAGGTGCCCGCCCTTCTCCCCATCACTTTTGTGGTCATGTTCAATCATCTTTCTATCATTGTTCACGTTATCTGATCCGGTCTCTCATTCTTCCAGCGTTCCATGGTCAGATGCGATCTCTCATCATCGCTTTCATCCCATTGCCAGCTCCGATCTTCGATCCTTCCTTTGTTGTCTTGCAAACATATGTTGAAACGATACCGATAACCAATGGTATGTTTATACATTTACTTTATTCTTATTATGTAACGCTGGCTTGATAGCCTGCCGCTGAGCCATCCCCTTTCTTTCTTCTCCATGTGGGACCCACAATAGCCAGATAGCGTGGGCAAATTACGAAGGATCCCGGCGATAAGCACTTGCCGTGAAAAATTGTTCATTGCTTTCCTATTTCTTGCTATAGCTCAACCACTGCCTCGAGGAACAATGCAACACATGGCAGCTACCCTCCCTCACATTATCAACCTCATTTATCCTTTCTCGAGTACACTCTATGGCAAACAAGCCATGGAAATCCAAACCAGTGTTAGGAGGAGAGGTCCCACAAAAAAAAATGGAGAAACAATTGCCAAGATAAGCCAGGGCTTCACGGGGGAAAGCGAAGGAAAGCAATCTCGGCACTTTCCCCCCTAAATTACAGCGCTCTTCATCCCACGTCGAAGGATCTCATCGGGTCGTAGCACACATCTCTCTCCCTGCCCCGACCCCGATATATTCTCCCCCCCAAATCCCTTCCTCCGTCCGCCTTGTCTCGCTCTCTCGTTCTCTGCGTGACGACCCCCCTCCCCTCCTCGATATCCATCCTCCTCCCGCACGCAGAATTAGATCAGGGCGAGCGGGGCAGGGAGGATGGAGAACAGCAGCGGCCGGGAGGTGCTTCCGAACGGAGGAGGAGCCGGGGGGATGGGCAACGGCGCGGCGAACGGGCGGGCGGTGCAGGCGCTGCAGCGGAGCTTCGCCGAGGTGCAGATGATCCTGGAGAAGAACCGGATTCTGATCCAGGAGATCACCCAGAACCAGGAGTCGCTCGAGGCCGGCGGCCTCAGCCGCAACGTCGCCCTCATCCGCGAGCTCAACAGCAACATCGCCCGCGTCGTCGACCTCTACAACGCCCTCTCCTGCTCCTTCTCCAGCTCCCTCACCAACGGCTCCGCCCCCGCTGCCTCCGACGCCTCCAAGGGGGGCTACAAGAGGCCGCGCCCTGCCCAGTAGAAGAGACAGACCGTCGGCGCCCTCTTCTCCTCTGTTCAGATTTAGATTTCTGCTGTGGCCATCCATGGCCGGGGCTCAGCGGCAGGCAGATTTGAGACTTCCTCTTTTTTTTTCTTCGTTTTCTTCTTTGTTTTAGCGTTGAGCTGAGAGATATGGACATGGGCAGCTTGTTGTCAGAGATGAAACAAAGATGCAGGCAGCAGTGTGTGGCTGTATCAGTATGTATCTGTGTTTGTGTTGTGTGTTGTTCTATGGCCTACTGGCGCTGGTGTCTTTCTTTCAGGCCAGATCGGATGGAATGATTGCTTTGTCCTGTGAAGTCGGTTGGTGAGAGGAGAGAGAAGCGATCCTGCTACTGCTACTGCTCATCATCAGGGATCAAGTACAAGAATCTGATCCATGATGGATCTCCTTCACACATCTTCTTTTTCATCATGTGCCTTTATTTGGATCTTCAGAACTGACTAATCTTAACTCCATAGGATGCATTTTTTTCCAGGAAGCAAGCACTTCAATCCCTGCAGAACTTATTTGTTCCGACCTGCCATTCTCAAACATGGAAATTCTCCGAGTTCTAGTTCGATTTCTTCAAAGAAAATTTCCCGTGCTTCGAGCAGCTCAATATCCATAGAACACATGGAAATAACCCACATCGCAAAGAATTCAACTTGCATACACTTGCTTTCGCAAATCTTGTGGGTGCCAAACAGTTCAATTCCGTAGAAACATGGAAATTCCGTCCAAACCTTTCGATTTCACTAGAAACATGGAAAGTCCGCACACTCAGATAGTTCAATTCCCATAGGAACAAGAAGTACTCCTCTGAAGCGACGACGATGCTTGTAGTCGTCACTAGGTGATCTACGGATCTGGATGTAATTTTTATTATTTTCGATATTCGTTGTACTATCATGATTGATGATGAATATATTGAAAATTTACCGGAAAAAATAACTCCTTTGTTCTAGACATGCCGAAGTCAAAGAAGCGGGTTTCTTGTAAACCTGGAAACGTCTCCCTTTTGGAGCAAAAACATGCCGTTCTTGTGGTAACGCACACATGAACAATCTTTCCACGCAAAGGCATCGCAAAGGGTGGAGCAGAGAGCGTGACTCCATTGTCATCACTCAAGCGGAGGGGATAGATGACAGCAGAGCAGGGCCAAAAGTTTTCGTCAGGCACGCCCGTTTCAAGGCGAGCCAAGGACGCGCCCGGTTGTCGCTGGCCCAGAAAAAACCAAAAAAAACTGCCCCGGGCTTTCTCCTACTCACTTAACGCCATCTAAAGAAAAGCCTGCAATTAATCACCATCTAAGAAACGTCTGCATTTACGCAGTGCCGGGTGCCCCGGGCGGGTGGTCCAGCCAGCCCCCCCGCCCCCGGACCGGTGTGGCGTGAGAGGCCGCGTGATCGCGGCGTCTGACCGCCCACGGCTTTTGGTTCGGATATCGGCCGGGAGCCCGCGCCGCGACCTCGATCGGATGCCACGTACTGCCGTGTGGAGCGGCGTACGAGACGTGCAGTGCGCAAGCGTTTTGCCGCACGCTATCTCGGCCTGCGTTGCGTGTTTGGCGTCGCGGTGGATCACGAGATGACTCTCGGTTGGTTCCGGCCGAGATCTTACGGATGAAAACGTGATGCGCGAGAAGGAACAGGGTTTTTTTTTTAACACGCAAACCCTTATATTTATGCCTATGAACGCACCCACACATCTTATCTTATAAGCATCTTCGAGAGATTGAGCTGGCATATCATTTTCAGATTCTATAAAGTTATCATAGGCGCCTCGTAGTCGACGGGAACGCCCACAAATAAATCTAGAAATAAATGTGAGCATCAGAACATAAACACTGGTGGGTTGGGCCCACTATCCTCTTATCCATCCAACCATAGATTGGTTCGCGAAGGGATAGGGGTCTGTTTGGTTGTCTCGTCATTTTTCTTTTTTGCTACTTTGCGTATTTGTCCTAATTAAGCTTGGTTGAGCAAATGCAGGCAAAAAATCATTTTCTGCATATCATTTGGTTGCCTGTATACCCTCTAACCTGACTTTGAAGAAACGCAAATCGTGTTGTTTGGTTGCAGGCTTGTTTAAACACAAACGCAAGTCAGACTGTTTGGTTAAATGCAATACATGTTGTCTGGTAATCTCCTTTTAGAGTAGCAAGCTTACTAGTTCACTCGCAGGCAGTGTTGGAAATATGAGCAATTTATCATAAGATTTAATTAGCAGAAACAATAAATAAAACATGACTAGAATGACAGAGATAAGACAAGCCATGCAATTTAACAAAGAGTACGCAAATATCATATGTACTTGTGAACTTGAACAGAACATGTCTAGTGCAAACACTTGAACAAGAAACTCTACCATGATCTTCAATAGAAATACATGAATACATACTGAGCAGCAGAGGAAGCATCAGCGTTGGTGCTAATGTTGTCCCCCATGTCGTCGAAGAGGTTTTTGGGGAAGAAGTCGTAATTGAGGAAGTGATCGTCGGCGTCTGTGGCGTTCGGGATGAAGAGTTCAGTAGTCGCGCAGAGCACTTCCTAAAAACCTTATCAACCTTCTCTCGTACATGACTCGAAGCGGCGAGGTTTCATAGGTCTACTATCCCGACCTGCGGTGCACGCCGAAAGCCGAGATGGGAAAGAACCTAGCGGTAACTCAGTGCTTGAAACTTGGTAGCGGAGGCATATGTTGTTCTGATGTGTCTCAGTGGAGAGGAGCGACGTCCCTTTTATAGGCACGGAAGGAGAAGGCGAATGAGTAGCGACGGGAGGTGAAACAAAGAGATGGGAGACGAAACGAACAAGCAGCGGTTGAAGGGTGCATCGTTCGTATTCAATCTCAACTACAACAAAATCTTTTCAGCTTTCGTGCCACCTTACATATGCCAATCATGTGTCCCGTGAATCAATGCTATTCTGTGGTAAAGATGAAAACCATGCTTTAGCTCGATCTCTGATAGAGATTTTTTTTTCAATTTCACAGTATCATTATCCATATCTTTTTTTTTGCATATCACATAATTCAATGAAAGTACTATGATGAGATGCAACATCTTCATTAGGATTTTCAGTAAATTTTTCTTTCATAACAAGATTTAACAACACATCATTATATCATATGACTCCACACTTGTGGCGGGAGTAGCAAATGGTGTACTAATAAAATTATTATTAGTATTATTCGAGAAATCACACAACTTAGTTTTTTAGTAGACACGGTGGCAAAGATGGCACACAAGATATTTTTGGGACGTGGTTTGTGGGAATTTTTTTTGAGATGTGGTTTGTGGATTTTTATCGATGATCGCTCGAAGCAGCAAAATCAAGTGTCACGCAATACTCCGTATTAGAAGTATGCAACTTCAAAAGGAAAAGATGATACACTTACAAAATGTCTGTCACATTCACGTCGCACCCGGACACGGTCGGTCCAGCACGATCGCTCACTGAATGTAACGTGCATCGTGTTATGTTTTCGCTCACTTGTGGGACCAAAGTTGAGAGCAAACCGACGGCAGGCAAATGCCCCCCCTCGCCGCCTACGTTGGTTGAATTGAGAGAGAGAGACGAGGAAGGAGAGATTGTAGCACATATTCCAAAAATGTTGTTGAGTGTGAGGCGGGCCATGTGTTAATAAAGTGTACTAGGAGCACTCCATATTCTAGTGTAGATGTTGTGAGTGCTCTAGTATATTGGATTGGCTACACGTGACGAAACCACATAGCAAGCGCATGCGTGAGAACAAGCATCCACGTGTTTGTATACTAAACTATTTCCCATTTGAATATGTGAGTGTACATATACTTGAAGAAAATATGCCCTAGAGGCAATAATAAAGTTGTTACTTTATATTTCCTTATTCATGATAAAGGTTTATTATTCATGCTAGAATTCTATTGATCGGAAACCTTAATACATGTGTGAATACATAAACAAACACCGTGTCCCTAGTGAGCCTCTACTAGACTAGCTCGTTGATCAAAGATGGTTAAGGTTCCCTAAGCATTGACATGAGCTGCCATTTGATAACGGGATCACATCATTAGGAGAATCATGTGATGGACAAGACCCATACGTTAGCTTAGCATAATGATCGTTCAGTTTTATTGCTATTGCTTTCTTCATGTCAAATACATATTCCTTCGACTATGAGATTATGCAACTCCCAGATACCGGAGGAATGCCTTGTGTGCTATCAAACGTCACAACGTAACTGGGTGATTATAAAGATGCTCTACAGGTATCTTCGAAGGTGTTTTGTTGAGTTAGCATAGATCGAGATTAGGATTTGTCACTCCAAGTATCGGAGAGGTATCTCTGGGCCCTCTCGGTAATACACATCATAAGCTTGCAAGAAAATGACTAAGGAGTTAGTCACGAGGTGATGTATTACGGAACGAGTAAAGAGACTTGCCGGTAACGAGATTGAACTAGATATACCGACGATCGAATCTCGGGCAAGTAACATACCGATGGACAAAGGGAATTACGTATGTTGTCATAACGCTTTGACCGATAAAGATCTTCATAGAATATGTAGGAGCCAATATGGGCATCCAGGTTCCGCTATTGGTTATTGACCGGATAGGTATCTCGGTCATGTCTACATAGTTCTCGAACAGGTAGGGTCCGCACGCTTAACGTTCGATGACGATATAGTATTATATGAGTTATGTGATTTGGTGACCGAATGTTGTTTGAAGTCCCGTATGAGATCACGGAAATTATGAGGAGTCTCGAAACGGTTGAGAGGTAAAGATTGATATATAGGACGATAGTATTCGGACACCGGAAGTGTTTCGGGGTTTACCGGGTCACCGGAAGGGGTTCCGGGCACCCCCGACAAAAGATATGGGCCTTATGGGCCAAGAGGGGAAATGCACCAGCCACAAGGGGCTTGCACGCCCCCCATATGGGCCAGACAAGGTGGAGAAGGAAAGGGGAAGGAGGAAAGGCAAGTGTGGAATAGGATTCCCACTTCCTTCTCTCCCCCCCTCTGTCCTTCCACCTCCGATAGATATGGCACGGGGGCGCGCGGCTTGGTAGGAGCCCAAGTAGGATTTGGTCCTACTTGGGGCGCTTCCTGGCCTCTCTCCTTGGCCTTCTTCATTGTTGGCGTTGTCGTTCTCTTGTCGTGGTGGAGAAGGAGGTTGTTGATGTTCGTCTTGATGCGTTTCCTCGTTTTCTTCATCTTGGTGTGTCCCACTTGTGGATGCTTCCGTGTCAACTCTTGGTTCACCTTGTCGTGAAGTAGAAGCTTCCACTTGTACGGACGAGGTATTCTCCTTCACCTCCATTGGACGAATTTTGCCAATAGACAAGTCTTGGATTGCTTCTGAAGGGTCTTTGTCTCCTACATCAATTGGCAGTTGCTCTACTTGCGAGCCATTAGATTCATCAAACTTCACATCTACCGTTTCTTCAACCTTTCGGGTGAAAGAGTTGTAGACACGGTAAGTGTGAGAGTTTGAACCATAACCAAGTAGGAAACCTTCATGAGATTTAGGAGCAAACTTTGAACGACGATGCTTATCAAGAATGTAGCACTTTGAGCCGAATACTCAAAAGTATCCAACTTGGGGTTTGTTACCGGTGAGGAGCTCGTATGCCGTCTTGCCGAGTAGCTTGTGAAGATACAAGCGATTTGTTGCATGACAAGCCGTCTCAACTGCTTCTGCCCAAAAGTGCTTCGGCGTCTTGTACTCATCAAGCATCGTTCTCGCCATTTCGATGAGCGTCCGGTTCTTCCTCTCAACAACTCCATTTTGTTGAGGTGTGTACGTAGCTGAGAACTCGTGTGAAATCCCTTCTTCGTCAAGAAAGGTGTCCACCTTTGCGTTCTTGAACTCCGTTCCGTTGTCACTCTGAACCTTCTTGATCTTCACGTCAAACTGATTTTGGGCCTTCCTAGCGAAGTTTTTGAAGATCTTTTGGACCTGCGATTTATCATCAAGAAAGAACACCCACGTAAATCTTGAAAAATCATCAACTATAACTAGACCAAAAGAATTTCCACCGAGACTCTTGTAGGCATTGGGACCAAAAAGATCCATGTGAAGTAGCTCGAGTGGCCTCCTTGTGGTCATGATGTTCTTCACGGGATGCCTTCCTCCAACCTGTTTACCTGCTTGACAAGCACTACAAAGTCTATCCTTATCAAATATGACATTGTTAACTCCAAGGATATGATTTCCTTTAATAAGCTTGTCAAGGTTTCTCATGCCAACATGACCTAGTCGTCTATGCCACAACCAACCTTTTGAGGATTTAGCAATGAAGCAAGTTTTAGGTTGTGCCTTTTTAGAGAAATCGACAATGTAAAGGTCACCTCTATGTATACCGGTAAAGACCATTTTATGATTATCTTGACGAAACACTTGGTAATCTACCTCAGTAAATAGGACATTCAATCCGAAATCAGCAAGTCTAGATACTGAAAGTAAGTTGTAGCCAAGGGATTCAACGAGCATGACATTTTGAATGGAGCTATCGTGTGAGATGGCCACCTTACCAAGGCCAACCACTTTACCCTTTGAATTATCACCAAAGGTGACATATTTTCGAGGGCCGTCATTTTCAGCAAGCTCACGGAACATCTCTTCATCTCCGGTCATATGATCAGTACATCCACTGTCGAGAACCCATTCCTTTCCTCTTGACACATATCCTCGAAGATTAGCCAGAAGACCAAAGTGTCTCATTGCATCATCAAGATCGGAGTCACTATCATCATCTTCATCATAGTATCCATGTTCAACATCATCTTGTGATTTATCATATCCTAGAGAGGGTAATTCATTAGATAAATGATCATCAAAGTGGTCACTTTTATGAATTCTTGTGGATTCGGTTATGATATCGCCAATGATTCCAACATTTCCTTTAGCACGCATGAGATTGGTAAGCTCAGATAGACAATTACCAAAACTAGGATCACTAGAGTTCATCTTACTCATGGCAATAGATTTATGGAGAATTTCATCCAAATTTTTTAAAGAATAATCGGGGAATCATTCCTCAAGAAATTTCCATATAGTATAGGCACAATTAAGAGTAGGTAAACTAGTAATCAAGTTTTTGGGCAATCCTCTAATGATGAGCTCAACGGTTCTAAGATTGCGAATCATGTCAACATCTTCATCTAGAGTGGGATGCATAGGATCAACATGAGGAGCGCAAGGACTAGCAATATACTTGTTCAAATGGTATTGATTGAAAATCACAAGCATCTTATTTTTCCATTCATGAAAATACTCTCCATCAAGAATAGGCACTCTATGTCTAAGACTCCCTAAAGTAGACACATCCATCTTCCTCCAATGGTGATTAAACCAAGGCAATGGAGACCAAAGCTCTAATACCACTTGTAGGATCTAGAAGTAGATGTGTCTAGAGGGGGGGGGGGGTGATTAGACACTTAGTGCTAAAGTTGCAGTTTTTAAGCCTTTTCGGTTTGAGTGGAGTTTTAGGCACAATTTCAACATACACAATACATATCAAGCAAGCATGCAAAGAGTATATGGGCAGCGGAATATAAAGCATGCAACTTGCAAGAATGTAAAGGGAAGGGTTTGGAGAATTCAAACGCTATTGGAGACACGGATGTTTTTCCCGTGGTTCGGATAGGTGGTGCTATCCTACATCCACGTTGATGGATACTTCAACCCACGAAGGGTAACGGTTGCGCGAGTCCACGGAGGGCTCCACCCACGAAGGGTCCACGAAGAAGCAACCTTGTCTATCCCACCATGGCCATCGCCCACGAAGGACTTGCCTCACTAGCGGTAGATCTTCACGAAGTAGGCGATCTCCTTGCCCTTACAAACTCCTTGGTTCAACTCCACAATCTTGTCGGAGGCTCCCAAGTGACACCTAGCCAATCTAGGAGACACCACTCTCCAAGAAGTAACAAATGGTGTGTTGATGATGAACTCCTTGCTCTTGTGCTTCAAATGATAGTCTCCCCAACACTCAACTCTCTCTCACAGGATTTGGATTTGGTGGAAAGAAGATTTGAGTGGAAAGCAACTTGGGGAAGGCTAGAGATCAAGATTCATATGGTAGGAATGGAATATCTTGGCGTCAACACAAGGGTAGGTGGTTCTCTCTCAGAACATATGGGTTGGAAGTGTAGATGTGTTCTGATAGCTCTCTCCACGAATGAAGAGGAGGTGGAGGGGTATATATAGCCTCCACTTAAAATCCAACCATTACACACAATTTACCAATCTCGGTGGGACCGAATCAACAAACTCGGTCGGACCGAAATAGTAAACCTAGTGACCTTTAGAGATTTTCGGTGGGACTGACATGCAACTCGGTAGGACCGATATGGTTAGGGTTAGGGCATAACGTAATCTCGGTGAGACCGATTACACAAACTCGGTGTCGGGGTTGGATGCGACATATGCCAAAGGATGGCTTATCATGGTGGGGGCGAGTAGAACGTCGCCGGTGCCTGGAAGCAGGATGAGGCGTAGACATGCACGCCGGCGAATCTTACCCATCTTCGGGGCTCTCCGAGGAGATAATACCCCTACTGCTGCTCTGCGGGGTCTCCACATGATCACTATGGTGATATGTGTACAAGGTTGCTCCTCGAGCTGTGTTCTGGAGGTAGGAGAGGGCAAGGCTGGCTCTCTCCCTTATATGCTACTGGTCTAGTGGTAAGAGGTTCGAACCCTTTGCATGGGTGCCCCGGGGGGTTTATATAGGCCTACCCCCCGGGGGTACAATGGTAACCTGACTGGGCGCAGGTCCCAGCCGTCTGTCTCTTAGGCCGCCGTCTTCTCCGCCGACTCCTGGGGCCCGCCTCTGGTGGGCCCTGCCGACTGACCCGGCCACTGTAGCCGCGCCTCTGATGACGTTGGCTTGGTCGTGGGGGCGTGGCAACAGTGCCGCCGCCTGGCGGGCAATCACTGTCGCCACTCCCCATCTTATCTGGTTAATGGCGTGTGGGGCCCGTGGGAGGAACGGGCCGACTCTCGGAGGCCGACTCCCACGGGGTCCGTCTTCGGGTGCTCTCACCGTCTTCGTACCTCCCGCTGACTAGCGGGGCCCACCATCTCCAGGCCGTACATGCGGGCCAACGTGGGAACAGTGCTCCGTCGTCAGGGCGGACGTCAGGGCCAGTATGGCGACAGTGCCGCGCCGGACGGAGCTCTCCTCCAGTACGGCGTACTGTAGCCATACCTGCCCCTGGTAATCAACGTAGGGGAGGGCCGTACTCCGGCCATCCCCGGTCTCGTCCTTCTTCTCGAAGGCAGAGAGTGGCGAAGTCGCGGGCCGACTCCCCATAGTCAGCCTCCCTGGAGTCGCCGATTGGGAGTCGCAGCCGTCTCTGGGATTCGGCCGTGGGTGGGTATCGGTGATGCTGCGACCGACTCCCAGAGTCGGCAGATCGTCTTGGGATTCTTTGAGGGGTGAAACTTGCCCCGATGTCTTGAAAGGTTCTGGATCCCGGGTTAGCCTACCCGTGGCCCATTACTCCGACACTCGGTGAGACCGATTTTGGTAATAAGCTAACCAGAGAGTTGGTCAGGCAAACTCGGTGGGACCGATTACTAAACTCGGTTGGACCGATTTTGGTAATGAGTTAACCAAAGAGTTTGCATTGTAATCTTGGTAGTACCGATTGCCTAAACTCGGTGAGACCGATTTTGACAATGGACATACACAGTCAGATTGCAATCCCATCTCGGTGAGACCGAGATCCCTATTGGTAAAACCGATTTGCTAGGGTTTGGCAGTGGCTTATGACATGCGAAACTCGGTGGCGCCGGATAGAAAGAATCGGTAGGTCCGAGTTTGACTTTGGGTTTAGGTCATATGTGGAAGTGGGAAAGTAGATGAGGGTTTAGGAGCATATCATTAAGCACATGAAGCAAGAGGCTCATTAAGCAACACCTCATCCCTCCTTGATAGTATTGGCTTTTCCTATGGACTCAATGTGATCTTGGATCACTAAAAATGTAAAATGAAGAGTCTTGAGCTTGAAGCTTTAGCCAATCCTTTGTCCTTAGCATCTTGAAGGAGTTCCCACAGCCTTTAGTCCATGCCACTCCATTGTTGAACTTATCTGAAATATACTAGATAAAAACGTTAGTCCAACAAGAGATATGTTGACATTAATTACCAAAACCACCTGAGGAGCAGTTGTGCTTTCAATCTCCCCCTTTTTGGTAATTGATGGCAACATACATCAAAGCTTTAGATTAAGATACAAAGAATAGCAAATAAAGCTTTGGAAGAACATGTAACAAACATAGGCTCCCCCTACATGTATGCAATCATGTAAATATAAAATGTAGAAGCATGTGAGAGCATAATCATGACAGAGTAGACAATGTGTTACATGTATCTTGGCCATATGCATCAGAGCAAAGGATTATTAAGAGAAATACCTTCATGCTTATGAGTCCTTCTTGCAAACAATATGTACAAAAGCAAGAATTCCTCATACTCATGATTCTGATGCATATACTTACCTTGTAGTCTTGAGTTGGCTTAGGATGGAATGAACCTGCATAAACAAGGTTAGATAACACAGGTACACCCACTAGCCAGAGCAAACCAAAGAAAACCACAAGAATACCAAGACTGGGATGACATGTAGAGATTGAGTACAAGGTACCACATTAGATTAGACATGTCCCCAAGAGTAAAGATATGCAATGAATTTGAATGATTTCTTTCCCTTAGATGTCTTGCTCCCCCTGAATTTGACATGGGATTGGGAGAAGATACGGAACAGAAGATCAGAGCTGAAATATATGTATAAATAGAACATAATGCAAATGATCACATATGAACATGTCTTTCCCCCAAAAAGACATGTGGCATCTCTCCTCTGGAATATCAAGCATCTGGGATGCTTGAGTTTTCTCTCCCCTTGGAGATCTCTTTCTCCCCCTTAATACTTTCTCCTTTGAAGATGATAAGCTTTGATGTGATCTCTCTCTCCCCCTTTGACATCAATTTCCAAGAAGGTTTTTCTGGAATCTGTCGAATAGGTTTGGTCCTTGAGATTCAGCACAAAGCAATGAATAAAACTGTGATGCTTGTAGAGGATAAGATTCATCGAGTGGAGCTGGATTAGAAGAAATATAAAATAAGTGACAAACTGTTTTTCCTGTTGCGAAATCGGTGGCACCGAGTGGCATGTTTCGGTGGTACCGAAGGAATTCGGTTGATCCGAGAATTACTATTCGGTGAAACCGAGTTCACTACAGAGAAAACACTTGTCACCTCAGCTCACTAGGCAAATAAGATCTCACAAAGATTTGCAATGAATTAACTGAAAGATTTGCAAGGAATTTGATGCAAAAAAATGAAAGTTCTAGATGAAGTGTTTTTTTTGAATTTTTTTTGATAAAGAGGGAAACAAATATGCAAGGGACTAATGCAATAACACACAAAGAAGAGACAACACAAGAGAACTTCACCTAGAATTGGGCGGTGACATAGTCACCTATGTTAGAGTATATTGACTTAGGAGTCAAGTGAGAACACTTGATCATAGGTCATACTCATCGTTTAAGATCAAAATGGGGTTACCATTTTTTGTTTAAGCATCTTGATGTATTCTCATCTTGTTGAGTTGCTTTAACTCATGACTTGGAGTAAAGCTTCTCTAAGATGGAATATCATACCTTGGGTGGTGGTGTGGGTCTTGCTCATGTAGTGGAACTTATGTGGGTGCTCAAGGTTGATGTAGCTCATCAAGAGTTGGGAGCACCACTTGGAATTTTGAGTTCATCTACCTACATGGGTTAGTTCTTGCAAGGAAAAGCACTTGTATATCCAAAAATGACAATCATGAAGCTCAACATAGAATTTGTCAAAGGATATGTTTGAATGGTTCCGTGCTTCCTTGTCATCAACCACCGTTGTGTAGAGACTTGGTTATGTAGAGATTGCTCAAGATGTGAGTGAGTTGCAATCTCATAGAATTTGATTCAACCAAGTACCTACATGGGTTAGATAACATGCAAGGTACAAATATATCCAAGATATAAGATAGTCATCACAAGAGATATATCAAGGATTAGTCATAAGCTCATGTCTCTCATGTATCCACTGGAGTTTCTACTCCAAGTTCGAAGCATCAATGATATTCAATTCTCCTCTCAACCTGCAAAACACTTTCTCATCAAGTGGTTTAGTGAATATATCCGCTAATTGCTTATCGGTGCGAACATGCTTAAGATCAATGTCACCCTTAGCGACATGGTCTCGAATGAAATGATGACGAACTTCAATGTGCTTAGTTCGAGAATGTTGCACAGGATTATGACCAATTTTAATAGCACTTTCATTGTCACAAAGCAATGGAACGTGTTTCACATAGACCCCATAATCTTTAAGAGTTTGGGTCATCCAAAGTAATTGAGCACAACATGACCCAGCGGCAATGTACTCCGCTTCGGCGGTAGATAAGGATACCGAGTTTTGTTTCTTGGAGGACCAAGACACAAGAGATCTACCAAGAAATTGACAAGTACCCGAAGTGGACTTTCTATCAACCTTGTCTCCGGCATAATCCGAGTCGGAATATCCAACAAGATCAAAAGAGGACCTCTTAGGATACCAAATGCCAAAATTTGGTGTATGGATTAGGTATCTCACTATCCTTTTCACAGCCTTAAGATGTAACGCCCTCGATGCGGCTATATCTCCCACGTGTCGAGGCACGACTTAGAGGCATAACCGCATTGAAAGCAATGTCGCAAGTGAGGTAATCTTCACACAACCCATGTAATACATAAGGGAAAGAGATACATAGTTGGCTTACAGTCGCCACTTCACACAATACATAAATAAACATCCGTCATTCAAATTACACTCAGGGTCCGACTATGGTACCAAAATGAAAGAAGACTACCCCAAATGCTACACAGATCCCCGAATCACCCCAACTGGGCTCCACTACTGATCATCAGGAAAAGACACATAGTAACGGCCACGTTCCTCGTCGAACTCCCACGTGAGCTCGGTCGCGTCATCTGCACTGGCATCGTTGGCACCTGCAACTGTTTTGGTAGAATCTGTGAGTCACGGGGACTCAGCAATCTCACACCCGCGAGATCAAGACTATTTAAGCTTATAGGTAGGAAAGGATATGTGAGGTGGAGCTGCAGCAAGCGACTAGCATATATGGTGGCTAACAACGCAAAAGAGAGCGAGGAGAGAAGCAAAGCACGGTCGTGAAGCTAGAAGTGATCAAGAAGTGATCCTAAAACAACCTACGTCAAACATAACTCCAACACCGTGTTCACTTCCCGGACCCCGCCGAGAAGAGACCATCACGGTTACACACGCGGTTGGTGTGTTTTAGTTAAGGTCAACTTCGGGTTTTCTACAACCGGACATTAACAAATTCCCATCTGCCTCATAACCGCGGGCACGGCTTTCGAAAGATAATACCCTGCAGGGGTGTCCCAACTTAGCCCATTATAAGCTCTCACGGTCAACGAAGGATATTCCTTCTACCGGGAAGACCCGATCAGTCTCTGAATCCCGGACTACAAGACATCTCGGCAGTAATAAAACAAGTCCAGCAAAGCCGCCCGATTGTGCCGACAAATCCTGATAGGAGCTGCACATATCTCGGTCTCAGGGCACATCCGGATAAGCTAAGCATACAAGAACCAACATAACCCAAGTTGCCAAGGTACGGTCCCGCACGGTGCTCTAGTTTGGACTAGCAATCGAAGGAGAACTGGCCCGGGGGGGGGGGGGGGGGTTAAAATAAAGATGACCCTTGAGTCTGCGGAACCCAAGGGAAAAAGGCTTAGGTGGCAAATGGTAAAACCGATGTTGGGCCTTGCTGGAGGAGTCTTATTCAAAGCGAACTGTCAAGGGGGTCCCATAAATCACCCAACTGTGTAAGGAACGCAAAATCAAGGAACATAACACCGGTATGACGGAAACTAGGGTGGCAAGAGTGGAACAAAACACTAGGCGTAAGGCCGAGCCTTCCACCCTTTACCAAGTATATAGATGCATTAATTAAATAAGAGGTATTGTGATATACCAACAAGTAAACATGTTCCAACAAGGAACAACAAGTCCATGTTCCAACAAGGAACAAACTTCATCTTCACCTGCAACTAGCAACGCTATAAGAGGGGCTGAGCAAAGCGGTAACATAGCCAATCAACGGTTTGCTAGGACATGGATGGTTAGGGGGCTGACATGGCAATATAGGAGGCATGATATAGCAAGTGGTAGGTATCGCAGCATAGGCATAGCAAAAGAGCGAGCATCTAGCAAGCAAAGATAGAAGTGATTTCGAGGGTATGGTCATCTTGCCTGCAAGGTTCTCAGAGTTGTCGAAAGCTTGGTCCTCGTAAGCGTTCTCAACAGGTTCCTCGTTCACGTACTCGTCTCCCGGCTCTACCCAAAGCAAGAACACAAGCAAAGGGGACAAACATCAATCACGATGCAATGCGCAAGCAACATGATGCAAAACATGGCATGTTATGCGAGATGTGATAAGCAATGCATATGCGTGCTCCGGAAGGACAAAGATGAACAAGGCATAATCTTGGAAAACCAAGTATGCCACTGGATAGGTGAGGTGATTTCGGTTGAAATCGATATAAAGATCACCGGAATCGGATGCACGGTTTGCAAATGACACGCAAAACAAGAATGACAATAATCTGCCATTAACAGCATGATGCTACTTAGCAAGCAACAATAAATTAAGCTACTGCACCCAACCATATCAACAAAGCATATGAAAGTAATCTACTCAAGATGCTTGACAAAAGATGAACACTGAGCTACGGCTATAACAGAACACAACAGGTTCAAACAAGCATGGCAAAAGTGCAAAAGATAACAGGTTCACAGACTTGGTGAAAATATCAACATGCCAGAAATTAACATCAGGATGACATGTTTAGAGCAATGAAACAACATGCTACAGGATCAGGACATAGCAAAGTAAGGCATGGAATGAATCTACTCAAAGCACTTAACAAAAGTCCCTTACTGACAATGAGCCAAAAAGGACCAGAAAATATGATAACACCCATGTCAATTAAGCAAGTTTCGTTACAGGTTTCAGACTTAGCAGAAAAACTGGACATGTCAAAAACAGATAACAAGTAGGCATGTTCGTGAGCTCGACGCACTCACTACAGAGCATTGCATGATAAATTAAGCATACATACATCAAGAATACATGGCATAGGAACTAGAAATGGCAAGAATAACATCATAGCATGCAAGTATCAACTACACCAAGCTTGGCAAAATCAAATAACATGTAAACAATCTGCCAGCAACATTTTATAGCAAAAGTAGAGCTCGATTGACTCAAGCTATGGCGCTCCATAAATACAAACAAAGGCATGGATGGATAGACAAAATCCATATGCCCAAAACACTATTACTGATCATGCTCAAAAGAGGCATAGGTCTCTCTGAAACAACATGAACACATGGCATAAAAATAACAGCAGACAGGGACTTTGTGAAATTACTAAGTCTCTGAAATCAGCAACATCAAGTACCCTAGTTTGCATGCTTGTGCTAGTCACCACAGAGGTCACAAAAATACATGGCATAAATCTCTGGAAAGGTAACATGGCATATTACAAAACTCATGTAGGACTCAACTTCATAGGATGCACACATCAATCATGGCAAAAATGACAAAAGTGCATGTTCTGATAAGAATCAGAAACTAACATCACATAGCCCTCTTCCAACAGCATTTCGGGCATCAAGATGACCCCAAATGAAAATGATGCAATGGAATGAAATGATGTACTCATCCGGACGAACAATTTCACATATTTTACGCACGAAACGGAGCAATATACAGCAAGTTATGATGCGATGAACATGCGACATTTATGCAAATATCAAAGGACTTAGAAGAAATCTGGGAGGGGAAAAGTCAACCCGCGGCGCGCGAACCGAGGTTCGCCGGGATCTCTCCGGAGTAGCTCGGGGAGGCGGCGGCGAGGTGGATCCGGGCCGGATCCGGCACCAGCGACGGCGGGGCGAGGCGGAGGAGGTGCGGGCGCGCTCGGGACGGCGCGGGCGCGTGGCGGCGGGCGGCGAAGGCGGCGGACGGCGAAGGCGGCGAGCGGCGCGGCGGGGCGTCGGCGGTGGCGGCGAGCGCGAGGCGGCGGGGCGCGCGGGCGCGGTCGGGGCGCGGGCGCGGCCCGGTCGGCGCGCGGGAGGGCCGGCCTCGGGCCCGGCGGGCCGGCGGCGCGGGAGGAGGAGGAGCACCACGTGGCGGCTCCTGATTGGCCGGGCGGCGGCGGACGGACACGTCTGCTGCCCGGATTTTTGTCCGGCGGCGGCGGGGGAGGAAAAAGACTAGGGTTAGGGTGGATTGGACCCGGGATTTCGGAGGGGGAGGCATATTTATAGGTAGAAGGAGCTAGGGAGCTCCAAATGGAGTGCGTTTTTCGGCCACGCGATCGTGATCGAACGGCGGTGGACATGAGAGTGTCTTAGATGGGTCATTGGGCTGTTTTGGAGGGGTTTTGGGCTGCAACACATACGAGGCCTTTATGGTTACCCGGTTAACCGTTGGAGTACCAAACGACCTCCGATTGACCCGAAACTTGACAGGCGGTCTACCGGTGTTATACCAAGGCCGCTTGACAAACCTCGGTCCATTCCGAGAGTGTTTAATACCCGCTCACGAAGAAATGTAAAAGGGGACGCCGGGGAACATAGGAGCGCCGGATTGCAAAACGGACAACGGGGAAAATGCTCGGATTCATGAGACGAACACGTATGCGAATGCGATGCACATGATGACATGATATGAAATGCATGACATGAAAAAAATGCAAACTGACGGGAAACCCAACCACGGAGGGAAATATCATATCACATAGCCGAAAATGGCAAGAGTTGGATTACAAATATGGCAAGTTACATCGGGGGTGTTACATAAGATGACATTCTTTAGGAGCAGCTTGATATCGTGCACACCTGCACACACTTAGCATAATGTCGGGATGTGAAGCACATAGGTATAACAATGAACCAATCATAGAGCGATAGACCTTTTGATAAACTGGTTCACCATCTTTGGTCAAGTCATTATGTCCACTAGTAGGCATGGGTGTTGGCATACCTTTGCATTCTTGCATATTGAACTTCTTGAATAAGTCTTTGGTGTACTTCGTTTGAGAGACAAATGTACCTTCCTTAGTTTGCTTGATTTGCAAACCGAGAAAGAATTTGAGTTCACTCATCATGGACATCTCAAACTTCTTCGACATAAGCTTTCCAAACTTTTCACTAAAGAGAGGGTTAGTTGAACCAAATATGATATCATCAACATAAATTTGGCATACAAATAGTTCTCCATTAACTCTTTTAGTAAAAAGTGTGCAATGAATTTTTCCAATTTCAAAACCACTTGCAATAAGGAATTTGGTCAAGCATTTATACCATGCTCTAGGAGCTTGTTTAAGACCATAAAGAGCTTTGTGAAGTTTGTAAACATGATTAGGTTTCTTAGGATTGACAAAGCCGGGAGGTTGCTTGACATAAACTTCCTCCTCTATTTCACCATTTAGAAAAGCACTTTTAATGTCCATTTGGTACAAGGTGATATTATGGTGATTAGCATAGGCAAGTAGGATGCGAATAGACTCAAGTCTAGCAACGGGAGCATATGTCTCACCATAGTCCATACCTTCGACTTGTGTGTATCCTTGGGCGACGAGACGTGCTTTGTTGCGAACCACTTGTCCATCTTCATCTTGCTTATTGCGAAACACCCATTTGGTACCAATGATGTTGTGGTTGTTGTCGGGCTTCTCAACCAATGTCCAAACTTGGTTTCTCTCAAAGTTGTGTAGCTCTTCATGCATAGCTTTTATCCAATCCGGATCTTCCAATGCTTCTTCGACCTTCATAGGTTCAATGCTAGAGATGAATGAATAGTTTTCACAAAAGTTAGCTAAACGAGTTTTTGAGCGAGTAATTCTCCCGGTTTGGATATCTTTGTAGAATTGCTCGACGGGATGATCTTTGGGAATTCTTGCTCGAACTCGTGAGAGCTTTTGCTTGGGTCTTCTTTGAACATCTTCTTCATCTTGTTCTTCTTCTTGGCCTTATTCATTGTTGGCGTTGTCGTTCTCTTGTCGTGGTGGAGAAGGAGGTTGTTGATGTTCGTCTTGATGCGTTTCCTCCTTTTCTTCATCTTGGTGTGTCCCACTTGTGGATGCTTCCGTGTCAACTCTTGGTTCACCTTGTCGTGAAGTAGAAGCTTCCACTTGGACGGATGAGGTATTCTCCTTCACCTCCATTGGACGAATTTTGCCAATAGACAAGTCTTGGATTGCTTCTGAAGGGTCTTTGTCTCCTACATCAATTGGCAGTTGCTCTACTTGCGAGCCATTAGATTCATCAAACTTCACATCTACCGTTTCTTCAACCTTTCGGGTGAAAGAGTTGTAGACACGTTAAGTGTGAGAGTTTGAACCATAACCAAGTAGGAAACCTTCATGAGATTTAGGAGCAAACTTTGAACGACGATGCTTATCAAGAATGTAGCACTTTGAGCCGAATACTTGAAAGTATCCAACTTGGGGTTTGTTACCGGTGAGGAGCTCGTATGCCGTCTTGCCGAGTAGCTTGTGAAGATACAAGCGATTTGTTGCATGACAAGTCGTCTCAACCGCTTCTGCCCAAAAGTGCTTCGGCGTCTTGTACTCATCAAGCATCGTTCTCGCCATTTCGATGAGCGTCCGGTTCTTCCTCTCAACAACTCCATTTTGTTGAGGTGTGTACGTAGCCAAGAACTCGTGTGAAATACCTTCTTCATTAAGAAAGGTGTCCACCTTTGCGTTCTTGAACTCCGTTCCGTTGTCACTCCGAACCTTCTTGATCTTCACGTCAAACTGATTTTGGGCCTTCCTAGCGAAGTTTTTGAAGATCTTTTGGACCTGCGATTTATCATCAAGAAAGAACACCCACGTAAATCTTGAAAAATCATCAACTATAACTAGACCAAAAGAATTTCCACCGAGACTCTTGTAGGCATTGGGACCAAAAAGATCCATGTGAAGTAGCTCGAGTGGCCTCCTTGTGGTCATGATGTTCTTCACGGGATGCCTTCCTCCAACCTGTTTACCTGCTTGACAAGCACTACAAAGTCTATCCTTATCAAATATGACATCGTTAACTCCAAGGATATGATTTCCTTTAATAAGCTTGTCAAGGTTTCTCATGCCAACATGACCTAGTCGTCTATGCCACAACCAACCTTTTGAGGATTTAGCAATGAAGCAAGTTTTAGGTTGTGCCTTTTTAGAGAAATTGACAATGTAAAGGTCACCTCTATGTATACCGGTAAAGACCATTTTATGATTATCTCGACGAAACACTTGGCAATCTACCTCAGTAAATAGAAAATTCAATCCGAAATCAGCAAGTCTAGATACTGAAAGTAAGTTGTAGCCAAGGGATTCAACAAGCATGACATTTTGAATGGAGCTATCGTGTGAGATGGCCACCTTACCAAGGCCAACCACTTTACCCTTTGAATTATCACCAAAGGTGACATATTTTCGAGGGCCATCATTTTCAGCAAGCTCACGGAACATCTCTTCATCTCCGGTCATACGATCAGTACATCCACTGTCGAGAACCCATTCCTTTCCTCCTGACACATATCCTCGAAGATTAACCATAAGACCAAAGTGTCTTATTGCATCATGAAGATCGGAGTCACTATCATCATCTTCATCATAGTATCCATGTTCAACATCATCTTGTGATTTATCATATCCTAGAGAGGGTAATTCATTAGATAAATGATCATCAAAGTGGTCACTTTTATGAATTCTTATGGATTCGGTTATGATATCACCAATGATTCCAACATTTCCTTTAGCACGCATGAGATTGGTAAGCTCAGATAGACAATTACCAAAACTAGGATCACTAGAGTTCATCTTACTCATGGCAATAGATTTATGGAGAATTTCATCCAAATGTTTTAAAGAATAATCGGGGAATCGTTCTCAAGAAATTTCCATATAGTATAGGCACAATTAAGAGTAGGTAAACTAGTAATAAAGTTTTTGGGAAATCCTCTAATGATGAGCTCAACGGTTCTAAGATTGCGAATCAAGTTAACATCTTCATCTAGAGTGGGATGCATAGGATCAACATGAGGAGCGCAAGGACTAGCAATATACTTGTTCAAATGATATTGATTGAAAATCACAAGCATCTTATTTTTCCATTCATGAAAATACTCTCCATCAAGAATAGGCACTCTATGTCTAAGACTCCCTAAAGTAGACACATCCATCTTCCTCCAATGGTGATTAAACCAAGGCAATGGAGACCAAAGCTCTGATACCACTTGTAGGATCTAGAAGTAGATGTGTCTAGAGGGGGGGGGGGTGATTAGACACTTAGTGCTACAGTTGTAGTTTTTAATCTTTTTCGGTTTGAGTGGAGTTTTAGGCACAATTTCAACATACACAATACATATCAAGCAAGCATGCAAAGAGTATATGGGAGCGGAATATAAAGCATGCAACTTGCAAGAATGTGAAGGGAAGGGTTTGGAGAATTCAAACGCTATTGGAGACACAGATGTTTTTCCCGTGGTTCGGATAGGTGGTGCTATCCTACATCCACGTTGATGGAGACTTCAACCCACGAAGGGTAACGGTTGCGCGAGTCCATGGAGGGCTCCACCCACGAAGGGTCCACGAAGAAGCAACCTTGTCTATCCCACCATGGCCATCGCCCACGAAGGACTTGCCTCACTAGCGGTAGATCTTCACGAAGTAGACGATCTCCTTGCCCTTACAAACTCCTTGGTTCAACTCCACAATCTTGTCGGAGGCTCCCAAGTGACACCTAGCCAATCTAGGAGACACCACTCTCCAAGAAGTAACAAATGGTGTGTTGATGATGAACTCCTTGCTCTTGTGCTTCAAATGATAGTCTCCCCAACACTCAACTCTCTCTCACAGGATTTGGATTTGGTGGAAAGAAGATTTGAGTGGAAAGCAACTTAGGGAAGGCTAGAGATCAAGATTCATATGGTAGGAATGGAATATCTTGGCCTCAACACAAGGGTAGGTGGTTCTCTCTCAAAACATATGGGTTGGAAGTGTAGATGTGTTCTGATAGCTCTCTCCATGAATGAAGAGGAGGTGGAGGGGTATATATAGCCTCCACTTAAAATCCAACCGTTACACACAATTTACCAATCTCGGTGGGACCGAATCAACAAACTCGGTCGGACCAAAATAGTAAACCTAGTGACCGTTAGAGATTTTCGGTGGGACTGACATGCAACTCGGTAGGACCAATATGGTTAGGGTTAGGGCATAATGTAATCTCGGTGAGAACGATTACACAAACTCGGTGAGACCGATTTTGGTAATAAGCTAACCAGAGAGTTGGTCAGGCAAACTCGGTGGGACCGATTACTAAACTCGGTTGGACCGATTTTGGTAATGAGTTAACCAGAGAGTTTGCATTGTAATCTCGGTAGTACCGATTGTCTGAACTCGGTGAGACCGATTTTGACAATGGACATACACAGTGAGATTGCAATCCCATCTCGGTGAGACCGAGATCCCTATCGGTAAAACCGATTTGCTAGGGTTTGGCAGTGGCTTATGACATGCGAAACTCGGTGGCGCCGGATAGAAAGAATCGGTAGGTCCGAGTTTGACTTTGGGTTTAGGTCATATGTGGAAGTGGGAAAGTAGATGAGGGTTTAGGAGCATATCATTAAGCACATGAAGCAAGAGGCTCATTAAGCAACACCTCATCCCTCCTTGATAGTATTGGCTTTTCCTATGGACTCAATGTGATCTTGGATCACTAAAAATGTAAAATGAAGAGTCTTGAGCTTGAAGCTTTAGCCAATCCTTTGTCCTTAGCATCTTGAAGGAGTTCCCACAGCCTTTAGTCCATGCCACTCCATTGTTGAACTTATCTGAAATATACCAGATAAAAACGTTAGTCCAACAAGAGATATGTTGACATTAATTACCAAAACCACCTGAGGAGCACTTGTGCTTTCAGATTCCCAACAGTGGCATCATGAGACAGGTCTATGCGTAGATGAAATGCACGAGTAGAACACAAGGAGTTGTGGGCTGTGATAGTCATACTGCTTACCACCAACGTCTTATTTTTATTCGGCGGTATTGTGGGATTAAGTGGCCCAGACCAACCTTACATGTCCACGCACATGAGACCGGTTCCACCGACAGACATGCTACTAGTTTTGCATAAAGGTGGTTGGCGGGTGTTTGTTTCTCCTACTTTAGTTGAATCGAATTTGACTGCGGCTGGTCCTTGAAGAAGGTTAAAACAACAAATTTTACGAAACACTGTTGTGGTTTGATGCGTAGGTAAGAACGGTTCTTGCTAGAAGCCCGTAGCAGCCACGTAAAACTTGCAACAACAAAGTAGAGGACGCCCAACTTGTTTTTGCAGGGCATGTTGTGATGTGATATGGTCAAGACATGATGTGATATACATTATTGTATGGGATGATCATGTTTTGTAAAAGTTATCGGCAACCGGCAGGAGCCTTATGGTTGTCTCTTTATTGTATGAAATGCAAACGCCATGTAATTGCTTTAATTTATCACTATGCGTTAGCGATAGTTGTAGAAGCAATAGTTGGAGAGACGATCACGACGCAACGATGGAGATCAACGTGTTGAGCCGGTGACGATGGAGATCATGACGATGCTTTGGAGATGGAGATCAAAAGCATAAGATGATGATGGCCATATCATGTCACATATTTTGATTGCATGTGATGTTTATCTTTTATGCATCTTATTTTGCTTAGTACGGCGGTAGCATTATAAGATGATCCCTTAACTAAATTTCAAGGTAAAAGTGTTCTCCCCGGGTATGCACCGTTGCTACAGTTCTTCGTGTTGAGACACCACGTGATGATCGGGTGTGATAGACTCTACGCTCACATACAACGAGTGCAAGAGAGTTTTGCACATGCATAATACTTGTGTTAAACTTGACGAGCCTAGCATGTACAGACATGGCCTCGGAACACTGGAGACTGAAAGGTCGAATGTGAATCATATAATAGATATGGTCAACATAGAGATGTTCACCATCGATGACTACCCCATCTCACATGATGATCGTACATGGGTTAGTTGATTTGGATCATGTATCACTTAAATAACTTGAGGGATGTTAATTTAAGTGGGAGTTCATTAGTAATTTGATTAATTGAACTTAAATATATAATGAACTTAGTCTTGATAGTACTATGTTGTAGGTCAATAGCTCGCGGTATAGCTCCTATATATTTTTGATATATTCCTAGAGGATACTAAGTTGAAAGATGATAGTAGCAATGATGCGGATTGGGTCCGTGATTTGAGGATTATCCTCATTGCTGCACAGAAGAATTATGTCCTTGATGCACCGCTAGGTGACAAATCTGTTGCAGGAGCAGATGCATACGTTATAAACGTTTTGCCAGCTCGATATGATGACTACTTGATAGTTCAGTGTGCCATGCTTTACGGCTTAGAACCGGGACTTCAAAAATGTTTTGAACGCCACGAAGCATATGAGATGTTGCAAGAGCTGAAATTGGTACCCGTGTCGAGAGGTATGAGACCTCTGACAAGTACTTTGCCTACAAGATGGAGGAGAATAGCTCAGCTAATGAGCATGTGCTCAGAATGTCTGGGTACTACAATCGCTTGAATCAAGTGGGAGTTAATCTTCCATATAATATAGTGATTGACAAAGTTCTCTAGTTACTATCACCAATCTACTAGAACTTTGTGATGAACTATAATATGCAAGGGATGACGAAGACGATTCCCGAGCTCTTCGCGATGCTGAAATCGGTGAAGGTAGAAATCAAGAAAGAGCATCAAGTGCTGATGGTTAACAAGACCACTAGTTTCAAGAAAAAGGGCAAGGGAAAGAAAGGGAACTTCTAGAAGAATGGCAAGCAAGTTGCCACTCCCGAGAAGAAGCCAAAGCTTGAGCATGGAATGTGATTGGATCATGTTTATTGCAATACGGTTATTCATTTAAGTCAGAGAATAATTGTTGTTCTGTTTACATGAATAAAACCTTCTATGGTCATACACCCAATGTAAATGGTTTATTGAATCTCGATCATAGTGATACACATATTCATAATATTGATGCCAAAAGATGCAAAGTTGATAATGATAGTGCAACATACTTGTGGCACTGTCGTTTAGGTCATATTGGTGTAAAGCACATAAAGAAACTCCATGCAGATGGCCTTTTGGAATCACTTGATTATGAATCATTTGATACTTGCGAACCATGCCTCATGGGCAAGATGACTAAAACTCCGTTCTCCGGAACAATGGAGCGAACCAATGACTTATTGGAAATAATACATACCGATGTATGCGGTCCAATGAGTGTTGAAGCACGCGACAGGTATCATTATTTTCTGACCTTCACAGATGATTTGAGTAGGTATGGGTGTATCTACTTGATGAAACACAAGTCTGAAACATTTAAAAATTTCAAATAATTTCAGAGTGAAGTAGAGACTCATCATAACAAGAAAATAAAGTTTCTACGATCTGATCACGGAGGCGAATATATGAGTTACGAGTTTGGCCTTCATTTAAAACAATGTGGAATAGTTTCACAACTCACGCCACCTGGAACACCACAGCGTAATGGTGTGTCCGAACATCATAACCGTACTTTATTAGATATGGTGCGATCTATGATGTCTCTTACCGATTTACCACTATCATTTTGGGGTTATGCATTAGAGACAGCCGCATTCACGTTAAATAGGGCACCGTCTAAATCCGTTGAGACGACACCATATGAACTGTGGTTTGGCAAGAAACCTAAGCTGTCATTTCTTAAAGTTTGGGGTTACAACACTTATGTCAAAAGGCTTCAGCCTGATAAGCTCGAACCCAAATCGGAGAAGTGCGTCTTCATAGGATACCCTAAGGAAACAATTGGGTACACCTTCTACTGAAGGAAATATGCCCTAGAGGCAATAATAAAGTTATTATTTATTTCCTTATATCATGATAAATGTTTATTATTCATGCTAGAATTGTATTAACCGGAAACATAATACATGTGTAAATACATAGACAAACATAGTGTCACTAGTATGCCTCTACTTGACTAGCTCGTTGATCAAAGATGGTTAAGTTTCCTAGCCATTGACATGGGTTGTAATTTGATTAACGAGATCACATCATTAGGAGAATGGTGTGATTGACATGACCCATTCCGTTAGCTTAGCACCCGATCGTTTAGTATGTTGCTATTGCTTTCTTCATGACTTATACATGTTCCTATGATATGATATTATGCAACTCCCGTTTACCGGAGGAACACTTTGTGTGCTACCAAACGTCACAACATAACTGGGTGATTATAAAGGTGCTCTATAGGTGTCTCCAAAGGTACTTGTTGGGTTGGCGTATTTCGAGATTAGGATTTGTCACTCTGATTGTCGGAGAGGTATCTCTGGGCCCTCTCTGTAATACATATCATTTAAGCCTTGCAAGCATTGCAATTAATGAGTTAGTTGCAGGATGATGTATTATGGAACGAGTAAAGAGACTTGCCGGTAACGAGATTGAACTAGGTATTGAGATACCGACGATCGAATCTCGGGCAAGTAACATACCGATGACAAAGGGAACAACGTATGTTGTTATGCGGTCTGACCGATAAAGATCTTCGTAGAATATGTGGGAGCCAATATGAGCATCCAGGTTCCGCTATTGGTTATTGAACGGAGACGTGTCTCGATCATGTCTACATAGTTCTCGAACCCGTAGGGTCCGCACGCTTAACGTTTTGATGACATTTATATTATGAGTTTATATGTTTTGATGTACTGAAGGTTGTTCGGAGTCCCGGATGTGATCACGGACATGACGAGGAGTCTCGAAATGGTCGAGACATGAAGATTGATATATTGGAAGCCTATGTTTGGATATCGGAAGTGTTCCGAGTGAAATCATGATTTTACCGGAGTACCAGAGGGGTTACTGGAACCCCCGGGGACTTAATGGGCCTTAATGGGCCTTGGTGGAAGAGAGGAGAGGCGGCTAGGGCAAGGGTCGTGCCCCCCTCCCCCCTAGTCCGAATAGGACAAGGAGAGGGGGAGGCGCCCCCCTTCCTTCTTCTTCTCCACCTCTTTCCCCTCTCTCTCCTAGTCCAACAAGGAAAGGGGGGGAGTCCTACTCCCGGTAGGAGTAGGACTCCTCCTGGCGCGCCCCTCTCTAGGCCGTCCGCACCCCCTTGCTCCTTTATATATGGGGGCTGGGGGCACCCCATAGACACAATAATTGATCAAGTTGATCTTTTAGCCGTGTGCGGTGCCCCCCTCCACCATAGTCCACCTCGATAATACTGTAGCGGTGCTTGAGCGAAGCCCTGCGTCGGTAGAACATCATCATTGTCACCACGCCGTCGTGCTGACAAAACTCTCCCTCAACACTCGGCTGGATCGGAGTTTGAGGGACGTCATCGGGCTGAACGTGTGCTGAACTCAGAGGTGTCGTGCGTTCGGTACTTGATCGGTCGGATCGTGAAGACGTACGACTACATCAACTGTGTTGTGCTAATGCTTCCGCTTTCGGTCTACGAGAGTACGTGGACAACACTCTCCCCTCTCATTGCTATGCATCACCATGATCTTGCGTGTGCGTAGGAAAATTTTGAAATTACTACGTTCCCAAAACATCTACCACAAATCCGAAGGCAAGATCTTTGTTGCCAAGAATGGAACCGTTCTAGAGAAGGAGTTTCTCTCAAAAGAAATGAGTGGGAGGAAAGTAGAACTTGATGAGGTAATCGTACCTTCTCTCGAATTGGAAAGTAGCACATTAGAGAAATCTGTTCCCATGATGCCTACACCAACTAGAGAGGAAGCAAATGATAATGATCATGAAACTTCAGATCAAGTTGTTACTAAACCTCGCAGGTCAAATAGAGCACAATCTATACCAGAGTTGTACGATAATCCTGTTCTGGAAGTCATGTTATTATACCATGGCGAACCTACGAACTATGAAGAAGCTATGATGAGTCCAGATTCCGACAGATGGCTTGAAGCCATGAAATCTGAGATAGGATCCATGTATGAGAACAAAGTGTGGACTTTGGTGGACTTGCCCGATGATCGACATGCCATTGAGAATAAATGGATCTTCAAGAATAAGAAGACAAACTGAAAGCACAAGTGCTCGCTGGGTGGTTTTGGTAATTAATGTCAACATATCTCTTGTTGGACTAACACTTTTACCTAGTATGTTTCAGATAAGTTCAACAATGGGGTGGCATGGACAAGAGGATGTGGAACCCCTTCAAGATGCTAAGGACAAAGGATTGGCTCAATCTTCAAGATCAAGACTCTACATTTTCTATTTTAGTGATCCAAGATCACATTGAGTCTATAGGAAAAGCCAATACTATCAAGAGGGGATGAGGTGTTGCTTAATGGCTTGCTTTCTCAAAGTGCTTAGTGATATGCTCCAAAACCCTCAACTACCTTACCACATCCACATATGACCTAAAACAAAAGTAAAACTCGGCCCCACCGATTCTTTCTATCCGGCGCTACCGAGTTTCAGATGTCATAGCCACTGCCACAAACCCTAGCAAATCGGTTTCATCGACAGGGATCTCGGTCTCACCGAGATGGGATTGTAATCTCTCTGTGTATGTCCATTACCAAAATCGGTCTCACCGAGTTTGAGCAATCGGTACTACCGAGATTACAATGCAAATTCTCTGGTTAGCTTATTACCAAAATCGGTCCCACCGAGTTTGTGTAATCGGTCTCACCGAGTTTGCCTGACCAACTCTCTGGTTAGCTTATTACCAAAATCAGTCCCACCGAGTTTGCGTAATCGGTCACACCGAGATTACGTTATGCCCGAACCCTAACCATATCGGTCCTACCGAGTTGCATCTCAGTCCCACCGAAAATCCTAACGGTCACTAGGTTTGCTGAATCGGTCCGACCGAGTTTAACCATTCGGTCCCACCGAGTTTGGCAAATTAAGTGTAACGGTTAGATTTTGTGTGGAGGCTATATATACCCCTCCACCCACTCTTCATTCATGGAGAAAGCCATATGAACATACCTACACTTCCAATACACATTTTCTGAGAGAGAACCACCTACACTTGTGTTGAGGTCAAGATATTCCATTCCTACCATATGAATCTTGATCTCTAGCCTTCCCCAAGTTGCTTTCCACTCAAATCTTCTTTCCACCAAATCCAAATCCTGTGAGAGAGAGTTGAGTGTTGGGGAGACTATCATTTGAAGCACAAGAGCAAGGAGTTCATCATCAACACACCATTTGTTACTTCTTGGAGAGTGGTGTCTCCTAGATTGGCTAGGTGTCACTTGGGAGCCTCCGACAAGATTGTGGAGTTGAACCAAGGAGTTTGTAAGGGCAAGGAGATCGCCTACTTCGTGAAGATCTACCACTAGTGAGGCAAGTCCTTCGTGGGCGATGGCCATGATGGAATAGACAAGGTTGCTTCTTCGTGCACCCTTCGTGGGTGGAGACCTCCGTGGACTCGCGCAACCGTTACCCTCCGTGGGTTGAAGTCTCCATCAACATGGATGTATGATAGCACCACCTATCGGAACCACGACAAAAACATCCGTGTCTCCAATTGCGTTTGAATACTCCAAACCCTTCTCTTTACATTCTTGCAACTTGCATGCTTTACTTTCCGCTGCTCATATACTCATTGCATGCTTGCTTGATATGTATTGTGTTTGTTAAACTTGTGCTTAAACTCCACTTAAACTTAAGAATATTAAAAACTGCAACTTTTGGCACTTAGTGTCTAATCACCCCCCTCTAGACACTTCTTCTTGATCCTTTCAATTGGTATCAGAGCATTGGTCTCCATTGCCTTGGTTTAAACACCTTTGGAGGAAGATGGATGTGTCTACTTTGGGAAGTCTTAGACATAGAGTGCCTATTCTTGATGGAGAGTATTTTCATGAGTGGAAAAATGAAATGCTTGAGATTTTCAATCAATATCATTTGAACAAGTACATTACTAGCCCTTGTGCACCTCATGTTGATCCTTTGCACCCGACCCTAGATGAAGATCTTGACATGATTCGCAATCTTAGAACCATCAATGTTATCATAAGAGGATTGCCCAAAAATTTGATTGTCAGTTTGCCTACTCTTGATTGTGCGTATACTATATGGAAATTTCTTGAGGAACGATTTCCGGATTATTCCTTGAAAAATTTAGACGAAATTCTCCATAAGTCTATTGCCTTGAGTAAGATGAACTCTAGTGATCCTAACTTTGGTGATTGTCTATTTGACCTTACCAATCTCATGCATGCTAAAGGAAATGTTGGAATCATTAGCGATATCATATCCGAAGCTATTAGAATTCATAAAGGTAACCATTGTGATGATCATTTATCTAATGAATTACCCTCTATAGGAATTGATCAATCACAAGATGATGTTGAACATGGATACTATGATGAAGATGATGATAGTGACTATGATCTTGATGATGCAATGAGGCATTTTGGTCTTATGGCAAATCTTCGCGGCTACATGGCTGGAGGAAAGGAATGGGTCCTTGATAGTGGATGTACTGATCATATGACCGGAGATGAAGATATGTTCAATGAGCTTGCTGAAAACGACGGCCCTCGAAAGGATGTCACTTTTGGTGATAATTCAAAGGGTAAGGTGGTTGGCCTTGGTAAGGTGGCCATCTCACATGATAGCTCCATACAAAATGTCATGCTCATTGAATCCCTTGGATACAATTTACTCTAAGTTTCTAGACTTGCGGATTTTGGTTCCAATGTCTTATTCACTGAAGTAGATTGCCTAGTGTTTCGTAGAGACAATCATAAAATGGCCTTTACTGGTATACATAGAGGAGATCTTTACATTGTTGATTTCACTAAGAAGGCTCAAACCTAAAACTTGATTAATTGCTAAATCTTCTAAAGGCTGGTTGTGGCATAGAAGACTAGGTCATGTTGGAATGCGAAATCTTGATAAGCGTATTAAAGGTGATCATATCCTTGGAATAAAAGATGTCATATTTGACAAGGATAGACTTTGTAGTTCTTGTCAAGCAGGAAAACAAGTTGGAGGAAGTCACCGCGCGAAGAACATCATGACCACAAGAAGACCACTCGAGCTACTTCACATGGATCTCTTTGGTCCAAATACCTACAAGAGTCTCGGTGGTAACTCATTTGGTCTAGTCATAGTTGATGATTTTTCAAGATTTACGTGGGTATTCTTTCTTGATGACAAATCACAGGTCCAAAAGATCTTCAAAAACTTCGCTAGGAAGACCCAAAATCAGTTTGACGTGAAGATCAAGAAGGTTCGGAGCGACAACAGAACGGAGTTCAAGAATGCAAATGTGGACACCTTTCTTGACGAAGAAGGGATTTCACATGAGTTCTCGGCTATGTACACACCTCAACAAAATGGAGTTCTTGAGAGGAAGAACCGGACTCTTATCGAGATGGCAAGAACGATGCTTGATGAGTACAAAACGCCAAAGCACTTTTGAGCAGAAGCGGTTGAGGCAGCTTGTCATGCAACAAATCGCTTGTGTCTTCACAAGCTACTTGGCAAGACGGCATACGAGCTCCTCACCGGTAACAAACCCCAAGTTGGATACTTTTGAGTATTCGGCTCAAAATGCTACATGCATGATAAGCACCGTCATTCTACATTTGCTCCTAAATCTCATGAAGGTTTCCTACTTGGTTATGGCTCAAACTCTCACACTTACCGTGTCTACAAATTTCACCCGAAAGGTTGAAGAGACGGTAGATGTGAAGTTTGATGAATCTAACGGCTCGCAAGTAGATCAATTGCCAATTGATGTAGGAGACAAAGATCCTTCGGAAGCAATTCAAGACTTGTGCATTGGCAAGATTCGTCCAACGGAAGTGAAGGAGAATACCTTCGTCCAAGTGGAAGCTTCTACCTCACGACAAGGTGAACCAAGAGTTGATACGAAAGCATCGACAAGTGGGACACGACAAGATGAAGAAAACGAGGAAGTACACCAAGATGAACATCAACAACCTCTCTCTCCACCACGACAAGAGAACGACAACGTCAACAATGAAGAAGGCCAAGAAGAAGAACAAGATGAAGAGGATGTTCCACCCCGACCCAAGCAAAAGCTTTCACGAGTTCGAGCAAGAATTGCCAAAGATCATCCCGTCGAGCAAATCTACAATGATATCCAAACCGGGAGAATCACTCGCTCTGAAACTCGTTTAGCTAACTTTTGTGAACATTACTCATTCATCTCTAGCATTGAACCTATGAAGGTTGAAGAAGCATTGAAGGATCCGGATTGGATAAACGCTATGCATGAAGAGCTACACAACTTTGAGAGAAATCAAGTGTGGACATTAGTCGAGAAGCCCGACAACAACCACAACATCATTGGTACCAAATGGGTGTTTCGCAACAAGCAAGATGAATATGGATAAGTGGTTCGTAACAAAGCACGTCTCGTCGCCCAAGGCTACACACAAGTTGAAGGTATGGACTATGGTGAGACATATGCTCCCGTTGCTAGACTTGAGTCCATTCGCATCTTACTTGCTTATGCTAATCAGCAAGATATCACCTTGTACCAAATGGACATTAAAAGTGCTTTTCTAAATGGCGAAATTGAGGAGGAAGTTTATGTTAAGCAACCTCCCGGCTTCGTCAATCCTAAGAAACCTAATCATGTTTACAAACTTCACAAAGCCCTTTATGGTCTTAAACAAGCTCCTAGAGCATGGTATAAATGCTTGACCAAGTTCCTTACTAAAAAAGGTTTTGAAATTGGTAAAATCGATTCTACTCTTTTTACTAAAAGGGTTAATGGAGAACTATTTGTGTGCCAAATTTATGTTGATGATATCATATTTGGTTCAACTAACCCTCATTTTAGTGAGAAGTTTGGAAAGCTAATGTCAGAGAAGTTTGAGATTGCTATGATGAGTGAACTCAAATTCTTTCTCGGTTTGCAAATCAAGCAAACTAAGGAAGGTACCTTTGTCTCTCAAACGAAGTACACTAAGGACTTATTCAAGAAGTTCAATATGCAAGAATGCAAAGGTATGACTACACCCATGCCTACTAGTGGACATCTTGATTTGACCAAAGATGGTGAACCGGTTGATCAAAAAGTTTATCGCTCTATGATTGGTTCATTGTTATATCTATGTGCCTCACGTCCCGATATTATGCTAACTGTGTGCATGTGTGCACGATATCAAGATGCTCCTAAAGAATGTCATCTTAAGGCTGTGAAAAGGATAGTGAGATACCTAATCCATACACCAAATTTTGGCATTTGGTATCCTAAGAGGTCCTCTTTTGATCTTGTCGGCTACTCCGATTAGGACTATGCCGGAGACAAGGTTGATAGAAAGTCCACTTCGGGTACTTGTCAATTCCTTGGTAGATCTCTTGTATCTTGGTCTTCCAAGAAACAAAACTCAGTATCCTTATCCACCGCCAAAGCGGAATACATTGCCGCTGGTTCGTGTTGTGCTCAATTACTTTGGATGACCCAAACTCTTAAAGATTATGGGATATTTGTGAAACATGTTCCATTGCTATGTGACAATGAAAGTGCTATTAAGACTGCTCACAATCCCGTGCAACACTCTCGAACTAAGCATATTGAAGTTCGTCATCATTTCATTCGAGATCATGTTGCAAAAGGGAACATTAACATTAAGCATGTTCGCACCGATAAGCAATTGGCGGATATATTCTCTAAACCACTTGATGAGAAAGTGTTTTGCAGATTGAGAGGTGAATTGAACATCATTGATGCTTCAAACTTGGAGTAGGAACTCCATTTGATACATGCGGGGCATGAGCCTATGACTAATCCTCGATATTTCTCTTATGATGCTATTCATATGTCTTGGATATATTTGTACCTTGCATGTTATCTAACCCGTGTAGGTACTTGGATGAATCTAAATCTATGAGATTGCAACTCACTCACATCTTGAGCAATTTCTACATCACCAAGTCTCTACACAATGGTGGTTGAAGTCAAGGAAGCACGAAATCATTCAAACATATTCTTTGGCAAATTCTATGTTGAGTCTCATGATTGTCATTTTGGATACACAAGTGCCCTTCCTTGCAAGACTACCACATGTAGGTAGATGAACTCAAACTCCAAGTGGTGCTCCCAACACTTGATGACCTACATCAACCTTGAGCAACCCACACAAGTTCGACTACATGTGCAAGATCAACACCACCACCCAAGGTATGTTATTCCATCTTAGAGAAGCTTTACTCCAAGTCATGAGTCAAAGCAACTCGACAAGATGTGAATACATCAAGATGCTTAAACGAAAAATGGTAACCCCATTTTGAGCTTAAACGACGAGTATGACCTATGATCCAGTGCTCTCACTTGACTCCTAAGTCAATATACTCTAACATAGGTGACTTTGTCGCCGCCCAACTCTAGATGAAGTTCTCTTGAGTTCTTTTTTTTGTGTTATTGCATTTGTCATTTGCATATTTGTTTCCCCTTTCAAAAAAACTTCATCTAGAACTTTTAGTTTCTTTTCTTTCTTTTTTGTTCTGCATTTTCTGCATCCAATTCATTGCAAATCTTTCAGTAAATTCCTTGCATATCCTTGTGAGATCTTACTTGTCTAGTGAGCTGAGGTGACGAGTGGTTTCCCTCTGATGAACTCGGTCACACCGGATTGTTTTCTTCGGCCAAACCAAAATCTTTCGGTGCAACCGAAGCACACAACTCGGAGCCACCGATTCCACCACAGGAAAGCCAACTTGCCACTTATTCCTGATTTCTGTTTGCTCCAGCTCCACTCAATGATTCTTGTCCTCTACCAGCATCATATTAGACATGCTGCTTTGCTCTGTGACTCAAGGACCAACCCATTTGTATCACATGTCCAGAAGAGATCTTCTTGGAAATTGATGTCAATGGGGGGGGGGGAGAGAGAGATCACATCAAAGCTTAATCTTTCCTATAGGGGGAGAAAGAGAGAATACTCAGGGGGAGAGAGTTTCTCAACAAGGAGAAAGTAATATCATCAAAGACCCCAGATGCTTGGTGTTCAAGAGGAGAGATGTCACATGTCTCTAAGAGGGGAAAATACATGTTTGTTTGCTTGCTTTAGCTCAAGCTCTGTTGTTTCTTTTCTGTTGCTCTAATTTTCTGTTCCCTATCTTCTCCCAATATCTCATGTTAGATTCAGGGGGAGCAAGACATCTAAGGGAAGGAAATCTCTGATTTTATTGCATATCTTTACCTTTGGGGACATGTCTATATCCATTGTGGTACTTAGTACTCACTCTACATGTCATCCCAGTATTGGTTCTCTTGTGGTTTCTCTTGTTTGCTCTGGTCAGTAGGTGTATCTAAGTTATCTAACCTTGTTTGCGCAGGTTCATCCCATCCTAAGCCAACTCAATACCACAAGGTAAGTATATGCATCTCAGTCATGTGAATGAGAAATTCTTGCTGATGTACATACTGTTTGCAAGAAGGACTCATGAGCATGAAGGTATATTTCTCATATTCACATCATTTGCTCTGATGCATATAGCCAAGATACATGTAACACATTGCTTACTCTGTCATGCTTATGCATTCACATGCTCCTATATTCCATATTCACATGTTTGCATACATGTAGGGGGAGCCTATGCTTGTTACATGTCTTTCCAAAGCTTTACTTGCTATTATCTATATATTTATCTAAAGCTTTTATGTATGTTGTCATCAATTACCAAAAAGGGGGAGATTGAAAGCACAAGTGCTCCCTGGGTGGTTTTGGTAATTAATGTCAACATATCTCTTGTTGGACTAACACTTTTACCTAGTATGTTTCAGATAAGTTCAACAATGGAGTGGCATGGACTAGAGGATGTGGAACCCCCTCAAGATGCTAAGGACAAAGGATTGGCTCAAGCTTCAAGATCAAGACTCTACATTTTCTATTTTAGTGATCCAAGATCACATTGAGTCTATAGGAAAAGACAATACTATCAAGAGGGGATGAGGTGTTGCTTAATGGCTTACTTGCTCAAAGTGCTTAGTGATATGCTCCAAAACCCTCAACTACCTTCCCACATCCACATATGACCGAAACCAAAAGTCAAACTCGGCCCCACCGATTCTTTCTATCCGGCGCCACCGAGTTTCAGATGTCATAGCCACTACCACAAACCCTAGCAAATCGGTTTCACCGACAGGGATCTCGGTCTCACCGAGATGGGATTGTAATCTCTCTGTGTATGTCCATTACCAAAATCGGTCTCACCGAGTTTGAGCAATCGGTACTACCGAGATTACAATGCAAATTCTCTGGTTAGCTTATTACCAAAATCGGTCCCACCGAGTTTGTGTAATCGGTGTCACCGAGTTTGCCTGACCAACTCTCTGGTTAGCTTATTACCAAAATCGGTCCCACCGAGTTTGTGTAATCGGTCACACCGAGATTACGTTATGCCCAAACCCTAACCATATCGGTCCTACCGAGTTGCATCTCAGTCCCATCGGAAATCCTAACGGTCACTAGGTTTGCTGAATCGGTCCAACAGAGTTTAACCATTCGGTCCCACCGAGTTTGGCAAATTGTGTGTAACGGTTAGATTTTGTGTGGGGGCTATATATACCCCTCCACCCACTCTTCATTCATGGAGAAAGCCATTAGAACATACCTACACTTCCAATACACATTTTCTGAGAGAGAACCACCTACACTAGTGTTGAGGTCAAGATATTCCATTCCTACCATATGAATCTTGATCTCTAGCCTTCCCCAAGTTGCTTTCCACTCAAATCTTCTTTCCACGAAATCCAAATCCTGTGAGAGAGAGTTGAGTGTTGGGTAGACTATCATTTGAAGCACAAGAGCAAGGAGTTCATCATCAACACACCATTTGTTACTTCTTGGAGAGTGGTGTCTCCTTGATTGGCTAGGTGTCACTTGGGAGCCTCCGACAAGATTGTGGAGTTGAACCAAGGAGTTTGTAAGGGCAAGGAGATCGCCTACTCCGTGAAGATCTACCGCTAGTGAGGCATGTCCTTCGTGGGTGATGGCCATGATGGAATAGACAAGGTTGCTTCTTCGTGGACCCTTCATGGGTGGAGCCCTCCGTGGACTCGCGCAACCGTTACCCTCCGTGGGTTGAAGTCTCCATCAACGTGGATGTACGATAGCACCACCTATCGGAACCACGACAAAAACATCCGTGTCTCCAATTGCATTTGAATACTCCAAACCCTTCTCTTTACATTCTTGCAAGTTGCATGCTTTACTTTCCGCTGCTCATATACTCATTGCATGCTTGCTTGATATGTATTGTGTTTGTTAAACTTGTGCTTAAACTCCACTTAAACTTAAGAATATTAAAAACTGCAACTTTTGGCACTTAGTGTCTAATCACCCCCCCTCTAGATACCTCTTCTCGATCCTTTCACAAACGCTGATGGTAATGTCACCATCTACAAAGCTCGACTTATCGCGAAAGGTTTTCGAAAAGTTCAAGGGGTTGACTACGATGAGACTTTGTCACCCATAGCGATGCTTAAGTCTGTCTGAATCATGTTAGCAATTGGCGCATTTTATGATTATGAAATCTGGCAAATGGACATCAAAATTGCATTCCTTAGTGGATTTCTTAAAAAAGAGTTGTATATGATGCAACCAGAAGGTTTTGTCGATCCTAAAGGTGCTAACAAAGTGTGCAAGCTCCAGCGATCCATATTTGGACTGGTGCAAGTATCTCGGAGTTGGAATATACGCTTTGATGAGGTGATCAAAGCATATGGTTTTATACAGACTTTCGATGAAGCCTGTATTTACAAGAAAGTAAGTGGGAGCTCTGTAGCATTTCTGATATTATATGTAGATGACATATTGTTGATCGGAAATGACATAGAATTTATGAAAAGCATAAAAGGATACTTGAATAAGAGTTTTTCAATGAAATACCTTGGTGAAGCTGCTTATATATTGGGCATCAAGATCTATAGAGATAGATCAAGACGCTTAATAGGACTTTCACAAAGCACATACATTGACAAAGTTTTGAAGAAGTTCAAATGGACCAGTCAAAGAAAGGGTTCTTGCCTGTGTTACAAGGTGTGAAGTTGAGTAAGACTCAAAACCCGACCATGGCAGAAGATAGAGAGAGAATGAAAGTCATCCCCTATGCCTCAGCCATAGGTTCTATAAAGTATGACATGCTGTATACCAGACCTATTGTGTACCTTGCCATGAGTTTGGCAGGGGGTACAATAGTGATCCAGGAGTAGATCATCGGACAGCAGTCAAAATAATCCTTAGGTACCTAAAGAGGACTAAGGAAATGTTTCTCGGTTATGGAGGTCACAAAGAGTTCGTCGTAAAGGGTTACGTCGATGCAAGCTTTGATACTGATCCGGATGACTCTGAGACTCAATTTGGATACATATTGAAAGTGGGAGCAATTAGCTTGAGTAGCTCCGTGCAGAGCATTGTAGACATAGAAATTTGCAAAATACATACTGATCTGAATATGGCAGACCCGTTGAGTAAACCTCTCACACAAGCAAAACATGATCACACCTTAGTACTCTTTGGGTATTAATCACATGGCAATATTAACTAGATTATTGGCTCTAGTAAACCCTTTGGGTATTGGTCACATGGCGATGTGAACTATGGGTGTTAATCACATGGCGATGTGAACTATTGGTGTTAATCAAAAGGCGGTGTGAACTAGATTATTGACTCTAGTGCAAGTGGGAGACTAAAGGAAATATTCCCTAGAGGCAATAATAAAGTTGTTATTTTATATTTCCTTATTCATGATAAAGGTTTATTATTCATGCTAGAATTGTATTGATCGGAATCCTTAATACATGTGTGAATACATAAACAAACACCGCGTCCCTAGTGGGCCTCTACCAGACTAGCTCATTGATCAAAGACGGTTAAGGTTTCCTAACCATTGACATGAGCTGCCATTTGATAATGGGATCACATCATTAGGAGAATGATGTGATGGGCAAGACCCATCCGTTACCTTAGCATAATGATCGTTTAGTTTTATTGTTATTGCTTTCTTCATGTCAAATACATATTCCTTCGACTATGAGATTATGCAACTCCCGGATACCGGAGGAATGCCTTGTGTGCAATCAAACGTCACAACATAACTAGGTGATTATAAAGATGCTCTATAGGTATCTCCAAAGGTGTTTTGTGAGTTAGCATAGATCGAGATTAGGATTTGTCACTCCAAGTATCGGAGAGGTATCTCTGGGTCCTCTCGGTAATACACATCATAAGCTTGCAAGCAAACGACTAAGAGTTAGTCACGAGGTGATGTATTACAGAACGAGTAAAGAGACTTGCCGGTAACGAGATTGAACTATGTATACCAACGATCGAATCTCGGGCAAGTAACATACCGATGGACAAAGGGAATTACGTATGTTGTCATAACGGTTCAACCGACAAAGATCTTCGTAGAATATGTATGAGCCAATATGGGCATCCAAGTTCTGCTATTGGTTATTTACAGGAGAGGTATCTCGGTCATGTCTACATAGTTATCGAACACATAGGGTCCGCACGCTTGACATTCGATGACGGTATAATATTATGTGATTATGTGATTTTGTGACCGAATGTTGTTCAGAGTCCCGGATGAGATCACGGACATGACGAGGAGTGTCGAAATGGTCAAGAGGTAAATATTGATATATATGATGATAACATTCGGACACCGAAAGTGTTTCGGGGGTTACCGGGTACTTATCGGGACATCGGAAGGGGTTTCGGGCACCCCCGGCAAAAGATATGGGTCTTATGGGCCAAGAAGGGAAACACACCAGCCAAAAGGGGCTCACGCGCCCCCCATATGGGCTGGCCAAGGTGGAGAAGGAAAGGTGAAGGAGGAAAGGCAAGTGTGGAATAGCATTCCCACTTTCTTCTCTCTCCCCCCTTTTCCTCCCCCCTCCAATAGATATGGCAGAGGGGGCGCACGGCTTCGGAGGAGCCCAAGTAGGATTCGGTCCTACTTGGGGCGCCTCCTGGGCTCCCCCTCCCCTCCCACCTATATTTATGTGGGAGGGAGGCGCCTAGCACACCCCAGACAATTGTTTAGCCGTGTGTGGCTCCCCCCTCCATCCTTTACACCCCAGGTCATATTTTCATAGTGCTTAGGCGAAGGCCTGCAAGGATCACTTCACCATCACCGTCACCACACCGTCGTGCTGACGGAACTCATCTACTACCTCGGCGTCTTGCTGGATCAAGAAGGCGAGGGACGTCACCGTGCTGAACGTGTGCAGAAAGCGGAGGTGCCATGCGTTTGGTACTTGATCGGTTGAAGTGTGAAGAAGTTCGACTACATCAACCGCGTTGAGAAACGCTTCCGCTTACGATCTACGAGGGTACATAGACACACTCTCCCCCTCGTTGCTATGCTTCTCCATGGATAGATCATTGCGTGTGCGTAGAATCTTTTTGTTTTTCCATGCAACGATTCCCAACAATATTCTATGTTGAAAAGCAAAACAAAGATTGAATGCTCTTTATATATGATTTACAAATGCTATGATCACCATTTTTTTGCATAATGTGTCTCACACAGCCAACATAGAGTGTATTCATGTTTTTTTTCTTTGACACATGCTCTCTTTGTATTACAGTATTACACACCCACCCGATCTCTCTTCGTTTCAGTAGGGGTCTCTATCTCTCTCTTTCCTCTCTCTCTCACACACACATGCACACATACCACCTCTCCTTATCTTTCTACATGTCACACTTGATAGAAAAGCGCATAGTTATGACGATATTCAAGGCAATGATCATGTATATAGGCATCATGTTTGAGACAGGTAGACCGACTCCTGCCTGCATCTACTATTATCACTCCACCAATCGACCGCTATCCAGCATGGATATATGGTATTAAGTTCATTAAAATAGAGTAATGCCATAAGCAAGATGACATGATGTAGACAGAGTAAACCCAATCAATATGAATAAACCCGGTTGTTTTACCCTTAATGGCAACAATACAAATACATGTCTTATCCCTTTATGTCACTCGGATATGTAGCAACGCAAGATTTAACCCATTACAAAGCACCCCTCCCACTGAAGATAAATCAATCTAATTGGCCAAAGTGAATGGATAGATCAGAGAGAAATACAAAGCTATAACAATCATCTGTAATAAAGTTCAGAAAAGACTCCATTACTTCTCATAAATATTCAGATCATAAACCCACAACTCATCGGATCCCAACAAACACAATGCAAAATAAGATTACATCGATAGAACTCCAAGAACATCGAGGAGAACATTGTATTGAATATCAAAGAGAGAGAAGAAGCCATCTAGCTACTAGCCCTTGACCAATAGGTCTGTGGTAAACTACTCATGCACTATCCGAAGGCAGCAAGGATGATGTAGAAGCCCTCCGTGATTGATTCCCCCTCCGACAGAGTACCGGAAAAGGCCTCGAGATGGGATCACGTAAGAACAGAAGCTTTGCAGCGGCGGAAAAATGTTTTAGGTGGCTCTTTGTTGGTTTCCCAATATTTGAGAATTTATAGAAGTGGAATTAGGTCAGAGGAGCCTCAAGGGGCCCGCTAGGTAATAGGGCGCGCATGAGGGAGTCCTGGACTAGGGGGTTCTCAGGACGCTGACCTATCTCCCATGGGCCGGACAGGTGGGCCATGCTACATTTAATCGCTAGACGGCCGGACTATGAGGCATCTTCGTATCAGGACATGAGATCTTTGGTGCCTTGGTGTGTCTTCCAAGTCAAGATAAGAAGAATCAGCATGATTATTCCTTCCTTGTAACCGACTATGTGTAACCCTAGTACCCCTGGTATTTATATAAACCGGAGGGTTTAGTCCATAGAGGATAGAACAACAACCATCATCCTACTCGCCTAGGGTTTAGTTCATCTGATCTTGTGGTAGATTGACTCTGTAATCATCCTATACAGTTCAATATAATCAAGATGTTGTCATGATCTCACAGCTAGGATGGCTAAACAGGGGGATAAACACAAGGGCACCGGTGTGCTCCAGAAGCGAGGTTGTTACGAGCAAGTGCGTGACACGAGACGTACCCAGGTTCAGGGCTCTCCGGAGAGATAACACCCCTAGTCCTACCGAGTGTGGTTTATATGAGGTGGATACAAGCTTGCTCCTAGAGCTGTTCTGGGGAGGAAGGAAGACTGGCTAGTGCATAGGGGATTCCCTCACCATGTGTGTGTGTGTTCTACTGATGATCGCCTGTTGGCTGCCCGCGTACATGGAGGGCTCCTGGGGGTCTTATAGGCTGAGCCCCAGGGTTACAATGGTAAAGATACAAAGATTCGGGGCCCTGGTGTCAGCATCTAGGAGCAGGCAGTGGGGCCGCCGGGTCTGCCGGGTCCATCGGGTGCGGGTCTCACCGGGTCCGTAGGGTGCGGGCCATACCGCGGCCTCCGGGCGTGGGTACGGACGACTGGTGGGTATTGTGGCATGCCTCGCTAGGCGTCATGGGACGGTCAGTGCCGCCCTGCTATAGGACCGTGCCCCCAGGACACCGCTCACCCTGGGCGAGGGCGTGGGAGCGCCGATGCCGCGCCCGCCAGGGCCGGCGTAAAGGGGGAGCACTGTAGCCATGCTTGCTTGTCGCCGGAGTTGACTTCTCGTGGACGGCCGACATGTGCTAGCCGGCTGGCCGGGTCGCGGAACCAGGCCGGCTCACGTTGGGGAGTCGGCCAAGGCCGAGCCAGATTGAAGGGCTTTACCTGCCCCGATGTTTTTGAAAGAGACCTGGGTTCCATTGCCTTCCCGAGGGTCATCCCCCTGACAGTAGTCCCCGAAGTTGTGAAGGCTCACTGGCTCCAAACAGGGGGGCCTTCGCAGTTTTACCCCCTTGAGGAGGCGGCTGGGTTGATGAAGCTTCCGGATGCTGGGTCCCGGCAACACCCATTGTGTGCTGGCTTCCGGGAGCCGGATCACGACACCCCGACATGGGTTGGAAACCGAGGCGTCAACCGTGTCTTGAAGGGGGAGGACGCGCCTCCCGCGGCTCGATGCAGCGCCACATGGTGAACAGTGGCCGGCGAGGCCCTGCCAGGCCACGCGCATGATGGGATGCAACAGTGGGTTGGGCCCTGCCATGCCGCGCCCTCGGCCCGCGCGTGGGGTATTTATTGTGGCCGTGGCGGGCGGTTGCACTTCTCCGCGCAGTTAAGTCGTGGGGGCAAACATGCCCGCATAATGCGGGGAAGTGGAATCATGGCCACAACCGATCCCACTTCCCACGTCTCGTCATGGTTATAAAATGGAGGGAGGGGCATGGCAGAAACGCTCTCGCACGCTCCCCTCGCTCCCCCTTCCTCTTCCTCTTCTCCTTCTCCTCCAACTCTCGAGCACTCCCTCGCCACAACGCCCAGAGGCTGCCCGCGGCGCCCGTCGACCGCTCCAGCCTTCTTCTTGCCATCGAGCACCACGCCTTCGACAAGCTCCATTGATGGCGCAGCCAAAGGGGTCTTGGGAGGGATCCGAGGCTAATGAGGAGACAATATAGTACCTCCACGACACTAGGCGGCTGCCGCCGGCGATGGAGGTGGCTCCGCGCGTGGCGGACGACAAGAAGGAGCCACATCCACAGGAGGGTGAACGCGTGGTCTTCCTCAGCCACTTCAAGCGCGGGTTCGGCCTCCCCGCGAGCAACTTCTTCTGCTCCTTCTTGAGCTTCTTCGGGCTGCAGTCACACCACCTTGGTGCCAACACCGTGCTATAGCTCGTCGGCTTCACCACACTCTGCGAGGGCTACCTGGGCCTGGAGACGGATGTAGAGCTCTGGGTCCACCTCTTCTTCCTTAAGCAAGAGGGGCCGACGGCCGGGACCATGTCCGACTGTGGGGCAGCCGTCATTTTGGGCCGACCGAACGGGCTGTTCCCTGATAACCCACAAGTATAGGGGATCGCAATAGTTTTCGAGGGTAGAGTATTCAACCCAAATTTATTGATTCGACACAAGGGGAGCCAAAGAATATTCTCAAGTATTAGCAGTTGAGTTGTCAATTCAACCACACCTGGATAGCTTAGTATCTGCAGCAAAGTATTTAGTAGCAAAGTAATACGGAAGTAACGGTAACGATAACAAAAGTAATATTTTTGTGTTTTGTAGTTATTGTAACAGTAGCAACGGAAAAGTAAATAAGCGAACAACAGTATGTGAAAAGCTCGTAGGCATTGGATCGGTGATGGAGAATTATGCTGGATGCGGTTCATCATGTAACAGTCATAACATAGGGTGACACAGAACTAGCTCCAATTCATCAATGTAACGTAGGCATGTATTCCGAATATAGTCATACGTGCTTATGGAAAAGAACTTGCATGACATCTTTTGTCCTACCCTCCCGTGGCAGCGGGGTCCTAGCAGAAACTAAGGGATATTAAGGCCTCCTTTTAATAGAGTACCGGACCAAAGCATTAACACATAATGAATAAATGAACTCCTCAAACTACGGTCATCACCGGGAGTGGTCCCGATTATTGTCACTTCGGGGTTGCCGAATCATAACACATAGTAGGTGACTATAGACTTGCAAGATAGGATCAATAACTCACATATATTCATGAAAACATAATAGGTTCAGATCTGAAATCATGTCACTCGGGCCCTAGGTACAAACATTAAGCATAACAAAGTCATAGCAACATCAATCTCAGAACATAGTGGATACTAGGGATCAAACCCTAACAAAACTGACTCGATTACATGATAAATCTCATCCAACCCATCACCTTCTAGCAAACCTACGATGGAATTACTCACGCACGGCGGTGAGCATCATGAAATTGGTGATGGAGGATGGTTGATGATGACGACGGCGACGGATTCCCCTCTCCGGAGCCCCGAACGGACTCCAGATCAGCACTCCCGAGAGAGTTTAGGGCTTGGCGGCGGCTCTGTATCGTAAAACGCAATGAATCTTTCTCTCTATTTTTTTCTCCCCGAACACGAATATATGGAGTTGGAGTTAAGGTCGGTGGAGCGTCAGGGGGCCCACGAGGCAGGGGGAGCGCCCAGGGGGGCAGGCGGGCCCCCATCTTCGTGGGCAGGGTGTGGGCCCCCTGGCCTTGATTCTTTCCCCAATATTTTTTATTATTTCCAAAAATAATCTCCGTGGAGTTTCAGGTCATTCCGAGAACTTTTGTTTCTGCACATAAATAACACCATCGCAACTCTGCTGAAAACAACGTCAGTCCGGGTTAGTTCCATTCAAATCATGCGACTTAGAGTCCAAAACAAGGGCAAAAGTGTTTGGAAAAGTAGATACGACGGAGACGTATCAACTCCCCCAAGCTTAAACCTTTGCTTGTCCTCAAGCAATTCAGTTGATAAACTGAAAGTGATAAAGAAAAACTTTTACAAACTCTGTTTGCTCTTGTTGTTGTAAATATGTAAAGCCAGCATTCAAGTTTTCAGCAAAGATTATGACGAACCATATTCACAATAACATTTAGGTGTCATGTTTACTCATGTCAATGGCATAATCAACTAGCGAGCAATAATAATAAATCTCGGATGACAACACTTTCTCAAAAACAATCATAATATGATATAACAAGATGGTATCTCGCTAGCCCTTTCCGAGACCGCAAAACATAAATGCAGAGCACCTTTAAAGATTAAGGACTGACTAAACATTGTAATTCATGGTAAGAGAGGTCCAGTCATAGTCATACCCAATATAAATTAACAGTAATGCATGCAAATGACAGCGGTGCTCTCCAACTGGTGCTTTTTAATAAGAGGGTGATGACTCAACATAAAAGTAAATATATAGGCCCTTCCCAGAGGGAAGCAGGGATTTGTAGAGGTGCCAGAGCTCGGTTTTGAAATAGAGATAAATAATATTTTGAGCGGCATACTTTCATTGTCAACATAACACCCAAGAGATGGCGATATCTTCCATGATACACACATTATAGGTGGTTCCCAAACAGAATGGTAAAGTTTATACTCCCCCTCCATCAACAAGCATCAATCCATGGCTGGCTCGAAACAACGAGTGCCTCCAACTAGCAACAGCCCCGGGGGAGTTTTGTTTGCAATTATTTTGATTTGATTTGCATAAAGCATGGGACTAGGCATCCCGGTGACCAGCCATTTTCTCGTGAGTGAGGAGCGGAGTCCACTCCTCTTGAGAATAACCCGCCTAACATGGAAGATACAGACAACCCTAGTTGATACATGAGCTATTCGAGCATACAAAACAGAATTTCATTTGAAGGTTTAGAGTTTGGCACATACAAATTTACTTGGAACGGCAGGTAGATACCGCATATAGGAAGGTATGGTGGACTCATATGGAATAACTTTTGGGTTTAAGGAATTGGATGCACAAGCAGTATTCCCGCATAGTACAAGTGAAGGCTAGCAAAAGACCGGGAAGCGACCAACTAGAGAGCGACAAGAGTCATGAACATGCATTAAAATTAATAAACATTGAGTGCAAGCATGAGTAGGATATAATCCACCATGAACATAAATATCGTGAAGGCTATGTTGATTTGTTTCAACTACATGTGTGAACATGTGCCAAGTCGAGTCACTTAAATCATTCAAAGGAGGATACCACCCCATCATACCACATCACAACCATTTTAATAGCATGTTGGCACGCAAGGTAAACCATTATAAACTCCCAGCTAATTAAGCATGGCATGGGCAACTATGATCTCTAATTGTCATTGCAAACATGTTTATTCATAATAAGCTGAATCAGGAACGATGAACTAATCATATTTACAAAAACAAGAGAGGTCGAGTTCATACCAACTTCTCCCATCTCAATCAGTCCATCATATATCGTCATAATTGCCTTTCACTTGCACGACCGAACGATGTGAATAATAATAATAGTGCACGTGCATTGGACTAAGCTGGAATCTATGAGTATTCAATATACAGGAGAAGACAAGGCAATACAGGCTCTTGGTTAAATCAACAACAATGCATATAAGAGCCACTTTAACATTTTCATCATGGTCTTCTCCTTTCGACCCTCAAAGGAAAGAAAACAAATAAAACTATTTACACAAGAAAGCTCCCAACAAGCAAAAGAAGAACATGAAATATTTTTGGATTTTCTTTTTATTATTACTACAAGCAAGAAAATAAACTAGCTAAAAGCTACAACTATTTTTTTTGGTTTTCTTAAGGTTTATCAAACACACAAGAAGAAAGCATAAGAAGGAAAATAAACTAGCATGGATATTACAGTGAAAAATTATGAGCACCGACATCTAGCAATGAGTGTGTGAACATAAATGTAATGTCGGTGAGAAATACGTACCCCCCCAAGCTTAGGCTTTTGTCCTAAGTTAGTCTATTGCCACGGATGGCCTGGTGGATATCCAAAGTTATAGTTGGGGTCGTACTGAGATGCAATAGTCATTGCATCGTGGGCTTCAGCTTGGAGGCGAGCTATCTCAGCCCTCCTCTTGTACTCCTCCGCCTCCTCTCTAGTTATAAAATATCTCCCCTTTGCCTGAAAGTCAAAGAAGGTAGAAGCAGGGAGAGCGACGTGATAGTTGCGTCGTCTGTCAAAGATTAGTCGGTACTGGAGGAACTGATCGTTCCTCTCAACAAAATGATGACGAACCATAGCCTCATAATCCAAATAAGAAGGAGGCAACTCAATATCATACTCACGCATGGGTACATTAAGAAAATTAGCTAAACGAGTTGCATAAATTCCACCAAAGAAATCTCCATTAAATCTATTATTATGCAACCTACGTGCAACGATGGCTCCCAAATTATAATGTTTATCTCCCAATACAGCACTCCTGAGAACACTGAGATTAGGGACACATATGTGACATGTTTCATCCTTACCATTTATGCACCTACCTATGAAGAGAGCAAAATAATGTATAGCAGGAAAATCAATGCTCCCTATGGTAGCTTGTACTATGTCTCTAGATTCCCCCACAGTTATATTAGCAAGAAAGTCTCTAAATTCAGATTTGCGAGGTTCACTAGTACTACCCCATTGTGGAAGTTTGCAACCAGTGGTAAAATCCTCTAAGTCCATAGTATAAGAATTTTCATAAAGATCAAACAGGACAGTTTGAGAATTGCGCGAAGATGAAAATTCAAACCTCCTCACAAGGGAACTTGTGAGATAGTGGTACCGGCGGCACTTTTCTGCCTCGAAGCTCACAAGATCAGCATTACGCAAATATGCGTTAAATTCTTCCTTGATTCCTGCTTGATCCATGAAGTCCTCTGAAGGCCATTCACAAGGCCGCACGGGAGCGTCCCTTGGTGGCTCATCATCAGCATCACGCATTGCAAGCCTGGGTCCTTGTTTCCTTGAAGAACCACCTTGGTACATTTTCCTAAGCATATTTCTTCCTTTGAAAAATTTCTAAAAGTTTTAGTAACTTCAAATAAAAGTGAACCAAGCTCAACAAAATTGATAGCAACTACTCCTACAAGTGCATAGATCCTATATCATGCATTAGAACTACTTGGAACCATATAAATTTGACATGTAATGTAGCGACCATACCTCAAACAGTCTGATCTCTGTGCATAAGTGTCATCCCTGGATCAGTAATGCTGACACACACAGTACTTGAAGGATTTATAGCAGAGTAAAAATCACACACTTATCACATCGAATGTCTCAAAAGAGAACTTATTACAATAAATTATGGCTTAAGGCAATCTAATAACGATAACAGCGGAAGGCTTGGAAGATAAGCGAGTCCATCAACTCCAACGACATCACTGAGTATAGAACCACGACCTAAAGGCACCTTACTCGTCGTCTGAAAAGTCTGCAACATGAACGTTGTAGCCCGAAAATGGGTCAGCACATGGAATTTGCTGGCAATGTAACACATAGAGAGTAATGGAAGAAATAAGCTATACTACATGCATATATGGCTGGTGGAAAGCTCTATGGTTACAGTTTTGCGTAAAGCCAATTTTCCCTACTACAAAGGAATAAATTTATTTAACTATCATGGTGGTTGTTAAACATTGAGAGTGTAGACACCCTCTCAATCCCAATTAAGCATCATCATTAAAACCCATCAAAATTAATTAAAGTAACATGATGAGATTCACATGATAATCCAAGTACTAGATACACAAAACGTCCATAACCGGGGACACGGGTAACCATGATTAGTTTATACACTCTGCAGAGGTTTGGTCACTTTTCCCCACAAGACTCGGTCTCCTCCGTTGGGATTCTCGCACTACATGATGTTTGAGAAACGAATGACCGAGACATAGTCTTTCAGAAGCGCTAGCACCTTACGATCGGGTAGACCGTACCACCTACATCCCCTACATCTGCTAGTCTACCACTGTAAGAGTTCGCACGACTTAGTCAACTATGCTAGAGCCCATAATAGCTTATGGCTGCACACGGAAGTTTCTAGTATGAATAATCTCATGATCCCTTTGAGCCTGGGTGGCGGTCCATAAAGAAAAACAGGCAATCCTGGAATACGCAGGTGCCTAAACAGGCAATCGCTGGAATACCCAGTTGCCTCAATCCACCCAGATGTGTGTTTAAGTTGCCACCTTAAAATAAACCATTAAATTAACAATCTCACATCTGTCATGGATACACTCACCCAATCCAAGTCTACTGGCATAGCATGGCATAATAAGCAAACATAGAAGTAACTCCCAAAGGTTTGATAATAAAACAGGTAATAGGTACTACCTCAACTACTTCCCAAAACCCACAATTTAATTATATCCTAATCATGCAAATGTTTGAGGATTGATCTAATGCAATAAAACTGGGTAGTAAGGAGGTATGATCAAAGTGTTACTTGCCTTGCTGATGATCCGCGAAACCTAGAGATTCAAAGTAACAGGCGGCGCACTCCGGGTACTCTATCGCAGACCAACAACCAAGTATACAATAAGTACTCATCTAATGCACAGGTAAAACTCAAATAAGAGATCTAACCAGAAAGTTCAACCTAAGAACTCCGGTTTGCAAAAAGAATCAAATCAAACGAAGCAAGGAAAGTCAAACGGCAAAAGAAACAAACTTCGTTTTACTAATCTAGACCTAAGTCAAGTTTTACAGAAGCAAAAACTTGTTTGAGTTGGTTAAACGTAAAGAGGTGTTCGAGACGAAACTCCAGGCGCTTGAATCGCCTGATTCAGATAAAGGAGCGAAAAGTTATACTAAAACGAAAATCAGATCAGAAATCGCGATCAGAAATAATCGCTGAAAATCCGAGAAAAAGAAAAACGACGAACAGATTAACGAACGAACGTTCGTTATCTGGATCTAAACAATGAATGTGTCCGTTAAAACGAACGAACGAGCGAACGCTCGCTAATTAATCTAAACCGCAAAAAACTGACAAAAAAGCGAAAAAAACGAACGAAAACCGGTGGAAAACCGAACGGTTTTCTAGAAAAAACCGGCGGCGGGGCGGTGGCTACCTCCGGCGAGGGGTCGGCGGGGTCCGACGGGGTGGCGGCGGCGGCGGCGGCTGGGGCTAGCCTTAGGGTTTGGCGCGGGGCGGTGGCGGCTTGGGCTGATGGCTCGTGTGGGCTCGGGAGGCGCTATATAAAGGCCCGGCCAGGCGGAGTCCTGGCCGAACACGACCCGGAGTCGGCTCCGTTTTTTTAAATAATTACGCGCAGAAAACAAACAAAAGAAATACTAAACGGACTCCAAAAATCCCGAAATAAATTTTCCCCGACTTCTAAAATCAAGACGGACAAGACGAACATTTATTTGGGGCCTAAATGCAATTTTGAAAAACGCACATTTTTTCTAAATTCAAATAAAATACCCAAAAACTCCGAAATAAAATCTTATTTGATTTTATTATTAAATCCTAAATATTTCTTTATTTTGGGAAAGTCATTTTATTCCCTCTCTCATATTTTTATAATAGAAATAATTGAAGATAAAATAATTAAAATCAAATGATCCTATTCTCAAAATTTGAGAAAACTCAAATATGAAAATAACGAAATCCCCAACTCTCTGCGTGGGTCCTTGAGTTGCGTAGAATTTCTAGGATAAAAAACAACAGCAAATAAAATATGATATGCAATGATGATCTAATGTATAACATTCCAAATTGAAAATTTGGGATGTTATAAACCTACCCCCCTTAAGATGAATCTCGTCCTCGAGATTCGGGTTGGCTAGAAATAGGTGAGGGTGGTCTTTCAACAAATCTTCCTCTCGCTCCCAGGTGGCTTCATCCTCAGAGTGGTGGCTCCACTGAACTTTACAAAACTTGATAACCTTGCCGCGGGTGACTCGGCTGGCATACTCAAGAATCTTAACTGGTTTCTCTTTATAGGTCAAATCACTGTCCAACTGAATTGCTTCCAACGACACTTTATCTCTCAGTGGTATATCAGCCATCTCCGTGTGGCACTTCTTTAATTGGGAAACGGGGAACACATCGTGAACTCTTGACAATCCTTTGGGCAATTCCAACTTGTAGGCCACTTCTCCCATACGCTCCAAAACTCGGTATGGTCCTACAAAACGTGGCGCTAACTTTCCCTTAACTCCAAAGCGCTTAACTCCCCGAAGTGGAGATACTCAAAGATATACTCGGTCTCCGACTTCGTAAACTGTCTCCTTGCGTTTAGAATCTGCGTAGCTCTTTTGCCTAGACTGGGCTACCTTGAGCCTATCGCGAATCATCTTCACCTTCTGTTCAAACTTTTTAATCAAATCCGGTCCAAACAACTGGCGGTTTCCAACTTCATCCCACGACAACGGGGTCCTGCACCTCCTTTCGTACAAGGCTTCGAAAGGGGCCATCTTCAAACAGGATTGATAGCTGTTGTTGTAAGGGAACTCTGCATATGGCAAATTGTCGTCCCAACTAGATCCGTAATCTAGCGCACAAGCTCTCAGCATATCCTCCAAAATCTGATTGACTCTCTCGGTCTGTCCATCTGTCTGTGGATGAAAAGTGGTGCTGAAATCTAGCCTGGTTCCCAAAAGTTCCGTGCAACTGATTCCAGAACTTTGAGGTAAACTGGGTTCCTCTATCTGATACGATACTCCTCGGAACTCCATGCAGACATACTATCCTGGTCATGTATATCTTTGCCAACTTAGCACTGGTGTAAGTGGTCTTTACCGGGATGAAATGAGCTACCTTCGTCAATCGATCGACTACAACCCAAATCGAGTCATAGCCGGAACGGGTCCTGGGTAATCCCGTGATAAAATCCATGCCTAGCTTATCCCACTTCCATTTGGGTATCGGCAATGGCTGTAGCAATCCTGCTGGCTTCTGATGCTCTGCCTTTACTCTTTGACATACATCACAAACTGCTACATACTCTGCAATATCTTTCTTCATTCCGGTCCACCAGAAAATATCCTTCAAATCCAAATACATCTTGGTATTTCCTGGGTGAATCGAATATGGTGAATCATGGGCCTCTTGCAGAATTAACTTCCTGATCTCTGGGTCATTTGGCACATAAACATGGTCTTCAAACCATAGGGTATCGTGCTCATCCTCACGAAATCCCTTAGAATTTCCCTTGCTCATTTTCTCCTTTAAAGAGGCAATCTCCTTGTCAGTCTTCTGAGCTTCTTTGATCTTATCCATCAAAGTTGACTGTATCTCCAATGCTGCTACATAGCCTCTTGGAACTATCTCCAAACATAGCTCACGAAGATCCTCGGCTAACTCCTTTGGTAAATCTCCGGTCATTAGTGTATTGGCATGGCTCTTACGGCTCAGTGCATCGGCTACTACGTTAGCCTTTCCGGGATGATAATGCAATCTCATATCATAATCCTTGATGAGCTCCAACCATCTCCTTTGCCTGAGGTTTAGCTCCTTTTGCGTGAAAATAAACTTCAAGCTCTTGTGATCCATGTACACTTCACAATGATTTCTAATGAGAAAATGTCTCCAAGTCTTTAATGCATGCACTACGGCTGCTAACTCCAAATCATGCGTAGCATAGTTCAACGGCATGCACTTGTGGAGACCCAGGTGTCTGAGGATGAGGCACTGGACATGCTTTCCAAAAGGCCCAAGAAGAGGGGACAGGAGGATGTGGCCAAGGTCTCCAAGGTCGCTGGTGGTGCAACTCCATAAGAAGTTCCATCATGAAGTGCCAAGCTTCTAGTAGCCCCAGGAATATTTTGAGTAATGCTAGGTTGATAGTGGATTGTATGAAGTATGTCATGATGGATGTAAGGGTACCATGTTTAGAGTCTGTATTCAATACTTGGAACTAGATCTTACCTACTACTATGATGATCTGTTTGATTATATTCTGGAATTGTGGATGCCATGAAGGCTTTAATGTTATGTGCTCTCTAGTGAGACTGATGTGTTTTCCATGTCATCCTTGGGTTCAGACAAGTGCTATGCTGTGTACAGGCATGGATACATGCCAGGTGATGGGGCCTGGTATTTCAACATGTTACACCTAGTTAGTTTATCATGACTAGAAACAGATCTTGGAACATTTTGAACTGGAACATTAGGGGTTTAAATTCTTCTGAAAAATGGTTGGCCATCAGGCAAAAAATTGAGGAAAGTGCTGCTGGTATTTTGTGCCTTCAAGAAACTAAGAGACAAGTCTTTGATCTGGCCTATATCCATAATTTTTGTCCACAAAGGTTCAATAAATTTGAATTCCTTCCTTCTATTGATGCATCAGGAGGGATTTTGACTGCTTGGAATGAGGCTCTTTTTAATGGGCACTTGCTATTTCAGAATAAATTTTCCATTTCTATGCAGTTCACATGTACTTCAACCAACAAACCATGGATTCTCACAAACATTTATGGACCTTGCAATCTTGAGGACAAACTGGAATTTATTGACTGGTTTACAAATATTCAAATGCCAGATGATGTAGATTGGATAGTTATGGGGGATTTCAATTTCATTAGGTCACCTGATGACAGGAATAGACCTGGGGGAGATGTCAATCAAATGTTATTGTTTAATGAGGCCATTAGTAACTTGGGGTTAATTGAATTACCTCTCAAAGGAAGGCAGTTCAGTTGGAGCAATATGCAAGAAACTCCCCTCCTTGAAAAACTGGATTGGTTTTTCACTTCTGCTGCATGGATGACTTCTTATCCTGACACCACTGCTTTGCCACTTGCAAAACCTATTTCAGATCATTTACCCTTTGTTATTAAAATTGGTACTTCCATTCCTAAGTCTAGGGTTTTTAGATTTGAGAACTATTGGTTGAAGCACAGTTCTTTCAAGAGCATTGTACAATCTGCTTGGAATATACCAGTTGGTCATACTGACCCAGCAAAGAAGATTAATGCCAAATTCAAGAACTTGAGGAGAGCCCTCAAACTATGGGCAAAAAATATCTCTTGTCTAAAAAAGCAGATTGATGAGTTGAATGAATGTATATTCCTATGGGATTTCTTGGAGGAATTCAGAGACCTCACTATAAATGAGCACAATTGCAGGGAGATTTTGAAGGAAACTTTGCTCACTGTCCTCAGTAATCAAAAAATTTATTGGAAGCAAAGAGGGAAAATCAAGGGGGTCAAATTTGGTGATGAAAATACTAAATTCTTCCACACAAAGGCCTCAATAAACCACAGGAACAACAAAATTGCTATGCTTATGAATGAGGACCAGGTGGAAATTACTGATCATGAAGGGAAAGCTGCAATTCTTTGGGAGGCCTTTAAGAGGAGACTGGGACAATCAAATGGCCATACCATGCACTTCAATTTACAAGATCTATATGATAACAGAGTGGACCCACAGATTTTCCAAGACCTAGAGAAACCGTTCACTCAGGAAGAAATTGAAGAGGTAGTCGAAAACTTGCCCACAGACAAATCTCCAGGCCCAGATGGATTTAGCAATGAGTTCCTCAAAGCTTGCTGGGACATTATCAAACTGGATGTTACTGAACTAATCACCGCCTTCCATGCTGGAAATGTGAACTTGGAGAGCATAAACACTTCCTACATCACACTCATTCCTAAAAAGGAGGTACCGTTATTACCTAATGACTTTAGGCCAATATCTCTGCTTAATGGGGTTCTCAAAAGCATAACTAAACTGCTGGCCAACAGATTACAAAAAGTCATCCTCAAGATGGTTCATATCAATCAGTATGGATTTTTAAAGAACAGAGTGATTCAAGATTGTTTGGGCTGGGCTTATGAATACATCCACCAATGTCACAAGTCAAAAGATGAACTGCTTGTTATCAAACTTGATTTTGAAAAGGCTTTTGACACTATTGAGCATCAGGCCATAATTGACATCCTAAGGGCTAAGGGTTTTGGTGAAAGATGGATAACTTGGATGCACATGCTATTCAATTCTGCATCTTCTGCTGTAATGCTAAATGGAGTGCCAGGGAAGAAGTTTTACTGTAAAAGAGGAGTTAGGCAAGGAGATCCTTTTTCGCCTCTTCTGTTTATATTGGCAGCTGACTTGCTTCAATCTATTCTAAATAAAGCCATGGCTAGGGATCTACTAACACCACCACTACAGGTGGCATCATGCCCAGATTTCCCTATTGTGCAGTATGCAGATGACACTCTGGTTATTATGCAAGCAAATGCCAGACAACTGGTATGCCTCAAAGCTCTTCTTAACACTTTTGCAGATGCCACAGGTCTTAGGGTAAATTATGGGAAATCAATCATGGTTCCTTTAAACATTGCAGAAGATAGAGTTGATATTTTCACAAACACTTTGCAATGTGCCAGAGGCCAATTTCCATTCACTTATCTAGGGCTACCTATGGGCATTTATAAGCCAACTGTAGAGCAGTGTTTACCCATAGTCAACAGAATTGCTAAAAGGATTACAGGCATCTCAACTTTCATGACACAGGCAGGAAAGATTTTATTGGTCAAATCTGTGTTAGCCTCCCTAGCAGTTTACTTTATGTGTTGTCTGGACATTCCAATTACCATAAAGCACCAGATCATCAAATATTTAAGGCACTGTCTATGGAGGAGCCCTGATCTGGAAGATAGGAGGCTAGCCCTAGTGGCTTGGCACACAGTTTGCAGGCCCAAAAATCAGGGAGGTTTGGGTGTTTTGGATATATTCACACAAAATAAAACTATGCTCATGAAAAACCTTCATAAGTTTTACAATAGACATGACATCCCTTGGGTTAATCTAATTTGGGAAACATACTACAACAATGGTCAACTTTCAGGAGATCAAAAAGTAGGTTCATTTTGGTGGAAATCAAATCTTGCACTCATTGATCAGTTCAAAGCTATAGCAAGATGTAATGTGGGAGATGGTAAAACTGCTCTGTTCTGGGATGATATGTGGGATCATTTTATTCTCAAGCACAAGTTTGATCACTTATACTCATTTGTTAGAAATCCCCAGACAAGTGTTCAACAAGTTATAAATACTGAATATCTCCAAGATTTATTCCACCTGCCCCTAACTGCACAGGCATATGAGGAGTTTCTAGAAATGGAGGATATGTGCATTTCTTTGAGACAATCAGAATACTTAGATGCTCTGGACACTTGGAGTTATATCTGGGGGAATGAATTCTATTCCTCAATTAAAGCTTATAAGGTGCTAACTGGACACAAACAAACCCCACCACATTTCTCATGGATTTGGAAAAGCTCCTGTCAACCTAAACACAAAGTTTTCTTCTGGATGCTTCTACATGACAGAGTCAACACAAGGAATCTTCTAAGGAGGAAAAACTTTGAACTGGAAGTTTACAATTGTGCAGTGAGGGATTGTCAGCAGGAAGAAACTCTACATCATCTTTTTTGGGGATGTCCTTTTGCCATCAGATGCTGGGATTTTATTTGCCCTTCAAGAACACCAAATCTGTCAGTTCTTGAGGCATTTCAAGACCTCAAAGACAAACTCAGATACCCCTTCTTTATGGAGATTATCATATTGGGATCTTGGGCCATCTGGATTTCTAGAAACAACAAAATCTTTGAGAACATCACTCCTTCCTTCCAGGGATGGAAGCACATTTTTACTGAGGAACTCAGGCTTCTAAAATTCAGGATCAAGAAGAAGTATGAAGTGCAATTTTCTGCTTGGCTGGAATCTGTGCTGTAATTGCTTAGATTTACTAGTTTTTTCCTTGTTTAGAGGTAGTTTTTTCCTTTCTTTTGTACCTTGTTCTGTATAGTTTTTTAGGTTTTTTTCTTTTTCTTTTTCTTTTTTTTTCTGTTGTAGTTGGGCTTATCTCAAGCCTAACAGAACTCTGTTTATTGCTTTTTTTAATAAATGTTGCAGTGGGGTTTTACCCTACTGTTTATAGTTCAAAAAAAATAGTTCAAATCATGAGGTTTCAGCTGTCGTGAAGCATACGAAACAACTCTTCCCTCCTGCATAAGCACGGCTCCAAGTCCTCGACGTGAAGCGTCGCAATACACTTCATAATCCTTGTTCTGATCTGGCAGAATCAATACTGGTGAGGTAACCAAACGTTTATTCAACTCCTGGAAACTGGACTCACATTCCTCAGTCCATTTGAACTTAGTATCCTTTTTCAACAACTCCATCATAGGCTTCACAATCTTTGAGAAATTATCAATGAATCTCCGGTAGTATCCAGCGAGTCCAAGAAAACTTTGGATTTCTCCAACTGTTGTTGGGGCTTCCCAATTTGCCATAGTGACAACCTTGGTGGGATCAAATGCTATTCCTTCTTCGGATATAATGTGTGTAAGGAATCCTACTTCCTTCAACCAAAACTCACATTTGCTGAACTTGGCATATAACTGATGTTCTCCGAGCTTCTCAAGTACTAATCGCAAATGCTCCTTATGTTCCTCTTCATTCTTTGAGTAAACCAGAATATCATCAATGAACACTATGACGAACTTGTCCAAAAACTCCGTAAACACCTTGTTCATCATGTTCATAAAATAGGCAGGTGCGTTAGTCAGACCAAATGACATAACGGTATACTCATACAACCCATACCTTCTGGTAAAAGCGGTCTTAGGTATATCATGTTCTCGAATCTTCAACTGATGGTACCCCGATCGCAGATCGATCTTGGAAAATACCTTAGCTCCTTGCAATCGATCAAACAGATCATTGATCATCGGTAGTGGGTACTTGTTCTTGATTGTTACTTCATTCAATCCCCGATAATCAACAACCATCCTTAACGATCCATCCTTCTTCTCCACTAGAAGTACTGGCGATCCCCAAGGCGAAGAACTTGGGCGAATATAACCTTTATTCAGTAACTCCTTAATCTGCTTCTTAATCTCTTCCAAATCCTTTGCGGGCATCCTGTATGGTTTCTTCGATATTGGCTTGTGCCTGGCAAAAGCTCAATCAAAAACTCGATGTCTCTATCTGGTGGCATGCCTGGCAACTCTTCTGGAAATATGTCAGGGAAATCCTTTACCACGGGTACTTCCTCCTGCACAACTCTTGATAAGGAATTTACTTGAGTCCTCTTCGGCACATGCCGGGATACATACTTGATCCTTCTTCCTTCTGGCGTCGTAAGCAAAATTGACTTACTGGTGCATTCAATGTTCCCTTCATACTTTGATAACCAATCCATGCCTAATATCACATCCAGTCCTTGAGATTCCAATACTATTAGGTCCGAGGGAAACACATAGTTACCAATCCTTAATGGTAACCGATCACACCATAGACTAGCCATATACTCTGCTCCAGGCGAGGTTACTAACATGGGTGACCTAAGGGCTTGGGTTGGCAGTTTATACTTACCCACAAATCCCCTTGAGATGTATGAATGCGATGCACCAGTATCAAAAAGAACGAGTGCAGTAAATGACTTAACCAAAAACTTACCTATTACTGCATCAGGCTGAGCTTCAATCTCATCCACGTTAACGTGGTTCACCTGTCCCCTGTTGAAAGGGTTTGGCTTCTTCCCAGAGCTCCCATTGCCATTTCCATTCTGGGATTCAGGACATTCGTTGGCGTAATGCCTGGTCTTCTGGCACTTGAAGCAAGTGACTTGGCTCAGATCTCTCTTGGCTGGGGTTGATGGGTTGGTACGGTTCTGGCCGTTGCTTCCTCCATTCCAATTACCATTCTTGGGGCCATTATGATTATGCGAGCCTCCTCCTCCATGGGTATGGTGAAAAGGTCCTCCCGGTTTAGGGGTAAAACGTGGCTTCTGCTGAGCTCCATAATTGTACTTCCCTTGTCCATACTTCCTCTTGCGGTTTTCAATTTGTTGTTGCTTCCCTTCAATCATAAGAGTGCGGTCTACCAACTCCTGGTAGTTGTTGAAGCTTGCTACTATCAACTGCATGCTCAGATCATCATTCAGTCCTTCCAGAAACTTCTCCTGCTTAGCTGCATCCGTAGCAACGTCATCTGGAGCATAACGTGCTAGCTTACTAAAATCATCCACATACTGGCCAACTGTGCGTCCTCCTTGGCGCAAGTTGCGAAACTCACGCTTCTTCATGGCCATAGCTTCTGCTGAAACATGGGTCGTACGGAAAGCCTGCTGAAACTGATCCCATGTGACAGTGTCTACATGGTAAGTGGCTGTGAAATTCTCCCACCATGCTGCCGCGGGTCCTTCAAGCTGATGGGCGGCAAATTTCACCTCTTCCGCATCTGTGCATCCTGTTGTGGTCAATTCCCTTCCTGTCTTGCGGAGCCAATCATCTACAACAATCGGCTCGGTGCTACTGGAGAACACCGGCGGATTCAGCCTAAGAAAACAGGTTAAGTGATCAACAAGTGGTGGTGGTGGTGGGTTGTTGTTGTTGTTGTTCCCCTGATTCTGATTCTGGACTAGCAACTATATAGGCATTCTGCTGCTGGATCAACTGAGTTAGCTCCAGTGGAAAAGAAAATCCATTGTCACGTCTCGGAGGCATCCGAGGGTTTAGAAAAGATGAGAATTAAGAATAGATTGAGGTCTAGAGAGAAACACTACCCATATGCACATGAGGCAAATGCACACAAAATCACTCCATTCAATCAAACAAGGGCATGCAATCGGTCTAGAACTATCGTTATAAAAGTGCTTGGACTATGCTATATACATGGTGGAATACTACTACTGTTATGGTGGTCTACTAGAAAAACTGCTCCGATGAAGACCCCATGATATCTGCTCCAGCTTCATCAACATAGTCATCATCGCTGTCATCTGGATCCGAGTCGGTGTCGTCGATGATGATGTAGTTCCCCGGCAAGTGGAATCGTCATCTTCTCCTCCAGGTGCTGGTCCTCCCATAAATACTCTGATATACTTAACTAGGTCATCATTCTTCTCCAGTAGTGTCTTGATTTCCTCCTCATATCCATCGCGTGTAAACTTGAGTTCTTCCTCCAGCTCCGTGATTCTTGTCATCGCCTTCTTTAGATCTATCATGCCTGCGCACATCTGGTTCTCCTGGCGTCGAATATGCTGGTTTAATTCCTGGAGGAAAGCGGCAACTGATCGGTCCTTCCTGGTGCTGATCATCTCCCAATGCTCATCTCGGCGCCCACAAATCTGGTAGATAGTATCTTTGAGATCATTGCGGTAAACTTCTCCAATACGTCCCATGGTGATGTGGGCTGCCATGCTCTTTCCTAGGCTCCAGGTTGGTGCATCAAAGGAAAACTCTATGGGCTCAGTGACTAGTGCGAACGTCCTTCCTCGAAGTTGAACTTGAATCATCCAGCGCTCCTCTTCAGGTAAAGTGGCGTTGTAGGTCCCGGTGAAGCTTGGTACTCCGATGTTCAGGTACTTAGTGACTTCCTTCAGATGGCGTCCAAAGGGTGTATCTTCATCCGGTTGCATGAACTTGTTCCTTGCATCCGCCATCCTAAAGATTAGAAAAGATGAGGAGTCAGAAATGAGAAGAGAGTTGTGATCTAGTGCTTTAGCTTAGTGGTCGTGTCCTACAGTCAGCGTGTGCTATAATACCATCTTTGTAGCGACCAGATCTAAACGATGAACGCGTTCGTTAAAATGAACGAACAAGCGAACGCTCGCTAATTAACCTAAACCGAAAAAAAACTAATAAAAAACAAAAACAAAAAAACCGACGAAAACCGGTGGAAAACCGAACGGTTTTCTAGAAAAAAACTGGCGGCGGGGCGGTGGCTACCTCCGGCGAGGGGGCGGCGGGGTCCGGCGGGGTGGCGGCGGCGGCTGGGGCTAGGGTTAGGGTTTGGCGCGGGGCGGCGGTGGCTTGGGCTGATGGCTCGGGCCCGGCCAGGCGGAGTCCTGGCCGAACACGGCCCGGAGTCGGTTCCGTTTTTTTAATAATTACGCGCAAAAAAATGAAGAAAAGAAATACTAAACGGACTCCAAAAATCCCAAAATAAAATTTCCCCAACTTCTAAAATCAAGCCGGACAAGATGAACATTTATTTGGGGCCTAAATGCAATTTTGGAAAACACATATTTTCCCTAAATTCAAATAAAATACCGAAAAACTCCGAAAAAAAATCTTATTTGATTTTATTATTAAATCGTCAATATTTATTTATTTTGGGAAAGTCATTTTATTCCCTCTCTCATATTTTATAATAGAAATAATTGAAGATAAAATAATTAAAATCAAATGATCCCATTCTCAAAATTTGAGAAAACTCAAATATGAAAATAACGAAATCCCCAACTCTCTCCCTGGGTCCTTGAGTTGCGTAGAATTTCTAGGATAAAAAACAAAAGCAAATAGAATATGATATGCAATGATGATCTAATGTATAACATTTCAAATTGAAAATTTGGGTGTTACATGTAAGCTCAAGAACATGGTCACCTAGGCAGCACAAATTTGCAATGAATAAAGCACTAGAACAAAAACTAATTGGACCAATGGAGGAGGCACAAACCAAGGAATAATCCCCCAAAGCAATTTTGTGAGAGGTGCTTTGAGCAAGGAGATCGAAAATCGCAGCAAAATGAGCTACACTACAAAAAAATACAGTTCCGTGATGATACGTGTTTGTCACAGCAGGTTGCTTTTTTTGTCATGCATGTACATCCATGACAAATTTATGACAGAATCAAGATAGTCATACCTGTGCTGTCGTAGAAGTGTTCCATGACATTACCAAAATTATCATCATGGAAGTGTCCACTTCCATGACGATAAATCGCGTGTCACAGAAGTGCTTTCGTCAAGGGTGACCGACACGTGGCATCCACCGTAACGGAACGCCGTTAAGCTATCGGGTCGGGTTTTGGATCCGATAACCCGTTAACAGCCCCAACCAATGGGAAATTTCCACGTGTAAAATTCTTATTGGCCGGACGAAACACGTATCAGCTCGTCAGTGGGTCAGATAGGCGCCTATGATACGTCGACACGTGGCACGGCCCAACAGAGGCCCATTCCTGTGTAAAGGCCGACCCGTTTGACTTGGTCAAAAGCTGGTGGGCCGGCCCATGGAAAGCCTGTTAACGGCCTGTTCGAATATAGGCCATTTACAGCCCGCTAACCCAAGGCCCGTTACGCCCTATCCAAATTAGGCCCAGTAGCAAAATCTGGTCCATCCAATATGATTCCAGCTCGTTTTCACTTCTGGCCCATGTATGGCCCATGACGTCTTTCAGCCCATATGAGGCACTATGTAACTCTTGGCCTACTAACGGCCCATGGTGAAGCTGGCCCATAATGAACAGTGTATCACTTTACACCCATTAACGGCCCGTGATGAAACTGGCCCGTGATGAACAGTGTATCACTTTATACCCATTAACGGCCCGTTATTCCGTTGGGCTGTTTCCAGCCCATGTTATCTTTCGGCCTTCTCAGAGCCCATTTATTCTTGGGCTCATTTCCAGCATTCGTTTACTTATGGCCCGTTACTGTCATTTTCTGCTTGTGGGCCAAATTCAGCCCGTGGTTACAGTCAGCCCGTTTGTGGTCCGTTAATACGTTGGGCCGTTCTCATAGCGTCATCAAATACGGCCTATTAATGATGGCTCATTATGGTCGGCCCATGAACGGACGATTCCAACTCTAGCCCGTTTACGGCCATAATGCGGCCTGTTATCGGCCCATGTTTGGCCATCGATCATGCTGCCCGTATAAGGCCCATTGATGATATGGCCCGTAGAAGGCCCATTGTTTCTACGGCCCGTAGAAGGCCCACTGTTTCTACGGCCCGTAGAAGACCCACTGTTTCTACGGCCCGTAGGAGGCCCAGTGTCACTACAATAAATATTAGCCCATGGTTATTGTGGCCTAGTTTTAAAAAATAGGTTAATGCAGCCACTAGCAAACTGCGGAAATAGAACTGCAATGACTAGAAGCAAACAAATAAACAAGACAACAAGGAAATAAATAAGCAAGCAACTTATGCTAGGCTATCACAGCTATCACACATATTACATCCACTGGGCATCAAAGTTCGCCACCAGTGCAAATAAACGCGCCGACAAAAGAATATACAAAACTGAGAGCACTTCAGAAGGCACTAGGCCTGGCCAAGTCGCCCCCCCAAACAGCTGAAGAAGCTGAGTAGACCTCAGTTGTGTCAACGATAGATGCATCAACACTAGATTTAAGGCATGATGGTGCGCACGGCAGTCCTCTGACATCTTCATTGCATCTTTGACTTCAAGTCGGAGCTGAGCTGAAGCAAGCCTTTCCGCTTTAAGTTGAGACCGAAGAAGTAGAACTGATTGAGGCAGAGACTGCACAGAGGTTGTCTCACACCTGCTGGTGAGTAGCTTCAACTCACTGTCTTCATCAAGACAGGACCTTGGGGTCATCTCGCTGTCCTCAAAATGGTTTGGCTCACTATCTTCCCTAAAGTTCTGCCTGGCATAAGAGATACGAGTCTGAAAGAGAAACAAGGAGACACGTAACAGGTTTCACAATTATATAAGCAAATAAATGGATCTGTTTTGCATAAGGAACATGTTTTTACAACTACAATTTGAAACTGGTAGTTATTGCAAACATCCAATCAGATGTAAACAGCAAAGCAAACAGGAGTGGAGGAAATGATGCCTATCCTAATCTATACTAGAACAAAGTTTGAAGGCTTGAGAAGGATGAACTTACATTACATGTTAACACGGGCTTGGCAAAGCCCTTCTCCATGTTGATGGAAGGATAATTCAATAAATTCCCCAAAGAAAAATCTTTATAAGCGTTGCCATTATTCTACATTTTGCAAAGAGTAAATATAGATCAAATAATATTGGAAGAAACAGAGGATAATGAAGCTCAGGTGCAGACTGATGATACATAATCAAATAGCAATTAATTAAGTACATCGTCACAAGGCAAAAGGGAGAGAGGTACTGACAATAGCAATGCAGAGCCCATTATTGTTTTGAGATCGTATGATCCTTTGAGCAAGGAGATTCATCTGAAATTAGTTTTCATACAAGAGAGAAGGTAAGGCACAAGCAGAAATTTAGGAGTTCAATTTTTGAATTGATATCATAGACAGTACCTGACGCTGGGCTCCCAGCAGTTCTAATAGGGGTTTGGCCACTGGAGTAGGGGTAAAGTGTGGTACAGTTGGGCATGTGTTTTCTGTGGCTGCTGATCTATCTGATTTAATAGGTATCACTACCTTTTCCAAATACCTAGTTTGTACTCCTTGACGACCTGCACTCACCCTCTTCCTTTTGGACACCTATTATGAAAGAACAACATCTGACTGGAAAAACATAGTGTGACGACACATGGAATAGGTACAGAAAATGGATAGGTATAGCATATACTTATATATGATGCTTAAACTAAGCAGATGGTGTAACAAAGTAGAAGTAATGCAAGAGGTCAGATGCAAAATATGTGCGACCAATACAACTTTGCAAAGTTAGAGCAAGCACCTTGATGGGTGAATAAGATAAGCCATCCTCCACCATGCCAAGTTTGATAGCCAGTGGATCGTTCCACAATATTCCTCTCGTGCGCCCATTCTCATATTCATTTTGATAATGTTCAATATCTGACATGCATGAAAACATAAAAACAAGTGAGATTTTCTTTGTAATGTAGAAGTGATTATAATCCAATACTGCCTCCCTGTAAACCCCTTTGTGCTATCTCTGCAATTCTTTTAAAAGATGCCATGCATGCTTTAATTTGTTGTGTGCATTAATATAATGTGGCCTACAACTCAAAATATGAGAGCTCCAGAAGTGATGACACTTCGCAGATGATAACTTCAACATATAGTAAAGAAGAACAAGTCGACCTGACCTGACAGATTCAAAATATACTAAGGGAGAACAACTCGACCTGACCAGTCGACCGCAAGAGAAGAGTATCATCTTAAAGAAGAGCAGAAGAGCAAGCAGATTGAAGATATTACAAGTCTTTTAATACAATGTCGGTTGGCCACCCATGATGAACCAGAGCGCACAGAGAAATACTATTCTTTCCGGTCTCTCCATATGTGTCTCACATGCATTTCAGAACTAAAGTAGGAACATTTAGCTAACCAATTAAACATCTCTCAGTTTTACTAATATCAGCAATAATATCAGATATGAATTTGTACAACTAAGTTTGTTTAGCTCGATGGGTGGAGCAGTGCTATTACGACACGAACCACGTAGGCTGATTGTGGTCATCATAAAATGGGGAAGACATAAGCATGATGAGTACAGTGTTGACCGTGGCAATGGGATGGCAGATCTGAAGCTGCAAACCTTGCAAAGGGTAGTTAGCAACCAATGTTTGCTTTGAAATAACAACTAAGATTTGGTATGGACAAGAAAGTATGGTCAAGAAGTGACAAAGAAATGCAATTATGCTGTCTCTCTATATGTCGCGACATGCATTTGGAAACTCAAGTGGGACCTTTAGCTAACCAATTAAATGTGTTGGTTAACTAATATCAGTATCATATCACAATCATATTTGAAAAACTAAGCTTTCGAATTCTGAGTGTTGTGTTGTTTAGCTTCAAGGGTGGAGTAATGCTAGTACGACAGAAAGCACCTACGTAGATCATAGTAGAGTATATAAAAGGGGAAAACCCTAAGCATCAAGAGAAAAATCAGGAAAGTGGAACTAGCTGGACCAGTGGGTGGCGCACATGCTTTTCGAAACAAATTTAGGAACATTAGGTGACCAATTAAATGTTCTCTGTTTTAGTGATATGAGCAACATATCAGATTCGTATTTCAACACGTAAGCTTTGGGTTGAGGTCTTGAGGAGCAGTGCTAGCACGATACGAAGCACCTACGATGATGGTAGTGAATATGAAGGGGGGAAATCATAAGCTTTACGAGTATAGTGCCCGTGCCATGGCGGATCTGAAGGTGCAAACCGGACAAAACTACTTCGCAACCAATGTTTGCTTTCAACTAGCCACTATGATTTGGTACGGATAAGAAAAGTACAGTAAACAAATTACGATATATTTTCTGGGTGAGATCAATAACTTAAGCACATATGGAAGAGTACTAGCTCTCTTGCGACGCCGTGTAGGCCTATGCTGATACGTTGAGGGTGTTGCGGGTGCGATGGCTGTCGGCGGATGGGAAGAAGACTTTAGACGGCAGACGGCCGGGTCAGGGGATATATCCTGTTGCCGTGGATGAGGCGGTCTTAGGAGCGGCGACGGCAAGGTGTACGACGGCGCCGATGAAGTGAGAGGAGGTGATTAAAGGATCCTGGTCCAGCGCCATGGATGAGAGACGTCCATCTCTTGTAGTGGACGACGGGGTAGGGGTAGCGGCTCCGGCAAGGTGGAGGATGGGGTGGTGGACGGAGGAGGCTGGCCGCAGTGCGGAGGTTGTCGTGCCGCCGATGGTGTATGAATGGGGAAATGGAGGGGAGGGGGATCTCAAACTTTGGGACGCGCTTCTCTGAAATGGGGGAAAGTTACGAACTTATCCCCCGTTTAAAATTTCGGACATCGTGTCGGTTGGGGATAGGACGGTAATCTCGCATCTCCCAAATATTTGCTCGTAACTATTTCGGGCGAGGAGAGGGTGTTTTGCCGCCCATGGTTGGCGCCCACGGTGTATGAACGGGGCTGACAGGTAGGGTGGTTGTGTCATGTATGATGGAAGTTACACATCTGCCCCTATTTAAAATATAAGCCTACATGGATTTCGGTTGAGGAGAGTTTGTTTTGCCGCCCACCGTGTATGAATGGGGAAATGGAGGAAGAGACACATGTCTTTCGAACGAGCTTGAATCAAATGTGTTTTGCCGCCCACGTTTGGCGCCCACCGTGTCTGAATGGGCTCAGAGGTCGCCGTGCCACGTCTGATTGAAGTTACTAGTCTACCCCTATCGACAGTAGTGTAAATCCTGTCAATAAGGATGTCAAGTGTCAGGGGTAGACAGTAATTTCCATCTCTCAAACACTTGCTTCGGGCAGCCCACAAATTATAGTGGGTGTTTAGCCGCTTCGTTCAAAACTTGGGAGAATTAGCATTCACGATTGCCCTGGGACCTGGCAAACTAAATTCAAATCCAATTTGTATTCGATTACGAATATCCACAGATAATTATACGTTTTGTTATTTATTTCTTCAAAACAACAACAAAGATTTATTCCACCTTTATATATGATTATGATTTAGAAATGCCGTGATCTTCGAATTCAGTAGGTTGGATACACTCTAAGTCAAACAGTTATTTCATCCAATACAATATGCTCACATGAAAAACAGTTCACCTTATGTCAATCATACAAGTACTGAGGATTACCTCGCCTAAAAAATTCGGATCATTACAACACATGGACAACATAGGGGGTCTTGCAACATAATCCATTCAGAGACATGACACAACATGCAAGTACAATAATCTAATGAAAATTTCAACTGGTATCTAAAGAAGAACCGGGATTGTCTTGGGCTTCAGATAGCAGAAACAACAGGACCTCCTCCGTCTTCAAATGCAACATTCTTACTTCCTCCAATTCTTGGGTTGCTTGCATAATGCGTGTCGCTAATTCCGTAATTTCCAGCCTCAAGATAAAGATTACCTCATTCATGGCAGCCACACCATCTCTTTCTGCCTCTAGTAGAGCCTCAAGCACTATAATATCTGTGCTCAGACTGCTCTCCGGCGGTGTTGCCTCTGAACTGCTACCATCTGGTAACATGGATGGCGCACTACTTCCACAAATAGATTCTGGGGTTGTACATTGTGTCCTAGTGTGAACGGCATCCTGAAAGGTTTCCGCTGGACATCAGTAAGAGATAGTTATCGTATGATCCAGGCAATAAGCTTACATGTTAAACGACGGACGAATTATTGCCGAGCATGGCAAACTATATTTAAATGGTTCGAAGCAGCATCAGCCGAAAAGAAATTAAAATGGTAAGATGAAACTAGGGATGTAAGTGGCAAATAAACGAAATCCGCCAGTCCCATCTAGTTAGTTTTTTCTACCTCCCTAGTTCAGTTTCCTAAAAAAAAACGAAAACTCTTTTGAACTATCATACCACTAGTGGACTTTAATCGGGATTAAACCGGACCCAGTTGACATCCCTAGTTGAAAGGGAGTGTACAGCCGCTATATTTAAGTTGCCAAGGCATCTAAGCAGTTGAAAATAATCTGAGAAAGCACTTAACAGTGTGGCCTCATATAAACTACGAAGACAGTCTTGTGATGAAGTTGAGAGGAAAATTTAAGGACTCAAATGAAATAGGCATGCATTTCTTTACGATAGTACAGCAGGCACTGCTGACATATTGGCCAACTCAGGTATAGCGTAACAACAAATAAGCATTCGAATCAAGCAATACAGCAAAGCAGACAACTGAACTATTTGTAATTCGGTAGGATTACACGTTGAGGGCACAAGCCAAGAAAGCAGCCCAGCATTACATTTCACATGAACTAAAACACACTGGCTTACCATATGTTGCTGTGAAGCCTAGCTGCTATTGCAATGTTCTTTGAAGATATCGTCAGCATCCCGTGGTTGCAAATCTAGTTGTTGTAGTTTATTCTACACCATCTATTTAGGTAAAATTAATTTTAATCGCATGCACTGGTCCGAATTGATCATCAATGGTTCATCTAAACTAATGAAAGAAGGATGTGTGCATACATGACAATACTCCCTCTGATTCTTTTTACTTTGCGTATAACTTTTTCTCAGTTTTCTCGTATTAGTCTGCGCGTTGTCAGTTCCTAGCGCTGGTTTCCTTTTGTGCCCCGCCCGATCCGCCTCCGCCCTAATTAATTGGCAAATTAGTCCAGAAAAATTAAACCAGTGCCCTCCTTGGTATGCGGGTCAAGAGTTATGCGTAGAGTAAATATAATCAGAGGGAGTATATCTGCTTCCCTATATTTTTATGCTTGTTCGAGGTGCCAGCCCCAAAAGAACAAATATTTTGGTTGATGGGGTTGGCAGCTCCATAATTAATAGAAGCATCAAATTAGTCATGCAACTTGGGAAGATCAAGAACACACAAACAAGTAATGAACAGAGGCTCGGAGCAGTGATGTAATAGCTAGCATCAGAAAATGTAGGGTAAAACAAACAAAAAGCAGCGGAACCACATGCTAGTTTGCTGATGTGTAATTAAGCATAGAGAACATTAAGCAGTCTGATGGAACCAACAGGTGGCATCAGAACAAAACTAAAGCATATTAACTATATGTGCACTGGTATGTAATTTAGCACATGTAACATCTTCACTGCCAGAAGTATGGCCCTACAGGTGCAAGCAGAACAACGCGTCTCATGAAAAACTGAATGATGCCCTGAAGAAATTCAAAGGTGCGCTGCTTATGCTAGAAAAGTGAACGTAGGCGCCGGCCGTTGGATAATAGTACCTGATTCTCGGCGGCGTATGGGTATCATTGTCATACTCGATAGCTAAGGATCGTCGATGGTGCTCGTGTTGCGGTTGAGTTTGGGCCGGCTGTCGCCGTCGCTGAAGTGGCTCCGGTGCTACGGTTGCGGCGCCTGTCGACATACAAGAAAGCTCATCTGTGGTAAGTGAATAGTTGCACGATAAAGAGAAAAACCGAAAGGAGTACAAATCGAAATAACCTGATGAGGTTGCGGCATCGGTAAAGTAGGGCCGGTGGAGTTGAATATGGCATCCGTGGAGCGGGTCCGGTGCAGTGGACGAAGGCTTCGGCGGGCGCGTTGTACTGTGCTTTTAGTGAGGCGGATCTGTTGCGGCGGACGAGGGCTTGTATGAAGGGCCAGCGAAGGGGCGGACGAGGGAGTCAGTGAAGGGCCTACGCTGTGGTGGACGAGGGCGCCGGTTAAGCAGATCCGGCGCGGTGGACCATGATGGCGGTCAAGGAGATCTGGAGCGGTGGACAAGCCAGTCGCTGAAGCGGCTCCGGTGAAGTGGTGAGTTGGCAGTTGGGGGTTCCAAGGTGCGGAAGATCCGATGGGGTGTGAGGTCAGCCGCTACGGCGTAGGACTAGATTCGGCGGCTTGCCGTGGTTGGGGGGGGGGGTCGAGGAGGAGAAGGGGAGGGGCTCTGGGGAAGAATGTTGGGGGCAAAGAGGGGAAAACAATGGAGTTACCAAAGCAGCCCTTTTCCGTTCATGTGGCAGGGGTAAAACAGGAATATCGCAGGGCTAAACTTTCGGGTGCGTGAAATTTCGATGTGAGCGGGAAGTTTGAAAGCTTTTGGCGCCTAAAATTATAAGTATTCTGCTCACGTACGGCCGACTATGATATCATGGCCGACGGTTTGTTTGTTTTGCACGCAAAAAAAATGTGCAAGTTTTGAAAATCAATGTCTCTAACTCGAAACTTAGATTGTCCATTCAATTAAAATATGGATCATTGAGCTACTACAAGCAAATACCATTATACGATCCAATTCAAATGAAATTCCAAATGTGTTTATCCTAAATATGATGACAAAAGCAAAAATGTGTATGTTTATGAATAAAGTGGATGATTATAAAGTTTGAACATGCCCGTATGTGTATATCTCTAGGTTTGATATATGAATTTGAAATCACAAAATCCCGCCTTAAAAAATGTACCTCCGTTTAAATGAATTACAAAAGCTAATGGTGGAGTCGAATTCCAAAATTCCAATCTTACGTTTGTAATTCTGGTACATCAAGGTATATCACGCATGTTCAAAAGTATCGTTATCTCATAGTACAAGCTGTGAAACAAATTGACCAACCATGAGTGCACAATATCTCAATTACGCTAAAGTCCCTCAAATATAGACACCTCACTCTTTATCTGAAGTCAACCCCCCCCCACCACACACACACACACATACACACACACAGAGAAGTCATTCTCTCGCCCAAACACCAACACACGAGCACATTAACACCCCTCTCTCTTGTAAAGTCCGGACCCCAACATAGGTCTCTATCATTTTCTCTCTCGGGCATGCACACATCTCTTCCCCCACTCTCTAGGTCTCCCGCTATCTCTCTTACCCAAGCACACACACTATGTAGAGTGTATATTTCCGATACACACAAAACATCACCCCCAAACGTCTATCTTCCTAGTTATGTGGTTCTCGCGCACTCACCTCACACACCACCCCCACTGCAAACAAGCACACTTTGTCTCCTTGTGCACCACTCTCCTCTTTCTATCTCTCCCACATGCGGACCCGCCCCAGCTCTTTCCCCGTATACATAGATGTCATGACTCTTTGCATAGCTCCCTAATGTATAATCGTTCTCGATTTCGCACATTGTTCTCTACACCATCTATTCTAGATCTCTCATGAAGTCCCTATCACACACACGATGACTTGCTTCCCTTGCATCTCCGTTCATAGGCCAATTTCGGACAACATCAACATTGTCTCCCTATCTATACGCCATTTATGGACACAAACAACCCCTCTCGCCCCCTCTCTTCCTCTCTCTCTCTCTCTCTCTCTCTCTCTCTCTCTCTCTCTCTCTCTCTCTCTCTCTCTCTCCGTCGCTAGCTCTCTCTTTCTCTCGCTCTCGCACCCCTCTCCCACACACACACACTCGATGTCTCTTCCAGATAGTCTGCTCCCCCCGCCCGCACCCGTGCTATCTCGCTACTACACATGTCACACCATCCCCCCTTCCCTTATACTAGGTTTACATCATCAGTGGTCTCTCTACTCCACATACACTCTCTGCCTCTCACACACAAACGCGTGCACAAACACACACAGACACGCACAAACACCCATTTACCTGGATCCTCATCTCTCCTCATGTTCGCATGTGTATCTCACACACTCACTCTCTAATTATGTATATGTGTCTCCACGTTACACAACACAAATCCCCATGTACATGTCACTCTCTATCCTCCACACACATAGACACAAAGAATCTGTTATCATTGCCTCAGTCTCTAACATATCACACACGCACACACACACACACTCTCTCTCTCACACACACAAACACGCTCAACAAGGGTTTCCCCGTGAATAACTTACCGTCTATTCATGAACAGTCGTGGCAGTACGGCGAACACGAGACGTGAAAAAGAACAAATCTACACGTGCTTAGACCACCTGGTATGACTACTAGGACTAGAGCAAGCCAAAAAGCGCACCGCCGTCACCCCCTCCTTGTCGGCGACGGAAAAATATTTGTTTTACACAGTCAAGAAGTCATTGTGCTAAGGCCTCACATGCCGAGGCATTGAATAACATGTAGATGCTAGTTTACGGAAGCAAGTATCGATAATACGTTTGTATCTCCATACTTATATTTCTTCTCTTATAAAAAACCGAGTTGGTGATGATGGTACGTGTGCCATCTTGCAATATAGACCGTCCGATCTATATCTGACGGATGGAAATTAAACTAAAAGATACCCGCACCCCTCTCCACATTTGCAGACAAGGCCTTCCCTCGTTCATCCTTATCTCCAACAAACCTCATTGTTGAGCAATTAATAAAGGAAGCCTATGGAACAAACAGGCCTAGTGGCCGCTGCCGGCGTCGTCAATCCCCATGCCTCCGCTCAGTCCGATCACCAACCACCACCACACCCCACTCCTCTTCACCTTATCTCATATTTCTCGAGATATCATTAGTTTTTACACATGGGATTACTCCTGCAAGGGTCAATCACAACAAGTGTTTTATAAAAAAATTGCATCTTGATGTTCCGTGCAATGCACGGATCTCGCTAGTACTCCTACACAAGACTAAGTTGGTGATGCTGGTGTGTCTTCCATCCGTTGTTTCTGACCATTAGATCTACATCTAACGATTGTGAGGTAAGTTGTTGCCTTTTCTCACCAACATCCCACTTGTCTACCAATTTGCAGAAAAACCCATAATTAGTATCTTAAAACCAACCACATCCCTCCGTGACCTCACCAAAACAGCCCAAGGAATATATTCTAATTGAAACATAATATATCTCTAGTGACATATGTATATAAAAATTAGAGTGTTTTGTACCAAGTTTGTGAATAAGTATTATTCTAATTGTGATTCGTTGCAACGGACATGAACATTGCTAGTATTTCCAACCATACATTTCTTTTCCTAGTATTCCATAGTTTCGAGTTTTCCATCAAGATATTAGTCACTCATGGTTGATATCTACTTTCAATCATGTACACATATGCACTATGTAACTAGCCTTGCTTATTGGCTTCCAAAGCTTAACAAAAAACTACCACTTTCAACCAGCCCTAGGAGGAATCTATTGTACAAAAAATAGAAAAAACATACCCAAAATTTCTTAATCCACGCCAAAAGCTACATAGTACTCCTACCGATTAGGTTCGTTTTAACCCATTTATGACAGGGTTGGCCCACATGTCCGTGCTGACGAGGCAGCTTAAACCAACACATTTTGTTTGATCGTTGACACGAGGGACCCACATCTGACCTTCTATCCTGTTATTCCCCCTCAAATCATTATTTTTCCTGAACATTACTTCAAACAGTAGTGATGCGTGTTCGTCGGTGGCGCCGGTGATGAGCGAGTTGGCCGCCGCTCCGCTGGACGGGCCGGACGCCGCGCTGGCCTCCGCACGGGTTGGCAGGCTGGCCCGAGCGTGACTCACGGGCGAGCAAGCCGCCGTGCTGGCCTTCGCTCAAGCCAGATGGCTGGCCTTAGTGCGGCGCGCGCGAGCAAACCGCCGCGCTGCCGTGCCAATCTAGCTAGCAAACCTTGCAGACAAGCAGCTGGACGGAGCTACCTTGGCTAGCTAGCGGCCGCGAGCGCCGGACGGAGGTGGCATCCAGGCTGCCGCAACATGGGCTCCGCACCGCCGGCGGTTTTGACCTCGCCTTCTGCCGGCGGCGGTAGCTGCGTCCCATGGCCGAGGATGACTAGGTGGACGGGCCGGAGGTAGGTGGTCACTCAAGGATTTTTGTTGGTAAGAGGAGTACAATGGTTGATAAGGTAGTCTTATCTTAAGTCTGCCACGTATGCAAGTGGTAGTAGTTTCTTGGCATTTTAGTGGTTTCTTGCATTATTAGAGCAAGTACAATAGAGCTGAGTCAGCGGGCTATAAGAAATAAACTACTACTTAACCATGCTCTTAGGGGTTTCTTGTAAGAGGACTACTACATGTTGGCTATAAGATGGGCTGTAGATGACATGGCACTGGCTTATAGCCAGCAGATGGCTATACTATTAACCATGCTCTTAGGGGTTTCTTGTAAGGAACAATGTACGTACTACTAGCAACAAAAGGCGATTCTAGGTTGCGTTGTACTCCAACGAGTACTACTAGTGGTCGCGGGAGCGTATACCTCGTTTTGTGGGTTCGATCCCGGCCGAACGCACGACGGCCTTTTCTTTAAATAGTATACTATCTAGATACATCGCAGAAATGGATGTATCTAGAACTAAAATACATCTAGATATATCCATACCTGCGACAAGCAATTCGGAACGGAGGGAGTACTACACTTCGCTGCGAGCCAATATTTTACACGAGTAGTTTGAGTTTTGAAGTCAAACGGACGTGCGGCCCCACAATCTGGGTGCACTGGAGTCTGGACGGCCTAGCCACGTGAACAGGTTTTCCTTCCCAGCATCCCGTGGCTCGTGTGCTCACCCTAGCCGCACCTCGCTTGCAGCTTCCAGCTAGTAGCATATTTAAACTAGCGCATCCCAATTAAGCCCGAGGAGCCGGAAAATCCTAGCGGGGCATTGGGAACTGTACAATATGGCTCTGTATGTAAAGTGCTCTACTACTACTCTGTAGCTTGTGGCGTTGCATGCATGGACTTCACTCCATTATCGGCTCTACTATAAAAGAAATTCCTCTTGACGTGTTTTTTTGAAACGGAGGCAAAAGTTTTGCTTCATCTCATTCATAAAGAAGGAACTACTAACAAAGTTCGACAAGATCCATTACACCACCACAAATGGAAGCGAAAAGCCTACTCTTGTTGTATCAAATAACTCGAGACTGGGATTTGTCACTCTGTTTGATGGAGAGGTATCACCGGGCCCTCTCGGTAATGCATCATCATAATGAGCTCAATGTGATCAAAGTGTTTGATCACGGGATCATGCATTACAGTACGAGTAAAGTGACTTGCCGGTAACGAGATTGAACAAGGTATTGGGATACCGACGATCGAATATCGGGCAAGTAAAATACCGATTGACAAAGGGAATTGAATACGGGATTAATTGAATCCGCGACATCGTGGTTCATCCGATGAGATCATCGAGGAGCATGTGGGAGCCAACATGGGTATCCAGATCCCACTGTTGGTTATTGCCCGAGAGCCGTCTCGGTCATGTCTGCATGTCTCCCGAACCCATAGGGTCTACACGCTTAAGGTTCGGTGACGCTAGGGTTGTAGGGATATGTATATGCAGTAACCCGAATGTTGTTCGGAGTCCAGGATGAGATCCCGGACGTCATGAGGAGTTTCAGAATGGTCCGGAGGTGAAGAATTATATATAGGAAGTGCAGTTTCGGCCATCGGGAGTGATCTAGGGGTCACCGGTATTGTACCGGGACCACCAGAAGGGTCCTGGGGGTCCACCGGGTGGGGCCACCCATCCCGGAGGGCCCCATCGGCTGAAGTGGGAGGGGGGCCAACCCTTAGTGGTCTGGTGCGCCCCCCAAGGCCCACCCCCTGCGCCTAGGGTTGGAACCCTAGGGTGGGGGGGAGGCACTCCACCCCCCTTTGGCCGCCGCCCCCCTTGGGAGATCCAATCTCCCAGGGCCGGCGCCCCCCAGGGGCCTATATAAAAGGGGGGGAGGGGGGCAGCTGCACCCTTTGCCTTGGCGCCTCCCTCTCCCTCTCCAACACCTCCTCCTCCTCCATAGAGCTCGGCGAAGCCCTGCCGGAGTACTGCAGCTCCATCACCACCACGCCGTCGTGCTGCTGCTGGAGCCATCTTCCTCAACCTCTCCTTCCCCCTTGTTGGATCAAGAAGGAGGAGACGTTACGCTGACCGTACGTGTGTTGAACGCGGAGGTGCCGTCCGTTCGGTGCTAGGATCTCTGATGATTTGGATCACGTCATGTACGACTACCTCATCCCCGTTCTTTGAACGCTTCCGCTCGCGATCTACAAAGGTATGTAGATGCATCCGATCACTCGTTGCTAGATGAACTCATAGATGGATCTTGGTGAAACCGTAGGAAATTTTTTGTTTTCTGCAACGTTCCCCAACAGTGGCATCATGAGCTAGGTCTATGCGTAGTTCTTCTTGCGCGAGCAGAACACAATTTGTTGTGGGCGTAGATTTGTCAACTTTTCTTGCCGCTACTAGTCTTATCTTGCTTCAGCGGTATTGTGGGATGAAGCGGCCCGGACCAACCTTACACGTACGCTTACGTGAGACCGGTTCCACCGACTAACATGCACTAGTTGCATAAGGTGGCTGGCGGGTGTCTGTCTCTCCTACTTTAGTTGGAGCGGATTCGATGAAAAGGGTCCTTATGAAGGGTAAATAGAAATTGACAAATCACGTTGTGGCTTTCACGTAGGTAAGAAAACGTTCTTGCTAGAACCCTAATTCAGCCACGTAAAACTTGCAACAACAATTAGAGGACGTCTAACTTGTTTTTGCAGCAAGCGCTCTGTGATATGATATGGCCAAAGTTGTGATGATTGATGAATGATCTATATGTGATGTATGAGATGTTCATGCTATTGTAATAGGAATCACGACTTGCATGTCGATGAGTATGACAACCGGCAGGAGCCATAGGAGTTGTCTTTATTTTTTGTATGACCTGCGTGTCATTGAGAAACGCCATGTAAATTACTTTACTTTATTGCTAAACGCGTTAGCCATAGTAGTAGAAGTAATAGTTGGCGAGCAACTTCATGGAGACACGATGATGGAGATCATGATGATGGAGATCATGGTGTCAAGCCGGTGACAAGATGATCATGGTGCCCCAAGATGGAGATCAAAGGAGCTATGTGATATTGGCCATATCATGTCACGTTTATTATTTGATTGCATGTGATGTTTATCATGTTTTGCATCTTGTTTACTTAGAACGACGGTAGTAAATAATATGATCCCTCATAATAATTTCAAGAAGTGTTCCCCCTAACTGTGCACCATTGCGACAGTTCGTTGTTTCGAAGCACCACGTGATGATCGGGTGTGATAGATTCTAACGTTCACATACAACGGGTGTAAGACAGATTTACACATGCAAACACTTAGGTTGACTTGACGAGCCTAGCATGTACAGACATGGCCTCGGAACACAGAAGACCGAAAGGTCGAGCATGAGTCATATAGAAGATACGATCAACATGAAGATGTTCACCGATGTTGACTAGTCCGTCTCACGTGATGACCGGACACGGCCTAGTTGACTCGGATCATGTTATACTTAGATGACTAGAAGAGGGATGTCTATCTAAGTGGGAGTTCATTAAATAATTTGATTAGATGAACTTTATTATCATGAACTTAGTCTAAAATATTTACAATATGTCTTGTAGATCAAATGGCCAACGTAGTCCTCAACTTCAACGCGTTCCTAGAGAAAACCAAGCTGAAAGACAATGGCAGCAACAATACGGACTGGGTCCGGAACCTGAGGATCATCCTCATAGCTGCCAAGAAATATTATGTCCTACAAGCACCGCTGGGTGACGCACCTGTTCTCCCTGCAGAACAAGACGTTATGAACGCTTGGCAATCATGTTCCGATGACTACTCCCTCGTTCAGTGCGGCATGCTTTACAGCTTAGAGCCGGGGCTCCAAAAGCGTTTTGAGAGACATGGAGCATATGAGATGTTCGAAGAGCTGAAAATGGTTTTCCAAGCTCATGCCCGGGTCGAGAGATATGAAGTCTCCGACAAATTCTTCAGCTGTAAGATGGAGGAAAATAGCTCTGTCAGTGAACACATACTCAAGATGTCTGGGTTGCACAACCGCTTGACTCAACTGGAAGTTAATCTCCCGGATGAAGCGGTCATTGACAGAATCCTCCAGTCGCTTCCACCAAGCTACAAGAGCTTTGTGATGAACTTCAATATGCAGGGGATGGAAAAGACCATTCCTGAAGTATTTGCTATGCTGAAATCAGCAGAGGTACAAATCAAGAAGGAACATCAAGTGTTGATGGTGAATAAAACCACTAAGTTCAAGAAGGGCAAGGGTAAAAAGAACTTCAATAAGGACGGCAAGGAAGTTGCCGCGCTCGGTAAGCAAGTTGCCGGGAAGAAGCCAAAGAATGGACCCAAGCCCGAGACTGAGTGCTTTTATTGCAAGGGAAGTGGTCACTGGAAGCGGAATTGCCCCAAATACTTAGCGGACAAGAAGGCCGGCAAAACAAAAGGTATATGTGATATACATGTAATTGATGTGTACCTTACCAGTACTCGTAGTAGCTCTTGGGTATTTGATACCGGTGCAGTTGCTCACATTTGTAACTCAAAGCAGGAGCTGCGGAATAAGCAGAGACTGGCGAAGGACGAGGTGACGATGCGCGTCGGGAATGGTTCCAAGGTCGATGTGATCGCCGTCGGCACGCTACCTCTACATTTACCTACGGGATTAGTATTAAACCTCAATAATTGTTATTTAGTGCCAAGTTTGAGCATGAACATTGTGTCTGGATCTCGTTTAATGCGACATGGCTACTCATTTAAATCCGAGAATAATGGTTGTTCTATTTATATGAGAGATATGTTTTATGGTCATGCTCTGATGGTTAATGGTTTATTCATAATGAATCTCGTACTTGATGATACACATATTCATAGTGTGGATACCAAAAGAGTTAAAGTTGATAACAATAGTCCCACATATTTGTGGCACTGCCGCCTTGGTCACATAGGTGTCAAACGCATGAAGAAGCTCCATGCAGATGGACTTTTAGAGTCTCTTGATTATGAATCATTTGACACGTGCGAACCATGCCTCATGGGTAAAATGACCAAGACTCCGTTCTCAGGAACAATGGACCGAGCAACCAACTTGTTGGAAATCATACATACTGATGTGTGCGGTCCAATGAGTGTTGAGGCTCGCGGTGGCTATCGTTATGTTCTCACCCTCACTGATGACTTGAGTAGATATGGGTATATCTACTTAATGAAACACAAGTCTGAGACCTTTGAAAAGTTCAAGGAATTTCAGAGTGAGGTTGAAAATCAACGTGATAGAAAGATCAAGTTTCTACAATCAGATCGTGGAGGACAATACTTGAGTCACGAATTTGGCACACACTTAAGAAAATGTGGAATAGTTTCACAACTCACGCCGCCTGGAACACCTCTTCGTAATGGTGTGTTCGAACGTCGTAATCACACTCTATTAGATATGGTGCGATCTATGATGTCTCTTACCGATTTACCGCTATCTTTTTGGGGCTATGCTTTAGAGACTGCCGCATTCACTTTAAATAGGGCTCCGTCGAAATCCGTTGAGACGACACCGTATGAATTATGGTTTGGGAAGAAACCTAAGCTGTCGTTTCTAAAAGTTTGGGGATGCGATGCTTATGTCAAGAAACTTCAACCTGAAAAGCTCGAACCCAAGTCGGAAAAATGCGTCTTCATAGGATACCCTAAAGAAACTATTGGGTATACCTTCTACCTCAGATCCGAAGGCAAGATCTTTGTTGCCACGAATGGATCCTTTCTAGAGAAGGAGTTTCTCTCGAAAGAAGTAAGTGGGAGGAAAGTAGAACTTGATGAAGTGTTACCTCTTGAATCGGAAAATGGCGCAACTCAAGAAAACGTTCCTGAGGTGCCTGCACCGGCTAGAGAGGAAATTAATGATGATGATCAAGATGCTTGTGATCAAGCTCCTACTGAAATTCGTAGGTCCACAAGGACACGTTCCGCACCAGAGTGGTACGGCAACCCTGTCTTGGAAATCATGTTGTTAGACAACGGTGAACCTTCGAACTATGAAGAAGCGATGGCGGGCCCGGATTCCGACAAATGGCTGGAAGCCATGAAATCCGAGATAGGATCCATGTATGAAAACGAAGTATGGACTTTGACTAACTTGCCCGTTGAACGGCGAGCCATAGAAAATAAATGGATCTTTAAGAAGAAGACAGACGCGGACGGTAATGTGACCATCTATAAAGCTCGACTTGTCGCTAAGGGTTATCGACAAGTTCAAGGGGTTGACTACGATGAGACTTTCTCACCGGTAGCGAAGCTAAAGTCCGTCCGAATCATGTTAGCAATTGCCGAATTTTACGATTATGAAATATGGCAAATGGACGTCAAAACAACATTCCTTAATGGTTTCCTTAAGGAAGAATTGTATATGATGCAGCCGGAAGTTTTGTCGATCCTAAGAATGCTGACAAGGTGTGCAAGCTCCAACGCTCGATTTATGGGCTGGTGCAAGCATCTCGGAGTTGGAACATTCGCTTTGATGAGATGATCAAAGCGTTTGGGTTTACACAGACTTATGGAGAATCCCGCATTTACAAGAAAGTGAGTGGGAGCTCTGTAGCATTTCTCATATTATATGTAGATGACATACTTCTGATGGGAAATAATATATAACTCTTGGACAGCATTAAGGCCTACTTGAATAAGAGTTTTTCAATGAAGGACCTTGGAGAAGCTGATTATATATTAGGCATCAAGATCTATAGAGATAGATCAAGACGCCTCATAGGTCTTTCACAAAGCACATACCTTGATAAGATATTGAAGAAGTTCAATATGGATCAATCTAAGAAGGGGTTATTACGTGTGTTACAAGGTGTGAAATTGAGCTCAGCTCAATGTCCGACCACGGCAGAAGATATAGAAGAGATGAGTGTCATCCCCTATGCCTCAGCCATAGGTTCTATTATGTATGCTATGCTGTGTACCAGACCTGATGTAAACCTTGCCGTAAGTTTGGTAGGAAGGTACCAAAGTAATCCCGGCAAGGAACACTGGACAGCGGTCAAGAATATCCAGAAGTACCTGAAAAGGACTAAGGAAATGTTTCTCGTTTATGGAGGTGACGAAGAGCTTGTCGTAAAGGGTTACGTCGACGCTAGCTTCGACACAGATCTGGATGACTCTAAGTCACAAACCGTATACGTGTATATTTTGAATGGTGGGGCAGTAAGCTGGTGCAGTTGCAAGCAGAGCGTCGTGGCGGGATCTACATGTGAAGCGGAGTACATGGCAGCCTCGGAGGCAGCACATGAAGCAATTTGGGTGAAGGAGTTCATCACCGACCTCGGAGTCATACCAAATGCATCGGGGCCAATCAAACTCTTATGTGACAACACTGGAGCTATTGCACTTGCCAAGGAGCCCAGGTTTCACAAGAAGACCAGGCACATCAAGCGTCGCTTCAACTCCATTCGTGAAAATGTTCAAGATGGAGACATAGATATTTGTAAAGTGCATACGGACCTGAATGTAGCAGATCCGTTGGCTAAACCTCTCCCTAGAGCAAAACATGATCAACACCAGAATTCCATGGGTGTTCGATTCATCACAATGTAACTAGATTATTGACTCTAGTGGAAGTGGGAGACTGTTGGAAATATGCCCTAGAGGCAATAATAAAAGCATTATTATTATATTTCCTTGTTCATGATAATTGTCTTTATTCATGCTATAATTGTGTTATCTGAAAATCGTAATACATGTGTGAATGATAGACACCAACATGTCCCTAGTAAGCCTCTAGTTGACTAGCTCGTTGATCAACAGATAGTCATGGTTTCCTGACTATGGACATTGGATGTCATTGATAACGAGATCACATCATTAGGAGAATGATGTGATGGACAAGACCCAATCCTAAACATAGCACAAGATCGTATAGTTCGTTTGCTAGAGTTTTCCAATGTCAATTGTCCTTTCCTTATACCATGAGATCGTGTAACTCCCGGATACCGTAGGAGTGCTTTGGGTGTGCCAAACGTCACAACGTAACTGGGTGACTATAAAGGTATACTACGGGTATCTCCGAAAGTGTCTGTTTGGTTGACACGGATCGAGACTGGGATTTGTCACTCCGCTTGATGGAGAGGTATCACCGGGCCCTCTCGGTAATGCATCATCATAATGAGCTCAATGTGATCAAAGTGTTTGATCACGGGATCATGCATTACGGTACGAGTAAAGTGACTTGCCGGTAACGAGATTGAACGAGGTATTGGGATACCGACGATCGAATCTCGGGCAAGTAAAATACCGATTGACAAAGGGAATTGAATACGGGATTAATTGAATCCGCGACATCGTGGTTCATCCGATGAGATCATCGAGGAACATGTGGGAGCCAACATGGGTATCCAGATCCTGCTATTGGTTATTGCCCGAGAGACGTCTCGGTCATGTCTGCATGTCTCCCGAACCCGTAGGGTCTACACGCTTAAGGTTCGGTGACGCTAGGGTTGTAGGGATATGTATATGCAGTAACCCGAATGTTGTTCGGAGTCCCGGATGATATCTCGGACATCACGAGGAGTTTCGGAATGGTCCATAGGTGAAGAATTATATATAGGAAGTGCAATTTCGGCCATTTAGAATGATCTGGGGGTCACCGGTATTGTACCGGGACCACCAGAAGGGTCCCGGGGGTCCACCGGGTGGGGCCACCCATCCCGGAGGGGCCCATGGGATGAAGTGGGAGGGGGAAGCCCTTAGTGGGCTGGTGCGCCCCCCAAGGCCCACCCCCTGCGCCTAGGGTTGGAACCCTAGGGTGGGGGGGGGCGCCCACTTGCCTTGGGGGGCACTCCACCCCCCTTTGGCCGGCGCCCCCCTTGGGAGATCCAATCTCCCAGGGCCGGCGCCCCCCCAGGGGCCTATATAAAAGGGGGAGGGGAGGGGGGCAGCCGCACCCTTTGCCTTGGCGCCTCCCTCTCCCTCTCCAACACCTCCTCCTCCTACATAGAGCTTGGCGAAGCCCTGCCGGAGTACTGTAGCTCCATCACCACCACGTCGTCGTGCTGCTGCTGGAGCCATCTTCCTCAACCTCTCCTTCCCCCTTGCTGGATCAAGAAGGAGGAGACGTTACGCTGACCGTACGTGTGTTGAACGCGGAGGTGCCGTCCGTTCGGTGCTAGGATCTCCGGTGATTTGGATCACGTCGTGTACGACTACCTCATCTCCTTTCTTTGAATGCTTCCGCTCGCGATCTACAAAGGTATGTAGATGCATCCGATCACTCGTTGCTAGATGAACTCATAGATGGATCTTGGTGAAACCGTAGGAAATTTTTTGTTTTCTGCAACGTTCACCAAGAGTGGCATCATGAGCTAGGTCTATGCGTAGTTCTTCTTGCGCGAGTAGAACACAATTTGTTGTGGGCGTAGATTTGTCAACTTTTCTCGCCGCTACTAGTCTTATCTTGCTTCAGCGGTATTGTGGGATGAAGCGGCCCGGACCAACCTTACACGTACGCTTACGTGAGACCGGTTCCACCGACTAACATGCACTAGTTGCATAAGGTGGCTGGCGGGTGTCTGTCTCTCCTACTTTAGTTGGAGCGGATTCGATGAAAAGGGTCCTTATGAAGGGTAAATAGAAGTTGACAAATCACGTTGTGGCTTTCACGTAGGTAAGAAAACGTTCTTGCTAGAACCCTAATTCAGCCACGTAAAACTTGCAACAACAATTAGAGGACGTCTAACTTGTTTTTGCAGCAAGTGCTTTGTGATATGATATGGCCAAAGTTGTGATGAATGATGAATGATCTATATGTGATGTATGAGATGTTCATGCTATTGTAATAGGAATCACGACTTGCATGTCGATGAGTATGACAACCGGCAGGAGCCATAGGAGTTGTCTTTATTTTTTGTATGACCTGCGTGTCATTGAGAAACGCCATGTAAATTACTTTACTTTATTGCTAAACGCGTTAGCCATAGTAGTAGAAGTAATAGTTGGCGAGCAACTTCATGGAGACACGATGATGGAGATCATGATGATGGAGATCATGGTGTCAAGCCGGTGACAAGATGATCATGGAGCCCCAAGATGGAGATCAAAGGAGCTATGTGATATTGGCCATATCATGTCACGTTTATTATTTGATTGCATGTGATGTTTATCATGTTTTGCATCTTGTTTACTTAGAACGACGGTAGTAAATAATATGATCCCTCATAATAATTTCAAGAAGTGTTCCCCCTAACTGTGCACCATTGTGACAGTTCGTTGTTTCGAAGCACCACGTGATGATCGGGTGTGATAGATTCTAACGTTCACATACAACGGGTGTAAGACAGATTTACACATGCAAACACTTAGGTTGACTTGACGAGCCTAGCATGTACAGACATGGCCTTGGAACACAGAAGACCGAAAGGTCGAGCATGAGTCGTATAGAAGATACGATCAACATGAAGATGTTCACCGATGTTGACTAGTCCGTCTCACGTGATGAGCGGACACGGCCTAGTTGACTCGGATCATGTTATACTTAGATGACTAGAAGAGGGATGTCTATCTAAGTGGGAGTTCATTAAATAATTTGATTAGATGAACTTTATTATCATGAACTTAGTCTAAAATATTTACAATATGTCTTGTAGATCAAATGGCCAACGTAGTCCTCAACTTCAACGCGTTCCTAGAGAAAACCAAGCTGAAAGACAATGGCAGCAACAATACGGACTGGGTCCGGAACCTGAGGATCATCCTCATAGCTGCCAAGAAAGATTATGTCCTACAAGCACCGCTGGGTGACGCACCTATTCTCCCTACAGAACAAGACGTTATGAACGCTTGGCAATCACGTTCCGATGACTACTCCCTCGTTCAGTGCGGCATGCTTTACAGCTTAGAGCCGGGGCTCCAAAAGCGTTTTGAGAGACATGGAGCATATGAGATGTTCGAAGAGCTGAAAATGGTTTTCCAAGCTCATGCCCGGGTCGAGAGATATGAAGTCTCCGACAAATTCTTCAGCTGTAAGATGGAGGAAAATAGCTCTGTCAGTGAACACATACTCAAGATGTCTGGGCTGCAGAACCGCTTGACTCAACTGGAAGTTAATCTCCCGGATGAAGCGGTCATTGACAGAATCCTCCAGTCGCTTCCACCAAGCTACAAGAGCTTTGTGATGAACTTCAATATGCAGGGGATGGAAAAGACCATTCCTGAAGTATTTGCTATGCTGAAATCAGCAGAGGTAGAAATCAAGAAGGAACATCAAGTGTTGATGGTGAATAAAACCACTAAGTTCAAGAAGGGCAAGGGTAAAAAGAACTTCAAGAAGGACGGCAAGGAAGTTGCCGCACCCGGTAAGCAAGTTGCCGGGAAGAAGCCAAAGAATGGACCCAAGCCCGAGACTGAGTGCTTTTATTGCAAGGGAAGTGGTCACTGGAAGCGGAATTGCCCCAAATACTTAGCGGACAAGAAGGCCGGCAAAACAAAAGGTATATGTGATATACATGTAATTGATGTGTACCTTACCAGTACTCGTAGTAGCTCTTGGGTATTTGATACCGGTGCAGTTGCTCACATTTGTAACTCAAAGCAGGAGCTGCGGAATAAGCGGAGACTGGCGAAGGACGAGGTGACGATGCGCGTCGGGAATGGTTCCAAGGTCGATGTGATCGCCGTCGGCACGCTACCTCTACATTTACCTACGGGATTAGTATTAAACCTCAATAATTGTTATTTAGTGCCAAGTTTGAGCATGAACAATGTGTCTGGATCTCATTTAATTCGAGATGGCTACTCATTTAAATCCGAGAATAATGGTTGTTCTATTTATATGAGAGATATGTGTTATGGTCATGCTCCGATGGTTAATGGTTTATTCTTAATGAATCTCGTACGTGATGATACACATATTCATAGTGTGAATACCAAAAGAGTTAAAGTTGATAACAATAGTCCCACATATTTGTGGCACTGCCGCCTTGGTCACATAGGTGTCAAACGCATGAAGAAGCTCCATGCAGATGGACTTTTAGAGTCTCTTGATTATGAATCATTTGACATGTGCGAGCCATGCCTCATGGGTAAAATGACCAAGACTCCGTTCTCAGGAACAATGGAGCGAGCAACCAACTTATTGGAAATCATACATACTGATGTGTGCGGTCCAATGAGTGTTGAGGCTCGTGGTGGCTATCGTTATGTTCTCACCCTCACTGATGACTTGAGTAGATATGGGTATATCTACTTAATGAAACACAAGTCTGAGACCTTTGAAAAGTTCAAGGAATTTCAGAGTGAGGTTGAAAATCAACGTGATAGAAAGATCAAGTTTCTATGATCAGATCGTGGAGGAGAATACTTGAGTCACGAATTTGGCACACACTTAAGAAAATGTGGAATAGTTTCACAACTCACGCCGCCTGGAACACCTCAGCGTAATGGTGTGTCCGAACGTTGTAATCGCACTCTATTAGATATGGTGCGATCTATGATGTCTCTTACCGATTTACCGCTATCTTTTTGGGGCTATGCTTTAGAGACTGCCGCATTCACTTTAAATAGGGCTCCGTCGAAATCCGTTGAGACGACACCGTATGAATTATGGTTTGGGAAGAAACCTAAGCTGTCGTTTCTAAAAGTTTGGGGATGCGATGCTTATGTCAAGAAACTTCAACCTGAAAAGCTCGAACCCAAGTCGGAAAAATGCGTCTTCATAGGATACCCTAAAGAAACTATTGGGTATACCTTCTACCTTAGATCCGAAGGCAAGATCTTTGTTGCCAAGAATGGATCCTTTCTAGAGAAGGAGTTTCTCTCGAAAGAAGTAAGTGGGAGGAAAGTAGAACTTGATGAAGTGTTACCTCTTGAACCGAAAAATGACGCAACTCAAGAAAACGTTCCTGAGGTGCCTGCACCGGCTAGAGATGAAATTAATGATGATGATCAAGATGCTTCTGATCAAGCTCCTACTGAAATTCGTAGGTCCACAAGGACACGTTCCGCACCAGAGTGGTACGGCAACCCTGTCTTGGAAATCATGTTGTTAGACAACGGTGAACCTTCGAACTATGAAGAAGCGATGGCGGTCCCGGATTCCGACAAATGGCTGGAAGCCATGAAATCCGAGATAGGATCCATGTATGAAAAGGAAGTATGGACTTTGACTGACTTGCCCGTTGAACGGCAAGCCATAGAAAATAAATGGATCTTTAAGAAGAAGACAAACACGGATGGTAATGTGACCATCTATAAAGCTCGACTTGTCGCTAAGGGTTATCGACAAGTTCAAGGGGTTGACTACGATGAGACTTTCTCACCGGTAGCGAAGCTAAAGTCCGTCCGAATCATGTTAGCAATTGCCGAATTTTACGATTATGAAATATGGCAAATGGACGTCAAAACAACATTCCTTAATGGTTTCCTTAAGGAAGAATTGTATATGATGCAGCCGGAAGGTTTTGTCGATCCTAAGAATGCTGACAAGGTGTGCAAGCTCCAACGCTCGATTTATGGGCTGGTGCAAGCATCTCGGAGTTGGAACATTCGCTTTGATGAGATGATCAAAGCGTTTGGGTTTACACAGACTTATGGAGAATCCCGCGTTTACAAGAAAGTGAGTGGGAGCTCTGTAGCATTTCTCATATTATATGTAGATGACATACTTTTGATGGGAAATAATATAGAACTCTTGGACAGCATTAAGGCCTACTTGAATAAGAGTTTTTCAATGAAGGACCTTGGAGAAGCTGCTTATATATTAGGCATCAAGATCTATAGAGATAGATCAAGACGCCTCATAGGTCTTTCACAAAGCACATACCTTGATAAGATATTGAAGAAGTTCAATATGGATCAATCTAAGAAGGGGTTATTATCTGTGTTACAAGGTGTGAAATTGAGCTCAGCTCAATGTCCGACCACGACAGAAGATATAGAAGAGATGAGTGTCATCCCCTATGCCTCAGCCATAGGTTCTATTATGTATGCTATGCTGTGTACCAGACCTGATGTAAACCTTGCCGTAAGTTTGGTAGGAAGGTACCAAAGTAATCCCGGCAAGGAACACTGGACAGCGGTCAAGAATATCCTGAAGTACCTGAAAAGGACTAAGGAAATGTTTCTCGTTTATGGAGTTGACGAAGATCTCGTCGTAAAGGGTTACGTCGACGCTAGCTTCGACACAGATCTGGATGACTCTAAGTCACAAACCGTATACGTGTATATTTTGAATGGTGGGGCAGTAAGCTGGTGCAGTTGCAAGCAGAGCGTCGTGGCGGGATCTACATGTGAAGCGGAGTACATGGCAGCCTCGGAGGCAGCACATGAAGCAATTTGGGTGAAGGAGTTCATCACCGACCTCGGAGTCATACCAAATGCGTCGGGGCCAATCAAACTCTTCTGTGACAACACTGGAGCTATTGCACTTGCCAAGGAGCCCAGGTTTCACAAGAAGACCAGGCACATCAAGCGTCGCTTCAACTCCATTCGTGAAAATGTTCAAGATGGATACATAGATATTTGTAAAGTGCATACGGACCTGAATGTAGCAGATCCGTTGGCTAAACCTCTCCCTAGAGCAAAACATGATCAACACCAGAATTCCATGGGTGTTCGATTCATCACAATGTAACTAGATTATTGACTCTAGTGCAAGTGGGAGACTGTTGGAAATATGCCCTAGAGGCAATAATAAAAGCATTATTATTATATTTCCTTGTTCATGATAATTGTCTTTATTCATGCTATAATTGTGTTATCCGAAAATCGTAATACATGTGTGAATGATAGACACCAACATGTCCCTAGTAAGCCTCTAGTTGACTAGCTCGTTGATCAACAGATAGTCATGGTTTCCTGACTATGGACATTGGATGTCATTGATAACGAGATCACATCATTAGGAGAATGATGTGATGGACAAGACCCAATCCTAAACACAGCAGAAGATCGTATAGTTCGTTTGCTAGAGTTTTCCAATGTCAAGTGTCCTTTCCTTAGACCATGAGATCGTGTAACTCCCGGATACCGTAGGAGTGCTTTGGGTGTGCCAAACGTCACAACGTAACTGGGTGACTATAAAGGTATGCTACGGGTATCTCCGAAAGTGTCTGTTGGGTTGACACGGATCGAGACTGGGATTTGTCACTCCGCTTGATGGAGAGGTATCACCGGGCCCTCTCGGTAATGCATCATCATAATGAGCTCAATGTGATCAAAGTGTTTGATCACGGGATCATGCATTACGGTACGAGTAAAGTGACTTGCCGGTAATGAGATTGAACGAGGTATTGGGATATCGACAATCGAAACTCGGGCAAGTAAAATACCGATTGACAAAGGGAATTGAATACGGGATTAATTGAATCCGCGACATCGTGGTTCATCCGATGAGATCATCGAGGAGCATGTGGGAGCCAACATGGGTATCCAGATGCCGCTGTTGGTTATTGCCCGAGAGCCGTCTCGGTCATGTCTGCATGTCTCCCGAACCCGTAGGGTCTACACGCTTAAGGTTCGGTGACGCTAAGGTTGTAGGGATATGTATATGCAGTAACCCGAATGTTGTTCGGAGTCCTGGATGAGATCCCGGACGTCACGAGGAGTTTCGGAATGGTCCGGAGGTGAAGAATTATATATAGGAAGTGCAGTTTCGGCCATCGGGAGTGATCTGGGGGTCACCGGCATTGTACCGGGACCACCAGAAGGGTCCCGGGGGTCCACCGGGTGGGGCCACCCATCCCGGAGGGCCCCATGGGCTGAAGTGGGAGGGGGTCCAGCCCTTAGTGGTCTGGTGCACCCCCCAAGGCCCACCCCCTGCGCCTAGGGTTGGAACCCTAGGGTGGGGGGGGCACCCACTTGCCTTGGGGGGCACTCCACCCCCCTTTGGCCGGCGCCCCCCTTGGGAGATCCAATCTCCCAGGGCCGGCGCCCCCCCAGGGGCCTATATTAAAGGGGGAGGGGAGGGGGCAGCCGCACCCTTTGCCTTGGCGCCTCCCTCTCCCTCTCCAACACCTCCTCCTCCTCCATAGAGCTTGGCGAAGCCCTACCGGAGTACTGCAACTCCATCACCACCACGCCGTCGTGCTGCTGCTGGAGCCATCTTCCTCAACCTCTCCTTCCCCCTTGCTGGATCAAGAAGGAGGAGACGTTACGCTAACCGTACGTGTGTTCAACGCGGAGGTGCCGTCCGTTCGGTGCTAGGATCTCCGTTGATTTGGATCACGTCGTGTACGACTACCTCATCCCCGTTCTTTGAACGCTTCTGCTCGCGATCTACAAAGGTATGTAGATGCATCCGATCACTCGTTGCTAGATGAACTCATAGATGGATCTTGGTGAAACCGTAGGAAATTTTTTGTTTTCTGCAACGTTCCCCAACAATTGGGAACTGTACAATATGGCTCTGTACGTAAAGTGCTCTAGTACTACTCTGTAGCTTGTGGCGTTGCATGCATGGACTTCACTCCATTATCGGCTCTACTATAAAAGAAATTCCTCTTGACGTGTTTTTTTTGAAACAGAGGCAAAAGTTTTGCTTCACCTCATTCATAAAGAAGGAACTACTAACAAAGTTCAACGAGATCCATTACACCTCCACAAATGGAAGCGAAAAGCCTAGTCTCGTTGTATCAAATAACTCAAATGTTCTGCCCCCGCAGTAACCGTCGCTGATAAACAAGCTGCTAGTGTGTGTGTGTGTGAGAGGAGCGGCTGAGTAGGCCAGCTACGTGAGAGGAGCGGCTGAATAGAGCACCGAGAGTACCCACTAGACCACTACGCAGGTGTAGTTCCCCTGCATTGATAGTACAACGATGGTTCTAGAGAACAGTAGTACCCTCCACTTCCAACTGTAGCTCCTTGGCCCTGAGATTCAAGAGTTCAAAACTGGTGCACTATACAAGACTAGACTAGAAGTACAGTACTCCCTCCTTTCCGGTTTATAGGGCTCATCTCAAAATTTTAGTTTTTCCATTTTATAAGGCTCAATTTGGTTGTTTCCCATCACATGTTCAGATTCCAAGGTGCATTAAATCATTGCATGCAAGTATTAAGAGAAAATTGACCAGCGAATGTAATTTATGCATGCATGCATTGCAATTAATGCATTGATAAATATACTTTTTTGAGGAAAACAAGAGCATTAATTGGGTGCTTTTTTGAGGAGTAGTTGAGAAAAGTAGTACTAGTACTTCTACAGTACGAGTACGTACTCCTCCGTCACATAATGTACGACGTTTTTCGACACTAGTTGGCTTGTACAAAAAATGGCAAAAACATACCCAAAATTTCTTAATCCACGCCAAAAACTACTACCTAGTGCCAAAAATTTCTTACTAGTCCTATTATTTACAGTATAATGCAATCCCATAATGTTCCATAATGCTAGTACTAGTACTCCATGGTACCAAAAACTACTACCTAGTGCCAAAAATTTCTTACTAGTGCTATTATTTAGAGTAGTAAATAATAGCCTCACCCCTTCGCTGAGGAACGATCTACAGTTGGAAGGGACGAGGCCCTGCGGTTACTACGCTCTTATCTCCTCCTCGCCAGTTCCCCTCCCCCCGAAGAGAAGGCAGTTCGTCGCTGCTCCCATGGATTCGCCACACGGTTCTCCTCCTCATCGGGGCTGGGAGACCTTGGACGATGATTCTCTGGGAGAAATCGCACGCCGCTCCGACGTCCTCACCGCCGCAAGACTCGGTGCTTCCTGCACCAACTTTTTCAAGACGCTGCTTAAACAGGCTTGGAAAAAGGCCATGCTTGTTGGTCTTCCATGCATCCTCGAGGAGAAGGTTCTTCTATGGGACAATTCTTCGAACAGTCCACCGCTCCCTGGCCATGGTTGCACGTTGACTCCGCTAGAGTTGACGACGTTGAGAGGTAGTTGGATTTTGTCCGATGAGCAGGTCAGTAATGGAGTTTGATCATGTAGTACTTAGTTATTCCATTTCCATCCCGTAATTTCTCCGCTGCCCACCGTCTTATATATAGGTCTGGGTCAGTGCCAACAAAGATTGGCTTGCATACCTCCGGCCGGATACCACCATGATTTTGCACAACATCCACAACAGTGCGACTGTTCCGGTAGACCCCTTCTCCACCATTGGGATCGGCCTTCCGGACTGGCTGGGCAAGAATACGTATGATGGTGCCTATATGAGATTGAAGAAGATAGCAATTGCAGACCCGCCGACAAAGCGACGCGGCTAGGACGATTACTATCTCATCGTGGTGTTCGACATAAGGATTGCCATCAATGCAGGAGGCAGTAATGGCAGAGGCTGGCGCATGTTGGCGGCGGCAGATTTGTACTCCTACACGTTCGAAGACGCCATGTGTCATCTAGGCCGCATCTTCGCGGTGACAAGCCAGGGGACTTGTTTCATCTGGTTGACATCCTACAGTACGGGAGATTACAAACAGAATGCACAAACCATCATTTGCATCCCTAACGGTACTCCATTATTTTGCAGGGACCAGTCATCCCCCGATCAAAATAAGATCGCCGATCCTGGATGTGCATTTGCATCCGCGATTCGGTCTAACCTGGAACCTTGTAGCTGACTTTGGCATATTGGGATCAACTATCTTAGCAGTCGTTACCCATGGTACCACTGATGTGCAACATGGTCACATAATCTACCACGATCGGACCGTCACCATCTACCCAGGTATTCCATTTTTAACCTTCTCGCCTTCTCTTTCATTGTTGTACTAGTAGTATACTTTGTAGTACTAGTAGGAGTACTTTTTACCTTGGAGGACGCATATAGCTAGCTAGGCCCTTGAAGACTTGAACCCACTAGCTGCCACCATTTTTGTTTTTCCATGTCTTACTATCTCATCCATGTAGCCAAGAGTGGCTATATATAATAAGCCGGTTATTTTACTTCCTCTATACCGGAGTAGTACTATTTGCTGCACAGTATTACTGACCGCCACATTTGAGCACAACATTATTATGCATGGACCTTGACTATGTACGTCACCATGTGTCCAGATCTGGGATGCCGCGTGTACCAGATGAACGGCGCTGAGTTCGACCCCCGTGATGCTACATGGGTGCCGAGGAACACTCTTGGAGAGTACTCACTTTTCATCGAGGACAGCTACCCCGTTGTGAAGTGGATGCCACCTTCCGTGCACGACACGGAAGGCCTGCCGTTCATGAGGCATGGTTGTGTCTTCAGTGCGCACCGCCGGATGAACGACATGCTGGGACACGCTATCCCTGATTTATGTTGCTTCAGCTTGGATGAGTCTCCATCATGTGGAACCGGACTAGAAAGCTGCGACAATGATTCCCGTTGCCCACCGCTATGGATCGTGCCATCCATGAAGAACACCTGGGACTGGAACCTGGAGGAGGACATGTAGCCCATCTATAACGTGTAAGTGGAGTACGGTAATTGTGAACGGTAGCGTGTGAATATATGTAGACTAGTCGTGCACAAATTTATCACATGAGTTGGAGATGAACTTGTGTGGCATACTTGCATTTGTCCTTTAGAATTTATTACTAGTAAATGTGTTATGTCTACGTGCAACTTGTGTGGTTGTTGCACGGGCTCCAACACGCTCTTTGAGAAAAAAAGGTGGCACAACTTTGGATATACGTGATGTGGCGGCATCATACAGTAGCATCGTTCGCTATAGTTGTACTAGTACACTCCTACTAGGACGACAACTCCTATAAAACCTTGCGCTTGGCTCTTTGCCTCTTCGAGAGGTTCAACAGTTCGTACTCGTGTGAACCTTGCACTTGGCTCTTCGCCTCTTCGGAAGGTCCAACAATGATGATACTACAGTACAATATGCTTCTGGCAATCTGACACCGATTGAACTGCTGCACGTCCACCGCGAGGGCGAGGGCGAGGGAGAGGGCGTTGTAGTCAAAACCCTCTCCTCGTCCTACAACCACCGCACGCGTGGGCGAGGGAGAGGCCTAGTAAGCAAGCTTCTCCTCGTTCGGCGAGTTGACGGGACACATCAAAGCAGTACTAGTACTAGTAGTAGTAGTCCATACTGCGTCCTTTCCGATTAATATGGATTAATTTGAAACGAGAAAAATACACTGGCGGTCAACATATGTAACAGTACGCTCTTTACGGTCACTTTATATAGTTTTGCGGCGATTATGCGATCACTAGCTCATCGTAGAGCACCGTATTGCACCCTACTGACCGGCCAGATAGTCGACGTGGCACTTTGTTGACTGGTTAAATTGTCACCTGGTTTCTGGGTCCCACCAGTCAGTTGGCAGAGCAAAGAAATCAGTTAATCAAAACTTTACGCAGGCGCGACACGAGTCCAACCCTTGCGCGCGAACCGCCCTGGCTGTGTATGTGAGTGCATGCACGTGTCCTCCCTCGGTCTTCCAACAAAGAGTGTACTACATGATGTACATCTACACTTCCAATGCATTTAGCCTTTAATCTACTAAATCGATATTGATTGAATAATGCACCAACTTGTGCTGTAGGTATAGGCTACATGTCTATCCTTAATTACAGCATGCAACGGCCTTCATTTAATCTTCTTATCTCAATTCACACATAAGTCTGCTACTTTTGGGCGTTAATTATGCCCTGGTCAATGTGTAAATCTCTAAATGTAAAGTCTTTCACGGACGTAGGGAGTAGGTTGAGCACTTGAGCGTGAGCGTGTGTGTTGCATCGTGTGCTGTGTGCCGCATGGGTGCATGAGTGTTGCGTGTGTCCATGTGTACATGTGAGTGTTGCATGTTGCATGCATGCATGCACGCATGGGGTTTACTCCCTCCCATTGACATGTTCATAGTTCAAGCTTCCTCTGTTCCCTCCATATGGTGATACTCCCTCTGTTCCCAAATATAGTACAAAGTTGAGTCATCTATTTTGGAACGGAGGGAGTAGTACGGAGTAAAAGCCTCCCTCTGTTCTCAAATACGGAGTATTTGTCTTTCTACAGATTTCAACAAGTGACTAGGTACGGAGCAAAATGAGTGAAGTGAGTGTAGAGGCATAGGGATACTTTAGAAAGGAAGTCCTCGCGATCCATTCATTCTCCATCTCGGTCAGAGAGAACTATTCAACTAGTCTTCGCAGTGAAGTGACAATACACGCTGCAACAGATGGGACATGTAATTAATAAGCTGAACCAGCGTGTTGGTGTTACTAAATCAGCCTTACCCAGTACTGCCATCATGTTTGCCAGTAGAGCACGCTTCCGCAAATACGCCTACGCACCTCTGTCCTCCGTTAACTGACATATGAGCCCTGTTGTGGTAGACCCACATGTCATCGGTGTAACTTTACACTCCGAAGGACGGTATATCCTCGTAGTAGTACTAGTAGAATTGAGATTGAATGCACTTTCTTCCCCGTCTTCCACTCTTCTTCCTCCTCTCTTCTTCTTCCTCCTCTCTTCCCCATCGTCGGCCGCACACCATTTAACCCCGCTCACTGCTCGCCTGCCCGTGCCATCTTCCTTGGTAGCTCGCGCGTACCATATCCCCCCTCTCACTGCTCGGCCACACGAGGAGAAGCTTCTTCGCTCGCCCGCCCGAATCCACTTCCCCGCTGGCTCGCATGCACCGAAAACCCCAATGGAAGAACCGACTCACATGCCGAGCCGCGATTGGAATTCCCTTCGCGATGTTCTCTTGGAGCAGATCTGTAGTCGTATGGACCTACTCAGCACCGTCCATCTAGCCGCATGCTTGGTGTCTTTGTACCGTCTACTCATCTGCAACCGGCCGGCTCTTTTCAAGACACCCTACTTGCTGATGCCCGATCCACGCAGGTGGCCCAGACACCGACTTGACGATCCTACGGAGGTTGTCGTGGTGCCCCTCGACATGCTACCACTACCCGTCCACCTGCCCTTCATGCGCGGCCACAACTGGGCGGGCATGAAGGCCAACTGGGTCGTCCTCATCCACCAATCTGGTAGTCCATGGCGTCTCGCGGATATCTACATCCAGCAAGAGATCACCCTTCCATCTTTGGATACCGCCGCCATCGAGCCTCGCGGACCGCCGGACACTCCTGCCTACTACGCACGAGACGCGTCAAGCTTTTGGCTCGACCTCTGTTTGCAGAAAGTTGTAATCTGCGAAGTGCCCACACCATCAGAAGACTACATGGATTACAAGCTCATTGCCTTGTTCAACAAGGGATTAGTCTATCTGGAATCCGGTCGCCATACATGGTTATGGCTCATCATCAATCCTGTTGAGGAAACATTTCTGTCTGATGCTATAGTGCATGATGGCACCGTTTACGCGGTCGACACACAGATTGGCTACCTATACTGGTGGAATCTATCATCGTGTAATTGTTCTATATCATCTCATATTTACCTTATGAATACGACTGCCTGTTCATTTGTTACAAATTTAGAATGCATAGCATGTCTATAACCACATCATTGCTATATGTTCCTCTCATTTCCTAGATTTTTATGACCACACATGTTATTGTTAGAGTTGAGATGAGAACAATTGGCATCTAATGATTGTTAGAATACATATTATGAGCATAACATCATGATTGCTATATGTTACTCTTGTTTACAAGATTTTTATAACAACGCATGTTATTGCTTAGAGTTTATATGAGAACAGTAGTAGTAAGTGCTATGGTAGAATATGAGTAGGTGTTGTCATAGCTGTTTTCCTCTCATTGTTACATGATGTTTGAACCATGACATATTGCTAGAATATGAAAGCCATTGGCTTTTTTTTAACTTGGGGTATGATTATGACCACGACATTGCAATTCTCTGTCTATGATATGTGTCACTGTTATAATAATCTTAATTCCACACATACTCTGAACATGATTGTTTATTTTTGTCCGTTTGGTCTCCAATTTGAATTGTTGCAGCAGACGCAAATGCGCTGGCCTTCATGATTCCAAGACTTGGAATCATACCAGCCGACGGGTGGTGGTTTATCGCTCGTTCAGCTGACGGCGGTCATTTGATGCTCATTCGCACGTACCAAATTGACCAAACCATTACATCAAACCACATGCAGTACAATGCATGGGGCGTTCTGACATTGATGGCTATGGCTGCTTCGTGTTCGAGAAAGATCACAACTCCGTTGGGCCAGGAGTATTCAACTGGAGGTGGGTTTACAGCCTCGGCAACCACTCCTTGTTCCTCGGGCTCAATTATCCGATCATCCAACCAATCATCGATCATATCACCAGCGATGATTATTGTGCTATGGAACTTCCATTCGCGAGGGGGGCTGTGTTTACACATCATACCATGGGTTTCATGAATCACCATATCCAGAGATTCGTCGACATAGCTTGTTGCCAGATAATCTTCAGTGTGTGAAAGGCATCAGGCTTCCAGGCGATGGATGGCTTTTGCAAACCCGACATGCGGCGATGTGGTTCATGCCAACCACAAATATGCACAACTTGATTCGTGCTGATATCTAGACTGAGCCATGTATTCTGCTGCTGTAGCACGACCCTCTTTTGTTGGATATTATGTACTGTTGTTAGTTTGAAGCACTCCTCTGGTTTGAAGGATAGATACCTTCCTGGGATCAAGTGCATCCTAACTCACCTGCGTGGGATGTACTGATAATGATGATGGAGATGTTGTGCAGAAGCCATATATATATATATATATATATATATATATATATATATATATATATATATATACACACACACACATACATACATATATCAGTTAGGCTTCAAGTGCGTACTTGTTAGTTAAACCTATGTATAAATTGTGACACTAAATACGACTAGTAAGTAGTATAGTAGCAATACTAGTATACGTCGGTCAAATTATTCATCATGTCCACACATTGAATTGACGTGACAATGGAATTACCGATGCAAGTCGAAGAAGGATTGGCCCAACCTGAGAAACTTGAGGCCAAAGTGAGTGCTGACAGCGCGAGATTTCAGTCTCTCATCGATTTGTTCATACCAACCATCGGGAGCGAGCACGGCATATGTTACACCCAACCTGAGAAACTTCCAGGTAAGACACTTATCGACCGTCTACTTGCACAAACATATTCCTTTGTTTATAGCTCTATTTTTCTTTTTACACACAGACCTGGTGAAGCAATTACAATTTGACAGTTAATAAAAAGTGAAACAAGTGACTGCAACATGCCAAAGATGTTATGAAAATGCCAACTACGTACAGTAAAACCTGTATTCCACAATACTTCAGGTATCACACTGAGTGGACGGAAGCATTTCTTCCAGCGCAATTCCAGGGCGTTCAAAAGGGGCGCGTGGACGCATCGCAAGATACAGTCGGAGTGCGGCATGCATGCGATGTGGCACAAGACCGGCAATACCTTGCCGATGATGTTCAACGGCCGTCAGACGGGCAGCAAAAAAGGTTCTGGTGCTGCACACCAACAAGAACTTCGACCAGCAGAGGACCAACTGGGTGATGCACCAGTACCACCTCGGGGACCTAGAGCAAGAGAAGGAGCGGGAGCTGGTCCTCTGCAAGATTTTCTACCAGACGAACACTAGGGCCAGGAGTAAAAAGATTATAAGTTAGTTCGGTATTGGTAGTTGTACTACCTTGTCGTCCGCAAGTTGGTATTGTTGTTAACGATCTTTTGGTATGAACTTGCATTTGCTTCCAACCATCATGCCGAGGGTCGACGTGGATATAAAGCTAAATCATTTTTTTTCAAAACGAATTTTCAGGCACCTGATTTTTATTTGATGGGTAGTATAAGCACCCGCCGTTCGAATTCCCAGTTCTCCAATTTTTTTGAAACAAGTGCATGCACTTATTATCACGATAAAAAAAAATCTGTGCTGCATCCTAGTTATCAGTCTGTACTTGCAGAATTCTCTCGTTTATTGAGCACGTATATTGTTTTTTCAGGTCGAGCAAGTTTCAACTGGGTTGTAGATTGCCAGGGTTGTTTTGTTTTTAACAGGCCCAACCCATGATGACAACGGGGCACAAAGATCCAGCAGGTATGTACTGGCCTCTGGCCCGCCATCGTTAGTTATATTTTGTCTTACAACATCCGCATGCAGTTTTTTTTACTGAATCAAACACACAACCCAGTTCTATTTTCCTCTTGAAACGCATGTCCTACATCCGTTTTCTAAGCTCTACCTATAGTTTTTGTAACACCCCGGATGTAACTTGCCATAATTGTAACTCCAACTCTTGCCATTTTCGGCAATGTGATACGATATTCCCTCCGTGGTTGGGTTTTCCTTCATTTTGCTTTTTGTTCATGTCATGCATTTCATATCATGTCATCATGTGCATCGTATTCGCATAAGTATTCGTTTCATGAATCCGAGCTTTTTCCCCGTTGTCCGTTTTGCAATCCGGCGCTCCTATGTTCCCCGGCGTCCCCTTTTACCTTTTTCCGTGAGCGGGTATTAAACCTTCTCGGAATGGACCGAAGTTTGTTAAGCGGCCTTGGTATAGCACCGGTAGACCGCCTGTCAAGTTTCGGGTCATTTCCAAATACAAGTGCTATCGCGTTGATGACAGAGATACTCTTTTCTTCGAGGACCGGATCGTGGTTCCAGAGGGTGATCTTCGTAAAGTCATTATGAACGAAGCGCACAAATCTCTTCTGTCAATTCATCCTGGAAGTACGAAGATGTACCATGACCTCAAGCAGTCGTATTGGTGGACTCGAATGAAGCGCGAAATTGCTCAATTCGTGAATGAATGTGATGTCTGTCGAAGGGTGAAAGCAGAACACGAACGACCAGCTGGTCTTCTCCAACCTCTTGCTATTCCAGAATGGAAGTTTGATCATATCGAAATGGACTTCGTGACTGGATTTCCAAAGTCCAAGCGTGGAAATGATGCCATCTTCGTCGTCATCGACAAGCTCACCAAAGTGGCTCATTTTCTTCCTATCAAAGAGTCTATTACAGCAGCGCAGCTGACAGAGCTCTACACATCCAGAATTGTCTCCTTGCATGGCATTCCACAATTGATTTCTTCAGACCGTGGCAGCATCTTTACCTCCAAGTTTTGGGAATCCTTTCAGAAGGCCATGGGCACAAACATTCGCTTCAGCACAGCTTTCCACCCTCAAACTAGTGGACAAGTCGAGCGTGTCAACCAAATTCTTGAAGATATGCTCAGAGCTTGTGTTATCTCTTTCGGCATGAAGTGGGAGGATTGTCTTCCTTATGCTGAGTTCTCTTACAACAACAACTTTCAAGCCAGCTCGGGCAAGGCCCCATTCGAGATTCTCTATGGCAGAAAGTGTCGTACTCCTCTCAATTGGTCTGAGACGGGTGAACGTCAACTTCTTGGCAACGATTTGATCTCAGAGGCTGAGGCAATGTGCAAGGTCATTCACGAGAATCTCAAAGCCGCGCAATCGCGCCAGAAGATCTATTACGATAGCAAACATCATGATTTGACATTCGAGATCGGAGACCATGTCTACCTCCGCGTTTCTCCAATGAAAGGAACTCCTCGCTTCGGTATCAAGGGGAAACTTGCCCCTAGATACGTGGGCCCTTTCAAGATCATCGGCAAAAGAGGCGATCTCGCCTATCAACTTGAGCTTCCCTCCAACTTTGCAAATGTGCACGATGTCTTCCACGTGTCACAGCTTCGCAAGTGCTTCAAGACGCTTGAGCGCACCATCAACTTCGAAAAGATTGATCTTCAAGAAGATTTGTCGTATCATGAGCATCCCGTTGCTATTCTTGAAGAAACTGAGCGCAAGACTCGCAACAAGTCAATCAAATTCCTGAAAGTGAAATGGTCACACCATTCAGACCGAGAAGCCACCTGGGAGCGCGAGGACCACCTCCGTTCCGAATATCCGGAGTTCTTTCAGTCCTAGATCTCGGGACGAGATCCTCTCGTAGTGGTGGAGTGTTGTAACACCCCGGATGTAACTTGCCATAATTGTAACTCCAACTCTTGCCATTTTCGCCAATGTGATACGATATTCCCTCCGTGGTTGGGTTTTCCTTCATTTTGCTTTTTGTTCATGTCATGCATTTCATATCATGTCATCATGTGCATCGCATTCGCATAAGTATTCGTTTCATGAATCCGAGCTTTTTCCCCGTTGTCCGTTTTGCAATCCGGCGCTCCTATGTTCCCCGACGTCCCCTTTTACCTTTTTCCGTGAGCGGGTATTAAACCTTCTCGGAATGGACCGAAGTTTGTCAAGCGGCCTTGGTATAGCACCGGTAGACCGCCTGTCAAGTTTCGGGTCATTCGGAGGTCGTTTGATACTCCAACGGTTAACCGGGTAACCGTGAAGGCCTCGTGTGTGTTGCAGCCCAAAACCCCTCCAAAACAGCCCAATAACCCATCTAAGACACTCCCATGTCCATCGCCGTTCGATAACGATCGTGTGGCCGAAAACCGTGCTCAATTTGGAGCTCCCTAGCTCCTTCTACCTATAAAAACACCCTCCCCGTCCAAATCTCGGATCAAACCCTAGTTCCCCGCTCCATCCGCGCGCCGGACGCGTCCGCCGCCACGCCCCGTCCAACCGCTGAGCGCCACCTGTCCCCGCGCCGCCGCCCACCGCCGCCGGCCCGCGAGCCCGCCGCGGGCCCGCGGGGCCCATCCGCCGCTGCCGCGCCCTCCGTCGCCCAGCGCCGCCCCGGCCGCGCCCCGCTGTCGTCGCCGCCTCGCCGCCGATCCGCCTCTGCGGCCGCCCGGCCTCCCGCGCCGCCGGCGCCCGGCTTCCCGCGCCGTCCCGAGCCGCCGCCGCCTGCCTCCCGCGCCCGAGGTGCCTCGCCTCCTCGCCCGCGCCACCGACCCCGCCTCGCCGCCGTCCGGCGCCGCCCGCCGCGCCCGCGCCGGCCACCGCCCGGTCGCCCGCCCCGGCGCCTCCTCCGCCGCGCCCCGCGCCGCCCTGCCCCAGATCCGACCGGTGCCGCCCAGATCCAGCCGGCCCCTCTTTCCCCGGCCCGTCTTCCTCCTCTCCAGCGTGAACAGGAACTCCGGCGACCTCCCTGGATCCGGTTCTAACCGAAGGTTGACTTTCCCGAGGCCCGTCTTTTTGTGATGATATTTTGTTGCATGTTCATCGCATCATAACTCTGCACCCGTGGCTCCGTTTTGGGCGTATAGCATGTCAAATTGTTCGTCTCGATGAGTACATCATTTCGTCTCATTGCATCATTTTCATCTGAGTTCATCTTGATGCCCGAAATGCTGTTAGAAGAAGGCTATGCGATGTTAGATTCAGATCTGTTTCAGTAGATGCACTTTTGTCATTTTTGCCATGATTGATGTGTGCACCCTATGAATTGGAGCCCTACATGTGTTTTGTAATATGCCATGCCATCTTTACAGGGGTGTATTCCATGTATTTTTGTGATCTTTGTGGTGACTAGGACAAGCATGCAAACTAGGGTACATAATGTTGCTGATTTCAGAGACTTAGTATTTTCACTGTCATGTTCTGCTGTTATTTTTATGCCATGTGTTCATGTTGTTTCAGAGAGATATATGCCTCTTTTGAGCATGATCAGTAAGAGTGTTTTGGGCATATGGATTTGCTCTATCCATCCATGCCTTTGTTTGTAATTATGGAGTGCCATATCTTGAGTCAATCGAGCTCTACTTTTGCTATAAAATGTTTCTGGCAGATTGTTTACATGTTATTCGATTTTGCCAAGTTTGTTGTAGTTGATCCTTGCATGCTATGATGTTATACTTGTCATGTATAGCTTCTATGCCATGTTTTCGTGATGTATGTATGCTTAGTTTATCATGTAATACTCTGTAGTACTCTGCATCGAGCTCGTAAACATGTAATACTCTGCATCGAGCTCGTAAACATGCAATACTCTGTAGTACTCTGCATCGAGCTCGTAAACATGCCTACTTATCTGTTTTTGACATGTTCAGTTTTCTGCTAAGTCTGAAACCTGTAACGAAACTTGCCTAATTGACATGGGTGTTATTATATTTTCTGATCCTTTTTGGCTCATGGTCAGTAAGGGACTTTTGTTAAGTGCTTTGAGTAGATTCATGCCATGCCTTATTTTGCTATGTCCTGATCCTGTAGCATGTTGTTTCATTGCTCTAAACATGTCATCCTGGTGTTAATTTCTGGCATGTTGTTATTTTCACAAAGTCTGTGAACCTGTTATCTTTTGCACTTTTGCCATGCTTGTTTGAACCTGTTGTGGTGTGATTTAGCCGTAGCTCAGTGTTCATATTTGGTCAAGCATCTTGAGTAGATTACTGTCATATGCTTTGTTGCTATGTTTGGGTGCAGTAGCTTAATTTCTTGTTGCTTGCTAAGTAGCATCATGCTGTTAATGGCAGATTATTGTCATTCTTGTTTTGCTTGCCATTTGCAAACCGTGCATCCGATTCCGGTGATCTTTATATCGATTTCAACCGAAATCACCTCACCTATCCAGTGGCATACTTGGTTTGCCAAGATTATGCCTTGTTCATCTTTTCCTTCCGGAGCATGCATATGCATTGCATACCACATCTCGCATATCATGCCATGTTTTGCATCATGTTGTTTGTGCATCGCATCATGGTTGATAGTTGTTCCCTTGCTTGTGCTCTTTTTTTGGGTAGAGCCGGGAGACGAGTACGTGAACGAGGAACCTGTTGAGAACGCTTACGAGGATCAAGCCTTCGACAACTCTGAGAACCTTGCAGGCAAGATGACCACACCCTCGAAATCACTTCTATATTTGCTTGCTAGATGCTCGCTCTTTTGCTATGCCTATGCTGCGATACCTACCACTTGCTATATCATGCCACCCATATTGCCAAGACAGCCTCTAACCATCCATGTCCTAGCAAACCGTTGATTGGCTATGTTACCGCTTTGCTCAGCCCCTCTTATAGCGTTGTTAGTTGCAGGGGAAGATGAAGTTTGTTCCTTGTTGGAACATGGAGATGACGTTCCTTGTTGGAACATGTTTACTTGTTGGGATATCACAATATCTCTTATATTATTAATGCATCTATATACTTGGTAAAGGGTGGAAGGCTCGGCCTTATGCCTGGTGTTTTGTTCCACTCTTGCCACCCTAGTTTCCGTCATACCGGTGTTATGTTCCTTGATTTTGCGTTCCTTACATGGTTGGGTGATTTATGGGATCCCCTTGACAGTTCGCTTTGAATAAGACTCCTCCAGTAAGGCCGAACATTGGTTTTACCATTTGACCACCTACCACCATATTTTTCCCTTGGGTTTTCGCGAGCCCGAGGGTCATCTTTATTTTAGCCCCCCCGGGCCAGTGCTCCTCCGAGTGTTGGTCCGAACCGAGCAGCCTGCGGGGCCACCACGGGGTAACTCGAGGCTTGGTTTTACTCGTAGCTTGACTTATCCGGATGTGCCCTGAGACCGAGATATGTGCAGCTCCTATCAAGATTTGTCGGCACAATCGGGCGGCTTTGCTGGATTTGTTTTATTACTGTCGAAATGTCTTGTAGTCCGGGATTCCGAGACTGATCGGGTCTTCCTAGTAGAAGGAATATCCTTCGTTGACCGTGAGAGCTTATAATGGGCTAAGTTGGGACACCCCTGCAGGTTTTTATCTTTCGAAAGCCGTGCCCGCAGTTATGAGGCAGATGAGAATTTGTTAATGTCCGGTTGTAGAAAACCCTAAGTTGACCTTAATTAAAACACATCAACCGCGTGTGTAACCGTGATGGTCTCTTCTTGGCGGGGTCCGGGAAGTGAACACGGTGTTGGAGTTATGTTTGACGTAGGTTGTTCTAGGATCACTTCTTGATCACTTCTAGCTTCACGACCGTGCTTTGCTTCTCTTCTCGCTCTCTTTTGCGTTGTTAGCCACCATATATGCTAGTGGCTTGCTACAGCTCCACCTCACAACCCTATCCTACCTTTAAGCTTAAATAGTCTTGATCTCGCGGGTGTGAGATTGCTGAGTCCCCGTGACTCACAGATTCTACCAATACAGTTGCAGGTGCCGACGATGCCAGTGCAGATGACTCAACTGAGCTCAAGTGGGAGTTCGACGAGGAACGTGGTCGTTATTATGTGTCTTTTCCTGATGATCAGTAGTGGAGCCTAGTTGGGGTGATTCGGGGATCTGTGTAGCATTTGGGGTAGTCTTCTTTCATTTTGGTTCCGTAGTCGGACCTTGAGTGTAATCTGGATGATGAATGTTTATTTATGTATTGTGTGAAGTGGCGACTGTTAGCCAACTATGTATCTCTTTCCCTTATGTATTACATGGGTTGTGTGAAGATTACCTCACTTGCGACATTGCTTTCAATGCGGTTATGCCTCTAAGTCGTGCTTCGACACGTGGGAGATATAGTCGCATCGAGGGCGTTACAAGTTGGTATCAGAGCCTTCCCCGACCTTAGGAGCCCCACTGTTTGATCGTTTTTAGCGGCCGAGTTGTGTCTAGAAAAATGTTTTGAGTCATCTAGGAATTATATATCGGAGAGATTAGGAATTCTTTTTACTTCCCAGTCTCCTCATCACTCTGGTAAGGCATCCTGACGTAGAGTTTTAACTCTTCTCTTCTCAAATTTCACTAATTTTTTTAGGATCACGCGGGTATCTTAGAATTGTTCTGATGGCTTTATGATGACAACATTGTCTTGGTTGCCTCCCGTCAGCAGGGGTTTAGTGGAGCTGTCCCGGGGTGTTGAGCTCGGAGGTGTTGTCGTCATAATTTTATCGTTGCAGTTCTGGAATACCTGAGTTTAGTACGCCGACATCGAAAATCTCTTTTGTTCAGTTGTTGGTGAGATAACCCTGATAGCCCAGTACTGAGGCGAGTGCGGGAGTATTGCCATGACTCGTATAACGGATGCTTTTCGAAGGTTGAGGTAGACGATTTCCGAAGGTTTCTTGGTTATGTGTTGAAGGATGGATACAGCTGGATCTAGGTATTGTTAGTTTGGGTGATATATTTTGTGTCCCCTGTATCCCCAACACCTGATTGCATAACCAGAGAGTTTCGGGAGTTTATAAGTGGGAATTCATGTAGCTCTAGTATTCTTCCCGCAGATATTTGGTTCGTGATTGGGTAATCCTTAACAAGTATTTGTTCACATCCGTACCTTGTTGATTTTATTCAATACCTTTTATCTAAGTGGCTTCTCAACTTATGGAAGTGTGATGATTTACTTTGGAATTCATTCGTTCATTCTTGTTCGGATGTTTATTGTGAAGACTATATGTTGCAATTTCGATCCTTTGATTCAGCTTGAATATATCTCTTTCAAGATGCTAATGGATGTCACTCTCTTCAGGATGGCTCCGCCAACGCGTCAGAATCCGGAACGCAATGAAGGAAGTCAGGCTAACCCTCCGCCACCACCTCCGCCTCCGGAGGCATGGCAAGCCTTGATGACAGCCACAAATGCCAACGCTCAGATTCTGATTCGGCTCTTGCAAGATCGCAACCAAGGGCAATGTAATCAAGGAAATCAAGGCCAAGGCAACAATTAGTCGCATTTCGCTACCCTCAGTCAGTTCCTTGCTAATCAGCCAAAGACCTTCAGCTAGTGTGTCGAGGCCACAGACGCCGATGATTGGCTCGTGGACATCAGCAAGCATTTCGAGTGCAGCAATGTCAGACCTGAGGACTTTGTCAAGTTTGCCTCTTTTCAACTCAAAGATCAAGCTGCTGAGTGGTTCCAACAATACAAAGATTCCAGAGGAGGTCGTGTGATTACCTGAGATGATTTCCGCCGTGACTTCAAAGCTCATCACATTCCAGAAAGTGTTGTTGAGAGTAAGCGTGAGGAGTTCGGGAATCTCAAGCAAGGCAACATGTCTGTGTATCAATACAACACTCAGTTCCAGAAGCTCTCTCGTTTTGCGAAGCAAGACATCCCTGATGAGAAGAGCATGATCTACCAATTCAGGCGTGGTCTCAGAGAAGATCTGCAACTAGCTCTCGTGCTTTTTGAGCCGTTAAAGTATGATGAATTCTACAACATGGCACTGAAACAAGAAGCTGCTCAGCTCAAGTGTGAGGCTTCTAAGAAGAGAGTCAGAGACGCAGTTCAGTCTTCTTCCTCCTCACTTGTGGCAGCCAAGCAACAGAAGTTCTGGTTGCCTCCTCCTCCTCCGTTCCGTCAGCCTTATCAGCAGAAGAACTCAGGTGGTCGTGGATCTTCCCACCCACCCAACCCTGGCTATCAGAACAAGTCTCAGAACCAAGCTCCAAGGCCAAATGCTCCTTATCATCGTCCGCTCTCAGAGGTGACTTGCAACAAATGTCAGCAAAAGGGTCACTATGCGAACAAGTGCTTCAACCAAAGGCGCCTTCCGCCTCCTCCTCCTGTGAAATCTTCCAGCAATGCAGTGGTCAAGCATAATCCTAAGCATGCCAAGGTGAACATGATGAACGCAGCTCAAGTACAGGATTCTTCTGAAGTGATCATGGGTAATCTCTCAGTTAATGATATTCCTGCAAAAGTCTTATTTGATACTGGTGCATCGCATTGTTTCATGTCAAGACCATTTTTTGCCAAGCATGAGTTCACTTCTTCAAATTTGGGTAAACCCATGGATATCGTTTCTCCGGGCAAGCGTTTGAGCTCTAGTTTGGTGGTTCCGAATGTCGGTATCAAGATGGGCGATTATAGATTTCTGGCTAAACCAATTGTTCTTGGTGACTCTGATATTGATCTTATTCTCGGGATGGACTGGCTTTCTAAGCACAAGGCTCAACTTGATTGTGCTGCCAGGGAAATTCAATTGACTCACTCTTCTGACGATGTGATCATTTATGCCGCTCGTGATGATACAATTCGGTTGTTTTCTCTCAATGAGAAGGGTGAATTGGATCCTATCTCTCAAATTCCAGTCGTTTGTGAGTACCAAGATGTTTTTCCAGAAGAGCTTCCGGGTATGCCTCCTCACCGGCCAGTTGAGTTCGTTATTGATCTTGAGCCTGGCATGGAACCCGTTTGCAAGCGTCCATACAAGCTTGGGCCAAAAGAGTTGAAGGAATTGAAGAAAGAACTCGATGAACAAGAGCGTCTGGGTTTGATCAGACCGAGTTCTTCTCCTTGGGGTTGTGGTGTCCTTTTTGTCCAGAAGAAGGATGGCACGGACCGACTTTGCGTCGATTACCGTCCATTGAACAAGAAGACAATCAAGAACAAGTACCCACTTCCCAACATCAATGAGCTATTCGGGCAACTTAAAGGTGCTAAAGTGTTTTCCAAGCTTGACCTTCGTATGGGTTATCATCAGATTCACATTCGTGAAGAAGATATTCCCAAGACAGCATTCAGAATAAGCTTTGGTTCTTATGAATATACTGTCATGTCTTTCGGCCTTGTCAATGCTCCTCCAACGTTCTCGCGTATGATGAACTTCATCTTCAACCCCTACACCAATGAATTCGTCTTGGTCTATCTCGATGATATATTGGTCTTCTCCAAGAATAAGAAGGATCATGCCAAACATTTGCGATTGGTGCTCGACAAGCTCAGAGAGTATAAATTCTATGCAAAGTTCTCCAAATGTGAATTATGGCTTGATGAAGTTCTTTACCTTGGGCATATCATCTCTGCCAAGGGCATTGCTATTAATCCTGAGAGAGTGTCTGCGGTTTTGAATTGGGAACCTCCTTAGAATGTCAAGCAGCTTCGCAGTTTTCTTGGACTTGCAAGCTATTGGCGAAGATTCGTTGAGAGTTTCTCAAAGATTGCAAAGCCTCTTTCCAATCTCCTCCAGAAGCATGTGGAGTATGTCTGGTCTCCCGAGTGTGACACTGCTCCAGTTTTGACTCCTCCTGACGAATCCAAGCCGTATGAAGTTTTCTGTGATGCTTCTCTTCAAGGTCTCGGTGCTGTCTTAATGCAAGAGAAGAAGGTTGTGGCCTATACCTCTCGTCAGTTGAAGCCCAACGAAAAGAACTACCCCACTCACGATCTTGAGTTGGCGGCAGTTGTCCATGCATTGATAACATGGAGACATCTCTTGTTGGGAAGGAAAGTGGACATATTCACCGATCACAAGAGCCTCAAGTACATCTTCACTCAGCCCAACCTCAACCTCAGGCATACTCGATGGGTCGAAATGATTCAAGAGTATAATCTGAGTATTGAATATACTCCAGGCAAGGCAAATGTGATTGCAGACGCTTTGAGCAGGAAGGCTTATTGCAACAGCTTAATCCTCAAGCCCTTTCAACCGGATCTTTGTGAAGCTTTCCGCAAGTTGAATCTCCAAGTTGTTCCTCAAGGTTTTCTTGCCAACCTCATAGTCTCTCCTACTTTGGAAGATCAAATTCGTGAGGCACAACTGATGGATACCATGGTGAAGAAGGCGAAACGTGGTATTGACAAGGGCATTTCCAAATACAAGTGCTATCGCGTTGATGACAGAGATACTCTTTTCTTCGAGGACCGGATCATGGTTCCAGAGGGTGATCTTCGTAAAGTCATTATGAACGAAGTGCACAAATCTCTTCTGTCAATTCATCCTGGAAGTACGAAGATGTACCATGACCTCAAGCAGTCGTATTGGTGGACTCGAATGAAGCGCGAAATTGCTCAATTCGTGAATGAATGTGATGTCTGTCGAAGGGTGAAAGCAGAACACCAACGACCAGCTGGTCTTCTCCAACCTCTTGCTATTCCAGAATGGAAGTTTGATCATATCGAAATGGACTTCGTGACTGGATTTCCAAAGTCCAAGCGTGGAAATGATGCCATCTTCGTCGTCATCGACAAGCTCACCAAAGTGGCTCATTTTCTTCCTATCAAAGAGTCTATTACAGCAGCGCAGCTGACAGAGCTCTACACATCCAGAATTGTCTCCTTGCATGGCATTCCACAATTGATTTCTTCAGACCGTGGCAGCATCTTTACCTCCAAGTTTTGGGAATCCTTTCAGAAGGCCATGGGCACAAACATTCGCTTCAGCACAGCTTTCCACCCTCAAACTAGTGGACAAGTCGAGCGTGTCAACCAAATTCTTGAAGATATGCTCAGAGCTTGTGTTATCTCTTTCGGCATGAAGTGGGAGGATTGTCTTCCTTATGCTGAGTTCTCTTACAACAACACCTTTCAAGCCAGCTCGGGCAAGGCCCCATTCGAGATTCTCTATGGCAGAAAGTGTCGTACTCCTCTCAATTGGTCTGAGACGGGCGAACGTCAACTTCTTGGCAACGATTTGATCTCAGAGGCTGAGGCAATGTGCAAGGTCATTCACGAGAATCTCAAAGCCGCGCAATCGCGCCAGAAGATCTATTACGATAGCAAACATCGTGATTTGACATTCGAGATCGGAGACCATGTCTACCTCCGCGTTTCTCCAATGAAAGGAACTCCTCGCTTCGGTATCAAGGGGAAACTTGCCCCTAGATACGTGGGCCCTTTCAAGATCATCGGCAAAAGAGGCGATCTCGCCTATCAACTTGAGCTTCCCTCCAACTTTGCAAATGTGCACGATGTCTTCCACGTGTCACAGCTTCGCAAGTGCTTCAAGACGCTTGAGCGCACCATCAACTTCGAAAAGATTGATCTTCAAGAAGATTTGTCGTATCATGAGCATCCCGTTGCTATTCTTGAAGAAACTGAGCGCAAGACTCGCAACAAGTCAATCAAATTCCTGAAAGTGAAATGGTCACACCATTCAGACCGAGAAGCCACCTGGGAGCGCGAGGACCACCTCCGTTCCGAATATCCGGAGTTCTTTCAGTCCTAGATCTCGGGACGAGATCCTCTCGTAGTGGTGGAGTGTTGTAACACCCCGGATGTAACTTGCCATAATTTTAACTCCAACTCTTGCCATTTTCGGCAATGTGATAAGATATTCCCTCCGTGGTTGGGTTTTCCTTCATTTTGCTTTTTGTTCATGTCATGCATTTCATATCATGTCATCATGTGCATCGCATTCGCATAAGTGTTCGTTTCATGAATCCGAGCTTTTTCCCAGTTGTCCGTTTTGCAAGCGCTCCTATGTTCCCCGGCGTCCCCTTTTACCTTTTTCCGTGAGCGGGTATTAAACCTTCTCGGAATGGACCGAGGTTTGTCAAGCGGCCTTGGTATAGCACCGGTAGACCGCCTGTCAAGTTTCAGGTCATTCGGAGGCTAATTTTTTTAAATAATACATTTTTTTATTAATTTACAGAAATATTACGCTGAAAAAAGAATTTTCAAAAATAATACACCGTCGGCCCACTGCTGGCCGACTGAGCCCAGTCGGCCCACAGCAGGCCGACTAGTGGCCCATCAGCTTGCTGCTGGCCGATTGGGCTGTCGGCCACCAGATCGAAGCCCAGTCGGCCTGCAGCTGGCCGATAGGCCTGCAGCTGGCCGATAGGCCTGCAGTGGGCCGACTATGATCAGTCTGCCTGCTGTGGGCCGACTGGTGCATGCCTATTTTTAATAATACATGATGATATTTTTTAAAAGTATATAATTTAACAATTATGAATACATGGTAACATTTCTTCAAATACATTTTAATGGAAATAACATTTTTTTAAACCAAACACAACATTTTTTAAAATTGTATAGCTTTTCTGAAGTTTTCATAAACTTTTTTTTAGAAACACGCGAATATTTTCTAAAAATGTCATGATCTATGTAAATATTTTTTAACCCACGTGATATGTGAGTATATTGATTGTAATATCATCTTATATTATGGGATGAAGGGAGTACCATTTTTTACAATGTCATGGATATTTTTTGGAAACACGAGAATATTTCGAGCAAAGGTGACGTACATTCTTTAAGTGGCACGAACAATTTTTTTACATTATGCAAACATTGTTTAACATTCTTTTCATATTTTCCAAAAAAAATGCATGCATTTTTTGAAAGGCGGGAACCTTTTTCCATTGTGATGAACATTTGTTTAGAAAGTTATCGACATTTCCAAACTGCGCTTTTCCCGCCACCCTTTCCCGCCACCCAGTTCCCGCCACCCATTTCCCGCCAACCCGTTCCCGCCACCCGTTTCCTGCAGAAATATGATCATAGAGTACTAAATATGAACTTGTATTTCCGATAACAGATTACTAAAATAGAGTAGGCATATGTCTAGTACATAAGTACATAGTCATTTGTCTCATACATATAATAGACATAAGTCTCACACAGAAATAGATGGTAATGTCTCTACTGATACTGATAGATAGGAGCGTCAATGACGACGTCTGGCCTGCCGGGGAGGCGGATCTCGAAGGACAAATTCATCACATATAACTCGGTTTCCTGTAGCAATGCAACTCAACAACCCTTTTCCATTGCCATTCGCTCAGCATTTCTTGAATCTTGCCATCATCAGTTATGTCAATCAATTTTCTTTCCCCAGGGCCATCTGAGTGCTTCCTGCTGACGTAGTACACAAAATCGTCTTCCTTCAACCCTTGCTTCAACATGAATTTAGTCTTCAACCAATCAAAAGTGAGGTCCACTTCACTAACTTGCACAACACTTGGAGAAAAGCCTTGGACATGAACAATAGGGCTAAGCACCCATTGAGTACCCTCAGCCATCTGCAACACACAAATCGCATTGAGTACCTAACCTACCCCTTAATATCCCACTAATTAGTTGACATCTAATATATGAACAAATACTACCGGAGCAGCTATGAAAAATAAAATGTGGGCTGAAATATACCCTTGAAGCGTGCCTGCGACGGAAGAACGACGAACGGCAGCCATGAAACTGCCGGTGCTCCGGCTCCAACGAAGAACGACGAACAACAGCTTCACCTCCACCACAGTGCCCCAACTTGACCAGCAGCACACTGCAATGCTTATCCAGCTCCGTCTGAAGGGGGTTTTATAGGTAGAGAGAAGAGAATGGCGGGAAAGGGTTGGCGGGAAACGGGTGGCGGGAAAGGGTTGGCGGGAAAGGGTGGCGGGAAACGGGTGGCGGGAAAGGGTTGGCGGGAAAGGGTTGGCGGGAAATGGGAGGATGGAAACGGGTGGCGGGAAACGGGTGGCGGGAAAGGGTTGGCGGGAAACGGGTGGCGGGAAACAGGTGGCGGGAAACGTGGCGGGAAACTTCACCTCCACCATCTATAAAACCCCCTTCAGACGGAGGTGGATAAGCATTCCAGTGTTGCGTAGTTGAGATGTCCCATTATCCTTTCGATCGTAGTTTTCACCCTGGGATGAGCGCGACTCTTCTGAGGCTAGCTAGCGATTTCAGGATGGACAATAGGATAGTTCCATGGGACGAACTCACCGGTAGTGACACCATAATGAATGAGTTGGCTCACCAATTACGTAGGTCTGGGTGGACTGAAAGGACCTATGAGGAGGTACGCAAAGAACTTCTTAGGTTGGATGAAAGGTGGAAGAGGGTAGTGCTGCCGAAGAGTGAAACTTTCAGAAGGACTGCAAGAAATAATCCATGTTTATGGACTGAGGAGAGCGAGGACGAAGATGATATCTTCATGCCGCTGCTTCCGGGTTCTTCATCGTCGAAGGGCAAGAGTTCTTCATCGTCGACGGGCAAGGTTTCTGCATCATCGAAGGGTAAAAGTTCTTCATCGTCAAAGGGCAAGAGTTCTGCATCAACGGAGGATGACGATGATGACTTCATGTAGTATGTAAGCTGTATTCCGGTTGTACCTCAACAAGTAGGGCATTATGTTGTACCTTAATTTCATTTTGTAGTATGTAAGTTGTATTTATTAAGTTTAATTCAGATGTGCTTGTATCTTAATTATCGGTTGTAGTCTCTTTGGAAATGTAACTGGAATAACAATGCGAATTAATAGTAATAGGTCTCTCGCATACATAAAATGATATATGTCTCCTGATCAGATAGAAGCAAGTGCAATAGTAACACGTACATGAAGCATGTCTCATACATAAATACTGACTCACATATGCGAATAGTCTGAAACTAACATAGATAATGACTCATACATAGATAATCATATGTCTCATACATAAGTACATAGGCATTTGTCTCATACATAGAATAGACATAAGTCTCACACATAAATAGATGGTAATGTCTCTACTGATAGATAGAAGCGTCAGTGACGACGTCTGGCCTGGCGGGGAGGCGGATCTGGAAGCGGCGACCATCCCCACCTGTCGGGTGGCCTAAGTTGACGAGGAGGAATCTCAGACTCTACCTGGTCATGCTGTGTATCCTGTGTGGGGCCTGGTGGAGGAGTGGAATACATGTTCATCCACTGGGTGTGCTGCGACATCTGAGACTGTATGTTCTCCTCGGGATGTTGATCACTCCCCCACGTATCATGTGATGCCGCCATAGACGCCCGATATCCGTAGGCTCCTGATATATGTTTTAATATCTTCTTTCATATGAATTGCAAAAAATATATATACATAACGAGCATATCCTTTATATAGGGTTAAACATTTCTAATAAATCATACATGGTTAACATTTTTTCTATAATAAAACACATACATTTTTATTCATTGTGTACATAATGTACATGTTTTATACTGGTGCATTTTTACGAATATATATCTTTTCGATGTCTACTTTTTCTATACAGGTTTGTACATTTTTTGTATAAATCATGAACATTCATATACATTTTTAACATTTTTGCTAATATAACATATGAAGACACATACCTGCTGGCTGTGACGGCTGCTCTGGCTCAAACACGAAGCTAGAAGAGGGACCGTGCTGCTGTGGTTGTGGAGGAAACACGAAGCTCGACGTGGGACCATAGTGCTGTGATTGCTGCCACGTTGAACTGCCAGGTTGATCAGGACGGGGTGGCCTGGCTGTCGGCTGAAGTGCTAGACGTGGACGTGGTTGATGTCGGTGCGTGGAGTGACGCGGCTGCTGCTGCTGGTGCTGAACAACGTCGGTTCTCCGGGTGCACGTGATAGCCTCGTACGCAGACTGTATCTTGTTCTGAATTCGTTCCAAGAAGGGCTGTATTAGTGGACGGTGCTGAAGAAGAGGTCCAGACGACAGTGATCGTCCAAAGGTGGTCACGTCGTTGTAGACATCGTACGTCAAGGAATCCTGCAAATTTCCATGACGATTAATAATGTTTGTTTCTTGCACGTCAAAGTATGTGACAACATTACTTAAAGAAAATATATCTTACCGCGTACTGCCTAGAGCCCGAAGTGTCATAGCTCGGGTACATATCCGACGGAGTAGGATCCGGTATCTCCTCTGGGTTGGAGTGCTCAACGATGCGTAACCGGGTTCCGGTCATGTAGCGCCGCAAATAGAGATTGAATTCACCGATCTCAAAATTGTGATTCTCGTGCCATAGATTTGTGTTTGCTATCTCCCATTCTATAACATACGGCTCTAGTCTAACTAGCCAGTCAGCAGTTGTCCTGTTCATGCCCTTCCTTGTCGTCCTAAAATTGTGGTGTGTGTTCAACAATTACCTAAAGCTTCGAATGGAGTACTATGATAGATAATGCAACATTGAAAAACTGGTTAATACCTGTGGATGTGTGCTGGCACCTTGTTCTCTGTAGGAGGAGGCAGCTGCAACTGCAGAAGACCAAATTGCCTCATAACCCTCTGTTGTGCCATCTCCTCAACGAAGACATCAAAGATGATCTTTGATTTTGCCATCCAGTAATCTCGGTCCCTTGTGCATAGCACAGATATACCACCAGGGTATCTCGCTTGTATGGCTGCTTCCGTATAGGGCTGCCAGATGACCCCGGTGTACGCATCGAACTGCTCGTTCAATGCTGTGTATGCCTTCCTGGTCTGATCACTAGCAAAGCGTCTCTGCAGAAAACAAAAGTTAGTATCCGCTAGCATCGAACTATCTCTTGTGCAGAAAAAGTTGCATTAAACTACAAAACGGTGCATACCTCGCGACGTGTCCAACACAGACCGAAAGTAGGCATGTCGATGCCGTCAACATCAAACATGGTGTCTATAGGCTCACGAACATGTACATCTGGTCGCCCTATAGAGAACCTCTCCCACGACCATAGCTGTAGGAATAGAGGGCATCCAAGAAGGGCTGGCTTTCTCGATGTAAGCTGGCAACCGTTGCACATACCTCGGTATGTAGCCGCTAAGACCGCCGAACCCCAACTCCTCTGTCTGATATCATCTGCCATCTGAGCGCTCGCAATCTCGAGTGCCATAGTGATGTAGAGCGCGCTAATAGTGGTGACATGGTTCTCCGTGAACATCACCTTGCCGAAAAGCCACATTAAGTAGGCCTCCAGGCTCCGAGTGATCTGTTCCGCAGTCAACGGCGCCCGAAAGTTCTGGATCTGCATAAAGCAAAGAGAAACTTTTAGTAAGCCACAATTATATTCTGTAAAACTGTATGCACGAGAACTTGAAGATAAGAGGTAGGGGAAATTACCCGGAAATTGAGCAACCACTCATACTTTGGTCCGTGATGCTCCCATACCGGATCCGGAGCATCCGGAAAAACTCCATGAAAACGTTGTGTAAGAGCTCGCTCCCAACCAGCCGGTGTGTCCAACGGTCCTATGGCATGACCTGCCAACGGTAGTCCGAGCAAAAGTGACACATCCTCCAGAGTAGGGGCCATCTCTCCCCATCGGAAGTGAAACGTGTGGGTCTCTGGCCTCCAACGGTCCACTAAGCAGCTCAGCAAGGACCCTTCGATGGCGAGGCGTTTCTCACCCGGGATAGACTCAACCAGACGCGCGAAGGGTAAAAGGCCGGCCCATTTCAACCTTCATCAGAGAACATTTGGGTTAGTGTCTCCCATTAATATGCATGTTAGTGTGCAAATTAACAAAGCACATACCGCTCAAGCCATCCTCGATGTATCATCCAGTTTTCCTTAGGAGTACGAGTGACCAGAGGCTCAAGCTTGCGCTCAGACCATATCGCAGCACAATGACCCCTATCAATGTCCCCATTCAGCAACCACATTCCCGACATTCCTGCACACTTAATAAAAATTCAGAACATAGTGCCACACTTAATAAAAATTCAGAACATAGTGCCACACTTAATACAAATTCAGAACATAGTGCCACACTTAATAAAAATTCAGAACATAGTGTCACACAATAAAAATTCACAACATAGTGCCACACTTAATACAAATTCAGAACATAGTGCCACACTTAATACAAATTCAGAACATAGTGCCACACTTAATAAAAATTCAGAACATAGTGCCACACTTAGTACAAATTCAGAACATAGTGCCACACTTAATACAAATTCAGAACATACTACTGCTAGCTTAGCTTCTTCCTCTCGCCCTTACTCCTCCACTGCCTCTACCTCCTCTTCTTCCCCGGTTGCCTCGTCCACGCCCAGTGACGAAAGTGGGACAATTAGTATCCCTATGGCCAAATTCATTGCATAGAATGCATTGCCTAGTCGGACCTCCTGCTTCAGATTCATCCATATCATTCCGGATGCGCTGACACTGTCGTCTGCCTCTACTTGTACGCATATGCTCTGGGTTTGGAATGTAACGCCTTTCAACGGGGTTAACGCTGTTGAAATTACCCATTGATCGAAAACCCATCAGCTCACCGGTCCAGGTATTGACGACAGACTCTTTCAGAAAAAATGGAGACACAAACGATATTGCGTCCATTCCAAGCTGCCCGCAAGCAGCAAGTACATGTGAGCAAGGTAGGTGAAGCAATTTCGGTTTGTTGCATGTGCACTCACACGTTGGCCAGGCTTCATTACCAATTTTCACCTCATGCGTCCTCAACTCATTTGCACATCCAAATTTGTTGTTGGCTAAGCGGACCTCAAACCTTCTTTCTTGATTACCGATGGCGACTACAGTGTGTGACCTAGCTTTTTGCATCTTGTTGTCCACGTACTTTGTGACTCTTTCACAATACCGTGTATTCGGGTTGTTGAAGATATGATGCTCTGCTTTTTGACGTCTATCTCTGAAATACTTGACGGTGACATAGAAAATACCCTCAACGATAGCTGTAAGTGGCAATGCCCGGTTTCCTCTGAGGACAAAATTGTATGTTTCCGCGAGGTTCGTTGTCTTGACACCGTACCTTGCTCCATGTGTGTCGTGTAGCAAAGACCACCTCTCCAGAGGCTCATGCTCTATCCACTGCTCGAAGGTTTTAATCGACCTCCCAAGCCTTCTCCTAGTACCAGGTGGTTCAAAACCTGGCAAGTCACATAGCCCAACAGGCTCCTCCTCCACGGCCGCTGTTCCTGTTGCCAACTGTGCAGCTACTGCTTCAACATGTGCCCTCACCGCTGCATCTCTTGCAGCTTTCCTGTCCCTCACGTGTCTCTGCGTGCACACATTAAGTCTGTCACGTATCAAATTGTACTTCCATAACTGGTTCTGCTTGCAGAGTTTTTTGAACAGATTCATCAGGTTCTTATTTCTAAACTGCGAGAAGAAATTAGCCCCCAGATGGCGCATGCACCAACGACTCTGCAAGTCCTGCCATGGAACTTGTTCCTCCGGGCCTGGGTTTGTCAGTGTCCTTATCGCACTGAGTATACCTGCATGCCTGTCATGAAGGATGCACACATTGGGCTTCTCCTTCACAACTGATACTTTCAATTGCCTTAAGAACCATGTCCAACTTTCAATGTTCTCACTCTCACAAAAGCAAATGCGAGTGGGACGACTTGATTTTGGCCGTCTTGACCTATGGCTGTTAGGATCTGACCCTTGTACTTGCCTGTGAGGAAAGTACCGTCAACACATATCACCGGTCGGCAATGCCTGAAAGCTTCGATGCATACACCGAAAGAGAAGAAGAGACGATGCAGCACCCTCACAGTTGGGAACTCTGGCATGAACATGTCTTGGATATCGATATAGGTGCCTGGATTCCGCTGCTGTAGGGTGTGGAGGAGCTGGACAACAGAGTCATATGCATCAAAATAAGAACCAAATCTCCTCTCAAGCGCCGCATGCTTAGCCCTCCAAGCCTTTCCATAAGAAATTCTGTACTTGAACCTGGCGAAGACTTTTGTCTGGACTGCCTTCACTTCCATAGCTTTGCCCTGCACTATCTCATCGTAAAACAACCGCGCAATAAGCGTGGATGAAAGGTTGGCATGATCTTGAGGGATGCAGGGAATAAGACAAGTATGATTAACTAAGTCACTTATCACCCAACTTGTGCCATACTTAGGGAGAAAGCCGTGCACCCTGGCGGGACAATCTGCGTTTTTGCATACCATTGTCAAGTATTTCTAACTGGACACCTGAACTGTGAAAACCCTTTGCGTGGACATTGCCCAATTAATTATTGCATCCTTCAGGGCTTGCTTGTTCGGATACATAGCACCCGTTGCAATATTGTTCTGGTGATATTGCCAAGCTGAATCATGTCCATCATTCACAGTCATTGCAGATGAGAAGTCTTGATTCCACCATGCAGGATTCGGGACCTCCTCTGCATTTTCTTCTTCATCTGACTCGTCAGAATCATGGGCATGACCCCTTTCAACATCGGTGTCTTCTTCTTCCATCTGGTCCTGCATGTGCCCATCTACCTCGTCAGCGCCACCTCGCCATTGTAATCACCATCGGCATTTCCTCCTTCTACCTGACTACTCTGCCCTGGTTCATAACCATACGCATTTCCTCCTTGTACCTGACTGCTCTGTCCTTGTTCGTAACCATCATCTCCAGCATTTGACATAAATAACTGCCTCCCTACACTGCTATGACCAGGATCGTAGCCACCCTCGCCTTCATGTGCAGTGACCTCCTTCACGACGGGAAGCACTAAAGCAATAGGATTGCATCTCCTTCGTTCACAACCTTGTAACCACCGCACCCAATCGGAGTCTTGCTCTATCGGCCTCAAATAAAAGTAAATTATTGTACTTGACCGTGTCCATAATGCATGAACACCGACGGTGTGTGTTTCAGTATCAAGACCTAAACTTGCCGCAATCCATTCTTTCACCTGACTGAGTGACCATGTTTGAGGTGCGCTCATTGCCACCTCTATGTGAGTAAATTCACTCAGATCTGCTCCCATCTCAGTTGTTTGGACAGTACCAGGACCCTAGTAAAATCTGACCTTCACTACATCAGACATCTCGGCTCACCTATTTTTTTCAACAACGAAATACAATTCACTATCAAATATTAGACATGTCTATATATATTACAGAATATTAACGGAGCAACTAATACAATTCACACACCTACAAGTATATTACAAATATTTGCCGGAGCAACTACAAATATTTACAGATTTTAATATTTGACTGACTGCAACTACAACTATATTACGGATTTTACCGGAGCTACTCCAAATATGTTACGGATTTTACCGGAGCTACTCCAAATACTGACACTCCTAAATACGGATTTTACCGGAGCTACTGCAAATATTGACACTACTAAATACTTCACATCCACATATAGTACGGAATATCACCGGAGCAACTACACATTTTTACATAAATAATTTGTTGACATCTAAATATATTTACGTATACTACGGGGCAAATAACAATAATCGCACACCTAATTTATTTCACATCGAAACATATTAACAAATACTGCCGGAGCACCTATAAAAAATAAAATGTTACCGGAGCTACTGCAAATACTGACACTACTAAATACTTCACATCCACATATAGTACGGAATATCACCGGAGCAACTACACATTTTTACATAAATAATTTTTTGACATCTAAATATATTTACGTATACTATGGGGCAAATATCAATAATCGCACACCTAATTTATTTCACATCTAAACATATTAACAAATACTACCGGAGCACCTACAAAAAATAAAATGTTTGCTGAAATATACCCTTGAAGCGTGCGTGCGAACAAAGAACGACGAACGGCGGCCAACAAACTGCCCGTGCTCCGCCTCCAACGACGAACGACGAACGACGAGCTTCACCTCCAGCACACTGCCCCAACTTCACCACCACCACCTCCACCAAAATGCTCACCACAACCACCACGAGCTACCCCATCAGTAGATCGAGACCTCTTTTGGCTGCCCTAGCTAAGTTGAATCCATTCACGGTGCCCAAACTGCAAAAAAGTGGCTCATTTGGGTGTACAAGTTGGTGGCATTTTTGTACAGAGAGAGGAGAAAGGAAGAAGACAAGAAGAGAAGAAGAACAATGCTAGGCGTGGATAAGGGAGAGGAGAGGATAAGGCAGAGCCGGGCCAGCCGCGCGCCAGGCGGGGCCACGCCCTGTCGGCCAGCAGCTGGCCGATCGGCCCACGGCAGGCTGACAGGGGCACGCCCGCGCCGACAGCTCCCTCTCCCCCCTCGCGATGTGGCCAGCCCAATCGGGGGCTGACACGTGTCAGGCAGGCCAGCTGTCGGCCTGCTACTGGCCGACTACTGCCACTCGGCCTGCTGTGGGCCGACTGGGCTCAGTCGGCCAGCAGTGGGCCGACAGTGTATTATTTTTGAAAATTCTTTTTTCAGCGTAATATTTCTGTAAATTAATAAAAAAATGTATTATTTAAAAGCTGCACACCATTCGGAGGTCGTTTGATACTCCAACGGTTAACCGGGTAACTGTGAAGGCCTCGTGTGTGTTGCAGCCCAAAACCCCTCCAAAACAGCCCAATAACCCATCTAAGACACTCCCATGTCCATCGCCGTTCGATCACGATCGTGTGGCCGAAAACAGTGCTCAATTTGGAGCTCCCTAGCTCCTTCTACATATAAAAACACCCTCCCCGTCCAAATCCCGGATCAAACCCTAGCTCCCCGCTCCATCCGCGCGTCGGACACGTCCGACCCGCGCAGGACGCGTCCGCCGCCACGCCCCGTCCAACCGCTGAGCGCCACCTGTCCCCGCACCGCCGCCCACCGCCGCCGGCCCGCGAGCCCGCAGTGGGCCCGCGGGGCCCATCCGCCGCCACCGCGCCCTCCGTCGCCCAGCGCCGCCCCGGCCGCGCCCCGCCACCGCACGGGCTCGCCGCCGATCCGCCTCCGCGGCCGCCCGGCCTCCCGTGCCGCCGGCGCCCGGCTTCCCGCGCCGTCCCGAGCCGCCGCCGCCTGCCTCCCGCGCCCGAGGTGCCTCGCCTCCTCGCCCGTGCCACCGACCCCGTCTCGCCGCCGTCCGGCGCCGCCCGCCACGCTCGCGCCGGCCGCCGCCCGGTCGCCCGCCCCGGCGCCTCCTCCTCCGCGCCCCGCGCCACCCGGCCCCGGATCCGGCCGGTGCCGCCCAGATCCGGCCGGCCCCTCCTTCCCCAGCCTGTCTTCCTCCTCTCCAGCGTGAACAGGAACTCCGGCGACCTCCCTGGATCCGGTTCTAACCGAAGGTTGACTTTCCCGAGCCCCGACTTTTGTCCAAGTCTTTTTCTGATGATATTTTGTTGCATGTTCATTGCATCATAAATCTGCACCCGTGGCTCCGTTTTGGGAGTATAGCATGTCAAATTGTTCGTCTCGATGAGTACATCATTTCATCTCATCGCATCATTTTCATCTGAGTTCATCTTGATGCCCGAAATGCTGTTAGAAGAGGGCTATGTGATGTTAGATTCAGATCTGTTTCAGTAGATGCACTTTTGTCATTTTTGCCATGATTGATGTGTGCACCCTATGAATTGGAGCCCTACATGTGTTTTGTAATATGCCATGCCATCTTTACAGGGGTGTATTCCATGTATTTTTGTGATCTTTTTGGTGACTAGCACGAGCATGCAAACTAGGGTACATAATGTTGCTGATTTCAGAGACTTAGTATTTTCACAGTCATGTTCTGCTGTTATTTTTATGCCATGTGTTCATGTTGTTTCAGAGAGATATATGCCTCTTTTGAGCATGATCAGTAAGAGTGTTTTGGGCATATGGATTTGCTATATCCATCCATGCCTTTTTTTGTAATTATGGAGTGCCATATCTTGAGTCAATCGAGCTCTACTTTTGCTATAAAATGTTTCTGGCAGATTGTTTACATGTTATTCGATTTTGCCAAGTTTGTTGTAGTTGATCCTTGCATGCTATGATGTTATACTTGCCATGTATAGCTTCTATGCCATGTGTTCTTGATGTATGTATGCTTAGTTTATCATTTAATACTCTGTAGTGAGTGCATCGAGCTCGTAAATATGCCTACTTGTTATCTGTTTTTGACATGTCCAGTTTTCTGCTAAGTCTGAAACCTGTAATGAAACTTGCCTAATTGACATGGGTGTTATTATATTTTCTGAACCTTTTTGGCTCATGGTCAGTAAGGGACTTTTGTTAAGTGCTTTGAGTAGATTCATGCCATGCCTTATTTTGCTATGTCCTGATCCTGTAGCATGTTGTTTCATTGCTCTAAACATGTCATCCTGGTGTTAATTTCTGGCATGTTGTTATTTTCACTAAGTCTGTGAACCTGTTATCTTTTGCACTTTTGCCATGCTTGTTTGAACCTGTTGTGGTGTGATTTAGCCGTAGCTCAGTGTTCATCTTTTGTCAAGCTTCTTGAGTAGATTACAGTCGTATGCTTTGTTTCTATGTTTGGGTGCAGTAGCTTAGTTTCTTGTTGCTTGCTAAGTAGCATCATGCTGTTAATGGCAGATTATTGTCATTCTTCTTTTGCTTGCCATTTGCAAACCGTGCATCCGATTCCGGTGCTCTTTATATCGATTTTAACCGAAATCACCTCACCTATCCAGTGGCATACTTGGTTTGCCAAGATTATGCCTTGTTCATCTTTTCCTTCCGGAGCATGCATATGCATTGCATACCACATCTCGCATATCATGCCATGTTTTGCATCATGTTGTTTGTGCATTGCATCGTGGTTGATAGTTGTTCCCTTGCTTGTGCTCTTGTTTTGGGTAGAGCCGGGAGACGAGTACGTGAACGAGGAACCTGTTGAGAACGCTTACGAGGATCAAGCCTTCGACAACTCTGAAAACCTTGCAGGCAAGACGACCACACCCTCGAAATCACTTCTATCTTTGCTTGCTAGATGCTCGCTCTTTTGCTATGCCTATGCTGCGATACCTACCACTTTCTATATCATGCCACCCATATTGCCAAGACAGCCTCTAACCATCCATGTCCTAGCAAACCGTTGATTGGCTATGTTACCGCTTTGCTCAGCCCCTCTTATAGCGTAGTTAGTTGCAGGGGAAGATGAAGTTTGTTCCTTGTTGGAACATGGAGATGATGTTCCTTGTTGGAACATGTTTACTTGTTGGGATATCACAATATCTCTTATATTATTAATGCATCTATATACTTGGTAAAGGGTAGAAGGCTCGGCCTTATGCCTGGTGTTTTGTTCCACTCTTGCCACCCTAGTTTCCGTCATACCGGTGTTATGTTCCTTGATTTTGCGTTCCTTACACGGTTGGGTGATTTATGGGACCCCCTTGACAGTTTGCTATGAATAAGACTCCTCCAGCAAGGCCCAACATTGGTTTTACCATTTAACCACCTACCACCATATTTTTCCCTTGGGTTTTCGCGAGCCCGAGGGTCATCTTTATTTTAGCCCCCCCGGGCCAGTGCTCCTCCGAGTGTTGGTCCAAACCGAGCAGCCTGCGGGGCCACCGCGGGGAAACTCGAGGCTTGGTTTTACTCGTAGCTTGACTTATCCGGATGTGCCCTGAGACCGAGATATGTGCAGCTCCTATCAGGATTTGTCGGCACAATCGGGCGGCTTTGCTGGATTTGTTTTACTACTGTCGAAATGTCTTGTAGTCCGGGATTCCAAGACTGATCGGGTCTTCCTGGTACAAGGAATATCCTTCGTTGACCGTGAGAGCTTATAATGGGCTAAGTTGGGACACCCCTGCAGGTTTTTATCTTTCGAAAGCCGTGCCCGCGGTTATGAGGCAGATGGGAATTTGTTAATGTCCGGTTGTAGAAAACCCGAAGTTGACCTTAATTAAAACACATCAACCGCGTGTGTAACCGTAATGGTCTCTTCTTGGCGGGGTCCGGGAAGTGAACACGGCGTTGGAGTTATGTTTGACGTAGGTTGTTCTAGGATCACTTCTTGATCACTTCTAGCTTCACGACCGTGCTTTGCTTCTCTTCTCGCTCTCTTTTGCGTTGTTAACCACCATATATGCTAGTCGCTTGCTGCAGCTCCACCTCACAACCCTATCCTACCTTTAAGCTTAAATAGTCTTGATCTCGCGGGTGTGAGATTGCTGAGTCCCCGTGACTCACAGATTCTACCAATACAGTTGCAGGTGCCGACGATGCCAGTGCAGATGACTCAACCGAGCTCAAGTGGGAGTTCGACGAGGAACGTGGTCGTTATTATGTGTCTTTTCCTGATGATCAGTAGTGGAGCCCAGTTGGGCTGATTCGGGGATCTGTGTAGCATTTGGGGTAGTCTTCTTTCATTTTGGTTCCGCTAGTCGGACCTTGAGTGTAATCTGGATGATGAATGTTTATTTATGTATTGTGTGAAGTGGCGACTGTAAGCCAACTATGTATCTCTTTCCCTTATGTATTACATGGGTTGTGTGAAGATTACCTCACTTGCGACATTGCTTTCAATGCGGTTATGCATCTAAGTCGTGCTTCGACACGTGGGAGATATAGTCGCATCGAGGGCGTTACAGTTTTACTAGTTCGTATACACGTATCATTATATTGAAAACACATAAAATTCCCTTTTTATATTTACATCCTTATTTTTGTTGTTTTTTCCACCCAGTGCTGATTTTTGTAGCACTGGTTTTCCCTTAAACCAACTAAATTTGTCCCATGTCTTATTTGCTTACAAAAACAAAACGATTTTTTTGGCAAATCAATAAGTTCTTAAAAAATGTTTATCATTTCGGGATTACAACAGTTCGGACTCCACCGAAATATGCAAAATAAGGTTGGACTTTTTGACCGTGGTCCTAGGCAGAAAATGGGTTGTAATAAATTACTTAAGAATTAGCAAATGGGCTGCAAATTATAAAAAATAGCAAATGGGCTTTATGTTTTCTGCCACAGATTAGGAGGCTGACTTGTGGGCCTACTAAGTTCATGCGTACACAAGGTTTCTCAAAAAAGAAACCGTTAGATGTCAATCTAACGACAATCGTGCTTCTTCAGTCTCTGATCCTCCTGCCCCAGCCGCCCAAACCAGCGCCGTCGGAACCGCCGGCTCTCGCCTCCCGTGGCCGGCAGTGCTGCTGGGAAGGCCTCACGGCCCCATCATACTCGCATCCATGGCATGTCTATCCCTCTACTCACCCACACCTCCTGTTATTTTCCGGCGACGGCAGCCGAACCAGTCAACCCTCGTACTCTCCACCGCGTGGGCAGCCACTGCTGTGTCTTCCCCGGCTCATGTCGTTCCCTTTGTAGGCCTTGCCATCGTCCACCGCCCTGGTGCTCTCGGCGCGGCGTGGTCAACGATGTCCATCCAACGGCCGTAGTGCTTCTTCAACCTCTGGTCTTCTTGCCCCAGCCGCCCAAAGCAGCGCTGGTCGTGCCGCATGCTCCTGCCTCCCGTGGCCGGCTGTGCTACCGCGGAGGCCTCGCCGTCCCCATACTACTACCACCGCTGGCCAGGCCATCCCTTCGCTCACCCACTCCCCTGTTATTCTGCGGCGACGGCAGCCTCACACTGCAGCCGAACTAGTGAACCCTCGTACTCCTCTCCGCGTGGGCATCCACTGCCGCGTCTTCCCCGGCTCCGTGTCGTCCCCTTCCTAGGCCTCGCTGTCGTCCACCACCTTGGTGCTCTCGGCGCGGTGTGGTCAACGTGGTCAACAACATTCCATCGGAAGAGTATTGTACGTGGAGAGGCTGACAGCTGGGTCCATGGCCACAGCCCAGTTTTTTTGTGATTTGCCAAGTAAGTCGCTTTGTCAGGCCTGTTGGGCTGCAAATCTTTCAAGACGAAGAGGAGAGCTTTCATTCGGCTGGCCGAGAATATGGCCCATCAGTAATGAGCAATGGGCTGTACATTTTTAAAACACATCAAACCGGCAATTAGTTTCAAATATCTTTTTTTCATTTCGAGATTTGAAATTACATTAATTTTTATGCGTGGAGAATTTGTTGGATTTTATATTTATACACATTTATTTTTCAAATCAGTTTGAATGTGAGCAGTTCGGACCACACCGAAATATGCAAAATTTCGTATAATTTTTTAACTGTGGCCACAATATGGGCTGTAATGCTAACAAAAAGAATATGGGCTCCAAAAAAACCTTAATAATTAGCAAATGGGATGTGAATTACTAGAAATAATGGCAGATGGGTTGTATGCGGTTTCCCACAGATTTGAGGCTTTCCTAAAAAAAGGTTGACGCACAAGCAGTGACTATTGGATGGCCATCCAACGGCCGTCGTGCTTCTTCAATATCTGCTCTTCCTGCTCCAGCCGCTCAAACAGGCGCCGACGAGACTGCCTGCTCCCTCCTCCCCGCGGCCGGCTCTGCTGCCACGCAGGCCTCACCACCCCACTGTACTCCCATTGCTGGCCTAGCCATCCCTCTACTCACCCACACCTACTGTTATTCTCCGGCGACAGCAGACGAGCCAGTAAACCCTCGTACAGTCGTACTCCCCTCCGCGCGGGAAACAACTGCCGAGTCTTCCCTACTTCCGTGTCTTTCCCTTCCTAGGCCTCGCCATCGTCCACCGCCCTGGTGCTCTCGGCACGACCTGGTCAACGTGGTCAACGACCGACATGCATCTGAAGTGGACTTTAGGTGGAGAGGCCGACAGCTGGGTCCATGGACGCACGCAAGGAAATGCCTCCTTATTACGCGCAAAATAATGATTCCTCCACCTGACATCTGGGACCCACCAAAAGGACCTCTGTATTTCGCGAAAAAACGTTACCGCCGCTGACAGCTCGAACTCACCAGCTATATCTTCGCACGCAAGGAAGTGCCTCCTTATTACGCACAAAAAATGAATACTCCCCCTGTTAGCTGGGACCCAGTATAGTGGCAGGCTGACTTGTGGGCCTACTAAGTTGACGAGGACGGAGGGCCTTGTCAACTTAGTCAATATGCATGATTCTAGCTCCAGTGACCGTACGATGTCCATTCAACGGCCGTAGTGCTTCTTCAACCTCTGGTCTTATTGCTCCAGCCGCCCAAACCAGCGCCGGTCGTGCCTCGTGCTCCTGCCTCCCGTGGCCGGCTGCGATGCGGCGGAGGCCTCACCGCCCCCTACTACTCCCACCGCTGGCCAGGCCATCCCTCTACTCACCCACACCCCCTGTTATTCTGCGGCGACGGCAGCCTCACACCGCAGCCGAACCAGTGAACCCTCGTACTCCTCTCCGCGCGGGCTTCCACTGCTGCATCTTCCCCGGCTCCACGTCGTCCCCTTCCTAGGCCTCGCCGTCGTCCAGACCACCACCCTGGTGCTCTCGGCGCGGCGTGGTCAACGTGGTCAACAACCGACTTTCATCGGAAGAGTACTGTACGTGGAGAGGCCGACAGCTGGGTCCAGGCGGCCGCAAGGAAGTGCCTCCTTATTATGCGCAAAATAATTATTCCTCCACCTTACAGCAGGGACCCACCGGACGGGCCACCTTATTTCGCGAAAAAAAACGTTTCCCCCCTGACTGCTGGGACCCACCAGCTACACATTCGCACGCAAGGAAGTGCGTCTGGGCAAAAAAAACGATTCGCCCCCTGACTGTTGGGACCCACCAGCTACATATTTGCACGCAAGGAAGTGCGTCCAGGCAAAAAAAAAAGAAAACCAAAACGATTCACCCCCATGACTGCTGGGACCCACCGGCCCCCCGACTGCTGGGACCCACCGCCTACATCTTCGCACGCAAGGAAGTGCGTCCAGGCAAAAAAAACGATTCGCCCCCTGACTGCTGGGACCCACCAGCTACATCTTCGCAGGCAAGGAAGTTCCTGACAGTCGGGACCCACCTGGTCAAAGCGTATGTAGCGTTGTCATTCTGGTCGCGAACGTGTACGTACATATATACTTGTGGATGTAGAGGCGCGCATGTGTCGTAGTAGAGGCGGCCAGGGTGCAAGAAAGAAAATACAGCCACATGTGTGTAGATACGGGCGGGGTCTCGAATGCCTACTCGGGCATACGTATGGCGAGGGCTCATGTACATGGCTGGGTCGGAACGGAGAAACAACGTTGTCGTCGTGTTCATGGGGAGGCAACAGAATGCGTGGTCGTGTTCATCGGGAGGGCTTGGACGGAAGAGGCGATGGAAACGAGGCCTGTTGTACCGCACGACGGAGGAAACGGACCTACTACGGTCGAAACAGGGGTCCTGTTGATCGGGAGGGGTGTGGCGTACCACAAAACGGAGGAAACGGACCTCCTACGGTCGAAACAGGGGTCCTGTTGATCGGGAGGGGTGTGGCGTACCGCAAAACGGAGGAAACAGACTTGTGTTGGAGCGCTACGGTCGAAACGGGGGTCCTGTTCATCGGGACGGGTGTGGCGTACCGCAAAACGGGACTCCACGGGATACTGTTCATCTCCACCGTCAACCCCCTCTAGCCTCCACGAGCTACTGTTCATCCACCGTCGACGTCCTCCAGCCTCCACGGGCTCCTGTTCATCCAGCCTCCACCGCGCGCTGCTCCACCGGCTACTGTTCAACCACCCCTCCACCGTCTACTGTTTATCCAGCCCTCCACACCACGGGGTCCTGTTCAACCACCCCTCCACGGGCACCCCTTCACCGTCTACTGTTCATCCTGCCCTCCACACCATGGGGTCCTGTTCATCCACCCCTCCACGGGCACCCCTTCACCGTCTACTGTTCATCCAGCCCTCCACCACACCACGGGGTCCTGTTCATCTAGAGGCAACGCCACCGCTCACTGTTCATCCAACCCCCCCCCCCCCCGCAACACTCACTATTCATCCCATCGATCGGCTTCAGTTAGCAGCAGTTACCAAGGAATCGCTCGATCGGGTTCAGTTAACAGCCATCGATCGATCTCTCGGGTTCAGTAACGCGTAGCCTGCAGTGCAATCGCTCGGGTTCAGTTAGAGCCCAACGCCTCGCTCGGGGTTCAGTTAGAGCCAACGCCTCACACACACGCGCGTATGTGTACGAGAGAAACGTGCATCGCTCGGCCCCCGACCTCCCACCGTAACTGGGAACTCCCCTAAATTTTCCTCCCCCTCGCTTCTACCATGGTTTTTTCCGTCATGGACGGCCCAAAGAATGTCATGCGGCTGCGTCTCCGGCCCGCCCAAGACGAAAAGCCCATTTTCTGTCATGATTTTTTGTCATAGAAGTAGGAGCCCACCACATCTATGATGATATCGGGTTTTGTCACAATTATCGTCATAGAAGTGTCATATGTATGACAGAAAAAAATTCGTTCGGCCCAAAATGGCACGGATGTGTCTTTTTTTTTGTAGTGCTAGAACTCGTGCTTGAGCTGGATGGTGATTTTTTAGGAAGAAGAAGAAGTGTGTGGGTGCAGGAATAAGTGGAGGGGAGCCATCATGGGCCCACGAGGCAGGGGGCGCCCAGGTGGGTGGGCGCGCCCTCGACCCTCGTGGCCAGGTGCTTGCTCCCCTGCTGTGTTCTCAGTGCCAGATATTCTCAAATATTCCAGAAAAAAATCATATTAAATTGGCAGGGCATTTGGAGAACTTTTATTTTCGGGGTATTTTTATATTGCACGGATAATTCAGAAAACAGATAGAAAAATACTATTTTTTACTTTATTTAAACTAAATATTAGAAAGTAAAAGGAGGGTATAGAAGGTTGTGCTTTCTAATTTCATCCATCTCATGCTCATCAAAAGGAATCCACTAACAAGGTTGATCAGGTCTTGTTAACAAACTCATTCCGAATTGCATGAAACGGGAGAAATTTCGAATAACACTATGTTACCTCAACGGGGATATGCACATCCCCAATAATAAGAATATCATATCTCTTTTTGACAGTAGGTAGAGGAAATTCAAAACCTCCAATAATAATCGATGGAATTTTTCCAATAGAATTGATATTGTGGACTTGAGGTTGTTTCCTCGGAAAGTGTACCGTATGCTCATTACCATTAACATGAAAAGTGAAATTGCCTTTTTTGCAATCAATAACAGCCCCTGCAGTATTCAAAAAGGGTCTTCGAAGAATAATAGACATACTATCGTCCTCAGGAATATCAAGAATAACAAAGTCCGTTAAAATAGTAACATTTGCAACCACAACAGGCACATCCTCACAAATACCGGCAGGTATTGCAGTTGATTTATCGGACCTTTGCAAAGATATTTCAGTGGGTGTCAACTTATTCGAATCAAGTCGACGATATAAAGAGAGAGGCATAACACTAACACTGGCTCCAAGATCACATAAAGCAGTTTTAACATAATTTCTTTTAATGGAGCATGGTATAGTAGGTACTCCTGGATCTCCAAGTTTCTTAGGTATTCCACCCTTAAAAGTATAATTAGCAAGCATGGTGGAAATTCCAGCTTCCGGTATATTTCTTTTATAGTAACACTTTCTAGCAGACTAAGGCATAGCCTAGTGGTGGGAAGGGGCTGATGCCTTCCTACCCACCCAGGTTCAAGACATGGTACTTGCAATTTGGGTTTGTTGCACCAATTATACTGTAGGGGGTTCCCTTACAGTCTTTCTGTCAAAAAAAAAATTCTTTCATGTACTTAGCATAAGGATTCATTTTAAGCATATCAGTTGATCGCATACGCAAAAGGATAGGTCTAATCATTTCAACAAAGCGCTCAAAATCCTCATCATCCTTTTTCTTGGATGGTTTAGGAGGAAAAGGCATGGGTTTCTGAACCCATGGCTCTCTTTCTTTACCGTGCTTCCTAGCAACAAAGTCTCTCTTATCATAACGTTGATTCTTTGATTCTGGGTTATCAAGATCAACAGCAGGTTCAATTTCTACATCATTGTTATTATTAGGTGGAGCATCAACATGAAAATCATCATTAACATTATCGCTAGGTTCATGTTCATCACCAGATTGTGTTTCAGCATCAGAGATAGAAATATCATTTGGATTCTCAGGTGGTTCAGCAGTAGGTTCACTAGAAGCATGCAAAGTCCTATAATTTTTCTTTTTCTTATTTTTAGAAGGACTAGGTGCATCTATATTATTTCTCTGAGAATCTTGCTCAATTCTCTTAGGATGGCCTTCAGGATACAAAGGTTCCTGAGTCATTTTACCAGTTCTAGTAGCCACTCTAACAGCGTAGTCATTATTCTTACTATTCAATTCATTGAGCAAATCATTCTGAGCTTTAAGTACTTGTTCTACTTGAGTGGTGACCATAGAGGCATGTTTACTAATAAGTTTAACTTCACCTTTAACTCTAGACATATAATCACCCAAGTGTTCAAGCTTATCGGAGTTATATTTCAATTGTCTACCAATATAAGCATTGAAGTTTTCTTCTTAAACAATAAAATTGTCAAACTCATCTAAGCATTGTCTAGCAGACTTATAACGAGGAATATCACCTTCATCAAATCTATAGAGAGAATTTACCTTTACTACCTGTGTCAAGTTATCAAGACCATGAGTTTCTTCAATAGGTATTGGATTAAGACCATATATTTCTTCAACTGGCGATAAATTAAGACGATGTATTTCTTCAATAGGAGGTAAATTCTTAACATCTTCAGCTTTAATACCTTTTTCTTTCATAGATTTCTTTGCCTCTTGCATATCTTCGGGACTGAGAAATAGAACACCCCTTTTCTTTGGAGTTGGTTTAGGAATAGGCTCAGGAGTTGGCTCAGGAAGTGTCCAATTATTTTCATTGGTCAACATATTATTCAATAGAATTTCAGCTTCATCCGGTGTTCTTTCCCTGAAAACAGAACCAACACAACTATACAGGTAATCTCTGGAAGCATCGGTTAGTCCATTATAAAAGGGATATCAAGTATTTCATTTTTCTTAAGAGCATGATCAGGCAAAGAATTAAGTAATTGGAGAAGCCTCCCCCAAGCTTGTGGGAGACTCTCTTCTTCAATTTGCACAAAATTATATATATCCCTTAAAGCAGGTTGTTTCTTATGAGCGGAGAAATATTTAGCAAAGAAGTAATAAATCATATCCCGGGGACTACGCACACAACCAGGATCAAGAGAATTAAACCATATCTTAGCATCACCCTTTAATGAGAACGGAAATATTTTAAGGATATAAAAGTAGCAAGTTCTCTCATCATTAGTGAACAGGGTGGCTATATCATTTAATTTAGTAAGATGTGCCACAACAGTTTCAGATGCATAGCCATAGAAAGGATCAGATTCAACCAAAGTAATTATATCAGGATCAATAGAGAATTCATAATACTTATCAGTAACAAACATAGGTGAAGTAGCATAAGCAGGATCATATTTCATTCTAGCCTTCAGAGTTTTTCGTTTAAGCTTAGCTAATAATTTATTAAGATCACTTCTATCATTGCAAGCAAGAATGTCTCTTTTAGTTTCTTCATCCATAACATAGCCCTCAGGCACAACAGGAAATTTATATTTATTGGGAGAGCCTTCATCATCACTTTCATCAATATTATCAGTTTCAATAATTTCATTCTCTCTAGCCCTAGCAAGTTGTTCATCAAGAAATTCACCAAGTGGCACAGTAGTATCAAGCATAGAAGTAGTTTCATCATAAGTATCATGCATAGCAGAAGTGGCATCATCAATAACATGCGACATATCAGAATTAATAGCAGAAGCAGGTTTAGGTGTCGCAAGCTTACTCAAAACAGAAGGTGAATCAAGTGCAGAGCTAGATGGCAGTTCCTTACTTCCCCTCGTAGTTGAGGGATAAATTTTTGTTTTCGCGTCTTTCAAGTTCTTCATAGTGACCAGCAGATATAAATCCCAAGTGACTCAAAGAATAGAGCTATGCTCCCCGGCAACGGCGCCAGAAATAGTCTTGATAACCCACAAGTATAGGGGATCGCAACAGTTTTCGAGGGTAGAGTAATCAACCAAAATTTATTTATTGATTCAACACAAGGGGAGCCAAAGAATATTCTCAAGTATTAGCAGTTGAGTTGTCAATTCAACCACACCTGGATAACTTAGTATCTGCAGCAAAGTATTTAGTAGCAAAGTAATATGGAAGTAACAGTAACGATAACAAAAGTAATATTTTTGGGTTTTGTAGTGATTGTAACAGTAACAACGGAAAAGTAAATAAGCAAAGAACAGTATGTGAAAAGCTCGTAGGCATTGGATCAGTGATGGAGAATTATGCCGGATGTGGTTCATCATGTAATAGTCATAACATAGGGTGACACAGAACTAGCTCCAATTCATCAGTGTAATGTAGGCATGTATTCCAAATATAGTCATACGTGCTTATGGAAAAGAACTTGCATGACATCTTTTGTCCTACCTTCCCGTGGCAGCGGGGTCAACGGAAACTAAGTGATATTAATGCCTCCTTTTAATAGGGTACCAGACCAAAGCATTAACACATAGTGAATACATGAACTCCTCAAACTAAGGTCATCACCGGGAGTGATCCCGATTATTGTCACTTCGGGGTTGCCGGATCATAACACATAGTAGGTGACCATAGACTTGCAAGATAGGATCAAGAACTCACATATATTTATGAAAACATAATAGGTTCAGATCTGAAATCATGTCACTCGAGCCCTGGTCACAAGCATTAAGCATAGCAAAGTCATAACAACATCAATCTTAGAACATAGTGGATACTAGGGAACAAACCCTAACAAAATTGACTCGATTACATGATAAATCTCATCCAACCCATCACCGTCCAACAATCCTACGATGGAATTACTCACGCACGGTGGTGAGCATCATGAAGTTGGTGATGGAGGATGGTTGATGATGACGACGACGACTGATTCCCCTCTTCGGAGCCCCAAACGGATCCAGATCAGCCCTCCCGAGAGAGATTAGGGCTTGGCGGCGGCTCCGTATTGTAAAACACGATGAATCCTTCTCTCTAATGTTTTTCTCCCTGAACACGAGCATATAGAGTTGGAGTTGAGGTCGGTGGAGCACCACGGGGCCCACGAGGCAGGGGGCGTGCCCAGGGGGGCAGGCGCGCCCCCACCCTCGTGGACAGGGTGTGGGCCCCCTGGCCTTGATTCTTTTGCCAATATTTTTAGATTATTTCCAAAAATAATCTCCATGGAGTTTCAGTTCATTCCGAGAACTTTTGTTTCTGCACATAAATAACGCCATAGCAATTCTGCTGAAAACAACGTGCGTTCGGGTTAGTTCCATTCAAATCATGCAAGTTAGAGTCCAAAACAAGGGCAAAAGTGTTTGGAAAAGTAGATACGACAGAGACGCATCATTCCCCAAGATGCCCTTGGGGGATTCTGCCAAGAAGTGGCAGAATTCTTTCTTCTATGTGCGCAACATCGGTATGGACCGCATCAACCTGCCGCCTGCTACCTCTTGAGCACTGTGTTGGTTTTCCCCAAAGAGGAGAGGATGATGCAGCAAAGTAGTGTAAGTATTTACCTCAGTTTTTGAGAACCAAGGTATCAATCCAGTAGGAGGCTACGCTCGAGTCCCTCGTAGCTACACAAAAACAATAGCTCAACGCAACAAACGCGATTAGGGGTTGTCAATCCCTTCAAGGTCACTTACGGGAGTAAGATATGATAGAGATGATAGATAATATTTTTGGTATTTTTGGTATAGAGATGCAAAGTGAAAATTAAAGGCAAAGTAAAAAAGAAAATCAAGATTAAAGTGATAGAGATTGATATGATGAGAATAGACCCGGGGCCAAAGGTTTCACTAGTGGCTTCTCTCAAGAGCATAAGTATTATACGGTGGGTGAACAAATTACTATTGAGCAATTGACAGAATTGAGCATTGTTATGAGAATATCTAGGTATGATCATGTATATAGGCATCACGTCCGAGACAAGTAGACTGACTCCTGCCTGCATCTACTACTATTACTCCACTCATCGACCGCTATCCAGCATGCATCTAGAGTATTAAATGAAAAACAGAGTAACGCCTTCAGCAAGAAGACATGATGTAGAGGGATAGTTTCATGCAATATGATAAAACCCCCATCTTGTTATCCTCGATGGCAATAATACAATACGTGCCTTGCTGCCCCTACTGTCACTGGGAAAGGACACCACAAGATTGAACCCAAAGCTAAGCACTTCTCCCATGCCAATAAAAACCAATCTAGTAGGCCAAACCAAACTGATAATTCGAAGAGACTTGCAAAGATAACCAATCATACATAAAAGAATTCAGAGAAGATTCAAATATTATTCATATATAGACTTGATCATAAACCCACAATTCATCGATCTCAAAAAACACAACGCAAAAAGAAGATTACATCGAATAGATCTCCACGAGAGAGGGGGAGAACATTGTATTGAGATCCAAAAAGAGAGAAGAAGCCATCTAGCTAATAACTATGGACCCATAGGTCTGAGGTGAACTACTCACACTTCATCGGAGGGGCTAGGATGATGTAGAAGCCCTCCGTGATGATGGCCCTCTCTGGCGGAGCTCCCGAACAGGCCCCAAGATGGGATCTCGTGGGTACAGAAGGTTGCAGCGGTGGAATTAGGTTTTTGGCTCTGTATCTGATCGTTTGGGGGTACGTAGGTATATATAGGAGGAAGAAGTACGTCGGTGGAGCTCCGAGGGGCCCACGAGGCAGGGGCGCGCCCCCCACCCTCGTGACCGCCTCGTGGCTTTCTTGACAGAGGATCCAAGTCTCCTGGGTCTTATCTGATGAGAAAATCACATTCCCGAAGGTTTCATTCCGTTTGGACTCCGTTTGATATTCTGTTTCTTTGAAACTCTGAAATAGGCAAAAAAACAGCAATTCTGGGCTGGGCCTCCGGTTAATAGGTTAGTCCCAAAAATAATATAAAAGTGGAAAATAAAGCCCAATATAGTCCAAAACAGTAGATAATATAGCATGGAGCAATCAAAAATTATAGATACGTTGGAGACGTATCAGGCATCCCCAAGCTTAATTCCTGCTCGTCCTCGAGTAGGTAAATGATAAAAAGAGAATTTTTTATGCGGAGTGCTACTTGGCATAATTTCAATGCAAATCTTCTTAATTGTGGTATGAATATTCAGATCCGAAAGATTCAAGACCAAAGTTCATATTGACATAAAAATAATTATACTTCAAGCAAACTAACAAAGCAATTATGTCTTCTCAAAGTAACATGGCCAAAGAAAGTTTATCCCTACAAAATCATATAGTTTAGTCATGCTCCATTTTCGTCACACAAGAATGCTCTCATCATGCACAACCCCGATGACAAGCCAAGCAATTGTTTCATACTTCAATAATCTCAAACTCATAAACCTTCACGCAATACATGAGCGCGAGCCATGGATATAGCACTATGGGTGGAATAGAATATGATGATGGGGGTTATGTGGAGAAGACAAAAAAGGAGAAAGTCTCACATCAACGAGGATAATCAACGAGCTATGGAGATGCCCATCAATTGATGTTAATGCAAGGAGTTGGGATTGCCATGCAACGGATGCACTAGAGCTATAAATGTATGAAAGCTCAACAAAAGAAACTAAGTGGGTGTGCATCCAACTTGCTTGCTCATGAAGACCTAGGGCACATGAGGAGGCCCATCGTTGGAATATACAAGCCAAGTTCTATAATGAAAAGTTCCCACTAGTATATGAAAATGACAAAACAAGAGACTCTCTATTATGAAGATTATGGTGCTATTTTGAAGCACAAGCGTGGAAAAAAGGATAGTAGTATTGCCCCTTTTTTTTGGCCTTCTTTTTTTTTCTTTGGCCTTTCTAATTTTTTTATTTTTTTATTTGGGACAATACTCTATTAAATGATCATCATCACACTTCTATTTATTTACAACTCAATGATTACAACTCGATACTAGAACAAAGTATGACTCTATATGAATGCCTCCGGCGGTGTACCGGGATATGCAATGAATCAAGAGTGACAAGTATGAAAGAATTATGAACGGTGGCTTTGCCACGAATACTACGTCAACTACATGATCTTGCTAGTAATATGACAATGATGGATGTGTCATGATGAACGGAATGGTGGAAAGTTGCATGGCAATATATCTCGGAATGGCTATGGAAATGCCATAATAGGTAGGTATGGTGGCTATTTTGAGGAAGATATAGGGAGGTTTATGTGTGAAAGAGTGTATCATATCATGGGGTTTGGATGCACCGGCGAAGTTTGCACCGACTCTCAATGTGAGAAAGGGCAATGCGCGGTACCGAAGAGGCTAGCAATGATGGAAGGGTGAGAGTGCGTATATTCCATGGACTCAACATTAGTCATAAAGAACTTATATACTTATTGCAAAAATGTACAAGCCATCAAAAACCAAAGCATTACGCGCATGCTCCTAGGGCAGTAGATTGGTAGGAAAAGACCATCGCTCGTCCCCGACCGCCACTCATAAGGAGGACAATCTAATAACACCTCATGTTTCAAATTTGTTACATAACGTTTACCATACGTGCGTGCTACGGGACTTGCAAACTTCAACTCAAGCACTTCTCGAATTCACAATTACTCTACTAGCATGACTTTGATATTATCACCTCCATATCTCAAAACAATTATCAAGCATCAAACTTTTCTTAGTATTCAACACACTCAAAAGAAAGTTTTACAAATCTTGAATACCAAGCTTATTATTATTATTAAGCAAATTACCATGCTATTTAAGACTCTCAAAATAATCTAAGTGAAGCATGAGAGATCAATAGTTTCTATAAAACAAATCCACCACCATGTTGTGAAAGATATAAGTGAAGCACTAGAGCAAAACTATAAAGCTCAAAAGATATAAGTGAAGCACATAGCGTATTCTATCAAATTCCAATTCATGTATGGCTCTCTCAAAAGGTGTGTACAGCAAGTATTATTGTGTCACACTAACAAACAAAGAAACAAATAATACAAGACGCTCCAAGCAAAACACATATCATGTGGTGAATAAAAATATAGCTCCAAGTAAAATTACCGATGGAAGTAGACGAAAGAGGGGATGCCTTCCGGGGCATCCCCAAGCTTTGAATTTTTGGTGTCCTTGGATTATCTTAGGGGTGCCATGGGCATGCCCAATCTTAGGCTCTTGCCACTCCTTGTTCCATAATCCATCAAAAGATTTCACCCAAAACTTGAAAACTTCACAACACAAAACTCAACAGAAATCTCGTGAGCTCCGTTAGCGAAAGAAAACAAAAGACCACTTCAAGGTACTTTAATGAACTCATTCTTTATTTATATTGGTGTTAAACCTACTGTATTCCAACTTCTCTATGGATTATAAACTATTTTACTAGCCATAGATTCATCAAAATAAGCAAACAACACACGAAAAACAGAATCTGCCAAAAACAGAACAGGCTGTAGTAATGTATAACTAACGCAAACTTCTGGAACTCCAAAACATCTACCAAAATAGGAATACCTAGAAAATTTGTTTATTGATCGGCAGCAATTGGGATCAGTGTTTTATCACGTTCTGGTGATTTTTAACAATTGTTTTCGTGAACACAAAGATTCTGGAAATTACAGCAATATCAAATAACTATCATCCAAGAAGATCCTATAGGTCTAACTTGGCACAAACACTAATTAAAACACAAAACCACATCTAAACAGAAGGTAGATGGATTATTTATTCCTAAACAGAAGCAAAAACAAAAAAATTAAAATAAAATTGGGTTGCCTCCCAACAAGCGCTATCGTTTAACGCCCCTAGCTAGGCATAAAAGCGAGAATAGATCTAGGTATTGCCATCTTTGGTAGGCAATCCATAAGTGGCTCTCATGATAGATTCATATGGTAATTTTATTTTCTTTCTAGGGAAGTGTTCCATGCCCTTTTTTAATGGAAATTGAAATCTAATATTCCCTTCCTTCATATCAATAATTGCACCAACCGTTCTAAGGAAAGGTCTACCGAGAATAATAGGGCAAGAGGATTGCAATCTATATCAAGAACAATAAAATCTATGGGCACATAATTCCTATTTGCAAAAATAAGAACATCATTAATTTTTCCCATAGGTTTCTTAATAGTGGAATCTAAGAGATGCAAGTTTAGAGAGCAATTATCAAAATCACGGAAATCTAGCAAATCACACAAAGTTTTGCGAATAGTGGAGATGCTAGCACCCAAATCACACAAAGCATAAAACTCATAATCTTTAATTTTAATTTTAATAGTAGGTTTCCACTCATCATAAAGGTTTCTAGGGATAGAAACTTTCAACTCAAGTTTTTCCTCATAAGATTGCATCAAGGCATCAACGATATGTTCAGTGAAGGCTTTATTTTGACTATAAGCATGAGGAGAATTTAGCACGGATTGCAATAAGGAAATACAATCAATTAAAGAGAAACTTTCGTAATTAAATTCCTTGAAATCCAATATAGTGGGTTTAGCAACATCTAGGGTTTTATTTCTTTCAATCCCACATTTATCAATTTCATCATCAAGATCTAAATACTCCGAATTTTTAGAACGCCTTCTAGATAAAGGAAGATCATATTCAGTTTCATCAAGATTCATATTGCAAAACAAAGATTTAATAGGGGACATATCAATAACTTTTAGATATTCATCTTGATTTTCATAGGAATTGGAAGAACACGCTTTAATAAAGGCATCTTTCGTAGAACGCATGAGGGAGTCCTGGATTAGGGGGTATCCGGACAACCGGACTGTAACCTTTGGCCGGACTGTTGGACTATGAAGATACAAGATTGAAGACTTCGTCCCGTGTCCGGATGGGACTCTCCTTGGCATGGAAGGCAAGCTTGGCAGTACGGATATGTAGATATCCTTCCTTGTAACGGGCTCTGTGTAACCCTAGCCCCCTCCGGTGTCTATATAAACCGGAGGGTTTAGTCCGTAGGACACAACAACAATAATCATACCATAGGCTAGCTTCTAGGGTTTAGCCTCTCTGATCTCGTGGTAGATCAACTCTTGTACTACCCATATCATCAATATCAATCAACCAGGAGTAGGGTTTTACCTCCATCGAGAGGGCCCGAACCTGGGTAAAAACATCGTGTCCCTTGTCTCCTGTTACCATCCGCCTAGACGCACAGTTCGGGACCCCCTACCCGAGATCCGCCGGTTTTGACACCGACATTGGTGCTTTCATTGGGAGTTCCTCTGTGTCGTCATCATTAGTCTTGATGGCTCCTTCAATCATCGATAGCGATGCAGTCCAGGGTGAGACTTTTCTCCCCGGACAGATCTTCGTATTTGGCGGCTTCGTACTGCGGGCCAATTCACTTGGCCATCTGGAGCAGATCAAAAGCTACGCCCCTGGCAACTAGGTCAGGTTTGGAAGCTTGAACTACACGGCCGACATCCGCGGAGACTTGATCTTCAACGGATTCGAGCCCCCGCCGAGTGTGCTGCACCATCACGATGAGCATGATTTAGCTCTGCCATCGGACAGTGTTCAGGAGATCGCACCTGCAACCGCTCCGACCTTCAAATCGGAGCCAGCCGCGCCATCTCTGGATGGGTGGCTAGACCCCGCACCGGATGCCGCAGTCTCAGCGGCGATCGAGCCGGATACCAACCTTACCCTTCACGAAAGCCGTGACCCCAAGTTGCCAGATTCTTCCCCGGCCACGGGGTCCGATTTGCCTGCGCCCTTGCCAATCGAATCCGACTGGGCGCAGATCATGGAGTTCACCTCCGCAGACATCTTTCAACACTCGCCCTTCGGCGACAAACTGAACTCTCTGAGGTCTCTCTCCTTGTCAGGAGAGTCCTGGCCGGACTATGATCGGCAGGATTGGGATGCGGATGACGAAGAAATTCGCCGCCCACCCACCACCCACTTAGTAGCCACAGTCGATGATTTAACCGACATGCTAGACTTTGACTCCGAAGACATCGACGGTATGGACGATGATACATGAGCAGAACAGGAACCACTGCCCACAGGGCACTGGACAGCCACCTCATCCCATGATGTATACATGGTGGACACACCAAAAGAAAATGACGACGAGGAGCGAAAGGACGAAGCAAAGGATCGTTCCCTCGAGAAATAGTCAAAGCGACGGCGTAAGCGCCGCTCCAAATCCCGCCTCAGCAGAAACAACGGTCATACAGACCCAGCGATAGAGCAGGGTGAGCCGGCGGACGATGAACATGGCATTGAACAATCGTCCGACCACGGCAACACGGAGAGCTAATCCGCACAACCCGTCCCCGGCGAAGATAATAGTCCGGAGGACCTGACGCCGGATAAGCTCTTGGAGCAGAAGAACCTCCATAAAAGGCTTGTCGCCACCCTGCGGAGCCTGAAAAAGCAGAAGCAAAAACTCAAGGTTGCAGAAGATACACTTAGAATCAGATGGAGCAAAGTACTCAACACCGCAGACAAATACGGCGGCAGTCGCCACACAAAGAGCTACCCGAAGCGAAAGCTACTGCCTGAATTTGATGAGGAGGCCTTAGATCCCCCGCAATCAAAAAACAAAGCAGCCATCCGGTTGGATAGACGACCTCATGGCCAACATAGAGCGGCAAACGACGCCGCACACAAGCCAGCGCGCGATCCACATGAGGACTGGCATCAAAAAGACGTCCCAACCAGATCTATCTACGGGCCAAGAAAGCGTGCTCCAGCAAGCAATGCAACACAACAAAAATCCGAACACCACGGTACACCCAAATACAGGAGTGCTGCACACCCCCTATGTTTCACCGATGAGGTGTTGGACCATGAATTTCCAGAGGGATTCAAACCCGTAAACATAGAGACGTACGACGAAACGACAGACCCTGGGGTCTGGATTGAGGACTACATCCTCCATATCCACATGGCTCGAGGAGATGATCTCCATGCCATCAAGTACCTACCCCTCAAGCTCCAAGGGCCAGCCAGGCACTAGCTTAAAAGCCTCCCCGAAAACACCATTGGAAGTTGGGAAGAGCTCGAGGACGCCTTTCGGGCAAATTTTCAAGGGACCTATGTACGACCACCGGATGCAGACGATTTAAGTCATATAACTCAACAGCCCGGAGAGTCAGCCCGAAAGCTTGGGAATAGATTTCTTACTAAAAAGAACCAAATAGTCGACTGTCCGAACGCCGAAGCCTTAGCAGCTTTCAAACACAGCGTCCAAGACGAATGGCTCGCCTGACACCTCGGCCAAGAAAAGCCAAGAACAATGGCTGCATTAACAAGCCTCATGACCTGCTTTTGCGCGGACAAGGACAACTGGTTGGTAAGATGCAGCACCAGCAACCCAAGTACATCCGAAGTTAGGGACGGGAACGGGAAGCCATGACGCAGCAAAAACCAGCGCCGAAATAAAAAAAACAGCCCGAAGAGCACGGCGGTAAACACCGGATTCAAAAGCTCTCTGCCAGGTCAGCAAAAGCTGCCCCCCAAAGGCAACATAGACGAACTGTCTAGCCTAAACAAAATTTTGGACAAACTATGTCAAATCCACAACACCCCCGATAAACCTGCAAATCATACCCATAGAGAATGTTGGGTCTTCAAGCAGTCCGGCAAGCTCAACGCCGAACACAAGGGGCTGGATACACCAAGCGAAGACGAGGATGAGCCTCGCAAGCAAAGAAGTGGGAAACAGAAGAAATTCCCACCAGAAGTCAAAACAGTAAACGTGTTACACGTGATAAATAAAAACAACATGACACTCACTAAAATACGTGCCCCAGGGCCTATCACCGTGGAGTTCCACCACTGGTCGGCCAAACCGATCACCTTCGACCATCGGGATTACTCCGCAAGTATCCGGCACGCAGGGTGGGCTGCCTTGGTGTTAGACCCGATAATTGACGGATACCACTTCACACGGGTCCTGATGGATGGCGGTAGTAGTTTGAACCTGATATATCAGGGTACAGTCCGCAAAATGGGGATAGACCCAACAAAAATTAGCCGTAGCAATATTTCCTTTAAAGGAGGAATGCTAGGCCCAGGGGCCCATTGCACGGGCTCCCTGCTACTGGAGGTTATATTCGGCTTCCCCGATAACTTCCGCAGCGAAAAGCTACCCTTCCACATCGCTCCATTTCAAAGTGGATATCAAGCACTACTGGGGCGCGAAGCTTTCGCTCGCTTTAACGCAATACCGCTTTACGCGTCTCTCATGCTTAAGATGCCCGGTCCACGTGGCATCATTACAGTAAAGGGAAATATTGAGCGCTCCTTGCGCGCAGAAGACCGTGCGGCTGCCTTGACAACCGCACACTAGACGGCCTCACCAACTAGAGCATCTTACAGGTCGTTAAGACCACGGACGCGGCTAGACGACTCCGGCTTGGCAATATAATTGATAAAGGTTTGATGGCTATACCCCTATAACAATACAAGGGGCTCCACGCGTGTAAACAAGTGACAATAAGACTCAATTCTACCCATCTTGAACTATACTTTATTTATTTAGTATAACATACATTTTGCACGACAATTTTGCAACTAAGTTCCTCTCTTCTATAGATGACCATCGTGCTACACCCGTCCAGGATAAGGCACAACGGAGACACAGGCGCAGACATGCAGCAGGGACTCGTCCTAAGGATTCTCTTCAGATTAAGACCCTGCATAAACCTTTTTTACTGTCTCTTGTTGATAAACATCCCCCGGATTCCCAGTAAAGCTGAGATGGATGCTGACGTATTGGCATGTGGCCACGCCAGATTATTGCATGTACCTGGACACCATGGGCTTATTACAAAGGGCGACATTTCGCCCAGTTTATATCATAAAGACCGAATACCTTAGGGAGTGTTCGGCGTCGCGAGTTTGGCCTTATATGCATCTGCTCCGAATCATGTCTTTGGTCAAATGTTGGGTTTGCCCGGCACCTGTGTTTTGTTGCCTTACGTTCAGCTCTATCGTCTAAGGCGACACCAGGAGAACTACTGCGATTGTGCCCTGGTTCAGCCAAACGAGCACCTCAGTAGAGAAAGCCGAAAACTGACTGTCATGATATAGCGCGAGACTGGTCAACCACTCGATGACCCAGCGGAATCTTCGGGATTCCTCCGCCTTAACAAAGAGCCATTTCCCGGCCAGGCACACACGCGTCCCGAATTCAGAAGAGCGCGGAGCCACCAGGGGCTATATAGTAGCCCCACTATCAAACTCCTATGGCTAAGTGAAAGTGATAAAGCATTATAGTCAGATTGCCTAGATCGCTGCGCTATCACCTCCGTAATGGACCAAGACGTTGGATCAAGTGTGAATATGCGTCTTCTGCGAGCACCTCCGCATTATATGCGTGGGGGATGAAGCCGACGACTGCCATCTTTCAGGTTATATACATACATAAACGGCCGCACAGGAGGTATTATAATTCTTGCAGGCACAAGTATAAAAAGCCTTTACATTTAAGCAAACATTGTTTTCAATGGGAATACATGTCATTCGAACATAATATTCTTCGAGCACTGCGCCTCTATTGCACGAGCACCCTCAAGAACTTCTTGGAAGTAGTGCTCAGCAGGTACTCGGCTTCGGTCCGAGTCTTGAGCTGCAATGGCGGTGGCCTCCATCTCTGCCCAGTATGTCTCGACACGGCCAAGGGCCATCCGCGCACCCTCTACGCATGTGGAACTCCATAGCCGGTCCAAGGAGGCGTACTTTGGATCGCCGAACTTCATCCGCAGCATAAAGGGCTTCCCAGCCGCGATATCTCCGGCCTGACGCAGCTCCTCCTTCATTGCTCTCATGGCAGAGCGGGTGTATTTGGCCGCCACCACGGCCTTCTCTAGGTCTGACCTCTTCGCTTGATCTTCCTTTTCAAGAAGCTTGTAACGGTCAGTGGCATTCTTCAACTCCATAGCCATCTTGGCTATTTTCTCCTTGCTTTGGCAGTGAGCAGCCTGCTCGGCATTCAGCTCCTTGATTGCCTTTAGGGCAGCCGCATCACTTCTCTTGGCTTGTTCTTTGGCTCGGGCAAGGTCCACCCGAAGGTTCTCCACGGCTGCAGCTCCATCTGCATTTAAAACATACGTTATACATACTGGCATCATGCTCCTCTTATCATGTGTCATTGGAGAAATTACATACCTTGCGCCTCGTCAAGCCGCTTGTTGACAAGTACGACGTCGGCATCTGCCACGTCAAGCTGCCGCTTTAACTCGGCAAATTCATCAGTCCGGCTGTCCACCGGACACTTCGCCACCTTCAAGTTAAGGCGGCAAAATTATACCTGGGACTATGATCCTCTGCGCGTCGTCGTCTTCGACAGCACCCAGAATCTCAGGGGCTACTATCTACACAGGGCGCATCTTAAAGTATGCGACACTGTCAAAAAGGTCCATCATTTCACGTACCTCAAAACCTGTCAGTAGACCCATGGCAGCTTCATGCAACCCGCTCTCCGCGGACGAAATCCTTTCAATTACCGTACCCATCAACGTACGGTGCTCTTCTGAGATAGACTCTCGCCCTAGCAAATCCCTCAGTACCCCCGACCGCGCACCAGACGGTGCCGGACTCATTTGATTGCTTTTTTCAAAAGCCGGATACTGAGGGCTTCGGGTGGCCATATCACTACCTTCTGGCCTTGCTGGATCAGGAGAAACCCTCCGCGCCGACACCTTGGGGTCGCCCGCCTCATGAGGCGGTATGGCAGGGGGAGGCGTTCCGCTCTCCATCATCTCTGGAAGAAGATCCCTCAAAGACGAGCTCTGCTGAGAAGGGCTAAGATCTGAACTGCACGATAAATGCTTCGGTTATTTTCCTCAGAAGTAAAGCAAGGTTTTTTCTCATTATTAAACACCTTTTTTCTTACAGCTCGGTGGAGGGCTGATCCCCTTGAGGGCATAGTACGGCTGGGGTATCCCCCGCTATAGGACCCTCTGGCGAAGATTCCCCCCCCCCCCCACTTTGAGACCATTGTCTCCGGGTTTTCAGAAGCGGTCCTCTTCTTCCCCTTAGGAGAGGAACTTTCAATTCCTCCCTTCCGACCAACCTCCTCCGTGGAGGCAGTAGCTTCCTTGTTCCCCCCTTCATCTTCTCCCGAGGGCGCTTGATAAGGGGCGATCTCCAGCATCCTGGTTGACACAGGATCTGGCGAGGTCTCAGGAAGGGGGGCCGGACACCTGATCAACTTTGCCTTCGCTTTCCACTCCTGGTTCAAGAGCGGCTCGTTTTTAGAGGGTGATGTTGCGATAAATAAACGGATGGTGTGTTCGGACACAGGGCTACTTACTTGGGTATCCGGACGATTACAGCTCAGACCTGCATCCTTAGTGGACTCCGGACACATTATTTGTGGTCCGAAGAACAATTTGTACATGTCGGTGTCAAAACGGCGGATCTCGGGTAGGGGGTCCCGAACTGTGCATCCAGGTCGGATAATAACAGGAGACAGGGGACACTTTATTTTACCCAGGTTCGGGCCCTCTCGGTGGAGGTAAAACCCTAATCCTGCTAGATTAATATTGATGATATGGGTAGTACAAGAGTGGATCTACCACGAGATCAAGGAGGCTAAACCCTAGAAGCTAGCCTATGGTATGATTGTGTATGATGATGGTTGTATATGATGTATCGACTAGCCTGGCCTCGGTTTATATAATGCACCAGAGGCCTAGGATAACAAGAGCCCTAGCCGAATACGCCGGTGGGGAGGAGTCCTTGTCTTGATTGCCAAGTCTTGTGGAATCTTCCTTGTATGCGGCAGCTGTCCGAACTGGCCCATAAGTATATGGCTATGGGGGTCCTCGGCCCAATCTAATAGATCGAGAGATGACGTGGTGAGTACCCCCTAGTCCAGGACACCGTCAGTAGCCCCCTGAACCGGTCTTCAAGATAGGGACGCTCCTTGATTCTTCGGAACTGTTCTTCATCTTCGGTCGCCGGTCTTGAAAACTGGTTCAACAAATCTTCTCATCTTCAATCTTGAGGATCACCGAAATGCATTCGACGAGTTTACACGTCGGGTATCCGAGAGCCCCTTTAAGTTTCCGGCCTTTATCAATGCCTTGTTTATTTTTATGCCACACCTTGGGTTTGAAGTTGTTCCCGGGAGGCAGTGTCCTCTTGCGTCCGAGCTCCAACGCCGGACTGCATTCGAGGTATCCTTTGCGGCCGAGCACCAACGCCGGACCGCTTCCCAGCTCTAATGCCGGAATGTATCCGAGCTCCAACGCCGGACTATGTATCCGAGCTCCAACGCCGGACTGTATCCGAGCTCCAACGCCGGACTGTATCCGAGGTGTCGTAAATCACCTTGGTTCAAAGAAGTTTGAAGGAGTTTAGCCGAGCTTAATGCCGGAAATGCCCTCTATGGAGCCAGCCACTAGCGCCCGAGCTTTATGCCGGACTGCTTTCGAGGTGGTGCACCACCCCGAATGTGGGCCGATTTTTGTCAATATTTTTTATTGGTGCAATTTATTCTCTGCCGAGATATATAGCCAATAGCCCTCAAGGTGGGTATCGGTCTAAAACCCGAGATGCACATGAAGGATGACGTCAGACCGCTGATCCCCATAGCCGCTGAGACTCAGGTTGATTTGCAAAATCGGCCTGAGGATCAAGTCCAAGCTCGGCAGAATACTTCGGGACACTAAAAGCGGCGTGCTCAGTCCTCGAGACTCAGGTTGGGTGCGGCCGACCAACCTGAGGATCAAAATCTCCTCGGAAACTATATTGCACATAAAATTTTCTGCATTGGACAAGAAATGCAGTAGCCCCCGAGACACTGGCCGGGTGGCAACAACAGATCAGGGGATCAATGTGCCCCTTTAATATGTTTAAATAATAAGCCCAAAGCCCAGTAGCCCCCGAGCCTTAATGTGGGCACGGGTGACCGAATTAAGGATCAATATCCATAGTAAAATCACAAATTATGTGTAATGACTCTATGTATCCAAGTACTTTATGTCATTAATGCTCGAATCCGCATTGAATAAAACTTTGTTGACCGACCATCGGCTTCCACCTCCTTGGCCAGTAGCCGAGGAGTGTTTGTCGTACTTTATAAAGCCTTCATGAGGGCAAAGATTTACGACAAACAAGGCAATCCGGCCATACGGTTTTATAAACAAAGGTACGCGGAGAGATATGGTATATTACTGTTTAACAGAAGAAATGTCTTCCAAAGAAAATAGTCCCGCTATCGGTTCCTTTCTTTGGGTTGTCATGCTAAGCATGATCATAAAACCTCAGCTCCAATGTAAGAGCAAAATATCGAGGATTTAGTTTGGGAGGCTAGTTAATAGCCCCCGGTAGTGTTCGGCGACAGTCGAGGTCAAGCCGTAAATACTTCGGCCAATGTTATGAACGGCCTGTTATTTAACATAGTCATTGGATCGCTGACCAGTTTACGCTTATTGTGACAGTCAGTTTTCGGCTTTCTCCACTGAGGTGCTTAATCATGTGAGCTAGAAGCACAATCGCAGTGGTTCTCCCTTTGTACGCTTAGCCGAACAAAACAGAACATAGGAAGCAAGTGCGGGAGCCGGGCAACCCAACTATTGACCGAAGACACAATTTGAAACCGATGCATATATAGCAATATCTGAGAATGTTTTTGCCGAATCCCTAAAAGGTGTCCGGCGTTGCACTGCGAGACTAATGCTGGAAAAGCACAAATAGTTATAAGTGCCAAAAAGCTTGGAAAACCAAGAAACGTCAGTAAAAACATGATGTCCGAACAATATCAAGTGTTCGGTGCCAACCCGAAAATTGGTCTTAGAAAAAAGAAGTGCTTCTATCGTGCTTTAACATGATACATCCTATCTCATGACTTCGAGCGGGTCAGCCTACGGCTTCAACCTCCTATCCCGAGGGCGGAGTACTTCTCATCAGGCCAGTTTAGCAAACTAAACTCTAGCGGCTTTTGAGAGAGAAATTAGGCTCCCCGGCTAGTGACCGCACACTCGTGTCGAAAAAAGGAGTGATAAATAATAATAACTTTGCAACGTCTAAGAAGAAAAACACTTAGTATGAAACGGCTCTAATAAACATAAGAGTCCCCCAAGTGACTTGGGTAAAAGTTGACTATATAATGTAAGGTGACATGTAGAATGCCTTCCAGCCAGATTGTAGATCGTTTGTCGTAGCGGACCTTTTCGCTTCAACCTCTGGACCCAATAGTCCGGAGTGTGTCTGAATACCCTCGCGTTTATAAAAACCGGGGCATGCATGGAGACCAGGCGTAGGGGTCATTAGTGCTTTATCAGACAAGTGCCCAACTAGTTATGTTATATTACATGGTTAGTAAGAAACATCTTCCAGAGAGAATAGTTCCGTTAAGGGTTCCTTTCGCTGGGGTGGCATGCCCTAAAGTGCATGTCCGGACTGCAAATGCAGGAAAATCATCCGGGGGCATGTATATTAGTGAGTAAAAAGGTTCATCTTTAGTTCACCGACCGAATATTCCCTTAAGAACGCTAGCTTTCGGCTTCACCCAGTCTGAGGTACACATCCGGCCTATCCGGTAGTAGCAATCGCAGAGGTGCTCCCTTTACCGCCTAGTCGATCAATCGGGAACGTAGGGGTAAGCACAGGAGCCAGGCAACCCAGCTTGGCCAAAACTTAAGTCATATCGATGCATATAAAGGTGAATAAAAGGTACATGCGGAAGTGTGACACATGTGTTGGGCATAAAGCCCGTATTAATAAGCTTCTGTTAAAGAAGCCCCCAGGTATAATGAGCACGGGTAGCGCGTCAAGTATGTGTGAACAAAGTTTGGACAAGAAAAAAAATTACAAGCAACTTTTTTTTTCAAAAAAGTATAACGCTTGATCGAACCGAACACAAGTTAGAAACTAAAGCTTTGAGCATGAAAGCGACTTAGCTGGTTAATGTGTTCGCAGTCCGAGCTTGATGCGGGACAAGATTCTATCCCCCAAGCTGGTCCCGAGGTGGCAGAGCGGAGAGCTCGACATGCCGAAATGGTGACATAGCACAGTCGATGCAGACCGGCAGAGTGACGCCGAAGTCCCCGGATCATTTTCCTGTGCACAAAAAATAGTGCAAACGGGAGATAATGGTAATAATGATAAATAAAAAATCGTTGCATAATGAATAATTTATGCAAAGTGAGTAATAAAAGAAATATGGCCTGGCGCCGAAGTCGATGTCGATGCAGGGTGTCGGCGTGATGCGGTAAAGGTGTGGCAAAGCCTGAATTCACAGGTCGGTCCGCGCTCCGGATGCGGCGTTCGCCGGACTATGTACGGAGACTGACCGAACCAGCATGCGACCGTCGTTAATGCGGCCACCATTTGATAGACCTGTGAACATATGATGGACAAACCAGAGTAATAATTCCTTGGAAAAAATGAACCCAAACATGCAAAAAATATTAGGATTAATAGCACCTGGTTTATTTGTTGTAGTAATCCAAAGGAAGATGATGCTGGCAAAGGTTGGCTCGCCGAGGCGAAGCCCTCGGTCCGGCCAATCGTGACGAAGCTGGTCGGCTAGTGATGCCGAAGTGTCCGGAGTAGGTTGATGAAGAGATGATGAATCCTCTGGTCCAGCCGAGATGTCGAAGCCTTGAGGCCAGTCGATGAGTCGAAGTAGTCCGGCGTGATGGACACCGGCTCGAAGGGGCAACAGTGCGGCCCTGCCGATGCAGGTCGTGACGTGGTAGATGCCGGCTTGATGAAGCGACCGTGCGGTGATGCCGGTATGCCCGCTCCGTGTAATCCGTGGGCGGCGATGTTGGTGATTATTTGTCCTTCGCGATGCTGGACTCTTGTTCGGCTTGCCGAGATGGTGACCCGAAGAAGTTGAGCTCGGCTCAACAAAGTGACAACGTGTCTAGCACAGGTCGGCAGCCGTGGAGCAATATTGTCGGACTGGTTTGACACCAGCAATGATGTTGAAGATCATGTTCAAAAGATCATAAAGTTAGTGGGATGTGTTCGGGAACAATACACAATATCGCATACAAAACTTCCTTCAAAAAGGATGTCCGAAATCCCGTTTATAAAAAAGATGAATTCGGGTCGGATTCGTTCTCGCGCAGAAAACAGATCCGAAAAGTGATGCATTAATCGGAAGGTTCCCAGAGTTTGGACGGTCGGATCGAGCTGAAATTTTGAAGGGTGGTAGATATAGTAATTCCGCAGCCGATCAACGGTTGGATCTTCCAAAGGACGCCCGAGCTAGAAGCTGAACACCACGCCCTAAACTCGTCCAGATTCCCGTCCAGATTTGACAGGGCTCCGCTATATTATGGATTGCCGGAGATTCCTCCATCGGAACTCGACGAAATTTTCCAGGGTTGTTGTAGACTCAATTCCGCACACTTCCACCAAAGCGATCATCAAAGCGATACTCGAGGAGGTGGCGGCAGAAGATACGAGTTCGCTGTCCAGAAAAACAGCACGGTCGCTTGAGGGCAATGTTGACGTTGAGCCCCCGAGCTTCATGGATGATTCCTCCGTGATCTTGATAGAGATCGGAGTTGATGTTTGATGAAGGCCCTCGTCCGAACATGGTGATCCGAACACGGGGCGCAATTCTTAGTTGAACCAAGGTGACCAGTCGAGCTGGTGACGAAGATGCCGAAGTCGCAGTTGATCTGCAGGCGAGCCATCGATCCTTTTGTCGGTCACACAGCGGAACTCTCAATGAAAGCACCAATGTCGGTGTCAAAACCGGCGGATCTCGGGTAGGGGGTCCCGAACTGTGTGTCAAGGTCGGATGGTAATGGGAGACAGGGGACACTTTATTTTACCCAGGTTCGGGCCCTCTCGGTGGAGGTAAAACCCTACTCCTGCTAGATTAATATTGATGATATGGGTAGTACAAGAGTGGATCTACCACGAGATCAAGGAGGCTAAACCCTATAAGCTAGCCTATGGTATGATTGTGTATGATGATGGTTGTATATGATGTATCGACTAGCCTGGTCTCGGTTTATATAATGCGCCAGAGGCCTAGGATAACAAGAGCCCTAGCCGAATACGCCGGTGGGGAGGAGTCCTTGTCTTGATTGCCAAGTCTTGTGGAATCTTCCTTGTATGCGGCAGCTATCCGAACTGGCCCATAAGTATACGGCCATGGGGGTCCTCGGCCCAATCTAATAGATCGGGAGATGACGTGGTGAGTACCCCCTAGTCCAGGACACCGTCAGTACATCTCTGCGGGCGTCATGCCAAGGAAATGTTGAAGAGCTCGCGGTCCCTCCGGATTGAACTCCCACAGGCGGAGGGGACGATGTTTGCAGGGCAGGACTCGACGAATTAACATGACTTGCATCACCATGACCAGACTGACGTCTCTCACTAGGATATCTCGAATGCGGCTCTGCAATATGGGCACAGCCTTCACTGGCCCCCAGTCTAGTCCCTTATTGACCCATGACGTTAGTCGTGCGGGGAACCCGAGCGAAAAACAGGTGGAGCTACCCACTTGGTACCCCTGGGAGTTGTGATATAAAACCACTCTCGTTGCCATAAACTGGACTCCTCTTGGAAAGAGCCCACGGGCCATGGGGCGTCAGCATTTTTGCTTATTACGGCGCCTCCGCACTCTGCGTGCTGGCCCTTGATCATCTTCGGCTCCACTTTGAAGGTCTTGAGCCACAATCCAAAATGAAGAGTAATATGGAGGAAAGCTTCGCACACAACGATGAACGATGAAATACGGAGGATAGATTCCGGAGCTAAATCATGGAAGCCCAGCCCATAATAGAACATGAGACCCCTCACGAAAGGATCCGGCGCGAAGCCTAGCCCTCGGAGGAAGTGGGGTACGAACACGACAATCTCACCGGGCTTGGGAGTGGGAATAACTTGCCCTCGAGCAGGCAACCTATGCGGGATTTCGCCGGTCAGATACCTGGCCTCCCTTAGCTTTATTATGTCCTCCTCCGTGACGGAGGAGGGCATCCACCGACCTTGAAGGTTGGATCCGGACATGATCGGAGGTCCGAAGCGCCTAAACCTAAGCTTTGGGTGTTGTAACTCGAGGCAGGAGGCGGATTCGATTGAGGTCGAAAGAAAGGAACAGGCCTTGGTTCTTTATAAAAGAGATTGAATACCAAGAGCCCTCCTCGTGGCCGTTTGGGACTTGCCTCCGATCGAGGGGTCATACCAACGGGCGCGATTGGGTTACCCACGTCCGTGTTGATGAGAATCCTGCAAATAAAGGGGACACGATCCCTGCTTCGACAAGACGTGCCAAGGAAACTGCCTCGCAAAACGCGCTGAGGTTGGCTGTAAAAAACTATTCGAATGAAGGCTTGGCTATGGTGTGATGTCACATTACGGGATACGTCAGCAGATTAGATTTGTGGAAATATTATTCTCTCTACGGTGGTATGTGGAACTTGTTATGCAGACCCGGACACGATCCTCGTGTTCAAAACCTTCTATGAAGTATTCGGAGGAGGAACCCGCCTTGCAATATCGAAGACAATCTGCGCGCCGGACTCATCGTCATTGAAGCCTGGTTTAGGGGCTACTAAGGGAGTCCTGGATTAGGGGGTATCCGGACAGCCGGACTATAACATTTGGTCGGACTGTTGGACTATGAAGATACAAGATTGAAGACTTCGTCCCGTGTCCGGATGGGACTTTCCTTGGCGTGGAAGGCAAGCTTGGCAGTACGGATATGTAGATCTCCTTCCTTGTAACCGACTCTGTGTAACCCTAGCCCCCTCCGGTGTCTATATAAACCGGAGGGTTTAGTCCGTAGGACACAACAATAACAATCATACCATATGCTAGCTTCTAGGGTTTAGACTCTCTGATCTCGTGGTAGATCAACTCTTGTACTACCCATATCATCAATATCAATCAAGCAGGAGTAGAGTTTTACCTCCATCGGGAGGGCCCGAACCTGGGAAAAAACATCGTGTCCCTTGTCTCCTGTTACCATCCGCCTAGACGCATAGTTCGGGACCCCCTACCCGAGATCCGCCGGTTTTGACACCGACAACGCATCCTAGCGGTTATTTCCTTACACTCATCAATGGAAATTCTCATGGCTTTGAGAGAACCATTGATATCATGCTTAGGAGGAATAGATCTAAGCTTTAATGAATCAACCTCAAGAGAAATTCTATCAACGTTCCTAGCCAAATCATCAACTTTAAGCAATTTCTCTTCAAGCAAAGCATTAAAATTCTTTTGTGAATTCATAAACTCTTAACACTATTCTCAAATTCAGAAGGCATCTTATTAAAATTTCCATAAGAGTTGTTGTAGGAATTTCCATAATTATTAGAAGGATTACTAGGATAAGGCCTAGGATTAAAATTCTCTCTATACGCGTTGTTACCAAAATTATTCCTACCAACAAAATTCACATCCATAGATTCATTATTATTCTCAATCAAAGTAGACAAAGGCATATCATTAGGATCAGAAGAAACACTCTTAGTAGCAAATAATTTCATAAATTCATCCATCTTTCCACTCAAAACATTGATTTCTTCTATCGCATGCACTTTTTTATTAGTGGATCTTTCAGTGTGCCATTGAGAATAATTAACCATAATATTATCTAGGAGTTTAGTAGCATCTTCTAAAGTGATTTCCATAAAAGTGCCTCCCGCGGCCGAATCTAAAAGATTTCTAGAAGCAAAATTCAATCCGGCATAAACTTTTTGTATAATCATCCACAAATTCAAACCATGAGTAGGGCAATTACGTATCATTAATTGAGAATAATTAACCATAATATTCTCTCCCAAGCTTGTGCAACATGTTCATGATCAAATTGCTTAAAATTAATAATATCGTTTCTAAGAGAGATGATCTTAGCGGGAGGAAAATACTTAGAGATAAAAGCATCTTTGCACTTGTTCCAAGAATCAATACTATTTTTAGGCAAAGACGAAAACCAAGCTTTAGCACGATCTCTAAGAGAAAAAGGAAATAGCTTCAATTTAACAATATCATTATCGACATCTTTCTTCTTTTGCATATCACATAAATCAACAAAGCTATTCAGATGAGTAGCGACATCTTCACTAGGAAGGCCGGCGAATTGATCTTTCATAACAAGATTCAACAATGCAGTATTGATTTCACAAGATTCAGTATTGGTAAGAGGAGCAATCGAAGTGCTAAGGAAATCATTATTGTTGGTATTGGTAAAGTCACACAATTTGGTATTATCTTGAGCCATCGTGACGAGCAAGCAAACCAACACACAAGCAAACAAAAGGCAAGCGAGAAAAAGGCAAACAGAAAAGAGAGGGCGAATAAAACGGCAAGGGTGAAGTGGGGGAGAGGAAAACGAGAGGAAAATGGCAAATAATGTAGTGCGAGAGATAAGGAATTGTGATGGGTACTTGGTATGTTGACTTTTGCGTAGACCTCCACGACAACGGCGCCAGAAATTCTTCTTGCTACCTCTTGAGCACTGTATTGGATTTCCCCGAAGAGGAGAAGATGATGCAGCAAAGTAGCGTAAGTATTTCCCTCAGTTTTTTAGAACCAAGGTATCAATCCAGTAGGAGGCTACACGCAAGTCCCTCGTACCTACACAAAACAAATAGCTCAACGCAACCAACGCGATTAGGGGTTGTCAATCCCTTCACGGTCACTTACGAGAGTGAGATCTGATAGAGATGATAGATAATATTTTTGGTATTTTTGGTATAGAGATGCAAAGTATAAAGTAAAAGGCAAAGTAAAAAAGCAAAGCAATAATAAAGTGATGGAGATTGATATGATGAGAATAGACCCGGGGTCCATAGGTTTCACTAGTGGCTTCTCTCGAGAGCATAAGTATTCTACGGTGGGTAAACAAATTACTATTGAGCAATTGACAGAATTGAGCATAGTTATGAGAATATCTAGGTATGATCATGTATATAGGCATCACGTCCAAGACAAGTAGACCGACTCATGCCTGCATCTACTACTATTACTCCACTCATCGACCGCTATCCAGCATGCATCTAGAGTATTAAGTTAAAAATAGAGTAACGCTTTAAGCAAGATGACATGATGTAGAGGGATAGTTTCATGCAATATGATAAAAACACGATCTTGTTATCCTCGATGGCAACAATACAATACGTGCCTTGCTGCCCCTACTGTCACTGGGAAAGGACACCGCAAGATTGAACCCAAAGCTAAGCACTTCTCCCATGGAAAGAAAAACCAATATAGTAGGCCAAACCAAACTGATAATTCGAAGAGACTTGCAAAGATAAACAATCATACATAAAAGAATTCAGAGAAGATTCAAATATTATTCATAGATAGACTTGATCATAAACCCACAATTCATCGATCTCAACAAACACACCGCAAAAAGAAGATTACATCGAATAGATCTCCATGAGAGAAGGGAGAACATTGTATTGAGATACAAAAAGAGAGAAGACGCCATCTAGCTAATAACTATGGACCCATAGGTATGAGGTGAACTACTCACACTTCATCAGAGGGGCTATGATGATGTAGAAGCCCTCCGTGATGATGGCCCTCTCCGGCGGAGCTCCGAAACAGGCCCCAAGATGGTATCTCGTGGGTACAGAAGGTTGCGGCGGTGGAATTAGGTTTTTGGCTCCGTATCTGATCGTTTGGGGGTACGTAGGTATATATATAGGAGGAAGAAGTACGTCGGTGGAGCTCCGAGGGGCCCACGAGGCAGGGGGCGCGCCCTAGGGGGGTGGGCACGCCCCCAACCCGCGTGACCGCCGCGTGGCTTTCTTGACAGAGGGTCCAAGTCTCATGGGTCTTATCTGATGAGAAAATCACGTTCCCGAAGGTTTCATTCCGTTTGGACTCCGTTTGATATTCTGTTTCTCCGAAACTTTGAAATAGGCAAAAAAACAGCAATTCTGGGCTGGGCCTCCGGTTAATAGGTTAGTCCCGAAAATAATATAAAAGTGGAAAATAAAGCCCAATATAGTCCAAAACAGTAGATAATATAGCATGGAGCAATAAAAAATTATAGATACGTTGGAGACGTATCACCGCCCTTCGTCAACGAGCAGCCCCTCGCCAAGATGAACTGGGGCTACCTGCTGAAGGACTAGCCGCAGGGGATGCTGAACTAGTGTAGCCGGATCACCGAGATGACTGCGCGAAGGGCTTACCGGGACGGATCTCATCTCCGCCTTCATCGCACGCCGGGAGCTGCCACTACAGCGTCGGGCTCATATCATCGCCGAGATGGGAGACCGGCAGGACCCCACCTGAATGTTGGCCTGGGAGCTGATGTCGGCGCAGGTCGCCGACCAGGTGAATGCCATCTCCAAGGCCGGGATGGCCGCCGGTTGGCGCTTCAGGAAGGCGCCCTACAACAATGAGCGCCCAACGCCGGCGGTGAGTCCCTGGTCTCCATTTTTTAAAATGTCTGAACTTTTCTTCCGCCATGACGCGACAAGAGAGAGGAAGCTCCTCGCAGTGCAACAAATCTATGATAGGCCAAGGACGCAGGTCTTTGCCACTGAGCGAGCCGGCTCGAATGGGGATGAGTCCTTTGCTGGGAACATGGAACCGGCCGAAGTGCAGCCGGCTGATGCGGAAGCTGGCACGGCGTGCCACGCGGGTAAGTCTCCGCACCCAGACCTCTTGCGAGACTGGCCAGACGACGACGAGGCGACCCTAACGGACGTTGGCGGTGCATCGTAGACGACAGGAGGGGATGACAGCGTCAAACCCCCAAGATGGCTGAAGAAGACGACTCAGGCCGGGTTGTCCAGCCAGCCGGCGGCGGCGTGCGGGCTGCACGAGAAGGACACGGTTGTGCCGAAGCCGGCCCCGAAGCGCCCGGCGGAGGCACCGCCAACGCATGGCAAGACGGCCGCCAAGAAAAGAGCGCCGAGCCGCCTCGGCCATGCCGCCGAGATGGGCCATCTCGACGGTGATTGGATAAGTGCCTTTGCTGATTTTTGTCCGCTACTTGGTTGTATTTTTCTTACGCTATCTTCGCGTCGCGCAGGGCGCCTCTTGATATGGCGCTGGCAGGCACGGCGACCGCCTACGGGGGCAACTTCGTGTTCCAGAGGAACCGGAGCAGCACCATAGATCAGGTGGAGAGCTCGCCCGAGGAGGACCTCGGCCTGGACCCAGAGGACGCCGAGCGCATTGCCTAGCAGGACCAATACAAGGCTGAGGGGGAGCTAGCGGCGCCCGCCGAGGTGGCAAAGGAGGCCTCGGCCCAGGCATGGGCGAGTGCCGCTCAGGCGAGGAGGCGGGCCACCGTGGACCAGGCCTGGCCGGAGTGGGCGGAGGGCGCGACGCCAACAGAGACAATCGTCGAGCCGCAGAAGGAGGAGGGGCGTGACTCGGAGGTGCGGCCGCAGGCAGACGATGGTGATTACAAGATGGTGTTTACCACCCCGCCCCGGAATGACTCGGCCTGCCCAACGGGGGCCGAGGGAGAAGGACGTGAGGAGGAGGTGGCCTCAGACGAGGCTCCGTAGGTGATACGTCTCCATCGTATCTATAATTTTTGATTCTTTCATGCCAATATTATACAACTTTCACATATTTTTGGCAACATTTTATGATTTATTGGACTAACCTATTGATCCAGTTGTCGGTGTCAAAACCGGCGGATCTCGGGTAGGGGGTCCCGAACTGTGCGTCTAAGGTAGATGGTAACAGGAGACAGGGGACACAATGTTTACCCAGGTTCGGGCCCTCTCTATGGAGGTAATACCCTACTTCCTGCTTGATTGATCTTGATGAATATGAGTATTACAAGAGTTGATCTACCATGAGATCGTAATGGCTAAAACCCTAGAAGTCTAGCGCGTACGACTATGATTATGATTGTTTGATACGTCTCCAACGTATCTATAATTTTTTATTGTTCCATGCTATTATATATTCTGTTTTGGACGTTTAATGGGCTTTATTATACTCTTTTATATTATTTTTGGGACTAACCTATCAACCGGAGGCCCAGCCCAAATTGCTGTTTTTTTGCCTATTTCAGTGTTTCGAAGGAAAAGGATATCAAACGGAGTACAAACGGAATGAAACCTTCGGGAACGTGATTTTCGAAACAAACGTGATCCAGAGGATTTGGAGTGGACGTCAAGCAATCAACGAGGAGGCCACGAGGTAGGGGGCACGCCCTCCACCCTTGTGGGCCCCTCGTAGCTCTCCTGACCGATCTCCTTCGCCTATATATACTCATATACCCTGGAAACATCATATACGGAGCCAAAAACCTATTTCCACCGCCGCAACCTTCTGTACCCGTGAGATCCCATCTTGGGGCCTTTTCCGATGCTCCGCCGGAGGGGGCATTGATCACGGAGGGCTTCTACCTCAACACCATAGCCTCTCCGATGATGTGTGAGTAGTTTACCTCGGACCTTCGGGTCCATAGTTATTAGCTAGATGGCTTCTTCTCTCTCTTTGGATCTCAATACAAAGTTCTCCTCAATTCTCTTGGAGATCTATTTGATGTAACTCTTCTTTTGCGGTGTGTTTGTCGAGATCCAATGAAATGTGGGTTTATGATCAAGATTATCTATGAACAATATTTGAATCTCCTCTGAATTCTTTTATGTATGATTGGTTATCTTTGCAAGTCTCTTCGAATTATCAGTTTGGTTTGGCCTACTTGATTGATCTTCCGTGCAATGGGAGAAGTGCTTAGCTTTGGGTTCAATCTTGCGGTGCTCGATCCTAGTGATAGTAGGGGAAATGACACGTATTGTATTGTTGCCATCGAGGATAAAAAGATGGGGTTTATATCATATTTCATGAGTTTATCCCTCTACATCATGTCATCTTGCTTAAAGCGTTACTCTGTTCTTATGATCTTAATACTCTAGATGCATGCTGGATATCGGTCGATGTGTGGAGTAATAGTAGTAGATGCAGGCAGGAGTCGGTCTACTTGTCACAGACATGATGCCTATATGCGTGATCATACCTAGATATTCTCATAATTATGCTCAATTCTATCAATTGCTCGACAGTAATTTGTTCACCCACCGTAATACTTATGCTATCTTGAGAGAAGCCACTAGTGAAACCTATGGCCCCTGGGTCTATTTTCCATCATATTAATATCCCGTCAACAAGCTATTTCTGGCGCCGTTTATTTTGCTTTCTTTACTTTTAGTCTTTATAATAAAAATACCAAAAATATTATCTTATCATCTCTATCAGATCTCACTCTCGTAACTGACCGTGAAGGGATTGACAACCCCTTTATCACGTTGGCTGCGAGGTTCTTATTATTTGTGTAGGTGCGTGGGACTCGCGTGTTGTCTCCTACTGGATTGATACCTTGGTTCTCAAAAACTGAGGGAAATACTTATGCTACTTTACTGCATCACCCTTTCCTCTTCAAGGGAAAACCAATACAGTGCTCAAGAGGTAGCATTGTTCGCCTCTACAGATCTAGCCTTCCGGTTTATATAGACACCGGGGGGAACTAGGGTTACATAAAGTCGGTTGCAGAGAAAGGAATCTTCATATTCGGACGCCAAGCTTGCCCTCCACGCCAAGGAGAGTCCCATCCGGACACGAGTAAGAGTCTTCGGTCTTTGTATCTTCACAGCCCATCAGTCCGGCCCACGGCTAACAGGCCGGACGCCCGAGGACCCCTTAGTCCAGGGCTCCCTCAGTAGCCCCTGAACCAGACTTCAATGACGAGGTGTCCGGCGCGCAGATTGTCTTCGACATTGCAACGCGGGTTCCTCCTCCGATGACTTCAAAGAGATGTATTCGGCCTTCCATTTAATGTCGTACCCCTCGGCTTCTGTGTATCAACAACTTTAGCTTCCACGTGTCGAGCGAATGCGAGAGGTCAGGGTATTTTTGCACATAACACTCCAGCCATGTAAGAAAGAGCGTCTATTTATAGAGATTGGATCTCACATCCATTCAGCACCACACGGAAGAAATCCTCAGAGCTTGCTAGAAAAGACCACTCCAATATGGCTAGCGCTCCTAGCTCCTCCTCCCGCCCCTGCGGCCTAGAAAAAGGCGATTGGGAGAGATGCTCCTTATCCCACGGTCAGCTGGTGAAGCTGCAAACACAGGGATTTCTTCCCCCGCAGATCTGGTCCCTGTTCGGGTAGGATTGACCTCCTTCAATGGCGGGGCCCAGGCGGAGAATTTCCGCAATCCATCTGGGGGAACGAGGTTGCTTCGTTCCCTACTTTCTAAGAGGCGTCGGATTTCCAATTCATCCATTCCTTCGAGGGCTTCTGGAGTATTATGGCCTCCAACTACACAACTTCACTCCCGCCTCCATCCTGCATATCGCGGGTTATGTCGCTCTTTGCGAGCTATTCCTAGGTTGCGAGGCCCATTTTGAATTGTGGAGAAAGCTATTATGCCTTGCCTCGCGTAACCACGAGGGACCAATATTTGAAGTAGGCAGAGCCGAAATATGGCGTATCGCCGAGACTGGATACATGTCCGGCACACCAAAGAAGGCATCCGAAGAATGGCCTTCCGAATGGTTCTATATCGAGGACGTCGCACTTCCTGACCCAGTTCGGAGGGGTCTTCCCGAGTTCACAAGCGTTCCTTTGAAGAAACGCCACAGGTGGCGCCCTCGGAGCCTCGAGGAGGAAGATAGTGCGGAAGTTCATCAACTCATGAGCAAGATAAGGACGCTCGCCCAGTCCGGATTATCAATAGTCGAGGTAATGGCGACTTCCATAATATGGGGGATTTAGCCACTCCAATACAGAGGGCTTCCCATGTGGCACTATAATGGGGAGGATGACGCCTCGCACTGCGGCCGGAAGGGTCCGGACACCCCCGCCGCTCTGGCCAAAATATTGGCCGAACTGTTCAAAGGGGAGGAAGAGGAATTTCTTCGTATCAAGCGCAGAGATGGACTTTCCATGTACAATCCTCCTAGCTGGGTAAGTCCCAACCCCTCTGCTCTACTCACTTCACTCCCTGATCCAATTTCAATGAATATTAATCCGTTCATTTATAACAACAATGGCGAAAGATCTCCGAGGGGCTTCACAACCCCGCCCCGCAGCCAGAGGGCCACAGCAGGGACCTTGACCCCGGATTCGAAGAGGATCCAGATATATTCGTGGTGCTCGAGGATGCGGTGTTCTACCAGGCGAGCTATGACGGCACGGAAGTGGCCATCACCGCCCACTATCCCGGTCTTCTCCCTGCTTCACACGTAAGTAATCAGGAGACATCTCCCCCGAAAGTGTTTCCTCGTTCTGCCTCACCCACCGCACTATCTTGTGCTCCAAAGGGGAGGCGTTTGGCACGCCATGCTACCCTAGAGGCTACTCCAAAGAGAGGGGCCCCCATGCCGGGCAAGCCTTCGAAGAGGAAGGCAAACTAAATCACGGCCGAGCCTTCATCGAAGAGGTATGGATTTGTAAATATGCCCCTTGGCAGTCGCATCCAACTGTGACTTTTTCGTTTGTCCTGTATCAGGAAAAGAGTTCGCCAGACTATGTCTGGGGGTCCGGTAGGTCATACTCCCAACAGCCGGGATCCAGATCATGCCACAAGGACAGGGGCTGATGCAGGGGCGAGGCCGGATTGTCCTTCGGCAGAGGATTTGGATGATGTATCTGTCACAAACTCAGAAGTGGAGAGCGCCGTGAATCATCGGCGCCGGAGGGCCGTTCTACGCGACCCCAACTTTACCAAAGAGGCATTCAATGCCTTCAGCTCGGCTGATGCATACATCCGAGCTGCTCAAGACGGGCTTAACAGAGCCATAGAACAACATTTAAAAGATATGCAGGTAAGTTTACATTGTCAAATATGATAATTATATACCAGTTGCCCCCGACTTGAAGCAGTTGATACAACTGATTTAAGGATCGTTGTATAACCAGGTGCTTACGGAGAAGAACAACCTGTTGTCTCGAGAGCTAGAAAGGTGTCGGACACAGCTAACTGTTGTTACCGCCGAACTGGAGAAATCCAAGAAGGCGTCACCTGGTAATATTCCCCTCCATCGACGAATGATAATTATATGCCAGCTATGCTAATACTACTGCTTATCCCATGACAGGATCGTCAGATCAACTAGAGGAGCAACTGAAAGCCGCTCAAGCGGGAGAGAAAGAATCCAAAAGACTACTCGCCGCGGGTGAACGTGTGCTGACCCAAGTCAAGGAGGAGAAAAACAAGTTCCAGGATTCCAACACCCAGCAGGGCGAAGAACTGAAAGATGTGCGGGACCAACTGGCTGACTCTGTGAAGGAAAATAAAAGGCTGCGAGGCGGCATATTCAGTATGTGGTCAAACTTACCTTCGAGTAATTCGGAGATGAAAGGAACTGATAGAGTTATGTTTGTAGGTATGCTGACGGGCCGTCCTGAAGAGGAGATGTCCGGATCATCGGGCAATCTGCTGCAAGAGATGTCACAAATGTATGAGCAAGCTCGGCAGGCGATGCGAAGTGTTGCCAAGGCCTTATGGCCATCCGCCTCCCCTCCAGGAAGTATGGAGGAGCTTGTACAACTATTCAAGGGAGCACAGCGGTGTTTCCGATTATGGAAAATATCGGCCTGCCGGGAAGGTGCACGAGAGGCCTGGGCCATGGTGAAAACACGGTATACCAAGCTTGATCCGAATCGTATGGCCCGGGTCGGACCTCTAGGGTCAGATGGAAAAGAAGTTCCCGTTAATTTGGTATATGACCAAGTAGAAGTAGCCGCCAAGTATTCCCAGCAGGATTGTAAGTTAGACAGCCTGCTGGATGATGTCTACTATGCAACCTTCTTCTTGTAGACGTTGTTGGGCCTCCAAGTGCAGAGATTTGTAGGACAGTAGCAAATTTCCCTCAAGTGGATGACCTAAGGTTATCAACCCGTGGGAGGCATAGGATGAAGATGGTCTCTCTCAAACAACCCTGCAACCAAATAACAAAGAGTCTCTTGTGTCCCCAACACACCCAATACAATGGTAAATTGTATAGGTGCACTAGTTCGGCGAAGAGATTGTGATACAAGTGCAATATGGATGGTAGATATAGGTTTTTGTAATATGAAAATATAAAAACAGCAAGGTAAATAATGGTAAAAGTGAGCACAAACGGTATTGCAATGCGTTGAAACAAGGCCTAGGGTTCATTCTTTCACTAGTGCAAGTTCTCTCAACAATAATAACATAATTGGATCATATAACAATCCCTCAAAATGCAAAAAAGAGTCACTCCAATGTCACTAATAGCGGAGAACAAACAAAGAGATTATTGTAGGGTACGATACCACCTCAAAGTTATCCTTTCTGATCGATCTATTCAAGAGTCTGCAGTAAAATAACACGAAGCTATTCTTTCCGTTCGATCTATCATAGAGTTCGTACTAGAATAACACCTTAAGGCACAAATCAACCAAAACCCTAATGTCACCTAGATACTCCAGTGTCACCTCAAGTATCTGTGGGTATGATTATACGATATGCAGCACACGATCTCAGATTCATCTATTGAACCAACACAAAGAACTTCAAAGAGTGCCCCAAAGTTTCTATCGGAGAGTCAAGACGAAAACGTGTGCCAAACCCTATGCATAAGTTCAGAATGTTACGGAACCCGCAAGTTGATCACCAAAACATACATCAAGTAGATCACGTGATATCCCATTATCACCACAGATAAGCACATGCAAGACATACAAAAAGTGTTCTCAAATCCTTAAAGACTCAATCCGATAACATAACTTCAAAGGGAAAACTCAATCCATTACAAGAGAGTATAGGGGGAGAAACATCATAAGATCCAACTATAATAGCAAAGCTCGCGATACATCAAGATCGTGCCAAATCAAGAACACAAGAGAGAGAGAGAGAGAGAGATCAAACACATAGCTACTGGTACATACCCTCAGCCCCGAGGGTGAACTACTCCCTCCACGTCATGGAGAGCGCCAGGGTGATGAAGATGGCCACCGGTGAGGGATCCCACCTCCGGCAGGGTGCCGGAACAGGGTCCCGATTGGTTTTTGGTGGCTACAAAGGCTTGCTGCGGCGGAACTCTTCTGTTCCCCGATGCTTTTAGGATATATGGACATATATAGGCGAAAGTAGTCGGTCGGGGGAGCCACGAGGGTGGGGGCGCGACCAGGGGGTAGGGCGTGCCTCCCTGCCTCGTGGCTTTCTCGAGGCTTCCCTAACGTCTACTCCAAGTCTCCTGGATTGCTTCCGTTCCAAAATTAACTCTCCCAAGGTTTCATTCCGTTTGGACTCCGTTTGATATTCCTTTTCTTCGAAACACTGAAATAGGCAAGAAAACAACAATTTGGGCTGGGCCTCCGGTTAATAGGTTAGTCCCAAAAATAATATAAAAGTGTATAATAAAGCCCATTAAACATTCAAAACAGAATATATATAATAGCATGGAACAATCAAGAATTATAGATACGTTGGAGACGTATCACTGGACAGTATAAAGGAGGAAATTTTTGAGTCCAAGTGACTATGTACTTTCCTTGACATATGTAACTCTAGCTGAACTGTAAAACGATTGTCATGACAGACCTTTTCACTTCGACCTCTGGACCCAAAGGTGCGGAGTGTTTCCGAATACCTGAGCGGTAAAATAGACCGGGGTATGCGTGGAAACCAGGCGTAGGGGTCATAGTTGGTTGAACAGACAAGTTGTATCTGGCTAGTTATGTTATATTACATTATGATTGTAAGAAACATCTTCCAGAGAGAATAGTTCTGTTAAGGGTTCCTTTCCCTGGGTGTGCATGCGTTAAAATGCATGTCCGAACTGTGATTGGAAAGATCGCAGTATACGTAACATCTGGGGGTTCACAATGGGGTGAATGCAAAAACATCTTCAATCCACTGACCGAATATTCCCTTAAAACGCTAGCTTTCGGCTTCACCCAGTCTGAGGTACACATCCGGATGACCCGGCAGTAACAATCACAGAGGTGCTCCCTTTATGCCCTAACCGAACTAACGGGAATGTAGGGTATAAGCACAGGAGGCAGGCAACCCATCTTGGCCAAAACTTAAGTCATATCGATGCATATAATGGCGAAGAAAAGGTACATATGGGAAAAACGCATATGTGATGAGCTTGATGCTCAGAACATAATAATAATAAGCTTCCGTCCGGGAACCCCCAGGTATAGTGGACGTACATGTTCGAGGATGTGTATGTCACAGGTGCATGCGCGAAAGCTTTAAGGCTAGAAAAAAAAGGAAAATATGAAAAGAGAGGGAAAAAATAATGGAAACAACAAGGAGAAGGAGACGAACAAATAGTTCGGCGCTAGGCATAGAATCTTTGGAGTCTGGCTGCGTTCCTGGGGTTCGGCTCTAGGCGATTGACTGATGCATCACGCAGGCGGTACGCTCCTCCAGTGAGAACTTCATCAATGATGAAGGGACCCTCCCATTTGGGCTTGAGTTTGTCCTTTTTCTTCTCTGACAAGCGTAGAATGAGTTCGCCAACATTATAAGTCTTGTCCCGTACTTCTCTGCTTTGATATCTGCGGGCCTGTTGTTGATAAAATGCGAAACGGGCTTTTGCAACATCGTGCTCCTCCTCCAGGGAATCTAGGTTGTCCTGCCGATCAAGCTCGTCCTCTCTCTCTTCGTACATGTGCACTCGAGGTGAGTCATGAATAATATCGCAGGGCAACACAACCTCTGCGCCGTACACCATGAAGAAAGATGTATATCCAGTAGTGCGGTTGGGCGTGGTCTGCAGCCCCTAGAGTACAGAGTAGAGCTCCTCAACCCAGTGCTTGTCTGTCTCTCTCAAAGACCGCACTAGTCTGGGTTTAATGTCGCTCATAATAATACCATTGGCCCGTTCGACTTGACCATTTGTTTGTGGGTGATAAACAGAGGTGTAATTGAGCTTAATGCCCAAATTAGCACACCAGGTTTTCACCTCATCGGCTGTGAAATTGGAGCCATTATCGGTGATGATGTTGTGTGGAACACCATAACGGTGCACATCGCCGGATATGAATTCTATCACTGCCCCGGCCTCGGCCGTTTTAACTGGTTTGGCCTCTACCCACTTAGTGAATTTATCCACCATGACCAATAGATACTTTTTCTTATGGCTTCCTCCTTTAAGGGGTCCGACCATATCGAGCCCCCAGACCGCGAAAGGCCAAGTGATGGGGATCATTTGTAGGGCAGTGGTTGGCATATGGCTTTGGTTGGTGAAAAGCTGACATCCGACGCAACATTGGACAAGGTCATGTGCATCCGCTTGGGTCGTTGCCAATAGAAACCTGTACGGAAGGCCTTGCTTACGAGGGCCCGAGTCGCGGCGTGGTGACCACCAAGACCGGCATGAATTTCATCCAAGAGTTGCCGCCCTTCTTCCTCAGAGATACATCTTTGAAGTACTCCGGTGACGCTTTTCTTGTAGAGTTCTCCGTCGTGAACCTTGTAGGCTTTCGAACGCCGGACAATGCAGCGAGCCTCATTCTGATCCTCAGGGAGCTCTCGCCTATTAAGGTAGGCCAAGAAGGGTTCGGTCCATGGGGCAATGACTGCCATGATGAGATGGGCCGACGGTGTTATTTCGGTGGCTGAGCCCCCGATGGTGTCAGTGTGTTCGGAATCTGGGGATGTGATCGGACCCAGGCTGGTGTTGCCGCTCTCCCCTTGCCACACCACGGAAGGCTTAAAAAGCCTTTCCAGAAAGATATTGGGTGGTACAGGGTCGCGCTTGGCGCCGATGCAAGCAAGGACATCCGCCGCTTGATTGCTTTCTCGAGCCACATGATGGAACTCGAGCCCCTTGAATCGAGCTGACATTTTTAGAATGGTGTTACGGTAAGCTGCCATGTTTGGATCTTTGGCGTCAAAATCTCCATTTATTTGAGATATTGGGAGGTTTGAGTCCCCGCGCACTTCCAGGCGTTGTATTCCCATGGAGACAGCCATCCGAAGACCATGCAATAAGGCCTGGTATTCGGCTGCGTTATTGGAGTACGTGTATAATATTTGGAGTATGTACTGGACTACGTCTCCAGTGGGGGACGTTAAAATGACGCCCGCTCCTAACCCTGCCAGCATTTTGGAACCATCGAATTACATAACCCAGTTGGAATATGTGCCGTACTCTTTAGGGAGTTCGGCCTCTGTCCATTCGGCGACGAAGTCCGCCAGTACTTGGGATTTAATGGCTCGACGCGGTTTGTATGTTATGTCGAATGGAAGGAGCTCAATGGCCTATTTGGCAATCCGGCCCGTAGCATCACGATTGTTAATTATGTCATTGAGTGCTACTTCGGAAGCCACTGTGATCAAACACTCCTGGAAGTAGTGTCGTAGCTTTCGGGATGCCATGAAGACCGCGTATGCTATCTTTTGATAATGAGGGTACCGGGATTTGCATGGTGTGAGGACAGTGGATATGTAGTATACCGGCTTCTGAAGCGGGAATTTTGTTTGTCCTGCTCTCGCTCAATGACGAGCACGGCGCTCACCACCTGGTGTATTGCCGATATGTATAATAACATGGGTTCACCGATGTTCGACACGGCCAGGATTGGGTTGCTCGCTAGAAGGGCTTTTATTTCTTACAGTCCGGCCGTTGCCGCATCCATCCACTCGAAGTAATCGGTGGGCCGGAGAAGGCGATAGAGTGGCAATGCCTTTTCTCCCAATCTGGAGATAAAGCGGCTTAAAGCTGCCACGCATCCGGCGAGTTTTTGGACCTGTTTAAGGTCCGTTGGCGTAGCCAATTATGAAAAAGCTCGGATTTTGGCTGGATTTGCTTCAATTCCTCTATTGGAAATGATGAAGCCCAGCAGTGTTCCGGCGGGGCGCCGAAAACACACTTTTCCGTATTGAGCTTGATGTCATATGCACGGAGGTTGTCGAATGTGAGACGTAGATCGTCTATTAGTGACTCGACGTGCCTAGTTTTGATGACGATGTCGTCAACGTATGCTTCAACTGTCTTGCCGATCTGTTTCTCCAGGCATGTTTGAATCATGCGTTGGTAGGTGGCCCCGGCATTTTTGGGCCCGAAGGGCATGCTGTTGAAGCAGAATGGCCCATATGGGGTAATGAAGGCGGTTGCGGCTTGACCGGACTCCTTCATTTTGATTTGATGGTATCCAGAATATGCGTCGAGGAAGCATAGTGAGTCGTGTCCTGCGGTAGCATCAATGATCTGGTCGATGCAGGGGAGGGGAAAGGATCCTTAGGGCAGGCCTTACTGAGGTCTTTGAAATCGACGCACAGGCGCCAGGATTTATCCTTCTTTGGCACCATCACCAAGTTTGCTAGCCAGTCTAGGTGTTTTATTTCTCTGATGAATCCGGCCTCGATTAGCTTGGCTAGCTCCTCCCCCATAGCTTGACGTTTGAGTTTGGAAAAGCGCCGCAGTGTTTGCTTGACCGGTTTATATCCCTTCAATATATTGAGGCTGTGTTCGCCCAACCTACGTGTGATTCCTGGCATATCAGAAGGGTGCCAGGCGAATATATCCCAGTTCTCGCGCAGGAACTCTCTTAGCGCGGCGTCTCGTTGGGTCTAGTTGTTCCCCGATAGATGTTGTCTTGTTGGGGTCCGTTGGATGGACTTGGAATTTGACTATTTCTTCTGCTGGTTTGAAGGAGGTGGATTTGGGTCGTTTGTCCAGGATTACATCGTCCCTATCCACCGTGGAGTGCACACTACAAGAAATATGCTATCTTGTGACCTCCACTATTGGTCACTGAAAGGTCATAGTTTTCATTTGCGACCTTTTTGTGACCAAAAACAGAAGGTCAAAAGCTGGCAGTCGTAAACTGAAATTAACGACCTTCTCTGTGAGAAGGTCGTGGACGATTTTGACCAAAATATGCCTATTGTTTTGTTTTGGTCACTAGCAGACTCCCCAGGCCACGTAGGCATCCGACGTGGCAATCTGATGTGGCACAAGAATCAGCCCGGTCCAATTCGATTTTCTACATGGGCCTAGCCCAACAATTCGGCCTATTTGTGTTTTTTTCTGTGTGTCAATTTTTGGTTTGGTTCATGGGCCAAGCCCAATATTGCAGCCTTTTTATTGTTGGGTTGTGGCCTTTTTGTCTAAACGAATTTAGTTTTTCTTTTTTTTCCAAAAGAAGGGTCCACTAGTCAGATGGGTCCCAGTTGTCAGGTTCTAGTAACAGGTTCCCATTTGTCATGTTGTGGTAAGTGGGTCCCATCAATTCAGACTCATATTCTTCATATTTCAAGCATTATTTAGATTTTCGGAGACAAAACACACGTGATACTTAAATAAGAGCAACCAGATCGCATAATACAAGCTCTATCCATTCCAATACATAAGACCATACTGCTTTACAAGCTCTACAAGTATAACAAGCTCTACAATTGTAATACTAACAAGCTCTACAAGTTCTTAGATTCAGACTCCTAACAAGCTCTACTAGATGAACAACATGCTGGACTCACTCGACGACCATAGTCAGGGCTGGGAACAAACAAAACAACAACATGGCTTCCACTGTCATCCTGTTACATGAATCAGAGAAGAATTAGAATAACTGGGGAAAATATATGTCGTAGCTAACAAAGTAAGAAACAATAGTTAACAAGTCTGAGTCATAGAAGCTAGAAGTGTCCCTTCAGAGAGACGAGAACTTAGAATTGATGCATGTATCTTATTCTAAACAGCATAAACACCATGGCAATAACAAATTAAGAGTAACAAGATCAGTGTTAGCAGAATTAAGTACAAGGCAATCACGGGTACCAATCCAGTGCAAGTTAATAGACAAAATACGTCAAAGTTACTCAGATTTACTAATGTGTTTTTCATACTACCAAGTTGAAGGTAAAAGATGTGTACTGATTCAACACTGCAAACTAATTTCTGAAAGCTTTACCAAAACATTGTTTAGTCACTTGGTGCTAAAGCGATAGATGTTGAACACTAACTGACAGCGATAGTAACAACCAGCAGGTACTGCACCTGCGACCGCCATCACTAGCTTGGAAGCAATAAGCACATCATAGGTAGGATAGGAATCATCCTAGTTTTGTGTTCACGAATCACCTAATAGGTACCGTGCCGCATAATTGATTCCCTGAACTCAGTATGCTACACTTGTCTATCCCAAATCAGGGCTCATGAATCCTCATCAAAGTGTGAAATTTTACCTGAAGTAGGGCAGTGGCCACATCGAAAACCACGTACAGATCAATGGTCTGCGGTGCATGAGAAGCACATCAGGAACCCAGCAGTCGCAAGTGGCAGACGAAAAAAATACTGCTAGGGAATCTGTACACGAATGAGGCATAGAGCAGCAAAATAAGATATATATTCATGATCTTCACAGCATGAATCCAAATCCTACGGCTGATAGTGGACCTTTTTATACTACAAAAGACACCTATACACGACCATTGACACCGTTCAAGAATCACAACGGCACACTAAGAACAATGACAGGCTCCGCAAGCCTGTGACATACTGTACACGGCAATAGGAGCAAAAATCTAATAAATTCATTACAGGCTTGCCAATAAAAATAACAAGTTACCTACACACAAGGAAACATAAACTTGAGAGGTTGAGATCAAGGCCTATCAACTACATCATATATATATATATATATGCATCAAAAAAACAAGGCCATATGGACCAATGCATCATAATTATCAGTTTTAAACACTACAGGATCAGGCCGACTGACCGAGCCTGATGAATCAATAGGTGTGAAATGCATTGACACTTTGCTCTGTCTTAAAATTGACAGCTATATTAATTTATATTTATACTCATTAGAGATAGTCATAATATTGGGACGTCGACACTCATCAAGATAACTCTAAAAGAGTTTGACAAGATATGCAACCCAGAATGTTTCAGGACTCTACACAGAATATAACTACAAAAACTGCAGCAGCAATACAGACCCAGGAGATATCTTGTGATAGCAGGCATCCCATAAGCCGCAGAAATGGCCAGAGCAGTGTCACCTGCAATAAGTACAACAAAAGAACCAAATTAATCTAGGATTACTGGGATGTGTAGCAGAATTGATGTGAAGAGATCAAAAAGGAACCGGATTAATTACCCTGTGAGAGTTCACGGGTTGACAAGGCACCTACACATGTCCAGCCGCCCTTCCATGACCGCCGGGATTCACCGCCCTCCTCGACATCCTCAGCTCCTTGGTCGCCACCCTGACCGATTGGACCGGTCCACTCGCCCAGGCCTCTCCCCTCTCCTCGATCACCCTGCATCGACGAGCCGCCTCAGATAGAATAGCCCACACTCCAAAAAATTGTAGAGAAACAAACCACACTCTGATTTGAAATCAAGTGCAAGAATGGCTGCAACACATACGACTAGCATGTTACGGTTGGTGGGTGATGGGGAAAATGCATGTGAAGTGCATAAATCACAGAGGGGTGTGTACAATACACACCATCTCGTTGGAAGCTAGTTTATACCTCCATCAACACCTCCCCCTCCTAGAATTTGTTCATTAGCAGCACTAACCTGCCAAAATAAATCTCAGTTATATAATTCACTATTGAATACAGAGAAAGATAATTGCTTCTATGCAAAATGTTACAGATGGAAGTAATAGAAGGATTTAGTAAAATGCTCACATAATAGATCATATCATCCAAGCTTGCAAAGGCTTAAGATCTAATTGGCTGAATGGATTTGTAATAAGATATTGGATTTATAAAGTTGTTGCAGAAGGGACTGCAACTTTCCACGTAGGCATCAAGGATGTGGCACACCTTTTGTAATCCAACATGAATTAATCAAGTTAATAAAGTATATTTCTTAGTCTAGCTTAGGAGTATTTATCATAAAGAACGAGCATGCATTACAGCACCTTGATGCACGGCCATGCGATTGTTTTTTTAGTGGATCAGGCATGCGGCCACCGACCATTGTTTGGTGATGCAGCAGTTTCATATGTAGCATAGTCACTTTTCAACGAAACATTCAACTAATAAAAGTAAAGGGAAATGATTCTAATCAGCCGGCGGATGAAAATTTGGCGTCCGTCGCCTCTGTTGCTTGACACGTGTCTTGCTTGACCACACACGTCTCTTTCCCTCTTCTTTTCTTGCAACAACATCATTGTTGCAGAACGGTAGAAGCGAATGATGACTTCACGAGTGCGTAATGCGCCTGTTGCAATTTTTGCAATATGCGCCTTGTTGCGGAAAATTAGGTGCGGCGGAGATTTTGTTGCAATTTTTTCAACAAGGGTCTTATTGCAGAAAAATAGGGAAGAAGAGGTTGTGCAACATGGGTCTTGCTGCAGGAGATTAGAGAAGAAAAGGTTTTGCAACAAGGGTTTTCTTGTAGAAGTTATCCTGCAACAACGTCCATGTTACAAAAACATTAAGATGAGAAAAAAAATCCGCAACATCATCTGTGTTGCAGAAGTCCGTCCGCAACAACGCTCATGTTTCGAAAAAGTTAAGGCGAAAAAAATCTACAAGAAAATCTCTGTTGCAAAAGTTTCCGCACCAAGAAATATGTGCAAACAATTCCGCAACACTGCCTTTGTTGCGATTGTGAGGAAAGAGTCGGACCAATGGATGCGCTAGATCAAACGGCTATAAAGGTGATGGATCTTTGAAAATAATCCGCCGGCGGACGCGTAGCGTCGCCCAAAAGTAAAACCATGGTGTGGAGCTTTACTTTGTAACTTTTAGTGTGTGAACTGAAATTATATTTGCAGGCAACAAACCTCCAGAATTTTGATTACTCATATACACAAGAGTACTTCATGGAGAAGATAAATACGTTACTTGTGGATTTGTAGAATATAAATACGCTAACATTTATCTAGATACATCATTGGCAGTAGTGTGTGCATAGGGATGTCGCTGTCTATGAGATGTGATTAATAGCAGAGGAGGTAGAATGTAGTTTCAGAGCATTTTCATAGTTTTGGATGCAGGGTTGATCCTACCTAGTCCAACATACAGAAGTGAAATGAAAATTGAGAAATTAGCTCATAGCATCGAACCCAATAGTGCACTTTGCAGCCATCATCCCTACAGGGGGCGAACCTTCCACTGTCAGTATAGGATGGTGGTTGTATAGTAAACTGTCAGCAGGTGGCCATTGAGCTTTAGAATGTCTGCCCCAGCAGCTCAATTCCCTTCAAATAGCTCTGCCCCAACAGCTCAATTCCAACCCCGGCAATCATTGCCACCACTGTTTCACACACACATGCATCTGAACTTTGCACCGCAGACCAAGCACAATCCAACAGAGTACGATGGGGCTAGCTACCATACACCAGACATTTTGAGGCTACTAGTGCGACGCCGACGAGGAGTTGGACCCAATTCACAGGTCCGCCCACCCGATGAGCGGAAGCAGGGCTGAATTGCGCTGCCTAGATCGCGAAATGGAGGGATGGAGGGGGATACCTTTTCGTTCTTGAAGCGGGTGCGGATGTTGCCGAGCTCCTTGTCGACGCGGAGGCGCTCCTGCTCCTTGTGTGGCAGTTGCGGATTTCACTGATGAAGACCGACAGCCCCCGCAGCTCGGACGGCGAAGGCCGGGCATTGCGCCGGATCCTTGGCCAGCTCGAGGAGGCGCTTGTGTGTGAGCACGTCCTCCGCCCTCTCCACGTTCACATCCATCGCGTAGCTGCACACAAACCCGAAACGCCAAAATAAAGAATCATCACTCATCAGCACCTCTGATAAAAAAGACAAATTTCCGTTGTTCCAGCTGGAAGCGGGTCAAATTTGAATTGTAGCTGCCTCATAGTTTGCTCTTTATTTTTTCCAAAAATTATTTCTAGGTACATAAGTATCTATTTAATCAGAGAAACATCAAAAGTTTTCCAAGATTCAACCACTAGCTAGGAACGGTCAAGCCAGCCGTTTTGACCGCATTTTGAAATGGGCATAAAAAATTCAAAAAAATAAAAAAATTGGAAAACCTTCGCATTGTGTCATTATATGTGGCCAAGTTACTAGGAAAAATAATAAACTTGAAATACGGCAAATTTTTTTAAAAGTGTTCTCAGAAACGAGCTATCATGTGTGGAGATCAATGTCTTTCAAGCCAAATGATCAATCTTATGGTCACATTCATGGCATAGTTTGTTCAAATGATCTCATATTGTGCACAAGGGTGCATATTGGAATGGCAAACAATGTTGCCTAAGGGAGTTTTCATTTTCTCTGCACGGAAAATTCATTTTTCATTTTTCGAGTGCCCGAAATGAGTTTATTTTGTGAAGGACCTGCAATATATTTATTGCAAAATTGGACCAAATCAATTTTCTAAAATACTAGGCCATATTTAATGCACAATTGACCAAATAGCTGGGTGTCAAAAGATTTTATCCACCTCTGACAAAAAAGTCAAATTTCCGCTGATCTAGTTGGAAGCAGGTCAAATTTGAACTGTAGCTGCCTCATAGTTTGCTCTTTATTTTTTCCAAAAATTATTTCTAGGTACATAAGTATCTATTTAATCAGAGAAACATCAAAAGTTTTCCAAGATTCAACCACTAGCTAGGAACGGTCAAACCCGCCATTTTGACCGCAGTTTGAAACGGGCATAAAAAATTCAAAAAAAAAAAAAAATTGGAAAACCTTCGCATTGTGTCATTATATGTGGCCAAGTTACTAGGAAAAATAATAAACTTGAAATACGGCAATTGTTTTTAAAAAAGTGTTCTCAGAAACGAGCTATCATGTGTGGAGATCAATGCCTTTCAAGCCAAATGATCAATCTTATGGCCACATTCATGGCTTAGTTTGTTCAAATGATCTCATATTGTACACAAGGGTGCATATTGGAATGGCAAACAATGTTTCCTAAGGGAGTTTTCATTTTCTTTGCACGAAAAATTCGTTTTTCATTTTTCGAGTGCCCGAAATTAGTTTACTTTGTGAAGGACCTACAATATATTTATTGCAAAATTGGATAAAATCAATTTTCTAAAATAATAGGCCATATTTAATGCACAATTGACCAAATAGCTGGGTGTCAAAAGATTTTATCCACCTCTCATGAAAAAGACAAATTTCGGCCGATTCAGTTGGAAACGGGTCAAATTTGAACTGTGGCTGGCTTATAGTTTGCTCTTTATTTTTTACAAAAATCATTTCTAGGTACATAAGTATCTATTTAATCAGAGAAATACCAAAAAATTCCAAGATTCAACCACTATCTAGGAACGGTCATTCCCGCCGTTTTGACCCCATTCTGAAATGGGCATAAAAAATTCAAAAAAATTCAAAAAATTGCAAAACCTTCGCATTGTGTCATTATATGTGGCCAAGTTACCAGGAAAAATAATAAACTTGAAATACGGTAATTATTTTAAAAAAGTGTTCTCAGAAACGAGCCATCATGCGTGAACATTCAGGGCTTTCAGGGCAGATGATCAATCTTATGGCCGCATTCATGGCATAGTTTGTTCAATAGATCTCATATTGTGCACAAGGGTGCATCTTGGAATTCTAAACAATGTTGCCTAAGGGAGTTTTCATTTTCTTTGCACGGAAAATACATTTTCCATTTTCCGAGTGCCCGAAATGAGTTTTTTTTGTGAAGGACCTACCATATATTTGTTGCAAAATTGGATCAAATCAATTTTCTAAAATACTAGGACATATTTAATGCACAATTGACAAAATGTTTGGGTGTCAAAAGTTTTGATCCACCTCTGGTGAAAAAGACAAATTCCCGCCGATTCAGCAGGAAGCTGGTCAAATTTGAACTGCACCTGCCTCATAGTTTCCTATTTATTTTTTCCAAAAATCATTTATAGTTACATAAGTACCTATTTAATCATAAATACATGGTTTGGTGGCGATATGTCCAGGTTTGGGCGGTGGCCGAGGCCCCCAACTCTAGAGCGCGTAAACTCGCATGCCCGCCGCGTGGTCACCGCGTGACCGTGGTGTTGCCCTATGTTCTGGGCATCCTAGGCATGTCTAGTGGGTTGGGCACTCCCCAGGTAGGTGCTAGGAAGAAAATTACAACATAAGATTCTCACGAGGAGACCGATCGATGCTCAAACATGAATTAGCAGCCAAGTGTTTGATTAGCGGTATGGGAAATGTACAAGGCTAATGGGCGTCAGTTTTGGCTGAGGATGATCAGTTACTAAGAAGACCGTCTTCACAAATTTTCAGCTCAAAAGGAGGAGCCTAGGTGGTACTTGCTTTGCAAACTACCACACTGGACATAAATACGAATGTTGAAGCTCGGCTCAAAATAATGAATGGATTGAGCTGGCATTTGGTGGAGGATGGTTATTTGGGAATAGGAAAGCACTGTAGAAAATGGATACTATTTGGACATGCCAAAATGGTACTTCCTTCACAAACTGTTATTCTGAACAGAATAGGAAAATGAATATTTTTAAATTATTTTTGAACTAGGCAAGGAAGGTTTTTACATATTTGACGAAGATATGACCCAAAGAATTTATGAGATTTTTTTGGGAATTTTGGGAATGACAGAAATATAGGTTGCTTCACAACCTAGGGCAAAAACTGCCACATGGACATGACACATAGGCAAAATTGATGAGGTGGCACCTAGTCATAGCAACCTACCACAATTTACAAGGCTATGACCATCTATATTGGTCGTTAACAACTAGAAATAAGGCAGCAGACTAGTGCTGTTTGCTTTATGACCATTTCATGTAAGGAAATTACGACCTTTCTGACCAAAATGGTCGCAATGGTTTAGGGTTTGGAGCCCCCCGAACAGCTTTTGACCAATTGGTCTGAAATGGTCAAAGATCTGACCAATTCTTCCAGGGTCACTGACAGAAGGTCACTAGTTGACATATTTCTTGTAGTGGCAATGCGGTTATTTCTTCGGTCGCGAGGGCTTCATATAATGCCTCAAGGGCTAGGGATGCGGTTTTATTTTCGGCGCGGAGTGCTATGTCCGGATCACTGGCGAGAGTGATTATGCCGTTCGGCCCGGGCATCTTGAGCTTCATATACCCGTAGTGAGGTATAGCTTGGAAGCGTGTAAATGCATCTCGCCCCAATAGGGCATGATATCCACTGTTGAAAGGGGCCACTTGGAAGGTTATTTCTTCAGACCGATAGTTCTCCGGTGTGCCGAATACCACGTCAAGCGTGATTTTTCTCGCGCATCGCGCCTCCCGACTGGGAATAATTCCTTGGAAGGTCGTGTTACTTTGCTCGATGCGGCTCCTGTCTATTTCCATTTTGCTGGGTGTATCCTCGTAAATGAGGTTTAGTACACTGCCGCCGTCCATGAGAACCTTGGTGAGCGGAAAGCCGTCCACGATCGGACTGAGGACCAAGGCAGCTGGTGCCCGGACTGTCCTGAATTTTGGTTCGCCACCGGCATTAAAAGTTATGGCCGTGTTGTTCCAAGGGTTTATTGCTGCGATTTGGCAGACTTCGGCGAGGTTGCGGAGTGCCCTTTTGCGCTTATTGTTTGAAGCGAAGGTCTTGAAGACCGTCAATACTCTGAGGTCGTCATCTTCTGGGGATGTTGCTCTGGGGTGTTTTTGGTGAGGATATCCTCGCCACTCTTGGCCACCTGCCGGGCCGGGGTATCCAACATGCTCTAAGGCTATGGGTTGATATGGTATCCGGTGTTGTGTGTATTTTGCATGGCCCATCGAGCCATCCCTCCAGAACGGTTCCGTGCCCCGTAATGGGCTTATATTTTTTACTATTGGGACGAGCGTGCCGCGAGGGTGCGTCCTTTTAGCCTGAACAAGGGGTTGGGTGGAAACCGGCAGTTCCCAGTGGGCTGCCTGAGTTTTCCAGGTGCTTTCCATTGTGCAGTACTTGTGTACTATGGTTGCCAAGTCTGCGAAGTGTGACACACGATGGCAGTTGATGGCATTGAGCATTCGTTCATCCGTGCAATTGTTGCAAAATGCTGAGATCGCGTCTCCGTCGCGGGAATCTCTAATCTTGTCTTTGACAAGGAGGAATCAGGCCCAGAAGTGATAGACCATTTCCTGAGACCGATGTTGTATGCCCATGAGAGCACTAATATCTGGGCGGGAGGGTGGATTTAAATCCGAATCCTGACCCAATTTGGGATTCCGAGTCTGAAGGACTTCCGAACTTAATAGTTTAGGCTCCGGGATATCAACTGATTTTTTATGCTTGTCATCCGATTCTATGTTCGGAGGACAAGGCGTGTCTTTCTGCAGGCAGGTGTCCGGCTCTTCAAGCTCAGAGATCCGAACATAGTTCACCCTCAATATAGAGGAAGTGATCGGTGGAGTTTTAATTTCTCTCAGGTCGGGTTTAAGCCCAATCCGATCATAGTATATGGTGACCCCCAGGGCGGCGATGCGATCTAGGAGCTCGTTTAAAGACGACAACTCCGCCGGATCCATCTGCTTGGAGTATTTGGAGTCAACATGGAGGGGATTTTCGATGACCCGAGAAGTCATCGTCGGCTTAACGGCCAAACGGGCGGTCATGGTAAAGCCGCCCAGTCGGAGGATTTGGCCTGGGGCCAGTGCTCCTCCAGAGGTGACATTGTCCTTGAGAACAAGGCGAGCCATTGATCCTATCTTTCGACGTCACAGCGGAACTCTGAATGAAAGCACCAATGTCGGTGTCAAAACTGGCGGATCTCAGGTAGGGGGTCCCGAACTCTGAACTCTGAATGAAAGATCCTAATGATATTTAGTGGTTGCGGATGCTTGCTAGAGTTCCAATCATAAGCTCATATGATCCAAGTAGAGAAAATATGTTAGCTCATGCCTATCCCTCATATAAAATTGCATGAATGATTACCGGTCTAGTTATTGATTGCCTAGGGACAAATAACCTTCTTGTTGACAAAAACCTTTCTACTAAGAAACTAAATTTAATTATCTCGTGATACGTCTCCAACGTATCTATAATTTTTGATTGCTCCATGCTATATTATCTACTGTTTTGGACTATATTGGCCTTTATTTTCCACTTTTATATTATTTTTGGGACTAACCTATTAACCGGAGGCCCAGCCCAGAATCGATGTTTTTTGCCTATTTTAGTGTTTCAGAGAAACAGAATATCAAACGGAGTCCAAACGGAATAAAATCTTTGGGAACGTGATTTTCTCACCGAACGTGATCCAGGGGACTTGGACCCTACTCTAAGGCATCAGAGAGGTGGTCACGAGGGTGGGGGCGCCCCCCTAGGGCGCGCCCCCTGCCTCGTGGGCCCCTCGAAGCTCCACCGACGTACTCCTTCCTCCTATATACCTACGTACCCCCAAACGATCAGAACAGAAGCCAAAAACCTAATTCCACCGCCACAACTTTCTGTATCCATGAGATCCCATCTTGGGGCCTGTTCCGGAGCTCCGCCGGAGAGGGCCGTCATCACGGAGGGCTTCTACATCATCATAGCCCCTCCGATGAAGTGTGAGTAGTTTACCTCAGACCTTCGATTCCATAGTTAGTAGCTTTGAATAATATTTGAATCTTCTCTAAATTCTTTTATGTATGATTGGTTATCTTTGCAAGTCTCTTCGAATTATCAGTTTCGTTTGGCCTACTAGATTGGTTTTTCTTGCCATGGGAGAAGTTCTTAGCTTTGGGTTCGATCTTGCGGTGTCCTTTCCTAGTGACAGAAGGGGCAGCAAGGCACGTATTGCATCATTGCCATCGAGGATAACAAGATGGGGTTTATTTCATATTGCATGAATTTATCTCTCTACATCATGTCATCTTGATTAAAGCGTTACTCTGTTTTTAACTTAATACTCTAGATGCATGTTGGATAGCGGTCGATGAGTGGAGTAATAGTAGTAGATGCAGGCAGGAGTCGGTCTACTTGTCTCGGACGTGATGCCTATATACATGATCATACCTAGATATTCTCATAACTATGCTCAATTCTGTCAATTGCTCAACACTAATTTGTTCACCAACCGTAGAATACTTATGCTCTTGAGAGAAGCCACTAGTGAAACCTATGGCCCCTGGGTCTATTCTCATCATATCATTCTCCATCACTTTAATCTTGCTATTCTTTTTACTTTTCCTTTTACTTTTCAATTTGCATCTCTATACCAAAAATACCAAAAACGTTATCTATCAGTTCTCACTCTCGTGAGTGACCATGAAGGGATTGACAACCCCTAATCGCGTTGGTTGCGAGTTGCTATTGTTTTGTGCAGGTACGAGGGACTTGAGCGTGGCCTCCTACTGGATTGATACCTTGGTTCTCAAAAACTGAGGGAAATACTTACGCTACTCTGCTGCATCATCCTCTCCTCTTCGGGGAAAACCAACGCAAGCTAAAGAGGTAGAAATAAGAATTTCTGGCGCCGTTGTCGGGGAGTCTACACAAAAAGTCAACATACCAAGTACCCATCGCAATCCCTATCTCTCGCATTACATTAGTTGCCATTTGCCTCTCGTTTTCCTCTCCCCCACTTCACCCTTGTCGTTTTATTTGCCCTCTCCTTCTCCTTCTCCTTCTCCTCCTCCTTTTCCCATTTGCCTTTTTCTCGTTTGCCTTTTGTTTGCTCGTGTGTTGGATTGCTTGCTTGTCGCGATGGCTCAAGATACTACCAAATTGTGTGACTTCAGCAATACAAATAATAATGATTTCCTTAGCACTCCGATTGCTCCTCTTGCCAATACTGAATCTTGTGAAATCAATACTGCTTTGTTGAATCTTGTTATGAAAGATCAATTCGCCGGCCTTCCTAGTGAAGATGTCGCTACTCATCTTAATAGCTTCGTTGATTTATGTGATATGTAAAAGAAAAAAGATGTCGATAATGATGCCGTTAAACTGAAGCTATTTCCTTTTTCGCTTAGAGATCGTGCTAAAGCTTGGTTTTCATCTTTGCCTAAAAATAGTATTGATTCTTGGAACAAGTGCAAAGATGCTTTTATCTCTAAGTATTTTCCTCTCGCTAAGATTATCGCTCTTAGAAATGACATTATGAATTTTAAGCAACTTGATCATGAACATGTTGCACAAGCTTGGGAGACAATGAAATTAATGCTACGTAATTGTCCCACTCATGGTTTGAATTTGTGGATGATTATACAAAAAAATATGCCGGATTGAATTTTGCTTCTAGAAATCTTTTAGATTCGGCCGCGGGAGGCACTTCTTTGGAAATCACTTTAGGAGATGCTACTAAACTCCTAGATAATATTATGGTTAATTATTCTCAATGGCACACTGAAAGATCTACTAATAAAAAGTGCATGCGATAGAAGAAATCAATGTTTTGAGTGGAAAGATGGATGAACTTATGAAATTATTTGCTACTAAAAGTGTTTCTTCTGATCCTAATGATATGCCTTTGACTACTTTGATTGAGAATAATAATGAATCTATGGATGTGAATTTTGTTGGTAGGAATAATTTTGGTAACAACGCGTATAGAGGGAATTTTAATCCTAGGCCTTATCCTAGTAATCCTTCTAATAATTATGGAAATTCCTACAGCAATTCTTATGGAAATTTTAATAAGATGCCCTCTGAATTTGAGAATAGTGTCAAAGAGTTTATGAATTCACAAAAGAATTTTAATGCTTTGCTTGAAGAGAAATTGCTTAAAGTTGATGATTTGGCTAGGAACGTTGATAGAATTTCTCTTGAGGTTGATTCTTTAAAGCTTAGATATATTCCTCCTAAGCATGATATCAATGAATCTCTCAAAGCCATGAGAATTTCCATTTATGAGTGCAAGGAAAGAACCGCTAGGATGCATGCTACGAAAGATGCCTTTATTAAAGCGTGTTCTTCCAATCCCTATGAAAATCAAGAAGAAGATCTAAAAGTTATTGATGTGTCCCCTATCAAATCTTTGTTTTGCAATATGAATCTTGGTGAAACTGAATATGATCTTCCTATACCTAGAAGGCATTCTAAAAATTTGGAGTATTTAGACGTTCATGATGAAATTGATGAAAGTGGGATTGAAAGAAATAAAACCCTAGATGTTGCTAAACCCACTATATTGGATTTCAAGGAATTTAATTATGAAAGTTGCTCTCTAATTGATTGTATTTCCTTGTTGCAAGTCGTGCTAAATTCTCCTCATGCTTATAGTCAAAAGAAAGCCTTTACCGAACATATTGTTGATGCCTTGATGCAACCCTATGAAGAAAAACTTGAGTTGAAAGTTTATATCCCTAGAAAACTCTATGATGAGTGGGAACCAACTATTAAAATTAAAATTAAAGATCATGAGTTTTATGCTTTGTGTGATTTGGGTGCTAGTGTCTCCACTATCCCCAAAACTTTGTGTGATTTGCTAGATTTCCATGACTTTGACGATTGCTCTCTAAACTTGCATCTTGTGGATTCCACTATTAAAAAAACCTATGGGAAGAATTAATGATGTTATTATTGTTGCAAATAGGAATTATATGCCCGTAGATTTTATCGTTCTTGATATAGATTGCAATCGTTCTTGCCCTATTATTCTTGGTAGACCTTTCCTTAGAACGGTTGGTGCGATTATTCATATGAAGGAAGGGAATATTAGATTTCAATTTTCATTAAAGAAGGGCATGGAAAACTTTCCTAGAAATAAAATAATATTGCCATATGAAACTATCATGAGAGCTACCTATGGATTGCCTACCAAATATGGCAATACCTAAATCTATCCTCGCTTTTATGCCTAGCTAGGGGCGTTAAACGATAGCGCTTGTTGGGAGGAAACCCAATTTTATTTTGATTTTTTGTTTTTGATTGTGTTGAATAAATAATCCATCTACCTTATGTTTATATATGGTTTTGTGTTTTAATTAGTGTTTGTGCCAAGCTAGACCTATTGGATCTTCTTGGATGATAGTTATTTGATCTTGTTGTAATTTTCAGAAACTTTGTGCTTAGTGCCCGAATTATTAAAAATCACCAGAACGTGATAAAATTCTGATTCCAATTTCTGATGATCAATAAACAAATTGTATAGCTCTTCTAATTTTGGTAGATTTTTTGCAGTTCCGGAAGTTTGCATTAGTTACAGATTACTACAGACTGTTCTGTTTTTGACAGATTCTGTTTTTCGTGTGTTGTTTGCTTATTTTGATGAATCTATGGTTAGTAAAATAGTTTATAATCCATAGAGAAGTTGGAATACAATAGTTTTAACACCAATATAAATAAATAATGAGTTCATTACAGTACCTTGAAGTGGTTTTATGTTTTCTTTCTCTAACGGAGCTCACGAGATTTCTATTGAGTTTTGTGTTGTGAAGTTTTCAAGTTTTGGGTGAAATCTTTTGATGGATTATGGAACAAGGAGTGGCAAGAACCTAAGATTGGGGATGCCCATGGCACCCCCAAGATAATCCAAGGACACAAAAAAGTCAAAGCTTGGAGATGCCCCGGAAGGCATCCCCTCTTTCGTCTACTTCCATCGGTATTTTACTTGGAGCTATATTTTTATTCACCAACGTGATATGTGTTTTGCTTGGAGAATATTGTATTATTTGTGTCTTTGTTTGTTAGTGTGCGACAATCATACTTACTGTACACACCTTTGAGAGAGCCATTTATGAATTAAAATTTGTTAGAATATCTTTGTGCTTCACTTATATCTTTTGAGCTATGTAGTTTTGCTCTATGTGCTTCACTTATATCTTTTGAGCGTGATAATTTTGCTCTATGTGCTTCACTTAGATATTTTAGAGCACGGTGATGGATTTGTTTTAAAGAAACTATTGATCTTTCATGCTTCACTTAGATCATTTTGAGAGTCTTAATAGCATGGTAAATTGCTTAATGTTAATATGCTTGGTATTCAAGATTTGTGAAATTTTCTTTTGAGTGCATTGAATACTAAGAAAAGATTGAAGCATGATAATTGTTTTGAGATATGGAGGTGATAATATTAGAGTCATGCTAGTTGAGTAGTTGGGAATTTAAAGAATACTTGCGTTGAAGTTTGTGATTCCCGTAGCATGCACGTATGGTGAACCGTTATGTAACAAAGTCGGAGCATGAGGTGTTTATTGATTGTCCACCTTATGAGTGGCGGTCGGGGACGAGTGATGGTCTTTTCCTACCAATCTATCCCCCTAGGAGCATGCGCATAATACTTTGCTTTGATAACTTCTAGATTTTTGCAATAAGTATATGAGTTCTTTATGCCTAATGTTGAGTCCATGGATTATATGCACTTTTCCCATCTTTCCACCATTGCTAGCCTCTCTAATACCGCGCACCTTTCGCCGGTATCATACACCCACCTTATCCCTTCCTCAAAACAGCCACCATACCTACCTATCATGGCATTTCCATAGCCACTCCGAGATATATTGACATGCAACTTTCCACCTTTCCGTTTATTATGCCACGCTCCATCATTGTCATATTGCTAGCATGATCATGTAGTTGACATAGTATTTATGGCAAAGCCACTATTCATAATTCTTTCATACATGTCACTCTTGATTCATTGCATATCCCGGTACACCGCCGGAGGCATTCATATAGAGTCATATCTTGTTCTAAGTATCGAGTTGTAATTGTTGAGTTGTAAGAAAAATAAAAGTGTGATGATCATCATTTTTAGAGCATTGTCCCAAGTGAGGAAAGAATGATGGAGACTATGATTCCCCCACAAGTCGGGATGAGACTCCGGACGAATAAATAAAAAAAAGAAAAAAAAGAGGCCATAAAAAAAGAGAAGGCCCAAATAAAAAAATGAGAGAAAAAGAGAGAAGGGACAATGCTACTATCCTTTTACCACACTTGTGCTTCAAAGTAGCACCAAGATCTTCATGATAGAGAGTCTCCTATGTTGTCACTTTCATATACTAGTGGGAATTTTTCATTATAGAACTTGGTTTGTATATTCCAATGATGGGCTTCCTCAAAATGCCCTAGGTCTTCGTGAGCAAGCGAGTTGGATGCACACCCACTTAGTTTCTTTTGTTGAGCTTTCATATACTTATAGCTCTAGTGCATCCGTTGCATGGCAATCCCTACTCACTCACATTGATATCTATTAATGGGCACCTCCATAGCCCGTTGATATGCCTAGTTGATGTGAGACAATCTTCCCCTCTTTTTATCTTCTCCACAACCACCGTTCTATTCCACATATAGTGCTATATCCGTGGCTCACGCTCATGTATTGCGTGAAGGTTGAAAAAGTTTTGAAAATGTTAAAATATGAAACAATTGCTTGGCTTGTCATCGGGGTTGTGCATGATTTAAATACTTTGTGTGGTGAAGATGGAGCATAGCCAGACTGTATGATTTTGTAGGGATAACTTTCTTTTGCCATGTTATTTTGAGAAGACATAATTGCTTTATTAGTATGCTTGAAGTATTATTATTTTTATGTCAATATGAACTTTTGTCTTGAATCTTTCGAATCTGAATATTCATACCACAATTAAGAAGTTTTACATTGAAATTATGTCAAGTAGCACTACGCATCAAAAATTCTTTTTTTATCATTTACCTACTCGAGGACGAGCAGGAATTAAGCTTGGGGATGCCTGATACGTCTCCAACGTATCTATAATTTTTGATTGCCCCATGCTATATTATCTACTGTTTTGGACTATATTGGGCTTTATTTTCCACTTTTATATTATTTTTGGGACTAACCTATTAACCGGAAGCCCAGCCCAGAATTGATGTTTTTTTGCCTATCTCAGTGTTTCAGAGAAACAGAATATCAAACGGAGTCCAAACGGAATAAAATCTTCGGGAACGTGATTTTCTCACCGAACGTGATCCAGGGGACTTGGACCCTACGCCAAGGCATCGGAGAGGCGGTCACGAGGGTGGGGGCTCCCCCCCCCAGGGCGTGCCCCCTGCCTCGTGGGACCCTCGAAGCTCCACCGACGTACTCATTCCTCCTATATATACCTACGTACCCCCAAACGATCAGAACAGGAGCCAAAAACCTAATTCCACCGCTGCAACTTTCTGTATCCACGAGATCCCATCTTGGGGCCTGTTCTGGAGCTCCGTCGGAGAGAGCCGTCATCACGGAGGGCTTCTACATCATCATAGCCCCTCCGATGAAGTGTGAGTAGTTTGCCTCAGACCTTCGGGTCCATAGTTAGTAGCTAGATGGCTTCTTCTCTCTTTTTGGATCTCAATACAAAGCTCTCCCCCTCTCTTGTGGAGATCTATTTGATGTAATCTTCTTTTTGCGGTGTGTTTGTTGAGACCGATGAATTGAGGGTTTATGATCAAGTCTATCTATTAATGATATTTGAATCTTCTCTGAATTCTTTTATGTATGATTGGTTATCTTTGCAAGTCTCTTCGAATTGTCAGTTTGGTTTGGCCTACTAGATTGGTTTTTCTTGCCATGGGAGAAGTGCTTAGCTTTGGGTTCGATCTTGCGGTGTCCTTTCCCAATGACAGAAGGGGCAGCAAGGCACATATTGCATCGTTGCCATCGAGGATAACAAGATGGGGTTTATTTCATATTGCATGAATTTATCTCTCTACATCATGTCATCTTGCTTAAAGCGTTACTCTGTTTTTAACTTAATACTCTAGATGCATGCTGGATAGCGGTCGATGAGTGGAGTAGTAGTAGTAGATGCAGGCAGGAGTCGGTCTACTTGTCTCGGACGTGATGCCTATATACATGATCATACCTAGATATTCTCATAACTATGCTCAATTCTGTCTATTGCTCAACAGTAATTTGTTCACCCGCCGTAGAATACTTATGCTCTTGAGAGAAGCCACTAGTGAAACCTATGGCCCCTGGGTCTATTATCATCATAGCAATCTCCATCACTTTAATCTTGCTTTGCTTTTTACTTTGCCTTTTACTTTTCACTTTGCATCTCTATACCAAAAATACCGAAAACATTATCTATCAGTTCTCACTCTCGTAAGTGGTCGTGAAGGGATTGACAACCCCTAATCGTGTTGGTTACGAGTTGTTATTGTTTTGTACAGGTACGAGGGACTTGAGTGTGGCCTCCTACTGTATTAATACCTTGGTTCTCAAAAACTGAGGAAAATACTTACGCTACTCTGCTGCATCATCCTCTCCTCTTCGGGGAAAACCAACGCAAGCTCAAGAGGTAGCATCTCGCAAAGTACTCCTAGTTTTATTCTTGCAAAGTAGCTCTAGCATCACACCTACAAAATAGTTTCATACTTGGTTTAGGTAAAGCAAACGTCAAGTGTGCGTAGAGTTGTATCGGTGGTCGATAGAACTTGAGGGAATAATATTCTACCTTTAGCTCCTCGTTGGGTTCGGCACTCTTATTTATCGAAGAAGGCTACAAATGATCCCCTATATTTGTGGGTTATCAGCAGGCGATGCCGGGTAGTGCGCCGGGATCGACGCCGGCCACGGAGATGCCGGTCAGGGAGGGCAGCGCCCAGGTTGTCGTGCTGCCACAGGCCGCCGGGATGCCGGAGCGAGCACCAGGAAGCAGCCCTACCGCCAGGATGCAGCCATCCCCGAGCGGCAGCCAGCGATGCCATGGTCGGGCCGCGCAGTCTGGAGGAGGCGGCGATGGATGCCGTGCGCCAGCAGCTCCGCGGGCACAAGGGCCATTTGCAGGCCTTTGTCCAGAGCGAGCTAGAGTGGACGCGGGAGCTGGAGCGCGTCGTGGTGGTAAGGTTTCTTCACTTGGCTTGGTTCGTGGGTGATCAATGGGGGCGCGCCAGTGCACCCACTAGGTGTAGCCCCCGAGGCCCGGGTCGGGTCTTATGTGCACTTTTAACTGTTGATGACACTTGCTCTCCTGCAGCATCTGCATGGCCTGCGAGTCGGCACACATAACTGGTTGCTGGAGAAATATCGCGCCATCATGGCACAGCTTGCCGTCAAGGAGGAGGCGCTTTGCCTGGCCAATCGTATGCCTTGCATGCCTTCATGGGGCGCACCAGCGCACCCACTAGGTGTAGCCCCTGAGATTCGGGCCAACTGTGAAGCAGTTGGGTCGAATCTTAAGGCATTTTTCTTCTTTCTTCCAACGTCTGACTTGAAATTCTGCCCTGCAGGCACCGCGGCCGAGCTGCCAGACCTCCGAACCCGGCTGGCCGAAGCCGGCCAGCTGCCCGACCAAGCGACCGCCAACAACAACCAGCTCTAGGCCGAGGTGGAGCGGCTGAAGGCGGATCCTGCCAAGGCAAGGGAGGACCACCAGGCGGAGCTCGTCCGGCGGAGGGATGAGCGCGAGAAGGTGGCTGCCGCGAAGGATGACGAGCTAAAGAAGGTCGTCGAGAGGCATGCCAAGCTCGATAAGGCGCTTGAGGCACGCGGCCGCACGTGGGACCTATAGCGGAACGATATGTTGTGTGTGGTGCAGCATTTGGACGGAGTCCTCCTCCGTAAATGTTTCTTCGATTGCCCAACCGGTTTGTGCGCTGAACGAACCTTTGCATGGCTGATTGATTCCCTTCTTCTTGCACCAGGGGCCTTCCCGGGTACGCAGGATATCGCAGAGGAGGACGTGCGCCACCACCGGATCGCCCAGATGGATGCGGGTGCCACGGTCGACCCGCACGTCGCCTGGACCTTCGCGGAACTTGTGCATGCCGCCGAAGCTCACTTGAAGACCGTCGACAAGCAGATGTTGAGGTTGTTCAAGGCCAGGTTGGGCACGATGACCTCCCTTTGGCCAGAGGCGGTGGCGCCTAACAGCGTCACGCGGTTGGCGCGCTGGCTGGAGGCCGGCGTGGGACGGCTCCATGCATGGAGAGTCTCCGCAGCTCGCGTCGGCACAGACTTGGCCCTGCGCTTTGCCATGTCATGGTATCCAGACCTAAGTCTGCAGCATCTGGCATCCTAGCGGTCTGGCGCGGAGGCCCACTTAGAGGAGAGGGCATGCCGGATCACCGGGCGAACCAGCTATCTTGCCTCGTTCACCGCGCACGACGAGTTCAACGTGCAGGGGATGAAAGATGATACGTCTCCAACGTATCTATAATTTTTGATTGTTCCATGCTGTTATATTATCATTATTGGATGTTTTACAATCATTTATAGTCATTTTATATCATTTTTTGGTACTAACCTATTGACATAGTGCCAAGTGTGAGTTGTTGTTTTTTCCATGTTTTTACATCGCAGAAAAACAATATCAGATGGAGTCCAAATGCCCCGAAACTTTACGGAGACCTTTTATGGGCCAGAAGGAACACAACGGGCCCTGGCTGTGCCTGGGGGGTGCCCCAAGGGGGCACAAACCACCAGGGCGCGCCAGGAGGCCCGGGCGCACCCTGGTGAGTTGTGCCCACCTTGGGTGCCCCCCAGACCTCCTCTTTGCTCTATAAATACCCCAATATTACAGAAACCCTAGGGGAGTCGACGAAATATTCATCCAGCCACCGCAAAGTCCAGAACCACTAGATCTAATGAATGGCGTTCACCACCTCCATTGGTGCCTCTTCGATGATGCGTGAGTAGTTCTTTGTAGACCTTCGGGTCCGTAGTTAGTAGCTAGATGGATTTCTCTCTCTCGCAGGATTCTCAATACAATGGTCTCTTGGAGATCCATATGATGTAACTCTTTTGCGGTGTGTTTGTTGGGATCGATGAACTGAGTTTATGATCAGATCTATCTTTTATATCCATGAAAGTTAATTGAGTTTCTTTGATCTCTTATATGCATGATTGCTTGTAGCCTCGTATTTCTTCTCCGATATTTGGGTTTTGTTTGGCCAACTTGATCTATTTATGTTGCAATGGGAAGAGGTGCTTTGTAGTGGGTTCGATCTTACGGTGCTTGATCCCAGTGACAAAGGGAAATGACACGTATGTATCGTTGCTACTAAGGATAAAATGATGGGGTCTATCTCTACATAGATAGATCTTGTCTACATCATATCATCGTTCTTATTGCATTACTCCATTTCTCCATGAACTTAATACACTAGATGCATGCTGGATAGCGGTCGATGTGTGGAGTAATAGTAGTAGATGGAGGCAGGATTCGGTCTACTAATCTTGGACCTGATGCCTATATAATGATCATTGCCTGGATATCGTCATAATTATTTGAAGTTCTATCAATTGCTCAACAGTAATTTGTTCACCCACCGTTTGCTATTTTTCTCGAGAGAAGCCACTAGTGAAACCTACGGTCCCGGGTCTTCTTTCTCTTATATTTTCCTTTGCGATCTACTTTTTCCTTGCATTTATTTTCAGATCTATTAGACCAAAAATACAATAATACCTCACTTGAGGCGTCGTACCCCAAAAGGGATTGACAACCCCTTTAACACGTCGGGATGCGAGGATTTGTTATCTCTGTGCAGGGGTTGTTTACGTTGTGTTGCTTGGTTCTCCTACTGGTTCGATAACCTTGGTTTCATATCTGATGAAAATACCTACCACAGATGTGCTGCATCATCCCTTCCTCTATGGGGAAATACCAATGTAGCTTCAAGCAACATCAGAGGACGTCGGAGAGCTTCCGAGTGACTACTTCGGCCTGGCGCTCGATGATCCGGCCGTCAGCTCCGCCAAGACGGATGCCTACATGGACAACGAGGCCACTCTGGACGACACCGATGTCTCGGCGGAACCGGAGGCCAACGCGGAGGAGCTGACACAGACTGATGTCGGCGCGGCGACTACGACCAGCACGGAGGAGCCGGCAAGCGCGCAACCCAGTGTGGCTACTTCTTGATGCCAACTTGTCCTTTTTGTTATGAACTTTGTTAAGTAGCAGGTCCACCAACTGGGGGTGTAGGGGAATGTAATGAACTCTGGCCATGGGCCTTTTGTGATGTAAACATTTTGCGGGTGTTCATGCCCTTGCTTTCTGTTCTTAGGCTTTTTCTCGCTTGCCCCCTCTTCATGCGGAAACTTAGTGTGGTGGTGCCGGATGGGACGATCCAGCCGATCCAACTTAGCAAATCTCTGTGTTCCGGTGCGTTTGGCCCTTGGCACTTGCTAGCCGAACAGCCGGAGCCGGACTGTGGCTTAGGGCGAAGGGGAGGGCCTTGGCGACTCAGACACGCCGAAATGGACTAAGGGGATGACGGGTGCGGTCGTCGGCGAGCCCCTGATCCCCCAAGCCAGATGAACCGACCCGGCAGGGGAACAAAAATTGCAAAGTTGTGCGGGATACGGTATTTGGTAGAAAAGGTATCCCCCGAGTGTCGTTCGGGGGTCATACTGGTCTCATTAAACTTCAAAAAGGTAGCGATACATACGTGCATACGGCTATCTGTAAAACAGGCGGAGGAGCTCTGCATTCCATGGCCGACTTGTCTCTTTGTTGGCTGTGTCTCTCTTGTGTTTGCTCCGCTTGCGTGCATCGATGAGGTAGTAGGCGTTGTCGTCACATAGGGCTTTGCTGACGATGAATGGCCCTCCGAAGGGGAGGGTAGTTTGTGCTGCTCAGCTTGCTGCTGGACGAGTCAGAGTACGCGGTCGCCCTCGCGGAATGCGAGGGACTTGATCTTCTTGATGTGGTAGTGCCATAGGCTTTGCTGGTAGATGGCTGATCGGCTGAGGGCCGCTAGGCACGCCTCCTCGAGCAGGTCGACATCATCTTCGCAGGCTTCCTTGGCTTCGGCTTCCGTGTACATGGTGACTCGGGGTGAGTCGAACTCGATGTCAGTCGGGGTGATTGCTTCGGCTCCATACACGAGGAAGAACGGGGTGAACCCGGTCGAATGATTCAGCGTTGTCTAGAGACTCCAGCGGACGGCCGACAGCTCGTCGAGCCAGCTTCCGGGTGAGCGGGTGAGGGGCTCGACGAGTCGTGGCTTAATGCCGCCTAGGATCAGGCCGTTTGCCTGCTAGACCTGGCCGTTGGATTGGGGGTGAGCGACGGAGGCCAAGTCGAGCCGGATGCTGGATACCGAGAAGTGTTGCACCAGCGCGCCCTTGGTGAAGTTGGTGCCGTTGTCCGTGATGATGTCGTGCGATATGCTGTAGCGAACTGTGATGTCTTTGATGAACCGAACGGTCGTCGGCCCGTCCAGTTTCTTGATCGACCGTGCCTTGATCCACTTGGTGAACTTGTCAACGCCCACCAACAAGTGTGGCATGCCGCCTCGGGCGGTGATGAAGGGCCCCACAATGTCGAGCCCCCAGACGTCAAAGGGCCAGGTGATCGGGGTGGTTTGGAGGGCAAAAACTAGCTGGTGGCTGCGCTTGCTGAAGCGTTGGCAGCCCTCCCACTTGAGGACGAGTGACTTGGCGTCTTTGAGGGCCGTGGGCTAGTAGAAACCGTTGTGGAAGGCTTTGCCACCAGCGACCTCGAGGCGGCGTGGTGCCTGCACTCGTCCTGGTGGATGTCGAGTGATACGTCTCCAACGTATCTCTAATTTTTGACTGCTCCATGCTATATTATCTACTGTTTTGGACTATATTGGGCTTTATTTTTCCACTTTTATATTATTTTTGGGACTAACCTACTAACCGGAGGCCCAGCCCAGAATTGCTATTTTTTGCCTATTTCAGTGTTTTGAAGAAACGGAATATCAAACGGAGTCCAAACAGAATAATCCTTTCTGGAACGTGATTTTCTCCCCGAATATGACCCAGGAGACTTGGACCCTACGCCAAGGAAGCTTCCAGGTGGGCACGAGGTAGGGGGGCGCGCCCTACACCCCTAGGCGCGCCCCCACCCTCATGGGCCCACCGAGGCTCCACCGACGTACTTCTTCCTCCTATATATACGCACGTATCGCCAAACGAATAGAACAGGAGCCAAAAACCTAATTCCACCGCCGCAACTTTCTATATCCACGAGATCCCATCTTGGGGCCTGTTCCGGAGCTCCGCCGGAGAGGGCCGTCATCACGGAGGGCTTCTACATCATCATAGCCTCTCCGATGAAGTGTGAGTAGTTTACCTCAGACCTTCGGGTCCATAGTTATTAGCTAGATGGCTTCTTCTCTCTTTTTGGATGTGACGCCCCCGATTCAATCGTACACTAATCATGCATGCAAATGTGTATGATCAAGATCAGGGACTCACGGGAAGATATCACAACACAACTCTAAAACATAAATAAGTCATACAAGCATCATAATACAAGCCAGGGGCCTCGAGGGCTCGAATACAAGTGCTCGATCATAGACGAGTCAGCGGAAGCAACAATATCTGAGTACAGACATAAGTTAAACAAGGTTGCCATAAGATGGCTAGCACAAACAGGGATACAGATCGAACGAGGCGCAGGCCTCCTGCCTGGGATCCTCCTAACTACTCCTGGTCGTCGTCAGCGGGCTGCACGTAGTAGTAGGCACCTCCAGTGTAGTAGGAGTCGTCGTCGACGGTGGCGTCTGGCTCCTGGACTCCGTCATCTGGTTGCGACAATCAGGTAGAAGGGAAAGGGGGAAAAGAGGGAGAAAAGCAACCGTGAGTACTCATCCAAAGTACTCGCAAGCAAGGAACTACACTACATATGCATGGGTATATGTGTAAAGGGCCATATCGGTGGACTGAACTGCAGAATGCCAGAATAAGAGGGGGATATCTAATCCTGTCGAAGACTACGCTTCTGGCAGCCTCCGTCTTGCAGCATGTAGAAGAGAGTAGACTGAAGTCCTCCAAGTAGCAACGCATAGCTTAATCCTACCCGGCGATCCCCTCCTCGATGCCCTGTTAGAGAGCGACCACCGGGTTGTATCTGGCACTTGGAAGGGTGTGTTTTATTAAGTAACCGGTTCTAGTTGTCATAAGGTCAAGGTACAACTCCAAGCCGTCCTGTTACCGAAGATCACGGCTATTCGAATAGATTAACTTCCCTGCAGGGGTGCACCACATAACCCAACAAGCTTGATCCCATTTGGCCGGACACACTTTCCTGGGTCATGCCCGGCCTCGTAATATCAACATGTCGCAGCCCTACCTAGGCACAATAGAGAGGTCAGCATGCCGGTCTAAACCTAAGCGCGCAGGGGTCTGGGCCCATCGCCCTGAGCACACCTACACGTTGCGTGGGCGGCCGGAAGCAGAACAAGCCCCCTTAAAACAAGAGCAGGCTTACGTTCCAATCCGGCGCGCGCCGCTCAGTCGCTGACGTCAAGAAGTGCTTCGGCTGATACCACGACGCCGAGTGCCCATATCTTTCCCGCGTAGTTGGTTAGTGCGTATAGGCTAGTAGCCAGACTCAGATCAAATACCCAGATCTCGTTAAGTGTGTTAAGTATCCGCGAACGCCGACAGGGCCAGGCCCACCTCTCTCCTAGGTGGCCTCAACCTGCCCTGTCGCTCCGCCACAAAGTAACAGTCGGGGGCCGTCGGGAACCCAGGCCCACCTCTACCAAGATGGAACCACCTGCCCCTTCAGCCCCCATCTCCGAACAGTATCACAGGTAATGTAACAGTGTAAAGTATATAGTATATGCCCGTGATCACCTCCCGAAGTGATCACGGCCCAGTAGTATAGCATGGCAGACGGACAAGAGTGTAGGGCCACTGATGGAACACTACCATCCTATACTAAGCAGTAGGATAGCAGGTAAAGGTAACAACAGTAGTAGCAAGGACAGGCTATGCAGCAGTATAGGATTAATTGAAAGCAGTAACATGCTACACTACTCTAATGCAAGCAGTAGAGAAGAATAGGCGATATCTGGTGATCAAGGTGGGGGGGCTTGCCTGGTTGCTCAGACAAGAATGAGGGGTCGTCAACACCGTAGTCGATCGGGGTACCAGCAGCAGCGTCAGTCTCGTAGTCTACCGAAAAGAAATAACGGAGGGGGAACAAAATAAATAACAGAGCAATCAAATGTAACACAAAGCAAGACGCGGCAATACGTTGTGCTAGGGGTGACCTAACGCAGGGATAGGTGATACCGGCGAAGGGAGGAACCATCCGGGAAAGTATTCCCGGTGTTTCGCGTTTTCAGACAGGTGAACCGGAGGGGAAAGTTGCGTGTTTGCTATGCTAGGGATGTGTGGCGGACGAACAGGGAGTGTATCCGGATTCGTCGCGTCGTTCTGAGCAACTTTCATGTACAAAGTATTTTCATCCGAGTTACGGATTAAAAGATATGATTTTCTAAAGATTTAAATCATTTTCTGATTTTAATTGTTTATTTAAATCCAATATTATCCACAACAGTGTATGCTGACATCATCATGACGTCAGCAGTCAACAGGGCGTTGACTCGGTGAAACTGACATGTGGGTCCTAGCTGTCATTGAGTGTTAATTAACCTAACAGATTAATTAACTAACCTAAGTGATTAGGTTAATCTAATCAGGATTAATTAAGTTAATTTATTAATTAATATTTTATTTATTTTATATATATATATTTAATTCCTTTTTTATTAACGTTCTAGGGCCGGGCCCATTGGTCATAGGCACAGGGGCTTTAACGGGCATACGGGCAGGCGGGTGCGGGCGAAGCCGCGGCCCTGCCCGGTAACGAGGCAAGGCCGGAATGGGGCCGGAGCGGGCGCGTGGGCTCCGGCGCCCGACGCGGCCAGTGGGAGAGGAAGGGCGCCGGTGCGACTGGTGGTCAGAGGGTGCGGGCCGACGAGGCTGCATCACCGGTGAGGCGAGGCCGCGCACGCGCGGGCGAGCGGCGTGCAGAGCAGAAGCATGGGATGCAGAGAGCTGCAGTAGGGGCCGTCGGGGCCGCAGGCGAGCGCAGGGTCGCGTAGGTGTGGGACAGCAGGCATGGCGACGATGTTCTTCGGCGTGGGCGAAGTGGTAGCCGGGCGCGTGCAAAGGGGGCTGAGGCCGAGCGGGACGGACCCGAGCCATGACCAGCGAGGGGGGGGCGCGGCCGCGGCGAGGCCGACTGCAAGGTGCGGTGACCAGGGGGTTGGGCGTGGCGGATACGAGACAGAGGGATGGTGCGCTCGACACAGGAGCTCACCGCGGGATGGTGGGGTCTAGGCAATGGGGCTTGGGGAGGAGGACGGAGACGACAGTTTGACGGGGAGGCAGGCCGGCGAGGGAGTCCGGGCGGCGATGGACGAGGGCGAGGCGATGCGGCGTCGCGGCGATGGGGTCGGGAGCGGCTGTTGCCCCCCGATCCAGATCCGTTTGTGGGGTAGGAGCGATGAGCGAGAGGGGTTGCGGGGGCGCGAGTGGGAGGTTGCGGCGCTAGGGTTTGGTGGTGGGGCGGTTAGTAGCCCGGGGGGTTCGGCACGGTGGGCTGGCCTGATGGCCTAGCTGGGCCAAGGCCCAGCGGGGGGGGGGGGGGTTCTTTGTGTTTTTTTTGTTTCCTGTTTTTGTATTTTCCTTTCTTTATTTATTTTCTTTTCTGTTTCAATTCATTTTAAGTATTTGGGTCCTTTATAAAAGCATGGGTCCCACACCATAACTCCTAAGTATTTATTTGCACACCTCGAACATTTTTTTTAATTTTTGAAAACTTTTGTTGTTTGCCAAATTTTGAATTTGAATTTTGATCGGTTTCGAACTAACGCGGGATTAGCGATAGTAATCGAAGTGACGTGGCATCATTAGCAGAGGTTACTGTAGCTTGATTATCCGGGCGTCACAATTCTCCTCTACTATAAGAAATCTCATCCCGAGATTTAAGAGGGGAAGTAAGGGGGGAGAATAGGTTACGACATTCTAACGGATCTTCTCATCCTGGTTTGCTCTTCTCGAAGAGGCCGGTCCAATACATTGATGTCTTCATTTCTCCGCTTCAGGTCATCATGATGAAGTCGGCGCCCTTTCTTCAGGAACTCCATCGTACTTACGGAAGAATAAAGGGTGGGCATTCTGGGAGAACGGACGTCGGCAAGGTTGACTATCGGGTCGACAACATCGAGGAAGGTGGCGGAAAGTAACTCTCGAATCGAATCTTAAGAAATTATCGAGAGCAAAGTAAGGAGGTAACCTGGGAAGTTTCGAGCTGGCAGGCAATCGTTCGATGCCTGTTATAGGGCGTGAAAGGGTCAAAACAACAGGAATAAGTATTGTGTCCGATATCAGACCTGAAGGTGGCTCGCGAATTACATACGAGGTCACGCGCGAGGAACAACCTTGGGGACAGGGGGTGTACATGGGAGTCAGGTTTCGATCCTGTGGAACTGTGGGTTATGGGCCCACCATGTGGTTGAAAGTAGGAAGGAGGCCGACATCTTGCATGATCACGATGGTAAGGCGTGTCAGAGGTTAGCCTGTCAGTTATGTCGGCAACAACATCGATACCAAGGGTGAGGGACAAAGAGAACCATTTTCCTGCTCGTTGAACGAGGCGGGCCAATAGGCAAGGTCCTCGTCCATCGGTGGCTACCGAAATGTCATCAACAATAGTAACAGGGTCTTACTGACAGAATTGTACACGAGGGGTCTACATAAGCAGGGAATTAATACTGCTTAGACCATAATGATCACCAGAAAGGGTAAACCAAGTAATGGAAAGGAAAAATAGGATTATCAGATATTTCAGGGGTATATCCTTCCCAAGGACAAGCAGAGCAAGATATCCACGACGAGATAGAAAGTAGAAACCATTTAGGTAAGGGGAGAGGAATTTGATGGCACATACAACGGTGTTTTGGATAATTGATAAAGAAAAGCAAAACATTTTGTTTCAAATGTTCTTATCGAAGATCGGAGTATCACAGACATGCTTCGAGATAGCATTGACATGGTCATCAGGTGAAGATCAGACTTTGGAGACACAAAGGATCCACCAGGAATAACTTATTAAACAAGTCATTCAATTTCCTCAGGGAAGAATGGTTCACCTTGTTAAAAAGGAAACTATAACACTAGGTCCTCCGGCCAAGTGTGCTAGGCATGACATCACCTTACTGGGTCATATAAAGATGTTATAACTCCTGGAAATATGTTCCAACCATCATATCTGACCGAGCTTCAGATCTGATTGGTGTCAGGATAACTCAGACTTAGGATGCCTGAGAAGAAAGGTGCAACACAAATTGACGAGATGTCATTGTAAGATTCTCGAGAAATGAACTATGGCAGCAAGTTCCGAAACCAGAGTTCAGCATTAAGCCAAGGAGAGGATGAGGAGGTGGTTGATGGACTCAGCGACATCTCATCGAGATTTCCGAAAAATGGATTTCCACAATTATGTGAACAACAAGATAACATTTGTCATATCAAATGATATAATAATGTATGCTAGAGGAAAAACATACACAATTAAACATTGATTGAAAGGTGCACCCGAAATAAGGGCTTAGGTAGCATGATCAATGTTAGAATGGTGATTCGATAACCAATGGTCCAAGAATGAAATATCGACCATTAATATCAAAGCATTAGGGTTGCTAGAAGTGCAGAATCACAGCAGTCCCGTTCACTGCGTCCCGGTTAGAATCAACACGGGGACCAAGAAACAAAGGGATACGGCGATAAGTATCACCATATTAAGACTTGTTATGAGGTGGAGCAAGTCTCACAACATCCTTGACATAAAAGATAGTAATAATTCAAGGTATAATATAATGCAAGCTGGATAGCAGGTTGCATCAATAACAGAACGAGTTTGTGATGAAAGAATGGTAAGGGTGTTGTTGATGGTAACACACATCATCGAGGGGTAAGGATGGTATTTCTCATCGGGAAGTCGATTGATATCATGGAAGATCTCATTACGTTGAGGATGATCACGACACATTTGTTGAAAGTTTTCTTGAAGATGTAATCAATCAGCGACGACAACAAGTCAAAGGAATGATGGAGCTGAAGGTTATTGGAACACGGGTACAACACAAACTCGAAACCAAACTTTCTGTTCAAGGTGAAATGATATGATGAGGAAAAGGGATGTAAGCTTAGCTTATCATCGAAACTTGTGCTACAGGAAGAAGGACCAAGTATCACAGTTAAAAGTTTGCACGATAATGATATAGCCGATAAGGCTTGGAAATGACTTGAAGGGTTATTAAACTCATAAGCAATGAGAATTACTTAGAGTTACTGAATCAGAGTGCGGAATCAATTCACTTATCGATGTTCTCGGTTGATGACAACCCAAAACTCGTGGAGTGACTCTGATAGGGAAAGGTATTATTCCAGCACAAATTCATAAGATGTAGTGCAATGGCATGATATCCTCGAGATACCCGTGGGGTAATACTCGAAGGCATATCAAATGAAATGTTGAAGTGGGGTGTATTGATATATAGAAGACAAGCGCTCTAACTTGTCTGAGAAGTGGAATCAAAAGAAATTATGGTCGGAACCACAATCATAAATGATCGAACCACGAGTACAATATGAACTTGTATCAAGGGGGTAATTATTTTTACGAGCAGCTTCCATGATAAGTTCTACATCGTGTCCATGGGCATGAACACAAAGTCCAAGGTCGACTCCCACTTCTCCAATGCATAACCTTTCATTAACTTCTCGTTTCTTTTCGAAATGGCATTAGTTGTTGAATGTTTTACCTACTGCAATACCAGATAAGTAGGACCTATGAAATCTTTCGAGTTTGCACAGATTAGGGAAGGCATTGGTTCAACCCATCGGGGCTTCTTAGGAACATATACCACAAACTTCAAGAGTAAATAACACAAGCTCGAAAGCAGAGCATGATTGACAAAGCAGAGGACACAATTTACCAAAGGCATTATGTATCCGAGAAAAGACTCAGAAAGTTATCGAATATGAAGGCTGTTGTGAGCATCGGCACACAACCAGAGGAAGTAACAATGCAAAGGCATTGGATTATAGAAACAACTGACTGATTTGATGCTTAGAGTCAGAGGTATTGTGATTTCCAAATCGAAGGATCAGAAGCAGACGCTCTGATCAAAGGTGGATAAGTTCAATAGACCTAAGGGGTACAAACGACGACAATTGGATTGGTTGAGAACCAGCTCATGTTTAAACTGACGTATGAGCCGGAAAGGTAATTTAAAAGGATCAACTGATGATTGCGTGCATTCGCACTCATGTTGAATCAAAGGGATCAAAATGATGGTGCCTAAGGATACTAACGAATATTGCCAGACATATGGAAAGCATCCATCATGCAAGCAGACAAGTATTGCAGGGCAATAAGCTACTAAGGATTTTTGGAGGATCGAATAGTATTTCGATGACCATTGTGAAACACATGAACAACTGGGGGATGAGCGGATACTCGATGAGTGCGAGAATTATCCGTAGGGGTATTCAGGTGACAAAGAACAGCAAGGCAGTAAGCTCAAAGGAATATCGAAACAATGACGAGTATTTCGGGGTATCTTGTAATAACAAGACCAACTGGGAATAAAATTAAGAACGACAGGCGTAAGTATTTATCCATAGGGATTTTTCGGTGGTAGGGAATTGTAAAAGCAACAGGCACAAGGTCTCGAGAAAGTATCGGAGAGTATTGTCAGAATCTTCTGTTGAAGCAGTCGATCATCCGTAATGAAAAGGGCTCTCCGGCAGGAAGTGGTAACGAGAACCTAGAGTTAGATTTTAGCAAAATCATTTAACCCGAATAGAAGAGTGATCAGAGTCCCAGAGTATAGACGAGGAATAAAAGATCCTAATATCACCCAATGGCGACGTGGGCCCGTAAGCTGCACAGCCATGTTAGTAAAATCTTCTTCGATGACTAGACTCGACTTCGGCCAAGGAGTGTGGAAGGGGGATTCCTACAGGAAGTCGACTCTGATACCAACTTGTGACGCCCCTGATTCAATCGTACACTAATCATGCACACAAATGTGTACGATCAAGATCAGGGACTCACGGGAAGATATCACAACACAACTCTAAAACATAAATAAGTCATACAAGCATCATAATACAAGCCAGGGGCCTCGAGGGCTTGAATACAAGTGCTCGATCATAGACGAGTCAGCGGAAGCAACAATATCTGAGTACAGACATAAGTTAAACAAGGTTGCCATAAGATGGCTAGCACAAACAGGGATACAGATCGAACGAGGCGCAGGCCTCCTGCCTGGGATCCTCCTAACTACTCCTGGTCGTCGTCAGCGGGCTGCACGTAGTAGTAGGCACCTCCAGTGTAGTAGGAGTCGTCGTCGACGGTGGCGTCTGGCTCCTGGACTCCGGCATCTGGTTGCGACAATCAGGTAGAAGGGAAAGGGGGAAAAGAGGGAGAAAAGCAACCGTGAGTACTCATCCAAAGTACTCGCAAGCAAGGAACTACACTACATATGCATGGGTATATGTGTAAAGGGCCATATCGGTGGACTGAACTGCAGAATGCCAGAATAAGAGGGGGATATCTAATCCTGTCGAAGACTACGCTTCTGGCAGCCTCCGTCTTGCAGCATGTAGAAGAGAGTAGACTGAAGTCCTCCAAGTAGCAACGCATAGCATAATCCTACCCGGCGATCCCCTCCTCGATGCCCTGTTAGAGAGCAACCACCGGGTTGTATCTGGCACTTGGAAGGGTGTGCTTTATTAAGTATCAGGTTCTAGTTGTCATAAGGTCAAGGTACAACTCCAAGCCGTCCTGTTACCGAAGATCACGGCTATTCGAATAGATTAACTTCCCTGCAGGGGTGCACCACAAAACCAACACGCTTGATCCCATTTGGCCGGACACACTTTCCTGGGTCATGCCCGGCCTCGGAAGATCAACACGCCGCAGCCCTACCTAGGCACAACAGAGAGGTCCGCACGCCGGTCTAAACCTAAGCGTGCAGGGGTCTGGGCCCATCGCCCTGAGCACACCTGCACGTTGCGTGGGCGGCCGAAAGCAGAACTAGCCCCCTTAATACAAGAGCAGGCTTACGTTCCAATCCGGCACGCGCCGCTCAGTCGCTGACGTCAAGAAGTGCTTCGGCTGATACCACGACGCCGAGTGCCCATATCTTTCCCGCGTAGTTGGTTAGTGCGTATAGGCCAGTAGCCAGACTCAGATCAAATACCCAGATCTCGTTAAGCGTGTTAAGTATCCGCGAACGCCGACAGGGCCAGGCCCACCTCTCTACTAGGTGGCCTCAGCCTGCCCTATCGCTCCGCCACAAAGTAACAGCCGGGGGCCGTTGGGAACCCAGGCCCACCTCTACCGGGATGGAACCACCTGCCCCTTCAGCCCCCATCTCCGAACAGTATCACAGGTAATGTAACAGTGTAAAGTATATAGTATATGCCCGTGATCTCCTCCCGAAGTGATCACGGCCCAGTAGTATAGCATGGCAGACGGACAAGAGTGTAGGGCCACTGATGGAACGCTAGCATCCTATACTAAGCAGTAGGATAGCAGGTAAAGGTAACAACAGTAGTAGCAAGGACAAGCTATGCACCAGTATAGGATTAACTGAAAGCAACAACATGCTACACTACTCTAATGCAAGCACTAGAGAAGAATAGGCGATATCTGGTGATCAAGGGGGGGGGGCTTGCCTGGTTGCTCAGACAAGAATGAGGGGTTGTCAACACTGTAGTCGATCGGGGTACCAGCAACAGCGTCAGTCTCGTAGTCTACCGGAAAGAAGTAACGGAGGGGGAACAAAATAAATAACAGAGCAATCAAATGTAACAAAAAGCAAGACACGGCAATACGTTGTGCTAGGGGTGACCTAACGCAGGGATAGGTGATACCGGCTAAGGGGGGAACCATCCGGGAAAGTATTCCCGGTGTTTCGCGTTTTCGGATAGGTGAACCGGAGGGGAAAGTTGCGTGTTTGCTATGCTAGGGATGTGTGACGGACGAACGGGGAGTGTATCCGGATTCGTCGCGTCGTTCTGAGCAACTTTCATGTACAAAGTATTTTCATCCGAGTTACGGATTAAAAGATATGATTTTCTAAAGATTTAAATAATTTTCTGATTTTAATTATTTATTTAAATCCAACATTATCCACAACAGTGTATGCTGACGTCATCATGACGTCAGCAGTCAACAGGGCGTTGACTGGGTCAAACTGACATGTGGGTCCTAGCTATCATTGAGTGTTAATTAACCTAATAGATTAATTAACTAACCTAAGTGATTAGGTTAATCTAATCAGGATTAATGAAGTTAATTAATTACTTAATTAATTAATTAATTAATATTTTATTTATTATATATATATTTTTAATTCCTTTTTTATTAACGTCTAGGGCCGGGCCCACTGGTCATAGGCACAGGGGCTTTAACGGGCATACGGGCAGGCGGGTGCGGGCGAAGCCGCAGCCCTGCCCGGTAACGAGGCAAGGCCGGAATGGGGCCGGAGCGGGCGCGTGGGCTCCGGCGCCCGACGCGGACAGTGGGAGAGGAAGGGGGCCGGTGCGACTGGTGGTCAGAGGGTGCGGGCCGGCGAGGCTGCATCGCCGGTGAGGCGAGGCCGCGCACGCGCGGGCGAGCGGCGTGCAGAGCAGAGGCATGGGATGCAGAGAGCTGCAGTAGGGGCCGTCAGGGCCGCAGGCGAGCGCAGGGTCGCGTAGGTGCGGGACAGTGGGCACGGCGACGATGTTCTTCGGCACAGGCGAAGTGGTAGCCGGGCGCGTGCAAAGGGGGCGGAGGCCGAGCGAGATGGACCCGAGCCATGACCAGCGAGGGGGGGCGCGGCCGCGGCGAGGCCGGCCGCGAGGTGCGGTGACCAGGGGGTTGGGCGTGGCGGACACGGGACAGAGGGATGGTGCGCTCGGCACAGGAGCTCTCTGCGAGATGGTGGGGTCTAGGCAATGGGGCTTGGGGAGGAGGACGGAGACGACGGTTCGACGGGGAGGCAGGCCGGCGAGGGAGTCCGGGCGGCGATGGACGAGGGCGAGGCGATGCGGCGTCGAGGCGATGGGGTCGGGAGCGGCTGTTGCCCCCCGATCCAGATCCGTTTGTTGGGGGGGGGCGATGAGCGAGAGGGGTTGCGGGGGCGCGAGTGGGAGGTTGCGGCGCTAGGGTTTGGTGGTGGGGCGGTTAGTAGCCCAGGGGGGTTCGGCGCGGTGGGCTGGCCTGATGGCCTAGCTGGGCCAAGGCCCAGCGGGGGGGTTCTTTGTGTTTTTTTTTGTTTCCTGTTTTTGTATTTTCCTTTCTTTCTTTATTTTCTTTTCTGTTTCAATTCATTTTAAGTATTTGGGTCCTTTATAAAAGCATGGGTCCCACACCATAACTGCTAAGTATTTATTTGCACACCTCGAACATTTTTGTTTTAATTTTTGAAAACTTTTGTTGTTTGCCAAATTTTGAATTTGAATTTTAATCGGTTTTGAACTAACGCGGGATTAGCGACAGTAATCAAAGTGGCGTGGCATCATTAGCAGAGGTTACTGTAGCTTGATTATCCGGGCGTCACATTGGATCTCAATACAATGTTCTCCCCCTCTCTTGTGGAGATCTATTTGATGTAATCTTCTTCTTTTTGCAGTGTGTTTGTTGAGACCGATGAATTGTGGGTTTATGATCAAGTCTATCTATGAACAACATTTGAATCTTCTCTGAATTCTTTTATGTATGATTGGTTATCTTTGCAAGTCTCTTTGAATTATCCGTTTGGTTTGGCCAACTAGATTGGTAGTTCTTGCCATGGGAGAAGTGCTTAGCTTTGGGTTCGATCTTGTGGTGTCCTTTCCCAGTGACAGAAGGGGCAGCAAGGCACGTATTGTATCGTTGCCATCGAGGATAACAAGATGGGGTTTATTTCATATTGCATGAATTTATCTCTCTACATCATGTCATCTTGCTTAAAGCATTACTCCGTTTTTAACTTAATACTCTAGATGCATGCTGGATAGCGGTCGATGAGTGGAGTAATAGTAGTAGATGCAGAATCGTTTCGATCTACTTGTCACGTACGTGATGCCTATATACATGATCATGCCTAGATATTCTCATAACTATGCTCAATTCTGTCAATTGCTCAACAGTAATTTGTTCACCCACCGTAGAAAACTTATGCTCTTGAGGGAAGCCACTAGTGAAACCTATGGCCCCCGGGTCTATTCTCATCATATCAATCTCCATCACTTTAATCTTGTTTTGCTTTTTACTTTGCCTTTTACTTTTCACTTTGCATCTTTATACCAAAAATATTATCTCTATCAGATCTCACTCTCGTAAGTGACCGTGAAGGGATTGACAACCCCTAATCGCGTTGGTTGCGAGTTGCTATCGATTTGAGCAGGTACGAGGGACTTGAGCGTGGCCTCCTACTAGATTGATACCTTGGTTCTCAAAAACTAAGGGAAATACTTACGCTACTCTGCTGCATCATCCTCTCCTCTTCAGGGAAAACCAACGCAAGCTCAAGAGGTAGCATCGAGGAGGATTTCTATGCCCTTGTCCTGCTCAACGCAGCACTGGAAAACACCTGTCGCGCTGCACTTGACGAGCTCGTTGTCAATGACTCTGTAGGTAAACCCCGGCGCTGCATTTGCCGGGCCTCGTTCTCGTCCATGGGAAGCGCTTCACTTTCCAGGAAAGGAAGGATTGGCTAGGCCCAAGTCGGAGCCGTCACCCAGTGAAGACGACCACTTGGACGGGGTCTGGGGCGGCAGCCTCCGAGCTGGAGCCGGCGGCCCCTAGGACTAGGGCAACAGCCCTCGAGCCAGAGTCGGCAGCCCCTGGGACTGGGCCAACAGCCCTTGAGTTGGATCCAGTAGCCACTGGGCCGGAGCCGACATCCCCCGAGACTAGGCCGGGGTCTTCAGGTTTGGGTTGGGACGCCGCGGGGTCGTCTGGGATGAAGGTGGACTTAGAGTCCGGAGACGGCTTGATGGACGGCTCTCGCAAGTGCTCGAGGGAGACACCGGGTGGGATTGCTTGCTGGGTGAAGCCTATCTTGGCCAGGGTGTCTTTTGGCATTCTGGGAACGGGGGTCCCCAGACTTGCCTGCCTGCGGCCTGCGGCGTGGCTCAAATGGGGGCCCAGCGAGGCCCATCTCCATCAACACAAGCTCAAGGCCCTCGCGAGGGGCCAAGCCTCGCGGGGGAGACGACAGAGAGCTTCCTCAAGTACATCCTCATCAGGCAGGGCTCGCAAGGAGGCGGAGAGATCAATGCAAGGGTACCTCGCGAGGATCCAGTGACGCAAGCCATGACGATCAAGGCCAGGCGGGCACCGGCCTGTGCAGACTCCTTGTTTCCCCTTTGGTGCAAAGGGGGCAAGCGCAGGCCAAGGTATCAGGCAAAGGTTACCATTCCAGTGCAACGAGACCAAGACCAGCTGGACGGAGGTCACCGTGGAGCCCAAGACGGCGTCACCACCGAAGCTTTTGGTAGCCAAAGACCACATTTGGTCAGGATAACTTGTACTAGATGTTCCCCTTCAAAATGGCCAATTGTTGGCGCCCTTCCCGCTCAATTATTTCGGGGAGAGGCCCAGGGCCTCTATTAATAGAGCTAGCCACTGCAGAGTAGAGGGATCCATCCAGCCATCCGGCCATAGGCGTAGAGAAATCTGATAGAGCCTAAGCAGAGAGATAGAGAGAGAGGCGACTAAACTGACCCAAGCAGTTCATCGCACCAGCCCAAGAACACCTCACGCGAGGCTGTTCTTCCTTTGTACTGTTCACCATCAGCCCTAGAGGCAATCCACCACACCACACACTGGAGTAGTGTATTACACCACAACGGTTGCCCGAACCAGTATAAATCTCGTGTCCCTTGTGTTGTTCATCGTTTTCATCTTAGTTTGCACGAGAAGATCTGACGTAGATCGGTAGGGGAGAGATCTCCGCGTGCACCCCAGTGTTCGAACCTCAAGGGCCTGCCGGAGCCCGAAATCTGACATTTGGCGTGCCAGGTAGGGGTGCGCCGGAATCCTTCCTCCCTTCCGACGATCCTCTCTCCGTCAACACTGCGCTCCACACCCATGGCGGACAACGCGCTACCGGCCCCGGCAGCAGACGCCAGCGCAGGGGCCGGGGAGCTCCCGGCCTTGGCCCCCGCCCTGCGGTAGGTGCGATGGCCGCACAACTTCAAGCCCGAGATGCCGCCGCGCTATGACGGCACGACAGACCCGCTGGTTTTCCTACTGGCGTACGAGGAGGCCGTCCTCAGAGCCGGGGGCGACGACCGGGTAATGGCCAGCTGGCTACCCATGTCCCTCACCGGTGTCCCGCGCATGTGGCTCTTCCACTTACCGACGGCTTCCGTGACCTCTTGGGAAGAGCTGCGCGGCCTCTTCCTCGCCCGTTTCGCCGCGCCAGCGCTGCCCGTTGTCGCGGCCCTCCTGGGAGGCTCCCAAGCGCCGCCCTCGAGCCGCCACGTCAAGCCGTTCACCCGCCAGATCAGTGCAGCCTCCACGCGTCAAGAAGCCCCCCCCCCCGGCTGACAAGCTCTGCTACGCCGTGCAACTCTGCTTCCAGCACGGAGAGAAGGTCTCCAACAACATAGCGGAGTACGAAGGCCTGATAGCAGACTTGAAAGCTGTGATCACCCTGGGGGTAAAGCGCCTCACCATCAAGGAGGATTCACAGCTCCTCGTCAACTTCTCCAAGAAGGTATACGAGCCAAAGGACGAGCACATGGAGGCCTACCTCGCTGAAGTTCGCAGGATGGACAGACAGTTCTGGGGGCTGGAGTTGCAGCATGTGCCTCGCGGCAACAATCAGGACGCTGACAACATCGCCAGGAGGGTGTCTAGGCGGCTGCCGCAGGAACCTGGCGTCTTCGAGGAGCGGCTCTTCAAGCCCTCGGCGGTACCAGTACCATCGCTGTCGGGCACGGTGCAACCAAGGGAGGAGCTTCCTCAGCCACCAGCCTCGGGAGCTCCGGTCTGTGGCCCGGCCTCGGGGGCACGCCCGCTCCTGGCACTGGAGCCTCAGGTGGATGCTGGATCCCGGAGGTCAAGGACTACCTGACGCGAGGGGCACTGCCGGAGCATGAGGAGGATGCGGAGCGTGTGGCACGGCAGGCCACGGCTTATTGCATCCAGGATGGCGAGCTCTACAGGAAGCGGCCGAACGACGTGTCCCTGCATTGCGTCTCCAGGGAGCAAGGAAGGGAACTATTGGCGAACATACACGGCGGAGACTGCGGGCACCACTCATCGTCACGAACCCTAGTCGGCAAGGCGTTCCGCAGCGGGTTCTATTGGCCCACAACACTCAACGACGCCGTTGAGCTGGTGAAGGCTTGTGAGGCCTACCAGTTTCACGCAAGACAGATCCATCAGCCTACGGGGGGCCTGCAGACCATACCCCTCTCATGGCCGTTCGCAGTTTGGGGGTTGGACATTCTGGGCCCATTCCCCCAGGCGCCAGGGGGCTATCGCTACCTCTACATCGCTGTGGGCAAATTCACCAAGTGGGCCGAGGTAGAGGCCGTCCGCACGATCCCGGCAGGCTCGGCAGTCATGTTCATCAAGGGCCTCGTGAGCCAGTTCGGGGTGCCTAACCGCATCATCACCGACAACGGTTCACAGTTTACCAGTAATCTCTTCAAAACGTATTGTGCTAATCTTGGAACGCAGATATGCTACGCTTCGGTAGCACACCCCCGGAGCAATGGCCAGGCGGAACGCGCCAATGCGGAGGTCCTGAGGGGCCTCAAAGCCAGGACCTTCAAAAAGAAGCTGGAAGCCTGCGGCAGGGGCTGGTACGACGAGCTCCGGTCCGTGCTGTGGTCCATCCGCACGACAACGACCAAGCCGACTGGCGAGACCCCGTTCTTCCTCGTCTACGGAGCAGAGGCTGCTCTCCCTCATGAGGTCAAGCGCCGCTCCGCATGGGTCCTGGCGTTCGACGAGGCTCAGCAGGACGCCATGCGGGGGACGGATCTCGTACTGGGGGAGGAACACCACCGAGAAGCCGCGCTGCGAGCAGCAAGGTATCAACAGGCGCTACGACGATACCACTGCCGCAACATCCGCCCCAGGACCCTCAAGGTAGGGGATCTCGTGCTCAGGCGGGTTCTCTCCAGGGAGGGGCTACACAAGCTCTCTCCCATGTGGGAGGGCCCGTTCAAGGTTGTTCATGTTTCCAGGCCTGGCTCCGCGCGCTCGGAGACTCCGGAGGGAGTACCCATCCAGAACGCATGGAACATCCAGCATCTCCGGAAGTTCTACCCCTGAGCGAGGCCTAGCGCCAAGGAAAGGCCCGGTGCCTGTGAAGAAGGCCAATGCCTGTGAAGCTATCGCATTTTGGGAAAGGCCCGGTGCCTGTGAAGAAGGCCAATGCCTGTGAAGCTATCGCGTTTTGGGAAAGGCCCGGTGCGTGTGAAGAAGGCCAATGCCTGTGAAGCTATCGCATTTTGGGAAAGGCCCGGTGCCTATGAAGCTATCGTGTTTTGGGAAAGGCCCGGTGCCTGTGAAGAAGGCAAACGCCTGTGAAGCTCGCCGCCCGTGACACTCTCACGTAATAATGAGTGGGGTTGTACACGCCCCGGTGTCTCCAGAGTGCCGCCCTTGGGCCTCGGGGGCTCCCGCCCACGCCCAGTGGCAGCACTTAGCTCCGCGCTGGTGAGAAGACGTCGAAGACTAGAATAGTTGCCGGACGCGGCTTTTTCATTTGCTTTCTGCAGTTGGCGTGTTTGTTCCCATTTGAAGCCTTATTGGAGTTTTTGGAGTTCCTAGCTTCTAGTTCTCTGTCTTTTTCATCTACTCGCCTCGTTTTCTCTTGCACAAGTCTCGCGAGGGGTGATCGTGGGCACCCTCGCGGGCGTTTCCTGCTCCGATCATCTAGAGTTTTCCTGCCTAAGTCCTCTGCGGTAGCGCCCCTCCCGGTCCATACCTCACGGGCATCGCGACACGAACGCAGGGCCTGGGCTGATCGCCCCCACTGCCGGGTCAAAGGTCGCCCCTCTAACTGATCCTTGCAGGGCATGAAGCTCGCGACGGGGCCTCAGCCTCGGGAGTCGGGGGTCGCGTCAAGCTACACCAAGCTCAAATAACTCCCACACAAGGGCACGCATGACAGAAACATAACACGGAGGTGGCAAAAGCAACACGATAGTTGACAGCAACAGTTTTGACAAGCCCCCACGGGGCCCTGTACTACCTCCCTCTTACGCAGGAAAGGAAGGGAACAAAATGGACGCGACCTGCCCTACACCAACCTACACCAAAGGCTCGGGCTGCTCCTGGGGCTCAGGCGGACGCCCCCTCTCGCTTCACCGGGGCGAGGCGGCGGGAAGACCCGCTGCCTCCATCCAGGCGGGCGCGACGGCGCGGGGGCTGGTCGAGGCCACCACTGGAGGAGTTGTTGCCTGAGGAAGAGTCACCAAAACTTGGCGAGTCCTGGCCACCGCCACCAGCACGCATGGCGCCGTCTCCACCCTGGTCGGTGCCGGGACTGGGCGGGCGGCCGCGGTCACCATCTTCGGGGCAGCACCCAGCGCCGCGACCATCTTCCCAAAACACCTTCACGTAGAGGGTGGCGTCTCCGTCGAACTTGAAGTGCAGGGTGCACCGCTCACTCAGGCCGCGCGCGGGCAAACGTTTGCCAGCCACGAGTCAGGGCCCCGTTTCCAGAAGGGGAGACCTCAAGCGAAACCCAGGAGGCCCTGCTGCAACAACCGTCAGCCTGGAGCCAGAAGCCGCACCGGGCGCTGGCCGGCAGCTCGCCAATGAAGAAGCGGGGAGCTGGAGCCAGGTGTTGGTCGGGTCCGCCGACCACACGACGAACTCCGGCAGCACCTCCGCCGAGCGAAAGCGCGGCCTGGGGGGCCGCGCAGGCACGGCTTGCCTCCCCTTGTCAGCCGAGCGCTCACCACCGCGCGGGGAACCACCCCTGTGGCCACGGGAAGCCGCAACGGGGACCGCGGGATGCTTGCGAGGACGACCCCGGCCGCGCTTGGCCGGGGAGGAGTCGGGCCCTGCCCGGCAGGCCTTTCCCTTCTCTGCGGCTGAGAACCTCTTCGGAGCCATGAGAGCGGCGAGTGGCCAAGTAGAAGAAGAAGAGAAGCAGGAAGAGACGAACTGGCGGAGCTCACGCGGCCCCCGTACTTATAGCCGGAGAAGACCAACCGCCGAGCACCACGATCGCAGGTAATCATGACCCATATCTCTGCATGCAGGGACTAGTCAAGTCGCGCAGTTGCCAAGGCGTCGTGGGGAAGCGCAGACGCCCACGTCCAATCAACTGCCATGCGGCGCCCAAGGCCGCAGGCTGTTAGGGCCCGCGGCGCTTCGCGCTTGCCCCTTCGCTTCTTTGCTAAGCCAAGCCCGCGTGCGCCTTGGACCCGGGGGCTACTGTGGGTGTTCTGGGAACGGGGGTCCCCAGACTTGCCTGCCTGCGGCCTGCGGCGTGGATCAAGTGGGGGCCCAGCGAGGCCCATCTCCATCAACACAAGCTCAAGGCCCTCGCGAGGGGCCATGCCTCGCGGGGCGGACGACAGAGAGCTTCCTCAAGTACGTCCTCATCAGGCAGGGCTCGCGAGGAGGCGGAGAGATCAATGCAAGGGTACCTCGCGAGGATCCAGTGACGCAAGCCATGACGATCAAGGCCAGGCGGGCGCCGGCCTGTGCAGAGTCCTTGTTTCCCCTTTGGTGCAAAGGGGGCAAGCGCAGGCCAAGGTATCAGGCAAATGTTACCATTCCAGTGCAATGAGATCAAGACCAGCCGGACGGCCGGACGGAGGTCACCGTGGAGCCCAAGACGGCGTCACCACCGGAGCTTTTGGCAGCCGAAGACCACCTTTGGTCAGGATAACTTGTACTAGATGTTCCCCTTCAAAATGGCCAATTGTTGGCGCCCTTCTCGCTCAATTATTTCGGGGAGAGGCCCAGGGCCTCTATAAATAGAGCTAGCCACCGCAGAGTAGAGGGATCCATCCAGCCATCCAGCCATAGGCGTAGAGAAATCTGATAGAGCCTAAACAGAGAGATAGAGAGAGAGGCGACTGAACTGACCCAAGCAGTTCATCGCACCAGCCCAAGAACACCTCTCGCGAGGCTGTTCTTCCTTTGTACTGTTCACCATCAGCCCAGAGGCAATCCACCACACCACACACTGGAGTAGGGTATTACACCACAATGGTGGCCCGAACCAGTATAAATCTCGCGTCCCTTGTGTTGTTCATCCTTTTCATCTTAGTTCGCACGAGAAGATCTGACGTAGATCGGTAGGGGAGAGATCTCCGCGCGCACCCCAGTGTTCGAACCTCAAGGGCCTGCCGGAGCCCAAAATCCGACAGTGTCGGCAGCCTCGCTCTCCATGCACGGCACGTGGATGAACTCACAGCTATCGAAGTTGCCGGAAAGCTGCTGGACCAAGAAGCTTTAGCTAGCCATGTTGGCGTGTCGGGTGTCACAATTGCCAGAGGCCTATTACACCACCAGATCCGAGTCACCGTAGCAGAGGATGCACCAGATGCCAATCTCTTTGGCCACCCAGAGGCCGTGCATGAGGGCTTCATACTCGGCAACGTTGTTGGAGGCAGCGAAGTGGATCTGCAGTGCGTACCACAGTGATTCGCCCTTCGGGGAAGACAACGCAATGTCGGCTCCCAAGCTGGATCGCATCTTGGAGTCGTCGAAGTGCATGCGCCAGTGCGTCAAGTCGGGTGGCGGTGGAAGACACTGGGTCTCTGTCCAGTCGACGAGGAAGTAGGCCAACACCTGGGACTTGATGGTGGTGCGGGGCTCATAGAGGATAGTGTGGTCGGCTAGCTCAATGGCCCACTTGGCCACCCGGCCAGAGGCGTCCCGGCAGCCCATGATCTTGCCGATGGGGGGTGTGCTGACCATGGTGATGACATGCTCTTGGAAGTACTGTCTGAGCTTCTTGGCGGTGAAGTACACGCCTGATGACCCACAAGTATAGGGGATCTATCGTAGTCCTTTCGATAAGTAAGAGTGTCGAACCCTACGAGTAGCAGAAGGAAATGACAAGCGGTTTTCAGCAAGGTATTCTCTGCAAGCACTGAAATTATCATTAACAGATGGTTTTGTGAGAAGATAATTCGTAACGGGTAACAAGTAACAAGTGTAACAAAGGTGCACCAAGGTGGCCCAATCCTTTTTATAGAAAAGGATAAGCCCGGACGAACTCTTATATGAAGCAAAGCGCTCCTGAGGAAAAATGGGAATTATTGTCATGTTAGTTTTCATCATGCTCATATGATTCGCGTTCATTACTTTGATAATTTGATATGTGGGTGCACTAATGCGGGATGCTGCTAATGCGACACTACAATCGGAGACCCTTCGACGAAACTATGTGCGATGCATTAATCGCAAACGGTGATGTAAAAAACTGTCAAAAAGGTGCAAAATGTTTGCGATGGCGGATACATCAAACACGGTTCAGATTTTAGTTGTGTGTGTGTGATGCTAGGCATACGGCTCAGTTCAATGAACTATTTGCGATGAGGCAGAACAACAGAAACAGGCAGCCATATGAAGGCATGTGTGATATACGACATACAGTTCACTCGGATGAAATGTTTGTGATTAGGAAACACAAAAGAAACGGTCAGTCATATCAAGGTGTGTGCGATATACGACATACGGTTCACTCGGATGAACTATTTTCTTTGAGCCAAGAGAACAAAAACAGTTCAATTTAACAAGATGTGTGTGATACGCGACAAACAGGTCTGTAATCAGAAATGTGTGCAAAGACGGATAATAATACATACGAGTGTGTGTTGTGGGAAAATGCTTGCTAGTATAATATTGTCAGCACTTGATGAAATCATCACCGACGGGGTCCCCGGTATGGTCCGTGTGTGATGTCATTGCACACAGAACAACAACATATGTACTTATAACTTATAAGGACTTGATTCCATAAACAAATTGAACATCCAATTACATAGGTGGCTAGTACACACATGACCTTTGCACACACCAAAGTATGTTCCAAAATGCCTAAAACATTCAAATAATGTATAAAAAGGCAAAACGAACTATAGTTGCATGTTGCCTCTGTAAAATAAATCAAGGCGGGAAGAGACAGCGTATGTCGTTTCGCACACATAGGTGACAAGTTCCCTCTCAGAACCATGAGCCTTTTTGAGAGAAGCTTCGGTTTTTAAGAAGTTTATACCAAAACTTGTCCCAAATTGGACTAATTTTTTACCACAACATGTTCGTGCCATGTCATAACACCATGCCAAGTTTCATGATTTTGAAGTGAGTTTTGGATTTACAGTAATTTTAAAACCAGGTTTCTCAATGTTTACTGTCAAGTCGGCACCACCGTGGATAGGATTTTTCCTCATGCATCCCAAAAGAAAAATCCAAATCTGTCACTACCATGCAGCTTTTCTCATTAACAATTACAACCCATTTAGTGTGCTAGCTGAAAATAAGTTTGTGGGTGCTGGTGGGCGCTAAGAACTTGCGGGTTCTGTAATGGACAAAGATCTCAAGGATCCCGCGAGAGTGATGTTCTTTCCCTATGTTATGAAAGCTTATAATATTTATGGATTAATTAAAGAAATGGCAAGCCATTGTCCCATTATGAAATAAAATATGGGTCAAAGCCGAGTTGAAAAGGGCAACAATATCTAACTCCAGCTTACAACAATAGTACAAAAGCACAAGGATTAATTGCTCATCAGGTTTAGACAAAATCCAGATTGAACAGGACAATGACATCTAACTCAACCAAAGTTTTTGGTGGTCACAATCAAATGGATTGGTCTGATCCATAAAATCAAGATCTCGGGCCATAAATTCTACTGGTAAATGAGGACAAGCTGTTGTAAATAGAAGCCGAGCACAATCAGAAGCCCCTAGGTCCACCTGAAACTTCTTTTTATGTTGTTCAACACTTGCAGCCATGAGAAATTTCTTGTCGAAAAACTTAATCCTCATGGACAATAGTGCCCTCGCGTTCAACATGAATAATGTGAAAAAGCTAGTGTTTGCATTGTCATGAGATCTGAGAAAATCCCACTGCTTCTTGAACCATCGATTGGTTATACCTTTTTCTCCATGTGTTAGTGCCTAAATAGAGATGAAGATTGAAAACATTTAATGTCGAAAAAAGATTATGTTGAAAGAGTGATAGCTGAACAATTAATTACAGTACATTATATATGGGCTTTCAATGTGCGTGAAATCATCACCTTTATATACAAATTTTCCAGACATGGAAAGCATTGCAGCAAGCCAATAATCGTGTTCAGATCAAAACACCACATACTGATATGTAAGGTCTTGACAGAATCCACCACCACTGATAGGATGGACAAGCTCTTCATTGAGCATAGAACATAATATTAGTACTAAAGTGTACTCCAAGATGATACTTAACTTATGCGCATAAATGAAAAATGCAGATTACAAAAGTTTACGTGAATAATATACAGTACCTCGATAGGTGTGGAGTCGAACACCATCTTGAACCATCTAAAAGGATCACGAATTGCACCCAAGGTCTCTAGTTTAGGCGCAGAGACTACAGTTATTTGTGAAGGTACTATAGTAGAATCAAGGAGCAACCTTTGAAGTGAAGGGGCATGATGAGATCATGTCCAAGAAAACAAATTCCCGTGCTTACAAGGTGGGGCGACTTTATTTTGAGACAACGGATACAAATTTCTATTCCAAAAACAAGAAGCAAGCACTCCAGGGCAAGGCGGCTGGAGTGGATGATGTTGTGCAGTGCGGCCTCCGACAGATCAACCACCACAAGCACAAGTTTTTTTAGAAGTGGGAGTCGAAGCATCACTAGTACAGCGAGGTGATATACAAACGGTTTTAGCCCCTTTCCGCGATGACATTTGGAACCGTCGCCTAGTGAGTGTGGGCGATAGGGGGGTCCTTCCCACATGACCCAGAAACCGTTGGGGATATGCCCTCCTGGCACACATGCTCAGCAAAATGAGGTCGTGTGCGACCGCTGAGCGATCAAATACAGTTATACATACAGTAGTGCTAAAAAATACAATTATATAGGCAAATCATTTCCAGTCGTAAGTACATCCCACACAGTCAGTCCCCGCTAAACGTTTACGTTCGTATATACATCCCAGACAGTTGTTCCAAGGAAAATGTTTCTGTTTGCAGGTACATCACACACAATTTTCCCGTTAAATCATTTGTGATAGCGTTTCCATTGCACACGGTATTAACAATTTTATCGTTTGCGTTATTGAATGCATCACACACGGTGCGTAGAAGAAACTGTGTGGCAAAGGCTGTCCATCACAAACAGTTTTCAAGAGGATGTCGTGTGTGATTATTCATTAATCCAACATGGTTTATTCCTAGAAATGGTGTGCGTTGCCTGAGGTCATCACCCATGGTGTTTTCTCAATAACCGTTTGCAATATAGAAAACCCAATTAGCAGGATAATTATCCTATTATTAATAATCCATTTATTAATCTAATTGACATTTCATATTAAGCACACAATATATTTCATTTTCATAATTGAAATACATCAGAGTACAACATCATATAGCTTCAGCACTCGGCACCAAGTTTCACGTGCAACATCTATAACATTTCAAAATTAGCATCATAGATGGTACATAGACAGATGTATCTCATCTGGAAAACAGCTGAAGCAGAAGGCGAATATTGAGCCTTCATTGATGTTGAAGGTGTTTGCAACTTTAGGCCAGTGCATGTGGATGATTAACCGTCCATCCTTCGTCCTCTTCAAGAACACTTCAATATTGAACCGTGGGTGTTGTATGAATACCTTCCTCGCCTCCTGACCATGCAGGTGGTTTGAGAGGTAATCATCAGTGAACTGCTTTGGAAAGGCCTGAAAACAAGGATGTGCATAAATATCTTCTTTGTATTGGAAATGGGGTAAACGAATAAAAAAAGGCAAGGTATAATAGTTAGTACCATCCTGTAGTGAACTGATGTCTCATTGTGCAGACAAAGATCTTGTTGTTTTTGGTCGCTAATTTCTTTATCCTAACAATGTTTCTGAGTTTCTTTACTTGGCTGATATTCCTGGACAAATCATTTCCCCATATGCAAAAAGGGAGGAACAGTGGGTCAAAACCTCTGACAGCAGGACCTACATGTGCAAGACCAAATTGTTAAAATCCTAAATATTAGAATGGTTCCAGCAATTGCACAATAATGCGCTATTAGACAATGGACCATGCACGTGCTAACCTCGATTGTAAACCTCAGTGCTTCCCATTGTTTCCCTGCAACACATATAAGGTAGTTAGTCATCACGTTAAGTAAGGGTTTTTTTTTACCAAAACGTTAAGTAAGGGTTCATCAAATTAATAAAATATGTTGATGAAAAATAAGCACATTGCAGATTCATCAAATTAATTCAAGCCACATGGAAAATCCATTTATCCAAACCAAGCATGATTAAAAACTAGGAAATATAGCACTTGTATATGTTTCTCATGTATTAAGTGCAGTCAAATTCGATTTATTCCTCACATGCACAACAATACAAAATTCTACCGACGACAATTGGACATCGCATTGCAGAATTGAACCAAGCAGTTAACTAAACACCACAAAAACTGAACCAAACATTAACTGAGCACCACATTGCACAATATAACATACTCCTAATAGAAGATCAAACAATTAACCAAACCAAGCACGCTTAACAACTCGGAGATATAGCAATTGTATTTGTTTCTCATGTATTTAGTACAACCAAATTGGATTTATTTCTCACATGGTATACAATAACAGAATGCACCCACAACAGTTGAACATCGCACTGCAGAATTGAACCAAGCAGTTAACTAAACACCACAACAAATGAACTAAACGTTAACTGAGCACCACATTGCACAATATAACATACTCCTAATAGAAGATCAGACAGTAACAACTTGGAAATATAGCAATTGTATTTGATTCTCATGTATTTAGTACAACCAAATTCGATTTATTTCTCACATGGTATACTATAATAGAATGCACCTACAACAATTGAACATCGCATTGCAAAATTGAACCAAACAGTTAACTAAACACCACAACAAATGAACCAAACGTTAACTCAACACCACATTGCACAATGTATAACATACTAGAAGACCAGACAGTCAACCAAACAAGCATGCTTGACAACTTGGAAATACAACAATTGTATTTGTTTCTCATGTATTTTGTAAAGAAAAATTTGATTTATTTTTCACATGGAAGACAATACAAAATTGCACCCTGAAGAACTGAACATCACATATGCATAATTGAACCAAACAGTTAACTAAATACGACAACTAATTAAGCAACAGTTAATAAGTGAGCACCACATTTGTCGGATTTCGGGGTTCCGGCAGACCCTTAAGGTTCGAACTCTGGGGTGCGCGCGGAGATTGTGCCCTCTACCTCTCCATCTCGCAAAGATCTAACTACAGAAAGAACAACACAAAAGACACATGGTTTATACTAGTTCGGGCCACCATTGTGGTGTAATACCCTACTCTAGTTTGTGGTGGGTGGATTGCCTCTTGGGCTGATGATGATGAATAATACAAGGAAGAACAGCCTCGCGAGGGTCTGTTGTTGGCTAGGGGGATGAACTGCTAGGAGGAGTTCATCCGCCCTTCTCTCTCTCACTCACTTGCCCTCTGCTTTCTCGGATTCTCGGTACCCACTTCTTCCTCTCTATCTTGCTAGCTGCTCGTTGCCAGGTACCAGATGCCTCTACCCTGGGGGTGGCTAGTCCTATTTATAGGCAAAGGCCCTGGGCCTCTTCCCAAATATTGAGCGGGAAGGGCGCCAACAATTGGCCAATTTGAAGGGGAACATCTGGTACACTTATCCTGACTAAAGTTGGTCCTCGCCTGCCAAAGGCCCTGTGGTGACGCTGTTCTGGGCTCCACGATGACCACCTTCCCACCGTTGGACTGGTCTTGGTATCGTTGCACCGAAATGGATGCCTTTGCTTGATCCTCTCGCCTGCGCTTGCCCCCTTTGCACCAAAGAGGAAAGGGAGGACACTGCGCAGGCTGGCGCCCGCCCGGCGCCCTTGGTCGTCATGGCTTGCATCATGGGCATCTCGTGAGGTACCCGGCCTTGATCTCTCCGCCTCCTTGTGAGCCAGCCTGATGAGGCCGCGCCTGAGGAAGCGCCGTGTCGTCCGCCCCGCGAGGCTTGGCCCCTCGTGAGGGTCTTAGGTCTTGTGTTGATGAAGATGGGCCGTGCTGGGCCCCCTTTGAGCCATGCCGCAGGCCGCAGGCAGGCAAGTCTGGGGACCCCCGTTCCCAAAATGCCGACAGTAGCCCCCGGGCCCAAGGCGCGCATGGACTTGGCCATGCCGAGTAGCGAAAGGGCAAGGGTGAAGTGCCGCGGGCCCTAACAGCCTGCGGCCTTGGGCGCCGCGTGGCGGTTGATTGGACGTGGGCGTCTCCGCTTCCCCACGACGCCTTGGCAACTGTGTGACTTGACTAGTCCCTGCATGCATAGATATGGGTCATTATTACCTACAATCGTGGTGATCGGCGGTTGGTCTTCTCCGGCTATAAGTACGGGGCCGCATGAGCTCCGCCAGTCCGCCCCTTCCTTCTTCTCTTCTTCTTCTCCTTGGCCACTCGCCGCTCTCATGGATCCGAAGAGGTTCTCAGCCGCAGAGAAGGGAAAGGCCTGCCGGGCAGGGCCCGACTCCCCCCGGCCAAGCGCGGCCGGGGTCGTCCCTGCAAGCATCCTGCGGTCCCCATTGCGGCTTCCCGTGGCCACAGGGGTGGTTCCCCGCGTGGTGGTGAGCGCTCGGCTGCCAAGGGGAGGCAGGCCGTGACTGCGTGGCCCCCCAGGCCGCGCTCTCGCTCGGCGGAGGTGCTACCGGAGTTCGTCGTGTGGTCGGCGGACCCGACCAACACCTGGCTTCAGCTCCCCCGCTTCTTCATCGGCGAGCTGCCGGCCAGCGCCCGGTGCGGCTTTTGGCTCCAGACTGATGGTTGTTGCAGCAGGGCCTCCTGGCTTTCGCTTCAGGTCTCCCCTTCTGGAAACGGGGCCCTGACTCGTGGCTGGCAAACGTTTGCCCGCGCGCGCAGCCTGAGTCAGCGGTGCACCCTGCACTTCAAGTTCGACGGCGACGCCACCCTCTATGTGAGGGTGTTTGGGGAAGATGGTCGTCGCGCTGGATGCTGCCCCGAAGGCGACGACCGTGGCCAGGGGCCCCGCCCCGACGACGATGGAGGAGACAGCGCCCGCGCAGATGGCGGCGCTTGATGCTCCCCAAGCTTCACCAACTCTTCTTCAGGCGACTCCTCCAGCGGTGGCCGCAGCCAGCCCCCACGCCGTCGCGCTTGCTTGGGGGGCGGCGATTCGTCCGCCCGTCACCGCGCCCCGGTGAAGCGCGAGAGGGAGTCCGCCTGAGCCCTGGAGGCATCCCGGGTCGCCTCGGCTGGCCGGAGCGAGGCGAGCCGCGCCGGGCTCGTCCTTTCTTTTCCTTTTGTTTCCTGCGTAAAAGAGAACAGCTGCATGGAGCCCCGTGGGGGCGTGTTGGAGGTTATTGCTGTTAACAACTACCTTGATTTAGCTTTCGCGCTTTTCAGCTGTGTGTCTGCACGTAAATAGTTCCCGGCCCCAGCCGTGGGGGGCGACCGACCCAGGCCCTGTGCGTGTGCCGCGGTGCCCGAGGGGCACGGACTGGAGGGGTGCTCGCGTAATGGACCCGGGTCACGAAACCTTAGAACGATTAGAACAGGAACCCTCACGAGGGCGTTTGGCTGCCCCCCCCCCTCGCGAGACATTTTGCAAGAGGAATCAAAACGGGGGAGTGAAAATCAACGAAATATAAACCAATGACGGCAATAATTTCAATAAAACTTCAACTGCAAACAAAGCGGACCAACTGCGGAAAGCAAATGAAAAAACCGCGTCCGGCACCTAATCTAGTCTTCGACGTCTTCTCACCAGCGCGGAGCTAAGTGCTGCCACTGGGCGTGGGAGGGAGCCCCAGGGCTTGAGGCCGGCGCTCCTGAGACTCCGGGGCATGTACAGCCCCACTCATTATTACGTGAGAGTGTCACAGGCGGCGAGCTTCACAGGCATTGGCCTTCTTCACAGGCTCCGGGCCTTTCTTCTTGGGGTAACGAGCTTCACAGGCACTTAACTTCTTCACAGGCTCTGGGCCTTTTCCAAAAAGGGTTAATCTTCACAGGCGTTTGCCTTCTTCACAGGCTCAGGGCCTTTTCCAAAAAGGGTTAATCTTCACAGGCGTTTGCCTTCTTCACAGGCTCAGGGCCTTTTCCAAAAAGGGTTAATCTTCGCAGGCGTTTGCCTTCTTCATAGGCTCGGGGCCTTTTCCAAAAAGGGTTAATCTTCATAGGTGTTTGCCTTCTTCACAGGTTCAGGGCCTTTTCCAAAAAGGGTTAATCTTCACAGGCGTTCGCCTTCTTCACAGGCTCCGGGCCTTTTAGGGGTAGAACCTCCGGAGATGTTGGATGTTCCACGCATTCTGGATCGGCTCCCCTTCCTGGGTCTCCAAGCGCACGGAGCCTGGCCTGGAAACATGAACAACCTTGAACGGGCCCTCCCACATGGGAGAGAGCTTGTGTAGCCCTTCCCTGGAGAGAACCCGTCTGAGCACGAGATCTCCTACCTCGAGGGTCCTGGGGCGGATGCTGCGGCAGTGATATCGTCGCAGCGCCTGCTGGTACCTCGCCGCTCGCAGCGCGGCTTCTCGGCGGCGTTCCTCCCCCAGCACGAGGTCCATCCCCCGCATGGCGTCCTGTTGCGCCTCATCGAACGCTAGGACCCGCGCAGAGCGATGTCTGACCTCGTGAGGGAGGACTGCTTTGGCTCTGTAGACCAGGAAGAACGGGGTCTCCCCGGTTGGCTTGGTCGCGGTCGTGCAGATGGACCACAACACGGACTGGAGCTCATCGTACCAACCTCTGCCGCAGGCCTCCAACTTCTTCTTGAATGTCCTTGTCTTGAGGCCCCTCGGGACCTCCGCGTTGGCTCGTTCGGCCTGGCCGTTGCTTCGCGGGTGCGCCACCGAAGCGTAGCATATCTGCGTTCCAAGGTTAGCACAATATGTTTTGAAGAGGTTACTGGTGAACTGCGAACCGTTGTCTGTGATGATGCGGTTCGGCACCCCGAACCGGCTCACGATGCCCCTGATGAACCTGACCGCGGAACCCGCAAGGATGGTGCGGACAGCCTCCACTTCTGCCCACTTGGTGAATTTGTCAATGGCGACGTAGAGGTAGCGGTAGCCCCTTGGCGCCCGAGGGAACGGGCCCAGAATGTCCAGCCCCCAAACTGCAAATGGCCATGAAAGGGGTATAGTGTGCAAGCCTCCCGCCGGCTGATGGATCTGTTTGGCATGAAATTGGCAGGCCTCACAAGCCTTCACCAGCTCGACAGCGTCGTTGAGTGCGGTGGGCCAATAGAACCCGCTGCGGAATGCTTTGCCGACGAGGGTCCGTGATGACGAGTGATGCCCACAGTACCCGCCGTGTATGTCCTCCAACAGTTCCTTCTCTTGCTCCCTGGAAATGCAGCGCAGGGCTACGTTGTTCGGCCGCTTCCGGTAGAGCTCTCCGTCCCTGATGCAGTATGCCGTGGCTTGCCGCACCACACGTTCCGCTTCTTCCTCCTGTTCCGGCAAGGCCCCTTGTGTTAAATAACTCCGGAGTTCCGTGATCCAGCATTCCTCCTGAGGTTCCATAGTTAGGAGCAGGCGTGCCCCTGAGGCAGGGCCGCGGGTCGGGGCTCCTGAGGCAGGTGGCTGGGGGAGTTCCTCCCGAGGCTGAGCAGTGTTTGATAACGACGGCTGGGCTGAGGGCTTGAAGAGCCGTTCTTCAAAGACGCCAGGCTCCTGAGGCAACCGCCTGGACGCCCGCCTGGCGATGTCATCGGCTTCCTGATTGGTGCCACGGGGCACATGCCTCAATTCCAACCCCCAGAACTGCTTCTTCATCCTGCGGACCTATGCTAGATAGGCCTCCATGTGCTCATCCCTTGGCTCATACACCTTGTTGGAGAAGTTGACAAGGAGCTGCGAATCGCCCTTGACGGTGAGGCGCTTCACCCCCAGAGCTGCTGCAGCCTTCAACCCCGCTATCAGACCCTCATATTCCGCTATGTTGTTGGAGACCTTTTTGCGTTGCTGGAAACAGAGTTGTACGGCGTAGTAGAGCTTGTCCTGAGTGGGCGATATCAGCACCGCACCTGCCCCAGCGCCGTGCCTGGAGAACGCCCCATTGAAGTACACGACCCAGCCTATTGGCGCCTCACTCCCTGGGGAGAGGGACCGATCCTCGTTGTTCTCGAGGCCTGGTGCCTTCATCCATTCTGCCACGAAATCCGCTAACGCTGCTCCTTTGATGACCCTGGTCGTGCTAAACTTGAGCTGGAACGCCTGCATTTCTATGTTCCACTCGGCGACCCGTCCGGCTGAGTTAGGGCTCCTGAGCACCCTCTCCAAGGGGTATGACGAGACTACCTTGATGGGATGCCCTTGGAAGTAGTGACGCAGCTTGCGCGAGGCCACCAGTAGTGCGAGGAGGATCTTCTAAGGCATGGGGTACCGTGCCCTCGCGTCCTGTAACACCGTGCTGACAAAGTAGACTGGGTGCTCAACAAGGCCGAGAGCATCAGTGTTCGCGGCGCCCTCCGGAGGCAAGGGCGCTTCGCAAGGTGATATGGCCTCGGGAGGTCGTCCGTCTAGGTGAGTGGCCTCTCCTGCTTCCGGTGCACTCTTCGACGGCTGATCTTCCTCAGCCGTAGTTACGTCTCCCGTGGGCCTTCCTTGTTCCTGCCTTGCCTTGTCTCGGGCTGCTGATGTGGCTCTGATTTGGTGCTCTTCCCTAACCTCCACCAGGGCTGCGCTGGCAGAGTAGGGAGTGGCAGCGAGGTAGAGCAGCAGGGGTTCTCGAGGACGCGGAGCCACCATGACTGGGGGACTAGTTAGGTACCTCTTGAGATCTTGAAACGCCTTATCTGCCTCTTCAGTCCATTCAAAAGGCCCCTTCTTCTTCATCAGCTGGAAGAAAGGTAGTGCTCGCTCCCCCAGCTTGGAGATGAAGCGCCCTAGCGCGGTCACGCGTCTGGTGAGCTTCTGCATATCTCTGAGGGTTTTCGGTGGGCTCATGTCCTCGACCGCCTTGACCTTCTCCGGGTTAGCATCGATGCCCTGATGGGACACGAGAAAGCCCAAGAGCTTGCCTAAGGGGACTCCGAACACACACTTCTCTGGGTTGAGCCGCAGGTTCACTGCATTGAGGCTCGCGAAGGTCTCCTCCAGGTCTTGTATCAGGGTCTTGGCCTCCCGAGATTTCACCACAATGTCGTCAACGTAAGCTTCGACATTCTTCCCGAGCTGCGGGCCCAAGGTGATGTGCATCAGCCGCTGAAAGGTCGCCCTGCGTTACGCAGCCCAAATGGCATGCATGTATAGCAGTACACCCTGCATGGGGTTAAGAAGGCGGTCTTCTCGACGTCTTCTACCGCCATCTTGATCTGGTGATACCCAGAGAAGGCGTCCAGGAAGCAGAGCAGGTCGCACTCCGCGGTGGAATCGACGATCTGATCGATGCGGGGGAGCGGGAACGGATCTTGCGGGCATGCCTTGTTGAGGTTGGTGAAGTTGACACACATGCGTTCCTTTCCTCCCTTCTTGGGCACAACGACAAGGTTGCCAACCAATCCGGGTATCGGACCTCGCGAATGACCCCAGCGGCCTCTAACTTGCGGGTTTCTTGGACAATGAAGGCATGCTTCTCTGCGGACTACCGCCTGGCTTTCTGCTTCACGGGGCGCACGTTCGAGCACACGTTGAGGTGATGCTCGATGATGCTCCGGGGGATCCCTACCAACTGATCAGGCTCCCAAGCGAATACCTTCTTATTTGCGCGCAGGAACCTGATCAGAGCTTCCTCCTGTTCAGGCTCGAGGTTCGCGCTATGGTGAAAGTGGCACTGGAGGACCCGTCTTCGTCGACAGGTATCTGCTTGGTTTCTGCCTTGTCCTGGGTGAACAACTGCTTCTTCTTGGCTAGCGCAGCCCCCTTGGGCTCGGGGGTCCCAGCGTCGGCGGGCTGTGCCGAGGCCGCCGTCTTGAAGGCGAGCTTGAGTACCCGCAGGGCGTCCTCGGTGTCCCCGTGCACGGTGAGGACACCGCTGCTCCCGGGCATCTTCATGAGGTTATACGCCAGGTGCGTGGCGGCGATGAACTGGGCCAGCGCTGGGTAGCCGAGGATGGCGTTGTAAGGAAGGCCGATGGGAACGATGTCGAAGTCGACCATTTCCTTGCAGAAGTTGTCGTAGGTGCCGAAGGTTACTGGGAGCCGGATCTGTCCCAAGGAGCTGGATGACCCGCCCCCAACGCCCAAGAAAGACCGACTGGGTTGCAGCCGCTCCAGGGGTACACAGAGGAGATTGAAGGTCTCAACCGAAAGCACACTGAGGCCGGCGCCACCGTCGACAAGGGTTCTGGTGACAGCTACCTGGCAGATGGTGGGGGTGCACAACATGGGGAGCACGCCCGAGCCAGCCAAGTTGGCGGGGTGGTCCTCCGAGCTGAAGGTCAGACCGACCTCGCGCGCCACCTGGTCCGTGGGAGCCCCCTGCCGTGCGGAAACGGCGCTGACCCGGCGGACAAACGGCTTGACATGGCGACTTGTGGGCGGCGCCTGCGAGCCGCCCAGGAGGGCCGCGACGACCGGGGGTGTTGATGTAGCGGTGCGGTCACCTTGTCGCACAGGCAAATGCTGGGATGACGCTTGATGCTCGTTCCCCGCCGGGCCGGTGGCGGCGTTGGTGGCGGGCGACGGGGAACGACGAAGACGCCCACCGACGGGGGCCGCCTGGGCGACGCGGTCTCGACGGGCGTCGGACATGGACGCGACGGTCGGAGGAGAACGAACTGGTGGAAGACAAATTCCGGCGCACCCCTACCTGGCGCGCCAAATGTCGGATTTTGGGGTTCCGGCGAACCCTTAAGGTTCGAACTCTGGGGTGCGCACGGAGATTGTGCCCTCTACCTCTCCGTCTCGGGAAGATCTAACTACAGAAAGAACAACACAAAAGACACAGGGTTTATACTAGTTCGGGTCACCATTGTGGTGTAATACCCTACTCTAGTTTGTGGTGGGTGGATTGCCTCTTGGGCTGATGATGATGAATAATACAAGGAAGAACAGCCTCGCGAGGGTCTGTTCTTGGCTAGGGGGATGAACTGTTAGGAGGAGTTCAGCCGCCCTTCTCTCTCTCTCTCACTTGCCCTTTGCTTGCTCGGATTCTCGGTACCCACTTCTTCCTCTCTGTCTTGCTAGCTGCTCGTTGCCAGGTACCAGATGACTCTACCCTTGGGGTGGCTCGTACTATTTATAGGCAAAGGCCCTGGGCCTCTTCCCAAATATTGAGCGGGAAGGGCGCCAACAATTGGCCAATTTGAAGGGGAACATCTGGTACACTTATCCTGACTAAAGTTGGTCCTCGCCTGCCAAAGGCCCTGTGGTGACGCCGTTCTGGGCTCCACGATGACCTCCTTCCCACCGTTGGACTGGTCTTGGTCTCGTTGCACCGAAATGGATGCCTTTGCTTGATCCTCTCGCCTGCGCTTGCCCCCTTTGCACCAAAGAGGAAAGGGAGGACACTGCGCAGGCTGGCGCCCGCCCGGCGCCCTTGGTCGTCATGGCTTGCGTCATGGGCACCTCGTGAGGTACCCTGCCTTGATCTCTCCGCCTCCTCGTGAGCCAGCCTGATGAGGCCGCGCCTGAGGAAGCGTCGTGTCGTCCGCCCCGCGAGGCTTGGCCCCTCGCGAGGGTCTTGGGTCTTGTGTTGATGAAGATGGGCCGTGATGGGCCCCCTTTGAGCCACGCCGCAGGCAAGCAAGTCTGGGGACCCCCGTTCCCATAACGCCGACAACATTGCATGACATATATAACATATACACTAGAGCAACATATTGCATGGTAAAAGTAGATAGCGCAATTCACTAGAATTTGTTAAGGAAAGGTAGTAGCTACTGAACATGGGTCCTTATAGTGAGCTAATAAGACAAGCTACTCCTCATTGTTTTAGATATCGATGACGATTGGCTCCTTGGACATGGAAGAGGGCGAGGCCTCCGCATCGTGGGTGCCCTCATTGTAGTGGTGAGTTGCCTGAGCCGCTCCGGGCACCAACCTACTGGCTCTTGAGATGAGGTAAGCACGTGCACGCTGAGAAAACACCTCGTAGTCTTCATCGAAGGCACCGACGGTGGCCTCGAGAAAACGCCATGAACTGTCGTTTAAAGAATCCAACCGCTTCGCAGCGGCGGCGTGCGAGGCGTCGATGGTGGCCTCGACGACGAGGTGCTCCTCCAAAATCTGGGGGTCGGCACGAATGGCAACCAAGGTGACCTCATCCCCGCGTGCGGCCGCGATTTGCTTCTCCGCTGTCAAATGCTCCTTGAGATCCTGGCTATACTGCGTGCACCATGGCTTAGGGGGGCACTTATTTGGTGGAGGGGTCGGTGATTTGGGTGGAAGGTGTCGCACCAGTGGTCGGGGCATGTGGGATGTGGGAGGAGGAGGATGGGGGTCAGGTGTGGATTACCTGCCTGGATAGACGAGGCCGAGCAGCGTGAAGGAGGGTCGCCGGCGAGGAGGCGGTGCTGCAAGCAAGGAGTGAAGGTTTCAAATTGGAAAGGAAGGCAGAAACAGGGGAAATGTGGCTTTTTGTAAGGGGAGGGGGCGGTGAGGTAGATATTTCTGCGGAAGCCAAAATTTTGGAATCGGTTCGGCGAAAAAACTAGCGCGCAAAGTGTCATCACACACGGTCCCTTATTCAAAACTATGTACGATATGTGAACATCACAAACGATTCAGATAGCTTAACCCGTGTGTGATGAGTTTGAACGTCAAAAATTTTGGTTCGAAATTCCCTTGTTACAGTGGTCATCCACGTCATTGCACAATTTGGGTACACAAAGAGACTACACACACCTGGTTACAACGTCAACATAGAACAACATGAGTGTTGTGTTAAATTTTAGAATTTTTTGGGGTTCGTTTGGACATTTTTATACATTAACTGGGTATTCTAGGCGTTTTATGTGCATAATTCAAATTTGAACTACATGCACATGCTCCAGTGCATATAAATTGGTTGAAATATCAAATATTTGTCCTTGGTTGCATGCTTAGGTCCCATGCAAGAAATGGGAATGAATGTCAAACACCCTGCCACCATCACTCGGCTGCAAACATTGAGATACCTAGTTTTTAAATTCTAGTAAATCCAAAACTCGTCTGAAATACATGAAACTTGGCATGCTATCATGGAGCGGCATCAACATGTCGTGGTAAAATTGTTGTCCCATTTGGGACAGGTTTGGGTATAAGCTTCTCACAAGCCAGAGCTTCTCACAACAAGCGTGATGGTTTCGGTAGGGAACGTGCAACCTTTGGGGACGAAACGATATCTGTTGCCTCTTATTGCTTTCAAAAAATTTCTAGTGTCAACATAGAACAACAGGAGTGTTGTGTTAAATTTTGGAATTTTTTGGGGTTCGTTTGGACATTTTTATACATTAACTGGGTTTTCTAGGCATTTTATGTGCATAATTCAAATTTGAACTCCATGCACATGCTCCAGTGCATATAAGTCGGTTGAATAATGAAAACTGTGTCCTTGGTTGCGTGCTTAGGTCCCATGCAACAAATGGGAATGGATGTCAAACACCCTGCCAGTGTCACTCGGCCGCAAACATTGAGATACCTGGTTTTTCAGTTCTAGTAAATCCAAAACTCGTCTGAAATTCATGAAACTTGGCATGCTATCATGGAGCGGCATCAACATGCCGTGGTAAAATTATTGTCCCATTTGGGGCAAGTTTGGTTATAAGCTTCTCACAACAAGCGTGATGGTTTCGGTAGGGAATGTGCCACCTTTGGTACTAAACGGGAGGCGTGCGAGCTGTACTCCAATGCGGAGGCTCACTGGGAAGCATGCGAGGTGTATGCCGCGCTGGCTCACCGAGAAGCGAGCCCTTTGACTTCCATGGCCGCCCGCCTTGCTCGCATCCTCTCCATTAATGGCGCACAAGCCGCAGTTTAATACGGTTTTTAAATATAAAACACACATCGCAAACGTTTTAGTTAGAACAACTGTATACAAACCGACAGCTTCCCCAGGAAGCCAAGGGAAAATGTGCCGAGAAAGATTTGTGTAGCTCTTGATCGCAAATGTTTTAGTTAGAACACCCGTGTGCAAACAGACAGCTTCCCCAGGAAGCCAAGAGAAAATGTGCCGAGCAGGATTTCTGCAGCTCTTGATCACAAACGTTTTAGATAGAACACCCGTATGCAAAGTGAGAGCTATGGTCTTTCCCCTTAAGTCGAGGGAAAATTCACAGCGCAGGATTTGTGCATCCCTTCAACACAAACGATTGTTTTGGATGACCCGTGTGCAACCACGTACAAACAATTTGGTAAGATTTGCATCTGTCATATTGGGTATGTTGCTATTTGTCAAACTGGAAAGATTGACATTTGTTGATCTAGTAACATTGTCATTTGTCAATCCTTGTAACACTGCGATTTGTCAAAATATGCAGCTAAAAATCACTAGCACTATCTAATTTTTGCAAGTAAAAATTAGTAATTAAGCATAGATTTCATTCATAGATTAAGAAGTCGTTGTTAATTTACACAAACAGTTCAACTCGACAGCTAAACCGACCAAAATTTTCCCCAATTGTTGCCAACCACGTACTGAAATAGCTAGTTCAACTATATATACTAGCTAATTTTAAGTACGTTGTACAGTTCCACCACACATCTGTAGTCAGATGAACTGAACAAAATAGCCCCTAAATACTACTACGGAGGGGCTTTATGCTACTTCCGGCATCCTCTCCTCTGCGGAGCGTGCTCAGTAAGAGGCAGAGGAGGAGGAGGAGCCTACCGACAAGCTAGAAAAATGCAATACGGTGCCTGCCGCTGCTGCACGTTCAGTGCCGCTCGCCAGCTCGAATGCCCACTGTCGCTCCAGACGATCCCTCTCGAAGCGGCTGGACTGCTTGTAGATCTCTCGATTCCACGCCTTTGCGTCGGCGTGTGCCGCAGGCTGCGGTAAGGCTCTTTGAATGGTTGATGAGGCGCTCCTCCTCCTCCCGCAGGAACTCGAAGTAACGCGCAACGTCGCTGACGCATGTGCGGGCCTCCACCTCCGCCTCCCTCCTTCGGGCGGCGGTGGCGGAGCGGGTGATGATCCCGGTGGCCGACGGTGGGATGGCGGCCATGGCGGCCGACGATGGGGTGGCGGCCACGACGGCCACCTTCCGCCTTCGGGCCATGGTGGTGGAGCGGGTGATGGCTGGCAGTGGGGTGGCGGCCACGATGGCCACCTCCCGCCTTCGGGCCGCGGTGGCGGAGCGGGTGATGGTCGGCACTGGGGTGACGGCCACGAAGGACACCTCCCACCTTCGAGACGCGGCGGCAGAGCGGGCGATGGCCCTGGCTTTCGACAGTTGTGTGGCGACAACGGCAGCCGGCAACAGCTGCCGACGGGCACCGGCGGCGTAGCGTGTGGTGGGTGCTCCACGCACACCCAACCAGGACACCACGCGCACTACACTACACAGGGGACTGAGCCGCCACCACGGTGTAGCCTCCCAGCTAGAGCTGTCCTTTGATGACGGCGGAGTGGCTGCAACGACGATGGACCGGTGCCATTGGCGATTGTGGGAGAAGCAGACGAGATAAGTGCTACCTCTTGAGCACTGCGTTGGTTTTCCCTTGAAGAGGAAAGGGTGATGCAGTAAAGCAGCGTAAGTATTTCCATCAGTTTTTTAGAACCAAGGTATCAATCCAGTAGGAGGCCACGCACGAGTCCCTCGCACCTACACAAACAAAAAAATCCTCGCAACCAACACGATAAGGGGTTGTCAATCCCTACACGGTCACTTACGAGAGTGAGATCTGATAGATATGATAAGATAATATTTTTGGTATTTTTATGATAAAGATGCAAAGTAAAGTAAAAAGCAATAAAAATAACTAAGTGCTGGAAGATTAATATGATGGAAAATAGACCCGGGGACCATAGATTTCACTAGTGGCTTCTCTCGAGAGCATAAATATTACGGTGGGTGAACAAATTACTGTTGAGCAATTGATAGAATTGAGCATAGTTATGAGAATATCTAGCTATGATCATGTATATTGGAATCACATCCGAGACAAGTAGACCGACTCCTGCCTACATCTACTACTATTACTCCACACATCGACCGCTATCCAGCATGCATCTAGAGTAATAAGTTCATAAGAACAGAGTAACGCCTTAAGTAAGATGACATGATGTAGAGGGATAAAGTCATGCAATATGATATAAACCTTATCTTGTTATCATCGATGGCAACAATACCATACGTGCCTTGCTGCCCCTACTGTCACTGGGAAAGGACACGCAAGATTGAACCCAAAGCTAAGCACTTCTCCCATTGCAAGAAAGATCAATCTAGTAGGCCAAACCAAACTGATAATTCGAAGAGACTTGCAAAGATAACCAATCATACATAAAAGAATTCAGAGGAGATTCAAATATTGTTCATAGATAAACTTGATCATAAACCCACAATTCATCGGTCTCAACAAACACAACGCAAAAGAAGATTACATTGAATAGATCTCCACGAGAGAGGGGGAGAACATTGTATTGAGATCCAAAAAGAGAGAAGAAGCCATCTAGCTAATAACTATGGACCCGAAGGTCTGAAGTAAACTACTCACACATCATCTGAGAGGCTATGGTGTTGGTGTAGAAGCCCTCCATGATCGATGCCCCCTCCGGCGGAGCTCCGGAACAGGCCCCAAGATGGGATCTCATGGGTACAGAAGGTTGCGGCGGTGGAATTAGGTTTTTGGCTCCGTATCTGGTAGTTTGGGGGTACGTAGGTATATATAGGAGGAAGGAGTACGTCGGTGGAGCAACGTGGGGCCCATGAGGGTGGAGGGCACGCTTGGGGGGTAGGCGCGCCCCCCTACCTCGTGCCCCCCTGGTTGATGTCTTGACGTAGGTTCCAAGTCCTCTGGATCACGTTCGTTCCGAAAATCACGTTCCTGAAGGTTTCATTCTGTTTGGACTCCGTTTGATATTCTTTTTCTGTGAAACTCTGAAATAGGCAAAAAAACAACAATTTTGGGCTGGGCCTCCGGTTAATAGGTTAGTCCCAAAAATAATATAAAGTGTATAATAAAGCCCAATAATGTCCAAAACAGAATATAATATAGCATGAAACAATAAAAAATGATAGATACGTTGGAGACGTATCAAGCATCCCCAAGCTTAATTTTTGCTCGTCCTCGAGTAGGTAAATGATAAAAAACAGAATTTTTGATGTGGAATGCTACTAGGCATAATTCTCAATGTAATTCTCTTAATTGTGGTATGAATATTCAGATCCGACAGATTCAAGGAAAAATTTTAATATTGACATAAAAATAATAATACTTCAAGCATACTTCAAGCATACTAAGCAATCATGTCTTCTCAAAATAACATGGCCAAAGAAAGTTATCCCTACAAAGTCATATAGTCAGGCTATGCTCTATCTTCACCACACAATGTATTTAAATCATGCACAACCCCGATGACAAGCCAAGCAATTGTTTCATACTTTTGGTGTTCTCAAACTTTTTCAATCTTCACGCAATACATGAGCGTGAGCCATGGACATAGCACTATATGTGGAATAGAATGGTGGTTGTGGAGAAGACAAAAAGGGAGAAGATAGTCTCACATTAACTAGGCGTATCAACGGGCTATGGAGATGCCCATTAATATATATCAATGTGAGTGAGTAGGGATTGCCATGCAACGGATGCACTAGAGCTATAAGTATATGAAAGCTTAACAAAAGAAACTAAGTGGGTGTGCATCCAACTCGCTTGCTCACGAAGACCTAGGGCATTTTGAGGAAGCCCATCATTGGAATATACAAGCCAAGTTCTATAATGAAAAATTCCCACTAGTATATGAAAGTGATATCATAGGAGACTCTCTATTATGAAGATCATAGTGCTACTTTGAAGCACAAGTGTGGTAAAAGGATAGTAACATTGTCCCTTCTCTCTTTTTCTCTCATTTTTTCTTTTTATTTGGGCCTTTTCTCTCTCTTTTTTATGGCCTCCTTTTTTTTAGTCCGGAGTCTCATCCCGACTTGTCGGGGAATCATAGTCTCCATAATCCTTTCCTCACTTGGGACAATGCTCTAATAATGATGATCATCACACTTTTATTTACTTGCAACTCATGAATTACAACTCAATACTTAGAACAAAATATGACTCTATGTGAATGCCTCCGGCGGTGTACCGGGATATGCAATGAATCAAGAGTGACATGTATGAAAGAATTATGAACGGTGGCTTTGCCACAAATACAATGTCAACTACATGATCATGCAAAGCAATATGACAAGGATGGAGCGTGTCATAATAAACAAAATGGTGGTAAGTTGCATGGCAATATATCTCGGAATGGCTATGGAAATGCCATGATAGGTAGGTATGGTGGCTGTTTTGAGGAAGGTATATGGTGGGTGTATAATACCGGCGAAAAGTGCGCGGTATTAGAGAGGCTAGCAATGGTGGAAGGAAGAAAGTGTGTATAATCCATGGACTCAACATTAGTTATAAAGAACTCATATACTTATTGCAAAAATCTACAAGTTATCAAAGCAAAGTATTACGCGCATGCTCTTAGGGGGATAGATTGGTAGGAAAAGACCATCGCTCGTCCCCGACCGCCACTCATAAGGAAGACAATCAATAAATAAATCATGCTCCGACTTCATCACATAACGGTTCACCATATGTGCATGCTACGGGAATCACAAAGTTTAACACAAGTATCTCTCAAATTCACAACTACTCAACTAGCATGACTCTCATATCACCATCTTTATATCTCAAAACAATTATCAAGCATCAAACTTCTCATAGTATTCAAAACACTCATAAGATTTTTTTTACTAATCTTAGATGCCTATTACCTTAGAACAAATTTCTCAATTTAAGCAAATTACCATGCTGTTTTGTAGGACTCTCAAAATAATCTAAGTAAAGCATGAGATAACAATAGTTTCTATAAAACAAATCCACCACCGTGCTCTAAAATATATAAGTTTAGCACTAGAGCAAAAACTATATAGCTCAAAAGATATAAGTGAAGCACATAGAGTATTCTAATAAATTCTGAATCAAGTGTGAATATATCAAAAGGTGTGTACATCAAGTATGATTGTGGTAAAATAACAAATAAAGACTCAAATAATACAAGACGCTCCAAGCAAAACACATATCATGTGGTGAATAAAAAATATAGCTCCAGGTAAAGTTACCGATGGAAGTAGACGAAAGAGGGGATGCCTTCCGGGGCATCCCCAAGCTTTGGCTTTTTGGTGTCCTTAGATTATCTTGGGGTGCCTTGGGCATCCCCAATCTTAGGATCTTGCCACTCCTTGTTCCATAATCCATCAAATCTTTCACCCAAAACTTGAAAACTTCACAACACAAAACTCAGCAGAAAATCTCGTGAGCTCCGTTAGCGAAAGAAAACAAAAGACCACTTCAAGGTACTGTAATGAACTCATTATTTATTTATATTGGTGTTAAACCTACTGTATTCCAACTTCTCTATGGTTTATAAACTATTTTACTAGCCATAGATTCATCAAAATAAGCAAACAACACACGAAAAATAGAATCAGTCAAAAACAGAACAGCCTGTAGTAATCTGTAACTAACGCAAACTTCTGGAACTCCAAAAAATCTACCAAAATATGAAGACCTAGACAATTTGTTTATTGATCAGCAGCAATTGGAATCAATATTTTATCACGTTCTGGTGATTTTTAACAATTATTTTAGTGAACAGAAAGTTTCTGGAATTTTCAGCAAGATCAGATAACTATCATCCAAGAAGATCCTATAGGTTTAACTTGGCACAAATACTAATTAAAACACAAAAAAAGTCTAACTAGAGGCTAGATCAAAGATTTATTCCTAAACAGAATCAAAAAGCAAAAACTAAAAATAAAATTGGGTTGCCTCCCAACAAGCGCTATCGTTTAACGCCCCTAGCTAGGCATAATAGCAAGGATAGATCTAGGTGCTGCCATAATAATAAGATAGATCATTAAAACTCATTTCATACTCTCTACGTTCGGCAGCAAGCTTTCTTTGTGGCAAGCAAAAGTAATCAAAAGGGCTAAATTTAATAGGACAAAAGTCCCCAAGATCAACCCTAGGAGGTATAGGTTCCTCCTTCGGCCCTTCATATTGCACAACTGAAAGTGCTAGTTATCGACTAGAGGGGGGTGAATAGGTGATTTTTATGAAAGTCTTCAAAACATGGAAGTTTCAAAGACAAACAATAGAAATGAACCTATTGAAATGCAGCGGAAGATATACTAAACTAGGCAAGCCATAGTCAAGTATGCAATGAGAGTACGAAGACAAATAGCAGCTAGGTAGAAAGGATCAGAATGGAAGATGGTATGAAGCCAAACAACAATAGATGTCAAACAGTGAAGACAAATAGGTAAAGCAAACAGGCAATGAATTCACAAAGACAAACTCTAAGTAAAGAGAGGGAGAGGATAGAACCAGTCACTTGTTGAGGACACAGGATTTGTTGGACCAGTTCCAGTTGTTGTGACAACTGTACGTCTGGTTAGGGAGGCTGAAATTCAACTCAGAAGACCGCGTCTTCACCTTATTCCCCTTGATCTAAGGACACACAGTCCTCGCCCAATTACTCTGGTAAGTCTTCAAGGTAGACTTCCAAACCTTCACAGACTTCGTTCACCGGCGATCCACAATGACTCTTGGATGCTCAGAACGTGACGCCTAACCGGCTGGAGGATTAACAGTCCTCAAGTGTAATAAGTCTTCAGGTCACACAGACAGAAAGACTTCAGTGATGCCTAACACTCTTTGGCTCTGGGTGTTTGGGCTTTGTCCTCGCAAGGATTTCTCTCTCTCAAAGGCTTTGAGGTGGGTTGCTCTCAATACGACAAAAGTCGTGCACTAACTCTGAGCAGCCACCAATTTATAGAGTAGGGGGTGGGCTATTTATAGCCACTAGACAACCCGACTTGATATGTCCGAAATGACCCTGGGTCACTAAGGAACTGACACGTGTTCCAACGGTCAGATTTCAAACACACATGGCAACTTTACTTGGGCTACAAGCAAAGCTGACTTATCCAGCTCTGGATAAGATTTGCTCTCATTGTCTTCGCTCGAAGACATAGGATTTGGTCGAGCATCACTTCAGTCACTCTGACTTTGTTCACTTGGACCCCACTTAACAGTACGGTGGTGCCTATGACTCAACAAAGAAGAAAGGAAACAACGAAACGACTCGGTCTTCGCGCTCCATAGTCTTCACTGAATGTCTTCTCATGTCATAGTCTTCAATATGAATATCTTCTCATACCACCATTGTCGTCAATGTCTTCATACATTTTTAGGGGTCATCTCCGGTAGGTAAACCGAATCAATGAGGGACTACTACCTGTGTTATCCTTCAATTCTCACAAACACATTAGTCCCTCAACCAAATTTATCGTCAATACTCCAAAACCAACTAGGGGTGGCATTAGATTCAAAGTAAAATAAAAATCAATAAAAATAACTAAGTGCTGGAAGATTAATATGATGGAAAATAGACCCGGGGGCCATAGATTTCACTAGTGGCTTCTCTCGAGAGCATAAATATTATGGTGGGTGAACAAATTACTGTTGAGCAATTGATAGAATTGAGCATAGTTATGAGAATATCTAGGTATGATCATGTATATAGGCATCACGTCCGAAACAACTAGACCGACTCCTGCCTGCATATACTACTATTACTCCACACATCAAAACAGAATATAATATAGCATGGAACAATAAAAAATTATAGATACGTTGGAGACGTATCAATAAGCTATAGGGAGGGAGGGGAAATCGACGCAGCACTCGCCGACCATGCGGGTTTATATAGCAGACCGGTAAGCATTGGGATTTTGGGGGATTTCACTGAGTCGGGCGGGAAGCTTGCGCGGGAACCTGCGAGGTTGTGCAGGAACGGGCTCACCGACAATTCATTGGCGCCAATGATACGTCTCCAATGTATCTATAATTTTTATTGTTCCATGTTGTTATATTATCAATCTTGGATTTTTCATAATCACTTTATAGTCATTTTATATCATTTTTTGGTACTAACCTATTGACATGGTGCCAAATGCCAGTTGCTGTTTTTCTGCATGTTTTTTTACATCGCAGGAAATCAATACCAAACGGAGTAAAAATACAACAAAACTTCACGGAGATTTTTTATGGACCAGAAGACACCCAATGGGCCAAGGCAGTGCCTGGGGGTGCTCTGAGTGGCGCACAACCCACCAGGACGCGCCAAGAGGCCCAGGCGCGCCCTGGTTGGTTGTGCCCACCTCGGGTGCTCCCCGGACCACCTCTTTGCTCTATAAATACCCCAATATTCCAGAAACCCTAGGGGAGTCGACGAAAATTAATTCCAGCCGTCGTAGAGTCCAGAACCACCAGATCCAATCTAGACACCATCATGGAGAGGTTTACCACTTCCATTGGTGCCTCTCCGATGATGCATGAGTAGTTCTTTGTATACCATGGGGTCCATAGTTAGTAGCTAGATGGCTTCCTCTCTCTCGTTTGATTCTCAATACAATGGTCTCTTGGAGATCCATATGATGTAACTCTTTTTGCGGTGTGTTTGTTCGGATCGGATGAACTTTGAGTTTATGATCAGATCTATCTTTTTATATCCATGAAAGTTATTTGAGTTTCCTTGATCTCTTATATGCATGATTGCTTATAGCCTCCTATTTCTTCTCCGATATTTGGGTTTTGTTTAGCCAACTTGATCTATTTATCTTGCAATGGGAAGAGGTGCTTTGTTGTGGGTCCGATCTTACGGTGCTTGATCCCAATAACAGAAGGGGAACAAACACATATGTATCGTTGCTACTAAGGATAAAATGATGGGGTCTATCTCTACATAGATAGATCTTTTCTACATCATGTCATCATTCTTACTGCATTACTCCATTTCCCCATGAACTTGATACACTAGATGCATGCTGGATAGCGGTCAACGTGTGGAGTAATAGTAGTAGATGCAGGCAGGAGTCGGTCTACTAATCTTGGACGTGATGCCTATATAATGATCATTGCCTAGATATCGTCATGATTATTTGAAGTTCTATCAATTTCCCAACAGTAATTTGTTTACCCACTGTTTGCTATTTTTCTCGAGAGAAGCCACTAGTGAAACCTACGGCCCTCGGGTCTCTTTCTCATATTATTTGCCTTTGCGATCTACTTTTCCTTTGCTTTTATTTTCAGATCTATTAAACCAAAAATACAAAAATACCTTGTTATAATTTATTCTTATTTATTTTATTTGCGTTCTATCTATGAATCTACTACCATTTATTCATGTCCATTTGCCTATCTTAGGGCGCCGCTACCCGAAAGGGATTGACAACCCCTTTTACACGTCGGTTTGCGAGTATTTGTTATTTGTGTGCAGGTGTTGTTTACGTTGTGTTGCTTGGTTCTCCTACTGGTTCGATAACCTTGATCTCATAAATGAGGGAAAACCTACCGCCGTTGTGCTGCATCATCCCTTCCTCTTTGGGGAAATACCGACGTAGCTTCAAGCCGCATCAAAAGGAATTTCTAGCGCTGTTGCTGGGGAGGATCTTCAACATATACCAGGTTCCTAATCACAAATCTCGTCTCCTCGCAATTTAAATTATTTGCCATTTACCTCTCGTTTTCCTGTCCCCCACTTCAAGAAAAAATTGCCGTTTTATTCACCCCTCTTTTCGTTCGCCGTTCTCTTGCTTACTAGTCCTGATGGCTAGCGTGTCTACTCCTCGTTTGTCACCAGACTTTGAAGTTCTAAACTTCAAGCAAAGACAAGGAGAAAATTTTAAAGATACTTGGTATAGGCTTATGGAATCTTATCGTATTTGCAATTTAAAGGGGGATGCTAAGATCTTGCTTCGTAATTTTTACATAGGATTGGCTTTGCATCATAGACAACTCTTAGATTTTGCCGCCAAAGGGAATTTTATTGAGCTTGATGCCAATGCTGTCTATGAAATTTTAGAAGAAATTTTGGAGGTTCTGCCTCAAAGGGGTTTTCTTTCACCCCAGAGGGAGTTCAAATGTTAGATAAACTTGGTGATTTGCATAAACATATGGTTGAATTACAAAAATATAATGAACCCCTCAAACATCTCAATGGTAGTATCAATCACATGAATACCTTGATTTCTCTTTGCAACAAGCGATTGGATATTTTGGATCTAAAGATGGTTTATTTTCCGGAGAATTTAGGGAAGCGTAAAGAGCCTCCCATGTTTGAGAAAACCCTTACAAAAGTGGCCAAAACTACGAATGACAAAACTTAGATCCTTGCCTTATGCCTAGCTAAGGGCGTAAAACTACAAAGCTTGTTGGGAGGCAACCCAATGAATAAAATTTATTTTTGTTTTTTGCTTTCTGTTCTTAAGTGTTTGCACAATTATGCTATTGTTATGATTGTGTTTTTTGTGTTTTAATTAGTGTTCGTGCCAAGTAAAGCCTTTAGGATCTTGATAACCCACAAGTATAGGGGATCGCAACAGTTTTCGAGGGTAGAGTATTCAACCCAAATTTATTGATTCGACACAAGGGGAGCCAAAGAATATTCTCAAGTATTAGCAGTTGAGTTGTCAATTCAACCACACCTGGATAACTTAATATCTGCAGCAAAGTATTTAGTAGCAAAGTAGTATGGAAGTAGCGGTAACGGTAGCAAAAGTAATAGTGATAGTTTTGTAGTGATTGTAACAGCAGCAACGGAAAAGTAACTAAGAGAAGAACAATATGTGAAAAGCTCGTAGGCATTGGATCGGTGATCGAGAATTATGCCGAATGCGATTATTCATGCAACAGTTATAACATAAGTTGACACAGAACTAGCTAGCTCCAATTCATCAATGTAATGTAGGCATGCATTCCGAATATAGTCATATGTGCTTTATGGAAAAGAACTTGCATGACATCTTTTGTCCTACCCTCCCGTGGCAGCGGGGTCCTAATCTATACCTACTGATAAAGCAAGGTGCGTTTCTCCAATTTTTTCATCCGTTCACCGTCGAAAATTAAATTTTTTTGCTATCCGAGGTGGTACTAAATTTTTGTGTGTCTCTCCACTAGAAAAGACAAAAAGTTTGTCCAGAATACCGCAACTGGGCCTGGCGCACTCCAGCCCAACAAAGCCAACCCAGTAATTTTCTGGCTCATGCGTTGGGAGGACATTATTTGTCGCACGAAGTGACAAATAGTTTAATGTATGCACAGGTCGCCCAAGACTAGGCCGGCCCGTTTTTTTGTTTTTTCAGTGTCCTGTTTCTGTTTCGTTTTCATTTTCCCATTTTTATTTTTATATTTTCGCGAAGTAAAAATAATCAAAATATATTCTGAATTTCAAATTTTTTTCAAATATTCAAAAAATCAGCATTACAAATTTTTCTTCCTGTTTTGTAAAATATTAGAAACTTTTTAAAAAATAGGTTTCAGAATTTCCTCAACTTTTAAAAAATATTGCAATTTAAAAAAAATCAATTTCAAAATTGTTCGAGATTTTTTATAAAATATTCCATATTCAAAAAAATATACCTATTTTAGTGAAATGTTCACAAAAACAAAATAATGTTTGTGTCTAAGCAACATTTTTTTGGAAATGTTCTGAATGCTCCCCGTTTCAAAAATAATAATAATGTTGTGCTTTGTAAATGGTTCATGTTTTCAAAATATTGTTTTACAACTTCAATTACTATTCCCATAACTAATTTTGTTTTTTTTTCCAAAATGATATGGAATTTTCAAAAAAAACAAATGTTCACATTTTTTAAACTGTCCGAGCTTTCAAAAAAATTAATGTTTCCAAGAATATTCAGCAGAAACATATTTCTTTGAATGTTAAAAAAAGTCAAATCTGAAGCTATCGTGTCTCCTTAAATATTCGCGCTGGCCATTGGTTAGAGAGCGCGTTTGTTCTATGCTGGTTGGATATAAATTGAAAAACTTATGGGCATATACCAATAAATGAGAATATGTTGTTTGGCTCTAATTAGAAAAAAAAATTGTGGATACGTCAGCGCTAAAATAATCAAAGAGAATAAATTGTCATAATAAAGGGACATTCATGACTGATTATGCTTATGGAATAGGATTTATGCGCTGCAATTAGTAATCCATCTGGTTAGGCCGTCGTAGGAGAGTGGTCGAAGCAACCGTGTTCCAAAGGTCGTCACACACCCACCAAATGAGGAGGCATGCACAATCCCGAGATGGAGCCGGACGCGAAAGAAAAACGCACGAGTTGGGTGCTCGCCACCACGCCTACCAACCCCACCAAGATTTCACGGGCCAAACATCTCCAGTGAGAAAACCGCAACTCCTTGTTGTGGAGACCGTTTTCTTTTTGACGCATCGATTATCTTTCATGTTGCTTGTCGTAAATAAAATATCTCTCCCGTTGCATCGCACGGGCATTTGTGCTAGTGGAAACTAAGGGATATTAAGGCCTCATTTTAATATAGTACCGGACCAAAGCATTAACACATAGTGAATACATGAACTCCTCAAACTATGGTCATCACTGGGAGTGGTCCCGATTGTTGTCATTTCGGGGTAGCCGGATCATAACACATAGTAGGTGACTATAGACTTGCAAGATAGGATCAAGAACTCACATATATTCGTGAAAACATAATAGGTTCAGATCTGAAATCATGGCACTCGGGCCCTGTGACAAGCATTAAGCATAGCAAAGTCATAGCAACATCAACCTCAGAACATAGTGGATACTAGGGATCAAACCCTAACAAAACAAACTCGATTACATGATAAATCTCATCCAATCCATCACCGTCCAGCAAGCCTACGATGGAATTACTCACGCACGGCGGTGAGCATCATGAAATTGGAGATGGAGGATGGTTGATGATGACGATGGCAACAGATTCCCCTCTCCGGAGCCCCAAACGGACTCCAGATCAGCCCTCCCGAGAGAGATTAGGGCTTGGCAGCAGCTCCGTATCGTAAAACACGATGAATCCTTGTCTCTGATTTTTTTTCTCCCCGAACACGAATATATAGAGTTGGAGTTGAGGTCGGTGGAGCACCAGGGGGCCCACGAGGTAGGGGGCGCGCCCAGGGGGTAGGCGCGCCCCCCACCCTCGTGGACAGGGTGTGGGCCCCCTGGCCTTGATTCTTTTGCCGGTATTTTTTATTAATTCTAAAGTAATTCTCCGTTAATTTTCAGGTCATTCCGAGAACTTTTATTTCTGCACAAAAATAACACCATGGCAATTCTGCTAAAAACAACGTCAGTCCGGGTTAGTTCCATCAAATAATGCAAGTTAGAGTCCAAAACAAGGGCAAAAGTGTTTGGAAAAGTAGATACGACGGATATGTATCAACTCCCCCAAGCTTAAACCCTTGCTTGTCCTCAAGCAATTCAGTTGATAAACTGAAAGTGATAAAGAAAAACTTTTACAAACTCTGTTTGCTCTTGTTGTTGTAAATATGTAAAGCCAGCATTCAAGTTTTCAGCAAAGATTATAAACTAACCATATTCACAATAACATTTAGGTCTCATGTTTACTCATGTCAATGGCATAATCAACTAGCGAACAATAATAATAAATCTCGGATGACAACACTTTCTCAAAACAATCATGATATGATATAACAAGATGGTATCTTGCTAGCCCTTTCTGAGACCGCAAAACATAAATGCAGAGCACCTTTAAAGATCAAGGACTGACTAAACATTGTAATTCATGCTAAAAGAGATCCAGTCATAGTCATACCCAATATAAATTAACAGTAATGGATGCAAATGACAGCAGTGCTCTCCAGCTGGTGCTTTTTATTAAGAGGGTGATGACTCAACATAAAAGTAAATAGATAGGCCCTTCATAGAGGGAAGCAGGGATTTGTAGAGGTGCCAGAGCTCGATTTTGGAATAGAGATAAATAATATTTTGAGCGGCAAACTTTCATTGTCAACATAACAACCGAGAGATGGCGATATCTTCCATGCTACACACATTATAGGCGGTTCCCAAACAGAATGGTAAAGTTTATACTCCCCCTCCACCAACAAGCATCAATCCATGGCTTGCTCGAAACAACGAGTGCCTCCAACTAAAAAGAGTCCCGGGGGAGTTTTGTTTGCAACTATTCATAATAGGCTGAATCAGGAACGATGAACTAATCATATTTACAAAAACAGGAGAGGTCGAGTTCATACCAGCTTCTCTCATCTCAATCAGTCCATCATATATTGTCATAATTGCCTTTCACTTGCACGACCAAACAATGTGGAAAATAATAATAGTGCACGTGCATTGGACTAAGCTGGAATCTGCGAGCATTCAATAAACAGGAGAAGACAAGATAATATGGGCTCTTGGTTAAATCAACAATAATGCATATAAGAGCCACTTTAACATTTTCATTATGGTCTTCTCCTCTCGTCCCCCAAAGAAAAGAAAAGAAATAAAACTATTTACACGGGAAAGCTCCCAACAAGCAAAAGAAGAACAGGAAATCTTTTTGGGTTTTCTTTAATTATTACTACTACAGGCAAGGAAAATAAACTAGCTAAAGCTACAACTAATTTTTTTGGTTTTTTCTTAAGGTTTATCAAACACACAAGAAGAAAGCATAAAAAGAAAAATAAACTAGCATGGATAGTACAATGAAAGAGTATGAGCACCGACAACTAGCATGAGTGTGTGAACATAAATGTAATGTCCGTGAGAAATACGTACTCCCCCAAGCTTAGACTTTTGGCCAAAGTTGGTCTATTGCCATGGCTGGCCTGGCGGATATCCAAAGTTGTAGTTGGGGTCATACTGAGATGCAGCGGCTATTGCATCGTGGGCTGTAGCGTGGAGGCGAGCTGTCTCAGACCTCCTCTCGTACTCGTTCACCTCTTCCCTGGTTATGACATATCTCCCCTTTGCTTGAAAGTCAAAGAAAGTAGGAGCAGAGAGAGCGACGTGATAGGTGCGTCGTCTGTCAAAGATTAGTCGGTACTGGAGGAACTGATCGTTCCTCTCAACAAACTGATGACGAACCATAGCCTCATAATCTAAATAAACAGGAGGTAACTCAACATCATACTCACGTATGGGTATATCAAGAAAATTAGCTAGACGGGTTGCATAAATTCCACCTAAGAAATCTCCATTAATTCTATTATTATGCAACCTACGTGCAACAATGGCTCCCAAATTATAATGTTTATCTCCTAATACAACACTCCTAAGAACACTGAGGTCAGGGACACACATGTGACATGCTTCATCCTTACCATTTATGCACCTACCTATGAAGAGAGCAAAATAATGTATAGCAGGAAAATGAATGCTACCTATGGTAGCTTGTGTTATATCTCTGGACTCCCCCACAGTTATACTAGCAAGAAAATCTCTAAACTCGGATTTGCGAGGCTCACTAGTGCTACCCCATTGTGGAAGTTTGCAAGCAGTATTAAAATCCTCTGAGTCCATAGTATAAGAATTTTCATAAAGATCAAACAGGACAGTTTGAGAATTGCGTGATGATGAAAATACAAACCTTCTCACAAAGGAATCAGTGAGATAGTGGTACTGGCGGCACTTATCTGCCTCGAAGCTCTCAAGATCAGCATTACGCACATATGCGTTAAATTCTTCCTCGACTCCTGCTCGATCCATAAAGTCCTCTGAAGGCCATTCACAAGCCCGCACTTGAGCTTCCCTCGATGGTTCATCGTCCGCATCGCGTATTGCGAGCCTGGGTCCTTGCTTCCTTGAAGGACCACCTTGGTACATTTTCCTAAACATAATTTTTCCTCTAAAAAATTTCCAAAAAAATTAGTAACTCAAAATAAAAGTGAACCAAACTCAACAAAATTGATAGCAACTACTCCTACAAGTGCCTAGAGACTATACCATGCATTAGAACTACTTGGAACCATATAAATTTGTCATGCAAGCTCAAGAGCATGGTCACCTAGGCAGCAAAAATTTGCAATGAATAAAGCACTAGAACAAAAACTAATTGGACCATTGTAGGAGTCACATACCAAGGAACAATCCCCCAAAGCAGTTTTGTGAGAGGAGCTTTGAGCAAGGAGATCAAAAATGGCAGCAAAATGATCTAGAACTCGTGCTTGAGCTGGTTGGTGATTTTTTTTGGGAGGAAGAAGGAGTGTGTGGTGGCTGGAATAAGTGGAGGGGAGCCACCATGGGCCCACGAGGCAGGGAGCGCGCCCAGGGGGTGGGCGCGCCCTGGACCCTCGTGGCCAGGTGCCAGCTCCCCCTGATGTGTTCTCAGTGCCAAATATTCTCAAATATTTCAGAAAAAATCACATTTCATTTTCGGGGCATTTGGAGAACTTTTATTTTCGGGGTATTTTTTATTGCATGGATAAATCAGAAAACTAACAGAAAAAATACTAATTTTGCTTTATTTAATCTAATTTACAGAAAGTAAAAGAAGGGTACAGAAGGTTGTGCCTTCTAACTTCATCCATCTCATGCTCATCAAAAGGAATCCACTAAAAAGGTTGATCAAGTCTTGTTAACAAACTCATTCCGAATAATATGGAAACGGAGAAATTTTCAATAACACTATGTTACCTCTTTGGGGATATACACATCCGCAATAATAAGAATATCATATCTCTTTTTGACAGTAGGAAGAGGAAATTCAAAACCTCCAAAAATAATTGATGGGATTTTTCCAATAGAATTGATATTGTGGACTTGAGGTTGTTTCCTCGGAAAGTGTACCGTATGCTCATTGCCATTAACATGAAAAGTGACATTGCCTTTGTTGCAATCAATACCAGCCCCTGCAGTATTCAAAAAGGGTCTTCCAAGAATAATAGACATACTATCGTCCTCAGGAATATCAAGAATAACAAAGTCCGTTAAAATAGTAACGTTTGCAACCACAACAGGCACATCCTCACAAATACCGACAGGTATAGCAGTTGATTTATCAGCCATTTGCAAGGATATTTCAGTAGGTGTCAGCTTATTCAAATCAAGTCTACGATATAAAGAGAGAGGCATAACACTAACACCGACTCCAAGATCACATAAATCAGTTCTAACCTAATTTCTTTTAATGGAGCATGGTATAGTGGGTACTCCTGGATCTCCTAACTTCTTTGGTATTCCACCCTTAAAAGTATAATTAGCAAGCATGGTGGAAATTTCAGCTTCCGGTATCTTTCTCTTATTTGTAACAATTTGTTTCATGTACTTAGCATAAGGATTCATTTTGAGCATATCAGTCAAACGCATACGCAAAAAGATAGGTCTAATCATTTCAGCAAAGCGCTCAAAATCCTCATCATCCTTTTTCTTTGATGGTTTAGGAGGAAAAGGCATGGGTTTCTGAACCCATGGTTCTCTTTCTTTATCGTTCTTCCTAGCAACAAAGTCTCTCTTATCATAATGTTGATTCTTTGATTGTGGGTTATCAAGATCAACATCATGTTCAATTTCTACATCATTGTTATTACTAGGTTGAGCATCAACATGAACATCATCATTAACATTATCACTAGGTACATATTCATTTCCAGATTGTGTTTCAGCATCAGGGATAGAAATATCATTGGGATTCTCAGGTGTGTCAACAACAGGTTCACTAGAAGCATGCAAAGTCCTATCATTTTTCTTTTTCTTCTTCTTAGAAGGACTAGGTGCATCAACATTATTTCTTTGAGAATCCTGCTCAATTCTCTTAGGGTGGCCCTCAGGATACAAAGGTTCCTGAGTCACTTTACCCCCTCTAGTTGCAACTCTAACAGCGAAGTCATTATTCTTACTATTCAATTCATTGAGCAAATCATTCTGAGCTTTAAGTACTTGTTCTACTTGAGTGGTAACCATAGAAGCATGTTTACTAATGAGTTTAAGTTCACCTTTAACTCTAGACATATAATCACTCAAGTGTTCAATCATATATTATGTTTCAACTGTCTACCAACATAAGCATTGAAGTTTTCTTGTTTGACAATAAAATTATCAAACTCATCTAAGCATTGGCTAGCAGACTTATAACGAGGAATATCACCTTCATCGAATCTATAGAGAGAATTTACCTTTACTACCTATGTCGGGTAATCAAGACAATGTATTTCTTCAACAGGCGGCAAATTAAGACCATGTATTTCTTCAACAGGAAGTAAATTCTTAACATCTTCAGCTGTTATACCTTTTTATTTCATAGATTTCTTTGCCTCTTGCATATATTCAGGACTGAGAAATATAACACCCCTTTTCTTCGGAGTTGGCTTAGGAGTTGGTTCAACAAGTGTCCAATTATTTTCATTGGTTAACATATTATTCAATAGAATTTTAGCTTGATCAGCAGTTCTTTCCCTAAAAACACAACCAGCACAACTATCGAGGTGGTCTCTAGAAGCATCGGTTAGTCCATTATAAAAGATATCAAGTATTTCATTTTTCTTGAGAGGATGATCAGGCAAAGCATTAAGTAATTGGAGAAGCCTCCCCCAAGCTTGTGGAAGACTCTCTTCTTCAATTTGCACAAAATTATATATTCCCCTTAAAGCAGCTTGTTTCTTATGAGCGGGGAAATATTTAGCATAGAAGTAGTAAATCATATCCTGGGGACTACGCACACAACTAGGATCAAGAGAATTAAACCATATCTTAGCATCACCCTTTAATGAGAATGGAAATATCTTAAGGATATAATAGTAGTGAGTTTTCTCATCATTAGTGAACAGGGTGGCTATATCATTTAATTTAGTAAGATGTGCCACAACAGTTTCAGAGTCATAGCCATAGAAAGGATCAGATTCAACCAAAGTAATTATATCAGGGTCGACAGAGAATTCATAATCCTTATCAGTAACAAAGATAGGTGAAGTAGCATAAGAAGGATCATATTTCATTCTAGCATTCAAAGTTTTTTCTTTCAACTTAGCTAATAATTTCTTAAGATCACTCCTATCATTGCAATCAAGAAAGTCTCTAGCAGTTTCTTCATACATAACATAGCCCTCAGGCACAACAGGCAATTCATATCTAGGGGAAGAATCTTCATCATCACTTTCATCAATATTATCAGTTTTGATAATTTCATTCGCTCTAGCCCTAGCAAGTTGTTCATCAAGAAATTCACCAAGTGGCATAGTAGTATCAAGCATAGAAGTAGTTTCATCATAAGTATCATGCATAGCAGAAGTGGCATCATCAATAACATGCGACATATCAGAATTAATAGCAGAAGCAGGTTTAGGTGTCGCAAGCTTACTCAAAACAGAAGGTGAATCAAGTGCAGAGCTACATGGCAGTTCCTTACCTCCCCTCGTAGTTGAGGGATAAATTTTGTTTCCGCGTCTTTCAAGTTCTTCATAGTGACCAGTAGATATAAATCCCAAGTGACTCAAAGAATAGAGCTATGCTCCCCGGCAACGGCGCCAGAAAATAGTCTTGATAACACACAAGTATAGGGGATCGCAAAAGTTTTCGAGGGTAGAGTATTCAACCCAAATTTATTGATTCGACACAAGGGGAGCCAAAGAATATTCTCAAGTATTAGCAGTTGAGTTGTCAATTCAACCACACCTGGATAACTTAATATCTGCAGCAAAGTATTTAGTAGCAAAGTAGTAAGGATGTAGCGGCAACGGTAGCAAAAGTAAGAATGATAGTTTTGTAGTGATTGTAGCAGCAGCAACGGAAAAGTAACTAAGCGAAGAACAATATGTGAAAAGCTCATAGGCATTGGATAGGTGATGGAGAATTATGCCGGATGCAATTATTCATGCAACAGTTATAACATAGGGTGACACAGAACTAGCTAGCTCCAATTCATCAATGTAATGTAGGCATGTATTCCGAATATAGTCATACGTGCTTATGGAAAAGAACTTGCATGACATCTTTTGTCCTACCCTCCCGTGGTAGCGGGGTCCTAATGGAAACTAAGGGATATTAAGGCCTCCTTTTAATATAGTACTGGACCAAAGCATTAACACATAGTGAATACATGAACTCCTCAAACTACGGTCATCACCGGGAGTGGTCCCGATTGTTGTCACTTCGGGGTTGCCGGATCATAACACATAGTAGGTGACTATAGACTTGCAAGATAGGATCAAGAACTCACATATATTCATGAAAACATAATAGGTTCAGATATGAAATCATGGCACTCGGGCCCTAGTGACAAGCATTAAGCATAGCAAAGTCATAGAAACTTCAATCTCAGAACATAGTGGATACTAGGGATAAAACCCTAACAAAACAAACTCGATTACATATAAAAGTATTATAAAGTATTCTAAAGAATATAGCAAATGTTTCAGAATTTTTGGAGTTTCGGAAGTATTCGAAATATCCAGATTGCTACAGACTGTTCTGTTTTTGACAGATTCTGTTTTCTTTGCTTTATGTGCTTGTTTTGATGGCTCTATGGTTTTCTCTGATGAGTTTTTGCCATATAGAAGTTGGAATACAGTAGATATAATTCAAGAACAAAATATGAATTTGTTTACTACAGTACTTATAGTAGTGATTTGCTTTCTTATCCTAATGGATCTCACGAAGGTTTTGTTGAGTTTTGTGTTTGAAGTTTTCAAGTTTTGGGTTATCTTACGATGGATGAAGGAATAAGGAGTAAGAAGAGCCTAAGCTTGGGGATGCCATGGCATCCCAAGCTATTATCCAAAAGAGAGCAAGCAACTAAGCTTGGGGATTCCCCGAGTGGCATCCCTTCTTTCTTCACAACCATCGGTATTTTACTCGAAGCTATATTTTTATTCGTCACATACTATGTGTTTTGCTTGGAGCATCTTGTACGATATGAGTCTTTGATTCTTTCATTTTGTATTTTAAGTCTTGATTCCTTGCTGGACACACCTATTTGAGAGAGCCAAAATTATGTCATGGCTTGTTACAAATTCTCTCTATGCTTATTTTCATGAGCTATGGACTTGCTCTAGTGCTTCACTTATATCTTTTTGAGCATGGTGTGCTTTAGTATTTTTGAGGAAATTCTCTCTTGTTTCACTTAGATTTATTTGAGATTTAGTAAAATTTTCAAGAAATTCTCTCTTGCTTCACTTAAATTAATTTGAGAGAAAGAAATATTATGCTCATGATCTTCACTTATATTTGTTTGAGCTTATCAAAAGCAACATATGAAAATTAGTTCCAAAGCGATAGATACCCAAGAAGGATATAATAAAAACTTTCATGAAGATCATTGGACAAAATAAACTTGATTCTTAGTAATAGTTTTGAGATATGATGATGTGATATGTGAGTCATGTTGATGAGTAATTATGCTTTAGTAAGAATATTGGTGTTAAGGTTTGTGATTCCCTATGCAAGCATGAAAGTCAATAATTATGCAATGAAATTATATCCTACTTCTGGTGCACTATTCGGTGTTAATTATGCTTAATGCTCGCTGATGAGATTATTCATTTCTTGGTTGGTCGCTTCTTAATCTTTTGCTAGCCTTCATTTTGCACTAAGTATGATCACTACTTGTGCATCCAAAAACCTTTAAACCAGTTTTGCCACATAAGTCCACTATACCTACCTATATGCGGTATTATTTTGCCGTTCTAAGCAAATTTGTATGTGCCATCTCTAATATTCAAAATAAATTTCTCTTTTATGTGCTCATACCGCTAACAAGGTGGTGAGGGGTGGCTAATATTTTCCATGCTAGATGTGTTATTCTCACGATGAGTGTTTATTCACTTGTCATTGCACGAGAGTAAGGCAAAGGTATTAGGGATGCCCAGTCCCGAAATGAAAAATGAATTTACTTTATGTTGTCAAATAATAAATTCCTTAGAAAATGTTGGTATGGAGGGCAACCGTGGATACGGCTAGCCATGGAAAGTGAAAGTATGGTTGAAAAAGGAATAAACTTTAATTTCTGTTTGGGAACCGCCTATGATATATCTAGCATGGAAAGTGCTGGGAACTCTAAGTCGTTTTCGTTGGTGGGAAGGACACACCTCCCAAAATGTTTTTATCTCTAAGTTTTTTTCTTTGAGCTCTGGCACCTCTACAAATCCCTACTTCCCTCTGCGAAGGGTCTTTCTTTTACTATATGCAATTTTTATTTTTAATTTGAGTCTCCATCTTCTCTTATAAAAGCACCAACTAGGGGGCACTATGATCGTACTTGAGCATCGGGTGTAGTTAATATTCGAGCGTGTTTCATGAAAGGATCGATGATTGAGCGTAATGGGCTAGGGATAGCTTATTTCAGCGTTGATATTTTGAAAGACATGGTTTCTTGTTGATATGCTTAAGTATTTAAGTTATCATGTCAAAACTAGACTATTGCTTTGAACAATATAAAAGTCCAAATGTCCCGCTGTTTTAAACCCTGACTTGGAATCAGAGCCATAAACGAGTGATTCGGTCGGACGGACAATTGAGTTCTTAAAGCTTGGATCGGCACTTCTTGTGTTGAAACAAACACGTTGTTGCTAGCGCCCTCAACGCTCTCTTCGATCCTTCGCAAACATAGCTCCTTCTACGGGAGATAACTTTCGATCACTTTCATCTCAATTCGTTTCATTGGTTGGTCGAGTGGATGATTAGACACAGGCGGAGTATTCAAGTTTTCCCTACTTCAAGTTGTCCCTACCTATAAAGAAAATAATATGATATGACATGTTAGGCATCATTCCACATCAAAAATTCTGTTTTTATCACTTACCTACTCGAGGGCGAGCAGGAGTTAAGCTTGGGGATGCTGATACGTCTCCAACGTATCTATAATTTTTTATTGTTCCATGTTGTTATATTATCAGTCTTAGATGTTTTATAATCATTTTATAGTCATTTTATATCATTTTTCGGGAAGTAACCTATTAACATAGTGCCAAGTGCCATTGCTATTTTCTGCATGTTTTTTACATCACAGGAAATCAATACCAAACGGAGTCCAAATGCAACGAAACTTCACAGAGATTTTTTGATGGACCGGAAGACACCCAATGGGCCAAGGCAGCGCCTGGGGGCTGCTCCGAGGGGAGCACAACCCACCAGGGCACGCCAGGAGGCCCAGGCGCGCTCTGGTGGGTTGTGCCCACCTCGGGTGTCCCCCGGACCGCCTCTTTCCTTTAGAAATACCCCAATATTCCAGAAACCCTAGGGGAGTCGACAAAAATAAATTGCAGCCGCCGCAGAGTCCAGAACCACCAGATACAATCTAGACACCATCACGGAGGGGTTCACCACTTCCATTGATGCCTCTCCGATGATGTGCGAGTAGTTCTTTGTGGACCTTCGGGTCCGTAGTTAATAGCTAGATGGCTTCCTCTCTCTCATTTGATTCTCAATACAATGGTCTCTTGGAGATTCATATGATGTAACTCTTTTTGTGGTTTGTTTGTTGGGATAGGATGAACTTTGAGTTTATGATCAGATCTATCTTTTTATATCCATAAAAGTTATTTGAGTTTCTTTGATCTCCTATATGCATGATTGCTTATAGCCTCGTATTTCTTCTCCGATATTTGGGTTTTGTTTGGCAAATTTGATCTATTTATCTTGCAATGGGAAGAGGTGCTTTGTAGTGGGTTTGATCTTACGGTGCTTGATCCCAGTGACAGAAGGGGAACCGAAACATATGTATCGTTGCTAGTAAGGATAAAACGATGGGGTCTATCTCTACATAGATAGATATTGTCTACATAATGTCATCGTTCTTATTGCATTACTCCGTTTCCCCATGAACTTAATACACTGGATGCATGCTGGATATATAGCGGTTGATGTGTGGAGTAATAGTAGTAGATGCAGGCAGGAGTCGGTCTACTAATCTTGGACGTGATGCCTATATAATGATCATTGTCTGGATATCGTCATGATTATTTGAAGTTATATCAATTGCCCAACAATAATTTGTTTACCCACGGTTTGCTATTTTTCTCGAGAGAAGCCACTAGTGAGACCTACGGCCCCCGGTTCGCTTTCTCATATTATTTGCCTTTGCGATCTACTTTTCCTTTATTTTCAGATCTATTAAACCAAACATACAAAAATACCTTGCTGCAATTTATTCTTATTTATTTTATTTGGCATTCGATCTATCAATCTACTACAATTTATTCATGTCCATTTGCCTATCTTGGGGCACCGCTACCCGGAAGGGATTGACAACCCCTTTTACATGTCGGGTTGCGAGTATTTGTTATTTGTGTGGAGGTGTTGTTTACATTGTGTCGCTTGGTTCCCCTACTGATTTGATAAGATTGGTCTCATAACTGAGAGAAATACCTACCACCGTTGTTCTGCATTATCCCTTCCTCTTTGGGGAAATACCGACGTAGATTCAAGCCGCATCAGCCATGGTTTGGCCAAAAGAACGCCCCTGCGCGCTGCGCAAGCTTGCACTGTAAGCCGTCTGCGGCAGCGGGGAGACAAGATGTGCGAGAGGAGGACGAAAGGACACGTACACATACGGTTAATACAAAAAAATATTTGCGATTTAATTACCTACTATACCCGCGTCCTGGTTTATAAGTAGGATTTAACTAATAAAATATGAATGCATGTCGCCAAAGATTATATCGTTGGATTCGTATTTGAACATAGTTTCCAGTTATAATTTTTGTAACATGTATTAACACTTTTTTGGTTAAATTTCAGATTATATACCAGCAAGCGTTTGCCCGCAACACACGGCTTATTCCATCACAAACAGCTCGGATGGATCAACTGTATGCCACGTATTACACACGCAACTCTAATCTGATTCGTGCTTGATGTCTTCGACATCGCTCGCACAGTTCGTCTTATTTTCCACGTATCACTGTGCCGGCCTCTGCTCGCGTCCCTCGGCAAGCTCTGCTCGCCGTTAGGCTCCGCGGCGCGCTCTGCTCATGTCCGTCGGCGCGCTCGGCTTGTGGACAGCTTTTCCTTGCGTGTTCAACTGCTATATGCATATTCAGAAACCACCTCCCCTGACTACCTTGTTTATTTTCCCGAAGGGGGCGAGCGAGCGAGCGAGCGGCGCTCCGGCGCCGCGAGGGAGCGAGCGAGCTCCGGTCTGCCGCCGGCTGCAGCGCCACCACCACTTACTTGTTCCTTTCTCAGGCGCACATCGAGCGACAACGAGCAGAGCAAGTGAAAAAAGGCACCACCAGCGACCACCTCTTCACTTTCCTCTGTCGACCCGATCTGGATCGAGATCGTGCCCCGCCGCCAGAGCCCGTTCCCCTCCTACTCCGGCTGCCTGCCTCGCCCGCCTCGAGCTTATCGCCTCCCTGCACCTCCCCGTGCCCCACCTCTCTCCCTCCCAGCGCCGGTTCGTGCCCCACCTCTCTGCCTCCGTGCGCCACTCCTCATCCCGACCGGCCACCTTCCCTGGTTCATAGCCCCCGGTGCGCTCGCCCCCTCGCCGCCGGGCCACGCAAGCCGGGCTCGCCCTCGCTGTCTGCATCGGCTCCGCCTTGACTTCGTGGAGCCATGCGGTAGCACGGACACCATGATGACTGTATGGAAGCTACTCCTGCTACTCCGGCGATGACCACCACGAGGCTGACCATGCTCCCTAGTAAGTGGACCTGCCTGCCACAGCCGTGCACCTACAGCCACCGGTCGGCTCCCCTCTTCACCAGCATCCTCTCTCCGGCCTGGCTCCCATCCACAAGATCCGAAAGATGGACTCGTCGTCGCCAAGCGGTGGCCTCCGGCATGCTCCTCCCACGGCGGCCTCATTCTCCCCATCACCACCCAGCCAACCCCCTCCACCCTTGCCTCTAGTGCCACCACCCCCTCGACCTCATACTCGGTTGGCCATGGCCATGGCGACCAAGGACGCCGACCCTCTTCCCTTGCTCCCCAAATTGCCGGCTGCTGCTTCCCTCTACCTCCTGGTCTGGCACACCACTCCGATGTGGCTCCTCCCCTGCCTCTAGATCCATGGCTTCCATATCTCTGCTTCGACGGCCTTATGCAGTTAGCTTAGCTGAAAAATAGAAGTTAACCCAGTCGTCCTATGCAGGTAGCTTTACCTGAAAAAATGGTGAATTTAATTTCCCTAAACAAGCCGGCTTCACTTCAGGCGTCGAGCAGCATCAACTTCCCCCCAACGCAGTTAGCATTTTTTAACTGTACATGGTTGTTCTCTCTGAAAAATACTAGTAGGCATTGGCAGCGGTTGTGTATAGTTCAGCAGTTACATAGTTTATAGTTTCTGAAGTTCTCAAATTGGTTCTTTCTGTTTGAGTTTTGACTGTTACGTATAGTTTCAGCAATTAGCCATTGCGATTAAGGAATATACTTTGACAAGAACAAACACTAGTTATAAAAAATTGTTTCATTGCGCCGTCAATGACGGGTGAGATGGCAGCACCCATGGAGTTCATTTGGTTCAGTTTCTATAGTGCAGTTAAGAGTATTACTGCTTATAGTTATTGAGTAAAAAAAGGAAAAGACAAGCAATGTGAAAGAATAAGATTACGTGTGGTAGAGAGAAGTTCCTTCTTTTTTTTTCTAAGTGCACTGCAATACTTGTTCCTTTTTGCACCATAAGTAAAACTAGATAATTTTATGAAAATGTATCATGTCACTGTCCGTGACTCCCTCTTTTTTAAGTCCACATTTTGTTGCTGGCTCGGTTAACTCCTGGGGTCTCAGCAGTTATGTATAAAAAACATAGAAAAACCCGAGGAAATTAAGTTTGGAATTTCTGCGGTTAACTATAAAACCCATAAAGAGTACAGTTCATTATTGAATAAAATAAAATGGCGGTTTACTTAGAAATTTGGAGCAGTTTTTCTATGGTTTGTTTAGCACAAAAAGTCTGATTATATAAGCAAAAACAACTGTTAGCTTTTAGATGTTGTGGTGGTTCACTTGGGGGGTGTGTAGCAGTTAGCAAAAACAACAGTTAGTTTTTAAAAAAAATTACTCGGAGAAACCATCAGTTAGCTAGAGTCCAGCAGTTAGCTTGTGCCTTTAGGTTCAATTTGGCTCTCCTAAAAAAATTCATGTCTAGAAACATCTTACAGAACTTTGGTTTGAAAGTGCACATGTATCAAAAGAGCACTGTATGTATAAAAAAAGGTACAGTTACTTGCGCCAGCCAAGTAGTTCGATGGCCGGAAACACTTGCAATCCACTTGATAAACAAAAATTGGTACTTGGCTTGCAAGGTACATAGTAGCTTCGGTTCATTTAACTACTAGTACTTCGTGAAGATATGCTATAAAAAAGGAGTGGTTAACTTCCGTTCAGTTAACATTGGTTTACTTTCAGTCCATTAACTTCACGTAGCAGTAGTACATATGAAAAGATGCACGAAATTAACTAAGCAAATATGACAGTTAACTTTGGGACTTACAGAAGTTCCTAAAAGAAACTAAAACAGTTCAAAGAAGAAGTTTCACTACTTAAAAAACTGGTTCTATTCGACCGGGCGGAAAATTCATCTTAAAAAAAGGAAAAGTTAACTCCAATAATGCAAAGGATGCTCATGCCTCATGGTCGTCACTTACGGAGACCTCGTGCTCCCAATCGCACGCCACCTCCACCCTTGCCTCCAGTGCCATCCTCCACCGACCTGCTTCTCCACTAGCACCGCCACTCTAGGGCCACCCCTCTCCAAGCCAACTCCTTTGCAAAAAGCTACAGGGGAGCGCACCAGTGGTTCCGGATGTTCGTCAAAGAACAGTTTGGTACCTGATGCGGCTACAGTTAGCTCATGCCAGGAAAAAGAAGCAGCTCCCGATTGCCGTGGCGTTTACTGTTATGTGTAGTTATCTGTACTAAGACAAAGGAGTTAACTTTTTGAGACGAAGCAGTTCTTTATGCGAGTTAGCCACAATTAGCTATGAAACAATTTCCCCAAGAAGTTAACAAATATGGGGGAAAACGTCCATAGTGGCAGTTAACATCGGCCGACATGGTAGTTAACCTCGACATTCATGGCAGTTAGCGTGACCCCGGCAAAAAGAACAAAAGAAAATAAATTAGTATCTGCAGTACTGATAGTTAACACCAACTTAACTGCCACAATCCCGACAGTTAGCTATTTCAGCCCCGGCAGTTAACTTGACCCCGAAAAAAAAGAACAAAGGAAAAAATTAGTTTCTTCAGTCCAGCAGTTACCTTGCTCTGGATAGGGCAGTTGGCTATTATGGTCGAGCAGTTAGGGTGTTCGTCAGTTAGCTCGACCCGGGAAAAAATGTAAAAAAACAATTAGTACCTTCAGTCCGGCAGTTGACCACAATCCCCGACAGTTAGCTATTTCAATACCGGCAGTCAGCTTGATCCGGGAAAAACCAGGAAAAAAGTTTCTTCAGTACCGGCAGTTAGCTTGATCATCATATGTCAGTTAGCTATTCCAGTCGGGCAGTTAGCGTGTACTGTAGTAGTTCGGGCAAAAATGACAAAAATGACGTTTGTTTTTTGAAAACTGCTCTTAAACCGTAGTGAATCTAGAAACGAGTTCTATATACCGAAGTTCGGGCTAATCCATAGCTTTCCAATGGTATATCATACGCAACATTCCGACAAATGATTTGGAAATTTCTTTCACAAAAGCATTGAAAACTTGTTTGATGGATTTCTAGTTTTTTGAATTTTGTTTAAAAACCGAATTGGTTTTGGGAAAATGATCAACATGAGTTTTTTGCTCCTTTTCAATAGCTATCCAATAGTATATCGTTTGCATCATTCCGATGAACGGTTCAATAATTACGACCAAAAAACAATGCGAAAAAATAGTGTCAGAAAAAGTCCGCCCGACAGTTAACTAGTATAGGTCGCACAGTTAGTTCTCTGTTCTCGCGTAGTTATGAAGGGTTCCTGAATAGCTTATTCAGGAATGGGTTGCAGAATAGCTGGGATGTGTGTGTGTGTGTGTGTGTGTCTATATATATATATATATATATATATATATATATATATATATATATATATATATATATATATATATATATATATATATATATATATATATATATGGTTGCTCGCCGTTGAGCCGACCACGGAGCGCTCTGCTCGCGTCCCTCCGCACACGCTCTGCCACGGTTGGGCGTGCGCACGATCACGTCGGGGGCCCCATATGCATGCGGTTGCGTCGCGCGCATTGCCACGCTTTGCAGTTACGTGCGACACGATGGAGTTACGCGCTGCAAATTAGAACTGCCATCAGGGCCTGCCGATATTCCTGGCCGCCCGACTTCTCCTTTAATTCTCGCGACCATTATAACCTTAGTCTCTTCAACCTTTCGATCGCGCCCTACAACACAACAAGCACACCCATGACAACACATAGAGGGGGGATGTCTAGCGGCGCTCCAATGGAGTTCGACGAGCATAGAGTGGAGACCCATGCTAGGGAGACAGATCGCTCGGTGGTGTACACCATCGACCTGGCCGTGGTGCACGATTACATCAACAACGTTGAGCAGTTGCTTGCTCGAGACAAGTACAAGGTGGTCGGCATCGACCTCCAGTACACCACCGGTCGTCCCAACATAGATCAGAAGGTTGTCGTCGCCCAGTTGTGTGTGCGCCATCATGTCCTCATCTACCACTACTGTATGGCCACATAGCCTTGCGACCGTTTCAACAGGTTTGTCAACAGCACCGACTACAAGTTCGCCACGGTGGAAACCATCGACGATGTAAAAGCGCTCAGTGTTAAGGGCTTGGCCTACAAGAACCTTGTCGAAATCTGTGAGCACTACAGGGTCTGGGGCAGCACGAAGAAGGACTCCCTGGTTGAACTCTCCTCAGCCAGCATCAACCCCTACTACGAAAAGATGAAGCACGATGTGTAGTGAACAAGTCCCGTATCCTGGCACAGGGCCTGGATGTGGCAACTGGATGAACCTCACCTCAGGTTCGCGGCCAGGAGCGTGTACACATGCTACGAGATGCACAGGCAGAAGTAGATGATGATCAGATGATCGTTTATGCTAGTTAATCATGCATATAATATATAGTTTACTTTATTGGTGTGTGGAAATGTCATGTGTGTAGTAGCCACCTATGTAATTATGCATGTAATAGTTTACTTTGGTGTCTGCAAATGTCATGGTTGTAGTAGCAACCTATGTAAGTGCATGTTTAATTTGGTTATGCAACCATGTCCTTATAAGTGTGTGTGTGTGTGTGTGTGTGTGTGTGTGTGTGTGTTGTGTGTGTGTGTGTGTGTGTGTGTGTGTGTGTGTGTAGGCTTGCTAAAGTGAGCCTGAGTGCATTGTATTTTATCCTACGCTCCGCCCCACTGAGCGCACCCAGTTGCCCGCTCAGTTACGCCATTCTCAAGTTAACCCCATCACGTCATCTAGATGGTAAATCTTTTAATTTGGTTACCTTATTTAGCGGGCTTTTTACTAGGGTGCGAAACGAGAATGCAGGGTGTAGGGGGTGGAATACTTATGGTAAATCTTTTAGTTCTGTTACTATGTTTGCCAATTTTTTACTAGTGTAGGAAACGAAAATGTTAAACGGGGCTGGTGCATGCAGATGGTAATGCGGTTACTATATTTGCCATGTTTTTACTACCATTAGTTACAAGAATGCAAGGCAGGCATGTTGACAGTAACCCTTTTAGTTTTGTTACTATATTTACCAAGTTATTTTACTAGCATGAGTAACGAGAACGTGGCAAGGGGGCATTGCATCCTGATGGTAACTCATCAATTTTCGATACTTTATTGAACATGTCTTTTACCATGGTTAGAGTGAAAATGTATCAAATCAGTAAAGCATTTTATTCCATTATCATTTACTCTGTCCCTTTTGAAAAAAAATATAATCTATATTTCAAGTATATCTTACAAATGAAAAGGGAAGTCTTTAGAGTTTGCACATTTTAATTCATTACTAGATATTAGCATGGTTTTACTAGGCTTTACAAGGCAACAGACTGAACCATCTCTAATTCATTGGTTAGTAAAGCATTTTCTTCCATTACTATCTACTTCATCCTTTTTACTACCAATTTTGTGAGCAAGGCACATGTAGTAATTCGTTACTAGATATTAGCATGTTTTTACTAGACTTAAGAGCCAACGGACTAAACCACCCGTAGTTCTTTTTTTGGTAAAGTATTTTCTTCCATTACCGCCTATTCTATCCATTATACTGACTATAATTAGTAACTTCCCAAGTGGGGCATATGTGGACGAGCGCATATGATGGTAACCAAATTAATCTTGTTACTATTTCTTCAAGTAGTTTTACCCTCGACTAACTAATCAGCGGGGATGGCGGAGAAGCGGGGCGTACGCACATACTATGGTAATCAAATTAATTCCGTTACTATTTTTTCAACCAGTTTTACCATCAACTAACTAATCGATGGGGAGGCGAATCAACCTGTGGTTGAGTTGGTTAGGTGGACAGTGGTATCCCCAACCCACCAGTGTTCAAATCCTGGTGCTCGCATTATTCCTGAATTTATTTCAGGATCGACGACGAGGCGCCTACGGTGACTTCGTAAATCTAAAGATGATATGCCGGCTCAGTCTCTCGGAGGTGCTCATAGGGGTGAGTGTATGTGCGTGTATATGAGTGCTTGTGTCTGTATGTGCATGTATATGAGCGCTTGTGTCTGTACTGATGCTCAAAAAAAAACTAATCGGTGGGGAGAAGTGGAGCGACCCGCCCACCTAATTAGGCCAGCGCGCAGAATAGTATATATATATATATATATATATATATATATATATATATATGTGTGTGTGTGTGTGTGTGTGTGTGTGTGTGTGTGTGTGTGTGTGTGTGTGTTGTTGTTGTTCTGTATGCAATCCCATCGCACAACACACACGTCTTATTAGAAGTAATCGTCTGTGTTATTATCGGTCTTCGCACACATTTCTGATTACAGACATGTTTGTCGCGTATCACACACATCTTGTTATATTGAACCGTTTCTGTTCTCTTGTCTCGACACAAACAGTTCATCTGAGTGAACCACATGCCGCATATCGCGCACACCTTGATCTGGCTGACCATTTCTTTTGTGTTGCCTAATCACAAATAGTTCATCCGAGTGAAATGTATGATGTATATCGCACACACCTTCATCTGGTTGCCCATTTCTTTTGTTCCTCCTCATCGCAAACAGTTAATTGAACTGAACCGTATGCCCTACATCGCACACGCAACTAAAATCTGAACCGTCTTTGATGCATCCGTCATCGCAAACGTTTTGCACCTTTTTTGATGGGTTTTCTACACCACCGTTTGTGCTTATTGCATCGCACACAGTTTCTTCGAAGGGTCTTTGATCGTAGTGTCACGTTAGCAGCATCCTGCAGTAGTGGATGCTCTATAGGTATCTCCGAAGGTGTTTGTTGAGTTGGCATAGATCAAGATTAGGATTTGTCACTCCGAGTATCGGAGAGGTATCTCTGGGCCCTCTTGGTAATACACATCATAAGCTTGCAAGCAACTAACTAAGGAGTTAGTCACGAGGTGATGTATTACAGAATGAGTAAAGAGACTTGCCAGTAACGAGATTGAACTAGATATGAAGATATCGACGATCGAATCTCGGGCAAGTAACATACCGATGGACAAAGGAAATTGCGTATGTTGTCATAACGGTTCGACCGATAAAGATCTTCGTAGAATATGTAGGAACCAATATGGGCATCCAGGTTCTGCTATTGGTTATTGACCGAAGAGGTGTCTCGGTCATGTATACATAGTTCTCGAACCCGTAGGGTCCGCACGCTTAACATTCGATGATGATATAGTATTATATGAGTTATGTGATTTGGTGACCGGAGTCCCGGATGAGATCATGGACATGACGAGGAGTCTCGAAATGGCCGAGAGGTAAAGATTGATATATAGGACGATGGTATTCGAACACCGAAAATGTTTCGGAGGTACCGGGTACTTATCGGGTCACCGGAAGGGGTTCCGGACACCGCCGGCAAAAGATATGGGCCTTATGGGCCAAGAGAGGGAACGCACCAGCCACAAGGGACTGGTGCGCCCCCATCGCAGGGCGGCCTAGGAGAAGAAGGAATGGGGGAAGGAAAAGGAAAGTGTGGATTAAGATTCCCACTTCCTTCCCTCTCCCCCCTCTTTCCTTCCCCCTCGGTTATATATGGCAGGGGGCGCGGCTTGGGAGGGACTCCAAGTAGGATTCCTCCTACTTGGGCGCCTCCTATGGCTGCTCCTCTCTCCCTCCCATCTATATATATGTGGGAGGGGGCGCCTAGCACACACCAGATCAATTGTTAGCCGTGTGCGGCGCCCTCCCCACCGTTTACACCCCCGGTCATATTTTCGTAGTGCTTAGGCGAAGCTCTGCGGAGATCACTTCACCATCACCGTCACCATGCCGTCGTGCTGACGTAACTCATCTACTACTTCGACGTCTTGCTGGATCGAGAAGGCGAGGGACATCACCGAGCTGAACGTGTGAAGAACGCGGAGGTGTCGTACGTCCGGTACTTAATCAGTTGACGCGCAAAGAAGTTCGACTACATCAACCGCGTTACTAAACGATTCCGCTTACGGTCTACGAGGATACGTAGACACACTCTCCCCTCTCTTTGCTATGCATCTTCATGGATAGATCTTGCGTCTGCGTAGAATTTTTTTTGTTTTCCATGCAACGTTTCCCAACAGCTGGCTTGCCATTCTTTGAAAATTCTCCACCTCAAGAGCTAGAATCTTGGAAGCTGGATACATGTTTCATTGGGTTGTTTTCCACATGTGGGGGGCAAGTCATATTGTAAGATAAAAATCGTTAAGTGCATGGACACATGTGTTGTGTGGAGGAAAGGAGCATGACGCTTGTGGGCTTTGCTTCCCCCTTAGAGGGGCTGCTCTGGAGCTCCTGCTTGCCATCCACCCTCGAATCATGACCTTTGGGCAAAAACCTAAGACTCTGGTATGGCTACGACGTTGTTTCCACGTCAGTTCCTCCTTGTGGGCCTTGTCTTGAAACTCATCAATCCCTTCCGCGCCCTCTCGGGTCTGGACGCACACAGCATCACACTTCGCGGGGTTGTTGGACTGTGGTGCGGGTGGGGACGTCGAGACGATTGTCTCACATTAGGTGTTGTTATCACTCGTGTGGTAATTGATGGCGGCGACAAGCAAAGCAGGGTTGTGACATGTCCTTCGTCGTCGACCATTCGACACGTCCTAAGCTTGAAATTGGAGTTGTAGCATTAAGGGACGATGTGGCGGCAACGATGCCATGTGATGAACATGTCAAGCCATGTTGGTGCAAGGAATGCTTCCCTTTCTCCTGCTAGGCTAGTGGCCAAAGCCGGAGCTCTCCGGTCCTCGGCGTGTTTGGCCGGCTATTTGGCATAGTAATGAGCCGTCAAGCCATAAGGTTCTCGTGCATTGTTTGTTCAAAAGGGGTCTAGATAGGCTGTTCGTGGTGAAACCGGAGTCACTTATCCGTGATATGGATAACCAGGTTGATCAAAGTGCCCTGTCTTATGAGGTCTCTTCTACTCCTACCTTTTTTTAGAAAAACTCCTACGTTTTTAATGAACCGAAGCCACAAAAAACACGATTTTTTATTAAATCCTTACTACCTCCGTTCTGGTTTATTTGTCCCTTTTGTAATTTGTGTTAAATTTGGATCAAAGATTTAACTAACAAAATGTTAATGCATGCGATATAATTTTTATTGACATGCATCAATATTTTATTAATTAAATTTATGATCAAAATTTAACACAAAATACAATAGGATCACTAAACTAGGACGGAGGATGGAGGTAGTACTGCCGTCCATCTCCTCTCACCTCTCTCCTTACCACGCCGCCGCCACGATCTGCCGCTTCCGGCCATCTCCAGCACCATCGTCAGCACCTGCGAGAAAAACCCTGGTCTCCCTCTATCTATTCCCCATTTCCCCTCACTCACTGCGTCCACCTCCACCGCCGCCAAACAGTAGAGTTGTCGCCGCTTGCATTGGCCCCGATGGGGCGGCCTCCATCCTCGAGGACTACCACACCCGAGCTCACGCCTGCCTCTCTGCCGGGCACGGCTTTACCAGCGATGCGGGCAATCACGGACGCCCGGCTCGCAGTCCGCGACCGCGCGATCGACATCCGAAAAAAGCAACCTTGGTTTCTTAATTTTCCCCGTGTCCTAAATAGGGCGTCCCTAACTTGACGGGAGTTGGACCTGGTCTTGTCTGATCTCTCTCCCACGCAAAATGGCCGACGACACATTAATTAGCAACTTCAGCCTCCGGCATGGCCGTCTCATCCTCTTCTCTTCCCGCGCGCGGACCACACGCGCGCGCCTCTCTCTCTCTCTCTCTCGCTCTCGGGCGCGTCTTCTGCCTCTCCGGTGCGGTAATGTCTCCGTCTCTTCTGCTTGTTCTTGTTGAGGGGCATGTCAATTGCAACAATTTATTACAGGCGCGTAAAAAAATCGATCCCCATCTTACCTGAATCATATCATGCGCTACCACGCCTTTTATGCCATGTAAATTTTGTAATTGGAGCAATCCCATTGTCCTCGAGCCACATTCAATGCAAGGCCCGGGCTAGATCTAGAATATTACTAGATGAGATGGAATACCGTTGCCCAAACAAGGGATTCAGAAATATTTATAGAATCTCATATGATCATTTTTCATGCTTTCGTATGAAGTTAAGTGCTTTTATCAAAACTACATTTCACTCTCCAGGTACCATTTGGATAATCCATTAATGTGATTTGAATTGCAAAGGATGGTTCTCCAGGATAAATGAAAGCCTAGCTTATGTACCTTATTGTGGTCTGTTTTTTCTCATCCCTCACACAATGGGGAAACACTCTGCTGAAACCGGGACTAGTATGCTCCTACATGGAGACTTGGACATACAGATAGTGGAAGCAAAATGTCTTCCCAATATGGATCTCATGACCGAAAGGATCCGGAAATGTTTCACTGGCTATGGTGCTTGCAGGTCCAACTGCGGGAATTCTAATACAAAACCAGACGTGAGGAAGATCATTACTAGTGATCCATATGTTTCGGTTTGCCTCTCAGGTGCAACGGTGGCACAAACTCGAGTCATTAACAACTCGGAGAATCCTAAATGGGATGAACACTTCTATGTTCAGGTTGCCCATTCAGTTAGCAGACTCGAGTTTCATGTAAAGGACGATGACATCTTTGGGGCTGAGCTTATAGGTGTTGCTTCAGTACCAGTTGAACAGATCACAGAAGGGGATATTGTCAGTGGCTGGTTTCCAATCTCTGGTCACTACAGTAACCCAAAGATATCTCCTGAACTCAATTTGTCTATCCAGTATAAGCCATTTGATCAGAATCCGTTGTACAAGGACGGAGTTGGTGCCGGTGGTACTGAGAATATTGGTGTGCCAAATGCTTATTTTCCTCTTCGCAAGGGTGGTAGGGTCAGTCTATATCAAGATGCCCATATTCCTGATGATTTTCGTCCTAACATTGAAATTGAAGGTGGCAGGACATATGAACAAAATAAATGCTGGGAAGAGATTTGCCATGCAATTGCCGAGGCTCATCACCTTATTTACCTTATTGGCTGGTCATTATATCACCCTATCAATCTTCTAAGGGAATCGACAAAACCTTTGCCTGATGGAGTCCCACGGACCATTGGAGAGATATTGAAAAGCAAGGTTCAAGAGGGAGTTCGTGTTATCGTGTTGCTTTGGGATGACAAAACATCACACGACAAATTTCTTTTGAAAACGGTAGGCGTTATTCCACATCGCCCATTGGCTCACCCTTGAACCTCTTCATTTAATCCTTCACTAACATGGCTGTACATCAAAATTATTACTATTTTGAACTGTTTGGCATCACATTATTAGTTTTGATGCTACCGTGTAGTTTTTCCTCCAAAACGTAGACAGAAATAACAAGCATGAATTGAATAATGCTCTTGTCTAATATCTCATTACTGCTTTAAGAATTCTGAAATTTTGGGTGAATGATGTGAATAAGTTAAAGGGGTAGACAGTTTTGTGATGGCGCCATCTCCCTTCTTGTTCAATGTTTCTGGTGTCAGTCTCATCACTTGAATCTATATATTGTTGTTGTCAATAAAAATACCCAAGGGCTCAAGAAACCTGCAAGTTTCATGTTTCATTGTATCTTACTTAAATATGATTTATAACTAGATAAATATCATATTCCGGAGAACCAAACCCCTATGTTCAATTTTTTATTGATGTTTTCCTGAAGACGTGAGCTTGTTTGCCTGTTTTGTTCACAAAAGAGTAGTCTGATAGAAATGATGTAGGCTGCATGCAGGATGGACTCATGCATACACATGATGAGGAAGCTCGAAAGTTTTTCAGGCATTCAGGTGTCCACTGTGTGTTAGCTCCTCGTTATGCTAGCAACAAAATGAGCATTTTCAAGCAGCAGGTGTGGATGTTGTGTGTCCCTTCCTTTTTTGTCACATACATACAGTGTACCTATACTTCTGCATATCAACCAGTCATTTTTATTTGCTGCCATGCGTGTGGCTGTGGCCATATTAGATAATAGTCGAATAAATAAAAAGTAAATTATTGAAGGGTCAAGTGATTTCTCTTTATATAAGAGGAACCAGCGTGTATCAGTATCAATCTCTCTATCTATCAGGTTAGTCAACAAGAATATTTTATCTAACCCTCCTCTCTCATTCATCACCCATAACCTATGTTCTACTCCATTCCCTTACGTTGTGCCGTCCTGCTAACCTGATGGTGGTAGTTATCCTGTATGCACTAAGCTTAACATCTTGCATATACTTCCCATATTTATTTTCTCCGTATATGTTTTCACTTTTCACTTTTCAAGCCCTAACATCTTGCATGCTATCCTTTCGAGAAGTTAAACAACGTACATACCAAGAATATGCATGTTGTCACGCATGACAAGCATAATGAATTTTTTCCCAACAAACAGATGCCCGTAATTCACTATTACTACTTATTTCAGTAATGTTTATGTATTCGGGTGTTTCTGAAGCAAAATCCCTTCTCCAGGTTGTAGGAACTTTGTTTACGCACCATCAGAAATGTGTAATTGTAGACACTCAAGCCACTGGAAACAATCGAAAAATAACAGCTTTTCTTGGTGGTCTCGACTTGTGTGACGGCAGATATGATACACCTGAACACAGGCTTTTCAAGGATCTTACTACTGTCTTCAAGGATGATTTCCATAATCCCACGTTTCCTGTAATTCTCTAACAGTTAGCTCTATCTTTGTTCCCTAACTATGTTATTGATTCTTCTAAATTTTTAATAGCTATAGCTGAGAAAACAACTTTCCGACATGCTAAAATATAGAACATTCTTCTTTCTGCAACTTCAGGTGAATAAGTCTGATGGACCGAGACAGCCATGGCATGATTTACATTGCAAGATTGAGGGTCCAGCTGCATATGACATACTTACAAACTTTGAACAGAGATGGAAAAAATCCGCAAAATGGAAAGTCAGTGTCAGAAGAGCTGTAAGTTGGCATCATGATACTTTGGTTAAAATAAACCGGATGTCATGGATTGTTTCGCCCTCTGCAGATGAGCAAAATGCACATGTTTGTGAAGAAAATGACCCAGAAAACTGGCATGTACAGGTATTATATTTTATGCATACATATAAATCATAGATGCATCACCTTGGTGCAATTTCTCCTCTTTTTTCCGTCTATTAGATAAATGTCACCACCTTGTTTATTTTGGCTAGATTTTCCGATCCATTGATTCAGGATCAGTAAAGGGATTCCCTAAAGATGTTCAAGAAGCCGAGTCACAGGTAGTGTTCATTTCACCAGTTGAAATAGCTATGCAAAAATGCAACATGATTATTTAAGTTGATTTAAAAAGATGGAGTTTTAACTTTATCAGAACTTCAAGCTTTCTCATAGCAGTGAGATGCTCATTATCTTTTGTTGTGCAGAATCTTGTCTGTGCAAAGAATCTGCAGATAGACAAGAGCATACACAATGCATATGTAAAAGCCATCAGATCTGCACAACACTTTATCTATATTGAAAACCAGTATTTTATTGGATCTTCGTACTACTGGTCTTCACATAAAGGTGCAGGTAATGAAGTTGTTTCTCAGTTACGGTAATCTCTTCTGTTTTGTTTTTGCTTTATGCTTTGCCCTTCCATTTTGCAAGTTAGATACTTCCGCCACACCATCCCTTCTGCATTATTGCACGAGTTTGTAGTATTCCATGCTTCACACTTTCGAATACTAGAAGCATTATTTAATTTCCATGCCCATTATATTTTATAGCAACAAATTAATAAGCTTATTTTAGCATTTATGAACCTTGACCACGGAATAGTTGGACTTTTCTCAGCTTTTTATGACGAAAAAGAGAAGTACATCATTGGTTTCTTTTTACGAAAACTAGCACTTTTTATGTGCTATCTGATGTATAGATCCCTGTCAAGGATAAGGCCAATCGAGGCATCCAGCTTATCTTTGAATACTCATGTGGGAACAGGTGCAGAGAACCTAATACCAATTGAATTGGCCATAAAGATTGCAAGAAAGATCGCAGCAAGGGAGCCATTTGCAGCTTATATTATCATACCAATGTGGCCTGAAGGTAATCCGACAACTGCTCCTATGCAGGAGATCCTCTATTGGCAGGTTTGTGCCGCATGATCAGATTACAGTTTTGTCATGAACCTAACTCTTGTGACAAGGGCATTCATTGAGCTAGAGATACTGATGTGAGCTGATGTTAGTCGTTTTATCTCTTCAAGGGGCAAACCATGTCCATGATGTACAAGATTATCGCAGACGCTCTCCGAAAGGAAGGGTTGGACGATGCCCATCCACAGGATTACCTGAACTTCTACTGCCTTGGTAAACGTGAAGTCACAGCCGAGGTTCCTGCACCGACAAGCCATTCTAATGAGAATTCCCCGATGGTAACTCTATTTCATTCTCTTCTCCTATAATTTGCTAAATGTATGCAATATGCGCATAGCATAAAAAAGTTGTTTTCCTTTTCTCCTACAGCGTCTGGCTCAGAAGTTCAGGAGGTTCATGATCTACGTGCACTCAAAAGGGATGGTCATCGATGATGAGTTTGTTCTCATCGGCTCAGCCAATATAAACCAGAGGTCCTTGGACGGTTTGCGGGACACCGAGATCGCCATGGGCGCCTATCAGCCACACCACAGTTGGGCAGGAAGCCAAGGTCCTCCGCGAGGACAGGCACGCCCTCCTCTCTTTACTCACCTCTGCAGAAGTGGCTAGAGCTGTTGCCTTCCAACCATTTCTTTCTGTCTGCAGGTGTATGGGTACCGGATGTCGCTGTGGGCGGAGCATCTGGGCACGGTGAAGGAGTGCTTCCGTCAGCCGCAGTCCATGGAGTGCGTCCAGTTGGTGAACCAGATGGCGGAGGATAACTGGGCGTGCTATGTGTCGCCACAGATGGTGGACATGAAGGGGCACCTCATGAGGTACCCCATCAAGGTCGAGAAGGACGGGAGGGTGGTGCCGCTGCCTGGGCATGAGAGCTTCCCGGACGTCGGTGGCAAGGTGCTCGGCTCTCACTCCTCGCTGCCCAACGCGCTGACAACGTAACCAGTCATCCTCGATCGGCAGAGGATCAGAGTGCTCGAGCTTGAAGAGGCTACAAAGGTGGTCACGGGCGTTCAGAAGTGGGAGTTGAAGTTGTTCCTCGGAAACTCAGAATTAGTTAATCTGTTGCATATACGTCTGACTTTTAGCATTAACCGTTAAGCTGTATATGTGTATATATAAAAGAGAGACCAGACAGAACGTCATACCAGTTGGACCAAATTTTGTGTCCCTGGGCATTGCACTTTGGTTGGAGTCTCTATTGCTATGCACCTATGATGTAATTCCCCGTTGTCCACCGCAGTTTGGTTAGAAGTCGGCATTCAGATCTTGGTCGGTCAGCAATCCAGAACATGTACCAAGCTTGTTTTTTTTTTTTTTGCGAGATTTTTTCTTGCCCGTATGTCAAAATGTATATAATTTAAAAGTAGAAGTCAAGTTGACATAAGTAGGACAGTAGGAGTCTCGCTGATGCAAATTCGCGCAAACATTTAGTTGGTAATGAGCTCGTAAAAGTTGTCTGGAATGCCCAACTCAGTCGATAAGAAATAATCCGGCTACATAATTGGACTTTAACCTTGAGGAAGAGGCATCAATAACCTTTCCAACATTGGACATCCGTGAACTCATATTCTCAAATTACTTAACATGCAAATGAAAGGTAAGATTGTTTTCACAAAAACGGGGGAGACAATGCCTCTAAGCTTATACGTAGTAACTATATCAAGCATCAAAACTACTCCAAAATAATCCAAATCATCATGCAAGCTCATTTTTAGAAGCAACAACAGTAGCAAAGATAACATGATATAGAGCACTACACAAATTCGATTTGGATGAGTAGAGGAATCACATATCAAGGAACAATTTCACAAAGAAACAAAAAATGATGCAATGAGCAAAAGGATCGAAAATGGCAGCATGGAAGCTCAGGAAAAAGTTTGAAATATGGAAGTGTTTTTGGAGAGGAAGAAGACCTCCTAGCCCAAGCACCACACGAGGGGTACCAGGTGGGCCCCACATGCTCTTGGAAAGTGGCCTAGAGCTAGGGGGCGCGGCCTGACCATGGGCCACTCATTTTAAATCAAACTCGACCGGACAAAGAAAGGTGTTCCCACATAAGAGTGAAAGCGGTCCTTTTAAAAATAGTTCTTAGCTCCAATCAAGCTTTCACTGCTGTCTAGGATCGTTAGTGCTATAGTTAAGACACTTTTCTCAAATAAGAATGGTGGCCCACATGCTCAATGCTCCTCATTTTCGATAAAAAATTAAATGGCTTTTTATTAAAAAAAAATGAGAATTTTTATGATTTTTAAAATACTGAGTAAAATGGGTTTATGAAGAAAAATCATTCATTTTGAGCAATTTAAAATGTTTTAGAAAATTTAAAATAAAAATCATACAAAAGGGAGTATTTAATATAGATGACTTTGTAATCATGGAAATAATTTACTAATAAGAGTGATAAAGCCTATTAATGAATCTTTCATGAAATGCAAAATCATTCCATATCGAATATTATTCGAGTTACCTCAACTTGGATAGGAATAGACCCAACCATAATTGATTGATATTTATTTTTACGAGAAGACACTAAGAATTCTCATTTCCCAATAGCCATCCCCCTTTTAAGTGGATTGCAATATTTATTTTCATCAGTGACTTTTTTGGAAATAAACAATATGCTGATTTCCTTTGATATTTAAAGCGACACTGCCTTGGTTGCAATCAATAAGAATCCATGCAGTGTTTATAAAAGTTTTCCAAATAATAATAGATAAATGTATCGTCCTCGGGCATGTCAAGTACAACGAAGTCAGCTAGGACTAAAACATTAACAGCCACAAACAATAACATTTTCACAAATACCTATATGTCCAACAGTGTATTTTTAGTCATTTGCATATATAACTCAGTTGAGGTTAATTTCTCAAAGTCAAGCTTCGCATAAGGAGAAAAAAGTTGTAACTCCAACGCATGCATCTAAATCACATAAAGCATATTTGATAATGGTGCTGGTGCATGTTTAGAACTCCACGAGTCTCTTAGTTTGTATGAACTTTACATGTAAAAGAGTAGTTTGCAAACATGATGTGAGACGACAACAACACGATCGCCTCTCGTCCGCATGCACGAAGGTGGCCATCATATTAGAATAGATAACTTAAAGTTTTCGTTGTTGTGACACATAACTTACATGGCATCAGTTAACACGCCATGTGGCATTCCAAAGTTTAATAGGTCGTGCCATGATTCATCCAACCACTTTCATAACCCACAAGCCCATTCTTTTTATTTTCTTTTGAGGTTATAACACTGAAAATCTCTTTTGAAGGCTGAGCTCCATGGAGGGCAATTTTTGAAAACTTCTAAATTCATATTTTTTACATTTAAAAAAAATCTGAAAAAGATATACATGAAGGCATAATGCACAAGTGTGTAAATTATCAGAACGAAATACTTTGAAATGAGGGTTATGCAAAAAAATCCAAGGTTTTTAACACACGATACTATTTATCCTTCTATGCCATGAATTTATCTTTTTTGTATAGATCGCATTTCAAGGTATTTCATACTAAAATTTTGCACACATACACATAACATCCTTGTTTACTTGTACATTTTTTCTTCAGAAAGTTCGAATTTTGAATTTTTGAAACAATTTGGCCTTCATGGAGGCCGAGAGCCAAAACGCCTCACTCGTTATAATGCCTCGAAATATCTAGACACTACATAGGGATCCAAAGGCGCCTAAGCTCCCGGTCCTAAAAAAAGGGATCCCTCCCGTGCGGCTCCTCAAGCTGCACCGGGGAGCCCAAGCCCGGTTGCCACCGGTTCCCTCCCCTCCTTCCTCCTCCCTCGCCGCCGCTAGAGAGTCTGGCCGGGCGAAGCTTGGTTGGCGTCGGCGGCGGCAGGGCTCCCTAGTCCTCTCATGCAGGGAGACCGACGCGGGCCGGTGTGTTCGGCTAGGGCGTGGCGCAGGCTGGGCGTCATGGCGTGTTGGTTCTCCGACGCATAACAGATGGCGCAGTGATGGGCCGCAGGGGATGGCGGCAGATCCAGGGCTAGTGCGCCTGTATCCTCTTCCCGCCGCCTCCTCTAGTCAAGTTGGGTTGGATAAGTCCGGGCCATGTGCTCCAATACGTTTTGCCTAACACAACTGTTCCTTCAACCTTGGCAGGCGTCTCCGATGAGCGCTTCTGCCTCCTACTCTCCTCGTTCGAGGGACTATCACCAAGGAGAAATTCTTTGCCTGGATCTGCAGGCGCAGATGGTGCAGCGACGTCTACGGACGCTACTAACCTCCTTGGAGGGCATTGTAACGGTGGCGGTCCCGTCGAGCTCTGAGGGAAACCTCAGGTTTGGCTTGCCAGACGGACAATGCCAACATGTGGTGTCATCTACCTTCCTAGAGGCACTGTTTTGGAGATTGCTACCTCTTGAGCACTGCGTTGGTTTTCCCCGAAGAGGAGAGGATGATGCAGCAAAGTAGCGTAAGTATTTCTCTCAGTTTTTGAGAACCAAGGTATCAATCCAGTAGGAGGCCACGCGCAAGTCCCTCGTACCTGCACAAAACAATAGCTACTCGCAACCAACGCGATTAGGGGTTGTCAATCCCTTCACGGTCACTTACGAGAGTGAGATCTGATAGAGATGATAGACAATATTTTTGGTATTTTTGATATAGAGATGCAAAGTAAAAAAGTAAAAAAGCAAAGTAAAAAAGCAAAGCAAGATTAAAGTGATGGAGATTGATATGATGAGAATAGACCCGGGGGCCATAGGTTTCACTAGTGGCTTCTCTCAAGACCATAAGTATTCTACGGTGGGTGAACAAATTACTGTTGAGCAATTGACAGAATTGAGCATAGTTATGGGAATATCTAGGTATGATCATGTATATAGGCATCACGTCCGAGACAAGTAGACCGACTCCTGCCTGCATCTACTACTATTACTCCACTCATCGACCGCTATCTAGCATGCATCTAGAGTATTAAGTTAAAAACAGAGTAACGCCTTAAGCAAGATGGCATGATGTAGAGGGATATTTTCATGCAATATGATAAAAACCCCATCTTGTTATCCTCTATGGCAACGATGCAATACGTGCCTTGCTGCCCCTTCTGTCACTGGGAAAGGACACCGCAAGATCGAACCCAAAGCTAAGCACTTCTCCCATGGAAAGAAAAACCAATCTAGTATGCCAAACCAAACTGATAATTCAAAGAGACTTGCAAAGATAACCAATCATACATAAAAGAATTCAGAGAAGATTCAAATATTATTCATAGATAGACTTGATCATAAACCCACAATTCATCGGTCTCAACAAACACACCGCAAAAAGAAGATTACATCGAATAGATCTCTACAAGAGAGGGGGAGAACATTGTATTGAGATCCAAAAAGAGAGAAGAAGCCATCTAGATACTAACTATGGACCCGAAGGTCTGAGGTAAACTACTCACACTTCATCGGAGGGGCTATGATGATGTAGAAGCCCTCCGTGATGACGGCCCTCTCCGGCGGAGCTCCGGAACAGGCCCCAAGATGGGATCTCCTATTCTGGTCGTTTGGGGGTACGTAGGTATATATAGGAGGAAGGAGTACGTCAGTGGAGCAACAGGGGGCCCACGAGGCAGGGGGCGCGCCCCCCACCCTCGTGACCACCTCTCTTGTCCCTGGGAGTAGGGTCCAAGTCTCCTGGATCACGTTCAGTGAGAAAATCACGTTCCCGAAGGTTTCATTCCGTTTGGACTCCGTTTGATATTCCGTTTCTTCGAAACACTGAAATAGGCAAAAAACAGCAATTCTGGGTTGGGCCTCCGGTTGATAGGTTAGTCCCAAAAATAATATAAAAGTGGAAAATAAAGCCCAATATAGTCCAAAATAGTAGATAATATAGCATCGAGCAATCAAAAATTATAGATACGTTGGAGACGTATCAGGCATCCCCAAGCTTAATTCTTGCTCGTCCTCGAGTAGGTAAATGATAAAAAGAGAATTTTTGATGCGGAGTGCTACTTGGCATAATTTCAATGCAAATCTTCTTAATCGTGGTATGAATATTCAGATTCGAAAGATTCGAGACAAAAGTTTATGTTGACAAAAAAAAATACTTCAAGCATACTAACAAAGCAATCATGTCTTCTCAAAATAACATGGCCAAAGAAAGTTATCCCTACAAAATCATATAGTCTGGCTATGCTCTATCTTCACCACATAAAGTATTTAAATCATGCACAACCCCGATGACAAGCCAAGCAATTGTTTCATACTTTAACATTTTCAAAACTTTTTCAATCTTCACGCAATACATGAGCATGAGCCATGGATATAGCACTATATGTGGAATAGAATGGTGGTTGTGGAGAAGACAAAAATAGGGGAAGATAGTCTCACATCAAGTAGGCGTATCAACGGGCTATGGAGATGACCATTAATAGATATCAATGTGAGTGGGTAGGGATTGCCATGCAACGGATGCACTAGAGCTATAAGTATATGAAAGCTCAACAAAAGAAACTAAGTGGGTGTGCATCCAACTCGCTTGCTCACGAAGACCTAGGGCATTTTGAGGAAGCCCATCATTGGAATATACAAGCCAAGTTCTATAATGAAAAATTCCCACTAGTATATGAAAGTGACAAAATGAGAGACTCTCTATCATGAAGATCATGGTGCTACTTTGAAGCACAAGTGTGGTAAAAGGATAGTAACATTGTCCCTTCTCTCTTTTTCTCTCATTTTTTTATTTGGGCCCCTTTTTTATGGCCTCTTTTCTTTTTCTTTTTTTATTTTTCGTCCGGAGTCTCATCCCGACTTGTGGGGGAATCATAGACTCCATCATCCTTTCCTCACTTGGACAATGCTCTAAAAATGATGATCATCACACTTTTATTTTTCTTACAACTCAACAATTACAACTCGATACTTAGAACAAAATATGACTATATGAATGCCTTCGGCGGTGTACCGGGATATGCAATGAATCAAGAGTGACAAGTACTAAAGAATTATGAATGGTGGCTTTGCCATAAATACGATGTCAACTACATGATCATGCTAGCAATATGACGATGATGGAGCGTGTCATAATAAACGGAACGGTGGAAAGTTGCATGGCAATATATCTCGGAATGGCTATGGAAATGCCATGATAGGTAGGTATGGTGGCTGTTTTGAGGAAGGTATATGGTGGGTGTATGATACCGGCAAAAAGTGCGCGGTATTAGAGAGGCTAGCAATGGTGAAAGGATGGGAAAAAATGCGTATAATCCATGGACTCAACATTAGTCATGAAGAACTCATATACTTATTGCAAAAATTTATAAGTTATCCAAGCAAAGTATTACGCGCATGCTCCTAGGGGGATAGATTGGTAGGAAAAGACCATCGCTCGTCCCCGACCGCCACTCATAAGGAAGACAATCAATAAATAAATCATGCTCCGACTTCATCACATAACGGTTCACCATATGTGCATGCTACGGGAATGACAAACTTCAACGCAAGTATTCTTTAAATTCACAACTACTCAACTAGCATGACTCTAATATCACCATCTTCATATCTCAAAACAATTATCATGCTTCAATCTTTTCTTGGTATTCAACACACTCAAAAGAAAGTTTCACAAATCTTGAATACCAAGCATATTATTATTAAGCAATTTACCATGCTATTAAGACTCTCAAAATAATCTAAGTGAAGCATGAGAGATCAATAGTTTCTTTAAAACAAATCCACCACCATTCTCTAAAAGATCTAAGTGAAGCACATAGAGCAAAATTATAAAACTCAAAAGATATAAGTCAAGCACGTAGAGTATTCTATCAAATTTTAATTCATATATGGCTCTCTCAAAAGGTGTGTACAACAAGGATGATTGTGGCACACTAAAAAACAAAGACACAAATAATACAATACGCTCCAAGCAAAACACATATCATGTGGTGAATAAAAATATAGCTCCAAGTAAAATTACCGATGGAAGTAGACGAAAGAGGGGATGCCTTCCGGGGCATCCCCAAGCTTTGACTTTTTGGTGTCCTTGGATTATCTTGGGGGTGCCATGGGCATCCCCAAACTTAGGCTCTTGCCACTCATTGTTCCATAATCCATCAAAAGATTTCACCCAAAACTTGAAAATTCACAACACAAAACTCAATAGAAATCTCGTGAGCTCCGTTAGAGAAAGAAAACAAAAAACCACTTCAAGGTACTGTATGAACTCATTCTTTATTTATATTGGTGTTAAACCTAATGTATTCCAACTTCTCTATGGATTATAATGAAGGAAATATGCCCTAGAGGCAATAATAAAGTTATTATTTATTTCCTTATATATCATGATAAATGTTTATTATTCATGCTAGAATTGTATTAACCGGAAACATAATACATGTGTGGATACATAGACAAACAGAGTGTCACTAGTATGCCTCTACTTGACTAGCTTGTTAATCAAAGATGGTTAAGTTTCCTAACCATAGACAAAGAAGTTGTCATTTGATTAACAAGGTCACATCATTAGTTGAATGATCTGATTGACATGACCCATTCCATTAGCTTAGCACCCGATCGTTTAGTATGTTGCTATTGCTTTCTTCATGACTTATACATGTTCCTTTGACTATGAGATTATGCAACTCCCGTTTACCGTAGGAACACTTTGTGTGCTACCAAACGTCACAACGTAACTGGGTGATTATAAAGGAGCTCTACAGGTGTCTCCGAAAGTATTTGTTGGGTTGGCGTATTTCGAGATTAGGATTTGTCACTCCGAATGTCGGAGAGGTATCTCAGGGCCTTCTCGGTAATGCACATCACATAAGCCTTGCAAGCATTGCAACCAATAAGTTAGTTGCGAGATGATGTATTACGGAACGAGTAAAGAGACTTGCCGGTAACGAGATTGAACTAGGTATTGGATACCGACGATCGAATCTCGGGTAAGTAACATACCGATGACAAAGGGAACAACATATGTTGTTATGCGGTCTGACCGATAAAGATCTTCGTAGAATGTGTAGGAGACAATATGGGCATCCAGGTCCCGCTATTGGTTATTGACCAGAGATTTGTCTCAGTCATGTCTACACTGTTCTCGAACCGTAGGGTCCGCACGCTTAAGGTTACGATGACAGTTATCATGAGTTTATGCATTTTGATGTACCGAAGTTAGTTCGGAGTCCCGGATGAGATCACGGACACGACGAGGAGTCTCGGAATGGTCGAGACGTAAAGATTGATATATTGGACGACTATATTCGGACATCAGAATGGTTCCGAGTGGTTTCGGATAAAACCGGAGTGCCGGAGGGGTTACCGGAACCCCCCGGGAGAAGTATTGGGCCACTTGGGCCTTAGTGGAGAGAGAGAGGGGCGGCCAGGGTGGGCCGCGCGCCCCCTCCCCCTCTGGTCCGAATTGGACTAGGAGAGGGGGGGGGCGCCCCCTTTCCCTCTCCCTCTCCCCCTTCCTTTCCCCCTCCTAGTAGGAGTAGGAAAGAGGGGAGTCCTACTCCTACTAGGAGGAGGACTCCTCCTCCTGGCGCGCGCCACAAGGGCCGGCCGGCCTCCCCCCTTGCTCCTTTATATACGGGGGCAGGGGGGCACCCTAGAACACACAAGTTGATCTTCGTGATCGTTCCTTAGCCGTGTGCGGTGCCCCCTCCACCATATTCCACCTCGGTCATATTGGTGCAGTGCTTAGGCGAAGCCCTGCGTCGGTAGTACATCAAGATCGTCACCACGCCATCGTGCTAACGGAACTCGTCCCCGAAGCTTTGCTGGATCGGAGCCCGGGGAACGTCATCGAGCTGTACGTGTGTTAAGAACTCGGAGGCACCGGAGTAACGGCGCTTGGATCGGTCAGATCGGGAAGACGTACGACTACTTCCTCTACGTTGCGTCAACGCTTCCGCTTCGGTCTACGAGGGTACGTAGACAACACTCTCCCCTCTCGTTGCTATGCATCACCATGATCTTGCGTGTGCGTAGGAAATTTTTGGAAATTACTACGTTCCCCAACATATAAACTATTTTACTAGCCATAGATTCATCAAAATAAACAAACAACACACGAAAAACAGAATCTGTCAAAAATAACAGTCTGTAGTAATCTGTAACTAAAGCAAACTTCTGGAACTCCAAAAAATCTACCAAACTAGGAAGACCTAGACAATTTGTTTATTGATCAGAAGCAATTGGAATCAGTATTTTATCACGTTCTGGTGATTTTTAACAATTGTTTTTGTGAACAGAAAGTTTCTGGAAATTACAGCAAGATCAAATAACTATCATCCAAGAAGATCCTATAGGTCTAACTTGGCACAAACACTAATTAAAACACAAAACCACATCTAAATAGAAGGTAGATGGATTATTTATTCCTAAAAAGAAACAAAAATAAAAAACTTAAAATAAAATTGGGTTGCCTCCCAACAAGCGCTATCGTTTAACGTCCCTAGCTAGGCATAAAAGCGAGAATAGATCTAGGTATTGCCATCTTTGGTAGGCAATCCATAAGTGGCTCTCATGATAGTTTCATATGGCAATTTTATTTTCTTTCTAGGAAAGTGTTCCATGCCCTTTTTAATGGAAATTGAAATCTAATATTCCCTTCCTTCATGTCAATAATTGCACCAACTGTTCTAAGGAAAGATCTACCAAGAATAATAGGGCAAGAAGGATTGCAGTCTAGTTCAAGAACGATAAAATCTACGGGCACATAATTCCTATTTGCAACAATAAGAACATCATTAATTCTTTCCATGGGTTTTTTAATAGTGGAATCCGCAAGATGCAAGTTTAGAGAGCAATCATCAAAGTCACGGAAATCTAGCAAATCACACAAAGTTTTGGGGATAGTGGAGACACTAGCACCCAAATCACACAAAGCATAAAACTCATGATCTTTAATTTTAATTTTAATAGTTGGTTCCCACTCACCATAGAGTTTTCTAGGTATAGAAACTTTCAACTCAAGTTTTTCTTCATAAGATTGCATCAAGGCATCAACAATATGTTCGGTAAAGGCTTTCTTTTGACTATAAGCATGAGGAGAATTTAGCACAGATTGCAACAAGGAAATACAATCAATTAAAGAGCAACTTCCATAATTAAATTCCTTGAAATCCAATATAGTGGGTTTAGCAACATCTAGGGTTTTATTTCTTTCAATCCCACTTTCATCAATTTCATCATAAAGATCTAAATACTCCGAATTTTTGGAACGCCTTCTAGGTAAAGGAAGATCATATTCAGTTTCATCAAGATTCATATTGCAAAAAAAAGATATGATAGGGGACACATCAATAACTTTTAGATCTTCATCTTGATTTTCATAGGAATTGGAAGAACACGCTTTAATAAAGGCATCTTTTGTAGCACGCATCCTAGCGGTTCTTTCCTTGCACTCATCAATAGAAATTCTCATGGCTTTGAGAGACTCATTGATATCATGTGTAGGACCCTGAAGTAGATGTGTCTAGAGGGGGGGGGGGTGATTAGACACTTAGTGCTAAAGTTACAGTTTTTAAGCCTTTTCAGTTTAAGTGGAGTTTTAAGCACAATTTCAACATACACAATACATATCTAGCAAGCATGCAAAGAGTATATGAGCAGCGGAAAATAAAGCATGCAACTTGCAAGAATGTAAAGGGAAGGGTTTGGAGAATTCAAACGCAATTGGAGACAAGGATGTTTTTGTCGTGGTTCGGATAGGTGGTGCTATCCTACATCCACGTTGATGGAGACTTCAACCCATGGAGGGTAACGGTTGCGCGAGTCCACGGAGGGCTCCACCCATGAAGGGTCCACGAAGAAGCAACCTTGTCTATCCCATCATGGCCATCGCCCACGAAGGACTTGCCTCACTAGCGGTAGATCTTCACGAAGTAGGCGATCTCCTTGCCCTTACAAACTCCTTGGTTCAACTCCACAATCTTGTCGGAGGCTCCCAAGTGACACCTAGCCAATCTAGGAGACACCACTCTCCAAGAAGTAACAAATGGTGTGTTGATGATGAACTCCTTGCTCTCGTGCTTCAAATGATAGTCTCCCCAACACTCAACTCTCTCTCACAGGACTTGGATTTGGTGGAAAGAAGATTTGAGTGGAAAGCAACTTGGGGAAGGCTAGAGATCAAGATTCATATGGTAGGAATGGAATATCTTGGCCTCAACACAAGGGTAGGTGGTTCTCTCTCAGAACATATGAGTTGGAAGTGTAGATGTGTTCTGATGGCTCTCTCTCGGAGTGAAGAGGAGGTGGAGGGGTATATATAGCCTCCTCACAAAATCCAACCATTACACACAATTTACCAATCTCGGTGGGACCGAATCAATAAACTCGGTCGGACCGAAATAGTAAACCTAGTGACCGCTAGAGATTTTCGGTGGGACTGATATGCAACTCGGTAGGACCGATATGGTTAGGGTTAGGGCATAACGTAATCTCGGTGAGACCGATTACACAAACTCGGTGAGACCGATTTTGGTAATTAGCTAACCAGAGAGTTGGTCAGGCAAACTCGGTGGGACCGATTACTAAACTTGGTTGGACCGATTTTGGTAATAATTTAACCAGAGAGTTTGCATTGTAATCTCGGTAGTACCGATTACCTAAACTCGGTGAGACCGATTTTGGTAATGGACATACACAGTGAGATTACAATCCCATCTCGGTGAGACCGAGATCCCTATCGGTGAAACCGATTTGCTTAGGGTTTGGCAGTGGCTATGACAAGTGAAACTCGCCGGCGCCGGATAGAAAGAATCGGTATGTCCGAGTTTGGCTTTGGGTTTAGGTCATATGTGGAAGTGGGAAAGTAGCTGAGGGTTTTGGAGCATATCATTAAGCACACCAAGCAAAAGGCTCATTAAGCAACACCTCATCCCTCCTTGATAGTATTGGCTTTTCCTATGGACTCAATGTGATCTTGGATCACTAAAATGTAAAATGAAGAGTCTTGAGCTTGAAGCTTTAGCCAATCCTTTGTCCTTAGCATCTTGAAGGAGTTCCCACATCCTTGAGTCCATGCCACTCCATTGTTGAACTTATCTGAAACATGCTAGATAGAAACATTAGTCCAACAAGAGATATGTTGACATTAATTACCAAAACCACCTGGGGAGCACTTGTGCTTTCAATCTCCCCCTTTTTGGTAATTGATGGCAACATACATCAAAGCTTTAGGTAAAGATATAAAGAATAGCAAGTAAAGCTTTGGAAGGACATGTAACAAACATAGGCTCCCCCTACATGTATGCAATCATATGAATATAAAATATAGAAGCATGTGAGAGCATAATCATGACAGAGTAGGCAATGTGTTACATGTATCTTGGCCATATGCATCAGAGCAAAAGATTATTAAGAAGAATACCTTCATGCTCATGAGTCCTTCTTGCAAATAGTATGTACATAAGCAAGAATTCCTCATACTCATGATTCTGATGCATATACTTACCTTGTAGTCTTGAGTTGGCTTAGGATGGAATGAACCTGCACAAACAAGGTTAGATAACATAGGTACATCCACTAGCCAGAGCAAACCAAAAGAAACCACAAGAATACCAAGACTGGGACCACATTGGATTAGACATGTCCCCAAGAGTAAAGATATGCAATGAATTTGAATGATTTCTTTCCCTTAGATGTCTTGCTCCCCCTGAATCTGGCATGGGATATTGGGAGAAGATAGGGAACAGAAAATCAGAGCTGAAAGATATAAATGGATAGAACTTAATGCAAGTAAGCACATATGAACATGTCTTTCCCCCCAAAAAGACATGTGGCATCTCTCCTCTTGAACATCAAGCATCTGGGATCCTTGAGTATTCTCTCCCCCTGGAGATCTCTTTCTCCCCCTTAATACTTTCTCCTTTGTAGGTGATAAGCTTTGATGTGATCTCTCTCTCCCCCTTTGACATCAATTTCCAAGAAGGGCTTTCTGGAATCTGTCGAATGGGTTTGGTCCTTGAGACTCAGCATAAAGCGATGGATAAAAATGTGATGCTTGTAGAGGACAAGATTCATTGAGTGGAGCTGGATCAGAAGAAATATGGGACAAGTGGCAAACTGTTTTCCCTGTTGTGAAATCGGTGGCACCGAGTGGCATGTTTCGGTGGTACCGAAAGGATTCGGTTGGACCGAAAACTACACTTCGGTGAAACCGAGTTCATCACAGAGAAAAACACTTGTCACCTCAGCTCACTAGTCAAATAAGATCTCACAAATATTTGCAATGAATTAACTGAAGGATTTGCAAGGAATTAGATGCAGAAATATGCAGAATAAGAAGCAAAAAGAAAAGAATGAGGGTTCTAGATGAAGTTTGTTTTTGTTTTTTTTGTTTGAAAAAGAGGGAATCAAATATGCAAGGGACAAATGCAATAACACAGAAAATAACACAAGAGAACTTCATCTAGAGTTGGGCGGTGACATAGTCACCTATGTTAGAGTATATTGACTTAGGAGTCAAGTGAGAACACTTGATCATAGGTCATACTCATCGTTTGAGCTCAAAATGGGGTTACCATTTTTCGTTTAAGCATCTTGATGTATTCACATCTTGTTGAGTTGCTTTGACTCATGACTTGGAGTAAAGCTTCTCTAAGATGGAATAACACACCTTGGGTGGTGGTGTGGATCTTGCTCATGTAGTTGACCTTGTGTGGGTGCTCAAAGTTGATGTAGCTCATCAAGAGTTGGGAGCACCACTTGGAATTTGAGTTCATCTACCTACATGGGTTAGTTCTTGCAAGGAAGAGCACTTGTATATCCAAGAATGACAATCATGAAGCTCAACATAGAGTTTGTCAAAGGATATGTTTGAATGGTTTTGTGCTTCCTTGTCGTCAACCATCGTTGTGTAGAGACTTGGTGATGTAGAGATTGCTCAAGATGTGAGTTAGTTGCAATCTCATAGAATTAGATTCAACCAAGTACCTACATGGGTTAGATAACATGCAAGGTACAAATATATCCAAGACATAAGATAGTCATCATAAGAGATATATCATGGATTAGTCATAAGCTCATGTCTTGCATGTATCAAATGGAGTTCCTACTCCAAGTTTGAAGCATCAATGATGTTCAATTCTCCTCTCAACCTGCAAAACACTTTCTCATCAAGTGGTTTAGTGAATATATCCGCCAATTGCTTATCGGTGCGAACATGCTTAAGATCAATGTCTCCCTTAGCAACATGATCTCGAATGAAATGATGACGAACTTCAATGTGCTTAGTTCGAGAATGTTGTACAGGATTATGACCAATTTTTATAGCACTTTCATTGTCACAGAGCAATGGAACATGTTTCACATAGATCCCATAATCTTTAAGAGTTTGGGTCATCCAAAGTAATTGAGCACAACATGAACCAGCGGCAATGTACTCCGCTTCGGCGGTGGATAAAGATACCGAGTTTTGTTTCTTGGAGGACCAAGACACAAGAGATCTACCAAGAAATTGACAAGTACCCGAAGTGGACTTTCTATCAACCTTGTCTCCAGCATAATCCGAGTCGGAATAGCCAACAAGATCAAAAGAGGACCTCTTAGGATACCAAATGCCAAAATTTGGTGTATGGATTAAGTATCTCACTATCCTTTTCACGGCCTTAAGATGACATTCTTTAGGAGCAGCTTGATATCGTGCACACATGCACACACTTAGCATAATGTCGGGACATGAAGCACATAGGTATAACAATGAACCAATCATAGAGCGATAGACTTTTTGATCAACCGGTTCACCATCTTTGGTCAAATCATTATGTCCACTAGTAGGCATGGGTGTAGGCATACCTTTGCATTCTTGCATATTGAACTTCTTGAATAAGTCCTTGGTGTACTTTGTTTGAGATACAAATGTACCTTCCTTAGTTTGCTCGATTTGCAAACCGAGAAAGAATTTGAGTTCACTCATCATAGACATCTCAAACTTCTTCGACATTAGCTTTCCAAACTTTTCACTAAAAAGAGGGTTAGTTGAACCAAATATGATATCATCAACATAAATTTGGCATACAAATAGTTCTCCATTAACTCTTTTAGTAAAAAGTGTGGAATCAATTTTTCCAATTTCAAAACCACTTGCAATAAGGAACTTGGTCAAGCATTTATACCATGCTCTAGGAGCTTGTTTAAGACCATAAAGAGCTTTATGAAGTTTGTAAACATGATTAGGTTTCTTAGGATTGACAAAGCCGGGAGGTTGCTTGACATAAACTTCCTCCTCTATTTCACCATTTAGAAAAGCACTTTTAATGTCCATTTGGTACAAGGTGATATTATGGTGATTAGCATAGGCAAGTAAGATGCGAATGGACTCAAGTCTAGCAACGGGAGCATATGTCTCACCATAGTCCATACCTTCGACTTGTGTGTACCCTTGGGCGACGAGACATGCTTTGTTGCGAACCACTTGTCCATCTTCATCTTGCTTGTTGCGAAACACCCATTTGGTACCAATGATGTTGTGGTTGTTGTCTGGCTTCTCAACCAATGTCCAAACTTGGTTTCTCTCAAAGTTGTGTAGCTCTTCATGCATAGCGTTTATCCAATCCGGATCTACCAATGCTTCTTCAACCTTCATAGGTTCAATGCTAGAGATGAATGAATAGTTTTCACAAAAGTTAGCTAAACGAGTTTTAGAGCGAGTGATTCTCCCGGTTTGAATATCATTGTAGATTTGCTCGACGGGATGATCTTTGGCAATTCTTGCTCGAACTCGTGAGAGCTTTTGCTTGGCTATTCGTTGAACATCTTCTTCATCTTGTTCTTCTTCTTGGCCTTCTTCATTGTTGACGTTGTCGTTCTCTTGTTGTGGTGGAGAAGGAGGTTGTTGATGTTCGTCTTGATGCATTTCCTTGTCTTCTTCTTGGTGTGTCCCACTTGTGGATGCTTCCGTATCAGTTCTTGGTTCACCTTGTCGTGAAGTAGAAGCTTCCACTTGGACGGACGAAGTACTCTCCTTCACCTCCGTTGGACGAACTTTGCCAATGGACAAGTCTTGGATTGCTTCTGAAGGTTCTTTGTCTCCTACATCAATTCGCAATTGCTCTACTTGCGAGCCGTTAGATTCATCAAACTTCACATCTACCGTCTCTTCAACCTTTCGGGTGAAGTTGTTGTAGACACGGTAAGTGTGAGAGTTTGAGCCATAACCAAGTAGGAAACCTTCATGAGATTTAGGAGCAAACTTTGAACGACGATGCTTATCAAGAATGTAGCACTTTGAGCTGAATACTCGAAAGTATCCAACTTGGGGTTTGTTACCGGTGAGGAGCTCGTATGCCGTCTTGCCGAGTAGCTTGTGAAGATACAAGCGATTTGTTGCATGACAAGCTGCCTCAACCGCTTCTACCCAAAAGTGCTTCGGCGTCTTGTACTCATCAAGCATCGTTCTCGCCATTTCGATGAGCGTCCGGTTCTTCCTCTCAACAACTCCATTTTGTTGAGGTGTGTACGTAGCCGAGAACTCGTGTGAAATCCCTTCTTCGTCAAGAAAGGTGTCCACATTTGCGTTCTCGAACTCCGTTCCGTTGTCACTGCGAACCTTCTTGATCTTCACTTCAAATTGATTTTGGGCCTTCCTAGCGAAGTTTTTGAAGATCTTTTGGACCTGCGATTTGTCATCAAGAAAGAACACCCACGTAAATCTTGAAAAATCATCAACTATAACTAGACCAAAAGAATTTCCACCGAGACTCTTGTAGGCGTTGGGACCAAAAAGATCCATATGAAGTAGCTCGAGTGGCCTCCTTGTGGTCATGATGTTCTTCACGGGATGCCCTCCTCCAACCCTATTTACCTGCTTGACAAGCACTGCAAAGTCTATCCTTATCAAATATGACATCGTTAACTCCAAGGATATGATTTCCTTTAATAAGCTTGTCAAGGTTTCTCATGCCAACATGACCTAGTCGTCTGTGCCACAACCAACCTTTTGAGGATTTAGCGATAAAGCAAGTTTTAGGTTGAGCTTTTTTAGAGAAATCGACAATGTAAAGATCACCTCTACGTATACCGATAAAGACCATTTTATGATCGTCTCGACGAAACACTTGGCAATCTACCTCAATAAATAGGACATTCAAACCGAAATCAGCAAGTCTAGATACTGAAAGTAAGTTGTAGCCGAGAGATTCAACGAGCATGACATTTTGAATGGAGCTATCATGTGAGATGGCCACCTTACCAAGGCTAACCACCTTACCCTTTGAATTATCACCAAAGTTGACATATTTCCGAGGGCCGTCATTTTCAGCAAGCTCACGAAACATCTCTTCGTCTCCGGTCATATGATCAGTACATCCACTGTCGAGAACCCATTCCTTTCCTCCTGACACGTATGCCCGAAGATTTGCCATGAGACCAAAATGTCTCATTGCATCATCAAGATCGAAGTCACTATCATCATCCTCATCATAGTATCCATGTTCAACATGATCTTGTGACTCATCATCTCTCAAGGCAATAGATTTATGGAGAATTTCATCTAGATTTTTCAAGGAATAATCGGGAAATCGTTCCTCAAGAAATTTCCATATAGCATAGGCACAATTAAGAGTAGGTAAACTAGCAATCAAGTTTTTGGGCAATCCTCTAATGATGAGCTCAACGGTTCTAAGATTGCGAATCATGTCAATATCTTCATCTAGGGTGGGATGCATAGGATCAACATGAGGTGCACAAGGACTAGCAATATACTTGTTCAAATGATATTGATTGAAAATTACAAGCATCTCATTTTTCCACTCATGAAAATACTCTCCATCAAGAGTAGGCACTCTATGTCTAAGACTCCCTAAAGTAGACACATCCATCATCCTCCAATGGTGATTAAACCAAGGCAATGGAGACCAAAGCTACGATACCACTTGTAGCACCTTGAAGTAGATGTGTCTAGAGGGGGGGGGGTGATTAGACACTTAGTGCTAAAGTTACAGTTTTTAAGCCTTTTCAGTTTAAGTGGAGTTTTAAGCACAATTTCAACATACACAATACATATCTAGCAAGCATGCAAAGAGTATATGAGCAGCGGAAAATAAAGCATGCAACTTGCAAGAATGTAAAGGGAAGGGTTTGGAGAATTCAAACGCAATTGGAGACAAGGATGTTTTTGTCGTGGTTCGGATAGGTGGTGCTATCCTACATCCACGTTGATGGAGACTTCAACCCATGGAGGGTAACGGTTGCGCGAGTCCACGGAGGGCTCCACCCACGAAGGGTCCACGAAGAAGCAACCTTGTCTATCCCATCATGGCCATCGCCCACGAAGGACTTGCCTCACTAGCGGTAGATCTTCACGAAGTAGGCGATCTCCTTGCCCTTACAAACTCCTTGGTTCAACTCCACAATCTTGTCGGAGGCTCCCAAGTGACACCTAGCCAATCTAGGAGACACCACTCTCCAAGAAGTAACAAATGGTGTGTTGATGATGAACTCCTTGCTCTCGTGCTTCAAATGATAGTCTCCCCAACACTCAACTCTCTCTCACAGGACTTGGATTTGGTGGAAAGAAGATTTGAGTGGAAAGCAACTTGGGGAAGGCTAGAGATCAAGATTCATATGGTAGGAATGGAATATCTTGGCCTCAACACAAGGGTAGGTGGTTCTCTCTCAGAACATATGAGTTGGAAGTGTAGATGTGTTCTGATGGCTCTCTCTCGGAGTGAAGAGGAGGTGGAGGGGTATATATAGCCTCCTCACAAAATCCAACCATTACACACAATTTACCAATCTCGGTGGGACCGAATCAATAAACTCGGTCGGACCGAAATAGTAAACCTAGTGACCGCTAGAGATTTTCGGTGGGACTGATATGCAACTCGGTAGGACCGATATGGTTAGGGTTAGGGCATAACGTGATCTCGGTGAGACCGATTACACAAACTCGGTGAGACCGATTTTGGTAATTAGCTAACCAGAGAGTTGGTCAGGCAAACTCGGTGGGACCGATTACTAAACTCGGTTGGACCGATTTTGGTAATAATTTAACCAGAGAGTTTGCATTGTAATCTCGGTAGTACCGATTACCTAAACTCGGTGAGACCGATTTTGGTAATGGACATACACAGTGAGATTACAATCCCATCTCGGTGAGACCGAGATCCCTATCGGTGAAACCGATTTGCTTAGGTTTTGGCAGTGGCTATGACAAGTGAAACTCGCTGGCGCCGGATAGAAAGAATCAGTAGGTCCGAGTTTGGCTTTGGGTTTAGGTCATATGTGGAAGTGGGAAAGTAGCTGAGGGTTTTGGAGCATATCATTAAGCACACCAAGCAAAAGGCTCATTAAGCAACACCTCATCCCTCCTTGATAGTATTGGCTTTTCCTATGGACTCAATGTGATCTTGGATCACTAAAATGTAAAATGAAGAGTCTTGAGCTTGAAGCTTTAGCCAATCCTTTGTCCTTAGCATCTTTAAGGAGTTCCCACATCCTTTAGTCCATGCCACTCCATTGTTGAACTTATCTGAAACATGCTAGATAGAAACGTTAGTCCAACAAGAGATATGTTGACATTAATTACCAAAACCACCTGGGGGGCACTTGTGCTTTCATCATGCTTAGGAGGAATAGATCTAAGCTTTAAAGAATCAACCTCAAGAGAAATTCTATCAACGTTCCTAGCCAAATCATCAACTTTAAGCAATTTTTCTTCAAGCAAAGCATTAAAATTCTTTTGTGAATTCATAAACTCTTTAACACTATTCTCAAATTCAGAGGGCATCTTATTAGAATTTCCATAAGAGTTGTTGTAGGAATTTCCATAATTATTAGAGGGATTACTAGCATAAGGCCTAGGATTAAAATTCCCTCTATACGCGTTGTTACCAAAATTATTCCTACCAACAAAATTCACGTCCATAGATTCATTATTATTCTCAATCAAGGTAGACAAAGGCATATCATTAGGATCAGAAGAAACACTCTTAGTAGCAAATAATTTCATAAGTTCATCCATCTTTCCACTCAAAACATTGATTTCTTCTATCGCATGCACTTTTTTATTAGTAGATCTTTCAGTGTGCCATTGAGAATAATTTACCATAATATTATCTAGGAGTTTAGTAGCATCTTCTAAAGTGATTTCCATAAAATTGCCTCCTGCGGCCGAATCTAAAAGATTTCTAGAAGCAAAATTCAATCCGGCATAAACTTTTTGTATAATCATCCACAAATTCAAACCATGAGTAGGGCAATTACGTATCATTAATTTCATTCTCTCCCAAGCTTGTGCAACATGTTCATGATCAAGTTGCTTAAAATTCATAATGTCGTTTCTAAGAGAGATGATCTTAGCGGGAGGAAAATATTTAGAGATAAAAGTATCTTTGCACTTGTTCCAAGAATCGATACTATTTTTAGCCAAAGACGAAAACCAAGCTTTAGCACGATCTCTAAGCGAAAAAGGAAATAGCTTCAATTTAACAACGTCATTATCAACATCTTTCTTATTTTGCATATCGCATAAATCAACGAAGCTATTAAGATGAGTAGCAACATCTTCACTAGGAAGGCCGGTGAATTGATCTTTCATAACAAGATTCAACAAGGCAGTATTGATTTCACAAGATTCAGTATTGGCAAGAGGAGCAATCGGAGTGCTAAGGAAATCATTATTGTTGGTATTGGTGAAGTCACACAATTTGGTAGTATCTTGAGCCATCGCGATAAACAAGCAATCCAACACACGAGCAAACAAAAGGCAGGCGAGAAAAAGGCAAACGGAAAAAGAGAAGGAGAAGGAGATTGGGAAAGAGAGGGCGAATAAAACGACACAGGTGAAGTGGGGGAGAGGAAAACGAGAGGCAAATGGCAACTAATGTAATGCTAGAGATAGGGATTGTGATGGGTACTTGGTATGTTGACTTTTTGCGTAGACTCCCCAGCAACGGCGCCAGAAGTGGCTAGTTGACGGGAGAGTAAATCTTGACTTGTCTTGGCATAAGCCTCCCCGGCAACGGCGCCAGAAATTCTTCTTGCTACCTCTTGAGCACTGCGTTGGTTTTCCCCGAAGAGGAGAGGATGATGCAGCAAAGTAGCGTAAATATTTCCCTCAGTTTTTGAGAACCAAGGTATCAATCCAGTAGGAGGCCACGCGCAAGTCCCTCGTAGCTGCACAGAACGATAGCTACTCGCAACCAACGCGATTAGGGGTTGTCAATCCCTTCACGGTCACTTATGAGAGTGAGATCTGATAGAGATGATAGATAATATTTTTGGTATTTTTGATATATAGATGCAAAGTAAAAAGTAAAAAAGCAAAGTAAAAAGTAAAGCAAGATTAAAGTGATGGAGATTGATATGATGAGAATTGACTCGGGGGCCATAGGTTTCACTAGTGGCTTCTCTCAAGAGCATAAGTATTCTACGGTGGGTGAACAAATTACTGTTGAGCAATTGACAAAATTGAGCATAGTTATGAGAATATCTAGGTATGATCATGTATATAGGCATCACGTCCGAGACAAGTAGACCGACTCCTGCCTGCATCTACTACTATTACTCCACTCATCGACCGCCATCCAGCATGCATCTAGAGTATTAAGTTAAAAACAGAGTAACGCCTTAAGCAAGATGACATGATGTAGAGGGATAGTTTCATGCAATATGATAAAAACCCCATCTTGTTATCCTCGATGGCAACGATGCAATACGTGCCTTGCTGCCCCTTCTGTCACTGGGAAAGGACACCGCAAGATCGGACCCAAAGCTAAGCACTTCTCCCATGGCAAGAAAAACCAATCTAGTAGGCCAAACCAAACTGATAATTCGAAGAGACTTGCAAAGATAACCAATCATACATAAAAGAATTCAGAGAAGATTCAAATATTATTCATAGATAGACTTGATCATAAACCCACAATTCATCGGTCTCAACAAACACACCGCAAAAAGAAGATTACATCGAATAGATCTCCACAAGAGAGGGGGAGAACATTGTATTGAGATCCAAAAAGAGAGAAGAAGCCATCTAGCTACTAACTATGGACCCGAAGGTCTGAGGGAAACTACTCACACTTCATCGGAGGGGCTATGATGATGTAGAAGCCCTCCGTGATGGCGGCCCTCTCCGGCGGAGCTCCGGAACAGGCCCCAAGATGGGATCTCGTGGATACAGAAAGTTGCGGCGGTGGAATTAGGTTTTTGGCTCCTATTCTGATCGTTTAGGGGTACGTAGGTATATATAGGAGGAAGGAGTACGTCAGTGGAGCAACAGGGGCCCCACGAGGCAGGGGGGCGCTCCCCCCACCCTCGTGACCGCCTCTCTTGTCCCTTGGAGTAGGGTCCAAGTCTCCTGGATCACGTTCGGTGAGAAAATCACGTTCCCGAAGGTTTCATTCCGTTTGGACTCCGTTTGATATTCCGTTTCTTCGAAACACTGAAATAGGCAAAAATCAGCAATTCTGGGCTGGGCCTCCGGTTAATAGGTTAGTCCCAAAAATAATATAAAAGTGGAAAATAAAGCCCAATATAGTCGAAAACAGTAGATAATATAGCATGGAGCAATAAAAAATTATAGATACGTTGGAGACGTATCAGAGATCATATCTGCTGGAGAGATTGCGAAAGTGTAGTGGCATTGGATCACCACGTAGACTCGCAGGGAAGGGTCATTTACTCTGGGGAAGCCATAGATCTGGATCTCCCGGAATGGATAATGGTAGCGTCATGCATCACACCCCCTCTAGGGGGCATCGTTCTTGGAGCAAGTGCTGACTAGAGGGGTCCAGAGGTGGAGCGACATCGTTCTACAATGTCAACCCCAGTGGGTCTCGACGACATGGTGCACCAGAGTCTCAGTGGCAGATGCGTTTTGATGGACGAGTGTAGGGCAGTGGTGCTATTTAGCAATGTGGCGACATCGGTGGCTGATCGGCCTGGCAAGGATGATGCAGATATTTTTCCTGAAGATGGGTCAATGGTATGATGGTGGTGGCGGTTTTTTAAGCGTGTGCAGACGGTGTACGCTTTTGCTCTGCTCCACCCGGTGTTTGCTGCTAGTACGTCATGCGGGCGGATCGACGGTGACCCCAAATCTAGATGGTGAGGCGTGAAGGCATTCCCCATTATCGAGTTTTTTTAATATATGTTTTTGCTAGACCTTTATTAAATAATTAATAATATTGTTGTGTGCATTGCTTGATGTTGAGGCCAGGACTTCTTTCCTAAAGAAACATAGGGATCCAAAACAAAGTCATAACATGGGAGAGCAAACGCCCAATATGTGGTTGGAGAATGTATGCGCTTGCCCAACACCTTTCGTTTTATGGACCAGGACCAATTTCACCTCAGACCATGGTCAAGTCATAACTGACTGAATAACGTTCTCTCAAGATACTAGTTACTGTTGATTGTTTTACTATCAGACTCTTTCATTTTGTAACACATAAATTATCTATTTGTGTAATCACCATCATTCCTCGACATACCTCATGACTATCCAAACTCCGCTCTGCCTCTGCTAAGCAAGGTTTAACTGCACAGAGCAACAACCTACTATTGATTGATGATCTTACCTTCCTGAGAGTCGAGTAACAGCATATGAGATAGCTGATGTTTTTGTCCTAGTGGCTTAGTGATCTCACTGAAAGCATGTGTTCGAGTTAAAAAGTAAAAGTAGGACCCTAGTAAATGCTACACATATGGCATGAACATACGAGAACTCCAAATATTTTTTATGGCAAGTTTTGGTGACGTGAGGATGAGAACTTTAATTATCGAGCATGACAACTTTCTTTTTGGATGGCAAATTTTAGTTTTTTTATTTGCCTTTTCTTTTTGGATGGCAACTTTAGTTGTAAAAAAATGTCAGACTGAAGTGCATCATGTCACACGTGTGACACTTATCATTTGGATGAAGGTATGGTTAGCTCTCATCTAGATAAGAATTAATTAAGTATTATCTAACCGACTGAATCAAATAGAAAAAAAAACATCAGCATGAATCTCCAGATAAAATCAATAACATAAAAAGGTTAGGCGAGACTTTATTAGTTCACATGTGCTATCTTCATTCCAAAATATAAGATATTTTGGCTAAACTAGCCTACTAAAATGTCTTGTACTCCCTCCGTTCTTAAATATAAAATGTTTAGGTAGTTCAAATTGAACTGCCAAAACGTCTTATATTTAGAAACAGAGGGAGTTTTTTAGAAGGAGGTAGTAGATTAGAATTAACAAATTCGAAAAAACAAACACCTGAACTACCCTAACCCTAAACCCTAGAAATAGAGGGATTTTGCTACATCCAGCATGGCGGAGTCGCGAGCAGCGACGGTGGCGAATTGTTGCAATCGTTGTTCGTTTTTGCTACGACCGGCGTTTTGTTTTCTGCTACATCCATGAATGACATATTTTTTTTGCTACGGCCCGTGAATCTGTTTGTTATGACCAACAAATTGAGGGAAAGGTACGGCACGAGCTTGATGACGGGTAGTTGCCGCCAGCCCTCCGCTGGCGACACGTGGGGAGACTCCCAGCGACACCCACCGCCCTCCCCTTCTCCTCCCTCATCGCGCCGCCGTCTGAGGCGCCGCCGACGAAGCCTGGGCGGGCTCCAGTGACGGCGGCAGTGGGGCGTTTCCCTAGGTCTCTTCTTCCCTCTCGTCTTGGGAGCATCTAACGGCTGGAGGAGGGCCGCGGGAGCTTCGATCTGGACTTGCGGGCGTGGCGACCTAGGGGTGCGGGGCTCCATGGCGGGCGCAGGCCGGGGGCTGGCGGCGCTTGGATGCTCCGGCGCGTGGCTAGATGCTGTGGTGGAGGGTGATTCCTCTTTCCAGATCTGGTCGGGGCCTGGTCGCGGACGGCGGTGTCTCGGTCTGATGCGCATCGAGCGTGCGGCGGCAGGACTCTGCGGCCAGCGAGGGCTGGATCCCGGGACGGCGGCCCCGGACACCGGAGGACTGTGTCGGCGGCTGTGGACTCGCGACGGGCGACATGGCGGCCGCGGTGGTGGACGATCCGTGCACAAGACGCTTGATGGAGGCCATTGGAACAGATCTGGGTGAAGACCCGCTCGCGGCTGCTGCCGAGGCCGACGATGGCGGCACTATTCGGTGTCGTTCCCTTGTTGAAGGCATCGCTGTTGAGAAGTTCCAGGCCACTAACTGCTACCTCCGGGGGAAACCCTAGATCAGTAGATCGGATGACGGCGGCATTATTGTGTCGTTTTCCTCTTGTGGCGTCATTCTTGGAGGTGTTCACGGGCTCGAGGGAACAGTGGACGGAATAATTGGTGGAGCGGTGATTCATCCTGTACATTAATGGTGGCGATTCTCGGCGGCGTGACGCAATGGAGACTCGGCGCCATGTGTGGCGTTGGACTCGGGCAGGAGGGTGACATTATCAGGCTTCGTGGTGGCGTCGATGGCAGAGAGACCGGGCAAGGTGGTGCAGCAGTACAGCACTGAAGATGGATTGTTGGCAGGTGGTTGCGGCGGCCTCATACCCGGCAGGCGTCCTGGTTGAGGAGTGCGCCGGACTGGTAGGTGCCCATACCCGGCAGACGTCCTGGTTGGGACCTCAGGGTCTTAGATGTTTAGGTTTGGCTGCGATGTCTGTTTGGTATTAGGCCCAGACTATCAACGCCCCTTCATCAATTGGATAGGAGTAGCGACAGTTGTTGCTTAGATGGTGGCTTTAGTTTTACTGTTGTATGTCTTTGGAAGGTCTTGTGAGAATAATTAATAAAGTGACCGTATGCATCGCCCAGATGTAGAGGCCGGGGGTCCTCCTCCTTTTCTAAATAAAAAAGAAATCTCCACTGGAGGTTCCATGGTCGGTAAGCGCGGGTGGCCAAGGATGCCACAACGAGCACGAGGCCGAGGACGAGCGCGGATGGCCAAGGATACGACGGCGAGCGCGGGTTGCCGGCGAGCACGAGGACGAGGACGAACGTGGGTGACGCAGTGGAAGGCGAGCGCAACGGCGAAGGGAAGCGGCGCGAGACGGCGAGATGCGGGGAAGCTGCGCGAGACAACGACATGTGAAAGAGCGGCGCGAGCGTGAGATGCAGAAGGAGGAAGAAGATCTCTGGAGCGAACCATTTTTCGCTAGATCCAACGGCCAGGGTTAGTGGCATCCAGCGGCTAGCGCGTGACCGGCTCAAATTTGGGCAGGCGCGCCGGCACCCAGTGCTGCCCAAACTAGGCTATCAAAATGTCTTGTATTTTAGAAGGAGGTAGTAGTCCCTTCGGGGACATCCGATAGAAGGAGGTAGTAGTAGATTATAGAATTATCCCTAAAAAAAGTAGATTATAGAATTAATAAATTGGAAAAAACAAACACCTGATATGGGCCGTCCCTGTTTGACCAAGAAAAAGCAATCCAACGGAAAACAGTATCGTCCTCGAGTGGGACCCGGACTCGTGCTCAACTATAGATCCACCTAAGCTCAAAAAAAGAAAAAGAAAAACTAGATCCCCCTCAAAATCCAAAAGCGACGGGAAGACCGAAGACGTCTTGGAACTTGGAAGTTGGAAGCCCTCGCCGCGACCAACACTCCTCCTCCACTCCACGGCACCTTCCCCGACCGCGCAAGCCTCCTCGACGTGGTCAGACAAAAGAAAAAATCGCAAAATCGGCGGGGAAGGGAGGGAAGGAGGTGGGAACCAACCGCCGGCGCACACGTCTCCCCAGCCGGCCCGGTGGCGATGGCGTCCCGTACCCGTAGGGGCGCCCGCCCCCTGCCGCGCCTCTGGCTCCTCCTCCTGCTCGTGCTGGCCACGGGGCTGCCCCGGGGCGGGGCGGTGGGGCTGAAGCTGCCGTTCAGCCCCGGGGACGTCCTCCCGATCCTGCCGCGGCAGGTGGCGTGGCCCGTGATGAACACCCTCCACAGCGCCGTCGACCTCCTGCCCTCCTTCGTCGCCGCCGTGGCCCCGGCCGCACCCTCCCCCGCCGTCTGGAACGGCTCCTGCTTCGCCGTGAACGAGGCCGCGCTTGAGCTCACCCCCGGCGACCGCAACGGGACCGAGATCGGCGGCGCCGTGCTCCGCCTCAAGGTCCGCACCTCAGACCTGAAAATCTTCTTAAATTATGTCGCCTGACCCTACTCTTTGGGTGTGTAGTTGCTAATTCATTCCGTATAGGAGTAGTTACCTCTGGGAACTACTCGTTTGAGGGGTATATCCGTATATCCATATGTAGGTGATCACTCAAGCTTCGGTGCAAATTAGGAAGAGTTGCTCTAGTTCATCCTTGCTGTTTAGTTATAATTAAGAACGGGGAGTGATGAACCGATGACTGATGACTGATGAGAGCTTGCTAATTGTGTAGGGGATAATGGGTTCCTCGTGGTGAACCTTTCTGAAAAGTATTGATTGATTTGTTGACTGAAACTAGCATTTGTTTCCATGGATGCGCACATTAGCTTCGATGCTTTACTGTTCTTGTTGATATCAAGATCTCTCAGCTACCGGTGAACTTCCCAGAGTAGGCTTTATTTATTTGAGCTAAAATTTGCTCAGGCGCCGACTGTAAATCAACCGATTTGAAATGGTAACATCGTCATATATGGTAGGAGGTCTGTTCCAAAATAGAGTCACAACATCATACACAATTCTGATTTTTATTTTTATTTCTGACAGACTCTTGGTTTCGAGATCTTATGTGCTTCAACTCTAGCCTATCCCAACTTGTTTGGGACTGAAAGGCTTTTCTGTTCACAGACTCTACTTCATGCATGTTGCCTGTGAACATTACTGTAGAATTTACTTTTGTAATTTGAACTGAAATGCATTTGAAGAAGATGGTTCTGATGGTAATGTTGTTTGGTGATATATAGAGATCCTACTTTCTACTCTATTCAAATTCACAACTTTGTTTTACTCCATTGTCTCACCCCGACTTGCTGATTGTGGTAATGCACAACTATCATGCAGGAGGTGCTGAATAGTATTGTACACCAACTTTCGTGTATCAATGCAATACTTTGCTTTAACCTTCCTGCAGTTGTAATTTTTGAGCCATAATATTTGCACTGACTGGACAGCTTGTGATTGTAAACATTGGCTGTTTTTAATGGTCTGACTGTCTGACTAATTATGGGTTCTGGCTTTAACAATAGCATATCTTGTTATGCAGACTGGTTCTGCTCAAAGCTGGACGTGCATGGATCTTTATGTGTTTGCAACACCATATAGGATAACATGGGATTACTATTTTGCGGCTCGAGAACACACTTTGGAGATAACGTCATGGGAGGAAGAAGCAGAGCTCGAATATGTGTGTTCTCTTTCTACAAGATATCTTAAACAATTCAGTAGCCCATGAAATTAATTTCAAGTTCTAAACTGTTCAATTACCATGTTTTTAACCAGGTTAAGCAGCATGGTGTGTCTGTTTTTCTCATGCCATCTGGGATGCTTGGAACTTTGTTATCTTTGATTGATGTCCTGCCCTTGTTTTCGAATACTGGATGGGGTCAAAATTCCAACTTGGCCTTTTTAGAGAAGCACATGGGAGCTACATTTGAGAAACGTTCTCAACCTTGGGTTGCTAATATTATGAAGGAGGACATACAATCTGGTGACTTTTTGGCTCTATCAAAGATTCGAGGACGATGGGGTGGGTTTGAGACATTAGAGAAATGGGTAACTGGTGCATTTGCTGGGCATACTGCTGTGTGCTTGAAAGATGAGAACGGTGATGTCTGGGTTGCAGAATCAGGCTTTGAAAATGAAAAGGTAATATAGCTTTCTATATCGTATGAATGGAATCTTTGTTGTTCATTTCATTTTCTCCATGTAATATATGCTATCAGTTGATAACATGCTGTGGCTGCTGTAATTTAATTTCTTATATTCACCCTTATCATGTCTAGTATCAACATAATTTATACTGCTTGGTTACACTTGATAACATGCTGACCCTAATCATGTCCAGTATCTACATAATTACTGATGCTTATGATCCTTCTCACCTTCTGAATATACTCAAAAGAGTAAAGGTTAATGTAGGTGATGTACTTCTTGTGTTATTCTCACCAGTAAACTTATCCTTTTGGTTTAAAAATACATGCTGGACCAACTGTAGTGTGTGAAATTATGATTTTGGTGGCCAACCTTTAGTTGCTAGATTAGCCTTACACTGGATATATTACTTTGCTCTTTCCAAGGATAATTTTATGTCCTTTTGGGCTTTAGCCGCCTGATCGTCTTAGTATCTGCAAAACTAAAGCCAGCAGAACTTTTTGTTAAGAAAAACTGGCACAGAGTGTTTCATGTATGTTTACTCCTGTACAAAAAAGTGCATTTTTGTTTTATCTTGACTAATACTGAATTTCAATAACAGGGAGAGGAAATTATTGCTATAGTTCCTTGGGATGAATGGTGGGAAATGGCACTGAAGGATGGATCAAATCCTCAGATAGCCCTTTTGCCATTACACCCTGATATACGCTCTAGATTCAACGAAAGTGCCGCATGGGACTTTGCACGGAGCATGGTCGGAAAGCCGTATGGCTATCATAATATGATATTTAGCTGGATTGATACAATAGGAGATAATTATCCACCTCCTCTTGATGCTAATCTGGTAATCTCTCTGGTCTTCGCAAAGCTTCGATTTCAATTGTTTGGATCTGAATCAAGTTCCATATTTAGTTTTGGCATTCTCAGTGCTCATACACATTCTCGTTGATTTTTTTGGTGCCTATGTAAGTTTATTGTGCAGATCAGTAATAATTTTTGTGCTAATGCTAACCAAACTTACCTGCTAAATACACCCATACAATTCTTTCTTGAAATCTTGATAAAGCATGTGGTTTCATATAGTGAATGTCCGTTCTTAGTTAGAAGTAGAAAAGCTAGATAGTATTATCTTGTTAAAATCTTAGCAAACATACTAGGAAACCTGTATCAAGGTAGAAGAAAGCACTTGTTCTCCTGAAGTTCTCCTGAAGTTAGGTGGAAAAAGATACTGAATTGGTAATGTTGATGTCCTGAAACTGTTGACCACTTTTAGCCTTTCAAACTCAAGATATGCTGTAAATTGGTTGCTATAGCTGATTTAAATTTAGTTCATGCATTGAACAGTTTATCATCAGTAATTTGATTTTCCAACTTCTGTTATTTATTGTTTTCAGGTAATGGCTGTTATGTCAATGTGGACTAGATTACAACCACTTTATGCTGCGAACATGTGGAATGAAGCCCTTAACAAAAGACTTGGGACTGAGGTTTGTAAACTTGTTTGTATTGTGGCTTCCTTTGATGGGTAGTGCCGGAGTGTGTAGGGTCCTATAAGTTTGTAGTAGTTACAGCTGACACAAGGTTAAGCAGTGTGGTGGTTTCTATTAAATTTCATTTCTGACACCCGAGTTCTTCTCTGGCTGTACGCATGCCACTGGCCCTCTACTGCAGCTAGCCTTTAGATGCACTACTAATGTAGGGCCTTTTGTTGGTGCTCTGGTAGGGAGTTCTATGAGGCTTAGTTGGCCTTGAAATATATTTTTGCTCAAATAAGCTTTTATTATGATTATTTTCTACTAAAATATAGGTAAATAGTGCTCCTGTGTCTATCTACCAAAAAATTATACCTGGTTATCAATTTCATGGTGTCTATTTTATGTAGGGTTTGGACCTTCAGGGTATCATTCTTGAGACTGAAAAGCGTGGCATGTCTTTCGATCAGTTGCTCACCATCCCTGAACAAGATGAATGGGTATACAGCGATGGTAAATCAACTACTTGTGTTTCTTTCATTCTTGCGATGTACAAGGAAGCTGGGGTGTTTGCTCCTTTCACAGAATCAATTCAGGTCACCGAGTTCACTGTAAGTGCCCAAGTCCCTTACCTGTCATAATTGCAATTGAAAAAGTGTTATTCTTCTCTGTTCATGCATTTCTACATCTGAGACGATTTCGAACTTACAAACTGAACATAAGGTATTTTATGTTAAAAGGATAAAAGGGCTTGAAAAGTAGTGTATGTTAATTTCTGAAAGGGCTTTCTTTCGATTGATTGATCCTGTATTGAGTGTGTTACTAAATTACCCTCTGCCTCAGATACGGGATGCATATATGCTCAAGATATTTGAAGACGACCGGACCAGGCTCCCAAGCTGGTGTCGTACCGAGGCAGACAAGCCTCCATTCTGCCAGATACTTGGGGAGTACAGGATGGAGCTACCAGAGTACAACACGATAGAGCCGTACGCAAAAATGAATGAGAACTGCCCATCCTTACCCCCGACGTACAAGCGACCATCGCGCTGCTGACATGAGAAGGCGTACATAGGCGACTGCCAATGTTTCCGGTGCTTAAATTATGTAAACAAACTACGCTGTATATAGATGTTTGGTACAGATAGCAGTATCCACGGGTTAGCAAAAAGGCAGTGCATAGTTTTCTGCCAGTTAGCGTAGCAGTTTCTGAACCCAGGCTTCCAATGTGAACCTGGATAGAGGATTTGCTCGCATAGATAGAACTTTCAAACCATAGCTTGAAAACTTGTTGACGATGATCTTGGCTTCATGAAATGTATGCCCCTGAAATAAAATCCTCCATGTATTCTCAAATGTTGCTTGGCGTGCATTAGCTTCCATTTGTTCTCTGACCAAAAAACATACATCCAGAGGCCAGGGCCTTCTTTTCGAGGTTATGTGTCCGGAGATCATTAAGAGCATGGCCAAAATCTTTATTTCCTATTGTGTTCATGATTTGTGCCGTGAATAATATTTTTAACTCTACAGCAATGCATATACGAAACTATCCTCAGAGGTTCAAGTCGAGCAGGTTCTAATAAATAACCAAGGGTCCATTCTCAGAGGTTGCGGGAGTGCCTGAATATAATTAGAAAGCTCTATTCTGCTACCGTGCTTAAATGCACAATGCAAACAGTAAAATCGAAAAAAATAGTAAACAAATTAAAAAAATCTGTTTTTTTTGGTAAACTTTGACAAATGTTTATATGCATACCAAATTTCAGCGCGACATGACATTCATGGAAATTGTGGCAAAAAAAAAAGGCACTCCAAAATGTTTTCAAAACTAGCATCTTTGGAGCATCGAATTTTTTTTGCCACGACTTCCATGAATGTCATTTCGTGCTGAAATTTTACAAGCATACACAAAATTTGTCAAAGTTTACCACAAAAAATTCAGATTTTTAAAAACTTCTTTACCGTTTTTTACTGTTCACCCAGGAGCATTTGAGCCCGGGAGCGATACTCCACATCCCGGCCAACTGCCTCAACCGTGTGGATGAAGTGAACCAAAGAAATGCTTCATATAAATGTGTGCCGTTTTAGGGCTCAACGTGTTCTTAAAGGCGAAACTATGATCATTATTTCGTACGCGGATATGTCATTTCGAATAAAAATAACTAGCAAACTTATCCGTAAAATGAGTGTCATTGTGCCTAAATTCTCATCTACAATTTAAATGTTTTTTATTTTGCATCAATGTTCCTGCGAGTTCTGAAGAAGGCCGTGCCACACAATATGTGAAACAATGATGATTTATCCAAATATAATAAAAGAAATAGTGCACTCGTGTTGGAAACTCATAATGTTTTAAGTGTTCATCACCTCTCTCTCTCTCTCGCGCGCGCGCGGGGGCAGAGGCGAGCGTTGTTATGCAAATATAATTAAACATGAAGAGAGCCGCTTGTCAAGGACCATTTCAGTACCAACAAAATTCAGTTAAAGATCATGCATCATAAGGTTATACCAGTTGAAGATTTAGACAGTGGAGTGGCAAATTACCCAAAAATACACAATATGCAACAAAATTCCATTTGCATACATCATGCGCATCATCAGAAGGGAAAATTCCATCTTCATGAGTCCACAACTCACGGCATGCTTTGAAGTTAACCCAAATCACATTTATAAATAGGTGTTTTTTCTGCGCGTTGCGGTAGGAATTTAAGGAGTAATTTTAGATGAATTATGTATGAAGAAATTGATCTAAATCAAAGCTATTATTTTTTATGTTTCATGCTTGCGTTGTGTGTGAACAAAGAGTCTGCATGTGGTTTGCATGAGACTGCAAAATAGTAGTATCAGTGGATGCTGATATGACACACTTGATAAAGTGAAAGGCGGCATGTTAAGAAAATTAGAGTTAGTGAAAATCCAACTATCCAGTATTATTAATTACCTTGCTACCAAATAAAGTTTCACAGAGCCTACGAAATCAGTCAGCATCCTTAGTGTATGTTGTGGGAATTGCACGATGTATTACTCAGGTGCAAATGCACGTATATATGATGTACAAAGGTGGGTCACGACCTCAACTATACAAGGCAACTAGGAGGTGGGCCCAATACACACATATGCACAACACATATACTCAACACCCCCCCCCCCAGTCGAAGCGGCACCACTGCTGACGCAAAGACTGGACCGAAACTCCTCAAATGACACCGTAGGCAAGCCCTTGGTCATGATATCTGCAAATTGTTGGGAAGTAGGAACGTGTAGAACATGAATATGGCCAAGAGCCACCTGTTCCGGAACAAAATGAATATCCAACTTAATATGCTTGGTCCGACGATGATGTACCAGGTTAGCGGAGAGGTAGACCACCATGGCACGATCCACAGGGCAAGAGAGCTCCTGAAGCAACTGGCGAAGCCACGAACACTCAACGACGACGTTGGGCACAACACGATACTCAGCCTCAGCACTGGAGCGAGAGACCGTAGGCTGCCGCTTGGACGACCACGAGATGAGCGAGGGTCCAAGGAAGACACAGTAGCCCGAGGTGGAGCGGCGAGTGTCAGGGCAGCCCGCCCAGTCTGCATCGGAGTAGGCGGTGAGGGCGGTGTCGGCGGAGGCGTGGAGCGTGACACCGAGGTCCATAGTGCCACAGACATAGCGGAGAATCCGCTTGACAGCGGCCCAGTGAACGTCCCGAGGAGCATGCATATGAAGACACAACTGCTGGACGACATACTGGATCTCCGGTCAAGTTAGAGTGAGGTACTGAAGAGCACCAACGATAGACCGGTAGGAGGCATCATCCAAAGCAGGAGAACCATCAGTGGCAGAGAGCTTGGCCTTTGTATCAACAGGCGTAGCGGCGGGCTTGCAGTTAAGCATGCCAACACGATCCATGAGCTCATGAGTGTACTTCCGCTGATGAAGGAAGAAGCCATCCAGACGTCGCACCACCTCAACACCGAGGAAGTAGTGCAAAGGACCCAAGTCCTTGATGGCGAACTCGGCGCGAAGATGAGCAGTGAGCTGACTGAGAAGACCAGCCGTACATGCCGTCAGGATGATGTCATCGACATAAAGCAGCAAGTAAGCCGTGTCGGAGCCCTGATGATAGACGAAGAGCGATGTGTCCGAGCGGGTGGAGCGAAACCCGAGCTGGTGCAGAAATGCCACGATGCGGTGGTACAAAGCGCGCAGAGCCTGCTTGAGTCCGTACAAGGACCGCGAAAGTAGGCACACGTGGTCGGGAAGTGCTGGATCAACAAACCCCATGGGCTGCTGGCAGAAGACCTGCTCCTCGAGGTGACCATGAAGGAAGGCGTTAGAGACGTCCATCTGGTGCACCGGCCAAGCAGGCGAGACCACATGGTGGAGAACCGTGTGAATCATGCCGGGCTTAACAACCGGAGCGAAGGTGTCGGTGAAGTTGACGCAAGCACGTTGCTGGAAGCCACAAACAACCCAGCGCGCTTTATAGCGATCAAGGGTACCATCAGGACGGAGCTTGTGTTTGAAGACCCACTTCCCGGTAATCACGTTGGCGTGCCGGGGCGGGGAACAAGCTGCCATGTCTGGTTGCACAGCAAGGCATCAAACTCCTCTTGCATCGTAGCCATCCAGAGCGGATCACAAAGAGCAGCTCGAACGGAGGACAACAATGGCGATGGCGTAGAGGTGGATGCCGCGTGGACGTACTCGTTCGAGGCATAGCGCGAGCTCGGGCGAAAAACACCCGTACGGCGCGGGTGACCGGACCGACCGCGGATGGCTCGGCCGCAGTCGCCAGTGATGAGGGCGACGGAGCCGCCTAAGCCACGGGTGTCGAGGCCGCAGTCGAGGGGACCACCGGGGCCGGGGGCGCGGGGGCTGCGGCTGCCAAGGCCGCGGGCACGGGAGGTGCGGGAGCCGCGGGAAGAGGAGGCGTCGGGGGCGCCGAGCTCAAGGGTGCCGATGGGTGGCACGCCTAAAAGCCAGGGGCGGGCCAAGAGCGACGCACGATCGCCCTGGGAGAGGCGTCGAGGCTCCTGCGTGATCGGTGGCGGGAGGAGCAGCCTGGGGTACCTGCTGAAATGGAAACACATGCTCATCAAAGTAAACGTGTCAGGAAGTGAACACACGGTGGGAGACGGGATCATAGCACTGATATCCCTTGGAGTTAGAAGGGTAGCCGATGAAGATGCATGCAACAGAACGTGGTGCAAGTTTGTGAGGAGCAATGTCGGTAGTGCTAGGATAGCAAAGGCACCCAAAAATACGCAAACCATCATAAGATGGTGGCATACCAAAGAGAAGGTCATGAGGTGCGTAGTTCCACCGTGGGCGGCAGGGTCGAAGGTTAAGGAGAAGTGATGCGATAGCAAGTGCGTCCGGCCAGAAGCGAGGCGACACGTTAGCATGGAACAGGAGCGTGCAAACGCAGTCATTCAGAGTGTGAAGGGCGCGTTCGGCTCGACCGTTCTGCTGTGAAGTATACGGGCATGTGAGACGAAAAACTGTGCCATGGTGCGACAAAAAAGTATGGAAAGCAAGGTTGTCGAACTCTTTTTCATTGTCAGTCTGAAGAGAAAGAATGGGACGCCCAAACTACGTGTTGACATAGGAGTAAAAAGCTGTCAAAGTGGAGAGTGCATCCGACTTTCATCGCAAAGGAAAGGTCCACACATAATAAGAATAATCGTCAAGAATAACCAGATAATATAAAAAGCCTGAATTACTAGGAACCGGAGAAGTCCACACGCGTCGCTATGAATCAACTGAAAGGGAAAAGAAGCAATGGTGGTGGAGTTATTAAACGGAAGGCGAACATGTTTGCCGACACGACAGGCATGAAAGGTGTGATCCTCTATCTTATTACAACTGAAACTGAAACTCGTAAGAATATGACGAAGTGTGACGGGGTTGGTATGACCCAAACGAACGTGCCAGAGATCGACGCCAGCGGAGAGAGCAACCAGTGCGGTGGTGGCGGATGAAGGCGAATGCACCGGATAGAGCTCGTCGGGCTGTCACATCGGTGGAGTACCATCCTGATTCGAGCGTCCTTAACACAAAAACCAAGCTCGTCAAATTCAATAGTGACAAGATTTTCATGAGTGAAACAACGAACGGAAATAAGATTCTTAATAAGATGAGGAGACACAAGTATGTTAGACAAAGATAAAGGCATGGAATTAGAAGGAAAATAAGTGTGCCCGACGTGTGTGATAGGAAGTGTGGAACCGTCGCTGACAATGATGCGGCGGTTGATGGTGACGGGAGTGAAGGAGGCAAGATAACCAGGATGAGCAAACATGTGAGCCATGGCCCAGGTATCCATGTACCAATCACCGCCGCCAGTGTAGTTGTTCGGCATAGGAGCGGTGTGCAGCGTGGCGAGGAGAGCCGGATCCCAAGGTGCCGGCGGCAGTGCCGGCGAGGGGGACGGAGGCGCCATCGGGAAGCCGTAGCCGCCGCTCAGCTACAGCAATGGGTACCCTCCATAGGGCTACGGAGCCGCGTAGTACGCCTGGTGCGCCGGCGGGCGCGGCACGGGAAGGGTCAGCGCAGGGGCCCGTGGGATCGGCATGGTGTAAGCATGAACAACACCGGTCCACGGGTTGTATCCGGAGGCCCACGGAGGAGGCACCTGAAGCTGTTGCTGCTACTGACGAGGCGCGCTGGCGCCCTGCTGCTGTCTGCGGTGCCAGCCCCCGCGGCGCCATTCGACAGGAGGCGCGGGAGGGGTGGGAGCCCCGTATGGGAGAGGGAGCAGCCATAGAGCAGGACAAGCCGGTAGGCGACGAGCAAGCCTTAGAGAAGCCGTCCGAACAGGGCAACACGGATAGAGAAACCGAAACTCCCTCCCCCGGCAAAAACGACATTCCGGACAACCTTACACCGGATAAATCCATGGAGCAGAAAAGCCTCCACAAGAGGCTCGTCGCAACTGCACGAAGCCTGAAAAAGGAGAAGCGGAAGCTAAAGACAGCGGAAGATGCACTCCGTATTAAATGGAACAAAGTAATCAACACCGCAGACAGATACGGCGACGGTCGCCGTACTAAAAGCTATCCAAAGAGAAAGCTACTGCCCGAATTCGACGAAGAGGCCCTAGAGCCCTCACACTCAAAAAATAAAAAAGCCATACGGTCGGATAGACGACCCGATAAGGCGGCGAGTGGCATCGCACTCAAATCGGTATGCGACCCACCTAAGGAGTCGCATCATGGCCCAGCCAGGTCCATTTATGGGCCAAGAAAGCAAGCTCTTGCAAGCAATGCAAAAAAGCCATCATCAGAATCCGGCACACTCAAATACAAGGGCGCCGCACATCCCCTATGCTTCACCGATGAGGTTCTGGACTATGAATTTCCTGAGGGATTCAAACCCGTTAACATAGAGGCGTATGATGGAACGACAGACCCTGGAGTCTGGATCGAGGATTATATCCTCCACATACATATGGCTAGAGGAGATGATCTTCATGCCATTAAATATTTACCACTTAAGCTTAAAGGGCCAGCCCGGCACTGGCTTAAAAGCCTTCCCGAAAACACAATTGGAAGTTGGGAAGAGCTCGAGGACGCTTTCCGAGCAAATTTTCAAGGGACCTATGTCCGCCCTCCGGATGCAGACGATCTCAGTCACATAACTCAACATCCTGGAGAATCAGCTCGGCAGTTCTGGAATAGATTCCTTACTAAAAAGAATCAGATAGTAGATTGTCCGGACGCCAAAGCCTTGGCAGCTTTCAGGCATAATGTCCAAGACGAATGGCTCGCCAGACACCTCGGCCAGGAAAAGACAAGAACAATGGCCGCACTCACAAGCTTCATGACCCGCTTTTGCGCAGGAGAGGACAGCTGGTTGGCAAGATGCAACCCCAGCGACCCAAGTACATCCGAAATCAGGGATGAAACGGAAAACCGTGACGCAACAAGGATCGTCGCCGAACTAAAGAAAAAAGTCCAAAGAGCACGACAGTTAATGCCAGATTCAAAGGCTCGCGACAAAATCAGACAAAGCCACCCCTCCAGGATAATAGGGATGATCCGTCCAACTTAAACAGAATCCTGGACAGGATATGTCAGATACACAGTACTCCTGGGAAGCCTGCTAACCACACCCACAGAGATTGTTGTGTTTTCAAACAATCCGTCAGACTCAACGTCGAACACAAGGGGCTCGACACTCCAAGCGAAGACGAGGACGAACCCCAGAAGCAGAGCACCAGGAGACAGAAGAACTTCCCACAAGAAGTAAAAACAGTGAACTTACTTCACGTAACAAAAGGTGTGGCACCCATAAAGGTACGCACAATACGACCTATCCCCAAGGGGTCCCGCCACTGGTTATTAAAACCAATCACTTTCGATCAGCTAGACTATTCTAGAAATATCAAAAACGCAGGCTGGACTGCCCTGATACTCGACCCAATAATTGGCGGATTCCAGTTTACAAATGTCCTTATGGACGGCGGCAGTGGACTAAACCTGATATATCAGGATACAATCCATCACATGGGGGTAAACCCAGCAAGAATCCGTCGCAGCAAAACCTCCTTTCAAGGGGTAGCACCTGGTCCGGACACCCATTGTATGGGTCTTCTCCGGCTCAAAGTTATATTCGGCTCTGCCGGTAACTTCCGTCGCGAAAAGCTGACCTTCCATGTCGTCCCGTTTTCAAGTCGCTATCAAGCACTACTGGGACGTGAAGCTTTCACTCGCTTTAATGCAATACCGCACTATGCATCTCTCACGCTTAAGATGCCCGGTCCACAAGGCATCATCTCTTTGAAGGGGACGCACTAAAGTGCGCCTCTCCCAAGCGGAGGACTGTGCGGCCGCTTAGACAGCCGCACAATAAAATGGCCTCACCAGCCAAAAGACTTTTCGACATAGGTCATTAAAGGCCACGGACCCGGAATAGACGAGTTCGGCACAAGTCCATCATCAACGCAGGCTTAGAGGCCACATACCCCCGTACTAGGGGCTATACACAGAGACAATAAAGCTCAATTTTACATTTTACTTTATATTTCATTTATTTTAAAACCTTTTGTTCGGCACGACCTGTTTTCAGTTTAGTTCCTCTCTTTCACAGATTAACGTCGTGCGGCCCCCGTCCAGGATATGGCACATGGGGAGACACAGGCGCAGACGTGCAGTAGGGACCCGCCCTAAAGGATTCTTTTCAGATTAAGACCCTGCGTAAACCTTTTTTACTGTCTCTTGTTGCAATACATCCCCTGGTTCTTTCCTACATAACCAAGGAGGAGGCTGGAGTCTTGGCATGTGGCCACGTCAGAATTTTTTGCACGTACCTGGACACTAGGGGCTTTTTTAGCAAAGCTTGTTGTTTAGCCCGCACTCATAAAGACCGAACACCTTAGGGAGTGTTCGGCGTCACGAGTTTTGGCATTATATGCATCAGCTCCGAATCATGTCTTTGGTCAAATGTTGGGTTGCCCGGCTCCTGAGTTCGGCTACCTTACGTTCCGCTCTATCGGCTAAGGTAGCACCAGGAGAACTACTGCGATTGTGCCTCGGTTCGGCCGGGCGAGCACCTCAGTAGAGAAAGCCGAAAACTGACTGTCATGATGTAGCGTGAGACTGGTCAGCCACTCGATGACCTATTGGAATCTATCGGATTCCTCCGCGTTAACGAAGGGCCGCTTCCCGGTCACGCACATACGCGCCCGAACTCGGGCGAGCGCAGTCGCCACCAATGGGCTACCTAAATAGTCCCACTGTCAAGCTCCTATGGCTAAGTGAAAGTGTTAAAGCATTATAGTCCAGTTGCCTGGCCCGCTGCGCTATCACCTCCTTTGTGGGACCAAGACGTTGGGTTAAGTGTGAAAATGCGTCTTCTGCGAGCAGCCCCGCACTATGTGCGTGGGGGTTGAAGCCAACGACTGCAATCTTTCAGATTTTATACATATATTTTAAACGGCTGCACAGGAGGTGTTCACAATACTTGAAGGCACAAGTATAAAAAGGCCACTACAGTCTATAAAGATATTACTTCATCATTACATATGCTATAATAACATAGCATCCTTCGAGCACCGCGACTCTATTACACGAGCGCCTTCAAGGACTTCCTGAAAATAGTGCTCGGAGGATACTCGGCTTTTCTCTGAATCTCGGGACGCAATAACGGTGGTCTCCATCTCTGCCCAGTATGTCTTGACACGGGCAAGAGCCATCCTTGCACCCTCTATACACGTCGACCTCTTCATTGCATTAATGCGCGGCACTGCGTCAAGGAATTGCTGCACCAAACTAAAATAACTCTTCGGCTCCGACCTCCCCGGCCAGAACAGTTTTTCCACTTCACGATCTTCCAGATCTCGGAAGTGTTCGGTTGCATCGGCAACACCCGCTGCTAAATCCAGATAGGTGTCCTCCACACTCCACATCCGGTCCAACAGAGCAAACTTCGGATCACAAAATTTTCTCCGCAGCATGAAGGGCTTTCCAGCCGCAATCTGTTCGGCCTGACGCAGCTCCTCCTTCGCAGCTCTCATTGTAGAGCGCGCATCCTTGGCATCAGCAACGGCCTTTTCTAGGACCGCCTGTCTCGCCTGGTCTTCTTTATCAAGAAGTATGCAACGGTCTGCAGTGCTCTTTAACTTTTCGGCCATAGTGGCCATCTCTTCCTTGCTTCGGCAATGAGAAGCCTGTTCGGCTCTCAACTCTTCAAGGGCCTTCTTGGCAGCCGCATCACTTCTCCCGGCTTCATCTTTAGCTCGGGCCAGTTCTGCCCTAAGGCTCTCCATGGCGGCCGCACCATCTGCGTCAAGCACACATATCGTAAGACGCTGGCATAAAACTCTTCTTACCTAATGCTGCCCGAGGAATCACATACCTTGAGCCTCATCCAAACGCTTGTTGACAAGCGCGATGTCGGCATCTGCCACGTTCAGTTGCCGCTTTAGTTCGGCAAAACCAGCAGTTCGGATTGATTCCGGACACCCTGCAGCCTGCATTAAAAGGCGACCTTTTAGACCTGGGATTATGATCCTCCGCATGCCGTCATTTCTTGACGACATGCAGAGTCTCAGGGGCTACTATCTACATAGGGCGCATCTTATTTACGCACAACTAACAAAAGTATACATTATCTAATGTACCTCAAAACCCGTCAATAAACTTTCGACGGCCTCACGCAGTCCGCTCTCTGCGGACGAAATCCTTTCAATCACCGTGCCCATTAATGCACGGTGCTCCTCTGAAATAGAAGCTCGCCCTAGAAGAACCTTTAGCTCCTCCGGCCGAGCACCAGAAGGTGCCGGACTCGTCCCATGGCCTCTTTCGAAGGCCGGACGCAGAGAACTTCGGGGGGCACCATCGCTATCTTCCCCCCTGCCGAACTCGGAGAAACCCTCCGTGACGACACCTCAGGGTCGCCCGCCTCGCTAGGCGGCCCAGCAGAAGGAGGCGTCCCGCTCTCCATCATCTCCGGAAGAAGATCCCCCGAAGGAGAGCTCTGCTGAGAAGGGCTGAGGTCCGAACTACAAGGTAAAAATTTGATTAAAATTCTCAGATATAAATCATGGATTTCTCTCATCCCTCGAAAGGAAAATCTTTCTCTACTTACGGCTCGCTGGAGGGCTGATCTCCTTGAGTACGCAGTCCGGCCGAGGAACTCCCCGGCACCGGACCCTCTGACGAGGATCTTTTCCCCCGCTTCGAGACCGCGGTCTTTGGATCATCAGAGGCGGCTCTCTTCTTTTCCCTAGGAGAGGAATCGTCGGTTTGTCCCTTCGAACAGCCTCCTTCGAGGAGGCCGTAGTTTCCTTGTCCTTCCCCTTGCTTCCCTCCAAAGGCACTACCTCCAGCATCCTGACTAGCACGGGATCCGGCCTGGTTTCAGGAAGGGGAGCCGGACACCTGATCAGCTTCGCCTTCGCTATCCACTCATGCTTAAAAGGAGAGCTCTGTTAAGAGCAGGTTAATTATGCGGATAGAAGGTCCGGGCACAAGGTTACTTACTTGAGTATCCGGGCGATTGCGGCTTATGCCTGCATCCTCGGTCAAATCCGGACACACTTCTTGTGATCCGAAGAATAGTTTATACATCTCCGCGGGCGTCGCGCTCATAAAATCCCGGAGAGCTCGTGGTCCCTCTGGATTAAACTCCCACAGACGAAGGGGGCGACGTTTGCCGGGCAGTGTCCGGCGAATCAGCATGACCTGTGTCACCTTGACCAGGTTGAGGTCTCCTTCCAAGAGATCCTTAATGCGGCTCTGCGGCAAGGGTACGTCTTTGGGCATGCCCCAATCTAACCCTATGTTGATCCACGACGCTAGCCGTGGTGGGGGACCCGAGCGAAAGGCAGGAGGCGCCACCCATGTGGTGCCCCGAGGAGCGGTGATATAAAACCACTCTTGTTGCCACAAGCCAAGCTCCTCTTGAAAAGAGCCCTCGGGCCATGGAGCATCGGCATTTCTTCTTATGACAGCGCCTCCGCACTCTGCGTGTCGCCCCTCGATCATCTTCGGCTCCACTTTGAAGGTCTTGAGCCATAATCCGAAGTGAGGGGTAACATGGAGGAACGCTTCACACACGACGATAAAAGAGGAGATATGGAGGATGGACTCCGGAGCTAAGTCATGAAAATCCAGCCCGTAATAAAACAACAGTCCCCTCATAAAGGGATCCATGGGGAAGCCTAACCCTCGGAGGAAGTGAGACATGAACACCACGCTCTCGCCGGGCTAGGGACTGGGAATAACCTGTCCTTGAGCAGGCAACCTATGCGAAATCTCGCCAGTCAGGAACTTAGCCTCCCTCAACCTTAATACGTCCTCCTCCGTGACGGAGGAAGGCGTCCATCGGCCTTGAAGGTCAGAACCGGACATTGTCGAAAGTCCGAAGCGCCTGGAATCTGAAGTTGAGGGTGTTGGAACTCGAGGTGACAGGCGAACTCGTTTGAAGATTAAGAAAAGGAGCGAGGCCTTGGTCTCTTTATAAGAGGCTGAATACCAAGAGCCCTCCCCGTAACCGTTTTGGACTCGCCTTTAATCAAGGAAACGTGCTAACGGGCACGATTGGGTTACCCACGTCCGTATTGATGAGAATCACGTTAAAAGGGGCACACGATCTCTGCTTTGACAAGACGTGCCAAGGAAACCGCCTCGCTAAACGCGCTGAGGTGGAAAAGTGAAAACAATTTGTATAAAGAGCTTGGCCGCAGTGTGTTGACGCACTGCGGAATACGTCAGCAGATTTGATTTGTGTTAATATTATTCTCTCTATGGCAATATGTGGAAACTTATTTTGCAGAGCCGGACACTATTTTTGGTGTTTACAATCTTCTATGAAGGACTTGGAGGAGGAACCCGCCTTGCAATGCCGAAGACAATCTGCGCGCCGGACTCGTTGTCATTGAAGCCTGGTTTAGGGGCTACTAAGGGAGTCCTGGATTAGGGGGTGTTCGGATAGCCGGACTATACCTTCGCCGGACTCCAGGACCATGAAGATACAAGATTGAAGACTTCGTCCCGTGTCCGGATGGGACTTTCCTTGGCGTGGAAGGCAAGCTAGGCGATGCGGATACTCAAGATCTCCTACCATTGTAACCGACTCTGTGTAACCCTAACCCTATCCGGTGTCTATATAAACCGGAGGGTTGTAGTCCGTAGGACAAAACAATCATCATACACAATCATACCATAGGCTAGCTTCTAGGGTTTAGCCTCCTTGATCTCGTGGTAGATCTACTCTTGTACTACCCATATCATCAATATTAATCAAGCAGGAGTAGGGTTTTACCTCCATCGAGAGGGCCCGAACCTGGGTAAAAACATCGTGTCCCTTGTCTCCTGTTACCATCCGGCCTTGACGCACAGTTCGGGACCCCCTACCCGAGATCCGCCGGTTTTGAGACCGACAACTATTTTCTGGCGCCGTTGTCGGGGAGCATAGCTCTATTCTTTGAGTTACTTGGGATTTATATCTGCTGGTCACTATGAAGAACTTGAAAGACACAAAAACAAAAATTTATCCCTCAACTACGAGGGGAGGTAAGGAACTGCCATCTAGTTCTGCACTTGATTCACCTTCTGTTTGGAGTAAGCTTGCGACACCTAAACCTGCTTCTGCTATTAATTCTGATACGTCGCATGTTATTGATGATGCCACTTTTGCTATGCATGATACTTATGATGAAACTACTTCTATGCTTGATACTACTGTGCCACTTGGTGAATTTCTTGATGAACAACTTGCTAAGGCTAGAGAGAATGAAATTATTGAAACTGATAATATTGATGAAAGTGGTGATGAAGACTCCCCCCCTAAATATGAATTGCTTGTTGTGCCTGGGGGCTATGTTATGGATGAAGAAACTGCTAGAGACTTTCTTGCTTGCAATGATAGAAGTGATCTTAAGAAATTATTAGCTAAGCTGAAACAAAAAACTCCGAATGCTAGAATGAAATATGATCCTGCTTATGCTACTTCACCTATATTTGTTACTGACAAGGATTATGAATTCTCTGTTGATCCTGATATAATTAGTTTGGTTGAATCTGATCCTTATGGCTATGAATCTGAAACTGTTGTGGTACATCTTACTAAATTAAATGATATAGCCACCCTGTTCACTAATGATGAGAAAACTCTCTACTATTATATTCTTAAAATATTTCCGTTCTCATTAAAGGGTGATGCTAAGATATGGTTTAACTCTCTTGATCCTGGTTGTGTGCGTAGTCCCCAGGATATGATTTACTACTTCTCTGCTAAAATTTCCCTGCTCATAAGAAACAAGCTGCTTTAAGGGAAATATATAATTTTGTGCAAATTGAAGAAGAGAATCTCCCACAAGCTTGAGGGAGGCTTCTCCAATTACTTAATGCTCTGCCTTATCATCCTCTCAAGAAAATTGAAATACTTGATATCTTTTATAATGGACTAACCGATGCTTCTAGAGACCACCTGGATAGTTGTGTTGGTTCTGTTTTTAGGGAAAGAACACCAGATGAAGCTGAAATTCTATTGAATAATATGTTGACAAATGAAAATAATTGGACACTTCCTGAGCCAACTCCTAAGCAAACTCCAAGGAAAAGAGGTGTTCTATTTCTCAGTCCTGAAGATATGCAAGAGGCAAAGAAATCTATGAAAGAAAAAGGTATAAAAGCTGAAGATGTTAAGAATTTACCTCCTATTGAAGAAATACATGGTCTTAATTTACTGCCTGTTGAAGAAATATACGGTCTTAATTCATCACCTATTAAAGAAACTCATGGTCTTGATAACCCGACACAGGTAGTAAAGGTAAATTCTCTCTATAGATTTTATGAAGGTGACATTCCTCGTTATAAGTCTGCTAGACAATGCTTAGATGAGTTTGACAATTTTATTGTTAAACAAGAAAACTTCAATGCTTATGTTGGTAGACAATTGAAATACAATTCCTATATGCTTGAACACTTGAGTGATTATATGTCCAGAGTTAAGGGTGAACTTAAACTCATTAGTAAACATGCTTCTATGGTTACCACTCAAGTAGAACAAGTACTTAAAGCTCAGAATGATTTGCTCAATGAATTAAATAGTAAGAAAAATGATAATGCTGTTAGAGTTATGACTAGAGGAGGTAAAATGAAGGAACCTTTGTATCCTGAAGGCCATCCTAAGAGAATTGAGCAGGATTCTTAGAGAAATAATGTAAATGCACCTAGTCCCTCTAAAAAGAAGAAAAAGAAAAATTATAGGACTTTGCATGCTTCTAGTGAACCTGTTGTTGACACACTTGAGAATCCTAATGATATTTCTATTTCTGATGCTGAAACACAATCTGGTAATGAACATGAACCTAGTGATAATGTTAATGATAATGTTCATGTTGACGCTCAACCTAGCAATGATAATGATGTAGAAGCTGAACCTGCTATTGATCTTGATAACCCACAGTCAAAGAATCAATGTTATGATAAGAGACTTTGTTGCTAGGAAGCACGGTAAAGAAAGGGAACCATGGGTTCAGAAACCAATGCCTTTTCCTCCCAAACCATCCAAGAAAAAGGATGATGAGGATTTTGAGCGCTTTGCTGAAATGATTAGACCTATCTTCTTGCGTATCCGTTTAACTGATATGCTCAAAATAAATCCTTATGCTAAGTACATGAAAGAAATTGTTACTAATAAAAGAAAGATACCGGAAGCTGAAATTTCCACAATGCTTGCTAATTATACTTTTAAGGGTGGAATACCTAAGAAACTAGGAGATCCAGGAGTACCAACTATACCATGCTCCATTAAAAGAAATTATGTTAGAACTGCTTTATGTGATCTTGGAGCCGGTGTTAGTGTTATGCCTCTCTCTTTATATCGTAGACTTGATTTGTATAAATTGACACCTACTGAAATATCTTTGCAAATGGCTGATAAATCAACTGCTATACCTGTCGGTGTTTGTGAGGATGTGCCTGTTGTGGTTGCAAACGTTACTATTTTAACGGACTTTGTTATTCTTGATATTCCCGAGGACGATAGTATGTCTATTATTCTTGGAAGACCCTTTCTGAATACTGCAGGGGCTGTTATTGATTGCAACAAAGGCAATGTCACTTTTCATGTCAATGATAGTGAGCATACGGTACACTTTCCGAGGAAAAAACCTCAAGTCCATAGTATCAACTCTATTGGAAAAATTCCATCGATTATTTTTGGAGGTTTTGAATTTCCTCTTCCTATTGTCAAGAAGAAATATGATATTATTATTATTGGGGATGTGCATATCCCCATTGAGGTAACATAGTGTTATTCAAAATTTCTTCGGTTTCATGCGATTCGAAATGAGTTTGTTAACAAGACCTGATCAACCTTGTTAGTGGATTCCTTTTGATGAGCATGAGATGGATGAAGTTAGAAGGCACAACCTTCTGTACCCTCTTTTAACTTTTGGTTATTTAGTTAAAATAAAGAAAAAATAGTATTTTTTTGTCTGTTTTTTGAATTATCCGTGCAATAAAAAAATACCCTGAAAATAAAAGTTCTCCAAATGCACCGAAATTGAAATATGATTTTTTCTGGAATATTTGAGAATATCTGGCACTGAGAACACAGCAGGGGGAGCAAGCATCTGGCCACGAGGGTCCAGGGCACGCCCCCCTGCCTCGTGGGCCCATGGTGGCTCCCCTCCACTTATTCCTGCACCCACACACTTCTTCTTCCTCCAAAAAAAATCACCAACCAGCTCAAGCACGAGTTCTAGCTCATTTTGCTGCGATTTTCGATCTCCTTGCTCAAAGCACCTCTCACAAAACTACTTTGGGGGATTGTTCCTTGGTATGTGACTCCTCCGATGGTCCAATTAGTTTTTGTTCTAGTGCTTTATTCATTGCAAATTTGTGCTGCCTAGGTGACCATGTTCTTGAGCTTGCATGTCAAATTTATATGGTTCCAAGTAGTTCTAATGTATGATATAGGCTCTAGGCACTTGTAGGAGTAGTTGCTATCAATTTTGTTGAGCTTGGTTCACTTTTATTTGAAGTTAATAAAAATTTCAGAAATTTTCAGAAAATGATGAAGAGATTTTTGAGGGGCTCATCGAGCCGAAGCTCGAAGGAAAAGCAAAGAGAAGAAGCAGAGAGGCCCAAATATAATCTGCCTCGCACCACGGAAGTTCGGTCGTGTGAATGGCCTTGCGATGATTTCTAGATAGCAGCCGGGATTTATGATGATTTTTATGAGTTGGCTGAGAATGCAGGCCTCACCGACTTCCTACGCGACCAACGCGAACAATATCTCTTACCCACCAATACCTTTGTGCAAAATTTTCATTTCCATTCTAGGAGGTCACCACCTATGGTGGATTTTTATTTATATGATAGTATAAGGAGATGACCCTTCATGAATTTTGTGTGGTGTGCAAGTTACCTTTTCCAGGTTTCATAGAGGAACCACATCGTAACAATGTGGAGGGGTTTATTGATAAAATTGCTGTAGGGGAAACGAGGAAGGTTTCCGACGCACGAATCACTAGCATACATTTTCCAGTTCTACCTTACTTTGCTATATTTGTTAGTAGATGCTTAATTGGTCGCGGAAACTATGGAAATCTGAGTGTCCCTGATATTATTATTTTGTGCCATGCCTTGTTTCGTGATGACACATTTAGTATGGGCGCTATTGTTGCAAAGCGATTAAATCTTAATCGTACTAAGGGCCCCATCTTGGGAGGCATCTTCGCCTCACGCCTCGCTGCATACTATAACATACCTATTAGGCACTATGAAAAAGAAGAAAAATTGTTGCCTACTGTTTATTTAGATTATAAGAGTATGGTAGCGCATGATTTTATTGTTAATAATAGGGAAAAGGCGCTTAAGTACAAATTGTTATTTGATAAAAATCACCCTGAGACTATTACCTTGCCTGCTCCTTCCCTGTTTGACTTATCTGCAGGTCAGTATCTCGTTCCGCTAGCGACCATCCAAGCGTATCGGAACCCTACATCAGCCACAGAGCCAGAGCCGGAACCACAATTTGATCCTCCACGACGGTCTAATTACCAGTGGGATCCGGAGATGATTGCCAACCAGTGGCAATCAGAGGCTTCTTCATCTCAGTATGACCCCAACTATAACTTTGGATATCCACCAGGCCAGCCGTGGCAATAGACCAACTTAGGCCAAAAGCCTAAGCTTGGGGGAGTACGTATTTCTCACCGACATTACATTTATGTTTACACACTCATTGCTAGTTGTCGGTGCTTGTCGGTGTCAAAACCGGCGGATCTCGGGTAGGGGGTCCTGATCTGTGCGTCAAGGCCGGATGGTAACAGGAGACAAGGGACACGATGTTTTTACCCAGGTTCGGGCCCTCTCGATGGAGGTAATACCCTACTCCTGCTTGATTAATATTGATGATATGGGTAGTACAAGAGTAGATCTACCACGAGATCAAGGAGGCTAAACCCTAGAAGCTAGCCTATGGTATGATTGTGTATGAAGATGATTGTCGTATCGACTAGCCTAGCCCTGGTTTATATAATGCACCAGAGGCCTAGGTTAACAAGAGTCCTAGCTGAATACGCCGGTGGGGAGAAGTCCTTGTCTTGATCGCCAAGTCTCGTGGAATCTTCCTTGTATGCGCCAGCTGTCCAAACTGGCCCATGAGTATACGGCCACGGGGGTCCTCGGCCCAATCTAATAGATTGGGAGACGATGTGGTGAGTACCCCCTAGTCCAGGACACCGTCAGTAGCCCCCTGAACCGGTCTTCAAGTTAGGGACGCTCCTCGATTCTTCCGAACTGTTCTTCATCTTCGGTCGTCGGTCTTGAAAACTGGTTCAACAAATCTTCTTTATCTTCGATCTTGAGGATCGCCGAAATGCATTCGGCGGGTTTACACGTCGGGTATCTGAGGAGCCCCTTTAAGTTTCCGGCCTTTATCAATGCCTTGTTTATTTTTATGCCACACCTCGGGTTTGAAGTTGTTCCCGGGAGGCAGTGTCCTCTTGCGTCCGAGCTCCAACGCTGGACTGCATTCGAGGTATCCTTTGCAGCCGAGCACCAACGTCGGACCGCTTCCCAGCTCTAATGCCGGAATGTATCCGAGCTCCAACGCCGGACTATGTATCCGAGCTCCAACGCCGGACTGGATCCGACCTCCAACGTCGGACTGTATCCGAGGTGTCGTAAATCACCTTGGTTCAAAGAAGTTTGAAGGAGTTTAGCCGAGCATAATGCCGGAAATGCCCTCTATGGAGCCAACCACTAACGCCCGAGCTTTATGCCGGACTGCTTCCGAGGTGGTGCACCACCCCGAATGTGGGCCGATTTTTGTCATTATTTTTGATTGGTGCAATTTATTCTCTGCCGAGATATATAGCCAGTAGCCCTCAAGGTGGGTATCGGTCTAAAACCCGAGATGCACATGAAGGATGACATAAGACCGCTGATCCTAGTAGCCGCTGAGACTCAGGTCGATTTGCAAAATCGGCCTGAGGATCAAGTCCTAGCTCGGCAGAATACTTCGAGACACTAAAAGCGGCGTGCTCAGTCCTCGAGACTCAGGTTGGGTGCGGCCGACCAACCTGAGGATCAAAATCTCCTCGGAAACCATATTGCACATAAAATTTTCTGCATTGGACAAGCAATGCAGTAGCCCTCGAGACACTGGTCGGGTGGCAACACCAGATCTGGGGATCGATGTGCCTCTTTAATATGTTTAAATAATAAGCCCGAAGCCAGTAGCGCCCGAGCCTTAATGCGGGCACGGGTGGCCGAATTAAGGATCGATATCCATAGTAAAATCACAAATTGTGTGTAATGACTCTATGTATCCAAGTACTTTACGTCATTTAATGCTCGGATCCGCATTGTACAAAACTTTGTTGACCGACCATCGGCTTCCACCTCCTCGGCCAGTAGCCGAGGAGTGTTTGTCTTACTTTATAAAGCCTTTATGAGGACGACAAACAAGGCAATTTGGCCCTACAGTTTTATAAACAAAGGTACACGAAGAGATATGTTATATTATTGTTTAACAGAAGAAATGTCTTCCAAAGAAAATAGTCCCGCTATCGGTTCCTTTCTTTGGGTTGTCATGCTAAGCATGATCATAAAACCTCAGCTCCAATATAAGAGCAAAATATTGAGGATTTAGTTTGGGAGGCTAGTTAATAGCCCCCGGTAGTGTTCGGCGACAGTCGAGGTCAAGCCGTAAACACTTCGGCCAATGTTATGGACGGCCTGTTATTTAACATAGTCATCGGATCGCTGACCAGTTTACGCTTATTGTGACAGTCAGTTTTTGGCTTTCTCCACTGAGGTGCTTAACCATGCGAGCTGGAAGCACAATCGCAGTGGTTCTCCCTTTGCACGCCTAGCCGAATAAAACGGAACATAGGAAGCAAGCGCAGGAGCTGGGCAACCCAACTATTGACCGAAGACACAATTCGAAACCGATGCATATATAGCAATATCTGATAATGTTTTTGCCGAATCCCTAAAAGGTGTCCGGCGTTGCACTGCGAGACTAATGCTCGAAAAGCACAAATAGTTTAAAAGTGCCAAAAAGCTTGGAAAACCAAGAAACATCAGTAAAAACATGACGTCCGAACAATATCAAGTGTTCGGCGCCAATCCGAAAATTGGTCTTAGAAAAAAGAAGTGCTTCTGTCGTGCTTTAACATGATACATCCTATCTCAAGACTTCGAGCGGGTCAGCCTACGGCTTCAACCTCCTATCCTGAGGGCGGAGTACTTCTCATCAGGCCAGTTTAGCAAACTAAACTCTAGCGGCTTTGAGAGAGAAATTAGGCTCCCCGGCTAGTGACCGCACACTCGTGTCGAAAAAAGGAGTGATAAATAATAATAATAAAACTTTGCAACGACTAAGAAGAAGAACGCTTATTATAAAACGGCTCAAATAAACTTAAGAGCCCCCAAGTGACTTGGGTAGGAGAATGATTGCATGTACCGAAGTACTTATATCATATCTATGTTCAACCGAACTTTAAACGCGTCTTAACCGACCGTCGGCTTCTCCCTCTTCGGTCAAGGACCGAAAAGTGTTATGTACTCCATCGGTCGAGAATATCGACGGTGTTTCCAATAACCAGGCAATCAGGCCATAAGGATGTAACAGACAAAGCGCGCTCAGGGAACTTATGCTATATTACTGCGAAGTGTAAGAAGCATCTTCGAAGAAAATAGTACCCCCACCGATACCTTTCTTCGGTGCTCATTGTTATTATGAGACTTGTGCAATAAATTTTTTGTACTCATGAGTTCCATTGTGTGCCGACCATCATTGAAAACTATAAGAGCGCTAGCTTTCGGCTTCACCCAGTCTGAGGTCCGGCTCGGGCGACCCAATCGTGACAATCACAGAGGTGCTCCCTTTACTCCCTAGCCGAACAATCGGGAACGTAGGGGTAAACACAGGAGCGAGGCAACCCAGCTTGCAAATCGCTTAAGTCAATATGGTGCATATTGTGGCGTAATACACGAACAAGGAACGAAGCCGTACAAGTATAATCATATGCAACAGGAAAAGCTTCATAAAGGAAGCCCCCAAGTAAACAGGGTATTTGAATATATGCGTCACAAACAAAGTTTGGACAAGGAAAAAAATTACAAGCAATTTTTTTCCAAAAAAGTATAACGCTTGGTCGAACCGAACACAGGTTAGAAATTAAAGCTTTGAGCGTGAAAGCGACTTAGCTGGTTAATGTGTTCGCAGTCCGAGCTTGATGCGGGACAAGGTTCTATCCCCCAAGCCGGTCCCGAGGTGGCGGAGCGGAGAGCTTGACACGCCGAAGTGGTGACATATCACGGTCGATGCAGACCGGCAGAGTGACGCCGAAGTCCCCGGATCATTTTCCTGTGCACAAAAATAGTGCAAACGGGAGATAATAGTAATAATGATAATTAAAAAAAATCATTGCATAATGAATAATTTATGCAAAGTGAGTAATAAAAGAAATATGACCTGGCGCTGAAGTCAATGTCGATGCAGGGCGTCGGCATGATGCGGTAAAGGCGTGGCAAAGCCTGAATTCGCAGGTCGGTCCGAGCTCCGGATGCGTCGTTCGCCGGACTATGTACGGAAACTGTCCGAACCACCATGCGACTGTCGTGAATGTGGCCACCATTTGATAGACCTATGTACATATGATGGACAAACCAGAGTAATAATTCTTTGGAAAAAATGAAACCAAACAAGCAAAAAAAATATTAGGGATTGATAGCACCTGGTTTATTTGTTGTAGCAATCCGAAGGAAGGTGATTCCCAAAATTGGGACTTGCTCCGCACACGTTGGCTCGCCGAGGCGATTCCCAAAATTGGGTGTGCGGAGCAAGTCCCAATTTTGGGAAGCCCTCGGCCCAGCTAACGTGACGGAGCTGGTCGGCTAGTGACGTCGAAGTGTCCGGAGTAGGTTGATAAAGAGATGGCGAAGCCCCCGGTCCAGCCGAGATGTCGAAGCCCCGATGTCAGCCGATGAGTCGAAGTAGGTCGGCGTGATGGACACCAGCTTGAAGAAGCGATAGTGCGGCCCTGTCGATGCAGGCCGTGACATGGTCGATGCCGGCTTGATGAAGCAACCGTGCGGCGATGCCGGTATGCCCGCTCCATGTAATCCGTGGGGCGGCCATGTTGGTGATGTTTTATCCTTCGCGATGCCGGACTCTTGTTCGGCTTGCCGAGATGATGATCCGAAGAAGTTGAGCTCGGCTCAACAAAGTGACGCCGTGTCTTAGCGCAGGTCGGCAGCCGTGGAGTAATATTGCCGGACTGGTTTGACACCAGCATGATGTTGAAGATCATGTTCAAAAGATCTTAAAGTTAGTGGGATGTGTTCGGGAACAAAACACAATACCCCATACAAAACTTCCTTCAAAAGGGATTTCCGAAATCCCGTTCATAGAAAAGATGAACTCGGGTCGGATTCGTTTTCGCGCAGAAAACAGATCCAAAAAGTGATGCACTAATCGGAATGTTACCGGAGTTTGGACGGTCGGATCGAGCTGATATTTGGAGAGGTGGTAGATACAGGAATTCCGCAGCCGATCAACGGTTGGATCTTCCAAAGGACGTCCGAGCTATAAACTGGACACCACGCCCTAAACACATCCAAATTCCCGTCCAGATTTGACAGGGCTCCGGTATATCGTGGATTGCCAGAGATTCCTCCATCGGAACTCGACGAAATTTTCCAGGGTTGTTGTAGACTCAATTCCGCACAATTCCACCAAAGCGATCGTCAAAGCGATACTCGGGGAGGTGGTGGCAGCAGATACGAGTTCGCTGTCCAGAAAAACAGCACGGTCGCTTGAGGGCAATGTTGATGTTGAGCCCCCGAGCTTCATGGATTATTCCTCCGTGATCTTGATAGAGATCGGAGTTGATGTTTGATAAAGGCCCTCGTCCGAACATGGTGATCCGAACACGGGGTGCAATTCTTGGTCGAACCAAGGTGACCAGTCGAGCTGGTGACGAAGATGCCGAAGTCGCAGTTGATCTGCAGGCGAGCCATCGATCCTTTTGTCGATCACACAACGGAACTCTCAATGAAAGCACCAATGTCGGTGTCAAAACCGGCGGATCTCGGGTAGGGGGTCCCGATCTGTGCGTCAAGGCCGGATGATAACAGGAGACAAGGGACACGATGTTTTTAGCCAGGTTCGGGCCCTCTCGATGGAGGTAATACCCTACTCCTGCTTGATTAATATTGATGATATGGGTAGTACAAGAGTAGATCTACCACGAGATCAAGGAGGCTAAACCCTAGAAGCTAGCCTATGGTATGATTGTGTATGAAGATGATTGTCGTATCGACTAGCCTGGCCCTGGTTTATATAATGCACGAGAGGCCTAGGTTAACAAGAGTCCTAGCCGAATACGCCGGTGGGGAGAAGTCCTTGTCTTGATCGCCAAGTCTTGTGGAATCTTCCTTGTATGCGGCAGCTGTCCGAACTGACCCGTGAGTATACGGCCACGGGGGTCCTCGGCCCAATCTAATAGATTGGGAGACGACGTGGTGAGTACCCCCTAGTCCAGGACACCGTCAGTGCTCATACTTTTTCACTGTAATATCCATGCTAGTTTATTTTCCTTTTTATGCTTTCTTCTTGTGCGTTTGATAAACCTTAAGAAAAACAACCAAAAAAATTAATTGTAGCGTTTAGCTAGTTTACTCCCTTGCTGTAGTAGTAATAATTAAAACAAAACCAAAAAAATTATTTCCCGTTCTTCTTTTGCTTGTTGGGAGCTTTCCCATGTAAATAATTTTATTTCTTTTCTCTTCTTTGGGGGTCGATAGGAGAAGACCATGATTAAATTGTTGAAGTGACTCTTATATGCATTATTGTTGATTTAACCAAGAGCCCATATTACCTTGTCTTCTCCTGTTTATTGAATTCTCGCAGATTCCAGCTTAGTCCAATGCACGTGCACTATTATTATTATTCACATCGTTCGGTCGTGCAAGTGAAAGGCAATGATGACGATATATGATGGACTGACTGAGATGGGAGAAGCTGGTATGAACTCGACCTCTCTTGTTTTTGTAAATATGATTGGTTCATCGTTCCTGATTCAGCCTATTATGAATAAACATGTTTGCAATGACAATTAGAGATTATAGTTGCTTATGCCATGCTTAATTAGCTAGGAGTTTATAATGGTTTACCTTGCGTGCTAACATGCTATTAAAATGGTTGTGATGTGGTATGATAGGGTGGTATCCTCTTTTGAATGATTCGAGTGACTTGACTTGGCACATGTTCACACATGTAGTTGAAACAAAATCAACATAGCCTTCTTGATATTTATGTTCATGGTGGATTATATCCTACTCATGCTTGCACTCAATGTTTATTAATTTTAATGCATGTTCATGCCTGTTGTCGCTCTCTAGTTGGTCGCATCCCAGTCTTTTGCTAGCCTTCACTTGTACTAAGCGGGAATACTGCTTGTGCATCCAATTCCATAAACCTCAAAGTTATTCCATATGAGTCCACCATACTTTCCTATATGTGGTATCTACCTGCCGTTCCAAGTAAATTTGTATGTGCCAAACTCCAAACCTTCAAACGAAATTCTGTTTTGTATGCTCGAATAGCTCATGTATCAACTAGGGTTGTCTGTATCTTCCTTGCTAGGCGGGTTATTCTCAAGAGGAGTGGACTCCGCTCCTCACTCACGAGAAAATAGCTGGTCACCGGGATGCCCAGTCCCATGCTTTATGCAAATCAAATCAAAATAATTGCAAACAAAACTCCCCCGGGACTATTGTTAGTTGGAGGCACTTGTCGTTTTGAGCAAGCCATGGATTGATGCTTGTTGGTGGAGGGGGAGTATAAACTTTACCATTCTGTTTGGGAACTGCCTATAATGTGTGTAGCATGGAAGATATTGCCATCTCTTGGTTGTTATGTTGACAATGAAAGTATGCCGCTCAAAATATTATTTATCTCTATTTCAAAACCGAGCTCTGGCACCTCCACAAATCCCTGCTTCCCTCTGCGAAGGGCCTATCTATTTACTTTTATGTTGAGTCATCACCCTCTTATCAAAAGCACCAGCTGGAGAGCACCGCTGTCATTTGCATTCATTGCTGTTAATTTATATTGGGTATGACTATGATTGGATCTCTTTTACCATGAATTACAATGTCTAGTCAGTCCTTGATCTTTAAAGGTGCTCTGGATTTATGTTTTGCGGTCTCAGAAAGGGCTAGCGAGATACCATCTTGTTATATCATATCATGATTGTTTTGAGAAAGTGTTGTCATCCGAGATTTATTATTATTGCTCGCTAGTTGATTATGCCATTGACATGAGTAAACATGAGACCTAAATGCTATTGTGAATATGGTTAGTTCATAATCTTTGCTGAAAACTTGAATACTGGCTTTAAATATTTACAACAACAAGAGTAAACAGAGTTTGTAAAAGTTTTTCTTTATCACTTTCAGTTTATCAACTGAATTGCTTGAGGACAAGCAAAAGTTTAAGCTTGGGGGAGTTGATACGTCTCCATCGTATCTACTTTTCCAAACACTTTTGCCTTGTTTTTTACTCTAACTTGCATGATTTGAATGGAACTAACCCGAACTGACGCTATTTTCAGCAGAATTTCCATGGTGTTATTTATGTGCAGAAACAAAAGTTCTCGGAATGACCTGAAACTTCACGGAGATTATTTTTGGAAATAATAAAAAATACTGGCGAAAGAATCAAGGCCAGGGGGCCCACACCCTTTCCACGAGGGTGGGGGGCGCGCCCCCTGCCTCGTGGGCCCCCTGGAGCTCCACCGACCTCAACTCCAACTCCATATATTCGTGTTCGGGGAGAAAAAAATCAGAGAGAAAGATTCATCGCGTTTTATGATACAGAGCTGCCGCCAAGCCCTAAACTCTCTCGGGAGGGCTGATCTGGAGTCCGTTCGGGGCTCCGGAGAGGGGAATCTATCGCCATCGTCATCATCAACCATCCTCCATCACCAATTTCATGATGCTCACCGCCGTGCGTGAGTAATTCCATCGTAGGCTTGCTGGACGATGATGGGTTGGATGAGATTTATCATGTAATCGAGTTAGTTTTGTTTGGGTTTGATCCCTAGTATCCACTATGTTCTGAGATTGATGTTGCTATGACTTTGCTATGCTTAATGCTTGTCACTAGGGCCCGAGTGCCATGATTTCAGATCTGAACCTATTATGTTTTCATGAATATATGTGAGTTCTTGATCCTATCTTGCAAGTCTATAGTCACCTACTATGTGTTATGATCCGGCAACCCCGAAGTGACAATAATCGGGACCACTCCCGGTGATGACTGTAGTTTGAGGAGTTCATGTATTCACTATGCGTTAATGCTATGGTCCGGTACTCTATTAAAAGGAGGCCTTAATATCCCTTAGTTTCCATTAGGACCCTGCTGCCACGGGAGGGTAGGACAAAAGATGTCATGCAAGTTCTTTTCCATAAGCACGTATGACTATATTCGGAATACATGCCTACATTACATTGATGAATTGGAGCTAGTTCTGTGTCACCCTATGTTATGATTGTTACATGATGAACCGCATCCGGCATAACTCTCCATCACCGATCCAATGTGTAACACCCCGAGTATCAGGCTACAGTAACCCCCTGGGTTTAATCTAATCTTTTTGCTAAACAATGCATGATCATCTTTGATCCTATCTCTTTTCTAATTCCCCTTGAATTCAAATTCAATTACTGTGTGAAATTCAAGAATGCTCAGACATGAAGTCTAAAATGTTCATCAGGTGGCAAATAATCCCTAACTAATTTTGGTGGTGGGACCAACCTTTTATAAAGTGTTTAAATGCCCTTTAATAAGGAAAACAAAAAATCTTTTTCGTTTAAAAAAGGGGAAAATGCTAAGAAAAGGAAAAGACCCCCCCACTCCCCCGGGCCTCTCGGTCCAGCCAGCAGCCGGGCACGGCCCACCCCGGCCCAACCGGCCACCCACCTCTCTCTGGCCTGCTAAGGCCGCTACCCCCACCCACTAAACCTAACCCCCCACGACCCCCACTCCCTCTGCTCGACCCCCCACTCTCCCCACGCACCCCTCGCCCCTCCTGTGCCTTCCCCGATCTAGATCGGGGGGAAATCGGCGCCTCCGCCTCGACCACCGCACGACCCGTCGCTGCCGCCGCCCGACCCCGCCGGTGCTCCCCGTCGCCGTGGCCGGCCTGGTCCCTGTTGGCGCCGCTTTGTCGCCTCACCGCCTCGCCTCCTCCACGACGCGCCCTAGCGCTCGCCGTCCCGACCCCGTCACCCCGACCCGAGCGCCGTCGTCGGCTGTCGCCCCGACGCCATGCTCCTTCGTCCCCTCGCCTCGCCATCCACCCCGAGCTCGCTGCTCTCCCCGACCGGCCCACTGTGAGCCGTCGTTCATCCTCCTCTCCCCGTCGTTTCACCGCCGTAGGCTGTCGTTAGCACCGCCCGGTCTTCGTCCAGTGGCCGTGGTCACCGCGACCGTGACCGCGTCATGCACCGCGTCGCCGCTCCCCTACCTGCGCTCCTCGCGGTCCCGTGCCCCGGCTCGTGCTTGCCCGCGTCCTCTGCGCCCTACCACGCCCGGAGCCCGTGTGCTCGCTGCTGCGCCCCTACCCCCCAAAGTCGCTGCTTCGCTTCTGTCCCGCGCCGCCTTCGCCCTGCAGCCCGGCGCCGCGCCTCGCCACACTCCCGCCTGTCTGCTGCAGTCCGTCGCGGCCTGCGCTCCCTGCTGGCCGCCCTGCGCGCTCCCCCACCCGCGCCTAGCCGCCGGAGCCCGGCCGATGGAGCTCTCTGCTCCGACCCGCCGAGTACCCCCTGCCCACGCTCGTTAAACGCCTGCTTCGGTGGCCTCCTGGGCCACTGGCAACAGGGGCCCACAACCCCTTGTTTTGTTAAAAAAATGTGTTAGTAAAAATAAAATTAAATACTAAAATAATTAACTAATTAATTAGTGGTTCAGTTAATTAACTTAATTAATTTTGCCTATTTAACTAATTTGCTAATTTGTTAGTCAGAGGACTCTATGACAGTGGGGCCCCACCCCTAGTTAGCTTAATTTAAACCCCCCCTTTAAAATATGTGGCACTAACAAATGGGCCCCATTGACCCTATTGACTGGTCAACTTTGACCCAGTCAACGCTGACTGTGCTGCTGACTGGGCACTGACCGGTCCCACACGTCAGGGTTGACCATGGTCAACTCAGCTGACTGATGACGTCATGATGACGTCATGCTGGTGCAATAACCCTATTTTTTAGTTTAATAATAAATCTAGGATATTGCTTAAACTTTAGAAATTCATATAAAATCATCTGTAACTCGGATGAAAAAGTTTTATACATGAAAGTTGCTTAGAACGACGAGACGAATCTGAATACACGATCCGTTCGTCTGCCATATGCCCCTAACTACCTGAACATGCAACTTTCCCCTCTGTTTCATCTGTCCGAAAATGCTAAACCCGGGGAAACATTCCCGGATGTTATCCCCCTTCGCCGGTAACGTGTAGCACCGCGTTAGAACACGTCTAGCTCTGCCTGTTGTCCTGTTATGCTCTTGCTTGCTATGTATTTACTGTTTCTCCCCCCTCTTCTTTCCGGTAGACCCCGAGACGACTGCTGATGCCACTATGTTCGACTACGTCACCGACGACCGTCCTTCTTGTCTGAGCAACCAGGCAAGCCCCCCTTTGATCATCCCGATATCGCCCATTCCATTCTCTCATGCTTGCATTAGATTTTGCTACTGTAATTGATTGCTCCTATTCTGATGCATAGCCTGCTTTTGTAACCTGCTTATTGTTACCTACCTGCTTATCCTAAACTGCTTAGTATAGGTTGGTTAGTGATCCATCAGTGACCCCCACCTTGTCCTTGTCGCCCCTGCTTCATTATTGAAGACCTGATCAATGGGATCGAACACCAGGCCCCGACACCGCACATCACTTTCCCCTTAGTTGCTTGACACTACTGGGTTAATATCGAGTGCCGAGGGTGAGTCCTCTACAGCACTTCTGATGTTAACCTGTAGTGTAGCTATTCGTTCATGGTCATCGAGGGTGATTTCCTCCTTAACCACTTCCGATACGGCTCGGTCGTGCAACTCCTCATGTGTGAACCTCGGGGGTGGTTCCTCTTACGTTCACCTTGATGATTACATCGAGTGGAATTCACCGGGGGTGATTCCTCGGCTTTTCCCCTTGATGTTTGGACACACAGTTACTATGGTTACTATGACTTTACACTGAACCATGTTACTAAAGACGGGTCGACCCTGAGGGGTACCCGCGCGAGCATAATTGCGAGTGATGTGGAGACGGGTTGACCTGGAGGGTGCCCGCGAGATAATTACGAGGCGTGGCCGGGCATTCCTAGCCCTTGCCGCAAGTCCTCGAGGCGGGGCAACGGGGTCACCTCTTTCGTGAGTCTCTGCTTGTTACCGCGCGTTCCTAATCCACTACGATTTGGATATTTGATCCGAGGGGCCTCTTGCCTGATAGCACTAACCATCACGTGGGCATAGTATGGGCGTTCTGCGTCGTATGCATCAGCCAAAGCTTAATAGACGTCAGCGACTAAGTGGCGCACGCCGGGTTGGACTGCGTAAGGGCCTGCCTTGTTGAAGGAGGTAGCTAAGTCTGCTCACCGGCCGCGTTCGCAACGTGCAGGAGTTCCCGGGGAGATGGCCCATGACCCCTGGGGGCATAGGTTTAGTCCGGCGTGCTGGCCTCTCTATTAAGCCTAGGTCGGGTTGCGGCGTATTGTTTGGACGAGGCCGGGCATGACCCAGGAAAGTGTGTCCGGCCGGAGTCAATCGAGCGTGGTGGGTAAGTTGGTGCACCCCTGCAGGGAAGAAAACATCTATAGATAGCCTGTCCTACGGTAACAGACACTTGGAGTTGTATCCCGATCGATACAACTAGAACTGGATACTTGTGATGAGAACTGGATGGTGATGAGAATTGGATTGTGATGATAACTGGATAGTATGGCTCTGGGATGCTTTTCTCGCAGGGAGTCGAGAAAGGATCTCCGGCCGAGGTTGATAATACTTCTACTACTTTATCTTATGCTACTCTACTCCCTCCTGTTGCTGCAAGATGGTGGTTTCCAGAAGATGCTAGTCTTCGATAGGACTAGTCTTTCCCTCTATTCTGGCATTTCTGCAGCCCAGTCCACATATACAGCCTTCCTTTGATAATGATGCATTTGTAGTGTAGATCCTTGCTTGCGAGTACTTTGGATGAGTACTCACGGTTGCTTTGCTCCCCCTTTTCCCCCTTTCTTCTTCTTTCCGGTTGATGCAACCAGATGTCGGAGCCCAGGAGCCAGATGCCACCGCCGATGCCTACTACTACGTGAAGACCGCCGACGACCAGGAGTAGTTAGGAGGCTCCCAGGCAGGAGGCCTTGCCTTTTCGATCGTTGTCGCTTTTGTGCTAGCCTTCTTAAGGCAAACTTGTCTAACTCATGTCTGTACTCAGATATTGTTGCTTCCGCTGACTCTTCTGTATTCGAGCTTATGTATTCGAGCCCTCGAGGCCCCTGGCTTGTAATATAAAGCTTGTATTATTTTAATTTGTGTCTAGAGTTGTGTTGTGATATCTTCCCGTGAGTCCTTGATCTTGGTCGTACACATTTGCATGTATGATTAGTGTACGGTTGAATCGAGGGTGTCACACAATGCCTACAAGCTTTTCACATATTGTTCATCGCTTATTTACTTTTCCGTTGCTACTGTTACAATCACTACAAAACCCAAAAATATTACTTTTGCTACCGTTACCGTTACTATCACACTACTTTGCTACTAAATACCGTGCTGCAGATATTAAGTTATCCAGGTGTGGTTGAATTGACAACTCAGCTGCTAATACTTGAGAATATTCTTTGGCTCCCCTTGTGTCGAATCAATAAATTTGGGTTGAATACTCTACCCTCGAAAACGGTTGCGATCCCCTATACTTGTGGGTTATCAGGGGCGGCGGGGGCCCGCCGTGGGTGGTGCCAGCGGCAAGGGCGGTGTGGATGGCCCGCGCCTTCACCTGTTTCATCCGACGCTTCTCCAGCCGAAGGTACGCAACGAACTTGGCGAAGGAGGGCTCAGGGATGAGCGTGAGGTTTGCCGCGGCGTTGCCGAAGTCCTCGTTGAGCCCGATAGTGAGCGTGCTGAGGAGGAGGTCATCATAGATCTTCACGCCAATATTGCGGAGCTCGTCAGCGAGAGTCTAGAGGCGGCGACAATAGTCGTCGATGGAGGAGTGATACGTCTCCGTCGTATCTATAATTTTCGGTTGTTTCATGCCAATATTATACCACTTTCACATACTTTTGGCAACTTTTTATATGATTTATTGGACTAACCTATTGATGCAGTGCCCAATGTCAGTTCTTATTTTCTGCATGTTTTTTGTATCGCAGAGTATCCATATCAAACGAAGTCCAAATGCAATAAAATTTCACGGAGAATTATTTTGGAATATATGTGCTTTTTAATTGGAATCACCGCAAACGGAGGCCCACACAACCCACAAGACACCAGGGCACGCCAGAGGCCCCTGGCGTGCCGTGGGGGGTTGTGCCCTCCTCGAACGTTGGTTGGGGCTCTACTTCAGGCACAACGAAGCTTATATTCAGAAAAAATTGTGTTCAAATCTCAGCGCAATCGGAGTTACGGATCTCTCGGAATATAAGAAATGGTTTTCGGTCAGATGTGAGAACACGAAACTGAAGAGAACAGATAGGGAGATCCAATCACGGAGGTGCTTCCGCCCCTTCGGCGCCATGGAGACCAAGGACCAGAGGGGGAACTCTCCTCCCATCTAGGGGGAGGCCAAGGAAGAAGAAGAAGGGGGGCTCTCTCCCCCTCACTTCCGGTGGCGCCGGAGTGCCACCGGGGCAACGATTGGGACGACGATCTACATAAACAATATTGCTACCGCCAACATCAACTTTCTCCCCCTCTATGCAGCAGTGTGACACCCCTGCTCCCCATTGTAATCTCTACTTAAACATGGTGCTCAACTCCATATATTATTTCCCAATGATCTATGGTTATCCTATGATGTTTGAGTAGATCTGTTTCGTCCTGTGGGTTAATCGTGATCTTGGTTGGTATGATTGTATATTTTATTTATGGTGCTGTCCTATGGTGTCCTCTGTCTCGGGCAAACGTGAGGGGCCCCCGCTGTTGGGTGTTGCAATATGTTCATGGTTTACTTATTGTCAGTGTTGTGGGGGATGACAGCAGCCCAAACGCGGATAAGTGGGTTATGGCGTATGAGAGTAAAGAGGACTTGATACGTAATGCTATTGTTGGGTTTCACGACCTTAATGATCTTTAGTAGTTGCGGATGCTTGCTAGAGTTCCAATCATAAGTGCATATGATCTAAGTAGAGAAAGTATGTTAGCTCATGCCTATCTCTCATATAAAATTACAAGAATGATTACCGGTACTTCTTATCGATTGCCTAGGGACAAATAACTTTCTTGTTGACAAAATCTCTCTACTAAAACTAACTTACTTGTGTATTTATCTAAAAAGCCCCTAGTTTTTATTTATGTGCTCTTTATTATCTTGCAAACCTATCCTATCACACCTACAATGTACTTCTAGTTTCATACTTGTTCAAGGTAAAGTAAACGTCAAGCGTGCATAGAGTTGTATCGGTGGTCGATAGAACTTGAGGGAATATTTGTTCTACCTTTAGCTCCTCATTGGATTCGACACTCTTACTTATCGAAATAGGCTACAATTGATCCCCTATACTTGTGGTTATCAAGACCTTTTTCTGGCGCCGTTGCCGGGGAGCAATAGCGTGGGGTGAATATTCTCGTGTGTGCTTGTTTTCTTTATCACTAAGTAGTTTTTATTTCCTGTTCTAAGTTGTTCTCTATCTTTTGTTATGGATATGGAACACAAAATACCAAAAAAACTAGTGGTACTTGCAACTCATGGAGATGGGGAACCTCCTAAAACCCTCGATGCTCGTTATGTTAAAGATATTATGCACTACTTTGATAATCTTGAGAAAACCCCGTTCAACATGATAATGGGAGTAACATTGGATCAACGTTAATACTTTAGGGATTATCGCTTGACTCATAAAGGGAAATTGTTATGGGATCAAATTTATATGTTGCATTGGTATGCTCGGGATTTATGCTTGAGATATGATTATACTTGTTGCTCTAGGATGAAGGCTCCACATCTTCCCTTTTCATGTGAATTTAATGATAATGAAACCTTGGCTTCTTATGCTAATGGTATATATGATTATTATGATGTCGAACGAATAGAAGAATTTGTTGCTTTTAAGGGTGCTTATGAAATTGAATCTTTGTTTGAAAAATATGAAGCTTTTGATGATGATGTTTATAGAGCTGAAATTTTGCCATCCTTAAATATTGCTATGATAATTATAAACATAATTCTGATATTGATGAATTTACTGAGAAAGTCTCCGCTGTCCAAGAAGAGACTAATATTTTGCAGGTGTCTATGGAAGAAGGAATTGATGAAACTGTGAGCTCATTGGATGAAAAAGATGATGAGGAGAGCGAAGAACAAAAGGAGGAAGAAAGGATTAGCTACCCGTGCCCACCTTCTAATGAGAGTAACTCTTCAATTCATACATTTTTTAATTCCCCTTCATGCTTACCGAAGGATGAATGCTATGATCATGTTGATTCATTTGAAATATCCCTTTTTGATGAACTTGGTGCTTGTTATGCTTGTGGCCAAGATGCCAATATAAATTATACTTATGGAGATGAAGTTGCTATAGTTACCTATGTTAAGAATGACATTATTGCTATTGCACCCACACATGATAGTCTGTAGGATCGAAAGTATGTCTAGAGGGGGTGATTAGACTACTTGACCAAATAAAAATCTAGCCTTTTCCCAATTTTAAGTCTTGACAGATTTTAGCAACTTAGCACAAGCCAAGCAATCAACCTACACATGCAAGTCTAAGAGTATAGCTGCGGAATGTAAAAGATTTGCATATGAAGGTAAAGGGAGGAGTTTGGAGGGAGCAAACGCAATGTAGACACGGAGATTTTTGGCGTGGTTCCAATAGGTGGTGCTATCGTACATCCACGTTGATGGAGACTTCAACCCACGAAGGGTCCACGAAGAAGCAACCTTGTCTATCCCACCATGGCCATCGCCCATGAAGGACTTGCCTCACTAGGGTAGATCTTCATGAAGTAGGCGATCTCCTTGCCCGTTGATATGTCCATTTTGCATCATGCTTTCATATCGATATTTATTGCATTATGGGGTGTTATTAAACATTATGTCACAATACTTATGCCTATTCTCTCTTATTTTACAAGGTTTACATAAGGAGGGAGAATGCCGGCAGCTGGAATTCTGGGCTGGAAAAGGAGCAAATATTAGGGACCTATTCTGATGAGATGTATGTTGTCTCTCCTCTAGTGGTGTTATGTGAACGTCGACTACATGACACTTCACCATTATTTGGGCCTAGAGGAAGGAATTGGGAAGTAATAAGTAGATGATGGGTTGCTAGAGTGACAGAAGCTTAAACCCTAGTTTATGCGTTGCTTTGTAAGGGGCTGATTTGGATTCATATGTTTCATGCTATGGTTAGGTTTACCTTAATACTTCTTTTGTAGTTGCGGATGCTTGCAATAGGAGTTAATCATAAGTGGGATGTTTGTCCAAGTAAGGGCAGCACCCAAGCACCGGTACACCCACATATCAAATTATCAAAGTACCGAACGCGAATCATATGAACGTGATGAAAACTAGCTTGACGATAATTCCCATGTGTCCTCGGGAGTGCTTTTCTCTATATAAGAGTTTGTCCAAGCTTGTCCTTTGCTACAAAAAGGATTGGGACACCTTGGTGCACTTTATTTACTTTTGTTACTTGTTGCTCGTTACAAATTATCTTATCACAAAACCATCTATTACCTATAATTTTAGTGTTTGCAGAGAATACCTTGCTGAAAACTGCTTATCATTTCCTTCTGCTCCTCGTTGGGTTCGACACTCTTACTTATCGAAAGGACTTCGATAGATCCCCTATTCTTGTGGGTCATCAAGACTCTTTTCTGGCGCCGTTGCTAGGGAGTGAAGATCCTTTGGTAGGTGGAATTTGGTAAGGAAAATTTTATATAGTGTGCTGAAATTTATTGTCACTTGTTACTACGGAAAGTAATCCTCTGAGGGGCTTGTCCGGGGTATCTTCACCCCGATCAGTAGAGCAAAGAGTTGCTCCTCAACCTACTGAACCTATTGAAAATGAAAATGTCTACTTTGAAATTCCTTCGGGTATGATAGAAAAACTGATAGCTAATCCTTTTACAGGAGATGGAACATTACATCCTGATGAGCACCTAATCTATGTGGATGAAGTTTGTGGATTATTTAAGCTTGCAGGTATGCCCGATGATGTTATCAAGAAGAAGACCTTCCCTTTATCTTTGAAGGGAGATGCATTGACATGGTATAGGCTATGTGATGATATGGGATCATGGAACAACAAACGATTGAAATTGGAATTTCATCAGAAGTTATATCCTATGCATCTTGTTCATCGTGATCGCAACTATATATATAATTTTTGGCCTCACGAAGGAGAAAGCATCGCTCAAGCTTGGGGGAGGCTTAAGTCAATGTTATATTCATGCCCCAATCATGAGCTCTCAAGAGAAATGATTATTCAAAAATTTTGTGCTCAGCTTTCTGATAACAATCGCACCATGCTCGATACTTCTTGTGCTGGCTCTTTTATGATGAAGACTATTGAATTCAAATGGGATTTATTGGAAAGAATTAAACGCAACTCTGAAGATTGGGACCTCGACGAAGGTAAGAAGTCGGGGTATGACACCTAAGTTTGATTGTGTTAAATCTTTTATGGATACCGATGTTTTCCGTAAATTTAGCACTAAATATGGACTTGACTCTGAGATAGTAGCTTCTTTCTGTGAATCTTTTGCTACTCATGTTGATCTCCCTAAGGCGAAGTGGTTTAAATATCATCCTCCCATAGAAGTAAAAGTAGCTGCACCTATTAAAGTTGAAGAAAAGACTATCACTTATAATGATTCTATTGTTCCTACTACCTATGTTGAGAAACCACCTTTCCCTGTTAGAATAAAGGATCATGCTAAAGCTTCAAATGTGGTTCGTAAAAGCAATATTAGAACTTATACACATCCTAAGCAAATTAAAGTTTAACCTAATATTGCTATTGTTAAAGATCTCTTGGCTGATAATATTGATGGGCATGTTATTTATTTCTGTGATGGGACTGCTAGAATTGCTAAACCTTGTGCTAAATATAAACATAGGCCTGTGGTAGGCATGCCTATTATTTCTGTTAAAATAGGAGATCATTGTTATCATGGCTTGTGTGATATGGGTGCTAGTGCTAGTGCAATACCTATTGACTTATACAAAGAAATTATGCATGATATTGCACCTACTGAGTTAGAAGAAATTGATGTCACAATTAAACTTTCCAATAGAGATACTATATCACCAATTGGAATTGTTAGAGATGTTGAAGTCTTATGTGGGAAAACTAAATATCCGGCTGATTTTCTCATTCTTGGTTCCCCACAAGCTAGCTTTTGTCCCATTATATTTGGTAGACCCTTCTTAAACACTATTAATGCTAGGATAGACTATGAAAAGGATGTTGTTACTATTGGTTTAGGTGATATGTCTCATGAGTTCAACTTCTCTAAATTTCGTAGACAACACCGTGAAGAGGAACTGCTTAGTAAAGATGAAATTATTGGTCTTGCTTCTATTGTCGTACCTCCTAGTGATCCTTTAGAACAATATTTGCTAGACCATGAAAATGATATGTCTATGAATGAAAGAAGGGAAATAGATGAAGTGTTCTTTAAACAGGGACCTATTCTGAAACACAACTTGCCTGTTGAAATCCTAGGGGATCCTCCTCCACCCAAGGGTGATCCCGTGTTTGAGCTTAAACCATTGCCTGATACTCTTAAATATGCTTATCTTGATGAAAATAAGATATACCCTGTTATTATTAGTGCTAACCTTTCAGAGAAGGAGGAATAAAAATTATTGAAAACTCTGAAGAAGCACCGTGATGCTATTGGATATACTCTTGACGATCTTAAGGTCATTAGTCCCACTCTATGCCAACACAAAGTAAATTTGGCGAAAGATGCCAAACTAGTTTTTGATCATCAACGACGGCTGAATCCTAAAATGAAAGAAGTGGTAAGAACAGAAATACTAAAGCTCCTTGAGGCAGGTATAATCTATCCCATTGCTGATAGTCGGTGGGTAAGTCCTCTCCATTGTGTCCCTAAGAAGGGAGGTATTACTGTCGTTCCTAATGATAAAGATGAATTGATTCCGCAAAGAATTATTACAGGTTATAGGATGGTAATTGATTTCTGCAAAATAAATAAAGCTACTAAAAAAGATCATTACCCCTTACCTTTTATTGATCAAATGCTAGAAAGATTATCCAAACATACACATTTTTGCTTTCTAGATGGTTATTCTGGTTTCTCTCAAATACCTGTGTCAGCTGATGATCAAGCTAAGACCACTTTTACTTGCCCTTTCGGTACTTTTTCTTATAGATGTATGCCTTTTGGTTTATGTAATGCACCTGCTACCTTTCAAAGATGCATGATGGCTATATTCTCTGATTTTTGTGAAAAGATTTGCAAGGTTTTCATGGACGATTTCTCCGTCTATGGTTCCTCTTTTGATGATTGCTTGAGCAACCTTGATCGAGTTTTGCAGAGATGTGAAGAAACTAATCTTGTCTTGAACTGGGAAAAGTGCCACTTTATGCTTAATGAAGGTATTGTCTTGGGGCATAAAATTTCTGAAAGAGGTATTGAGGTTGATAAAGCTAAAGTTGATGCTATTGAAAAGATGCCATGTCCCAAGGACATCAAAGGTATAAGAAGTTTCCTTGGTCACGCCCGATTTTATAGGAGGTTCATTAAGGACTTCTCAAAAAATTCTCGGCCTCTGACTAATCTATTACAAAAAGATATACCATTTGTCTTTGATGATGATTGTGTAGAAGCATTTGAAATACTTAAGAAAGCATTGATTCCTGCACCTCTTGTTCAGCCACCTGATTGGAATTTACCCTTTGAAATTATGTGTGATGCTAGCGATTATGATGTAGGTGTGGTTCTAGGGCAAAGAGTTGATAAGAAATTAAATGTTATTCAATATGCTAGTAAAACTCTAGACAATGCTCAGAGAAGTTATGCTACTACTGAATAAGAATTCTTAGCAGTTGTATTTGCTTGTGATAAGTTCAGACCTTATATTGTTGATTCTAAAGTAACTATTCACACTGATCACGCTGCTATTAAATATCTTATGTAAAAGAAAGATGCTAAACCTAGACTTATTAGATAGGTCCTCTTGCTACAAGAATTTGATTTGCATATTATTGATAGAAAGGGAGCTGAGAACCCCGTTGCAGACAACTTATCTAGGTTAGAAAATGTTCTTGATGACTCACTACCTATTGATGATAGCTTTCCTGATGAACAATTAAATGTCATAAATGCTTCTCGAACTGCTCGATGGTATGCTAATTATGCTAATTACATTGTTGCTAAATTCATACCACCTAGTTTCACATACCAGCAAAAGAAAAAGTTTTTCTACGATTTGAGACATTACTTCTGGGATGACCCGCATCTTTATAAAGAAGGAGTAGATGGTGTTATTAGACGTTGTGTGCCTGAGCATGAACAAGGACAGATCCTATGCAAGTGTCACTCCGAGGCTTACGGAGGAGACCACGCTGGGGATAGAACTGCACATAAGGTATTGCAATCTGGTTTTTATTGGCCTACTCTCTTCAAGGATGCCCGTAAGTTTGCCTTATCTTGTGATGAATGTCAAAGAATTGGTAATATTAGTAGACGTCAAGAAATGCCTATGAATTATTCGTTTGTTATTGAACCATTTGATGTTTGGGGCTTTGATTATATGGGACCGTTTCCTGCCTCTAATGGATATACACATATTTTAGTTGCTGTTGATTACGTTACTATGTGGGTAGAAGCTATTCTAACTAGTAGTGCTGATCATAACACCTCTATTAAGATGCTTAAAGAAGTTATATTTTTGAGATTTGGAGTCCCTAGATATTTAATTACTGATGGTGGTTCACATTTTATTCATGGTGCCTTTCGTAAAATGCTTGGTAAGTATGATGTTAATCATAGAATTGCGTCTCCTTATCACCCACAGTCTAGTGGTCAAGTAGAATTGAGCAATAGAGAGCTCAAATTAATTTTGCAAAAGACTGTTAATAGATCTAGAAAGAATTGGTCCAAGAAACTTGATGATGCATTATGGGCCTATAGAACTGCATATAAAAATCCTATGGGTATGTCTCCGTATAAAATGGTTTATGGAAAAGCATGTCACTTACCTCTCGAACTAGAACATAAGGCATATTGGGCCTTAAAGAGCTCAACTATGATTTCAAACTTGCTGGTGAGAAGAGGTTATTTGACATTAGCTCACTTGATGAATGGAGAACCCAAGCCTATGAGAATGCCAAATTGTTTAAAGAAAAAGTTAAAAGATGCCATGACAAAAGAATACAAAAGCGTGAGTTTAGTGTAGGTGATTATGTATTGTTATACAACTCTCCTTTAAGATTTTTTGCAGGAAAACTTCTCTCTAAATGGGAAGGTCCTTACGTTATCGAGGAGGTCTATCGTTCCGGTGCCATAAAAATCAACAACTTCGAAGGCACAAATCCGAAGGTGGTGAACGGTCAAAGAATCAAACATTATATCTCAGGTAATCCCATAAATGTTGAAACCAATGTTATTGAAACCGTAACCCTGGAGGAATACATAAGAGACACTTTCCAGAACGTTTCAGACTCTGAAAAGGAATAGGTATGTGGTACAGTAAGTAAACCGACTCCAAAACAGTTCTAATGGCATTTTTTCTCTGTTTTGGAATATTTAGAAAAATAGAAAAATAAGAAGCAGTCCGGGAAGGAAACGAGGGCTCCATGAGGGTGGATGGCGCGCCCTACCCCCCTGGGTGCGCTGCTGCCTCGTGGACACCTCGTGTGCTCTTCGGACTCCCTTTTCTTGCACGTTAAGTATTTTGGTCGGTATAAATTCATTATATAATCTCCCGAAGGTTTTGACCACCGCATCACACAATTATCTTCTGTTCTTGTTTCGAGCTGTTTTCTATCAAGGTTGTCAAGGCCAGGCATTATGTCGTCCCCCTCCTCCAACAATGGCGACAACGATGCTTGGCTAATGGAGACAGAGCTGAAGAGGGAAGAACCCATGGAGATCAACAAGGATGAAGGGATCAAGAAGGCCACGGAGGATCAAGCTCCGGCAGCAGAAGACATCCTGCAACTTGATCACAATCTTCTTACCCCAACTGAGATCGAAGCTTTCAAGATGATTGAGTTAGCTCGTATACAAAACAAGTATCTCACACGTGAAAATATTTTGTTGAAGGAGAATATCACCGCACTTAAGGGCATTATCCGCAAGCTGGAGGACCTCTTACGCTCGATGTGCGACTATCCATCATCACCTCCACCTTCTTCACCAACAAAGGAGACATAATCACATGGGTATGGGCACTCCCCTTGGCAACTGCCAAGCTTGGGGGAGGTGCCCCGGTATCGTATCGCCACCACATCTCCTATCTTTACTGTTTTTCTTAGTTCGATCCTTTTTAGTATTATCTTGATCTAGAAGAATAAAAGTTTTAGTATGATCTAGTTTTGAGTTTTGCTTTATGATCTCTCTATGTAATCGAGTCCGTGAGCTATATAATAAAGATTAGTGTTGAGTCAAGGGCTTGATTATCTTGCTATGATCTTAAGTGAATAAAAGAAAAGAGAAAATAATAAAAAGAAACAAAGAGATCATATTGATCTTATGAAGAGTAATGACTTCACATAGAAAGAGTATGATGATTAAAAGTTGTTGAGAGTTGACAAATATAGATTTGGTCATCGTGGCAATTAATAGGAAGTAATAAAGAAAGAGAGGTTTCACATATGACATGCTAAAGAGTTGATGTTGGACAAGGAAGACAACGTAATGGGTTATGTTTTCTTATATCCGAAATAAAGTATATTGTTATGGATCATCCAACATGTTGAGCTTGCCTTTCCCCCTCATGCTAGCCAAATTCTTTGCACCAAGTAGAGATACTACTTGTGCTTCCAAAAACCCTTAAACCCAGTTTTTCCATGAGAGTCCACCATATCTAGCTATGGATTGAGTAAGATCCTTCAAGTAAGTTGTCATCGGTGCAAGCAATAAAAATTGCTCTCTAAATATGTATGATTGATTAGTGTGGAGGAAATAAGCTTTATACGATCTTGTGATGTGGAAGAAATAAAAGCGACGAACTGCATAATAAAGGTCCATATCACAAGTGGCAATATAAAGTGACATTCTTTCGCATTAAGATTTTGTGCATCCAACCCTGAAAGCGCATGGCAACCTCAGCTTCCCTCTACAAAGGGCCTATCTTTTACTTCTATCTTCTACCTTATGCAAGAGTCATGGTGATCTTCACCTTTCCTTTTTATATTTTATCCTTTGGCAAGCACAATGTGTTGGAAAGATCCAGACATATATATCTAATTGGATGTAAGTTAGCATGAACTATTATTGTTGACATTACCCTTGAGGTAAAAGGTTGGGAGGCGAAACTATAAGCCCCTATCTTTCTCTGTGTCCGATTCAAATTTTGTAACCACAAGTATTGCGTGAGTGTTAGGAATTGTGAAAGACTAAATGATAGTTGAGTATGTGGACTTGCTGAAAAGCTCTAACATAGACTCTTTGTGATGTTATGATAAATTGCAATTGCTTTAATGACTGAGATTATAGTTTGTTAGTTCTCAATAAAGTTTCTGATTCATACTTTGCATTGTGAATAGATTATTACTTGAGCATAATAAATCATATGACATTATCCATATATGTTGCTATTTTGAGAATAATCATGATGCCCTCATGTCCGTATTTTATTTTATTGACACCTCTACCTCTAAACATGTGGACATATTTATCGTTATCGGCTTCCGCTTGAGGACAAGCGAGGTCTAAGCTTGGAGGAGTTGATACGTCCATTTTGCATCATGGTTTTATATCGATATTTATTGCTTTATGGGCTGTTATTACACATTATGTCACAATACTTATGCCTATTCTCTCTTATTTTACAAGGTTTACATAAGGAGGGAGAATGCCGGCAGCTGGAATTCCGGCCTAGAAAAGGAGCAAATATTAGAGACCTATTATGCACAACTCCAAAAGTCCTGAAACTCCACGGAAGTTGTTTTTGGAAATAATGAAAAATACTGAGCGGAAGAAATACCAGAGGGGGCCCACACCCTAGCCACGAGGGTGGGGGCCGCCCTACCCCCTGGGTGCACCCTCCTGCCTCGTGGGGCCCTCCGGTGCCCATCTTCTACTATATGAAGTCTTTCGTCCGAAGAAAAATCAGAAGCAAGCTTTCGGGACGAGACTCCGCCGCCAGGAGGCGGAACCTTGGCGGAACCAATCTAGGGTTCTGGCGGAGCTGTTCTGCCGGGGACACTTCCCTCCGGGACGGGGAAATCATCGCCATCGTCATCACCAACGCTCCTCTCATCGGGAGGGGGCCAATCTCCATCAACATCTTCACCAGAACCATCTCCTCTCAAACCCTAGTTCATCTCTTGTATCCAATTCTTGTCTCTAAGTCTGGGATTGGTACTTGTAGGTTGCTAGTAGTGTTGATTACTCCTTGTAGTTGATGCTAGTTGGTTTATTTGGTGGAAGATCATATGTTCAGATCCTTTATGCATATTAATACTCCTATGATTATGAACATGAATATGCTTTGTGAGTAGTTACGTTTGTTCCTGAGGACATGGGAGAAGTCTTACTATTAGTAGTCATGTGAATTTGGTATTCGTTCGATATTTTGATGAGATGTATGTTGTCTCTCCTCTAGTGGTGTTATGTGAACGTCGACTACATGACACTTCACCATTATTTGGGCCTAGAGGAAGGCATTGGGAAGTAATAAGTAGATGATGGGTTGCTAGAGTGACAGAAGCTTAAACCCTAGTTTATGTGTTGCTTCGTAAGGGGCTGATTTGGATCCATATGTTTCATGCTATGGTTAGGTTTACATTAATACTTCTTTTGTAGTTACCGATGCTTCCAATAGGAGTTAATAATAAGTGGGATGTTTGTCCAAGTAAGGGCAGCACCCAAGCACCGGTCCACCCACATATCAAATTATCAAAGTACCGAACGCGAATCATATTAACGTGATGAAAACTAGCTTGATGATAATTCCCATGTGTCCTCGGGAGCGCTTTTCTCTATATAAGAGTTTGTCCAGGCTTGTCCTTTGCTACAAAAAGGATTGGGCCACCTTGCTGCACTTTATTTACTTTTGTTACTTGTTGCTCGTTGAGGGAGTCCTGGATTAGGGGGTCCTCGGACTGCCGGACTATATACTTTGGCCGGACTGTTGGACTATGAAGATACAAGATTGAAGACTTCGTACCGTGTCCGGATGGGACTCTCCTTGGCGTGGAAGGCAAGCTTGGCAATTCGGATATGTAGATCTCCTCCCTTATAACCGACTCTGTGTAACCCTAGCCCCCTCCGGTGTCTATATAAACGGGAGGGTTTAGTCCGTAGGACAACAACAATCATAATCATAGGCTAGCTTCTAGGGTTTAGCCTACACGATCTCGTGGTAGATAAACTCTTGTAATACTCATATCATCAAGATCAATCAAGCAGGAAGTAGGGTATTACCTCCATCGAGAGGGCCTAAACCTGGGTTAACATTGTGTCCCCCGCCTCCTGTTACCCCCTACCCGAGATCCGCCGGTTTTGACACCGACATTGGTGCTTTCATTGAGAGTTCCACTGTGCCGTCACCATAAGGCTTGATGGCTCCCTCGATCATCGACAACGATGCGATCCAGGGTGAGGCTTTCCTCCCCGGACAGATCTTTGTATTCGGCGGCTTCGTACTGCGGGCCAATTTGCTTGGCCATCTGGAGTAGATTGAAAGCTACGCCCCTGGACGTCAGGTCAGGTTTGGAAGCTTAAACTATACTACCGACATCCGCGGAGACTTGATCTTCGACGAATTCGAGCCCATGTCAGTTGCGCCACATAGTCACGACGGGCATGACTTAGCTCTGCCAATGGACAGTGTTCGGGAGACCCCACCTGCAGCCACTCCGGCTTTCAATCCGAAGCAGATTGCGTCGTCCGAGGACGGGTGGATGGACCCCGCCACGGAGGCCGCACACTTAGCGGCGATAGAGCCGAATACTGACTTCACCACCTATGAGACCCGTGTTGCCGGACACCTGCATTCATCCCCAGCCATGGGCTCCGAACCGCCTGCGTCCGTGCCTATCGAATCTGATTGGGCACCGATCATGGAGTTTTCCTCCGCGGATATCTTTGAGCACTCGCCACTGGGCGACGTGCTAAATTCATTAAGGTCTCTCTCCTTGTCTGGAGATCCCTGGCCGAACTATGTCCGGCTTGATTGGGAAGCGGATGACGAAGAAATTCGTTCCCCACCCACCACCCACTTAATAGCCACTGTCAACGACTTAACCGACATGCTCGATTTCGGCTCTGAAGACATCGACGGTATGGACGATGATGCATGTGAAGAACAGGAACCACCGCCCACAGGGCGCTGGACTGCCACCTCATCATATGATATATACATGGTGGACACCCCCAAAGAAGGCGATGGCGACAAGGCAACGGAGGATAATCCCTCCATGAAGCAATCCAAGCACCGGCATCAGCAACGCCGCTCTAAGTCCCGCCATAGCAAAAGCAGCAATACCGGCACAAGAGACAATAACGCTCCGGATAGTGCCGAAGACGAAGACAATTCACTCCAGCCAGACCTCGAGCGGGAGGATGGACAAGCTAGCCCTCAGGAACAGGCAGCAGACAGAGAATCAGAGGATGACAATTACATGCCTCTCTCCGAAGACGAGGTGAGCCTCGGCAACGAAGAATTTATCGTGCCCGAGGATCCCGTCGAGCAGGAGTGCTTCAAGCGCCGGTTTATAGCCACAACAAATAGCCTGAAGAAAAAGCAACAACAGCTTCGGGCTGATCAAGATCTCCTAGCTTATAGATGGACTGAGGTCCTGGCGGCCGAGGAATATGAACTCGAGCGCCAAACCAAGAGTTACCCAAAGCGCAGGTCACTACCCCAACTCGAGGAGGAAACATTAAACCCCACACTACCAGCGTATGATGCAGCTGATAGGCCACCCCGTGGCCGAGACAGAACGGCATATCAACCTGAAGTCCAACCCGCACCCCGTCGCCATTCAAACAAAAACACCAAGGCCCGGGGCAACACGCAGGTCCTGCGACACGTATTGGAAAACAAAGCAGGACATAGAAGGTTGATCTACGGATCACGGGGGCGTGCCCTAACGCGTGACGATGATCGACACACCGGATATACTAAAAGAAAATCCGGCCAAGCAGAATACAGCAGGCAAGACTCGTATGAGCTGCGTCGCGATATAGCCCGACACAGAGGTGCCGCACACCCCCTATGCTTCACTGATGAAGTAATGGATCACGAGTTCCCAGAAGGGTTTAAACCCGTAAATATTGAATCATATGATGGTACTACAGACCCCGCGGTATGGATAGAAGACTTCTTTCTCCACATTCACATGGCCCGCGGGGATGATCTACACGCCATCAAGTGTCTCCCGCTAAAACTCAAAGGGCCGGCTCGGCATTAGCTGAATAGCTTGCCGACAAATTCCATCGGAAGTTGGGAGAACCTGGCAGACGCATTCCTGGACAATTTCCAAGGCACTTATGTGCGACCACCGAATGCTGACTATTTTAAGTCACATAACACAACAGCCCAGAGAGTCAGCCAAGAAATTCTGGACTCATTTCCTAACTAAAAAGAACCAAATTGTTGACTGTCCGGATGCCGAAGCCCTAGCAGCCTTTAAACATAACATCCGTGACGAGTGGCTCGCCCGACATCTCGGCCAAGAGAAGCCGAAATCCATGGCAGCCCTCACGACACTTATGACCCGCTTTTGCGCGAGCGAAGATAGCTAGTTGGCTCATAGCAACAACACAGCAAGCAAACCTGGCACATCAGAGGCCAAGGATAGCAACGGCAAACCACGACGCAACAAACACAAGCACCACTAATATGGTGAAAACACCAAAGATACAACAGTTAATGCCGGGTTTAGTGGCTCAAAGTCTGGTCAGCGGAAAGGGCCACTCCAAAATAACAATTCGGGTCCATCCAGTCTGGACCGCGTACTCGATCGCCAATGCCGAATTCATGGCACCCCAGGAACGCCAGCCACCCATACCAACAGAGAATGTGGGTCTTCAAACAAGCCGGCAGGGCAGGCGCCAAAAATAGAGAAGGGGGTCTCAAAGCGATGATGGCGACAAAGAGCCCAGATCACCGAACACAGGAGGGCAAAAGAAATTTCCCCCGAAAATCCAAATGGTGAACGTGGTAAACACCACCCAAATTCCAAACTCGGACCGGATACGCACCCTTAGGGATGCCGACTTAATGGAACTAGTCGTCCCACAATATAAACTAGGGCCGGTCACCTTCAACCGCACGGATCGTCCGGTTAACGCCAATTAGGGCAATCCAGCCGCACTAGTCCTCGACCCAATAACTGACGGGTTCCACCTCACACGAGTCCTTATGGACGGAGGCAGCAGTCTAAACCTGCTTTACCAGGACACAGTGCGCAAGATGGGCATCGATCATTCGGTGATCAAACCCACTAAAGCCACTTTCAGAGGTATTATACCAGGTGTGGAAGCCAACTTTACATGCTCCATCGCCCTTGAGGTAGTCTTCGGATCAACAGACAATTACCGTACTGAAGAGTTAATCTTCAAAATTGTCCCTTTCCGCAGTGATTATCAGGCACTGCTTGGACGAACCGTGCTCGCTCGATTCAACGTGGTGCCACATTATGCCTACCGTAAGATCAAAATGTCCGGTCCACGCGGCGTCATCACGGTTAATGGCGAGGACAAACTTTACTTTGGCACCAACGAGTACACCGCTGCCTTAACAGCAGAAGCAACGAGCAGCACCTTGCAGCCGAACCTCGAGTCGACAGCCAGGCTCCCGGACACCGTCAAAGGACTCCAAACTACTTCGCGGCAGGATAGCCCGACTCGTCCAGAGCTCAATTAAACACTCCGGCGAAGGCCAGGACAGGCCACACTCAGAGGCTCAACCGCTCTCCGGCACGCAAACATTTCTTACATTTCCTTTGCAGGTTCACCTTTGCGCCGACCAGGACGGGCGATATGGAGGCAGCTCGAACGCACAAGGGAATCCTTAGATATTCCCCGCGATGACCATCCAACTATACTCCGGATCCGCACACAGCTTCTTCCCCTGGTCTCAGCAGGTTCCACAGTCATATTTACTTTTTATCACATTACCTGTACTTATACGCATCAACGTACTATTCAAATACAACATATGGATTCATATGACACTTATCTGCTGTTATTTCTTATTAAAATTCTTTTGTCAAGTGGCATCCGTACACCACGATATGCCTTCAAATATGCCAGGGGCTTCGTTTTACCCATAATACGGCAATAAAGTCCAAACACCTTCACGGAAGTTCGGCACCCCAAACCCATAGCATTACATGCACCAGCTCCGAGTCATGTCTTGGGTCAATAGTTGGGTTTGCCTGTCTCCCACGTTTTGGTACCTTACGTTCTGCTATATCAGCTAAGGTAGCACTGGGAGAACGACTGCGATTGTGTCCCGGTTCTTCCAGACGAGCACCTCAGTAGAGAAAGCCGAAAACTGACTGTCATGATACGGCGAGAGCTGGTCAGCTGTTCGAGAGGTTGTAAAATCTTTAAGGATTTCTCCCGCATAATGCCATAACCAACGCAGCGTGCGATGGATCGGTTTTTTCTTCCGATCAGGTGCTTATAGAGCCCCTCGTGCGGTCTTTAGAACACCAGGGGCTGCGCCTACCTTCCTAAAGCTCCTATGGCTAAGTGAGAGCGATAAAGCCCTATAGTCCGATTGTCTAGTTCGTTGTGCTGAACACCTCCTTCGAAAGACCCAAAACTGGAATAAAGACTGATCAGGTCTATCCTGAACATCCCCGTACTTCTTACATGGGGGCAGAAGCCGACGACTGGCCAACTCTCAGGATTAATATATAAAACGGCCGCGCAGGAGGATAAACTTTTATATAACAGGCAATAAATAATATAAATGACCTTGTTCGGACATTACAAAGGACAACATGATTTGCATTCATGGAAATATAATGTCCTTGGTACATAGCTCCGCTGCAAGGCAGGGTCCTTTCAGGACACTCTCATAATATAATTCGGGCTTGCGGTGCTCCTTCCCCTCTGGTGGTCCTTCGGTCATCAGCTTTTCAGCATCCATCTTCCCCCAGTGCACCTTTGCCTGGGCGAAGGCCATTCGCGCACCCTCTCTACAGACCGACCGCTTGATGACATCAAGTCGAGGGCAGGCACTCACAAGCCGCTTCACGAGCCCGAAGTAGCTGCTTGGAATCGGCTCGGCGGCCCATAGCCGGATAATCAGATCCTTCATGGCTAGTTCTGCCGCCTTATGCAGTTCGATCAGCTGTTTCAGTTGATCGACAAAAGGTACCGGATAATTCGGTGCCAAATACTGCAAACATAAGAGCTGACCCGCAGTGTTCCTTTCTTCGGCTCGTTAGAATTGGGAGGCATCCGATATGCTGCGGGGCAGCTCGGCAAATACCCCTGAGAAATCCGATTTCAAAATTAGAAACATAATTTTCTCCTCAAATACTTGCTTTCCATGGAAAAATCATTACTCGCCGCGATCTTCCTCGCCTCTTGGATCCCCTGCAGGGCGCTTTGGGTTTCCCCCGGGCATCGCTCGTGGCCTGATGCGCCTTGGTGAGTTCGGATTCTTTCTCCGTTAAACTCTTCTCCAAGGTCTCGCATTTCTTTACGGCCTCTTGCAGCTCCTGCTCAGCTTTAATAACCCTGGCCTCGTGCTTCTCACGAAGAGCCTGCTCTGTGGTTGCCTTTTTCTCGGCCTCCGCCACAACCTTCTTAAGAGCCTCGACTTCGGTCATCATCCCTAGCGCAAATCATGAAACATATTTCATCATACTGAAAATTCATTCGCAATAAACACGAACAAGACTTGCGCATACCTTGTTTATCTCCCAACTGCATTTTCAACTGGCCAAGTTCTTCTTTGGCCCACTCCAGACTTTGATTCAGTCCAGAGAACTCCGCAGTATGAGAGGCAGTAGCCGCTACAGACGCCTGCTTATAACAGAAGAGAAATAGATGTAATCCAATGAGTCTTCCTGCGAACATAAATTTGATCCTCTGTCCGGTTCTTTCTTTCACCGAACAGTGTATCAGGGGCTACTATCCATACCATGACACTCTTCGAAACCTCATAAAACATACCTCAAAACCTTTTATAAGGCTGATACAGGCTTCATTCAGTCCACTCTCAACAGACTGAATCTTCTCAATCACCGCACCCATGAGGGCACGGTGTTCATCGACGATGGAGGCGCTCTTCAGCGCCACCAACAAAGCATCCAACACCTCTGGTTGGATAGAGGTTGCCGGGGGAACAGGCATGCCCCCTCCAGCTGAGAGAGGCTGCCTGCTTGATTCTGGAGCCGTATTGGCCTCTATAGGATCTAGAAGTGGGTGTGTCTAGAGGGGGGGGGTGATTAGACACTTAGTACTAAAGTTACAGTTTTTAAGCCTTTTTGGTTTGAGTGAAGTTTTAGGCACAATTTCAACATACACAATACATATCAAGCAAGCATGCAAAGAGTATATAGGCAGCGGAAAGTAAAGCATGCAACTTGCAAGAATGTAAAGGGAAGGGTTTGGAGAACTCAAACGCAATTGGAGACACGGATGTTTTTCCCGTGGTTCGGATAGGTGGTGCTATCCTACATCCACGTTGATGGAGACTTCAACCCACGAAGGGTAATGGTTGCGCGAGTCCACGGAGGGCTCCACCCACGAAGGGTCCACGAAGAAGCAACCTTGTCTATCCCACCATGGCCATCGCCCACGAAGGACTTGCCTCACTAGCGGTAGATCTTCACGAAGTAGGCGATCTCCTTGCCCTTACAAACTCCTTGGTTCAACTCCACAATCTTGTCGGAGGCTCCCAAGTGACACCTAGCCAATCTAGGAGACACCACTCTCCAAGAAGTAACAAATGGTGTGTTGATGATGAACTCCTTGCTCTTGTGCTTCAAATGATAGTCTCCCCAACACTCAACTCTCTCTCACAGGATTTGGATTTGGTAGAAAGAAGATTTGAGTGGAAAGCAACTTGGGAAGGCTAGAGATCAAGATTCATATGGTAGGAATGGAATATCTTGGCCTCAACACAAGGGTAGGTGGATCTCTCTCAGAACATGTAGGTTGGAAGTGTAGATGTGTTCTGATGGCTCTCTCCACGAATGAAGAGGAGGTGGAGGGGTATATATAGCCTCCACTTAAAATCCAACCGTTACACACAATTTACCAATCTCAGTGGGACCGAATCAACAAACTCGGTCGGACCGAAAAGGTAAATCTAGTGACCGTTAGAGATTTTCGGTGGGACTGACATGCATCTCGGTAGGACCGATATGGTTAGGGTTTGGGCATAACGTAATCTCGGTGAGACCAATTACACAAACTCGGTGAGACCGATTTGGTAATTAGCTAACCAGAGAGTTGGTCAGGCAAACTCGGTGGGACTGATTACTAAACTCGGTTAGACCGATTTTTGTAATGAGTTACCCAGAGAGTTTGCATTGTAATCTCGGTAGTACCGATTGCCTAAACTCGGTGAGACCGATTTGGACAATGGACATACACAGTGAGATTTCAATCCCATCTCGGTGAGACCGAGATCCCTATCGGTAGAACCGATTTGCTAGGGTTTGGCAGTGGCTTATGACATATGAAACTCGGTGGCGCCGGATAGAAAGAATCGGTATGACCGAGTTGGGCTTAGGGTTTAGGTCATTTGTGGAAGTGGGAAAGTAGCTGAGGGTTTTGGAGCATATCATTAAGCACATAAAGCAAAGGGCTCATTAAGCAACACCTCATCCCTCCTTGATAGTATTGGCTTTTCCTATGGACTCAATGTGATCTTGGATCACTAAAATGTAAAATGAAGAGTCTTGAGCTTGAAGCTTTAGCCAATCCTTTGTCCGTAGCATCTTGAAGGAGTTCCCACAACCTTTAGTCCATGCCACTCCATTGTTGAACTTATCTGAAATATACTAGATAAAAACGTTAGTCCAACAAGAGATATGTTGACATTAATTACCAAAACCACCTGAGGAGCACTTGTGCTTTCAATCTCCCCCTTTTTGGTAATTGATGGCAACATACATCAAAGCTTTAGATTAAGATAAAAGGAATAGCAAGTAAAGCTTTGGAAGAACATGTAACAAACATAGGCTCCCCCTACATGTATGCAATCATGTGAATATAACATGTGGAAGCATGTGAGAGCATAGTCATGACAGAGTAGGCAATGCATTACATGTATCTTGGCCATATGCATCGGTGCAAAAGATTATTAAGAGAAATACCTTCATGCTTGTGAGTCCTTCTTGCAAACAGTATGTACAAAAGCAAGAATTCCTCATACTCATGATTCTGATGCATATACTTACCTTGTAGTCTTGAGTTGGCTTAGGATGGAATGAACCTGCATAAACAAGGTTAGATAACACAGGTACATCCACTAGCCAGAGCAAACCAGCGAAAACCACAAGAATGCCAAGACTGGGATGACATGTAGAGAGTGAGTACAAGGTACCACATTAGATTAGACATGTCCCCAAGAGTAAAGATATGCAATGAATTTGAATGATTTCTTTCCCTTAGATGTCTTGCTCCCCTGACTTTGACATGGGATATTTGGAGAAGATAGGGAACAGAAATTTAGAGCTGAAATATAAGAATGAATAGAACATAATGCAAATGAGCACATATGAGCATGTCTTTCCCCCAAAAAGACATGTGGCGTCTCTCTTCTTGAATATCAAGCATCTGGGATCCTTGAGTGTTCTCTCCCCCTGGAGATCTCTTTCTCCCTTGAAGATGATAAGCTTTGATGTGATCTCTCTCCCCCCTTTGACATCAATTTCCAAGAAGGTTTTTCTGGATTCTGTCGAATGGGTTTGGTCCTTGAGTTTCAGCAAAAAGCAATGAATAAAACTATGATGCTTGTAGAGGATAAGATTCATCGAGTGGAGCTGGATCAGAAGAAATATAGAATAAGTGGCAAACTGTTTTTCCTGTTGCGAATTCGGTGGCACCGAGTGGTAGGTTTTGGTGGTACCGAAAGGATCCGGTTGGACCGAAAACTACAATCCGGTGAAACCGAGTTCATTATAGAGAAAACATTTGTCACCTCAGCTCACTAGTCAGATAGGATCTCACAAGGATTTGCAATGAATTAACTGAAAGATTTGCAAAGAATTTGATGCAGAACAAGAATCAAAGAAAATGGAAGTTCTAGATGAAGTTTTTCTTTGTTTTGTTTGAAAAAGAGGGAAACAAATATGCAAGGGACAAATGCAATAACACAGAAAAGAACACAAGAGAACTTCATCTAGAATTGGGCGGTGACAAAGTCACCTATGTTAGAGTATATTGACTTAGGAGTCAAGTGAGAACACTTGATCATGGGTCATACTCATCATTTAAGCTCAAAATGGGGTTACCATTTTTCGTTTAAGCATTTTGATGTATTCACATCTTGTTGAGTTGCTTTGACTCATGACTTGGAGTAAAGCTTCTCTAAGATGGAATATCATACCTTGGGTGGTGGTGTGGGTCTTGCTCATGTAGTTGAACTTGTGTGGGTGCTCGAAGTTGATGTAGCTCATCATGAGTTGGGAGCACCCCTTGGAATTTGAGTTCATCTTCCTACATGGGTTAGCTCAACATAGAATTTGTCAAAGGATATGTTTGAGTGGTTTCGTGCTTCCTTGTCTTCAACCACGGTCGTGTAGAGACTTGGTGATGTAGAGATTGCTCAAGATGTGAGAGAGTTGCAATCTCATAGAAATAGATTCATCCAAGTACCTACATGGGTTAGATAACATGCAAGATGCAAATATATCCAAGACATAAGATAGTCATCATAAGAGATATATCAAGGATTAGACATAAGCTCATGTCTTGCATGTATCCAATAGAGTTTTTACTCCAAGTTTGAAGCATCAATGATGTTCAATTCTCCTCTCAACCTGCAAAATACTTTCTCATCAAGTGGTTTAGTGAATATATCCACTAATTGCTTATCGGTGCGAACATGTTTAAGATCAATGTCACCCTTTGCAACATGGTCTCGAATGAAATGATGACGAACTTCAATATGCTTAGTTCGAGAATGTTGCACAGGATTATGACCAATTTTGATAGCACTTTCATTGTCACAAAACAATGAAACATGTTTCACATAGACTCCATAATCTTTAAGAGTTTGGGTCATCCAAAGTAATTGAGCACAACATGAACCAGCGGCAATGTATTCCGCTTCGGCGGTGGATAAGGATACCGAGTTTTGTTTCTTGGAGGACCAAGACACAAGAGATCTACCAAGAAATTGACACATACCCGAAGTGGACTTTCTATCAACCTTGTCTCCGGCATAACCCGAGTCGGAATACCCAACAAGATCGAAAGAGGACCTCTTAGGATACCAAATGCCAAAATTTGGTGTATGGATTAAGTATCTCACTATCCTTTTCACGGCCTTAAGATGACATTCTTTAGGAGCAGCTTGATATCGTGCACACATGCACACACTTAGCATAATGTCGGGACGAGAGGCACATAGGTATAACAGTGAACCAATCATAGAGCGATAAACCTTTTGATCAACCGGTTCACCATCTTTGGTCAAATCATTATGTCCACTAGTAGGCATGGGTGTAGACATACCTTTGCATTCTTGCATATTGAACTTCTTGAATAAGTCTTTGGTGTACTTCGTTTGAGAGATAAATGTGCCTTCCTTAGTTTGCTTGATTTGCAAACCGAGAAAGAATTTGAGTTCACTCATCATATACATCTCAAACTTCTTTGACATTAGCTGTCCAAACTTCTCACTAAAAAGATGGTTAGTAGAACCAAATATGATATCATCAACATAAATTTGGCATACAAATAGTTCTCCATTAACCCTTTTAGTAAAAAGTGTGGAATCAATTTTTCCAATTTCAAAACCACTTGCAATAAGGAACTTGGTCAAGCATTTATACCAAGCTCTAGGAGCTTGTTTAAGACCATAAAGGGCTTTGTGAAGTTTGTAAACATGATTAGGTTTCTTAGGATTGACAAAGCCGGGAGGTTGTTTGACATAAACTTCCTCCTCTATTTCACCATTTAGAAAAGCACTTTTAATGTCCATTTGGTACAAGGTGATATTATGGTGATTAGCAAAGGCAAGTAAGTTGCGAATGGACTCAAGTCTAGTAACGGGAGCATATGTCTCACCATAGTCCATACCTTCGACTTGTGTGTACCCTTGCGCGACGAGACGTGCTTTGTTGCGAACCACTTGTCCATCTTCATCTTGCTTATTGCGAAACACCCATTTGGTACCAATGATGTTGTGGTTGTTGTCGGGCTTCTCAACCAATGTCCAAACTTGGTTTCTCTCAAAGTTGTGTAGCTCTTCATGCATAGCGTTTATCCAATCCGGATCTTCCAATGCTTCTTCGACCTTCATAGGTTCAATTCTAGAGATGAATGAATAGTTTTCACAAAAGTTAGCTAAACGAGTTTTAGAGCGAGTGATTCTCCCGGTTTGAATATCCTTGTAAATTTGCTCGACGGGATGATCTTTGGCAATTCTTGCTCGAACTCGTGAAAGCTTTTGCTTGGGTCTTCGTTGAACTTCTTCTTCATCTTGTTCTTCTTCTTGGCCTTCTTCATTGTTGGCGTTGTCGTTCTCTTGTCGTGGTGGAGAAGGAAGTTGTTGATGTTCGTCTTGATGCATTTCCTCGTTTCCTTCATCTTGGTGTGTCCCACTTGTGGATGCCTCCGTGTCGATTCTTGGTTCACCTTGTCGTGAAGTAGAAGCTTCCACTTGGACGGACGAGGTATTCTCCTTCACCTCCGTTGGACGAATTTTGCCAATAGACAAGTCTTGGATTGCTTCCGAAGGGTCTTTATCTCCTACATCAATTGGCAATTGCTCTACTTGCGAGCCATTAGATTCATCAAACTTCACATCTACCATTTCTTCAACCTTTCGGGTGAAATTGTTGTAGACACGGTAAGTGTGAGAGTTTGAGCCATAACCAAGTAGGAAACCTTCATGAGATTTAGGAGCAAACTTTGAACGACGATGCTTATCTAGAATGTAGCACTTTGAGCCAAATACTCGAAAGTATCCGAATTGGGGTTTGTTACCGGTGAGGAGCTCATATGCCGTCTTGCCGAGTAGCTTGTGAAGATACAAGCGATTTGTTGCATGACAAGCCGTCTCAACCGCTTCTGCCCAGAAGTGCTTCAGCGTCTTGTACTCATCAAGCATCGTTCTCGCCATTTCGATGAGCGTCCGGTTCTTCCTCTCAACAACTCCATTTTGTTGAGGTGTGTACGTAGCCGAGAACTCATGTGAAATCCCTTCTTCGTCAACAAAGGTATCCACATTTGCGTTCTTGAACTCCGTTCCGTTGTCACTCCAAACCTTCTTGATCTTTACGTCAAACTGATTTTGGGCCTTCCTAGCGAAGTTTTTGAAGATCTTTTGGACCTGCGATTTATCATCAAGAAAGAACACCCACGTAAATCTTGAAAAATCATCAACTATAACTAGACCAAAAGAATTTCCACCGAGACTCTTGTAGGCATTGGGACCAAAAAGATCCATATGTAGTAGCTCGAGTGGCCTCCTTGTGGTCATGATGTTCTTCACGGGATGCCTTCCTCCAACTTATTTACCTGCTGGACAAGCACTGTAAAGTCTATCCTTATCAAATATGACATCGTTAACTCCAAGGATATGATTTCCTTTAATAAGCTTGTCAAGGTTTCTCATGCCAACATGACCTAGTCGTCTATGCCACAACCAACCTTTTGAGGATTTAGAAATGAAGCAAGTTTTAGGTTGTGCCTTTTTAGAGAAATCGACAATATAAAGGTCACCTCTACATATACCGGTAAAGACCATTTTATGATTATCTCGATGAAACACTTAGCAATCTACCTCAGTAAATAGGACATTCAAACCGAAATCAGCAAGTCTAGATACTGAAAGTAAGTTGTAGCCAAGGGATTCAACAAGCATGACATTTTGAATGGAGCTATCGTGTGAGATGGCCACCTTACCAAGGCCAACCACCTTACCCTTTGAATTATCACCAAAGGTGACATACTTTCGAGGGCCGTCATTTTCAGCAAGCTCACGGAACATCTCTTCGTCTCCGGTCATATGATCGGTACATCCACTGTCGAGAACCCATTCCTTTCCTCCTGACACATATCCTCGAAGGTTTGCCATAAGACCAAAGTGTCTCATTGCATCATCGATATCGAAGTCACTATCATTATTCTCATCGTAGTATCCATGTTCAACATGATCTTGTGATTCATCATTTCCTAGAGAAAGTGATTCATTAGATAAAAGATCATCAAAGTGGTCACTTTTATGAATTCTTATAGCTTCGAATATAATATCACTAATGATTCCAACATTTCCTTTAGCATGCATGAGATTAGTAAGCTCAAATAGACAATCACCAAAACTAGGATCAGTAGAGTTCATTTTACTCATGGCAATAAATTTATGGAGAATTTCATCCAAGTTTTTCAAGGAATAATTGGGAAATCATTCCTCAAGAAATTTCCATATAGTATAGGCGCCCTTAAGAGTAGGTAAACTAGCAATCAAGTATTTGGGCAATCCTCTAATGATGAGCTCAATGGTTCTAAGATTGCAAACCATGTCAATATCTTCATCTAGAGTGGGATGCATAGGATCCACATGAGGAGCACAAGGACTAGCAATATACTTGTTCAAATGATATTGATTGAAAATCACAAGCATCTCATTTTTTCATTCATGAAAATACTCTCCATCAAGAATAGGCACTCTATGTCTAAGACTCCCTAAAGTAGACACATCCATCTTCCTCCAATGGTGATTAAACCAAGTCAATGGAGACCAATGCTCTGATACCACTGGTAGGATCTAGAAGTGGGTGTGTCTAGAGGGGGGGTGATTAGACACTTAGTACTAAAGTTGCAGTTTTTAAGCCTTTTTGGTTTGAGTGAAGTTTTAGGCACAATTTCAACATACACAATACATATCAAGCAAGCATGCAAAGAGTATATAGGCAGCGGAAAGTAAAGCATGCAACTTGCAAGAATGTAAAGGGAAGGGTTTGGAGAACTCAAACGCAATTGGAGACACGGATGTTTTTCCCATGGTTCAACTCCACAATCTTGTCGGAGGCTCCCAAGTGACACCTAGCAAATCTAGGAGACACCACTCTCCAAGAAGTAACAAATGGTGTGTTGATGATGAACTCCTTGCTCTTGTGCTTCAAATGATAGTCTCCCCAACACTCAACTCTCTCTCACAGGATTTGGATTTGGTGGAAAAAAGATTTGAGTGGAAAGCAACTTGGGGAAGGCTAGAGATCAAGATTCATATGGTAGGAATGGAATATCTTGGCCTCAACACAAGGGTAGGTGGTTCTCTCTCAGAACATATGAGTTGGAAGTGTAGATGTGTTCTGATGGCTCTCTCTCCGAGTGAAGAGGAGGTGGAGGGGTATATATAGCGTCCACACAAAATCCAACTGCTACACACAATTTACCAATCTCGGTGGGACCGAATCAACAAACTCGGTCGGACCGAAATAGTAAACCTAGTGACCGTTAGAGATTTTCGGTGGAACTGATATGCAACTCGGTAGGACCGATATGGTTAGGGTTAGGGCATAACGTAATCTCGGTGAGACCGATTACACAAACTCGGTGAGACCGATTTTGGTAATTAGCTAACCAGAGAGTTGGTCAGGCAAACTCGGTGGGACCGATTACTAAACTCGGTTAGACCGATTTTGGTAATGAGTTACCCAGAGAGTTTGCATTGTAATCTTGGTAGTACCGATTGCCTAAACTCGGTGAGACCGATTTGGAAAATGGACATACACAGTGAGATTTCAATCCCATCTCGGTGAGACCGAGATCCCTATCGGTAGAACCGATTTGCTAGGGTTTGGCAGTGGCTTATGACATATGAAACTCGGTGGCGCCGGATAGAAAGAATCGGTATGACCGAGTTTGGCTTAGGGTTTAGGTCATTTGTGGAAGTGGGAAAGTAGCTGAGGGTTTTGGAGCATATCATTAAGCACATAAAGCAAAGGGCTCATTAAGCAACACCTCATCCCTCCTTGATAGTATTGGCTTTTCCTATGGACTCAATGTGATCTTGGATCACTAAAATGTAAAATGAAGAGTCTTGAGCTTGAAGCTTTAGCCAATCCTTTGTCCGTAGCATCTTGAAGGAGTTCCCACAACCTTTAGTCCATGCCACTCCATTGTTGAACTTATCTGAAATATACTAGATAAAAACGTTAGTCCAACAAGAGATATGTTGACATTAATTACCAAAACCACCTGAGGAGCACTTGTGCTTTCAGTCTCAAAATTGCATCCGGCTGGGAGCCGAATTCAAGATGGCCCCCGCCGTCAGCTCCCATGGGAATTTTCTCCTCCATGTGTCCGGCCCCTGAAGTTTGTCCTCCAGGCGCCGCCTTCACGGCCTTTTCCTCTCCTCCTTGGTCGGGGTACCTCTAGGACAAAGCCTCGGTGTTATTCACCTGTTTGGAGGAAGGGGCCTTCGGGGGCGTCCCGCTCTCCATAGCATCCGAGCTCAGCAAATCCTCTGATGAGGATTGTTTGGTACGGGACCTCGCCGGACTACAAAAAATATGGCTCAGGTTAAAATATTATGCCATCATGAGTCTGGACGCATAAACGTACTCGTATTCAATATACTCATGAATTCACCAGGGGCTGGGCCCTGGGATCCCATGCCGGACCGCTGTCGGCGGCGGCAATGGACTCCTCCGGAAGAGGAGCTTTTCCACTTTTAGGCGACTCAGCCTCCAAGTGTGCGGAGGCCGTCCTCTTCTTTCTTACCCCGCAGGGGATTCATCTTCCTCCTCCTCCTCGTCCTCTTCGGAGGCGGAATGGGCATCAGAGCTTTCGGATATTGTGTCCAAAGTGCCGCGGCGACGAATGCCGCCCCGGGTCTTTTTGGCCTCCTTCTCGTCCGTCTTCTTCGGCACCTTGTAAGGCGTCGGGACCAGCATCTTCGTCAGAAGTGGGACGGCCAGTTCTTCGGGCAGCAGAGCCAGACAATGGATCCCCTCCGCCTTCTTCGTCCAGCCCTAGGAGAGTTGTAGAAAACACATTAAGCGCTTCCCTTGGGTTATGCGGATAAAAAGTATGATGACTTACCGAACTTGCAGGGCGGGACAGTTGGTACCCGCGGTCTTCGGTGGAGTCCGGCCATGATTTGCTGGACTTGAAAAGAACCTTCCATATGTCTTTGTGCAAGGAGCCGAAAAGTTCTCACAGGATTTGGTGCTTGGCCGGATCGAACTGCCATAGATTGCAAGTCCGGTGTTGATAAGGCAGGATCCGGCGAACTAACATCACCTGGACTACATTGACAAGTTCAATGTTCTTGTCTCCCATATCTTTGACGCGCGTCTGGAGCACCGACAATTCGTCAGACGAAGACCAGTTCAAGCCCTTCTTGACCCAGGATGTAAGCCGCAGAGGGGCACCGGATCGAAACTCGGGAGTAGCGGCCCATTCTGTGCCGCACGACTCGGTGATGTAAAACCACCGTTGTTGCCACTCCTTGATAGAATCGTTAAAGGTGCATGTTGGCCATGTGATGTTGGGCATCTTGTCTCTAATGCATGATCCCAAAACAATATTGGTAAATCGGTAAGAAACATCATAGATTGTACTATATCCAATAAAGTACGGTTATGACGTTCGGACACACCATTGTGCTCTGGTGTTCCGGGTGGCGTGAGTTGCGAAACTATTCCGCATTGTTTCAAATGTAGACCAAACTCGTAACTCAAATATTCTCCTCCACGATCAGATCGTAGAAACTTTATTTTCTTGTTAGGATGATTTTCAACTTCACTCTGAAATTCTTTGAACTTTTCAAATTTGTATTTCATTAAGTAGATATACCCATATCTGCTCAAATCATCTGTGAAGGTCAGAAAATAATGATACTTGTCACGAGCCTTAATATTCATCGGACCACATACATCAGTATGTATGATTTCCAACAAATCTGTTGCTCGCTCCATTGTTCCGGAGAACGGAGTCTTAGTCATCTTGCTCATGAGGCATGGTTCACAAGTATCAAGTGATTCATAATCAAGTGATTCCAAAATTCCATCAGCATGGAGTTTCTTCATGCGCTTTACACCAATATGACCTAAACGGCAGTGCCACAAATAAGTTGCACTATCATTATTAACTTTGCATCTTTTGGCTTCAATTTTATGAATATGTGTATTACTACGATCGAGATCCAACAAACCATTTCGTTGGTGTGTATAACCATAGAAGGTTTTATTCATGTAAACAGAACAACAATTGTTCTCTAACTTAAATGAATGACCGTATTGCAATAAACATGATCAAATCATATTCATGCTTAATGCAAACACCAAATAACACTTATTTAGGTTCAACACTAATCCCGAAAGTATAGGGAGTGTGCGATGATGATCATATCAATCTTGGAACTATTTCCAACACTCATCGTCACTTCACCCTTAACTAGTTTCTGTTCATTCTGCAACTCCCGTTTCAAGTTACTAATCTTAGCAACTGAACCAGTATCAAATACCGAGGGGTTGCTATGAACACTAGTAAAATACACATCAATAATCTGTATATCAAATATACCTTTGTTCACTTTGCCATCCTTCTTATCCGCCAATCACTTGGGGTAGTTCCGCTTCCAGTGACCAGTCCTTTTGTAGTAGAAGCACTTAGTCTCAGGCTTAGGACCAGACTTGGGCTTTTTCATTTGAGCAGCAACTTGCTTGCCGTTCTTCTTGAAGTTCTCCTTCTGCCCTTTTCTTGAAACTAGTGATCTTGTCAACCATCAACACTTGATGCTCTTTCTTGATTTCTACCTTCGTCGATTTCAGCATCACGAAGAGCTTGGGAATTGTTTCCGTTATCCCTTGCATATTATAGTTCATCACGAAGTTCTACTAACTTGGTGATGGTGACTAGAGAATTCTGTCAATCACTATCTTATCTGGAAGATTAACTCCCACTTGATTCAAGCGATTGTAGTACCCAGACAATCTGAGCACATGCTCCCTAGTTGAGCGATTCTCCTCCATCTTTTAGCTATAGAACTTGTTGGAGACTTCATCTCTCTCAACTCGGGTATTTGCTTGAAATATTAACTTCAACTCCTGGAACATCTCATATGGTCCATGACGTTCAAAACATCTTTGAAGTCCCGATTCTAAGCCGTTAAGCATGGTGCACTAAACTATTAAGTGGTCATCATATTGAGCTAGCCAAACATCCATAACGTCTGCATCTGCTCCTGCAATAGGTCTGTCACCTAGCGGTGCATCAAGGACAGAATTCTTCTGCGCAGCAATGAGGATAAACCTTAAATCACGGATCCAATCCGCATCATTGCTACTAACATTTTTCAACACAATTTTCTCTAGGAACATATCAAAATAAACACAGGGAAGCAACAATGTGAGCTATTGATCTACAACATAGATATGCTAATACTACCAGGACTAAGTTCATGATAAATTAAAGTTCAATTAATCATATTACTTAAGAACTCCCACTTAGATAGACATCCCTCTAATCTTCTAAGTGATCACGTGATCCAAATCAACTAAACCATAACCGATCATCACGTGAAATGGCTTAGTCTTCAATGGTGAACATCATTATGTTGATCATATCTACTATATGATTCACGCTCGACCTTTCGGTCTCCGTGTTCCGAGGTCATATCTTATATGCATAGCTCGTCAAGTATAACCTGAGTATTCCGCGTGTGCAACTGTTTTGCACCCGTTGTATTTGAACGTAGAGCCTATCACACCCGATCATCACGTGGTGTCTCAGCACGAAGAACTTTCGCAACGGTGCATACTCAGGGAGAACACTTCTTGATAATTAGTGAGAGATCATCTTATAATGCTACCGTCAATCAAAGCAAGATAAGATGCATAAAAGATAAACATCACATGCAATCAATATAAGTGATATGATATGGCCATCATCATCTTGTGCTTGTGATCTCCATCTCCGCAGCACTGTCATGATCACCATCGTCACCGGCGCGACACCTTGATCTCCATCGTAGCATCGTTGTCGTCTCGCCAATCTTATGCTTCTACGACTATTGCTACCGCTTAGTGATAAAGTAAAGCATTACAGGGCGATTGCATTGCATACAATAAAGCGACAACCATACGGCTCCTGCCGGTTGCCGATAACTCGGTTACAAAACATGATCATCTCATACAATATAGCATCATGTCTTGACCATATCACATCACAACATGCCCTGCAAAAACAAGTTAGACGTCCTCTACTTTGTTGGTTGCAAGTTTTACGTGGCTGCTACGGGCTTAAGCAAGAACTCATCTTACCTACGCATCAAAACCACAACGATAGTTTGACAAATAGACTCCGTTTTAACCTTCTCAAGGACCGGGTGTAGCCACACTCGGTTCAACTAAAGTTGGAGAGACAGTCTTCCGCAAGCCATCTATGTGCAAAGCACGTCGAGGGAACCGGTCTCGCGTAAGAGTACGCGTAAGGTTAGTCCGAATCGTCTCGTCCAACAATACCGCTGAACCAAAGTATGACATGCTGGTAGGCAGTATGACTTGTATGGTCCACAACTCATTTGTGTTCTACTCGTGCAAATAACATCAAACCATAAAAACCTAGGCTCTGATACCACTATTGGGGAACGTAGTAATTTCAAAATTTTCCTACGCACACGCAAGATCATGGTGATGCATAGCAACGAGGGGAGAGTATGATCTACATACCCTTGTAGATCGCAACGGAAGCGTTTGACACAACGTAGAGGAAGTAGTCGTACGTCTTCTTCCCGGTCCGACCGATCCAAGCACCGTTACTCCAGCACCTCCGAGTTCTTAGCACATGTTCAGCTCGATGATGATCCTCGGGCTCCGATCCAGCAAAGCGTCGAGGAAGAGTTCCGTCAGCACGACGGCGTGGTGACGATCTTGATGTACTACTGACGCAGGGCTTCGCCTAAGCACTGCGACAATATGACTGAGGTGGAATTTGGTGGCAGGGGGCACCGCACACAGCTAAGGAAAGATCTCTATGATCAATTGTGTGTCTAGAGGTGCCCCCTGCCTCCATATATAAAGGGGCAAAGGGGGAGGGGCGCGGCAGCCATAGGAGGAGTCCTACTCCCGCTGGGAGTAGGACTCCCCTCCAATCCTATTCCTAATAGGACTCCCCAAGTGGGGAAAGAGAGAGGGGCTGGCCGGCCACCTTCCCTAGTCCTAATAGGACTAGGGGAAGGGGGGAGGCGCGCAGCCCATGAGGGCAGCCCTTTCACCTTTCCACCAAGGCCCATGTTGGCCCATTTGGCTCCCGGGGGGTTCCGGTAACCCTCCCGGTATTCCGGTAAAATCCCGATTTCACCTGGAACACTTCCGATGTCCAAACATAGGCTTCCAATATATCAATATTTACGTCTCGACCATTTCGAGACTCCTCGTCATGTCCGTGATCACATCCGGGACTCCGAACAACCTTCGGTACATCAAAATGCATAAACTCATAATAACTGTCATCGTAATGTTAAGCGTGCGGACCCTACGGTTCGAGAACAATGTAGACATGACCGATACACATCTCCGGTCAATAACCAATAGCGGGACCTGGATGCCCATATTGGCTCCTACATATTCTACGAAGATCTTTATCGGTCAGACCGCATAACAACATACGTTGTTCCCTTTGTCATCGGTATGTTACTTGCCCGAGATTCGATCGTCAGTATCCAATACTTAGTTCAATCTCGTTACCGACAAGTCTCTTTACTCGTTCCGTAATACATCATCCCGCAACTAACTCATTAGTTGCAATGCTTGCAAGGCTTAAGTGATGTGCATTACCGAGAGGGCCCAGAGATACCTCTCCGACAATCGGAGTGACAAATCCTAATCTCGAAATACGCCAACCCAACATCTACCTTTGGTGACACCTGTAGTACTCCTTTATAATCACCCAGTTACGTTGTGACGTTTGGTAGCACCCAAAGTGTTCCTCCGGCAAACGGGAGTTGCATAATCTCATAGTCATAGGAACATGTATAAGTCATGGATAAAAGCAATAGCAACATACTAAACGATCGGGTGCTAAGCTAATGGAATGGGTCATGTCAATCAGATCATTCAACTAATGATGTGACCTCATTAATCAAATAGCAACTCCTTTTTCATGGTTAGGAAACATAACCATCTTTGATTAATGAGCTAGTCAAGTAGAGGCATACTAGTGACACTCTGTTTGTCTATGTATTCACACATGTATTATGTTTCCTGTTAATACAATTCTAGCATGAATAATAAACATTTATCATGAATTAAGGAAATAAATAATAACTTTATTATTGCCTCTAGGGCATATTTCCTTCAGTCTCCCACTTGCACTAGAGTCAATAATCTAGTTCACATCGCCATGTGATTTACCAGCAATATTTCACATCACCATGTGATTAACACCCATAGTTCACATCGATATGTGACCAACACTCAAAGGGTTTACTAGAGTCACTAATCTAGTTCACATCGCTATGTGATTAACACCCAAAGAGTACTAAGGTGTGATCATGTTTTGCTTGTGAGATAATTTTAGTCCACGGGTCTGTCACATTCAGATCTGTAAGTATTTTGCAAATTTCTATGTCAACAATACTCTGCACGGAGCTACTCTAGCTAATTGCTCCCACTTTCAATATGTATCCAGATTGAGACTTAGAGTCATCTAGATCAGTGTCAAAACTTGCATCGACGTAACCCTTTACGACGAACCTTTTGTCACCTCCATAATCGAGAAACATATCCTTATTCCACTAAGGATAATTTTGACCGCTGTCCAGTGATCTACTCCTAGATCACTATTGTACTCCCTTGCCAAACTCAGTGGTAGGGTATGCAATAGATCTGGTACACAACATGGCATACTTTATAGAACCTATGGCTGAGGCATAGGGAATGACTTTCATTCTCTTTCTATCTTCTGCCGTGGTCGGGCTTTGAGTCTTACTCAATTTCACACCTTGTAACACAGGCAAGAACTCTTTCTTTGACTGTTCCATTTTGAACTACTTCAAAATCTTGTCAAGGTATGTACTCATTGAAAAAACTTATCAAGCGTCTTGATCTATCTCTATAGATTTTGATGCTCAATATGTAAGCAGCTTCATCGAGGTCTTTCTTTGAAAAACTCCTTTCAAACACTCCTTTATGCTTTGCAGAATAATTCTACATTATTTCCGATCAACAATATGTCATTCACATATACTTATCAGAAATGCTATAGTGCTCCCACTCACTTTCTTGTAAATACAGGATTCACTGCAAGTCTGTATAAAACTATATGCTTTGATCAACTTACCAAAGTGTATATTCCAACTCCGAGATGCTTGCACCAGTCCATAGATGGATCGCTGGAGCTTGCATATTTTGTTAGCACCTTTAGGATTGACAAAACCTTCTGGCTGCATCATATACAACTCTTCTTTAATAAATCTATTAAGGAATGCAGTTTTGTTTATCCATTTGCCAGATTTCATAAAATGCGGCAATTGCTAATATGATTCGGACAGACTTAAGCATAGATACGAGTGAGAAACTCTCATCGTAGTCAACACTTTGAACTTGTCGAAAACCTTTTGCGACAATTCTAGCTTTGTAGATAGTAACACTACTATCAGCGTCCGTCTTCCTCTTGAAGATCCATTTATATTCTATGGCTTGCCGATCACCGGGCAAATCCATCAAAGTCCATACTTTTGTTCTCATACATGGATCATATCTCAGATTTCATGGCCTCAAACCATTTCGCGGAATCTGGGCTCATCATCGCTTCCTCATAGTTCGCAAGTTCATCATGGTCTAGTAACATGACTTCCAGAACAGGATTACCGTACCACTCTGGTGCGGATCTCACTTTGGTTTACTTATGAGATTCAGTAGTAACTTGATCTTGAAGTTACATGATCATTATCATTAGCTTCCTTACTAATTGGTGTAGTAGTCACAAGAATAGATTTCTGTGATGAACTACTTTCCAATAAGGGAGAAGGTACAATTACCTCATCAAGTTTTCTACTTTCCTCCCAATCACTTCTTTCGAGAGAAACTCCTTCTCTAGAAAGTATCCATTCTCAGCAACGAATGTCTTGCCTTCGGATCTGAGATAGAAGGTGTACCCAACTGTCTCCTTTGGGTATCCTATGAAGACATATTTCTCCGATTTGGGTTTGAGGTTATCAGGATGAAACTTTTTCACATAAGCATCACAATCCCAAACTTTAAGAAACGACAACTTTGGTTTCTTGCTAAACCACTGTTCAGATTGTGTCGTCTCAACGGACTTAGATGGTGCCCTTTTAAACGTGAATGCAACTGTCTCTAATGCATGATCCCAAAACGATATTGGTAAATCGGTAAGAAACATCATAGATTGTACTATATCCAATAAAGTACGGTTATGACGTTCGGACACACCATTGTGCTGTGGTGTTCCGGGTGGCGTGAGTTGCGAAACTATTCCGCATTGTTTCAAATGTAGACCAAACTCGTAACTCAAATATTCTCCTCCACGATCAGATCGTAGAAACTTTATTTTCTTGTTAGGATGATTTTCAACTTCACTCTGAAATTCTTTGAACTTTTCAAATGTTTCAGACTTGTGTTTCATTAAGTAGATATACCCATATCTGCTCAAATCATCTGTGAAGGTCAGAAAATAATGATACTTGTCACGAGCCTTAATATTCATCGGACCACATACATCAGTATGTATGATTTCCAACAAATCTGTTGCTCGCTCCATTGTTCCGGAGAACGGAGTCTTAGTCATCTTGCTCATGAGGCATGGTTCACAAGTATCAAGTGATTCATAATCAAGTGATTCCAAAATTCCATCAGCATGGAGTTTCTTCATGCGCTTTACACCAATATGACATAAACGGCAGTGCCACAAATAAGTTGCACTATCATTATTAACTTTGCATCTTTTGGCTTCAATTTTATGAATATGTGTATTACTACGATCGAGATCCAACAAACCATTTCGTTGGTGTGTATAACCATAGAAGGTTTTATTCATGTAAACAGAACAACAATTGTTCTCTAACTTAAATGAATGACCGTATTGCAATAAACATGATCAAATCATATTCATGCTTAACGCAAACACCAAATAACACTTATTTAGGTTCAACACTAATCCCGAAAGTATAGGGAGTGTGCGATGATGATCATATCAATCTTGGAACTATTTCCAACACTCATCGTCACTTCACCCTTAACTAGTTTCTGTTCATTCTGCAACTCCCGTTTCGAGTTACTAATCTTAGCAACTGAACCAGTATCAAATACCGAGGGGTTGCTATGAACACTAGTAAAATACACATCAATAATCTGTATATCAAATATACCTTTGTTCACTTTGCCATCCTTCTTATCCGCCAATCACTTGGGGTAGTTCCGCTTCCAGTGACCAGTCCTTTTGTAGTAGAAGCACTTAGTCTCAGGCTTAGGACCAGACTTGGGCTTTTTTCATTTGAGCAGCAACTTGCTTGCCGTTCTTCTTGAAGTTCTCCTTCTGCCCTTTTCTTGAAACTAGTGATCTTGTCAACCATCAACACTTGATGCTCTTTCTTGATTTCTACCTTCGTCGATTTCAGCATCACGAAGAGCTTGGGAATTGTTTCCGTTATCCCTTGCATATTATAGTTCATCACGAAGTTCTACTAACTTGGTGATGGTGACTAGAGAATTCTGTCAATCACTATCTTATCTGGAAGATTAACTCCCACTTGATTCAAGCGATTGTAGTACCCAGACAATCTGAGCACATGCTCCCTAGTTGAGCGATTCTCCTGCATCTTTTAGCTATAGAACTTGTTGGAGACTTCATCTCTCTCAACTCGGGTATTTGCTTGAAATATTAACTTCAACTCCTGGAACATCTCATATGGTCCATGACGTTCAAAACGTCTTTGAAGTCCCGATTCTAAGCCGTTAAGCATGGTGCACTAAACTATTAAGTGGTCATCATATTGAGCTAGCCAAACGTCCATAACGTCTGCATCTGCTCCTGCAATAGGTCTGTCACCTAGCGGTGCATCAAGGACAGAATTCTTCTGCGCATCAATGAGGATAAACCTTAAATCACGGATCCAATCCACATCATTGCTACTAACATTTTTCAACACAATTTTCTCTAGGAACATATCAAAATAAACACAGGGAAGCAACAATGCGAGCTATTGATCTACAACATAGATATGCTAATACTACCAGGACTAAGTTCATGATAAATTAAAGTTCAATTAATCATATTACTTAAGAACTCCCACTTAGATAGACATCCCTCTAATCTTCTAAGTGATCACGTGATCCAAATCAACTAAACCATAACCGATCATCACGTGAAATGGCTTAGTCTTCAATGGTGAACATCATTATGTTGATCATATCTACTATATGATTCACGCTCGACCTTTCGGTCTCCGTGTTCCGAGGTCATATCTTATATGCATAGCTCGTCAAGTATAACCTGAGTATTCCGCGTGTGCAACTGTTTTGCACCCGTTGTATTTGAACGTAGAGCCTATCACACCCGATCATCACGTGGTGTCTCAGCACGAAGAACTTTCGCAACGGTGCATACTCAGGGAGAACACTTCTTGATAATTAGTGAGAGATCATCTTATAATGCTACCGTCAATCAAAGCAAGATAAGATGCATAAAAGATAAACATCACATGCAATCAATATAAGTGATATGATATGGCCATCATCATCTTGTGCTTGTGATCTCCATCTCCGCAGCACTGTCATGATCACCATCGTCACCGGCGCGACACCTTGATCTCCATCGTAGCATCGTTGTCGTCTCGCCAATCTTATGCTTCTACGACTATTGCTACCGCTTAGTGATAAGGTAAAGCATTACAGGGCGATTGCATTGCATACAATAAAGCGACAACCATACGGCTCCTGCCGGTTGCCGATAACTCGGTTACAAAACATGATCATCTCATACAATATAGCATCATTTCTTGACCATATCACATCACAACATGCCCTGCAAAAACAAGTTAGACGTCCTCTACTTTGTTTGTTGCAAGTTTTACGTGGCTGCTACGGGCTTAAGCAAGAACTCATCTTACCTACGCATCAAAACCACAACGATAGTTTGTCAAATAGACTCCGTTTTAACCTTCTCAAGGACCGGGCGTAGCCACACTCGGTTCAACTAAAGTTGGAGAGACAGTCTTCCGCAAGCCATCTATGTGCAAAGCACGTCGAGGGAACCGGTCTCGCGTAAGAGTACGCGTAAGGTTAGTCCGGATCGTCTCGTCCAACAATACCGCTGAACCAAAGTATGACATGCTGGTAGGCAGTATGACTTGTATCGTCCACAACTCATTTGTGTTCTACTCGTGCAAATAACATCAAACCATAAAAACCTAGGCTCTGATACCACTGTTGGGGAACGTAGTAATTTCAAAATTTTCCTACGCACACGCAAGATCATGGTGATGCATAGCAACGAGGGGAGATTATGATCTACGTACCCTTGTAGATCGCAACGGAAGCGTTTGACACAACGTAGAGGAAGTAGTCGTACGTCTTCTTCCCGGTCCGACCGATCCAAGCACCGTTACTCCGGCACCTCCGAGTTCTTAGCACACGTTCAGCTCGATGATGATCCTCGGGCTCCGATCCAGCAAAGCGTCGAGGAAGAGTTCCGTCAGCACGACGGCGTGGTGACGATCTTGATGTACTACTGACGCAGGGCTTCGCCTAAGCACTGCGACAATATGACCGAGGTGGAATTTGGTGGCAGGGGGCACCGCACACGGCTAAGGAAAGATCTCAATGATCAATTGTGTGTCTAGAGGTGCCCCCTGCCCCCGTATATAAAGGGGCAAAGGGGGAGGGGCGCGGCAGCCATAGGAGGAGTCCTACTCCCGCTGGGAGTAGGACTCCCCTCCAATCCTATTCCTAATAGGACTCCCCAAGTGGGGAAAGAGAGAGGGGCTGGCCGGCCACCTTCCCTAGTCCTAATAGGACTAGGGGAAGGGGGGAGGCGTGCTGCCCATGAGGGCAGCCCTTTCACCTTTCCACCAAGGCCCATGTTGGCCCATTTGGCTCCCGGGGGGTTCCGGTAACCCTCCCGGTATTCCGGTAAAATCCCGATTTCACCTGGAACACTTCCGATGTCCAAACATAGGCTTCCAATATATCAATATTTACGTCTCGACCATTTCAAGACTCCTCGTCATGTCCGTGATCACATCCGGGACTCCTAACAACCTTCGGTACATCAAAATGCATAAACTCATAATAACTGTCATCGTAACGTTAAGCGTGCGGACCCTACGGTTCGAGAACAATGTAGACATGACCGATACACATCTCCGGTCAATAACCAATAGCGGGACCTGGATGCCCATATTGGCTCCTACATATTCTACGAAGATCTTTATCGGTCAGACCGCATAACAACATACGTTGTTCCCTTTGTCATCGGTATGTTACTTGCCCGAGATTCGATCGTCAGTATCCAATACTTAGTTCAATCTCGTTACCGACAAGTCTCTTTACTCGTTCCGTAATACATCATCCCGCAACTAACTCATTAGTTGCAATGCTTGCAAGGCTTAAGTGATGTGCATTACCGAGAGGGCCCAGAGATACCTCTCCGACAATCGGAGTGACAAATCCTAATCTCGAAATACGCCAACCCAACATCTACCTTTGGTGACACCTGTAGTACTCCTTTATAATCACCCAGTTACGTTGTGACGTTTGGTAGCACCCAAAGTGTTCCTCCGGCAAACGGGAGTTGCATAATCTCATAGTCATAGGAACATGTATAAGTCATGGATAAAAGCAATAGCAACATACTAAACGATCGGGTGCTAAGCTAATGGAATGGGTCATGTCAATCAGATCATTCAACTAATGATGTGACCTCATTAATCAAATAGCAACTCCTTTTTCATGGTTAGGAAACATAACCATCTTTGATTAATGAGCTAGTCAAGTAGAGGCATACTAGTGACACTCTGTTTGTCTATGTATTCACACATGTATTATGTTTCCTGTTAATACAATTCTAGCATGAATAATAAACATTTATCATGAATTAAGGAAATAAATAATAACTTTATTATTGCCTCTAGGGCATATTTCCTTCAGTTCCGGAGTAGGGACGATCTGTCCCGCCGTCAGGAGATGGTGGCTGATTTTCTTGGCCAGATACCCGACCTCCTGAAGCTTTTTGATATCCTTCTCCCGAACGGTAGAGGACATCCACTTGCCTCCTGTTCTGGATCCAGACATTTTCGGAAGGCCTTTGTGGGCAGAGAAGATGAACGCTTGGACGCTGGAGCTCGGTCGGAGGGGAATGGATCGGGAAGAAAGCGTGGTTGCGAAAGGGAGTCCTTATCCCGTTATAAAGGCAGCAGGGATTCTACGCCTCCCCACTTGCCTGGTAATCCCGCTTATTCCCCAAGTGCCATAATTGATGGCGCGGTTGGGTTACCCACACCCGTATTGATGAGAATTCCGTGATAAGGGGATACGATCTGCTTCGACAAGATGTGCCAAGAAAACCGACTCGCAAAATGTGCAGTAGCTTGTTGAGAAAAATGGTTCGAATAATGACCGGGCCGTGGCGTGATGTCATGCTGCAAAATGTGTCAGCAGATTAGATTTGTGGGATATTATACTCTCTACGGTGGTATGTGGAATTTATTTTGCACAGTCGGACACGATCCTTGTGTTAAAAATATTCTATGGAGTATTCGTAGGAGGAACCCGCCTTGCAATGCCAAAGACAATCTGCGCCGGGCTCGTCACCATTGAAGCCTGGTTCAGGGACTACTGAGGGAGTCCTGGATTAGGGGGTCCTCGGACTGCCGGACTATATACTTTGGCCGGACTGTTGGACTATGAAGATACAAGATTGAAGACTTCATCCTGTGTCCGTATGGGACTCTGTTGGCGTTCTGGGAACGGGGGTCCCCAGACTTGCCTGCCTGCGGCCTGCGGCGTGGCTCGAGAGGGGCCCCAGCATGGCCCATCTTCATCAACACAAGACCCAAGACCCTCGCGAGGAGCCAAGCCTCGTGGGGCGGACGACACGGCGCTTCCTCAAGCGCGGCCTCATCAGGCTGGCTCACGAGGAGGCGAAGAGATCAAGGCGGGGTACCTCACGAGGTGCCCATGACACAAGCCATGACGACCAAGAGCGCCAGGCGGGCGCCAGCCTGCGCAGTGTCCTCCTTTTCCTCTTTGGTGCAAAGGGGGCAAGCGCAGGCGAGAGGATCAAGCAAAGGCATCCATTTTGGTGCAACGAGACCAAGACCAGTCCAACGGTGGGAAGGAGGTCATCGTGGAGCCCAGAACGGCGTCACCACAGGGCCTTTGGCAGGCGAGGACCAACTTTAGTCAGGATAAGTGTACCAGATGTTCCCCTTCAAATTGGCCAATTGTTGGCGCCCTTCCCACTCAATATTTGGGAAGAGGCCCAGGGCCTTTGCCTATAAATAGGGCTAGCCACCCCCAGGGTAGAGGCATCGAGCAATCCAGGGAAATCATCGAGAAACCAGTTAGAAAGACTCAGGCAGCAGAGAGAGAGAGAGAAGGGCGGCTGAACTCCCCTAGCAGTTCATCGTCCCAGCTACGAACAGGCCCTCGCGAGGCTGTTCTTCCTTGTATTGTTCATCATCATCAGCCCCAGAGGCAATCCACCCACCACACTTGAGTAGGGTATTACACCGCATCGGTGGCCCGAACCAGTATAAACCCTGTGTCTTTTGTGTTGTTCTTTTAGTAGTTAGATCTTTGCGAGACGGAGAGCTAGAGGGCATAATATCCGCGCGCACCCCAGAGTTCGAACCTTAAGGGTCTGCCGGAACCCGAAATCCGACATTTGGCGTGCCAGGTAGGGGTGCGCCGGAATTTGTCTTCCACCGCTCCGTTCTCCTCCGACCATCGTGTCCATGTCTGACGCTCGTCGGGCCCGCACCGAGTGCCGGGCCGCCATCGCTTCCCGCGTCGCCCAGACAGCTCCTGTCAGTGGGCGTCCTCGTCGTTCCTCGTTGCCCGCCATCAACGCCGCCACCGGCCCGGCGGGGAACGAGCAGCAAGTGTCGTCTCAGCACCCGTCCGTGCGGCAAGACGGCCGCAGCGCTACTCCATCGCTCACGCCAGCTGGCTCTTCGTCCCGTGCGCTCCGCGCACCCTTGGAGGCTCGAGCTGCGCTCATCGCGGCAAACTAGCTCCTGCGCTACCGTCCTGTCGACGACGTCTACGAAGAGTGGCTTGACCGCGTCGCCGAGCTCGTCCGCGCCACAGGGGGCTCTCCTGCGCCGTCCGCTCCGCTGCGCCGCACCCCGCCCCGCGCGGGCAATGAAGCTCCGGGGGCGTACCAGCCGCCTCCTCTCCAAGAAGATGCCATGGCTCCAAGGCGCGTGGCCCCTGGGCGAAACCCGCTCCGTCAGGCGCCAGCCCAGCAAGAACGGAGCTGCCAAGAAGTCCCTCGACCGCAAGAGGCTGCCCGGGCGCTTCCTGCTCCGGCTCGTCGTGACCCTGCTCCAGCTCCGGCACGTCGAGACCCCGCGCTGCTTCCAGCTGCAGCGCATGGGGACCAGCAACGCCAAGCTCTCCCTCAACCGAAGCCTCCCGTGGCCACCGCAGGCTGCCGCGCCTACACCACCGAGCTGCGCAGCGTCGCATGGGCCGGCAAGTTCAAGCCTGACCTGCCTCCTCGCTACGACGACACGAACCGACCCTGCAGAGTTCCTCCAGCTCTATGAGCTGGGCATCGAAGCTGCCAGCGGGGATGAGAAAGTCATGGCGAACTGGTTTCCCATGGCACTCAAGGAAGGAGCTCGCACCTGGCTCCTGAACCTGGCCCCGGGTACGATCTCTTCCTGGGACCAGATGCGCACCCGCTTCATCGCCAAATTCCAAGGTACTCGCGACCGGCCACCTGCCGTGAGCGACATGCGCCGCATCAAGCAACAACCCGGAGAGACCCTGCAAAAGTACATCCAGCGCTTCAACAGTGCGCGCCTCAAGATCCCCAAGGTGTCCGAGGAATCCATCATCTCAGCCTTCTCCGATGGTGTGCGCAACGTCAAGATGAAGGAGGAGCTGGCGACGCATGAAGACCTATGCACTTCCTTGGAGCTGTTCAACTTGGCGACCAAGTGCGCCAAGGCTGAGGAGGGGCGTCTCTCCCTCCTCGAGCTGCCTGCCGCAGACCCAGAAGAGAAGAAACCCAAGGCCAAGGACGTGAAGCGCAAGGGGGCTGCCATGCTCGCGGCAGAGCCCGATACCAAGCGGGGCAAGGATCTGCCCGAGTCCTCCAGGGGCAGTCGGTACTGTGTGTACCACGAACTCCACACGCACAACACCAATGAATGCCAAGAGCTCTATGCCGTGCGAGAAGGAAGGATCGGCCGTCGTCCCGACCGCGCTGACCGGGGCTACGGCCGAGGAGGAGGAAGAAACCCAGGACGCTGGGAAGACCGCGGCCCGCGCCAAGGATGGCGTGATCAACCTCGTGAGGACCGCTGGCGAGACCTGCCTCGCGAGGGGGATTGGCGGGATCAGGCTCGTGAGGATCGCCTGCAGGGCAACGCAGGCCTCCCTCCACTCCCGCCTCAGCCAAGGAGGAACGAGGACCGCCATCAGGACGAGGGGGCTGGGGGCTTCCAGGAGCCGCGCGCAATCGCCTGCATCCTGGGCGGAGCTCAAGCCCCAGCCTCCCAACGCATCTTCAAGGAGTTTTCCCGTGAAGTGAATGCAGTCCTCCCCAGGCTCGAAGCAACGCGCCCTCTCAGGTGGTCGGCGTGCACCATCACGTTCAGCTCAGCGGATCAGCTCAAGTGCGCGGCCACAACCAGGGTCCTCCCGATGCTTTGCTCCCCGGTCATCAGCAACGTACTGGTCACCAGGACCCTCATCGATGGTGGAGCAGGGCTCAATGTCCTGTCCGTGGAAACATTCAACAATCTCCAAGTGCCCTATGACTAGCTTTAGCCAACCAAGCCTTTCTCCGGAGTCACCGACGGTTCCACGATCCCGATCGGGCAAGTCTGCCTCCCTGTCACCTTCGGGGCCCGCAGCAACTACCGCACCGAGCTCATCGACTTTGACGTCGCTCACATCCGCTTGTCGTACAACGCCATCCTCAGGTACCCAGCGCTGGCCAAGTTCATGGCCGTAACTCATCATGGCTACAACGTCCTCAAGATGCCAGGAAGTGGCGGAGTCATCACGGTGCCGTGTGAAGAGAAGGATGCAGTGTGTTCCCTGGAGCGAGCCTTTCAGGCCACGTCACTAGAAGACCCAGATCGCGGAAGCAGGAGGCTTCCCGAGACCACCCCCAAGAAGAAGAAGGCGTCATCCGGACCGGCCCCTCAGGAGGTGGCCCCCCAGGGCCAACGTCTGCCCAAGGGGACCCTCCTTCCATCGCATAGGAAAGCGCGCCCGGCGCCCTCCTCAGGCAGGGCTCGGGGGCTCTCACCTGGAGGGCCACCGACCTGGCCAGGGTCACGAGGGAGGCGCTTGGGCACCACGTGGAGGTGTGCTTCGAAGCACGTTTCCCTCAAGAAGGAGCGAGGCAAGGAAGGTCAGACCAGCAGGAGTTCGTTAACAAGGTCGTTCAGGAACTACAGGAGTCAAGAATCATCAGAGGTTGCCGCCGTCTACCGGCTGTGGCTCCCCATCCAGGCGAGGATGGTGGGCTGCGCGTCTGCATCGACATACCAGGGCTCAATCAGGTCGCCACGATGGAGCGCCTCTGGCCCTCGCAAGTGGGGCGTTGTGGAGGTTCACCCCACAGCTATGTTCGCATGCCTTACGGCTTGCCGAGCGTGGCTGCTGCGTACCAGCGCCTCGTGAGGGGCATCATGGAGACTCAGGAAGACAGGCGTTCCACAGTCCTGGCGGAGATGGAGATGATTCGCGAGGAGCCACCAGTGCCTCCGGAGCCTCCTGAGGCCCCTGGGCCTGGGGGCTCGTGAGGATCGGCTTCCGCAGCCCACCGAGTCTGCTGCACCAAAACCACTTCGTTCTCGACAACTTCAGGTGACATCTTTCAAGCTTCATTTCCGGCTGGGAACGCCCTCTCAGGGCTGCTTTATTCCCAGGCCGCGTGGGTCCGTCCCTGCGGCATGTATCCCTTTTTATTTTTTGGTCATTAGCTTGCTTTGTTGGGGGCGCCCCTCAGGCTGCATAATCCCCAGGCCGCTCGGGCCAGGCCCAGTGGCGTGTATCTTCCTTGCGTTTATTTACAACTATGCATTCGCCTATCATGCTTGATTACTTGATGACTGTCCACAGCACCTCTTCTTCTCCATGTCGACCACTTGGACGTTAAAGGGGGGGGGGTACCTGAGCATCGCGACTCAGGGCTCTTACTAGCTCTCCAGCCCTCACCCTCTGGCCTTCTCCACGGCATCGCGACCTGGCATACCAGCGACGGCTGAGACAAGCTCGAGGGCCGGGACCCGAGGACGTAGAGTGCCGGCATCTAACCAAATTTGCAGGAACACATCACAAGATACGGCCCAGTGCCAGGCGCAACCCGCCTAGAGGTAGGGCCCCGTGAGTCCCGCGCTGGCTCACGGGTGCCCAGATACACCTCACCTAGCCCTACCGTGCCGGCCACGTGTCAGGGCGGGGCTGTACACGCCCCGGGGGCTCCTCCCGGAGGGGAGCCCCCTCCCACGTACCAGTGGAAGCACCATGCTTCGCGCTGGCTGACGACACTGCCGAGGAGCGGCTATGCCCGTACACATACGGAAGCGCTATGCTCCGCGCTGGTGATAAACAACTGAGGGTGGCCTCCGGGCCGCATCAACCTCAGGGAGCCCAGAGCTCAACGTCTAGCCTCATCGTAACGCCTCCCCTCGGGAGCGCCTCGCGAGGGGGCTAGGCACGGGGGCTACGCCTGGGTCACGCCCGGACGTACGCCACCCAACCGGGCCCCTCGGGCCTGGTTCGTCGCGCGTCTCTCCCTGAGCGGAGCCAAGGTATGAAGGCCGTTTGAGCGTCAAGGGGGACCCCTGAGCATCGCGACTTAGGGGCCTAACTGGTCCCGTAGCCCCTCACTCCTTAGTTCCGAAAGGCTATGCTGGGTGAGGTACGCGCGGGGCCGGGCTCTGCACACGTAGAACGGTAGTCTCGCTTGCATCTCACCTCATCGCCCACTGTTTGCGCGTCAAGGGGGACTCCTGAGCATCGCGACTCAGGAGCCTAACTGGCTCCGTAGCCCCTCACTCCTTAGTTCCAAAAGGCTATGCTGGGTGAGGTACGCGTGGGGTCGGGCTCTGCAGACGTAGAACGGAAGATACACCTACATCACACCGCCCTACTTGTTGTTCGTGCGCCAAGGGGGACTCCTGAGCATCGCGACTTAGGAGCCTAACTTGTCACGTAGCCCCTCACTCCTTTGGTCCCGTCCTGGTTTTCGGTCGGGGCTAATGCTGGGTGAGGTACGCGCGGGGCCGGGCTCTGCCGGCGTAGAACACAAGCAAGTAGGGAGGAAAAGCATAAAACTCAAGGAATTTAAAAGCAAATATTACAGTCCATACTGTCGTCTCAATACGAAACGCAAGTTTAAATGCCTCCCCGAGGCGTGATGCATGTGCAGGAATTAAAAGCAGAACAGGAGAGGTAGCGGAGTCACTTGTCGGCCGTGGAGCAGCGCGGAGTGGCTTCGCCTCATGGAGCAGCAGGGCCGGCAGCGCCTTGCTTCGGCTTGGTGCTGAAGGCCCGGAACTTCCCCAGCAACGCATCTGCGCGCCCCTTCACGGCTTCGACAGCGGCGGCGGCACCCTCGCCACTCACTGGCTCCAACAGACTGTCAAGGTCGGCGCTGGGGTCATGAAGGTAGATGTGGGCGAAGACCCGCGTCAGCGCAGCAGAAGACAGGACACGCGCCTCGGCCTCGACCGTGGGGCCAAGGCCAAGGGCGACATCCCCAAGGGCGCGAACCAGGAAGGGAAGCAGCTTGGCGGGGCCGTCCTCGGCGCCGGCCAGCGGGCTCTCCAGGCCACTCTCGTAAAGCGTTTTCATCGAAGCACGAGCCTCCTTCTCCATGTCCGCGAAGGCCACGCGATCCTCGGCAAGGACCCGGGCCTTGCCGTCCAGCTCAGCCTTCGTCACCTCCAGCTCCTTCTTCAGCGCGCCTAGACGGTCGCGGCGCTTCTTGAGCTTGGCCTCCCGGCCCTCGATGGCCGCCTCGCGAGCCTTCATGCCTTCTTCCTGCTCCTGGCGAAGGTGGGCCTCCTTCGCGAGCTGGTCCCGCAGGCCCTGCAGCTCGTCCTCCAGCGCCTTGCAACGACCACGGACTTCGACCACCTCCCCCGGGGCTACATCTCGAGCAGCCTTCGCTTCGAGGACGGCCTCCTTCTCTTAATCGCAGGCTGTCGAGGCCTGAACCAGTGCTGCCCGGATCGAGGCGTCGGAGCGAACCCATCCAGAAGCCAGCTCCAGGCGCCCGGCCGCCAGGCGGGGGTCGGCGCCAAGAAGATCCTGCCGCAGTCGGTCCAGTCCAGCAGCAGCACACTCCAAGACAGCAGGAGGAGCTGGGGAAACAGCGGTCGGTGGAACGGGAGGAGAAGGTAGCGGCGGCGAGACCACAACATCCTGAGGCGGAGTCTGCTGCGCCCCAACGACTGTGGTGGCGGCAGCAGGCACAGGCACCTTGGGAGTCCCCTGGACCATGGGGGCTGGGCTCGCCCCAGCCAGCTCAGCCAGGCCTCGCGAGGACGACCGGGCAGGAGAAGCCCGTGCGTCACGATCGCCTTCCCCTACAGGCGGAGGCGTTGCCGCGGATGGGGCCTCGGGAGCCCCCTTCGGTTTCTTCGCCGCGGGCGCCAGCCTATCCAAGAGAAGCGAACATCAAGCCTCAGCGGCGGAACAAGAAACAAAAGGCAAGGATCAAGCGCTTACGGGTCGTCGCCGGTGAGCTCGGGCAGCCTCCATCCAAACTTGGAGCCTGAGAGCCGGCTGGAGGGATCAACCTCAGAAGCAGAAGGCACGTCCGCGGATCGCCCCGGAGCCAGGGCGGACCCGCGGGGGATCAGCCCGGTCCTGCCCTTCTTCGGGATCGGGGGCGAGCTCCCGCTACCCAGCACGTCGTCGTCCTCATCATCATCGCTTGATGAAAGGCGGAGAGTGCGGGCCTGCGCCGGGAGAGGGGAGCCTTCGACTCTCCGTCAGTTGCCTCGGAGTCACGGCCCTTCTCCCGCTCCTCTTCGCCCTCCTCTTCGCTGGAGTCACCGGAGGACATGTCCACCAGTCCCTCGGGAGCCACCACGAGCACGGGCCCGTCCCCTTTGAAGACGGGCATGGACTCCACCACCTTCTCCCAGTCGTCGCGAAGGAACAAGGGCGCAGGCGCGCCCTCCAACCTTGCCACCTCGCCCCCGACCAGAGATTGGAGAACCGCGGTCAAATCCTCGTCGCCCAAGGCCGCAGGGCTCGGATGAGGCCTCCACATCAGAGGTGAGTACTGCCGAAGCGAAGCCAATTGGTGCTCCAGGAACTCCCTCAGCAGCGACGAGTCGGTCAGCTTCGCCGCCGCCATGTTGGCCGGCTTCAGGTCCGCGTCCATCTTCTCCAGTACCGACTTCGCGCGAGGGTCCGTGAGCTCCGCTCGGCACCAGTCGCTGGAACTCGCGGACTGCCCCACGGGCAGGATCAGCCAAGGATGGATGCGCCCGGCGTCTACCAAGACCCACTTGCTCCTGAAGCCCTCAATCCTCTTCCCGGGATTCGAAATGGCAATGGCGCCGCCGTACGCAACGAAGCTCGCGCATGCGGAAGGAGAACCACGGGTGACCCGGAGGGAGAAGTAGTGGCGCAGCAAGGCCACGGAGGGCTGCACCCCCACATGAGCCTCGCAGTAATAGGCGAAGATCGCCAGAAGAAGGATGGAGTTGGGGTGGATATGCAGAGCTTGTAAGTTGTAATGGCGGAGGACAGAGAGGAAGAATTCAGAGAAAAGAGGCACCAGGCCCGCAGTAATGGAGCTTACGAAGAGAGGGTAGAAGGTGCTCCCTCGGCCCTCGGGGGTGGCGGAGCCGACCTTGAACACCTGCGCCCCGTCGATGCCCTGCGCCGCTGCCATCCAGCGCAGCCGGGCAAGGCTCGCCTCCGACACATTGGGCAAGTCCAGAGCAGGCGAGAACCAAGCTTCGGCCGGAGGCTGACGCGGCGCCATGTCTTCCTGGGTCACACGGGAGGAGCGGATCTAGGAATTTGGAGGAAGGAAGGAGAGGCGCAAGAAAGGGGATCTGAGCAGCGACCGGAGAAAGAGAAGAGCAAAGCCTGGGAAGACGCCGCGCCTTTAATAACCTACGCGGTTGCGGAAGCACTCACGTCCAATCAACCACCACGCGGCGCCCGAGGCCGCAGGCTGTTAGGGCCGGCGGCGCTTCGCCCTTGCCCTTTCGCTTCTCGGCACGGCCAAGTCCATGCGCGCCTTGGGCCCGGGGGCTACTGTCGGCGTTCTGGGAACGGGGGTCCCCAGACTTGCCTGCCTGCGGCGTGGCTCGAGAGGGGCCCCAGCATGGCCCATCTTCATCAACACAAGACCCAAGACCCTCGCGAGGAGCCAAGCCTCGTGGCGCGGACGACACGGCGCTTCCTCAAGCGCGGCCTCATCAGGCTGGCTCACGAGGAGGCGAAGAGATCAAGGCGGGGTACCTCACGAGGTACCCATGACGCAAGCCATGATGACCAAGAGCGCTAGGCGGGCGCCAGCCTGCGCAGTGTCCTCCCTTTCCTCTTTGGTGCAAAGGGGGCAAGCGCAGGCGAGAGGATCAAGCAAAGGCATCCATTTCGGTGCAACGAGACCAAGACCAGTCCAACGGTGGGAAGGAGGTCATCGTGGAGCCCAGAACGACGTCACCACAGGGCCTTTGGCAGGCGAGGACCAACTTTAGTCAGGATAAGTGTACCAGATGTTCCCCTTCAAATTGGCCAATTGTTGGCGCCCTTCCCGCTCAATATTTGGGAAGAGGCCCAGGGCCTTTGCCTATAAATAGGGCTAGCCAGCCCCAGGGTAGAGGCGTCGAGCAATCCAGGGAGATCATCAAGAAACCAGTTAGAAAGACTTAGGCAGCAGAGAGAGAGAGAAGGGCGGCTGAACTCCCCTAGCGGTTCATCGTCCCAGCTACGAACAGGCCCTCGCGAGGCTGTTCTTCCTTGTATTGTTCATCATCATCAGCCCCAGAGGCAATCCACCCACCACACTGGAGTAGGGTATTACACTGCATCGGTGGCCCGAACCAGTATAAACCATGTGTCTTTTGTGTTGTTCTTTTAGTAGTTAGATCTTTGCGAGACGGAGAGGTAGAGGGCATAATCTCCGCACGCACCCCAGAGTTCGAACCTTAAGGGTCTGCCGGAACCCGAAATTCGACAGACTCTCCTTGGCGTGGAAGGCAAGCTTGGCTATTCATATATGTAGATCTCCTTCCTTATAACCGACTCTATGTAACCCTAGCCCCCTCCGGTGTCTATATAAACCGAAGGGTTTAGTCCGTAGGACAACAACATTCATAATCATAGGCTAGCTTCTAGGGTTTATCCTACACGATCTCGTGGTAGATCTACTCTTGTAATACTCATATCATCAAGATCAATCAAGCAGGAAGTAGGGTATTGCTACCTCTTGAGCTTGCGTTGGTTTTCCCCGAAGAGGAAAGGATGATGCAGCAGAGTAGCGTAAGTATTTCCCTCAGTTTTTGAGAACCAAGGTATCAATCCAGTAGGAGGCCACGCGCAAGTCCCTCGTACCTACACAACACAAAGAGCTCAACGCAACCAACGCGATTAGGGGTTGTCAATCCCTTCACGGTCACTTACGAAAGTGAGATCCGATAGCTAATATTTTTGGTATTTTTGATATCAAGATGCAAAGTAAAAAATTTAAGGAAAAGTAAAAAACAAAGCAAGATTAAAGTGATGGAGATTGATATGACAAGAATAGACCCGGGGGCCATAGGTTTCACTAGTGGCTTCTCTCAAGAGCATAAGTTTTGTACGGTGAGTGAACAAATTGTTGTTGAGCAATTGACAGAATTGAGCATAGTTATGAGAATATCTAGGCATGATCATGTATATAGGCATCATGTCCGTGACAAGTAGATCGAAACAATTCTACATCTACTACTATTACTCCACTCATCGACCGCTATCCAGCATGCATCTAGAGTATTAAGTTAAAAACAGAGTAACACTTTAAGCAAGATGACATGATGTAGAGCGATAAATTCATGCAATATGAAATAAACCCCATCTTGTTATCCTCGATGGCAACGATACAATACGTGTCTTGCTGCCCCTTCTGTCCCTGGGAAAGAACACCGCCAGATCGAACCCAAAGCTAAGCACTTCTCCCATGGCAAGAACTACCAACCTAGTTGGCCAAACCAAATGGATAATTCGAAGAGACTTGCAAAGATAACCAATCATACATAAAAGAATTCAGAGAAGATTCAAATATTGTTCATAGATAGACTTGATCATAAACCCACAATTCATCGGTCTCAACAAACACACCGCAAAAGAAGAAGATTACATCGAATAGATCTCCACAAGAGAGGGGGAGAACATTGTATTGAGACCCAAAAAGAGAGAAGAAGCCATCTAGCTAATAACTATGGACCCGAAGGTCTGAGGTAAACTACTCACACTTCATCGGAGGGGCTATGATGATGTAGAAGCCCTCCGTGATGACGGCCCTCTCCGGCGGAGCTCCGGAACAGGCCCCAAGATGGGATCTCCTGGATACAGAAAGTTGCGGCAGTGGAATTAGGTTTTTGGCTAATGTTCTGATCGTTTGGGGGTACGTGGGTATATATAGGAGGAAGGAGTACGTCGGTGGAGCACCGAGGGGCCCACGAGGTAGGGGGGCACGCCCTGTCGGGGGGGCGCCCCCTACCCTCGTGACCGCCTCCGGTACTTCTTGGAGTAGGGTCCAAGTCTCCTGGGTCTTATCCGAGAAGAAAATCACGTTGCAAAAAGGATTTTTCTATTTGGACTCCGTTTGATATTTTGTTTCTTCTAAACACTGAAATAGGCAAAAAACAACAATTCTAGGCTGGGCCTCCGGTTAATAGGTTAGTCACAAAAATAATATAAAAGTGGTAAATAAAGCCCAATATAGTCCAAAACAGTAGATAATATAGCATGGAGCAATCAAAAATTATAGATACGTTGGAGACGTATCAGGCATCCCCAAGCTTAATTCCTGCTCGTCCTCGAGTAGGTAAATGATAAAAAGAGAATTTTGGATGCGGAGTGCTACCTGGCATAATTTCAATGCAAAGTTTCTTAATTGTGGTATGAATATTTAGATTAGAAAGATTCAAGACAAAAGTTCATATTGACATAAAGAATAATAACACTTCAAGCAAACTAACAAACAATTATGTTTTCTCAAAGTAATATGGCCAAAGAAAGTTCTTCCCTACAAAATCATATAGTTTAGTCATGCTCCATTTTCGTCACACAAGAATGCTCTCATCATGCACAACCCCGATGACAAGCCAAGCAATTGTTTCATACCTTAATAATTTCAAACTCATAAACTTTCACGCAATACATGAGCGTGAGCCATGGATATAGCACTATGGGTGGAATAGAATATAATGATGGGGGTTGTGTGGAGAAGACAAAAAAAAGGAGAAAGTCTCACATCAATGAGGCTAATCAATGGGCTAGGGAGATGCCCATCGATTGATGTTAATGCGAGGAGTAGGGATTGCCATGCAACGGATGCACTAGAGCTATAAATGTATGAAAGCTCAACAAAAGAAACTAAGTGGGTGTGCATCCAACTTGCTTGCTCATGAAGACCTAGGGCACTTGAGGAGGCCCATTGTTGGAATATACAAGCCAATTTCTATAATGAAAAATTCCCACTAGTATATGAAAGTGATAACTCAAGAGACTCTCTATATGAAGAACATGGTGCTACTTTGAAGCACAATATATGAGACTCGCTATATCATGGTGCTACTTTGAAACACAAGTGTGGAAACAAAAGATAGTAATATTGCCCCTTTTTTTGGCCTTCTTTTTTTTCTTTGGCCTTTCTCTTTTTTTGGGGACAATGCTCTATTGAACGATGATCATCACACTTCTATTTATTTACAACTCAATGCTTACAACTCGATACTAGAACAAAGTATGACTCTATATGAATGCCTCCGGCGGTGTACCAGGATATGCAATGAATCAAGAGTGACAAGTATGAAAAACTTATGAACGGTGGCTTTGCCACAAATACTATGTCAACTACATGATCATGCTAAGCAATATGACAATGATGAATGTGTCATGATAAACTGGATGGTGGAAAGTTGCATGGCAATATATCTCGGAATGGCTATGGAAATGCCATAATAGGTAGGTATGGTGGCTGTTTTGAGGAAGATATAAGGAGGTTTATGTGTGAAAGAGTGTATCATATCACGGGGTTTGGATGCACCGGCGAAGTTTGCACCAACTCTCAATGTGGGAAAGGGCAATGCACGGTACCGTAGAGGCTAGCAATGATGGAAGGGTGAGAGTGCGTATAATCCATGGACTCAACACTAGTCATAAAGAACTCATATACTTATTGCAAAAATCTACAAGCCATCAAAAACCAAAGTATCACGCGCATGCTCCTAGGGGGATAGATTTGTAGGAAAAGACCATCGCTCGTCCCCGACTGCCACTCATAAGGAGGACAATCAAATAACACCTCATGTTTCAAATTTGTTGCATAATGTTAACCATACGTGCATGCTACGAGACTTGCAAACTTTAACTCAAGCACTTCTCAAATTCACAATTACTCTACTAGCATGACTTTGATATTACTACCTCCATATCTCAAAACAATTATCAATCATCCAACTTTTCTTAGTATTCAACGCACTCAAAAGAAAGTTTCACAAATCTTGAATACCAAGCAAGTTATTATTAAGCAAATTACCATGCTATTACGACTCTCAAAATAATTTAAGTGAAGAATGAGAGATCATAGTTTCTTTAAAACAAACCACCACCGTGCTCTAAAAGATCTAAGTGAAGCACATAGAGCAAAATTTCAATGCTCAAAAGATATAAGTGAAGCACATAGAGCAAAACTACTTAGCTCAAAAGATATAAGTGAAGCACATAGAGTATTCTATAAAATTTTAATTCATACATTACTCTCTCAAAAGGTGTGTACAACAAGGATGATTGTGGCACACTAACAAACAAAGACACAAATAATACAAGACGCTCCAAGCAAAACACATATCATGTTGGTGAATAAAAATATAGCTCCAAGTAAATTACCGATGGAAGTGGACGAAAGAGGGGATGCCTTCCGGGGCATCCCCAAGCTTTGACTTTTCGGTGTCCTTGGATTATCTTAGGGGTTCCATGGGAATCCCCAAGCTTAGGCTCTTGCCACTCCTTGTTCCATAATCCATCAAAAGAACTCACCCAAAACTTGAAAACTTCACAACACAAAACTCAATAGAAATCTCGTGAGCTCCGTTAGAGAAAGAAAACATAAAACCACTTCAAGGTACTGTAATGAAATCATTCTTTATTTATTTTGGTGTTAAACCTACTGTATTCCAACTTCTCTATGGATTATAAACTATTTTACTAACCATAGATTCATCAAAACAAGCAAACAACACACGAAAAACAGAATCTGTCAAAAACAGAACAGTCTGTAGTAATCTGTAACTAATGCAAACTTCTGGAACTCCAAAATATCAAGAAAAATTAGAAGAACTAGAAAATTTTTTTATTGATCAGCAGCAATTGGAATCAGTATTTTATCACGTTTTGATCATTTTTAATAATTCAGGCACTGAACGCAAAGTTTCTGGAAATTACAGCAAGATGAAATAACTATCATCCAAGAAGATCCAATAGGTCTAGCTTGGCACAAACACGAATTAAAACACAAAACCACATCCAAACATAGGGTAGATGGGTTATTTATTCCCTAACAGAAGAAAAACACAAAAAACTAAAATTAAAATTGGGTTGCCTCCCAATAAGCGCTATCGTTTAACGCCCCTAACTAGGCATAAAAGCGAGGATAGATCTAGGTATTGCCATCTTTGGAAGGCAATCCATAAGTGGCTCTCATGATGGTTTCATATGGCAATTTTATTTTCTTTCTTGGAAAGTGTTCCATGCCATTTTTTAATGGAAATTGGAATCTAACATTCCCTTCCATCATATCAATAATCACACCAACCGTTCTAAGGAAAGGTCTACCAAGAATAATAGGGCAAGAAGGATTGCAATCTATATCAAGAACAATGAAATATACGGGCACATAATTCCTATTTGCAACAATAAGAACATTGTTAATCCTTCCCATAGGTTTCTTAATAGTAGAATCCGCGAGATGTAAGCTTAAAGAGCAATCATCAAGATCGCGGAAATCTAGCAAATCACACAAAGTTTTGGGGATAGTGGAGACACTAGCACCCAAATCACACAAAGCATGAAACTCATGATATTTAATTTTAATTTTGATAGTTGGTTCCCAATCATCATAGAGTTTTCTAGGGATAGAGACTTTCAACTCAAGTTTTTCTTCATAAGATTGCATCAAGGCATCAACAATATGTTCGGTGAAGGCTTTATTTTGACTATAAGCATGTGGAGAATTTAGCACGGATTGCAACAAGGAAATACAATCAATCAAAGAGCAACTTTCATAATTAAATTCCTTGAAATCCAATATAGTGGGTTTAGCAACATCTAAACTTTTATTTCTTTCAATCCCACTTTCATCAATTTCATCATAAAGATCTAAATACTCTGAATTTTTGGAACGCCTTCTAGGTAAAGGAAGATCATATTCAGTTTCATCAAGATTCATATTGGAAAACAAAGATTTGATAGGGGACACATCAATAACTTTTAGATCTTCATCTTGATTTTCATAGGTATTGGAAGAACACGCTTTAATAAAGGCATCTTTTGAAGCACGCATCCTAGCGGTTCTTTCCTTGCACTCATCAATGGAAATTCTCATAGCTTTGAGAGACTCATTGATATCATGCTTAGGAGGAATAGATCTAAGCTTTAAAGAATCAATCTCAAGAGAAATTCAATCAACGTTCCTAGCCAAATCATCAACTTTAAGCAATTTCTCTTCAAGCAAAGCATTAAAATTCTTTTGTGAATTCATAAACTCTTTAACACTATTCTCAAATTCATAGGGCATCTTATTATAATTTACATAAGAGTTGTTGTAGGATTTTCCATAATTATTAGAAGGATTACTAGGGTATGGCCTAGGATTAAAATTCCCTCTATAAGCGTTGTTACCAAAATTATTCCTACCAACAAAATTCACATCCATAGATTCATTGTTATTCTCAATCAAGGTAGACAAAGGCATATCATTAGGATCAGAAGAAACACTCTTAGTAGCAAATAATTTCATAAGTTCATCCATCTTTCCACTCAAAACATTGATTTCTTCCATCGCATGCACTTTTTTATTAGAAGATCTTTCAGTATGCCATTGAGAATAATTAACCATAATATTATCTACGAGTTTAGTAGCATCTCCTAAAGTGATCTCCATAAAAGTGCCTCCCGAGGCCGAATCTAAAAGATTTCTAGAAGCAAAATTCAATCCGGCATAAAAAATTTGTATAATCATCCACAAATTTAAACCATGAGTAGGGAAACTACGTATCATTAATTTCATTCTCTCCCAAGCTTGTGCAACATGTTCATGATCAAGTTGCTTAAAATTCATAATATCATTTCTAAGAGAGACGATCTTAGTAGGAGGAAAATACTTAGAGATAAAAGCATCTTTGCACTTGTTCCAAGAATCAATACTATTTTTAGGCAAAGACGAAGACCAAGCTTTAGCATGATCTCTCAGCAAAAAAGGAAATAGCTTCAATTTAATGACATCATTATCGATATCTTTTTTCTTTTGCATATCACATAAATCAACGAAGCTATTCAGACGAGTAGCGGCATCTTCACTAGGAAGGCCAGCGAATTCATCTTTCATAACAAGATTCAACAAAGCAATATTGATTTCACAAGATTCAGTATTGGCAAGAGGAGCAATCGGAGTGCTAAGGAAATCATTATTGTTGGTATTGGTGAAGTCACACAATTTGTTAGTATCTTGATCCATCGCGACAAACAAGCAATCCAACACACGAGCAAACAAAAGGCAAGCGAGAAAAAGGCAAATGGAGAAGGAGAAGGGGAAGGAGAAAGAGAGGGCGAATAAAACAGCAAGGGTGAAGTGGGGGAGAGGAAAAATGAGAGGCAAATGGCAACTAATGTAATGCGGGAGATAGGGATTGTGATGGGTACTTGGTATGCTGACTTTTTGCGTAGACTCCCCGGCAACGGCGCCAGAAATTCTTCTTGCTACCTCTTGAGCTTGCGTTGGTTTTCCCCGAAGAGGAAAGGATGATGCAGCAGAGTAGCGTAAGTATTTCCCTCAGTTTTTGAGAACCAAGGTATCAATCCAGTAGGAGGCCACGTGCAAGTCCCTCGTACCTACACAACACAAAGAGCTCAACGCAACCAACGCGAGTAGGGGTTGTCAATCCCTTCACGGTCACTTACGAAAGTGAGATCCGATAGATAATATTTTTGGTATTTTTGATATAAAGATGCAAAGTGAAAAGTAAAAGGCAAAGTAAAAACAAAGCAAGATTAAAGTGATGGAGATTGATATGACGAGAATAGACCCGGGGGCCATAGGTTTCACTAGTGGCTTCTCTTAAGAGCATAAGTTTTGTACGGTGGGTGAACAAATTGCTGTTGAGCAATTGACAGAATTGAGCATAGTTCTGAGAATATCTAGGCATGATCATGTATATAGGCATCACGTCCGTGACAAGTAGATCGAAATGATTCTTCATCTACTACTATTACTCCACTCATCGACCGCTATCCAGCATGCATCTAGAGTATTAAGTTAAAAACAGAGTAACGCTTTAAGCAAGATGACATGATGTAGAGAGATAAATTCATGCAATATGAAATAAACCCCATCTTGTTATCCTCGATGGCAACGATACAATACGTGTCTTGCTGCCCCTTCTGTCACTGGGAAAGAACACCGCCAGATCGAACCCAAAGCTAAGCACTTCTCCCATGGCAAGAACTACCAATCTAGTTGGCCAAACCAAACGGATAATTCGAAGAGACTTGCAAAGATAACCAATCATACATAAAAGAATTCAGAGAAGATTCAAATATTGTTCATAGATAGACTTGATCATAAACCCATAATTCATCGGTCTCAACAAACACACCGCAAAAGAAGAAGATTACATCGAATAGATCTCCACAAGAGAGGGGGAGAACATTGTATTGAGATCCAAAAAGAGAGAAGAAGCCATCTAGCTAATAACTATGGACACGAAGGTCTGAGGTAAACTACTCACACTTCATAGGAGGGGCTATGATGATGTAGAAGCCCTCCGTGATGACGGCCCTCTCCGGCGGAGCTCCAGAACAGGCCCCAAGACGGGATCTCGTGGATACAGAAAGTTGCGGCGGTGGAATTAGGTTTTTGGCTCCTGTTCTGATCGTTTGGGGGTACGTGGGTATATATAGGAGGAAGGAGTACGTCGGTGGAGCACCGAGGGGCCCACGAGGCAGGGGGCACCCTCTGTAGGGGGGGCGCCCCCTACCCTCGTGACCGCCTCCGATACTTCTTGGAGTAGGGTCCAAGTCTCCTAGGTCTTATCCGAGAAGAAAATAACGTTCCAAAAAGGATTTTTCTGTTTGGACTCCGTTTGATATTCTGTTTCTTCTAAACACTGAAATAGGCAAAAAAACAACAATTCTGGGTTGGGCCTCCGGTTAATAGGTTAGTCCCAAAAATAATATAAAAGTGGAAAATAAAGCCCAATATAGTCCAAAACAGTAGATAATATAGCATGGAGCAATCAAAAAATATAGATACGTTGGAGACGTATCAGGTATTACCCCCATCGAGAGGGCCCAGACCTAGGTAAACATTGTGTCCCCCGCCTCCTGTTACCATCCGCCTTAGACGCACAGTTCGGGACCCCCTACCCGAGATCCGCCGGTTTTGACACCGACACTCGTTACAAATTATCTTATCATAAAACTAACTGTTACCTATAATTTCAGTGCTTGCGGAGAATACCTTGCTGAAAACCGCTTATCATTTCCTTCTGCTCCTCGTTGGGTTCGACACTCTTACTTATCGAAAGGACTACGATACATCCCCTATACTTGTGTGTCATCACCCGTACAAACTCCTTGGTTCAACTCCACAATCTTGACGGAGGCTCCCAAGTGACACCTAACCAATCTAGGAGACACCACTCTCCAAAAGGTAATAGATGGTGTGTTGATGATGAACTCCTTGCTCTTGTGATTCAAATGATAGTCTCCCCAACACTCAACTCTCTCTCACGGATTTGGATTTGGTGGAAAGATGGTTTGAGTGGAAAGCAACTTGGAGAAGGCTATAGATCAAGATTTATGTGGTTGGAATGGAATATCTTGATCTCAACACATGAGTAGGTGGTTCTTTCTCAAAAAATGTATGCTGGAAGTGTAGGCATGTTCTGATGGATCTCCTCACGAATGAAGAGTGGGTGGAGGGGTATATATAGCCTCCACACAAAATATAACTGTTACGCACAATCTACCAAACTCGGTGGGACCGAATCAGAAAACTCGGTCAGACCAATTTAGTTCAAAATGCAAACGTTAGGCTTTTTGGTGGGACCGGCATGTCAACTCGGTGGGACCAATTTCATTAGGGTTAGGGCATAACGTAATTTCGGTGAGACCGATTACACAAACTCGGTGGGACCGATTTTGGTAATAAGCTAACCAGAGAGTTGGTCAGGCAAACTTGGTGGGACCGATTCGCTCATCTCGGTGAGACCGAGACGTTACGAAGGGGAAATAGAGAGCTTGCATTGCGAACTCGGTGGGACAGATCGCTCATCTCGGTTGGACCGAAATGTTACGAAGGGAAACAGAGAGCTTGCAATCCCATCTCTATGAGACCGAGATCCCTATCAGTGAGACCGAAGTGACTAGGGTTTCTGGCAGTGACTATGTCAAATGAACTCGGTGGCGCCGGATAGTACAAATCGGTGGCGCCGAGTTTGACTTTTCGTTTGGGACATATGTGGATATGATAAAGTGGTTGAGGGTTTTTGGAGAATATCAGTAAGCATTTTGAGCGAGCAAGCCATTAAGCAACACCTCATCCCCTTTTAATAATATTGGCTTTTCCTATGGACTCAATGTGATCTTGGATCACCAAAAAGAAAATGTAGAGCCTTGAGCTTGAGCCAATATGTGTCCTCAGCATTTTGAGGGGTACACATTTCTAATCCATGCCAATCATTGAACTTCCTGAAATAGTCATCTTGAAGTAACATTAGTTCAATGAGCTATATGTTGTTAGTAATTACCAAAACCACCCAGGGATAGTTGCACTTTCAGTCTCCCCCTTTTTGGTAATTGATGACAACATATAGATCAAATCTTCGACAAAGGATAATAAGATTTAAAATACATCATCGCTTTGAGAAGTATGTGATAAGCAAGAGCTCCCCCTAAATTTGTGCATTATTTAAAATTTGCTTTTGAATGAAAATGCACAATCAATTAGTATCTTGGGTTACTCTTTCATGCCACATACATCTTGGTGGTGCACTCAAAGTGATAGAATTTAAAAGCACGCACTCATCACCAAGCAAAGTGAATGAACATATATGAGATAAAACAGATAATATCATCCAAGAAGATATTAAAGTATTGATATGATCAAACACATGATCATACAAGTATCTCACACTCAGACAGAAGGAGTATTAAACAAGCACACACAAAAGTATCAAGAGAAGCAAGAGAGGCAAAACACTCTCTCTCGAAGCCTATGATCTATACATTTCTCCCCCTTTGGCAACAAGTTACCAAAAAGTTTGAAAATGCATAGTGTTATGCGTCTCTCTAGGCTTGATCTTCGAGAGGTGGTGTTGAGAGAACTCCAAGGACGAAGGCATCTGTAGATGTTGTTGGAGCTGGTGGAGTGGCAACTAGAGGTGGCACTGAAGCTGTTGTTGCTGGTTCTGAAGTTGTTGCTCTGGCGTCAGCCATGGGCACTGCAGCAGACCTCTAACCTCTAGGCACTCTCTGAAAGACATATGTGGTAGCCTGCCCTTTCCTCTCCTCTGCTTCCTCCTAGAGCTGCTCCACTGCAGTCTGTATCTCATTCATCACAACTGTGTTATCCTCAAATTTTGGTCTCAAGGGTAAGTGCTCCTTGTCCAACAAATAAGTGCATGTGCCCATCCTGGAGTTGATGAGCACCTGAATATGTGCAGCATAACCACAAGATCTCTTCTGATTTGTTGTTGTCCTTTTGATTGTTTCAACAATCAGGCTCATGACCTTGAATTTATGAGGCACATCAAATATCTGCAGCAAGTTGATTGAATGGCTGTCAGTGTCAAAACCGGCGGATCTCGGGTAGGGGGTCCTAAACTATGCATCTAAGGCTAATGGTAACAGCAGGCGGGGGACGAACAACAATCATACCATAGGCTACCTTCTAGGGTTTAGCCTCTCTGATCTCGTGGTAGATCTACTCTTGTACTACCCATATCATCAATATTAATCAAGCAGGAGTAGGGTTTTACCTCCATCGAGAGGGCGCGAACCTGGGTAAAAACATCGTGTCCCTTGTCTCTTGTTACCATTCGCCTAGACGCACAGTTTGGGACCCCCTACCCGAGATCCGCCGGTTTTGACACCGACATTGGTGCTTTCATTAAGAGTTCCTCTGTGTCGTCACCTTTAGGCCCGATGGCTCCCCCGATCATCGACAGCGATGCGGTCCAGGGTGAGACTTTCCTCCCCGGACAGATCTTCGTATTCGGCGGCTTCGCACTGCGGGCCAATTTGCTTGGCCATCTGGAGTAGATCGAAAGCTACGCCCCTAGCCATCAGGTCAGATTTGGAAATTTGAACTACACGACAGATATCTACGGGGACTTGATCTTCGACGGATTCGAGCCACAGTCGGGCGCGCCGCACTGTCACGACGGACATGATCTAGCTCTGCCGCCAAATAGTGCCCTGGAGGCCGCACCCGAGTCCGCTCCGACCTTTAGCTCGGAGCCGACTGCGCCAATCGAGGACGGGTGGCTGGACACTGCCTCGGGGGCTGCAATCTCTACGGCGATCGAGCCGAACACCATCCCTATTTTCTGTGAAGCTCGTGACTCCAAGGTGCCGGACTCCTCTCCGGACTCCGAGCCCTCCGCGCCCTTGCCAATCGAATCCGATTGGGCCCCGATCATGGAGTTCACCGCCGCGGACATCTTTCAGTACTCGCCCTTTGGCGACATTCTGAATTCACTAAAGTCTCTCTCCTTATCAGGAGAGTCCTGGCCGGACTATGGTCAGCAAGGTTGGGATGCGGATGACGAAGAAATTCGACGCCCACCCACCACCCACTTCGTAGCCACTGTCGATGATTTAACCGACATGCTCGACTTCGACTCTAAAGTGTCTCTCCTTATCAGGAGAGTCCTGGCCGGACTATGGTCAGCAAGGTTGGGATGCGGATGACGAAGAAATTCGACGCCACCCACCACCCACTTCGTAGCCACTGTCGATGATTTAACCGACATGCTCGACTTCGACTCTAAAGTGTCTCTCCTTATCAGGAGAGTCCTGGCCGGACTATGGTCAACAAGGTTGGGATGCAGATGACGAAGAAATTCGATGCCCACCCACCACGCACTTCGTAGCCACTGTCGATGATTTAACCGACATGCTCGACTTCGACTCCGAAGACATCGACGGTATGGACGACGATGTAGGAGACGAACAGGAACCAGCGCCTATAGGGCACTAGAAAGCCACCTCGTCGTACGACATATACATGGTGGACACCCCAAAAGAAGGCAATGGCGATGGAACAGCGGGTGACGACCCCTCCAAAAAGCAGCCTAAACGCCGGCGTCAGTGGCGCCACTCTAAATCCCGTCAAAGCAAAAACGGGGATTCCAGCACGGGAGATAATAACACCCCGGACAGTGCCGAAGACAATCCCCTCCAGTAGGATTCAGCACAGGAGGATGGAGAAGCCAACCCTCATGAGAGAGCGGCAGACAGAGAGGTAGAGGACGATAATTACATGCCTCCCTCCAAAGACGAGGCAAGCCTCGACGACGACGAATTTGTCGTGCGTGAGGATCCCATCGAACATGAGCGTTTCAAACACAGGCTTATGGCCATGGCGAGCAGCCTTAAGAAAAAACAGCAACAGCTTAGAGCTGATCAAGATTTGCTAGCCGGCAGATGGACTGAAGTCCTTGCGGCCGAAGAGTATGAACTCGAACGCCCCTCCAAGAGTTACCGAAAGCGTAGGCTGCTACTCCGATTAGAGAGGAAGCACCTAAACCTACATCACCAGCGCATGATGGGGCCGGTCGGCCACCTCATGGCCGCGACAGAGAGGCCTCATGGCCCTCCGCTCAAGCCGCACCCCGGGGTCGCTCAAAAAATACCAAGGCACAGGGAAACATGCTCGACCTGCGTGATATGTTGGAGGACAAGGCAAGGCAGACAAGATCGATCTACGGATCGCGTGGGCGCCCCACGACATGAGACGATAACCGTCATGCAGGATACAGTAAGTCCGGCCGGGCCGAACACAGTAGACAAAGCTCATTTGAGCTACGTCGTGATATAGCCCAGTACAGAGGGGCCGCACACCCACTATGCTTCACAGATGAAGTAATGGATCATCAAATCCCAGAGGGTTTCAAACCCGTAAACATCGAATCATACGATGGCACAACAGACCCCGCGGTATGGATCGAGGACTATCTCCTTCACATCCACATGGCCCGGGGTGATGATCTACACGCCATCAAATACCTCCCACTCAAGCTTAAGGGACCAGCTCGGCATTGGCTTAATAGCTTGCCAGCAGAATCAATTGGTTGTTGGGAGGACCTGGAAGCCGCATTCCTCGACAATTTCCAGGGCACCTATGTGCGACCACCAGACGCTGATGACCTAAGCCACATAATTCAGCAGCCAGAGGAATCGACCAGACAATTCTGGACACGGTTCCTATCCAAGAAAAATCAAATCGTCGACCGTCCGGACGCAGAGGCCCTAGCAGCCTTCAAACATAACATCCGTCACGAGTGGCTTGCCCGGCACCTAGGATAGGAAAAGCCGAAATCCATGGCAGCCCTCACGGCACTCATGACCCGCTTTTGCGCAGGAGAAGACAGCTGGCTAGCTCGTAGTAACAACATGACCAAGAGCCCTGGTAATTCGGATACCAAGGACAGCAATGGCAGGTCACGTCGCAACAAGCACAAGCGCCGCATTAACGGCGACAGTGCTGAGGATACGGCAGTTAATGTCGTATTCAGAGGCTCTAAACCCGGTCAGTGGAAAAAGCCATTCAAGAGAAATACTCCGGGCCCGTCCAGTTTGGACCGAATACTCGATCGCTCGTGCCAGATACACGGCACCCCGAAAAAACCAGCCAATCACACCAACAGGGATTGTTGGGTGTTCAAGCAGGCAGGCAAGTTACATGCCGAAAACAGAGACAAGGGGCTGCATAGCGATGACGAGGAGGATCCCCGGACGCCGAACAATAGTGGACAGAAGGGTTTCCCCCCACAAGTGCGGACGGTGAACATGATATACGCAACCCACATCCCCAAGAGGGAGCGAAAGCGTGCGTTAAGGGACGTATACGCGTTGGAGCCAGTCGCCCCAAAGTTCAACCCATGGTCCTCCTGCCCGATCACTTTCGATCGAAGGGACCACCCCACTAGCATCCGTCATGGCGGATTCGCCGCATTGGTTCTTGACCCAATCATTGACGGATTTCACCTCACTAGAGTCCTTATGGACGGCGGCAGTAGCCTGAACCTGCTTTATCAGGATACCGTGCGGAAAATGGGCATAGATCCCTCAAGGATTAAACCCACAAAAACGACCTTTAAAGGCGTGATACCAGGTGTAGAGGCCAACTGTACTGGCTCAGTTACACTTGAAGTGGTCTTAGGATCCCCGGATAATTTTCAAAGCGAGGAGTTAATCTTCGACATAGTCCCGTTCCGCAGTGGCTATCACGCACTGCTCGGAGAACCGCATTTGAAAATTCAATGCGGTGCCGCACTACGCATACGTCAAGCTCAAGATGCCAGGCCCTCGAGGAGTCATTACGGTCAATGGAAACACCGAACTCTCTCTCCGAACGGAGGAGCATACGGCGGCGCTGGCAGCGGAAGTACAGAGCAGCCTCTCAAGGCAATTCTCCAGTCCGGCTTTTAAACGTCCGGACACCATCAAGCGCGCCCGGAGTAACCTGCAACAAGACCGCCTGGCACGTTCCGAGCAAGCATAGCAATACGGCCCCAACCCCAGCCCTCGCGAGACTGCGAAATCAGTACTACGCGTACATAACTATGCTCTGAAAATTCCATGGGCACAGGGGGAGGGGCACGTCCATGGCACGCCCTAAATGCGGCTCAACCATACTAGGGGCTCCCGATTTCATCATTCTTTCTTACTTTCAGGACTCCATCATCCGGAAGGCCTGTCCGGCAGTACAACTGCCGAACACAGGATGCAACAACCAAGGAGGCAGGAAGCTACGCCGAATTCCCACGTGGTCTCTATAACGAGCAAAATACTTGTCTTACATATCGTCTCGCAGCTCGCCCCTAGAGGGGGACATGTCAAATAGTCCCATCTCTTACTTATCGCACTATTTGTATAGTTCTGCTTTTGCAGCAGCCGTTTAAAATAAACAATGCTTAGCTTCAGCTTATTATTGCATTATATATTCATTTCTTTTTTAATATATATGTTCAGTTATGACATTTAGTACCCGTACACTTTGGTACGGCTACTACGCCAGGGGCTCAAGCACCCCATAATACGGCGTGAGAAGTCCGAACACTTTCACAAGTGCGGCCCTCCGAACTTATAGCATTATATGCATCAGCTCTGAATCATGTCTTTGGTCAATAGTTGGGTTTGCCCGGCTCCCATGTTTTGGTACCTTGCGTTCCGCTATATCGGCTAAGGTAGCGCTGGGAGAACTACTGCGATTGTGCCCCAGTTGAGCTGGGCCTAAGCACCTTAGTAGAGAAAGCTAAAACTGACTATCATGATAGGGCGAGAGATGGTCGCTGTTCGGGAAGGTTTCGAGTCCCTAAAGACTTATGCCACTTAGAGCGAGGAGCCGGCTTTGTCCGGCCTAGGCGTGTATAGCGCCCCGAACTCGGTCTTCCGAATACTAGGGGCTTCGCCGAAATTTAAAATTATAGAATTCTATGGCTAAGTGAGAGTGATAACGCATTATAGTCCGATTGCCTTGTTCGTTGTGCTGAGCACCTCCCTCGAAGGACCCAAGAATGGGAAAAAGAGTGCTCAGGTTTATCCCGAACACCCCAGCACTCGTGGCATGGGGGCAGAAGCCGACGACTCGCCATCTCTCAAATTTAATAAACGACCGCATAGAAGGTAATATTTTAAATTAAACAAGCATTGCATAGCGCATATGAACAAGTTTTCAGCACACATGATAAAACGAACAAGTTTTACTGAAATATTACATCTTTCGAGCATTCATCCGCCACAAGGCGGGCACCCTTCAGGACGCCCTCGTAATACATCTTGGGGTGGCGATGCTCCTTGCCCTGCGGTGGCCCGTCCTTTACAAGCTTCACGACATCCAATTTGCCCTAGTGCACCTTAGCACGGGCAAGCGCCCTACGGGCACCCTCGATGTAGACAGAGCGCTTGACGACTTCAAGCCTTGGACAGGCGTCCACCAGCCATCTCACCAGCCCAAAGTAGCTCCCGGGCAGGGTCTCTCCAGGCCACAGCCGAACTATAAAGCCCTTCAGGGCCTGTTCGGCCACCTTGTGGAGCTCGACCAGTTGCTTCAACTAGTCGCTCAAAGGCACCGGGTGTCCGGCCTCAGCGTACTGAGACCAGAACACCTTCTCCGTTGAGCTGCCCTCCTCGGCCCGGTAGAAGGCGGCGTCATTTGACACGCTGCGGGGCAAATCAGCGAATGCTCCTGGAGAGCTCCGGACTCGGGTAAGTAACAAGTAATTCACCTTCACGTGCTTGCTTTGAATAAAGAATGCCTTACCCGCCGCTATCTTTTTCATTAACTCAACCTCCTGGAGGGCCTTTTGGGCTTTAGCCTTGGCAGACTTGGCATCTTCAAGGGCCGCCGCGAGCTCGGACTCCCGCGTCTTCGAGTCAAGATCCAAACTCTCATGTTTTTTCATGAGAGCCTGGAGCTCTTGCTGCACCTCGCCAACCCGCGCCTGTTGTTTCTCCCGCTCGGTGCGCTTCGTGGCCGCCCTCTTTTCGGCCTCGGACAGCGCTTGCCTAAGGGTCGCCACCTCAGTCGTGGCCCCTATGACACCAATAGCGGTCCTGTCATTATTTGCAACTTCATCTTTTTATATTTTACTCCACAAGGTATCACTTACCTTCTTTTTCACCGAGCTCCTTCTTGGCAAGGCCGAGCTACTGCTCGAACCGCTCAAGGCTCTGCTTCAGCGCATCCATCTCCGCAGTCAGTGCGGCGGAGGCTAGCAGCGAAGCCTGCATACGCATATTGACTTAATTTTGTTAGACTCCTGCGAATGTTATTAGATCCTCTATTCGGCTTTTCTTTCCGAACGCCAAACAGAGCATCAGGGGCTACTGTCTATGCGGTAATATTTTTACATATTTTTTACATACCTCAAAGCCTGTCAGCAGGCTGGCACAGGCTTCGATCAGCCCGCTCTTAGCGGACTGAACCTTCTGAATCACCGCACTCATGATATTGCGGTGCTCCTCATCGAGGGAGGCGCCGTTAAGCACCTCCAGCAAGTTATCCGGTGTCTCCGGTTGGGCGGAGGTCACCGGCGTCGTAGGCTTGCCCTTCTTCTTAGGGGGGGCGCCTGTCGGACTCCGGAACCTTTGAAGGTTCCGGTGCGATGTCCGGCCTGGGGCCGGACTTAGAGCCCTCGGGGGTTCTGTCCCCTTGGCGCCTGGAGTCCGGGAGGTCACCTTGCGGCGCCTCCAGGACCACCTCCTCCTGGCTTGGAACCTCCTGGGACAACACTTCGGCATCGTCCGTAGGGCGGGGGGAGGTAGCGGTCGGAAGTGAATTCACATCCGACGAATCCAGGGAGCCGCTCGACGAAGTGTCGAGCCGGGCCTCGGGCGGACTGCATCATTATATTCGGCATAAGGAGAAGTTGTGCAATGAAGGAACACTATGAATCACTCTGGTGTCCGGATACTTAACGATTTCGCCAGGGGCTTGGCCCTGAGCGGCCACTACTCTTCGCCGTCGTCGGCGTTGGTGGAGTAGTCCGGAGGAAGGGTCTTCCCCTTCTTGGACCCTCCGGCCTCCCCAGTTGGGGCGGCCTTCCTTTTCTTTCCTCTCCCCGCTGGAGGGGGAGAGGCCTCTTCTTCCTCCTCCTCGTCTTCATGGGAGGAGTGCGTCTCGGACTCGTCAGACGATGAATCCGACACCACCAGGCGCCGGGCACTCTTTCGAGCCCCCATGGCCTTCTTCTTGGCCTTCTTTTCCGGCACCACGTAGGGTGCCGGAACCAGCAACCCTGTCAAACGGGCGTCCGCTGGGTCTTCGGGCAAAGGAGCCGAACAGCTGATCTGTCCGGACGTCTCCTGCCAATCCTATCAAAGGTAAGGGAGTTTAGATCCCGCATAGAATCAAACTATGAAAAACTAATATCCTGTAAGAGGTGAAAACAGCTTACCGCGTTGGCTTGACGCAGCACGCTGAATCCGCGATCCTCGGTAGCAGATGCGGATGCCTCGGCGCCTTTAAATAGCACCTTCCAGGCATCTTCGTATGTAGTGTCGAAGAGCCTGCTCAGGGTTCGGTGCTCTGCCGGATTGAACTCCCACAAGCTGAAAGCCCGTTGTTGGCACGGGAGGATCCGGCGGATGAGCATGACCTGGACTACATTAACGAGTTTGAGCTTCGTCCTCACTAGGCTTTGGACGCATGTCCGGAGTCCGGTCAGCTCTCCTTTTTTGCCCCACGACAGGCCCGTCTCCTTCCAGGAGGTGAGCCGCAAAGTAGCTTCGGATCGGAACTCGGGGGCTGCGACCCATTCAGGGTCACGCGGCTCGGTGATGTAGAACCACCCCGATTGCCACGCCTTTAGGGTCTCCACGAAAGAGCCCTCGAGCCATAGGACGTTGGGCATCTTGCCCACCATGGCACCTCCGCACTCCGCTTGGCAGTCGTGCACTACCTTCGGCTTGACGTTAAAGGTCTTCAGCCATAAATCAAAGTGGGGTGGGATGCAAAGGAAGGCCTCGCACATGACGATAAACGCCGAGATGTTGAGGATGAAGTTCGGGGCCACATCGTGGAAATCCAGGCAGTAGTAGAACATGAGCGCCCGGACAAATGGATGGAGCGGAAAGCCCAGTCCGCAGAGGAAGTGGGTGAGGAACACCACCCTCTCATGGGGCCTAGGGGTGGGGATGAGCTGCCCCTCTTCGGGAAGCCGGTGCGCGATGTCGTTAGACAAGTATCCGGCCTTCCTCAGCTTTTTGATGTGTCCCTCCGTGACGGAGGAGACCATCCACTTGCCTCCCGCTCTGGACATGTCTGGAGAAGGTTGAGGTGGGGGAATGCGGACTTGGGTGTTGGAGCTCGAGTGTGGGAAAATGGATAAGAAAAGGAGGAAGAAGGCGTAGGTGAAAAGGTGGATCCTTATCCCCTTATATGGGCGGACGAAACTGCGTGCCCCCACCAGCCTGGTAAAACTCGCTTATCTCCCAAGCGCCGTAATCAATGGCGCAGTTGGGTTACCCATGCCCGTATTGATGAGAATCCCGGAATAAGGGGACACGATCTCTGCTTCGACAAAGACGTGCCAAGGAAACCGCCTCGCTAAACGCACTGAGGTGGGACAGTAAAACGATTTGAATAAAGGCTTGGCCGTGGCGTGATGTCACGCTACGGAATACGTCAGCAGATTAGATTTGTGTAAATATTATTCTCTCTATGGCAATATGTGGAATTTATTTTGCAAAGCCGGACACTATCCTTGTGTTCAAAATCTTCTATGAAGTATTCGGAGGAGGAACCCGCCTTGCAATGCCGAAGACAATTTGTGCGCCGGACTCGTCGTCATTGAAGCCTGGTTCAGGGGCTACTGAGGGAGTCATGGATTAGGGGGTGTCCGGATAGCCGGACTATAACCTTTGGTCGGACTCTTGGACTATGAAGATACAAGATTGAAGACTTCGTCCCGTGTCCGGATAGGACTTTCCTTAGCGTGGAAGGCAAGCTTGGCAATTTGGATATGAAGATCTCCTTCCGTGGTAACCGACTCTGTGTAACCCTAACCCTCTCCGGTGTCTATATAAACCGGAGGGTTTTAGTCCATAGGACGAACAACAATCATACCATAGGCTACCTTCTAGGGTTTAGACTCTCTGATCTCGTGGTAGATCTACTCTTGTACTACCCATATCATCAATATTAATCAAGTAGGAGTAGGGTTTTACCTCCATCAAGAGGGCCTGAACCTGGGTAAAAACATCGTGTCCCTTGTCTCCTGTTACCATCCGCCTAGACGCACAGTTCGGGACCCCCTACCCGAGATCCGCCGGTTTTGACACCGACAGGAGGCGCACAGTCTCTACTGCCCTTATAAAGGGACAATGACTCCTCTTTTTCACCCATGCCTTCTTCTTCCTTGTCCATCCACTCTCGTGCACTCGAGCTCCAGCACCCAAGTTCTCATTTTCTCCGCAAAATCATTCCAAACATGTACGGAGCGGGAGGCAAGTGGATGGTCTCCTTTGTTACGAAGGAGGACATTACGAAGCTCCGAGAAGCCGGATACCTGGCCGCAGACATCGCGCACCGGCTCCCAGATGCGGGGCAGATCGTCCCTACTCCAGAACCCCATGAGAGGGTTGTATTTCTCACCCACTTCGTCCGCGTACTGGGATTTCCTCTCCACCCATTTGTCCGCGGGCTCATGTTCTACTACGGGCTGGACTTCCATGATCTGGCCCCCAATTTCATCCTCAACATCTCGGCGTTTATCATCGTGTGTGAGGCCTTCCTCCGCATCAAGCCCCACTTCGGCCTGTGGCTGAAGACCTTCAACGTGAAACCAAAGGTGGTGGTCGACCAGCAAGCGGAGTGCGGAGGCGCCATGGTGGGCATAATGCCCAACGTCACCTGGCTCAAAGGCTCCTACGTGGAGACCGTGAAGGGGTGGCAATCGGGGTGGTTCTACATCACCGAGCCGCGTGACACTAACTGGGTGGCGGCCCTCGAATTTCGATCCAGAATCCCCATGCGGCTCACCTCCTGGAAAGAGAAGGGCCTATCCTTGGGTTCGTCGGTGGAGCTGGCCGGACTACAGAACTGTGTCAAGAATATGATAAGCAAGAGAATCAAGCTTGTCAACATGGTCCAGGTCATGCTCTTCCGCCGAATCCTCCCGTGTTAAAGACGGGCATTCAACATGTGGGAGATTGATCCGGCCGAGCACCAGATGCTGCGAGAGCTTTTCGACACGACGCACAAAGACGTTTGGAAGGTGTTGTTCAAGGCCGCCGAGGTACCTCCTCCCCTTACCGATGATCGCAGACTCAGTGCAAAGCGCCCTGCCAATCCGGTAAGCTCTTTATATCTCACAAGATATTCCTTTCCCTAGTATAATCGTGTGAGGGATTTGAGCCTCCACGCCATTTTAACAGGACTGGGTAGCGACAGCGGAGCGGATCGATTGTCCGGCCCCTCTGCCCGAAGATCCAGCAGAGGCTCTCTTAACGGAGATGCTGGTTCCGGCACCCTACGAGGCGCCGGAGAAGAAGGCCGTGGGGACCAGGAAAGGTCTCCCGCGCAAGGTCGTATCAGACTCATTGTGCGATGACACCGAGGCACCCTCCTCCCACGAAAACGATGAGGAGGAAGAGGAAAGTTCTCCCTCCCAGTTGGGGAGACAAGAAAAGGAAGGCCGCCCCATCTGGGGAGGCTGAAGGGTCCAAGAAGGGAAGGACCCTCCTTCTGGACTGCTCCACAACAGCCGCTTACAGCGACGAGGAGTGGTTGCCCAGGGGCAAGCCCCTGGCAAAGTCGTAAGTATCTGGATGCCATAATAGTTCCAGTATGTTTTGTTTTATTCCTTCTTATCATGCCAAACATGATCGTGCAGTCCATTCAAAGCCCATATCGACGTATCCTCTTCGGATGAGTCTTTGAGCCAGTCGGCGATGAACAGCGATTCACTCCCGACCGCCACCTCCCCCCGCCCTACGGACGACATCGAGGTGTTTCTCAAAGGGCACTAAACCAAGGGGAGATAGTTCTGGAGGTGCTCCAAGGCGACATCCCAGATGCTAGGTGCATGGGGGGCAATACTCCCGTGGGCTCTAATGACGGGGGCAGCAAGTTTGGCCCCCAGCCGGATACTGCACCGGACCCTGCAGTGGTTCCGGATTCTGTCAGGCGACCCCTCGCTAAGGGGGGGCGAGCCATCTATGCCAATGGCCTTTGTCCATCCAAAGGCATCGGACAACTTGCTGGAAGCGCTTCGCGGCGCTTCCATTGACGGAGAGCACCGCACTATCATGAGTGCGGTGGTCAAGAAGGTTCGGTCCGCCAAAAGCGGACTGACTGAAGCCTGTGCCAGACTCCTAACAGGCTTTGAGGTAAGTAATCAAATTATGAGAAAATGTTACAGCATAGACAGTAGCCCCGGATGCTCTGTTTTGATATTCGCAAAGACAGGCCGAACAGAGGATCAAATAATAATCACAGGAGTCTAATCAGAATATGTTTATGTGAAAAAGCAGGCTTCACTGCTGGCCGCTGCCGCTCGTACTGCGGAGGTCTCCGGACTAAAGCGGGACCTTGAGCGGTCCAAGGAAGAGCTCGGCCTTATCAAGAGGCAGCTTGAAGAAAACAAAGGTAAGTGATACCCCGTCCGTATATTGATAAAGAAAAAAAAGAAGGTTGTTGTTAGATCATAGGATCGTCATGAATTTTGCTATGGGCCACGACCGAAGTGGCGGCCCTGAAGAAGGCACTGTCCGAGGCCAAAGACAGAGCGGCCAAGGAGCCCACCGAGCGCGAGAAGCAAGAGGCCCGAGTCGGTGAAGTTCATCAAGAGCTCCAGGATTTTGTCAATAAATATGAGTCCCTGGAGCGTGACTCTAGGACGCAGGGGTCCGAGCTTGTGAAGGCCCTCGAGAACGCACAAAATGCCAAGGCTGAAGCCCAAAAGGCCCTCCATGAGATTCAGGCGGTCAAGAAGATAGCGGCGGGTAAGGCATTCATTATGCAAAGCAAGCATGTGAAGGAAACTTTCCTTTTACTTACCCGAATTCGGAGCTCTCCAGGAGTGTTCGCAGATCTACCCAGCAGTGTATCGGATGCCGCGGAGTTCTACCGGGCCGAGGAAGGGAGCTCGATGGAGAAGTTGTTCTGGTCTCAGTATACTGGGACCGAACATCCGATGCCCTTGAGCGACCAGTTGAAGCAACTGGTCGAGCTTCACAAGGCGGTCGAACTGGCCATGAAGGGTCTCATAGTCCGGATGTGGCCTGGCGAGCCCCTGCCTGGCAGCTACTTCGGCCTGGTAAAGTGGGTTGTGAATGCCTGCCCACAGTTTGAAGTCATAAAGCGGTCCATCTGCATTGAAGGTGCGCGCAGGGCCTTTGCCCGTGCGAAAGTGCACTGGGCGAAGATGAACGCCGAAAAGCTGGTGAAGGAGGGGCCGCCGGAGGGCAAGGAGCATCGCCACCTCGAAAAGTATTATGATAGTGTCCTGAAGGGTGCTCGCCTTGTGGCGGAGGAATGTGCTAAGGATGTAATATTTGAATGAATGTACTCATGTGATCCTGTAATATGAAAACGAGTTCATATGCGCTATATAACGCTTGTTGATTTAAAATATTACCTTATGTGCGGTCGTTTATAAAATCTAAGAGTTGGCAAGTCGTCGGCTTCTGCCCCCATGTAACTAGTACTGAGGTGTTCGGGATAAACCTGATCACTCTTTATCCCAGTTTTGGGTCCTTCAAAGGAGGTGTTCAGCACAACGAACCAGGCAATCGGACTGTAAAGCTTTATCACTCTCACTTAGCCATAGAAGTCTACAATTTTAAATTTTGGCGAAGCCCCTAGTATTCGGAAGGCCGAACTTGGGGCACTATGTACGCCTAAATCGGACAAGGCCGACTCCTCGCCCTAAGCGGAAAACATCTTTAAGGATTTGAGACCTCTCGAATAGCGACTAGCTCTCGCCGCATCATGACAGTCAGTTTTCGGCTTTCTCTACTGAGGTGCTCATCCGGAAGAACCGGGACACAATCGCAGTAGTTCTCCCAGCGCTACCTTAGCCGATATAGCGGAACGTAAGGTACCAAAACATGGGAGTCGGGCAAACCCAACTATTGACCCAAGACATGATTCGGAGCTGATGCATATAATGCTATAAGTTCGGGGTGCCGCACTGTCAAAAGTGTTCGGACTTTTCTTGTCGTGTTATGGGGTACACTGAAGCCCCTGGCGCACTGAACGTATCAGAATGTACGGGTGCAATTTGTCGTAAATAAGCAGACAAGGAAAAAGATGAAGAAATGTAATAATAAGCTAACGTTGTACATTGTTATTTAAATGATACGTCAAAGCGTATGTATACAAGTAGTGTAATAAGCAAAAAAATAGGGCTATTTTACATGTCCTATCCAAGGGCAACCTGCGTATGGGTATGTAAAACAGGTATAGCGATCGTTATCAGAGACCACCTGGGGATTCCCTTGTACGTCAGAGCTTCTTGCTTCCTTGGTATTTCCTTCCCGTAATGGGTCCGATAATCAGGCTATCGGAAAGGGCTTCCATAGAATAGGGTCCTGAAAGATAAAAAAATGATAAAGATATACGGGACCTGAGGCGGTTGAGCCGCATTGTGGGTCGTGCCATAGTCGTGCCTCCGCCTATGCCCATGGTATCTTGAGTGCGTAATTATGTACACGCGGCGCAAATTTCGCCGCTTGACTGGGACTATGATGGAGGCCGAATTGCTAGGCGAGCTCTGAACGTGCCGGGCGATCCTGTTGTAGGGTACTCCGGACTCGCTTGAAGGTGTCCGGGGGCTTTATCGCTGAATTGGCGGTTTGTCTCAGAAGGTTGCCTTGCACTTCTGCTGCGAGGGCCGCAGTGTGCTCCTCCGTACGGAGCGAGCGTTCTTTGTTTCCATTAAATGTTATAACCCCGCGAGGTCCTGCCATTTTGAGCTTGAGGTATGCATAATGCGGTACCGCATTGAATCTGGCGAATGCGGTTCGTCCGAGCAGTGCGTGATAGCCACTGCGGAAGGGGACGATATCGAAGATTAACTCCTTGCTTCGGAAGTTGTCCGGAGATCCGAAGACCACTTCCAGTGTGATCGAGCCCGTGCAACAGGCCTCTACACCTGGTATGACACCTTTAAAGGTGGTTTTTGTCGGTTTGATCCTCGAGGGGTCGATACCCATTTTGCGCACTGTATCCTGATAGAGCAGGTTCAGGCTACTGCCACCGTCCATACGGACTCAAGTGAGGTGAAATCCGTCAATGATGGGGTCAAGAACCAATGTGGCAGAACCGCCATGACGGATACTGGTGGGGTGGTCCCCGCGATCGAAAGTGATCGGACAAGAAGACCATGGGTTGAACTTTGGGGAGACTGGCTCCATCGCATAGACGTCCCTTAGTGCACGCTTCTGTTCCCGCTTGGGAATATGGGTTGCGTATATCATGTTCACCGTTTTCACTTGGGAAGAAAATTTCTTCTGTCCTCCTGTGTTCGGTGGCCGGGGCTCCTCCTCGTCGTCGCTATGTAGCCCCTTTTCCTTGTTTTCGGCATTCAACTTGCCGGCCTGTTTGAACACCCAGCATTCTCTGTTGGTGTGGTTGGCTGGTTTGTCGGGGGTGCCATGAATTTGACACGACTGATCGAGTATACGATCCAAACTGGATGGGCCCGGATTGCTTCTTTTGAATGGCTTTTTTCCGCTGACCTGATTTAGAGCCACTGAATCCGGCATTGACTATCGTGTCTTCGGCGTTGTCGCCGTTGTTGCGGCGCTTGTGTCTATTGCGAGTGGCCTGCCGTTGCTATCTTTGGCATCTGAATTGCCAGGATTTCTTGATGTGTTGTTGCTGCGAGCCAGCCAGCTGTCCTCACCCGCACAAAAGCGGGTCATGAGTGTCGTGAGGGCTGCCATGGACTTCGGCTTCTCTTGGCCGAGGTGTCGGGCGAGCCACTCGTCGCGGATGTTATGCTTAAATGCCACTAAGGCCTCGGCATCCGGACAGTCGACAATTTGGTTCTTTTTAGTTAGGAACCGAGTCCAAAATTTCCTGGCTGATTCCCCTGGCTGTTGGGTTATGTGACTGAAGTCATCAGCATCAGGTGGTCGCACATAAGTGCCCTGGAAGTTGTCAAGGAATGTGTCTTCCAAATTCTCCCAACTTCCAATTGAGTTTGCCGGCAGGCTATTCAGCCAATGCCGAGGCCCTTTGAATTTTAGTGGGACGTACATGATGGCATGTAGATCGTCACCGCAGGCCATGTGGATGTGGAGGAGGAAATCTTCGATCCATATCGCGGGGTCTGTTGTACCATCATATGATTCAATGTTCACGGGTTTAAATCCCTCTAGGAATTCGTGATCCATTACTTCGTCAGTGAAGCATAGGGTGTGTGCGGCGCCTCTGTGACGGGCTATGTCACGTCGCAGTTCATACAAGTCTTATCTGTTGTATTCGGCCTGGTCGGATTTGCTTTTAGTATATCCAGCGTGACGGTCGTCTTCACGCGTTGGGGCGTGCCCCCGTGATCCATAGATCGATCTTGTATGTCCTGCTTTGTTCTCCAATACGTCTTGAAGGTCCTGTGTGTTGCCCCGGGCCTTGGTGTTTTTGTTTGACTGGCGATGGGGTGCGGGTTGGGCTTCGGGCTGATATGCCGTTTTGTCTCGGCCACGAGGTGGCCGGTCAGCCGCATCATACGATGGTAGTGCAGGCTTTAATGCTTCCTCCTCGAGTTGGGGTGGTAACCTGCTCTTTGGGTAACTTTTGGTTGGGCGCTCGAGTTTGTATTCCTCAGCCGCCAGGACCTCAGTCCATCTATCTGCTAGCAGATCTTGGTAAGCTTGAAGCTGTTGTTGCTTTTTCTTCAGGCTTTTTGTTGTGGCTATAAGCCGGCGCTTGAAGCGCTCCTGCTCGACGGGATCCTCAGGCACGATAAATTCTTCGTCGCCGAGGCTCACATCGTCTTTGGAGAGGGGCATGTAATTGTCATCCTCTGATTCTCCATCTGCTGCCTGTTCCTTAGGGCTAGCTTGCCCGTCCTCCCACTCGAAGTCTGGCTAGAGGGGATTGTCTTCGTCTTCGGCACTATCCGAAGCGTTATTGTCTCTTGTGCCGGTATCGCTGCTTTTGCTATGGCAGGGCTTGGAGCAGCGCCGATGACGCTGGTGCTTAGGTTGCTTCTCGAGGGGATTATCCTCTGTTGCCTTATTGCCATCGCTTTCTTTGGGGGTGTCCACCATTTATATATCATATGATGAGGTGGCAGTCCAGCGTCCTGTGGGCGGTGGTTCCTTTTCTTCTCCTGCATCGTCGTCCATACCGTCGATGTCTTCGGAGCCGAAATCGAGCATGTCGGTTAAGTCATTGACAGTGGCTATTAAGTGGATGGTGGGTGGGGAACGAATTTCTTCGTCGTCCGCTTCCCACTCAAGCCGTACATAGTTCGGCTAACGGTCTCCTGACAAGGAGAGAGACCTCAATGAATTTAGCACGTCGCCCAAAGGCGAGTGCTGAAAGAGATCCGCGGAGGTAAACTCCATGATCGGCGTCCAACCAGATTCGATAGGCATGGGCGCAGGCGGTTCGGAGCCTGTGGCCGAGGACGAATCCAAGGGTACGGCAACACAGGTCTCATAGGAGGTGAAGTTAGTATTCGGCTCTATCGCCGCTGAGTGTGCGGCCTCCGTGGCGGGGTCTATCCACCCGTCCTTGGACGGCATGATCTGCTCCGGATTGAGGGCCGGAGTAGCCACAGGTGTGATCTCCCGAACACCGTCCGACGGCAGAGCTAGGTCATGCTTGTCGTGACTGTGCGGCGCACCTGACATGGGCCCGAATCCATCGAAGATCAAGTATTCGTGGATGTCGGCAGTATAATTCAAGCTTCCAAACCTGACCTAATGGTCAGGCGCGTAGCTCTCGATCTGCTCCAGGTGGCCAAGCGAGTTGGCCCGCAGTACGAAGCTGCCGAATACGAAGATCTGTCCGGGGAGAAAAACCTCACCCTGGATCGCATCTTTGCCGATGATCGAGGGAGCCATCAAGCCTCTATTGTGACGGCACAGTGGAACTCTCAATGAAAGCACCAATGTTGGTGTCAAAACCGGCAGATCTCGGGTAGGGGGTCCCGAACTGTGCGTCTAAGGCTAATGGTAACAGCAGGCGGGGGACACAATGTTTACCCAGGTTCGGGCCCTCTCGATGGAGGTAATACCCTACTTCCTGCTTGATTGATCTTGATGATATGAGTATTACAAGAGTTGATCTACCACGAGATCATAGAGGCTAAACCCTAGAAGCTAGCCTGTGATTATGATTGTTGTTGTCCTACGGACTAAACCCTCCGGTTTATATAGACACTGGAGGGGGCTAGGGTTACACAGAGTCGGTAACAAGGGAGGAGATCTACATATCCAAATTGCCAAACTTGCCTTCCACACAAAGGAGAGTCCCACCCAGACACGGGACGAAGTCTTCAATCTTGTATCTTCATAGTCCAACAGTCCGACCAAAGTATATAGTTCGGCTGTCCGAGGACCCCCTAATCTAGGACTCCCTCAATGGCCTCTGATCATCTTGTGATCTCCAGATTTGGGCAACAATGTATGCCTTAGTATTGTGTTTATTATGGCTAGACCAGACAGCAAATAGTGCACAAATCCAAATCTATGTGTGTCCAAAGCTTTATCTGGGATCTCTTTGTACATATTTGTCATGGAGTTGTGGTCTTTCTTCTTCTTGGAATAGACATCTAAGTCATCCTCATGCTCTTCTGGGGCATTTATCAACTTGGCCCACTCCTCAACAGTTGACTGGTACCTTGAACCTTCAGACATCCATACAATCCTACCATCTGGATAAAAATGAGCAGTGGAGTAGAATTGCATGATGAGTTCATCATTCCATTTTGTCAACTTCTGACCAACAAACTTGTCAACTCCATAAGCTCTGAAGATCTCAGGTACACTTGGGAAGTGATCTTCATTCTCATCAATGTACTTCCAGTCAGCCCACTTCATGCCACAAACTATAGGCTTCTTGTCCAGCAGAATGGTTTCATAGAAATCTTGCTGTTCTTTGGTGTGGAACCTGTAGTCCACAGCAGTCTTCCTTCTCACAGCATATGGGTCACTCTGTCACCAAAGTCTCAAACCTGCATCCTTCCTGATGCTCATATCCTCTGCCACTAGATGGGTGTCATCATGGTCTGGTATCTTTGGTTTCAGTTTCCTGAGCACTTGGGCTTCAGCATCTTCTTCTTCCATCTTTGGCACTGGGGCCTTGTTCTTCTCAGCAGCTGGAAGGTTCCTAGTGCTCCTCTTGGGCTTAGATGTGTTTTGAACTTGAGCAGAAGCCTTGGGGGCAGTCTTGGGCTTTGAAGCAGCAACCCCTGACTTGATTGCATCCCCCATCAGTTTTTGGGACTTGGGTGCTGGTGCAGCACCCTCTTCCTCTTCATCTTCTTTTGAGGAGTGCCTTTCAAATTCTGCCACGGGGTCCACCTTCTTGCAACATCTTCCTATCTTTCTCTCCTTATTCTTATCTTCACCAGCAGCCTCTCCTCCAGTTGATTTGGAAGGTTCTTGAGTGGAGGCCCTGGCCTTAGACATTGGAACTCTCTTAGCTGGTGCCTTCTTGTGCAAACCAGGCTTGGTTGCAGCAGTAGTGCCATATTCCTTCTTGAGGACTTTCTTTTTGGAGCTCACTTCCTCCTCAGTAGCCACATAGTTCTCATCTTCAGAATCTGAGGTCTCTTCTTCCTTCATTTGGTGGCTGCCTTGGGAAAATTACTGGGAGTGCTCCTACTGCCATCATCATAGTTGCTTGAGGGACTAGTGCACTCACTCATTTGCACTTGCTCTTCTAATTTCTTCTGGCTATCACTCTGGTCAGACATTCTGGCAAGCAAACTGGCAGCAGAACTTGTGAATAGATATAGATGAGATAGAGTGGATGAGCATCACAAAGTGCTGAGTTTTTGCAAAACAGATGAGTCAAACACTTAGTTTTAGTTATCCACAGAAATCATTTCGGAGCTACCGATTTGTTAAACTCGGTGATACTGAAGCAACTTTTGGAGTCTAAACTAGTGAATTCGGTCAGACTGAGTCACAGTTCGGTGGCTCCAAGATTGCTGAGGTTTCACTGAGAGTTGAACTCGGTCGCACCGATTTGCAATTTTCGGTCAGACCAAAAAGCGCAAGTGCAATGGCCTAAGCCAAAATCGGTGAAACCGATTTCTACAACTCGGTCGGTCCGAGATGAGTTCGGCGGAGACCTAACCCTAAATTTTCGAATCAAACCTAAACTAAGGGATGATTTCTCTGGATAGATTGATTTCATATGTGGTAATGAACATGACAAAGCAATGTGCTAGGAATAGAAGTAAGGAATTAGCACAAAAGATCGAACTCATACCCTAGTTTGGCGGTGAGTTCGCTACGGCAACAACGGCGGGGCAGAATCCCGTTGACGGCGATCGAAACCAGTGGCGGGAGGTTGCTGGCGACGAGAAGACGATCCGAAGACCCGAGGCGGCAGAGCAGGACACGTGCGGGATGGAGGGTTTTGAAGAAATTTCCAAAATCTCACTCGTGGGTATATATATCCTGACCCTGTCGGTGTGACCGAGTGGAACAACTCGATATGACCGAAAAGTTCAAGTCGGTTGCACCGAGATTGAAAACCTAGATCAACTCAGTGAACTCGGTGTGACCAAAGTGAATGGATCAGTCAGACCGAAGTGCACAGAGAGGTTTTGGAAGTTTAAGTCTATGACGAATCGGGGACTCCGAGTGCTCCGCACACAGAGTGGTTCGAAGCTGACTTGATCCAACTTTGTGATGTAGCATGAATAGAGTTTAAGACGAGAAAAGCATAGATAGCTAGAGGACGTTCTTAGGCATTCTTGTCCATCCACTTGGCAAAAGAGAAAGAGCCAATCAATCAAAACAACAAGTGGATGTCCCCGAATGAGTAAAATATGCAATCAACATGCTCACATAATAAAATGGCAAATAAAATATGTGACAAAGCATGCACAAACACTGTAGCATCTATCAAGCAATTGGCGATGATTAGGTCATCTATATATGAGTATATTGACTTAGGAGTCAAATGAGAACATTTGATCATAGGTCATACTCATCGTTTAAGCACAAGTGGGGTTACCACTTTTACATAAAGCATTGTTGTGTTCACACAATTAGAGTTGCTTTAGCTCAATTGATTCGAGTAAAGCTCCCCCTAGATGTGATATCCACCCTAAGAGGGATGAACTAACCTTGGGTTTTGTCGATGATGACTTCAAGTAGATGTTGAAGATGTGGATGCTCAAAGTTGATGTAGATCATTTGGAGCAATCCATTAGAGTGAGTTGCACTTTCAATACCTACACGGGTTAGTCCCACAAGGAACAAACAAGGATATCCATAGACATAGAGTGATGTTTACACAAGATGATGTCCATGAAAGCATTAGATTACCTTGTCCCTTGTCTAACCAACAAGAGGGTTTGTGACTCCTTGAACTAGTGCAAGATGTGGAAGTTGTTTGCACTTGTCCTCGCCAAGGTGATATGAGTGAAGTATTTTGGCGGAGTCACCCTCAAGAACTCTCTAGTTCTTCTTCTTCGGGATCCACACCATCTTGATGGGAATCCTTGGAGTTGTAGTCGTACTTGATGAAGTAGAACTTGATGTAGTCTTGGTAACCCACTTGACCAAGGCCTTAGGAGCTTCTTCAAATGCATCAATTTCCTCTTGAAGCTTGTCCTTGCCTTTTTGTTTGTGGTCTTATGGTAGAAGATCATCTTGAGCTTGTGTCCCTTGGAAAGAAGTAGGATCATACTTCTCTTGTTGAGGAACAAACTTCGTCTTGGGGTATTGATCTTATTCCCACTCAACTCCATTGGCATTGAACTTTCATTCAAAACCAATGCCTTGATTCTTCTAGTGCCTTCCTTGCTCGCGTACAATTTCCTCAAATTGCTTACTTCCGGCAAGGCTCTTGTAAACACCTTTCTCTATAATTCCCTTCAATAAGCTATTTTATTGCTCAAGTGTAACTTGGCTAAGAGAATCATTAGTGGAATCAAGAGAACTACTAGAAGAAACAACATTGGATTTAGCATGATTATTGTTACTACTAGAAGAATCTTTCTTACTCTTGTTGCTAGATTTAACTTGTAGCATATAAGTAGACAGGAGTAAACGCTTGGCAATGTAAGAAGAACTTTTCTTGCGAAGATCATCATTGATCGCTTTTAAGAACCCATGCTCTTGCTCAAGGTTGAGCTTTTCAAAGCGTAACTTCTCATGAGTCTTTAAAAGTTCTCTATGATATTCCAAGGTAGTTTCATGAGCTAACTTAAGAGTGTTTAGTTCTTTAGTTAGTCGCTCAATCTCCTTGTTATCATCATCATTCATTTTATCTTGATTGACATGATTAATAGCAAGTTCATCATAGTTTTCATCACTAGAGTTATCAACAAGTAAATCATCATCACCTAGCAAATCATCTTCATCACTATTGAAATCAACATACTCAGGGTGTGATACCTTTGGGCCTTTAGCCATGAAGCATCTTCCAATTCCTTCATTTGATGAGTCAAATATGTCGTAGGAGTTGGTTGACACAAGTGCTAGACCGGCAACACCTTCATCTTGAGTATATTCGGAGTCGGAGTGATAACTTCTTTTGGAGTGATGGTCGGAGTCGGAGCCGGATACCCATTCACCAACATGAGCTTGATGTCTTTGTTTTGTGTAGCTCTTTGATGGTTTGTCCTTCCTTTCCGAATCCTTGCTTCTCCTAGAGGTTCTTCGTTCATAATGATCATCTCTACTCCTTCTCTCTCTTGGAGGTGATTCTTCTCTTCTACTTCTTCTTTTGGGCGAATCTTCTCTTCTTTTGTAGGAGGTCGTACACTCATTGGAGTAGTGTCTGGGTCTTCCACAATTGTAGCAATTACGCTCACGACTATAAGATCTTTTGTCATTGTAGGACCTTGACTTGGAACTTCTTTCCTTGCTTCTACTCTTGTAGAACTTGTTGAAGTTCTTCACCATTAGGCTCAATTCCTCATTGAAGGTTTGTTTCTCACTTGATGATGTAGGAGCATCACATGAGGCTTTGTAAGCACCACTTGACTTGTTGTGAAGCTCTTCCTTATCCTTGAGAGACATATCATGAGCAACAATTCTTCCAATGACTTCCGTAGGATTGAGATCTTTGTAGTTGGGCATCATTTGGATCAATGTGCACACGGTATCAGATTTTCCATCCAAGGCTCTTAGGATCTTCTTGATGATGAATCTATCGGTCATCTCTTCACTTCCTAAGCCGGCAATCTCATTTGTGATGAGAGCAAGCCTAGAATACATTTTAGCGACAACTTCACCATCCTTCATTTTGAACTTGTCAAGTTGACTTTGAAGCACATCCAATTTGGATTCCTTGACGGAGTTGGTACCCTTGTGCATATCAATGGAAGTATCCCAAATTTCCTTTGCATTCTCACGACGGCTGATTTTGTTGAATTCTTCGGGGCACAGTCCATTGAAGAGGATATCACAAGCTTGAGCATTGTACTGCAGCATCTTCAACTCTTCCGCGGTAGCTTCACGGTTCGGTCCTCTCCCATCAAAGAATTCAACTTGCAAGCCAATACACACAATATACCAAACGGCGGGGTTATGTCCAAGAATATGCATTTTCATCTTATGCTTCCAACTAGCAAAATTAGTACCATCAAAGTAAGGACCTCTATGGTGGTAATTTCCCTCGCTAGACGCCATACTCTCCTAGGTTGTGAAACCAAGGCTATGATCACCAAAAGCTATATCAAGGCAAATGGAGACCAAAGCTCTGATACCACTTATAGGATCGAAAGTATGTCTAGAGGGGGGTGATTAGACTACTTGACCAAATAAAAATATAGCCTTTTCCCAATTTTAAGTCTTGGCATATTTTAGCAACTTAGCACAAGTCAAGCAATCAACCTACACATGCAAGTCTAAGAGTATAGCAGCGGAATGTAAAACATTTGCATATGAAGGTAAAGGGAGGAGTTTGGAGGGAGCAAACGCAATGTAGACACGGAGATTTTTGGCGTGGTTCCGATAGGTGGTGCTATCATACATCCATGTTTTTTTTGAATATGTACTGCAAGGCAACAGCCTCACAGCTCTTTATTGAAAACAACAAAGTAACAAAGTCCTGTTACAGGTCCAAACAAGTAAAGAAAAGAAGAACATAAATACTTACAAACTTACAACCCAAGCAGGGTAAAAGAAAAACACTACCTAAGGGAGGTTAGAGATCCAAGTTAGAAGGCTATCCTTGTATTTACATTTTACCCTATTAGAGAGAAGGGTTATGTCATGGATAAAGTTGTGCCTCCAGGCTCTGAAAGAAGGTGTCTCATTCCTGAAAACCTTGCCATTCCTCAAGATCCAAATGTTCCAAGCTGCTGTAAAGACCACTTCAGTGAAGAAAGAATTCCCAAAATCCTTCCTAGCCTTTACTGCCATGTTGTATGTTGTCATCCCAGGCTGTGGGTCCCAGAGAATCTGCAAGTAATTCCAGACTCTAACGCTAAAATTACAAGAGAAGAACAAATGTGCACAATCTTCATGGATCAGATATGGACATAGGACACAAGGATCTTCCACATGCCAATGCCTCCTGAGTAGCATGTCTCTGGTGTTTAAATGATCCCTCAGCAGTAACCATCCAAACATTTTGATTTTCAATGTACATGAAGATTTCCAAATCCATTGAAAGATTGGATCTACAACAATATGTTGATGCTCATACACATAAAAGGATTTGGGTCTGAAACAACCCTTATCAAAAGGCCAAATCCATGTGTCATGAGTTTCAGAGCAAGAATAAGCATGTGTCAGCTGTTGTAGACATTCAAGCTCAGCAAAGGCTTGTGTAGAGAGGGGCAAATGCAAATTTGACAAAAACTCCTGGGAAAGCACATCAGACACTGAAATCTGATCATCAATAACAAAGGCGAAGAGCCTGGGAAATTTTTCACTGAGACAAGAACCCTTAAGTTCAACCAACCATCTGTCAGACCAAAAGAGGATGGACCTGCCATCACCCAACATTGGAGTAGCCATCTGACAATATTTGTTAGCCAATTTAAACACATCACGCCACCAAAAGGATCCACAGAGTGTGGTATGAGGGACAGAGTTGGCATAGTAGGCATTCCAAATAAGGCCAACCCAAGGGATGTCATGATGATTATAAAATTTGTGCAAGAACTTCATAAGCAAGGCCACATTTTGCACCCTGAGATTAAGCACACCAAGGCCCCCTTTGTTTTTTTGGTAGGCATACCAAGTCCCAAGCAGCCAGGGATTGTCTTGGGGTATCAGAGTTTCCTCTCCATAGACATTGTCTCTGAATCCTTTCAATTTGCTTCAAAATTCCAGGTGGGATGACAAGTGTGCACAGGAAATATATGGGCATTGATGTTAAAACAGACTGAAGCAACTGCAACCTGCTACCTTGATTCAGAAAACATGAAGTGGCAGACAATCTTCTTTCAATCCTATGCACAAGAGGCATGAGGTCTTGGATTGAGGGACTTGTAGTCCCCATGGGCAGACCCAAGTAGGTAAAAGGCATGGTTCCTATACTGCATCCAAGAATTGAGGCCAACCTGTTAGCTTCATCAGATGACATGCTCATAGGCACCATAAGGGATTTTGCAAAATTCACAGATAGTCCTGTTGTGGCAGCAAAAACATTAAGCATGTCTTTAAGAGCAAGCAGTTGGTGATCAATAGCAGGCAACACAATTAGTGTATCATCAGCATACTGAACTATGGGATAATCCTGGCTGTTAGAAGGGATTAGCAAAGTCAGAATTACTTTACTGCACATGTCATTCACAACAGACTGAAGCAGGTCAGCAGCAAGGACAAAAAGAAGAGGTGACATTGGGTCTCCTTGTCTGACTCCCCTCTTACATTTAAAATGGTTACCAAGAACACCATTAAGAAGCACAGAAGAAGAACCAGAAGACAAAATAGTTTGCATCCAGGAAATCCATTTGTCATTAAAGCCCTTGTATCTTAAGATTCTAAGAATGGCATCATGCTCAATAGTGTCAAAGGCTTTAGTAAAATCCAATTTCAGCAGTACTATTGGTCTTGTTGAAGCATTACACTGGTGGATGTACTCAAAGCACCAAGCTAGACAGTCCTGAATAGACTTGGATTTAATAAAACCATATTGGTTTTTATGAATACAGGAAAGAATAACTTTCTGCAACCTGTTTGCCAGAAGTTTAGTGAGGAATTTCAAACAGGTATTTGTCAAAGATATTGGCCTGTAATCATTCAAACCCTCAGGTGAAAGCTTTTTTGGAATCAAGGTTATGAGGGAACTGTTGATACACTCCAAATCAAGGTGCCCCTCAGAAAACTCTTTGACCAGTTGATGAAAGTCATCCTTAATTATGTGCCAACACTTCTTAAGAAAAAGGCCAGTGAAACCATCTAGCCCAGGTGCTCTGTCAGGAGGCATTTCCTTAATAACACAATCAATTTCTTGCTCAGAAAAGGGCTTGGTCAAGTCATCTAGTCCTTGAACCTTCTTGATAATATTTGGCATATCAAAACCCATTTGTGTATTATTTGTGCATCCCATCCTCTGCTTGAACTCCTGCAAAAATAGTCCAGCAATTGATGCATGATCAGAGGTCACTTGCCCATCATCAGAAGTTATACTAGAAATAGAGTTATTCCTGTATCTCTCAGTGGCCATGGCATGGAAAAATTTGGTGTTTTCCTCTCCCACTTTAATGTTTCTAATGGTACATCTCTGCTTCCAGTAGATAAATTGCAACCTTAGAGTTTCCTCCAAATGCAACTTTACAATTTTCCTGAAATTTTCCTCAGGCCTAGACAAAGGCCTTAACTCCTCAAGACCATCCAGACAAAGAATTACTTTATTGTAGTTGGAAATTAGAGCCTTGACTATAGAAAGACTAATGTGCCATTGTTTGAGTGCCTGCCTAAGAGCTTTGAACTTTGCAGATATTATAGCAGCAGAAGATCTCTTATGAACTCGCCTACTCCAAGATTCACTGACACAATCAAGAAAACCAGGAAAATTAGTCCAGTAATTCTCAAATCATGTTGATGGAGCCTTCACCCCACGAAGGGTAACGGTTGCGCGAGTCCACGGAGGGCTCCACCCATGGAGGGTCCACGAAGAAGCAACCTTGTCTATCCCACTATGGCCATCGCCCACGAAGGACTTGCCTCACTAGGGTAGATCTTCACGAAGTAGGCGATCTTCTTGCCTGTAAAAACTCCTTGGTTCAACTCCACAATCTTGACGGAGGCTCCCAAGTGATACCTAACCAATCTAGGAGACACCACTCTCCAAAAGGTAATAGATGGTGTGTTGATAATGAACTTCTTGCTCTTGTGCTTCAAATGATAATCTCCCCAACACTCAACTCTCTCTCACGGATTTGGATTTGATGGAAAGATGATTTGAGTGGAAAGCAACTTGGATAAGGCTAGAGATCAAGATTTATGTGGTTGGAATGGAATATCTTTGATCTCAACACATGAGTAGGTGGTTCTTTCTCAGAAAATGTATGTTGGAAGTGTAGGCATGTTCTGATGGTTCTCCTCATGAATGAAGAGTGGTGGAGAGGTATATATAGCCTCCACACAAAATCTAACTGTTACACACAATTTACCAAACTCGGTGGGACCGAATCAGAAAACTCGGTCAGACCAATTTAGTTCAAAATGTGAACGTTAGGCTTTTCGATGGGACCGACATGTCAACTCGGTGGGACCAATTTCATTAGGGTTAGGGCATAACGTAATCTCGGTGAGACCGATTACACAAACTCGGTGGGACTGATTTTGGTAATAAGCTAACCAGAGAGTTGGTCAGGCAAACTCGATGGGACCGATTCACTCATCTCGGTGAGACCGAGACATTACGAAGGGGAAACAGAGAGTTTGCATTGCAAACTCGGTGGGACCGATCGCTCATCTTGGTTGGACCGAAATGTTACGAAGGGAAACAGAGAGCTTGCAATCCCATCTCGGTGAGACCAAGATCCCTATCGGTGAGACCGAAGTTACTAGAGTTTCTGGCAGTGGCTATGTCAAATGAACTCGGTGGCGCCGGATAGTACAAATCGGTGGGGCCGAGTTTGACTTTTGGTTTTGGACATATGTGGATATGAGAAAGTGGTTGAGGGTTTTGGGAGCATATCACTAAGAATTTTGAGCAAGCAAGCCATTAAGCAACACCTCATCCCCTTTTAATAGTATTGGCTTTTCCTATGGACTCAATGTGATCTTGGATCACCAAAAAGAAAATGTAGAGCCTTGAGCTTGAGCTAATATGTGTCCTTAGCATTTGGAGGGGTCCACATTTCTAATCCATGCCATGCCAATCATTGAACTTCCTGAAATAGCCATCTTGAAGTAGCATTAGTTCAACGAGCTATATGTTGTTAGTAAATACCAAACCCACCAAGGGATAGTTGCACTTTCATAGTCCTATTATCTTTTTGAATTCTCCCAACTACACTATATTGGAGAAGTTTGCACTTGTTCAGGATTATATTGATGGGTTGCCTTTCACCATTGCACATGATGATTTTGATGAGTATAATATGCATGTGCTTGCTGCTCCTACTTGCAATTATTATGAGAAAGGAACTACATCTCCGCCTCTTTATGTTTCTGCTACCTCTTGAGCACTGCATTGGATTTCCCCGAAGAGGAGAGGATGATGCAGCAAAGTAGCGTAAGTATTTCCCTCGGTTTTTGAGAACCAAGGTATCAATCCAGTAGGAGGCCACGCGCAAGTCCCTCGTACCTACACAAAACGAATAGCTCAACGCAACCAACGCGATTAGGGGTTGTCAATCCCTTCACGGTCACTTACGAGAGTGAGATCTGATAGAGATGATAGATAATATTTTTGGTATTTTTGGTATAAAGATGCAAGGTAAAATAAAAGGCAAAAGTAAAAGCAAAGCAATAATAAAGTGATTGGAGATTGATATAATGAGAATAGACCCGGGGGCCATAGATTTCACTAGTGGCTTCTCTCAAGAGCATAAGTATTCTTACGGTGGGTGAACAAATTACTGTTGAGCAATTGACAGAATTGAGCATAGTTATGAGAATATCTAGGTATGATCATGTATATAGGCATCACGTCCGAGACAAGTAGACCGACTCCTGCCTGCATCTACTACTATTACTCCACTCGTCGACCGCTATCCAGCATGCATCTAGAGTATTAAGTTGATGAAAATAGAGTAACGCCTTAAGCAAGATGACATGATGTAGAGGGATAAATTCATGCAATATGATATAAACCCCATCTTGTTATCCTCGATGGCAACAATACAATACGTGCCTTGCTGCCCCTACTGTCACTGGGAAAGGACACCGCAAGATTGAACCCAAAGCTAAGCACTTCTCCCATTGCAAGAAAAACCAATCTAGTAGGCCAAACCAAACTGATAATTCGAAGAGACTTGCAAAGATAACTAATCATACATAAAAGAATTCAGAGAAGATTCAAATATTGTTCATAGATAAACTTGATCATAAACCCACAATTCATCGGTCTCAACAAACACACCGCAAAAATAAGATTACATTGAATAGATCTCCACGAGAGAGGGTGAGAACATTGTATTGAGATCCAAAAAGAGAGAAGAAGCCATCTAGCTACTAACTATGGACCCGAAGGTCTGAGGTAAACTACTCACACTTCATCGTAGGGGCTATGGTGATGATGTAGAAGCCCTCCATGGTGGACTCCCCTTTCAGCGGAGCTCCGGAATAGGCCCCAAGATGGGATCTCGTGGATACAGAAAGTTGCGGCGGTGGAATAAGGTTTTTGGCTCCGTATCTGATCGTTTGGGGGTACGTAGGTATATATAGGAGGAAGGAGTACATCAGTGTAGCTTCGAGGGGCCCACGAGGAAGGAGGCGCACCCTAGGGGGCGCCCTCCACCCTCGTGACCGCCTCATGGATTTCTTGACGGAGGGTCCAAGTCTCCTGGATCTTATTTGATGAGAAAATCAGGTTCCCGAAGGTTTCATTCCGTTTGGACTCCGTTTGATATTTCGTTTCTTCGAAACACTGAAATAGGCAAAAAAACAACAATTCTGGGGTGGGCCTCCGTTAATAGCTTAGTCCCAAAAGTAATATAAAAGTGGAAAATAAAGCCTAATATGGTCCAAAACAGTAGATAATATAGCATGGAGCAATCAAAAATTATAGATGCGTTGGAGACGTATCAGGCATCTCAAGCTTAATTCCTGCTCGTCCTCGAGTAGGTAAATGATAAAAAGAGAATTTTTGATACGGAGTGTGAGGGAGTCCTGGATTAGGGGGTGTCCGGATAGCCGGACTATACCTTCGACCGGACTCTTGGACTATGAAGATACAAGATTGAAGACTTCGTCCCGTGTCCGGAAGGGACTTTCCTTGGTGTGGAAGGCAAGCTTGGCGATACGGATATATAGATCTCCTACCATTGTAACCGACTCTGTGTAACCCTAACCCTTTCCGGTGTCTATATAAACCGGAGGGTTTTAGTCCGTAGGGCACCTAACAATCATACCATAGGCTAGCTTCTAGGGTTTAGCCTCCTTGATCTCGTGGTAGATCTACTCTTGTACTACCCATATCATCAATATCAATCAAGCAGGAGTAGGGTTTTACCTCCATCGAGAGGACCCGAACCTGGGTAAAAACATCGTGTCCCTTGTCTCCTGTTACCATCCGCCTAGACGCACAGTTCGGGACCCCCTACCCGAGATCCGCCGGTTTTGACACCAACATTGGTGCTTTCATTGAGAGTTCCTCTGTGTCATCACTTTTAGGCCCGATGGCTCCTCCGATCATCAACAGCGATGCAGTCCAGGGTGAGACCTTTCTCCCCGGACAGATCTTCGTATTCGGCGGCTTTACACTGCGGGCCAATTCGCTAGGCCATCTGGAGCAGATCGAAAGCTACGCCCGTAGCCATTAGGTCAGATTTGGGTCTAAACTACACGACTGACATCCGCGGAGACTTGATCTTTGACGGATTCGAGCCACAGCCGAGTGCGCCGCACTGTCACGATGGGCATGATCTAGCTCTGCCGCCGAACAGTGCCCTGGAGGCCGCACCCGCATCAGCTCCGACCCTTAATTCAGCGCCAACTGCGCCGATCAAGGACGGGTGGTTGGACACTGCCTTGGGGGCTGCAATCTCTACGGCGATCGAGCCGAACACCAGCTTTGTCCCATGCGAAGCCCGTGACTCCAAGGCGCCGGACTCCACTCCGCACTATGAACCCTCCGCGCCCCTGCCGATCGAATCCGATTGGGCGTCGATTATGGAGTTCACCGTCGCGGACATCTTTCAGCACTCGCCCTTCGGCGATATTCTGAATTCACTAAAGTCTCTCTCTCTATCAGGAGAGCCCTGGCCGGATTATGGTCAGCAAGGTTGGGATGCCGATGATGAAGAAATTCAAAGCCCACCCACCACCCACTTCGTATCCACTGTCGATGATTTAACCGACATGCTCGACTTCGACTCCGAAGACATCGACGGTATGGACGCCGATGCAGGAGACGATCAAGAACCAGCGCTTGCAGGGCACTGGAAAGCCACCTCGTCGTATGACATATACATGGTGGACACCCCAAAAGAAGGCGATGGTGATGGAACAACGGAGGATGACCCCTCCAAGAAACAGCCTAAGCGTCGGCGTCAGGGGCGCCGCTCTAAATCCCGCCAAAGCAAAAATGGTGATTCCGGCACAGGAGATAATAACACTCCGGATAGTGCCGAAGAAAACCCCCTCCAGCAAGATCCAGCACAGGAGGATGGAGAAGCCAGCCCTCATGAGAGAGCGGCAGATAGAGATGTCGAGGACGATAATTACATGCCTCCCTCCGAAGACGAGGCAAGCCTCGACGACGACGAATTTGTCGAGCCGGAGGATCCCGTCGAACAAGAGCGCTTCAAACGAAGGCTTATGGCCACGGCGAGCAGCCTCAAGAAAAAACAGCAACAACTTAGAGCTGATCAAGATTTGCTAGTCGACAGATGGACTGGAGTCCTTGTGGCCGAAGAGTATGAACTCGAATGCCCCTCCAAGAGCTACCCAAAGCGCAGGTTTCTACCCCGATTAGAGGAGGAAGCACCTAAACCTACATCACCAGTGCATGATGCGGCTGACCGGCCACCTCGTGGCCGCGATAGAGAGGCCTCTCGGCCCTCCACTCAAGCCGCACCCCGGCGCCGCTCTAAAAATACCAAGGCACGGGAAGATGTGCCAGACCTGCGAGATATATTGGAGGACAAGGCAAGGCAAACAAGATTGATCTACGGATCGTGTGGGCGCCCCATGGCACATGACGGTGATCGTCACTCCGGATATAGTAAATCCGGCCGGGCCGAACACAATAGACAAAGCTCGTTTGAGCTGCGTCATGATATAGCCCAATACAGAGGCGCCGCACACCCACTATGATTCACAGATGAAGTAATGGATCATCAAATCCCTGAGGGTTTCAAACCCGTGAACATTGAGTCATACGATGGCACAACAGATCCTGTGGTATGGATCGAGGATTATCTCCTTCATATCCACATGGCCCGCGGCGATGATCTACACGCCATCAAATACCTCCCACTCAAGCTTAAAGGACCAGCTCGGCATTGGCTTAACAGCTTGCCAGCAGAATCAATTGGTTGTTGGGAGGACCTGGAAGCCGCATTCCCCGACAATTTCCAGGGCACTTATGTGCAACCACCAGACGCCGCTGACCTAAGCCACATAATTCAGCAGCCAGAGGAGTCGGCCAGGCAATTCTAGACATGGTTCCTAACTGTAGGATCAGAAGTATGTCTAGAGGGGGGTGATTAGACTACTTGACCAAATAAAAACTTAACCTTTTCCCAATTTTAGTTCTTGGCAGATTTTACCAACTTTAGGACAAGTCAAGCAATCATCACACAATTCAAGCAAGGATGCAAAGAGTATATAGGCAGCGGAAAGTAAAGCATGCAACTTGCAAGAATGTAAAGGGAAGGGTTTGGAGAATTCAAACGCTATTGGAGACACGGATGTTTTTCCCGTGGTTCGGATAGGTGGTGCTATCCTACATCCACGTTGATGGAGACTTCAACCCACGAAGGGTAACGGTTGCGTGAGTCCACGGAGGGCTCCACCCACGAAGGGTCCACGAAGAAGCAACCTTGTCTATCCCACCATGGCCATCGCCCACGAAGGACTTGCCTCACTAGCGGTAGATCTTCACAAAGTAGGCGATCTCCTTGCCCTTACAAACTCCTTGGTTCAACTCCACAATCTTGTCGGAGGCTCCCAAGTGACACCTAGCCAATCTAGGAGACACCACTCTCCAAGAAGTAACAAATGGTGTGTTGATGATGAACTCCTTGCTCTTGTGCTTCAAATGATAGTCTCCCCAACACTCAACTCTCTCTCACAGGATTTGGATTTGGTAGAAAGAAGATTTGAGTGGAAAGCAACTTGGGGAAGGCTAGAGATCAAGATTCATATGGTAGGAATGGAATATCTTGGCCTCAACACAAGGGTAGGTGGTTGTCTCTCAGAACATGTAGGTTGGAAGTATAGATGTGTTCTGATGGCTCTCTCCACGAATGAAGAGGACGTGGAGGGGTATATATAGCCTCCACTTAAAATTCAACCGTTACACACAATTTACCAATCTCGGTGGGACCGAATCAACAAACTCGATCGGACCGAAAAGGTAAACCTAGTGACCGTTAGAGATTTTCGGTGGGACTGACATGCATCTCGGTAGGACCGATATGGTTAGGGTTTGGGCATAACGTAATCTCGGTGAGACCGATTACACAAACTCGGTGAGACCGATTTGGTAATTAGCTAACCAGAGAGTTGGTCAGGCAAACTCGGTGGGACCGATTTGCTCTTTCGGTGAGACCGAAAAGTTACAAAAGGGAAACAGAGAGTTTGCATTGCAATCTCGGTGGGACCGATCCGCTCTTTCGGTGAGACCGAAAAGTTACGAAAAGGAAACAGAGAGGTTGCAATTCCATCTCGGTGGGACCGAGATCCCTATCGGTGAAACCGATTTGCTAGGGTTTTGGCAGTGGCTTATGACATATGAAACTCGGTGGCGCCGGATAGAAAGAATTGGTATGACCGAGTTTGGCTTAGGGTTTAGGTCATTTGTGGAAGTGGGAAAGTAGTTGAGGATTTTGGAGCATACCATTAAGCACATAAAGCAAAGGGCTCATTAAGCAACACCTCATCCCCCCTTGATAGTATTGGCTTTTCCTATGGACTCAATGTGATCTTGGATCACTAAAATGTAAAATGAAGAGTCTTGAGCTTTTGAGCTTGAGCCAATCCTTTGTCCTTAGCATTTTGAGGGTTCCACTTTCACCATTCATGCCATGCCAATCATTGAGCTTTCCTGAAATAGTTATCTTGGAATAGCATTAGCTCAATGAGCTATATGTTGTTATGAATTACCAAAACCACCTAGGGATAGTTGCACTTTCAATCTCCCCCTTTTTGGTAATTGATGACAACATATAGATCAAAGCTTCGACAAATGATAATAAGAATGAATTACATCGTCGCTTTGAGAAGTATGTGATAAGTAAGAGCTCCCCCTAAATTTGTGCATATATAAAATTTGCTTTGGACTGCAAATGCACAAGAAGTTAGAATTATGGGTTACTCTTCCATGTCACATACATCTTGGTGGAGCGCTCAAAATGATTAATAATGAAATACATGCACTCATCACCAAGGCAAAGTGAATGACCACATAAGATAGATAAGATATATCAAGCATGCATAAGTGTAGCTTATGATCAAACACATGATCATCAATGTCTCACAAGCATATCAAAGTATCACGACCAAAAGCAAACAATGTTTGAAAAACTACCAAATAAAAGCAAGAGAGAAAAGCAACACTCTCTCTCTCGAAGCCTATGATCTATACGTTTTCTCCCCCTTTGGCAACAAGTTACCAAAAAGTTCCTAGAAAATTCATAGTGCTAAATCGACACTCAGGCTTGATCTTCAGGTGGTGGTGGAGTCCGGATCACTCCAAGGACAAAGGCTTCCGTAGACGCGGTTGGAGTTGGAGCTGAAGTGGATGCTAGAGTAGGTTGGGTTGGTGCTGCGGCTGGAGTTGAGGCGGTTGCTCTTGTGTCAAGAACTGGCACTGCAGATGACCTCGGACCTCGTGGCACTCTGGCAAATGCATCAGTGGTTGTCTTCCCTTTCCTCTCCTGCATATCATCTTGGAGCTGCTCCACTGTAGTCTGAATCTCTGTCACCTTGATATCCAAGTCACAAAACTTTTGTTCTACGATTCTCTCTAAGCTTGCCTGGTTCTGAGTTAGGGTGGCTAGTCCTTTGTCAATCCGCAGGGTGGATGCAATCAGGTAACTAAGCTGCTCTTGCTTGTTCTTCAAGAAGTACTCAAATGCCTCCTCTTGAGTTGGCATCTTAGCAGCTTTCTCCTTATTTGCCTTCTCCTTCTTGGCTTGTGCATGGGCTGAAGATGGTTCATCTTTGGTCATCACAACTTGGTTGTCCTTGAAATCTGGATAGATAGGCAAATGTTCCTTGTCCAGCAAGTATGTGTCTGTGCCCATCCTTGAGTTAATCAACATCTGGATCTGAGGGGCATAACCACAGCTCCTCTTTTGATCTGCTGCAGTCCTCTTGATAGTCTCTACTATGAGGCTCATGACCTTGAATTTCTTAGGCACATCAAAGATATGTAGCAAGTTAATGGCATGACCTCTGATCATCCTGTGATCTCCAGACTTGGGCAAAAGTGTGTGCCTAAGGATCCAGTTGATCGTAGGCACACCTGACAGCAAGTGTTTTACAGACCCAAACTGGTGAGTGTCAAGATCATCTGTTGGAATCTCCTTGTACATATTTGCCATGGAGTTGTGATCCATCTTTTTTTGGAATAGACATCCAAGTCATCTTCATTCTCCTCTGGGGCATTGATAAGCTGTGCCCACTCAGCAATTGTAGATTGGTACCTTGTACCCTCAGACATCCAAACAATCCTTCCATCTGGGTAAAAATGTGCTGTGGAGTAGAACTGCATAATAAGCTCCTCATTTCACTTTGTGAGCTTTTGCCCAACAAAGTCTGCTACTCCACATGCCTTGAAGCTGTCCTGCACTCCAGGGTAGTGCTCTTCGTTGTCCTTGATATATTCCCAGTTGACCCATCTCATGTCACATACAATTGGCTTTTTGTCTAACAAGACTATCTCATAGAAGTCCTGTTGTTCCTTGGTGTGGAACCTGTAGTCAACAGCAGTTCTCCTCCTGATAGCATAGGGATCCTCAGCTCTCCATTTTCTCAGTCCAGAGTCTCTCCTGATTTTCATATCCCCAGCCACAGGATGAGCATCATTGTGGTCTGGGATCTTGGGCTTCAATTTTCTCAGCACTTGGCCTTCCTCTTCTTCAGCAGTTTCAGGCATTGGGGCCTTGTTCTTCTCAGCGGCTGGGATGCTTCTTGTATTCCTCTTGGGTTTTGGCTTTGGAGCTGGCTTAGCCTTGGATGCAGTCTTGGGGGCTTCCTTAGGCTTGGATGCAACTGCCCCTGATCTTATGGCATCACCCATCAGCTTGGGTGCCTTTGGTGCTGGTGCAGCACCCTCTTCTTCCTCTTCTTCTTCTTCATCAAAAGAATGTTGTTCAAATTCAGCCATAGGATCTACTTTCTTGCACCATCTGCCTCTCTTCCTCTCTTTCTTCTCTTCAGCAACAACTGGTTCTTTGGGAGTGGGCTTCTTAGGAATCTTGGTTGAGGCTCTGGCCTTTGGCATAGGCTTCCTGCCTGTTGGCCTTTTAACCTTTAATCCTGGTTTGGTGCTCTGCCTTGAGCCATGCTCTTTCTTGAGTTCAACTTTCTTGGAAGTTGCTTCTTCCTCTGCCACATAATCTTCATCCTCTGATTCTGAGGTTTTCTTCTTTCTCTGTCTTGTGGCAGCTTTTGGCAGATTGCTAGGGGTGCTTCTGCTGCCATCATCTGAGGAACTGGAGGGACTAGTGCCCTCACTCATTTGCACTGGCTGCTCTGACAAATTCTGACTATCACTTTGGTCTGACATGATGAACAAGCTGACTGCTGACTGCTGACCCTGTGAATAGTTTATAGATGAGGTAGAGTGGATGAGCATCACAAAATCCAGAGATTTTTGCAAAAGAATGATTCCAAAACTTAGTTTTAGTTTCCCACAGAAAGCATCTCGGATCTACCGATTTTTAAACTCGGTGATACCGAAGCAGTTTTTGGAACCTAAACTAGTGATCTCGGTCAGACCGAGTCACAGTTCGGTGGCACCGAGACTGCTAGGGTTTCACAAAGTTCCAAAATCGGTCTCACCGATTAGTAACACTCGGTCAGACCGAGTCTCACTGTGCAATGGCATAAGCCAAATCAGTGGGACCGAGTTTTTCAACTCGGTGGGTCCGAGATGGTTTCGGCGGAAACCTAACCCTAAAATTTTCGAATCAAACCTAATCTACGAGTTCATTGACTGGATAGAAGTTTATCAAACATGGCAAGAATCATTATGATCACAATGTGCTAGGAATCGGATTGGGAATAGCACAAAGATCGAGTCCATACCCTAGTTCGGCGGAGACTCGCTATGGCGACAACAGCGGGGTTGATTTCTGTTGACGGCGACGGAGACCAGCGACTGGAGACGGCTGGCGGCGAGGAGACGATCCGGAGACCACGACGGCAGAGCGAGCTATGGCGCGGGCGAAGGGGTTCGGAGAAATTTCCAAAATTTTGCCCGTGTCTATATATAGCCCGACCCTGTCGGTGTGACCGAGTGGAGCAACTCGGTGGCACCGAGATGCAAAACTGTATACAGTTATTGCAACTCGGTGTGACCGAATGGTTCAAATCGGTTGCATCGAGATTGAAAACTTAGATCAACTTAATGATCTCGGTAAGACCGAAAGTGGGGTATCGGTCAGACCGAGAATCACAAAGAGGTTTTGGAAGTTTAAGTCTATGACGAATCGGGAACTCCGAGTGCTCCTCACACAGAGTGGTTCGAATTTGACTTGATCAATTTTGTGATGTAGCATGAATAGAGTTTGAGACGAGAAAAGCATAGATAGCTAGAGGGGGTTCTTAGGCATTCTTGTCCATCCACTTGGCAAATGAAAAGATAAAGCCAAACAATCAAAACAACAAGTGGATGTCCTTGAATGAGTGAAATATGCAACCAACATGCTCACACAATAAAATGGCAATTGAAATATGTGACAAAGCATGCACGACCAATTCTAGCATCTATCAAGCAATTGGCGATGACTAGGTCATCTATATATGAGTACATTGACTTAGGAGTCAAATGAGAATATTTGATCATAGGTCATACTCATCGTTTAAGCTCAAGTGGGGTTTCCACTTTTACATAAAGCATTATTGTGTTCACATCATTAGAGTTGCTTTAGCTCAAGTCTTAGAGTAAAGCTCCCCCTAGATGTGATATCCCCCCTAAGAGGGATGAACTAACCTTGGGTTTTGTCGATGACGACTTCTTGTAGATGTTGAAGATGTGGATGCTCAATGTTGATGTAGATCACTTGGAGCTATCCTTTTGAGTGAATTGCACTTTCAATACCTACATGGGTTAGTCCCACAAGGAACAAACAAATATATCCATAGACATAGAGTGATGCACATACAAGATGATGTCTATGAAAGCTTTTAGGTTACCTTGTCCCTTGACTTACCAACAAGAGGGTTTGTGACTCCTTGAACTAGTGCAAGATGTGGAAGTTGATTGCACTTGTTCTTGCCAAAATGATAAGAGTGAAGTATGTTGGCGGAGTCACCCTCAAGAACTCTCTAGTTCTTCTTCTTTTGGATCCACACCATCTTGATGGGAATCCTTGGAGTTGTAGTCGTACTTGATGAAGTGGAACTTGAAGTAGTCTTGGGAATCCACTTGACTAAGGTCTTAGGAGCTTCTTCAAAAGCATCTATTTCCTCTTGAAGCTTGTCCTTGCCTTTTTGCTTGTAGTCTTGAGGTGGAAGATCATCTTGAGTTTGTGTCCCCTTGAAAGAAGTAGGATCATACTTCTCTTGTTGAGGAACAAACTTTGTCTTGGGGTATTGATCTTATTCCCACTCAACTCCATTGGCATTGAACTTTCGTTCAAAACCAACACTTTGATTCTTCCGGTGCCTTCCTTGCTTGCGTACAATCTCCTCGAATTGCTTACTTCCGGCAAGGCTTTTGTACACTCCTTTCTCTATGATTTCCGTCAATATGCTATTTTCTTGCTCAAGTGTAACTTGGCTAAGAGAATCATTAGTGGAATCAAGAGAACTGCTAGAAGCAACAATATTGGATTTAACATGATCATTGTTACTACTAGAGGAAGAATCTTTCCTGTTCTTGTTACTAGACATGACTTGAGGCATGTAAGTGGATAATAGTAAATGTTTGGCAATGTAAGAAGAACTTTTCTTGCGGAGATCATCATTGATTGCCTTTAAAAGCTCATGCTCTTGCTCAAGATTGAGCTTTTCAAAGCGTAACTTCTCATGAGCCCTTAAAAGTTCTCGATGATCTTCGAAGATAGTTTCATGAGCTAACTTAAGAGTGTTTAGTTCTTTAGTTAGAGCCTCAATTTTCTCCTTATCATTGTCATTCGTTTTAGCATGATTAATTGACGTTTCATCATAGGATTCATCACTAGAGTTGTCAGCAAGTAAATCATCATCACTTAACAAGTCATCTTCATCACTATTAAAATCAACATACTCAGGGTGAGTTACCTTAGGACCTTTGGCCATAAAGCATCTTCCAATTACTTCATTTGGTGAGTCAAATATGTCGTAGGAGTTGGTTGACACAAGTGCTAGTCCGGCAACACCTTCATCTTGAGTATATTCGGAGTCGGAGTGATAACTTCTCTCGGAGTGGTTGTCGGAGTCGGAGCCGGATACCCATTCACCAACATGAGCTTGATGTCTTCGTTTTGTGTAGCTCCTTGATGATTTTTCCTTTTTTTCCGAATCCTTGCTTCTCCGTGAGTATCTTCGTTCATAACGATCATCTCTACTCCTTCTCTCTCTTTATGGTGATTCCTCTCTTTTGCTTCTTCTTTTTGGAGAATCTTCTCTTCTCTTGTAGGGAGCCGTACACTCATTGGAATAGTGTCCGGGTCTTCCACAATTGTGGCAGTTTTGCTCTCGACTAGAAGATCTTTTGTCATTGTAGGACCTTGACTTGGAGCTTCTATGTTTGCTTCTACTCTTGTAGAACTTGTTGAAGTTCTTCACCATTAAGCTCAATTCTTCATTGAAGTTTTGTTTCTCACTTGATGATGTGGGGGCTTCACATGAGGCTTTGTAAGCACCACTTGATTTGTTGTGAAGTTCCTCTTTATCCTTGAGTGACATCTCATGAGCAACAATTCTTCCAATGACTTCCGTTGGCTTGAGATCTTTGTAATTGGGCATCATTTGGATCAATGTGCACACGGTATCATATTTTCCATCCAAGGTTCTTATGATCTTCTTGATGATGAATCTGTCGGTCATCTCTTCACTCCCTAAGCCGGCAATCTCATTTGTGATGATAGCAAGCCTAGAGTACATTTCAGCGACACCTTCACCATCCTTCATTTTGAACTTGTCAAGTTGACTTTAAAGCACATCCAATTTGGATTCCTTGACGGAGTCGGTACCTTCGTGCATATCAATCAAGGTATCCCAAATTTCCTTTGCATTCTCAAGACGGCTGATTTTGTTGAATTCTTCGGGGCACAATCCATTGAAGAGAATATCACAAGCTTGAGCGTTGTATTGTAGCATCTTCAACTCATCCGCGGTAGCTTCACGGTTTGGTTCTTTCCCATCGAAGAAGTCACCTTGCAAACCAACACACACAATAGCCCAAACGGCAGGGTTATGTCCAAGAATATGCATTTTCATTTTATGCTTCCAACTAGCAAAGTTAGTACCATCAAAGTAAGGACCTCTACGGTGACAATTTCCCTCACTAGACTCCATACTCTCCTAGGTTGTGAAACCAAGGCTATGACCACCAAAAGCTATGGGAATCAAAGCAAATGGAGACCAAAGCTCTGATACCACTTGTAGGATCGGAAGTATGTCTAGAGGGGGGTGATTAGACTACTTGACCAAATAAAAACTTAACCTTTTCCCAATTTTAGTTCTTGGCAGATTTTAGCAACTTTAGGACAAGTCAAGCAATCATCACACAATTCAAGCAAGCATGCAAAGAGTATATAGGCAGCGGAAAGTAAAGCATGCAACTTGCAAGAATGTAAAGGGAAGGGTTTGGAGAATTCAAACGCTATTGGAGACACGGATGTTTTTCCCGTGGTTCGGATAGGTGGTGTTATCCTACATCCACGTTGATGGAGACTTCAATCCACGAAGGGTAACGGTTGCGCGAGTCCACGGAGGGCTCCACCCACGAAGGGTCCAAGAAGAAGCAACCTTGTCTATCCCACCATGGCCATCGCCCACGAAGGACTTGCCTCACTAGCGGTAGATCTTCACGAAGTAGGCGATCTCCTTGCCCTTACAAACTCCTTGGTTCAACTCCACAATCTTGTCGGAGGCTCCCAAGTGACACCTAGCCAATCTAGGAGACACCACTCTCCAAGAAGTAACAAATGGTGTGTTGATGATGAACTCCTTGCTCTTGTGCTTCAAATGATAGTCTCCCCAACACTCAACTCTCTCTCACGGGATTTGGATTTGGTAGAAAGAAGATTTGAGTGGAAAGCTACTTGGGGAAGGCTAGAGATCAAGATTCATATGGTAGGAATGGAATATCTTGGCCTCAACACAAGGGTAGGTGGTTCTCTCTCAGAACATGTAGGTTGGAAGTATAGATGTGTTCTGATGGCTCTCTCCACGAATGAAGAGGAGGTGGAGGGGTATATATAGCCTCCACTTAAAATCCAACCGTTACACACAATTTACCAATCTCAGTGGGACCGAATCAACAAACTCGGTCGGACCGAAAAGGTAAACCTAGTGACCATTAGAGATTTTCGGTGGGACTGACATGCGTCTCGGTAGGACCGATATGGTTAGGGTTTGGGCATAACGTAATCTAGGTGAGACCGATTACACAAACTCGGTGAGACCGATTTGGTAATTAGCTAACCAGAGAGTTGGTCAGGCAAACTCGGTGGGACCGATTTGCTCTTTCGATGAGACCGAAAAGTTACAAAAGGGAAACAGAGAGTTTGCATTGCAATCTCGGTGGGGCCGATCCGCTCTTTCGGTGAGACCGAAAAGTTACGAAAAGGAAAGAGAGAGGTTGCAATCCCCTCTCGGTGGGACCGAGATCCCTATCGGTGAAACCGATTTGCTAGGGTTTTGGCAGTGGCTTATGACATATGAAACTCGGTGGCGCCGGATAGAAAGAATTGGTATGACCGAGTTTGTCTTAGGGTTTAGGTCATTTGTGGAAGTGGGAAAGTAGTTGAGGATTTTGGAGCATACCATTAAGCACATAAAGCAAAGGGCTCATTAAGCAACACCTCATCCCTCCTTGATAGTATTGGCTTTTCCTATGGACTCAATGTGATCTTGGATCACTAAAATGTAAAATGAAGAGTCTTGAGCTTTTGAGCTTGAGCCAATCCTTTTTCCTTAGCATTTTGGGGGTTCCACTTTCACCATTCATGCCATGCCAATCACTGAGCTTTCCTGAAATAGTTATCTTGGAATAGCATTAGCTCAATGAGCTATATGTTGTTATGAATTACCAAAACCACCTAGGGATAGTTTCACTTTCACTAACAAAGAAAAATCAAATCATCGACTGTCCGAACGCAGAGGCCCTAACGGCCTTCAATCATAATATCCGTGATGAGTGGCTCGCCCGGCACCTTGGACAGGAAAAGCCGAAATCTATGGCAGCCCTCACGACACTCATGACCCGCTTTTGTGCGGGAGAAGACAGATGGCTTGCTCGTAGCAACAACATGACCAAGAACCCTGGTAATTCGGATACCAAGGACAGCAGTGGCAGGTCGCGTCGCAACAAGCAAAAGCGCCGCATTAATAGCGACAACACTGAGGATACGACAATTAATGCCGGATTCAGAGGCTATAAATCCGGTCAGCGGAAAAAGGCATTTAAAAGAAATACTCCGGGCCCGTCCAGTTTGGACCGAATACTCGACCGCTTGTGCCAGATACATGGCACCCCCGAAAAGCCAGCCAATCACACCAACAGGGATTGTTGGGTGTTCAAGCAGGCAGGCAAGTTAAATGCCGAAAATAGAGACAAGGGGCTGCATAGCAATGACGAGGAGGAGTCCCGGCCGCCGAACAATAGTGGACAGAAGGGTTTTCCCCCACAAGTGCGGACGGTCAACATGATATACGCAACCCACATCCCCAAGAGGGAGCGGAAGCATGCGTTAAGGGACGTGTACGCGATGGAGCCAGTCGCCCCAAAGTTCAACCCATGGTCCTCCTGCCCGATCACTTTTGATCGAAGGGACCACCCCACTAGCATCCATCATGGCGGATTCCCCGCATTGGTCCTAGACCCAATTATTGACGGATTTCACCTCACTAGAGTCCTTATGGACGGCGGTAGTAGCGTGAACCTGGTTTATCAGGATACAGTGCGAAAAATGGGCATCGATCCTTCGAGGATTAAACCCACTAAAATGACCTTTAAAGGCGGCATACCAGGTGTAGAGGCCAACTGTATAGGCTCAGTTACACTTGAAGTGGTCTTCGGATCTCCGGACAATTTCCGAAGCGAGGAGTTAATCTTCGACATAGTCCCGTTCCGCAGTGGCTATCACGCGCTGCTCGGGCGAACCGCATTTGCCAAGTTCAATGCGGTACCGCACTACACATACCTTAAGCTCAAGATGCCAGGCCCTCGAGGCGTCATTATGGTCAATGGAAACACCGAACGCTCTCTCCGAATGGAGGAGCATACGGCGGCCCTCACAGCAGAAGTGCAAAGCAACCTATCAAGGCAATTCTCCAGTCCGGCTACTAAACGTCCGGACACCTTCAAGCGCGCCCAGAGTAACCTACAACAAGACCGTCTGGCATGTTTCGAACAAGCGTAGCAATGCGGCCCCAACCCCAGCCCTCGCGAAATTGCGAAACCAGTGCTTCGCCTACATAACTACGCTCTGGAAATACCATGGGCACAGGGAGAGGGGCACCATCACGGCACGCCCGAAACACGGCTTAAACCGCACTAGGGGCTGCCGATTTTTTAATTTTCTCTTACTTTCAGGACTCCATTATTTGGAAGGCCTAACCGGCAGTTCAATTGCCGCACAAACGATGCAAGAACCAGGGCCGCAGAAAGCTACGCCGCATTATGGAACTACCAGGTGGTCTCTATCACGAGCAGTATACCTGTTTCGCATACCATCCCGCAGCCTGCCCCTGGAAAGGACATGTTAAATAGTCCAACCTTTTGCTTATCGCACTATTTGTATCGTTCTGCTTTGATCGCGGCCTTTTTTTAAACAATGCATAGCTTTTGTCTATTATTGCATTAATCTCTTTTATATGTTCATTAATGACATGTTGCACCCATACACTTTGGTACGGCCAATACTCCAGGGGCTTAAGTACCCCTCAACATGGTGTGAGAAGTCCGAACACTTTCACAAGTGCAGCACCCCGAACTTATAGCATTATATGCATCGGCTCCGAATCATGTCTTGGGTCAATAGTTGGGTTTGCCCGGCTCCTATGTTTTGGTGCCTTACGTTCCGCTATATCGGCTAAGGTAGCACTAGGAGAACTACTGCGATAGTGCCCCAGTTGAGCTGGGGTAAGCACCTCAGTAGAGAAAGCTAAAACTGACTGTCATGATGAAGCGAGAGCTGGTCGCTGTTCGAGAGGTTTTTCGAGTCCCTAAAGACTTATGCCGCCTAGAGCGAGGTGTCGGCTTTGTCCGGCCTAGGCGTGGATAGCGCCCCGAACTCGGTCTTCCGAATACTAGGGGCTTCGCCGAAATTTAAAATTATAGAATTATATGGCTAAGTGAGAGTGTTCAAGCATTATAGTCCGATTGCCTTGTTCGTTGTGCTGAGCGCCTCCCTCGAAGGACCCAAAAATGGGAAAAAGAGCACTCAGGTTTATCCCGAACACCCAGCACTAGTGGCATGGGGGCAGAAGCCGACAACTCGCCATCTCTCAAATTTGATAAACGTCCGCACATAAGGTAATATTTTAAATTCAAAAAGCATTGCTTAGCGCATATGAACAAATTTTCAACGCACAGGACACAACGAGCGAGTTTACTCAAAAATTACATCCCTGGAACATTCATCCGCCATAAGGCGGGCACCCTTCAGAACGCCCTCATAATACATCTTGGGCTTGCGATGCTCTTTCCCCGGCGGTGGCCCGTCCTTCACAAGCTTCTCAGCATCCAACTTGCCCCAGTGCACCTTAGCGCGGGCAAGGGCCCTACGGGCACCTTCGATGCAGACGGAGCGCTTGCTGACTTCGAGCCTTGGACAGGCCTACACCAGCCGCCGCACCAGCCCGAAGTAGCTCCCAGGCAGATCCTCTCCAGGCCACAGCCGAACTATGAGGCCCTTCATGGCCTGTTCGGCCACCTTGTGGAGCTCGACCAGTTGCTTCAGCTGGTCGCTCAGGGGCACAGGGTGTCCGGCCTCAGCATACTGAGACCAGAACACCTTCTCCGTCGAGCTGCCCTCCTCGGCTCGGTAGAATGCGGCAGCATCGGACACGCTACGGGGCAAATCTGCGAATGCTCCTGGAGAGCTCCGGATTCGGGTAAGTAACAAGTAACTCACTTTTACATGTTTGCTTTGCATAAAGAATGCCTTACCCGCCGCTATCTTTTTCATCGCATCGACCTCCTAGAGGGCCTTCTGGGCTTCGGCCTTGGCAGACTTGGCATTTTCAATGGCCGCCGTGAGCTCAGACGCTCACGTCTTTGAGTCAAGCTCCAAACTCTCATGTTTTTTCATGAGAGCCTGGAGCTCTTGCCGCATCTCGCCAACCTGGGCCTCATACTTCTCCCGCTCGTTGCGCTCCGTGGCCGCCATTTTCTCGGCCTCGGACAACGCTTGCTTGAGGGTCACCACCTCAGTCGTGGCCCCTACAATAGCCACGTTAATCCTGTCATTCTTTGCAATTGCACTTTTTATATATTTCAATAAGGTATCTCTTACCTTCCTTCTCCTCGAGATGCTGCTTGGCAAGGCCGAGCTCTTGCTCGGACCGCTCGGGGTCCTGCTTCAGCGTGCCCACATCCGCAGTCAGTGCGGCGGACGTTAGCAGCGAAGCCTGCATATGCATATTGAGTCATTTTTTGTTAGACTCCTGCGAATTTCATTAGATCCTCTATTCGACTTTTCTTTCCGAACGCCAAACAGAGCATCAGGGGCTACTGTCTATGCGGTAATATTTTTACATATTCTTTACTTACCTCAAAGCCTGTTAAAAGGCTGGCACAGGCTTCAGTCAGTCCGCTCTTGGCGGACTGAACCTTCTGGATCACCGCACTCATAATGGTGCGGTGCTCCTCATCGATGGAGGCGCCATTAAGCACCTCCAACAAATTGTCCGGTGCCTCCGGTTGGACGGAGGTCACCGGATCGGTAGGCTTTCTCCTCTTGGAAGGAGGCTGCCTACCGGAGTACGGAACCGTTGAAGGTTCCGGCGCGGTGTCCGGCTCAAAGCCGGACTTGGAGCCCTGGGGGGATCTATCCCCTTTACTCCTGGGGTCCGAGAGGTCGCCTTGCGGCTCCTCCAGGACCATCCTCTCCTAGCTTGGAACCTGTTGGGACGCCACCTCGGCGTCGTCCGTAGGACGGGGGGAGGTAGCGGGCGGAAGTGAGTTCACGTCTGACGAATCTAGGGAGCCGCTCGACGACTCGTCGAGCCCGGCCTTGGGCGGACTTCATAATTATATTCGACATAAGGAAAAAGCTGTGCAAAAAAGGAACACTATGAGTTACTCTGGTATCCGGATACTTACGATTTCGCCGGGCGCTTGGCCCTGTGCGGCCACTCCTCTTCGCCGTTGTCGGCGTCGGTGGAGTAGTCCAGAGTAAGGGTCTTCCCCTTCTTGGACCCTTCGTCCTGCCCGGTCGGGGCGGCCTTCCTTTTCTTCCTCCCCCCGCTGGAGGGGGGATATTTCTTCTTCCTCCTCCTCGTCTTCACGGGAGGAGTGCGTCTCGGAGTCGTCGGATGATGAATCCGACACCTCCAGGCGTCGGGCACTCTTCCGAGTCCCTGTGGCCTTCTTCTTGGCCTTCTTCTCCAGCACCACATAGGGTGCCGGAACTAGCAGCTTCGCTAAGCGAGCATCGACTGGGTCTTCGGGCAAAGGAGCCGGACAGTTGATCTGTCCGGACTTCGCCTGCTAATCCTGTCAAAGGTAAGGGAGCTTAGATCCCACATAGAGTCAAACTATGAAAAACTAATACCCTGTAAAAGGTAAAAATAGCTTACCGCACTAGCGTGACGCTGCGTGCTGAATCCGCGATCTTCGGTAGCTGATACGGGAGCCTCGGCGCCCTTGAATAGCGCCTTCCAGGCATCTTCGTACGTCGTGTCGAAGAGCCTGCTCAGAGTTCGGTGCTGCGCTGGGTCGAACTCCCACAAGTTGAGAGCCTGTTGTTGACACGGGAGGATCCGGAGGATGAGCATAACCTGGACTACGTTGACAAGCTTGAGCTGCTTGTTCACCAGGGTTTGGATGCATGTTTGAAGTCCAGTCACCTCTCCTTTGTTGCCCCACGACAGGCCCGTCTCTTTCCAGGACGTGAGCTGCGTAGGGGGTCCGGATCGCAACTCGGGGGCTGCGACCCATTCAGGGTCGCGCGGCTCGGTGATGTAAAACCACCCCGATTGCCATCCCTTTAGGGTCTCCACAAAGGATCCCTCGAGCCATAGGACGTTGGGCATCTTGCCCGCCATGGCACCTCCGCACTCCTCCTGGTTGCCGCACACCACCTTTGGCTTGACATTGAAAGTCTTGAGCCATAGGCCGAAATGGGGGCGGATGCAGAGGAAAGCCTCGCACACGACGATAAACGCCGAGATGTTGAGGATGAAGTTCGGTGCGCGATGTCGTCAGACAAGTATCCGACCTTCCTCTGTTTTTTGATGTGTCCGACGGAGGAGACCGTCCACTTGCCTCCCGCTCCGGACATGGCTGGAGAAGGTTGAGGTGGGGAATGCGGACTTGGGCGTTGGAGCTCGAGTGCGCGGAAAATGGATAGGCAAAGGAGGAAGAAGGCATAGGTGGAAAGGTGGATCCTTATCCCCTTATATGGGCGGATGCGACTGTGCATCCCCACCGGCCTGGTAAAACTCGCGTATCTCCCAAGCGTCGTAATCAATGGCGCGGTTGGGTTACCCACGTCCGTATTGATGAGAATCCCGTAAATAAAGGGGACACGGTCTATGCTTTGACAAGACGTGCCAAGGAAACCGCCTCGCAAAACACGCTGAGGTGGGGCAGTAAAAACGGTTTGAATAAAGGCTCGGCCGTGGTGTGATGTCGCGCTACGGAATACGTCAGCAGATTAGATTTGTGTAAATATTATTCTCTCTATGGCAATATGTGGAAACTTATTTTGTAGAGCCGGACACTATCCTTTGTGTTCAAAATCTTCTATAAAGTATTTGGAGGAGGAACCCGCCTTGCAATGCGGAAGACAATCTGCGCACCGAACTCGTCGTCATTGAAGCCTGGTTCAGAGGCTACTGAGGGAGTCCTGGATTAGGGGGTGTCCGGATAGCCGGACTATACCTTCGACCGGACTCTTGGACTATGAAGATACAAGATTGAAGACTTTGTCCCCTGTCCGGAAGGGACTTTCCTTGGCGTGGAAGGCAAGCTTGGCGATACGGATATGTAGATCTCCTACCATTGTAACCGACTCTGTGTAACCCTAACCCTCTCTGGTGTCTATATAAACCGGAGGGTTTTAGTCTGTAGGGCACCTAACAATCATACCATAGTCTAGCTTCTAGGGTTTAGCCTCCTTGATCTCGTGGTAGATCTACTCTCGTACTACCCATATCATCAATATCAATCAAGCAGGAGTAGGGTTTTACCTCCATCGAGAGGGCCCGAACCTGGGTAAAAACATCGTGTCCCTTGTCTCCTGTTACCATCCGCCTAGACGCACAGTTCGGGGCCCCCTACCCGAGATCCGCCGGTTTTGACACTGACAGAGTGCTACTTGGCATAATTTCATTGTAAATCTTCTTAATTATGGTATGAATACTCAAATTCAAAAGATTCAAGACAAAAGTTCATATTAACATAAAAATAATAATACTTAAAGCATACTAACTAAGCAATTATGTCATCTCAAAATAACATGGCCAAAGAAAGTTCATCCCTACAAAATCATATAGTTTAGTCATGCTCCATTTTCGTCACACAAGAATGCTCTCATCATGCACAACCCCGATGACAAGACAAGCAATTGTTTCATACTTTAGTAATCTCAAACTTATAAACCTTCATGCTATACATGAGCATGAGCCATGGATATAACACTATGGGTGGAATAGAATATGATGATGGGGGTTATGTGGAGAAGACAAAAAAGGAGAAGATCTCACATCAACGAGGCTAATCAATAGGCTATGGAAATGCCCATCGATTGATGTTAATGCAAGGAGTAGGGATTGCCATGCAACGGATGCACTAGAGCTATAAATGTATGAAAGTTTAACAAAAGAAACTAAGTGGGTGTGCATCCAACTTGCTTGCTCACGAAGACCTAGGGCACTTGAGGAGGCCCATTGTTAGAATATACAAGCCAAGTTCTATAATGAAAGATTCCCACTAGTATATGAAAATGACAAAACAAGAGACTCTCTATCATGAAGATTATGGTGCTACTTTCAAGCACAAGTGTGGCAAAGGATAGTAACATTGTCCCTTCTCTCTTTTTCTCTCATTTTTTTCTTTCTTTTTCTTTTTTTGGGCCTCCCATTTTTTATGGCCTTTCTCTTTTTTTACCTCGCTTGGGACAATGCTCTAGAAAATGATGATCATCACACTTCTATTTATTTACAACTCAATGATTACAACTCGATACTAGAACAAAGTATGAATCTATATGAATGCCTCTGGCGGTGTACCGGGATATGCAATGAACCAAGTGTGACATGTATGAAAGAATTATGAACGGTGGCTTTGCCACAAATACTATGTCAACTACATGATCATGCTAGCAATATGACAATGATGAATATGCCATAATGAACGGAATGGTGGAAAGTTGCATAGCAATATATCTCGGAATGGCTATGGAAATGCCATAATATGTAGGTATGGTGGCTGTTTTGAGGAAGATATAAGGAGGTTTATGTGTGAAAGAGTGTATCATATCACGGGGTTTGGATGCACCGGCGAAGTTTGCACCAACTCTCAATGTGAGAAAGGGCAATGCACAGTACCGAAGAGGCTAGCAATGATGGAAGGGTGAGAGTGCGTATAATCCATGGACTCAACATTAGTCATAAAGAACTCATATACTTATTGAAAAAATCTATAAGCCATCAAAAACCAAAGCACTACGCGCATGCTCCTAGGGGGATAGATTGGTAGGAAAAGACCATCGCTCGTCCCCGACCGCCACTCATAAGGAGGACAATCAAATAACACCACATGTTTCAAATTTGTTACATAACGTTTAACATACGTGCATGCTACGGGACTTGCAAACTTCAACACAAGCATTTCTCGAATTCACAACTACTCAACTAGAACGACTTTGATATTATCACCTCCATATCTCAAAACAATTATCAAGCATCAAACTTTTCTTAGTATCCAACGCACTCAAAAGAAAGTTTTACAAATCCTGAATACCAAGCATATTATTATTATTAAGCAAATTACCATGCTATTTAAGACTCTAAAAATAATCTAAGTGAAGCATGAGAGATCAATAGTTTCTATAAAACAAATCCACCACCGTGCTCTAAAAGATATAAGTGAAGCACTAAAGAAAAACTATATAGCTCAAAAGATATAAGTGAAGCACATAGAGTATTCTATCAAATTCCAATTCATGTATGGCTCTCTCAAAAGGTGTGTACAGCAAGGATGATTGTGGTAAACTAAAAAGCAAAGACTCAAATCATACAAGACGCTCCAAGCAAAATACATATCATGTGGTGAATAAAAATATAGCTCCAAGTAAAATTACCGATGGAAGTAGACGAAAGAGGGGATGCCTTCCGGGGCATCCCCAAGCTTTGACTTTTTGGTGTCCTTGGATTATCTTGGGGGTGCCATGGGCATCCCCAAGCTTAGGCTCTTGCCAGTCCTTGTTCCATAATCCGTCAAAAGAATTCACCCAAAACTTGAAAACTTCACAACACAAAACTCAACAGAAATCTCGTGAGCTCCGTTAGCGAAAGGAAACAAAAGACCACTTCAAGGTACTGTAATTAACTCATTATTTATTTATATTGGTGTTAAACCTACTGTGTTCCAACTTCTATATGTATTATAAACTATTTTACTAGCCATAGATTCATCAAAATAAGCAAACAACACACGAAAAACAGAATCTGCCAAAAACAGAACAGTCTATAGTAATCTGTAACTAACGCAAACTTCTGGAACTCCAAAAAATAAGACAAAATAGGAAGACCTAGGAAATTTGTTTATTGATCAGCAGCAGCTGGAATCACTATTTTATCACGTTCTGGTGAATTTTAATAATTGTTTTTGTGAACATAAAGTTTCAGGAAATTACAGCAAGATCAAATAACTATCATCCAAGAAGATCCTATAGGTTTAACTTGGCACAAACACTAATTAAAAGATAAAACCACATCTAAATAGAAGGTAGATGGATTATTTATTCCTAAACAGAAACAAAAAATAAAATTGGGTTGCCTCCCAACAAGCGCTATCGTTTAACGCCCCTAGCTAGGCATAAAAGCAAGGATAGATCTAGGTATTGCCATCTTTGGTAGGCAATCCATAAGTGGCTCTCATGATAGATTCATATGGTAGTTTTATTTTCTTCCTAGGGAAGTGTTCCATGCCTTTCTTTAATGGAAATTGGAATCTAATGTTCCCTTCCTTCATATCATTAATTGCACCAATCGTTCTAAAGAAAGGTCTACCAAGAATAATAGGACAAGAAGGATTGCAATCTATATCAAGAACGATAAAATCTACGAGCACATAATTCCTATTTGCAACAATAAGAAAATCATTAATTCTTCCCATAGGTTTCTTAATAGTGGAATCTGCAAGATGCAAGTTTAGAGAGCAATCATCAAAATCACGGAAGTCTAGCAAATCACACAAAGTTTTGGGAATAGTGGAAACAATAGCACCCAAATAACATAAAACATAAAATTCATGACCCTTAATCTTAATTTTAATAGTTGGTTCCCACTCATCATAAAGTTTTCTAGGGATAGAAACTTCCAACTCAAGTTTTCCTTCATAAGATTGCATCAATGCATCAACAATATGTTTAGTAAACGCTTTATTTTGACTATAAGCGTGAGGAGAAATTAGCACGGATTGCAACAAGGAAATACAATCAATTAAAGAGCAACTTTCATAATTAAATTCCTTGCAATCCAATATAGTGGGTTTAGCAACATCTAGGGTTTTATTCTTTTCAATCCCACTTTTATCAATTTCATCATCAAGATCTAAATACTCTGAATTTTTGGAAGGCCTTCTAGGTAAAGGTGGGTCATATTGAGTTTCATCAAGATTCATATTGCAAAACAAAGATTTAATAGGGGACACATCAATAACTTTTAGATCTTCATCTTGATTTTCATAGGATTTGGAAGAACACGCTTTAATAAAGGCATCTTTCGTAGCACGCATCCTAGCGGTTCTTTCCTTGCACTCATCAATGGAAATTCTCATGGCTTTGAGATTTCATTGATATCATGATTAGGAGGAGTAGATCTAAGTTTTAAAGAATCAACATCAAGAGAAATTCTATCAACGTTCCTAGCCAATTCATCAACTTTAAGCAATTCTCTTCAAGCAAAGTATTGAAATTCTTTTGCGAATTCATAAACTCTTTAACAATAGTCTCAAATTCAGAGGGCATATTATTAAAATTTCCATAAGAGTTGTTGTAGGAATTTGCATAATTATTAGAAGGATTACTAGGATAAGGCCTAGGATTAAAATTCCCTCTATACGCGTTGTTACCAAAATTATTCCTACCAACAAAATTCACATCCATAGATTCATTATTATTCTCAATCAAAGTAGACAAAGGCATATCATTAGGATCAGAAGAAACACTCTTAGTAGCAAATAATTTCATAAGTTCATCCATCTTTCCACTCAAAACATTAATTTCTTCTAGCGCATGCACTTTCTTGTTAGTAGACATTTCAGTGTGCCATTGAGAATAATTAACCATAATATTATCTAGGAGTTTAGTAGCATCTCCTAAAGTGATTTCCATAAAAGTGCCTCCCGCGGCCGAATCTAAAAGATTTCTAGAAGCAAAATTCAATCCGGCATAAAATTTTTGTATACTCATCCACAAATTCAAACCATGAGTAGGACAATTACGTATCATTAATTTCATTCTCTCCCAAGCTTGTGCAACATTTTCATGATCAAGTTGCTTAAAATTCACAATATCGTTTCTAAGAGAGATGATCTTAATGGGAGGAAAATACTTAGAGATAAAAGCATCTTTGCACTTGTTCCAAGAATCAATACTATTTTCAGGCAAAGACGAAAACCAAGCTTTAGCACGATCTCTAAGCGAAAAAGGAAATAGCTTCAATTTAACAATATCATTATCGACATCTTTCTTCTTTTGCATATCACATAAATCAACGAAGCTATTTAGATGAGTAGCGACATCTTCACTAGGAAGGCCGGCGAATTGATCTTTCATAACAAGATTCAACAAAGCAGTATTGATTTCACAAGATTCAGTATTGGCAAGAGGAGAAATTGGAGTGCTAAGGAAATCATTATTGTTGGTATTGGTATATTCACACAATTTAGTATTATCTTGAGCCATCGCGACAAGCAAGCAATCCAACACACGAGCAAACAAAAAGCAAGCGAGAAAAAGGCAAACGGAAAAGAGAGGGGGAAGAGCAAAAAGAAGGCGGACAAAAAAGGAGAGGGCGAATAAAACGGCAAGGGTGAAGTGGGGGAGAGGAAAACGAGAGGCAAATGGAAAATAATGTAATGCAAGAGATAAGGAATTGTGATGGGTACTTGGTATGTTGACTTTTGCGTAGACTCCCCGGCAACGGCACCAGAAATTCTTCTTGCTACCTCTTGAGCACTGCGTTGGATTTCCTTGAAGAGGGAAGGATGATGCAGCAAAGTAGTGTAACTATTCCCTCAGCTTTTGAGAACCAATGTATCAATCCAGTAGGAGGCTACACGCAAGTCCCTCGTACCTACACAAAACGAATAGCTCAATGCAACCAATGCGATTAGGGGTTGTCAATCCCTTCACGATCACTTACGAGAGTGAGATCTGATAGAGATGATAGATAATATTTTTGGTATTTTTGGTATAAAGATGCAAGGTAAAATAAAAGGCAAAAGTAAAAGCAAAGCAATAATAAAGTGATTGGAGATTGATATAATGAGAATAGACCCGGGGGCCACAGATTTCACTAGTGGCTTCTCTCAAGAGCGTAAGTATTCTTACGGTGGGTGAACAAATTACTGTTGAGCAATTGACAGAATTGAGCATAGTTATGAGAATATCTAGGTATGATCATGTTATAGGCATCACGTCCGAGACAAGTACACCGACTCCTGCCTGCATCTACTACTATTACTCCACTCATCGACCGCTGTCCAGCATGCATCTAGAGTATTAAGCTAATGAAAACAGAGTAACGCCTTAAGCAAGATGACATGATGTAGAGGGATAAATTCATGCAATATGATATAAACCCCATATTGTTATCCTCGATGGCAACAATACAATACGTGCCTTGCTGCCCCTACTGTCACTGGGAAAGGACACCGCAAGATTGAACCCAAAGCTAAGCACTTCTCCCATTGCAAGAAAAACCAATCTAGTAGGCCAAACCAAACTGATAATTTGAAGAGACTTGCAAAGATAACCAATCATACATACAAGAATTCAGAGAAGATTCAAATATTGTTCATAGATAAACTTGATCATAAACCCACAATTCATCGGTCTCAACAAACACACCACAAAAAGAAGATTACATCGAATAGATCTCCACGAGAGAGGGGGAGAACATTGTATTGAGATCTAAAAAGAGAGAAGAAGCCATCTAGCTACTAACTATGGACCCAAAGGTCTGAGGTAAACTACTCACACTTCATCTGAGGGGCTATGGTGATGATGTAGAAGCCCTCCATGGTGGATTCCCCTTTCGGCGGAGCTCCGGAACAGGCCCCAAGATGGGACCTCGTGGATACAGAAAGTTGCGGTGGTGGAATTAGGTTTTTGGCTCCGTATCTGATCGTTTGGGGGTACGTAGGTATATATAGGAGGAAGGAGTACGTCGGTGGAGCTTCGAGGGGCCCACAAGGCAGGGGCGCGCCCTAGGGTGGGCGCCCTCCACCCTCGTGATCGCCTCGTGGCTTTCTTGGCAGAGGGTCCAAGTCTCCTGGATCTTTTCTGATGAGCAAATCACGTTCCCGAAGGTTTCATTCCGCTTGGACTCCATTTGGTATTCCGTTTCTTCAAAACACTGAAATAGGCAAAAAACAGCAATTCTAGGCTGGGCCTCCGGTTAATAGGTTAGTCCCAAAAGTAATATAAAAGTGGAAAATAAGGCCCAATATGGTCCAAAACAGTAGATAATATAGCATGGAGCAATCAAAAATTATAGATACGTTGGAGACGTATCAGTTTCCAACACAAAAAATTGCAAGAAACTACTTATGCTATGTATTGGCCTTTACTTGATGTGCATGAATTGTTCTTGTATGACATGCTGATGCATAGGAAGAGAGTTAGACTTCGTCATTGCATGATATATGTTGCTTTGTGCTCACTACTAAATGCTAAATCATTGTTAATCAAAATTGGCTTTGATATACCTTGGGATCCGGGTGGATCCATTACTTGAGCACCTTATGCCTAGCTTAATGGTTTTAAAGAAAGCGCTGGCAGGGAGACAACCCAGAAGTTTTAGAGAGTCATCTATTTCTGTTGAGTGCTTTTATAAAGTTTAAAAACAAAAAATAGAGGGGAACTTAAAACTTCACAAAAAGAAAAGTGAAAGTGAGATAGACGAGCACCGTGGAAGCGGAGCTAGCCTTGAACTTTGTTCATGCCCTTGGAAACTTTGTGAATCTTAATTACAGAAAAATTTCAACCAAAATAATTATCCCCTTGTACAATTTCATTGTATTATAAAAATAATGTGCCAAGGTTTGCCTTTAGGATGTTTAGATTGCTTGTTTGTTTGTGCAGTGCAAAACAGAAACTTTGGCTGTAGTGAGCGATTTTACATTTTTTACTGTAACGTCAAACGGTTCTGAAACTTTTTGCACTGTCTTTCTATAAAAAATGTTTTTCCTATTTTTTTAGAATTTTTGGAGTAACAGAGGCATGGTGAATGTTCAAATTACTACAGACTGTCCTGTTTAAGACAAATTCTATTTTTGATGCATTGTTTGCTTTTTTAGATGAAACTATCAGCTTCTATCAGTGGATTAAGCCATGAAAAAGTTATATTACAATAGCTACAATGCAAAAACAAAATATGAATTAGTTTGCAATAGTACTTAGAGTAGTGATTTGCTTTATTATACTAACGGATCTTACCGAACTTTCTGTTGAGTTTTGTGTGGATGAAGTGATCAAAGATCGAGGAGGTCTCAATATGAGGAGAAGGAGGAGAGGCAAGAGCTCAAGCTCGGGGATGCCCAAGGCACCCCAAGTAAATATTCAAGGAGACTCAAGCGTCTAATCTTGGGGATGCCCCGTAAGGCATCCCATCTTTCTTCAACAAGTATCGATATGTTTTCGTCTTCGTTTCGTTCATGTGATATGTGCAAACCTTGGAGCGTCTTTTGCTTTTAGTTTTTATTTTTCATTCATGCACCATGCTGGTATGAGATAGTCTATGGTTGATTTATAGAATGCTCATTGCACTTCACTTATATCTTTTGAGTACGGCCTTTATAGAATGCTTCATGTGCTTCACTTATACCATTTGAAGCTTGGATTGCATGTTTCTCTTCACATAGAAAACTGTTGTTTGAAGAATGCTCTTTTGCTTCGCTTATATTTATTAGAGCATGGTATTTTGTAGAAAGATTTAAACTCTCATGCTTCACTTAGATCTATTTAGAGAGTCAAAAGGAATTGGTCAATTTCATGGTTAGTCATAAAATCCTACATAAAACTTATGGATCACTGAATATGATATGTTTGATTCCTTGCAATAGATTTGCGATATAGAGATGGAATATGTGGGAGGTACTAGTAAAAGGTTGTGCTTAGTAAGAATATTGGTGTTAAGGTTTGTGATTCCTGAAGCATGCACGTATAGTCTCTCGTTATGCTATGATGTTGGAGCATGATTTATTATTGATTGTCTTTCTTATGAGTGGCGGTCGGGGACGAGCGATGGTCTTTTCCTACCAATCTATCCCCCTAGGGGCATGCGTGGTAGTACTTTGCTTTGAGGGCTAATAAACTTTTCCAATAAGTATATGAGTTCTTTATGACTATTGTGAGTCGATGGATTATACACACTCTTACCTTTGCGCAATTTCATCGAGACTTGGTGCAAACTTCGCAGGTGCATCCAAACCCCGTGATATGATACACTCTATCACACATAAGCCTTATTATATCTTCCTCAAAACAGCCACCATACCTACCTATTATGGATTTTCCATGGCCATTCCGAGATTTATTGCCATGCAACTTCCACCGCTTCCGTTTGATGACTTGAGCATTCATTGTCATATTGCTTTGCATGATCATATAGCTTACATAGTAGTTGTGGCTCAGCCACCGTTCATCATTTTTCATACATGTTACGCTAGATCATTGCACATCCTGGTACATGCCAGAGGCATTCATATAGAGTCATACTTTGTCATAGGTATCGAGTTGTAATTTTTATTTCTTTTGAGTTATAATTAAATAGAAGTGTGATGATCATCATTATTCATTTTTAGAGCAGTGCCCTAGTGAGGAAAGGATGATGGAGACTATGATTCCCCCACAAGTCGGGATGAGACTCCGGACAATGAGAGAAAAAAATATAAAAAAAAAGAAAAGAAAAAAAAAGAAAAAAGAAAAAAATAAACAAAGAGAGAAGGGGCATTGTTAGTATCCTTTACCACACTTGTGCTTCAAAGTAGCACCATGTTTTTCATATGGAGAGTCTCCTATGTTGTCACTTTCATAAACTAGTGGGAATTTTTCATTATAGGATTAGATGCACACCCACTTAGTTTTCATATTGAGCTTTCATACACTTATAGCTCTTAGTGCATTCGTTGCATGGCAATCCCTACTCCTCACGTTGATATCAATTGATGGGCATCTCCATAGCCCGTTAGTTAGCCGCAACGATGTGAGACTTTCTACTTTTTGTCTTCTTTATATTTACCCCTATCATCATATTCTATTCCACCTGTAGTGCTATATCCATGGCTTGCGCTCATGTATTGCGTGAGGGTTGAAAAGGCTGAAGCGCGTTAAAAAGTATGAACCAATTGCTCGGCTTGTCATCAGGGTTGTGCATGATAAATACTTTGTGTTAAGAAGACACATCATGACAATACTATATGATTTTGTAGGGATAACTTTCTTTAGCGTTGATATTTCGAAAGACATGATTGTTTGTTGGGATGCCTGAGTATTGATGTCTTTATGTCAAATTATAGACTATTGCTTTGTATCACTTTTGTCTTAATATTCATGCCATGACTAGACATATGATCAAGTTTATGTTAGGTAGCATTCCACATCAAAAATTATCCTTTTTATCATTTACCTGCTTGAGGACGAGCATGAATTAAGCTTGGGGATGCTGATACGTCTCCGTCGTTCTATAAATTTTGATTTTTCATGCCAATATTATACCACTTTTACATACTTTTGACAACTTTTTATATGATTTATTGGACTAGCCTATTGATCCAGTGCCCAGTGCCAGTTCCTGTTTTCTGCATTTTTTTGTATCGCAGAGTATCCATGTCAAACGAAGTCCAAATGCAATAAAATTTCACAGAGAATTATTTTGGAATATATGTGATTTTTGGGAGTTGGAATCACCGTAAACAGAGGCCTACACAGCCCACAAGACACCAGGGCGCGCCAGAGGCCCCTGGCGTGCCATGGTGGGTTGTGCCCTCCTCGAACGTCGGTTGGGGCTCTACTTCCGGCGCAATGAAGCTTATATCCGGAAAAAATTGTGTTCAAATCTCAGCGCAATCGGAGTTATGGATCTCCCGGAATATAAGAAACGGTTTTGGTCAGATATGAGAACGCGAAACTGAAGAGAACAGAGAGGGAGATCCAATCTCAGAGGGGATCCCACCCCTCCGGCACCACGGAGACCAAGGACCAGAGGGGGAACTCTCCTCCCATCTAGGGGGGAGGCCAAGAAAGAAGAAGAAGGAGGGGGCTCTCTCCCCCTCACTTCCGGTGGCGCCGGAGTGCCACCGGGGCAACGATCGGGACGAGGATCTACATCAACAATCTTGCTACCGTCAACACCAACTTTATCCCCCTCTATGCAGCAGTGTAACACTCCTTCTCCCCGCTGTAATCTCTACTTAAACATGGTTCTCAACTCCATATATTATTTCCCAATGATCTATGGTTATCCTATGATGTTTGAGTAGATCCGTTTTGTCCCGTGGGTTAATCGTGATCTTGGTTGGTATGATTGTATATTTTATTTATGGTGTTGTCCTACGGTGCCCTCCGTGCGGCGCAAACTTTAGGGGCCCCGCTATAGGGCATTGCAATATGTTCATGGTTTTACTTATTGTCAGTGTTGCGGGGGATGACAGCAGGCCAAACGCGGATAAGTAGGTTATGGCGTATGGGAGTAAAGAGGACTTGATACTTAATGTTATGGTTGGGTTTCAAGACCTTAATAGCTGCGGATGCTTGCTAGAGTTCCAATCATAAGTGCATATGATCCAAGTAGAGAAAGTATGTTAGCTCATGCCTATCTCTCATATAAAATTACGAGAATGATTACCGGTACTTGTTATCGATTGCCTAGGGACAAATAACTTTCTTGTTGACAAAAGCTCTCTACTAAAACTAACTTAGTTGTGTCGTTATCTAAACAACCCCTACTTCTTATTTACATGATCTTTATTATCTTGCAAATCTATGCTATCACACCTACAAAGTACTTCTAGTTTCATACTTGTTCTAGGTAAAGCGAACGTCAAGTGTGTGTAGAGTTGTATCGGTGGTTGATAGAACTTGAGGGAATATTTGTTCTACCTTTAGCTCCTCGTTGGGTTCGACACTCTTACTTATCAAAAGAGGCTACAATTGATCCCCTATACTTGTGGGTTATTAAGGATTTGTCCTGGTGGCACCCAAAAAACTCTTGCTGCAAAAAACACGACGTTGGAGTTGATTGTCAGTGAAGAGCCCGTTCAGCTTGGTCCACACGGCATGGGCGTCATCATCGTCCTGCACAAACGTCTGAAAGAGGTCCGACGAGATGGTGAGGAAGAACCACCGGATGGTCATGGTGTCGATGGTGGACCAGTCATGGAACTCGAGGACGAGTCTGGAGTCAATGGAGCCGTCCACGTGATCAACGAGGTGGTACTCCCGGAACACGAGGGAGAAGTATGTCTTCCACGTGTACTAGGAGGAGTCCTTCTGGGAGAGACGAACCACCCGCTCATAGATGTTGAGGTTGCGGATGTTGTTGACGTCGGCGAACGGGTTGGAGTTGGTGGAGGCGGACGACATGGCAGCAAGGGGTGGTGCAGCTAGGGTGCGGCTCGAGTGAGGGTCGGGTGGCGGTGGTGATTGGCTCGGGTTAGGGTTGGCGGCGCATGGCGGCGCTGCGGGTGAGGGGGATGGGATTGCAGTGGCGAGAGGGCGACGACGACAGGAGGGTTGGGCGGCGGCGCGTGGGGACGGGGCGATGACAGATGGAAGCGGGCGGCCGGGGCGAGCGGGAGAAGCAGCGGCGGAGGGGAGGGTTGGCGCGACGGCGCAACGGGAGAGGCAGCGGCGCGGGGAGGGGGGCGCGCGGCGGCCGCTGTGGCGGAAGCTAGGGTTGGAACCTAGGAAATTGATACCATTTATGTGGTGGGAATTGCACGATGTATTACTCAGGTGCAAACGCACGTACATATGATGTACAAAGGTGAGCCACGACCTCAACTATATAAGGCAACTAGGAGGTGGGCCCAATACACAGATATTCACAACACATATACTCAACACTTAATATGGACCATGATCTCACCCCTGTGGATGTAGACACACATAATGCATAAAGGACATGCTCTCCCACCATCTCATGTAGGAGCCAATACCAATGCTTATTTCTATAGGGGAGACGTCTAATTAAGCGTCTGCCCTGTATAAATAAGCACTGGTGCTTAAAGAAAGCCTGGTTTATTTCTCCAAGCACCTCTCGTAAGCATATTGCATTGTACAATGCCTAAGTGGGTCTATCAAAGTCGGTTCTACTTAATGGACATCCACAATATCGGTTAGATATCACCATATCAACCAATATGTATGCTACCAGGTGACACATGTGGTAAGCAATCTAAATAATTAAAAAAATATGCTAGTTTATGTGTATGCCTTTTCATACATTTTCTGATGATACCTATTTATAACAATACTCATATGTGTGTAAATTAGGTTATGCAAGCAAATCACATATAAGTAAGTACTCCCTTCGTTCCGATTTACTCGTCGTGGTTTTAGTTTAAATTTGAACTAAAACCACGACGAGTAAATCAGAACAGAGGGAGTACTTCCTCCATATAGTGATCTAAACATTCTTATAGTATTGGTTTACAGAGGGAGTATAATTATAGTGGCTGCTCAACCTGGAAGAGTTGGGCCTTCCACGCCTAAACCTGGCGCATCTTGAGCGACCGTTTACGGAGGAGGTGTTGGGGAACGTAGTAATTTCAAAAAAAATCCTACGCACACGCAAGATCATGGTGATGCATAGCAACGGGAGGGGAGAGTGTTGTCCACGTACCCTCGTAGACTGAAAGCGGAAGCGTTAGCACAACGCGGTTGATGTAGTCGTACGTCTTCACGATCCGACCGATCAAGTACCGAACATACGACACCTCCGAGTTCAGCACACGTTCAGCTCGATGACGTCCCTCGAACTCTGATCCAGCCGAGCTTTGAGGGAGAGTTTCGTTAGCACGACGGTGTGGTGACAATGATTATGTTCTACCGACGCAGGGCTTCGCCTAAGCACCGCTACGATATTATCGAGGTGGACTATGGTGGAGGGGGGCACCGCACACGGCTAAGAGATCTAAGGGATCAATTGTTGTCTCTAGAGGTGCCCCCCTGCCCCCGTATATAAAGGAGCAAGGGGGGAGAGGCGGCTGGCCAGGAGGAGGCGCGCCAGGGAGGAGTCCTACTCCCACCGGGAGTAGGACTCCCTCCTTTCCTAGTTGGAGTAGAAGAAGGGGGAAGGAGGAGGGAAAGAGGAAGGAAAGGGGGGCGCCGCCCCCCTCCTTGTCCAATTAGGACTAGAGGGGGAGGGGGCACGTGGCCTGCCCTAGCCGCCCCTCCTCTTCTCCACTAAGGCCCATCTTGGCCCATTAAACCCCCCGGGGGGGTTCCGGTAACCCCCGGTACTCCGGTAAAATCCCGATTTCACCCGGAACACTTCCGATATCCAAATATAGGCTTCCAATATATCAATCTTTATGTCTCGACCATTTCAAGACTCCTCATCATGTCCGTGATCACATCCGGGACTCCGAACTACCTTCGATACATCAAAACACATAAACTCATAATATAACCGTCATCGAACTTTAAGCGTGCGGACCCTACGGGTTCGAGAACTATGTAGACATGACCGAGACACGTCTCCGGTCAATAACCAATAGTGGAACCTGGATGCTCATATTGGCTCCTACATATTCTACGAAGATCTTTATCGGTCAAACCGCATAACAACATACGTTGTTCCCTTTGTCATCGGTATGTTACTTGCCCGAGATTCGATCGTCGGTATCTCAATACCTAGTTCAATCTCGTTACTGGCAAGTCTCTTTACTCGTTCCGTAATACATCATCTCGCAACTAACTCATTAGTCACAATACTTGCAAGGCTTATAGTGATGTGCATTATCGAGAGGGCCCAGAGATACCTCTCCGACAATCGGAGTGACAAATCCTAATCTTGAAATACGCCAACCCAACAAGTACCTTCAGAGACACCTGTAGAGCACCTTTATAATCACCCAGTTATGTTGTGACGTTTGGTAGCACACAAAGTGTTCCTCCGGTAAATGGGAGTTGCATAATCTCATAGATAGGAACATGTATAAGTCATGAAGAAAGCAATAGTAGAATACTAAACGATCGAGTGCTACGCTAACGGAATGGGTCAAGTCAATCACATCATTCTCCGAATGATGTGATCCCGTTAATCAAATGACAACTCATGTCAATGGCTAGGAAACATAACCATCTTTGATCAACGAGCTAGTCAAGTAGAGGCATACTAGTGACACTCTGTTTGTCTATGTATTCACACAAGTATTATGTTTCCGCTTAATACAATTATAGCATGAATAATAAACATTTATCATGATATAAGGAAATAAATAATAACTTTATTTCTAGGGCATATTTCCTTCAGTCTCTCACTTGCACTAGAGTCAATAATCTAGATTACACAGTAATGATTCTAACTATGGAGCCGATGCAAAGGATGATGCAGCTAATAGTGACCCGAGGGGTGATGGAACCTTTGGCGCGTGTGGGCATGGAGAAGCAACTATCAATCTTTGCGGATGACGTTGTTTTATTTGTCAAACCAAATAAGGTGGATCTTGCGGCTTGCAAGTGCATCTTGGAGCTCTTCGGTGAAGCGTCGGGACTGAGGATGAACATGCAAAAATCGGCAGCTATTCCTATTAGATGCTCGGAGGACCAGATTACCATGGCATGTGCCGAGCTCCAGTGCCCCTTGGGATCCTTCCCGATCAAGTACTTGGGGCTGCCACTCTCATTAAGGAAGCCATCGGCGACACAGTTGAAGTATTTGGTGGATCAAATGGCTAATCAGCTACCAAAATGGAAGGCATCGCTTATGCCAAAGAGTGGTAGACTAACCTTGGTCCAATCGGTGCTATGTGCCATGCCGATCCATGCAATGATGGCGTTGGATCTACCGATGAAAACAATTGCTGCAATGAAGAAGATCTGCAGAGGTTTCTTGTGATGTAGACGCGCGGAGGCTAACAGTGGCAATTGTGCGGTGGCTTGGGATGCGGTGTGCACACCGAAGTGGGCAGGTGGCCTTGGTTTGCCAAACTTGCACTGGATGAACATAGCAATGCAAGCGAGATGGCCGTGGCTTGCGAGGACTGATGAGACGAGGCCATGGAGAGAGTTTAAGATCAAAGTCCCGGAGGAGTCAATGAGGTTTTGTATGGCGGCCATGAGGAGTGTGGCTAATTCTGGGCTCACGACACGTTTTTGGGAGGACCGCTGGCTTGATGGCAGCATAATTCAGGAGGTTGCACCGCTCCTCTACAGCTTGGTTCCAAAGCGCATCAGAGACTCCCGGTTAGTTGGACCGACGGTGGAGAATGGGAGTTGGGAATTGGACGTTGGCCCGGACATAGGACCTGCTGTGCTGCACGAGTTCTTTTTGATATGGCAATTAGTTTCAGCTTGGGAGCCCATGGTGGATGTGCCTGACAAGGTGGTTTGGTCGTGGGAGGCCACCGGACAGTTCTCCGTGAAATCTGCTTATGCGGCTGACTTTTGGGGTCGAGAAGGAAGTGTGACGACGGATCTAACTTGGAAATCATGTGCACCCTCATGGTGCAGGTTCTTCACGTGGTTGGCCCTCAAGGACCGATGTTCGACGTCGGACCGATTAGCGAGGAGAGGGTTGCCGCACCAAGACGCGTGCCCGTGTTGCGACCAGGAGGACAAAACCATTAACCACATTCTACTGACTTGCGTCTTTGCTAGGACAGCTTGGGCGAGGATCTGCGAGGCCTTGGGCAAGCCGGATTGGACTCCCACTCAACAGGACAAGCTGGCGGAATGGGTTGTGGCCAAGCAAGGATTAGAAGGCATGAGCATCAAGGATCTTCGTACTATTATTGCGCTAATCTGGTGGGAGTTGTGGAAGCATAGGAATGGTATCACGCGCCCTTCCTTGGAGTATCTACTAGGGAGAGTGAGGCAAGAGGGCCAACTGTGGGCATCGGCCGGGCTAATGAAAGGGAATGTAACTCCCTTCTTTAGTAGAGTGGAGAGGTGGGAGACTAGTGAGGAGTAATGTGTACTAAGAAACCGTGTAATTGTGGTGGAGGCTTTCTTTGCCTTTCTTCTTTAGGCCCCGTTCGCTTCACAGGATTTTTGGACATTCCAAAGGAATTATGGATTCCATGGTTTCTTTTCCCTTTACTGTGTTCGTTACAAAGGAATTCGCTACAATATACCGTAGGAAAGGATTGCTAACAGTGTCAGTTCCATAGGAATCAATACATCTAACCTGATCTTTTTTTTGGCGGAGGCCCGAGGCTGCCCACTGATAAGCTGAATAAAATATGCAAGTGTGGGAAAATCAGCACAGCTCTGCTAGTGTGTGATTAGGACTAGTACGACTGCTGCAGATCCATCCGGCGGTCAGAACGCAAACCACTGTTTCTTTTCTCTATTTTCAATTCCTCCGTATTGTACCTACAAGGTTTTTCTGTTCCTACGCTTTTAATTTTTCCGATGGTTTAGAATCCTCTGAAGCGAACGAGGCCTTAATATATGATATACACACTCGTGCATATTCAAAAAAAAAAATTATATTAACAGCAAATTTGACAAATTTGATCTATAGACAAAATCAAATCACAGAATGAACTGTCCTTAAACTATTTTACGCAGCTGACCCGTGGCGCCTAGCTCTCAGGCGCTGCACACTAATTTAGTAATTTTTGGATTACATGGATACGACGCTGGACGTGTAGCGCCTATCTCTGAGGCGTTGCACAGTGTAGTATGACGCCTTCGTGTCGGGCGTCACATAAAAAGGTCAGCCGCGTGAAATAGTTTCACGGATAGTTCATTCTGTGATTTGATTTCTTTTATAGGTCAAATTTATCAAATTTGCCTATATTAGCCGCTCATTCTTTCCGTCGGGCTCTGCCACCCGTCGGTCCTCTCGTAATGCTATGGTCGTCTCGTATCAACCACCGGCGAAGACTCCAAACTGCTCAACACAGGGGCGACAAAGTCAACCCGGCAGCGTGCGAGCTCAAGCATCAAAGGCTAGCAGAGGAAGGGCGGCCTCCACCTTCCAGGTGCTCCAGCTCCCCCACTGACCCACCACTATGCCGATGGACACCCCGCCGCCGCGCGGGGCGGCGCTGTCCGACGACGACCGCCTCCTCGTCGCCCACTGCGCCGCGCTCTCCTTCCCCTCCGCCTCCCGCTCCCCGCCCTCCGCCGCCTCCGCCTCCGCCTCCGCCTCCTTCCAGGTGCACCACGCGTCCCACCCCTACCCCTGCGCCGCCTTCGTCTTCCCGCCCACCTGGTCCGCCGCCGGCTGGATGCCCTCCTCCCCCGACGCCGGCGGCCGCACGCCGTTCGGGGACGCCGAGGTCGACCCCGCGCTCTTCCCGTCGCTGCGCAGCGTCGGGAGCGGCGTCCCCGCGCGCGCCAGCGCCGCCTTCGTCGCCGCCTTCAGGGGCCTGCTCGACGGCTCGCCGCTCCAGACCGAGGTGAGGGCCTTCTGCCATCGCTACTTCATAAACCATTCTGCCGAGAAGCCGTGGTTGCCGCACAGAAGTGAAATGCAGTCTCTTGAGACCTTTTGCGCTTTGCTACTTCCTTCCGCCGTAGGAACTAAGAGCATATTGTTTCAGGAAGCCTTCTCCCTCTTGTGTGTAGAACAACAGCTTCATTCTGGCTGTGAAAGAAACATTTCAATTTTCAAACGCCCCCTTTGCATCAAGAAACCCTTGTTGCTCTGAATTCTCCACAGGCTATATTTATATTGGTTTTAGTTCGCACAAAGGATTGTTGTGAGTTGTTGCTGCAGTGATTGTGTCACCCCGAACAATGGGGTGCAGTCCTGTGGACTTGGAGATCTGTGCAGTGGTTCTGTCTAGAAAGGGACTACCTCTTTTTCTTGTCTGATATATATTTGCCCATATTGGTAATAATGCTTTTGAAGATTTATGTCTTTTTATTTCAAAGATTTATCTCTTTGGTCGGTTTTGATTTTCGTAGTGCTTTTATGGTTCGGTTAGTTTGATTTGAGCTTATGAAACATAATGAGGGAGGTGATGAGATCCATGGCCACTACAGTTTCAGACTGATAGTATGTTATGACCGGTTTAGCATATAACCGGAGGAGGCCAGTAGTTAGGGGCTTGGCCCACAAGTTATCTTAGGTTAATTATTATGTAAGTTATCTAGGTTATAAATATAGGCTGTAAGACTCTTTTCGGAATGAAGCAATAAAGATATTTTCTATCCCTATTGCCTGGCTCCCAGAGGAGCCGGAACCCTAGCCGCCGCCAGCCCTAACCGCCGCCGCCCTCCTCTTCCCTCGCGACGGCGCCGACGCGCCGGAGCGCGCGCCCTCGCCCCCAACCTCCGCTGTCCTGCCCTTATAACCTAAGGAGTAGAGCCGGTAGGAACTCTAGTCCTACCAATTTGGTAATCAGAGACCAAGTTCCGATCATGTCGCTGCCACCACCACCGCCGGCGCTTTCCAGCGGCTCCACCGCGCCGATGATGACGGCGCCGCCCCTCACCGCGCCAATGACGACGGCGCCGCCCCTCACCGCGCCGTCCCCGGTGCCCTCTGCGTCACCGCCGGCCGCCGTCTTCACAACGGAGCAGGTCACGGCCACCCTGCGGGACCTCGTCACCGCCGTCCAGGGCCTCCACCTGCAGCAACAGCAGTACGCGGCCGGCCCCTACATGCACCCGCCGACGGCGCCCGCTACCGCCTACGGCCACCCGCCGTGGCCGGCCCAGGGCGTTCCCCCGTTCGGTGCCCCTCTGATGCTGCCGTTCCAGGCGGCTTCACAGGGCGCCCCCCGGCTGCCGCGGCGCCCTTCTGGCCCTCGGTGCCGACGCCGTCATCGGGCCCCTGGTCGATCCAGCAGATGTCCGTTCCAGGCGGGACCACGCCGGCCGCGGCCCCTCTGTGGTACCTGCAGCCACCATCCCCCGCGGCCACCGACGCCCCCGCCCACTCGCCGCCACCGACGCTACAACCATCGGCGCCGCCCCTGCCTAGCTCGGGGGCACCCCTGCTGACCGGCCTCCCGCTTCATCAGGTCCGGTTCCCGCCCTCCCCGTCGCCACTTCCAGCGTGGGCGGCTGGGTCTTCGCCTTCGCCGGTCTACACCACGACCCCCGGATAGCCGACCCCGTTCCCGCAGTTTGGGGGGCCATCGGGTTTCGCCGGTCCCTACCCGGAGTATTCCGACCAGGCGCCACCCGCCTCGCTGCTCCGCACCTCCGAGCCAGCTCGACACGGTGTTCCCTCCCAGGCACCGCCGCGGTTCGCCAAGATCGACTTCGCCACTTATGACGGCACGGAGGACCCCCTCAACTGGCTCAACCAGTGCGACCAGTTCTTCCGCGGGTAGCGCACACTCGCTTCGGAGCGGACCTGACTTGCCTCTTATCACCTCCGCGGCGCGGCACAGACGTGGTACTACGCTCTCGAGTAGGACGAGGGTGCCATGCCTACTTGGGAGCGCTTCCGCGAGCTCTGCCTCCTCCGCTTTGGGCCCCCGGTTCGCGGGAGCTGCCTGTCGGCGCTCGGCCGCCTCCCTTTCACCTCTACGGTGCAGGACTTTGCCGGCCGCTTCCAGGCCTTGGCGTGCCATGCGTCGGGCGTGACGGCGCAACAGCGCGCCGACCTCGTTGTTGGTGGCCTTCCGGATCACATTCGCGTCGACGTGGAGCTTCGCGGCCCTCAGGATCTCCAGACGGCCATGTATTACGCCCGGGCCTTTGAGGCTCGCGCTCAGGCCATGCTGCCGGCTACCCCGGCCCGAGGAGGCCGGCAGACCAGCCACCCGCCACCTGCACCAGGCCGGCCGCCCCCGGCCACACCGGCACCCACTACCTCGGCCCCGACGCACCCCTTTCGGCGTCTCTCTCCGGCGGAGCAGATGGAGCGGCGGCGCCAGGGCCTCTGCTTTAACTGTGATGAGCCCTATACGCCGACCCTTGTGTGCCCGCGCCTCTTCTACTTGGAGACGGTCGATTTCACCGAGGAGGACGCTTCGGCTGATGAGGCCGCGGCACTACCACCCCCAGCGGCGGCTGAGGGCGCACCCGCGGCTGCCCCGGCGACGACGCTCGTGGTCTCTCTCCACGCGCTCGCCGGGATCCGTGACGAGCGGACCATGCTCTTGCCAGTGACGATCCACGGCGAGGGCTTGGTGGCTTTGGTGGATACAGGCTCCACCCATAACTTCCTGCCGAGGCTACCATGCGTCGCTTAGCGCTTCAGCCGACAGGCGGGGAGCAACTTCGGGTCACGGTGGCCAACGGCGATCGCCTCCGGTGCCATGGCCTCGCACGGGACGTACCCATCACCATCGGCGGGGAACACTTCTCCATCACCTGTGCGGGCATCGACTTGGGCTGCTTCGACTTTATCCTTGGCGTCGACTTCCTGCGGACCCTCGGTCCCATTCTTTGGGACTTCGACGCGCTGACGATGACCTTCTGGCGCCTGGGCCGCCGCATTCGGTGGAACGGCGTTGGGGGCGCCACGCCCGTACCACCTCAGCTTCAGCTGGCCGCGGCCACCTCCGAGGCCGAGCATCCGCTCTTGGAGAACCTTTTGCAGCAACACGGCGACCTCGTCACCGAGCCACAGGGTCTTCCGCCCGCCCGCGCATATGATCACCGTATACATCTCTTGCCGGGCTCCGCGCCGGTGGCGGTGCGTCCTTACCGTTACCCGCAGCTACAGAAGGACGAGTTGGAGCGGCAGTGTGCGCTCATGCTCGTGGCAGGCATCATTCGGATCTCCACCTCGCCGTTTACCGCGCCGGTGCTTCTTGTCCGCAAGTCGAACGGCACGTGGCGTTTCTGCATCGACTACCGTGCCCTTAATGCTGTTACGCTTAAGGACAAGTTCCCTATTCCGGTGGTTGATGAGCTCCTGGATGAGCTACACGGGGCGCGCTTCTTCACCAAGCTCGATCTTCGTCGGGGTACCATCAGGTGCGCATGCACCCAGATGACATCGCCAAGACCGCGTTTCGGACTCACCATGGCCACTTCGAGTTCTTGGTGATGCCCTTCGGCCTCACCAACGCCCCGGCGACCTTCCAGGCCCTGATGAACGACGTCCTCTGGCCCTACTTACGTCGGTTTGTGCTCGTTTTCTTTGACGATATTCTGATCTACATCGCCTCTTGGGCAGAGCACCTCCAGCACGTCGCCATCGTCTTCAACGAGCTTCGGGCGCACCATCTTCATCTTAAGCGCTCAAAGTGCTCGTTCGGGACGCCTTCCGTCGCCTACCTCGGCCATGTCATCTCGGTCGACGGGGTGGCTATGGACGCCGACAAGGTGGCGGCCGTCGCCCTGGCCGACGCCGCACCCACCGCGGGCTCTTCGCGGTTTTCTCGGCCTCGCCGGATACTACCGGAAGTTCATCCGGGAGTTCGGCCTCATTGCGTCGCCCCTCACGTGGTTGTTGCGCCGTGACGCCTTCGCCTAGGACGAGGAGGCAACAGCGGCATTCGAGGCCCTCAAGGGGGCCCTCACGGCGGGGCCCGTTCTGCAGATGCCAGATTTTGACCACCCCTTCGTGGTGGACTGTGACGCCTCAGGTGCGGGGTTCGGCGTCGTGCTTCATCAGGGCGATGGTCCTCTCGCCTTCTTCAGCCGGCCCTTCGCTCCGCGCCATCTTAAGCTCGCGGCTTACGAGCGGGAGCTCATTGGCTTGGTGCAGGCCGTGCGCCATTGGCGGCCCTATCTGTGGGGCCGGTCTTTCCAGATTCGCACGGACCATTACAGTCTCAAGTTCTTGCTGGACCAGAGGCTCTCGACCGTGCCGCAACATCAGTGGATTAGCAAGCTCTTCGGCTTCGACTTCTCCGTCGAGTACCGCCCTGGTCGTCTTAATACCGTAGCCGACGCCTTGTCGCGCCGCGACGCCGACCTCGACTCCACTGTCGGCGCCTCCGAGGGGAAGGCGCTGTGCATCCGCTCGGGGCCCACATTCGGCCTCTTCGCCAAGATTCGCCGGGCGACGGCGACTGCCGCCGACGCGGTCCTCCTTCGGCAGCAGCTGGCTGCCGGCGACCTAGAGGAGCCTTGGCGCTTCACGGACGGCCTGCTCCTCCATGGGCGCCGCGTTTTTGTTTCGGCACATGATGATCTTCGTCACCAGGTACTGTTGCTGGCCCACTCGGCTGGTCATGAGGGTGTGCAGAAAACCCTCCATCGTCTACGCGCCGACTTCTACATTCCTGGTGATCGCACCTTAGTCCGTGACTTGGTGCGATCTTGCATGACATGCCAGCGCAACAAGACGGAGACATTACGGCCTGGTCTGCTTCAGCCTTTGGACGTGCCGTCTCAGGTCTGGGCCGATATCTCCATGAACTTCATCGAGGGCCTTCCCAAAGTGGGCGGCAAATCAGTCATTCTCACTGTGGTCGACCGCTTCTCCAAGTATGCCCACTTCATCGCGCTGGGGCATCCGTATACTGCCGTGTCCGTGGCTCGTGCCTTCTTCGAGGGTATCGTTCGTCTTCACGGGTTCCCCTCGTCGATCGTCAGTGATCGGGACCCGGTGTTCACAGGTGAAAGGATCGAGAAGAGGTGTCTAGAGGGGGGGTGATTAGACACTAAGTGGCAAAAGTTGCAGTTTTTAATATTCTTAAATTTAAGTGGAGTTTAAGCACAAGTTTAACAAACACAATACATATCAAGCAAGCATGCAATGAGTATATGAGCAGCGGAAAGTAAAACATGCAACTTGCAAGAATGTAAAGAGAAGGGTTTGGAGTATTCAAACGCAATTGGAGACACAGATGTTTTTGTCGTGGTTCCGATAGGTAGTGCTATCGTACATCCACGTTGATGGAGACTTCAACCCACGGAGGGTAACGGTTGCGCGAGTCCACGGAGGGCTCCACCCACGAAGGGTCCACGAAGAAGCAACCTTGTCTATTCCATCACGGCCGTCGCCCACGAAGGACTTGCCTCACTAGCGGTGGATCTTCACGAAGTAGGCAATCTCCTTGCCCTTACAAACTCCTTGGTTCAACTCCACAATCTTGTTGGAGGCTCCCAAGTGACACCTAGCCAATCTAGGAGACACCACTCTCCAAGAAGTAACAAATGGTGTGTTGATGATGAACTCCTTGCTCTTGTGCTTCAAATGATAGTCTCGCCAACACTCAACTCTCTCTCACAGGATTTGGATTTGGTGGAAAGAAGATTTGAGTGGAAAACAACTTGGGGAAGGCTAGAGATCAAGATTCATATGGTAGGAATGGAATATCTTGACCTCAACACAAGTGTACGTGGTTCTCTCAGAAAATATGTATTGTAAGTGTAGGTATGTTCTGATGGCTTTCTCCACGAATGAAGAGTGGGTGGAGGGGTATATATAGCCTCCACACAAAATCTAACCGTTACACACAGTTTGCCAAACTCGGTGGGACCGAATGGTTAAACTCGGTCGGACCGATTCAGCAAATTTAGTGACCGTTAGGATTTTCGGTGCGACCGACATGCAACTCGGTAGGACTGATATGGTTAGGGTTAGGGCATAACGTAATCTCGGTGTGACCGATTACACAAACTCGGTGGGACCGGTTTTGGTAATAAGCTAACCAGAGAGTTGGTCAGGCAAACTCGGTGAGACCGATTACACAAACTCGGTGGGACCGATTTTGGTAATAAGCTAACCAGAGGGTTTGCATTGTAATCTCGGTAGTACTGATTGCTCAAACTCGGTGAGACCGATTTTGGTAATGGACTTATACAGAGAGATTACAATCCCATCTCGGTGAGACCGAGATCCCTATCGGTGAAACCAACTTGCTAGGGTTTGTGGCAGTGGCTATGACATCTGAAACTCGGTGGCGCCGGATAGAAAGAATCGGTGGGGCCGAGTTTGACTTTTGGTTTAGGTCATATGTGGATGTGGGAAGGTAGTTGAGGATTTTGGAGCATATCACTAAGCACTTTGAGCAAGCAAGCCATTAAGCAACACCTCATCCCCTCTTGATAGTATTGACTTTTCCTATAGACTCAATGTGATCTTGGATCACTAAAATAGAAAATGTAGAGTCTTGATCTTAAAGCTTGAGCCAATTCTTTGTCCTTAGCATCTTGAAGGGGTTCCACATCCTCTAGTCCATGCCACTCCATTGTTGAACTTATCTGAAACATACTAGGTAAAAGTGTTAGTCCAACAAGAGATATGTTGACATTAATTACCAAAACCACCCAGGGAGCACTTGTGCTTTCAACAGGCCATGTTTGGTGCGACCTCTTTAGGATGGCGGGCGTCCAGCTCCGCCTGAGCACGGCCTTCCACCCTCGGACGGACGGCCAATCCGAGGTGGTTAACAAGGTGATTGCCATGTATTTGCGCTGTGTTACAAGTGATCGTCCTCGTGCTTGTGTGGATTGGCTCGCATGGGCGGAGTACTACTACAACACCTCCTATCACTCTGCCCTGCATGCTACACCATTTGAGGTGGTCTACGGTCGGTCGCCTCCGCCTATCTTGCCGGTGGACCCGGCGACGGCACGGACGGAGGCCGCGGGTGAGCTTATTCGCACCCGGGACGAGATGCTCGCTGAGGTCCGTCAGCGTCTCCTCCAGGCCCAGCAGCTGGCCAAGCATTACTACGACGGCAACCATCGCGAAGCGGAGTTCGCGGTGGGTGATTGGGTGTGGCTGCGTCTTCTCCACCGCTCTACGTAGTCACTCGACCCGCGCGCGGAGCGCAAGCTTGGGCCTCGCTACGCCGGGCCCTTCGCCGTCTTGGAGCGCATTGGGCAGGTGGCCTATCGCCTTCAGCTTCCGGCCGGTGCTCGCATCCACGACGTTTTCCATGTGGGGCTGCTCAAGCCTTTTCGTGAAGAGCCACCGGCCGCTCCACCCGCACTCCCTCCGACCGCCGCCGACGTCTTCTTCCGGAGCCGGAGAAGGTGTTGCGGGCGCAGCTCCGTCGTGGGGTGTGGTTCGTTCTGATCCAGTGGGCGGGCCTTCCGGAGGAGGAGGCTACTTGGGAGCAGCGTGACGACTTCCGCCAACACTATCCAGACTTTCAGCTCGAGGACGAGCTGTTTGCGCAGGCGGGGAGAGATGTTATGACCGGTTTAGCATATAACCGGAGGAGGCCCACTGGGCAGTAGTTAGGGGCTTGGCACACAAGTTATCTTAGGTTAATTATTATGCAAGTTATCTAGGTTATAAATATAGGCTGTAAGACTCTTTTCGGAATGAAGCAATAAAGATATTTTCTATCCCTATTGCCCGGCTCCCAGAGGAGCCGGAACCCTAGCCGCCGCCGCCCTCCTCTTCCCTCCCGACGGCGCCGACACGCCGGAGCGCGCGCCCTCGCCCCCAACCTCCGCTGTTCTGCCCTTATAACCTAAGGAGTAGAGCCGGTAGGAACCCTAGTCCTAGCATAGTAGTAGATAAAGGGCTACAAGGTAGTTTGGCTTGGTGTCGTTTATGCTCCGTGAAAATAGGTAAAATGAACTAGGTGCTTTATTAATTTGATGACAGGAAAATGAAGTTGCCACTGTGAGTTTACCAAGTCTACCGAGTTCGACTCCACTTACTTTTTGCTCTTGCTGTGGTCATAGACCTTTCATAGTCTTACCTCATCTTATGTTATCTTGGTATCAACAGAGTGATAGTCTTGCCATAGTGAATTTCAGTGTAACTGCATTTTCACCTGAAAGAAAAGTGGTGTTTTTTTATCGCTTTGTATTACATACAGGTATCTAAAGCGGTGGCAGAGGAGAAACGTGTCGTTTTCACAGGCCATTCGTCTGGGGGTTCAATAGCCACCCTTGCTGCCATATGGTTTCTTGAGAACTGCACAAGACGGGGAAGTGTCAATCAAGCACAGCCATTTTGCGTGACCTTTGGGGCACCTCTTGTTGGCGATAATGTTTTCAACCATGCTGTTAGAAGGGAGGGCTGGTCGCAGTGTATTTTGCATTTCATCATGCCACTGGACATCATCCCACGAATACCGCTGGCCCCCCTTGCATCCTCTAGAGAACAAATTCAGTCTGTTCTGGTTTGGTTATCTCCTCACAGTCCAAACTTCTCACCTGTTGGGAATTCGCTTGTTATTCCAGAGTTTTATGAAACTTTGTTGAGAAGCACCCTATCTATTGCCAGCTACGAGGCCTGTTCTTTCATGGGATGCACTAGCTCAATCCTAGGAACGCTGACTTCCTTTATTGAGCTATCCCCGTACAGACCCTGTGGGACTTACCTTTTCTTGACAAGTACCGATCAACTGATTATTCTCGCAAACTCAGATGCTGTATTACAGTTGCTATTTTACTGCCTTCAATTGGATCCCCAACAACAATTGCTTGATGCTGCCGCCAGAAGTTTAAGTGCTCACTGGGAATATGAATCGATTAAGCAAAGTGTGATGCAAGAGATAGTTTGTGTGGATTACCTAAGAGCAATTTCATCATCCCTTCCTGGTAGACAGATGAATGGGACAGCAATTGGTGGCCTTGAACTGGTAAGCAATGACTCCTCTTCTTCCATAAACAACTGTGGGTTGCCACTGTAAACATCTGTTATGTTGGTGAACTGTATGTGTGAAGGCAGTCTTAGTCTGGAAACCCTCAGTATTGCATTTTAGCATCTGATCATTCATTTAGGGTGTACCCAAACGCAACAGATGTTTGTAGCCTAGGATAAATGGTAATGTACACATCAAATTTATATCAGTAACTATTTCCGGTAACACAATTCTCCAGTAACTAGTTCCATTTCCATCTCCATGAAAGGTGTTTTCCCTAAGTTTAAACCACCAGTAAATTTAATAACCAGTCCAGTCCAATGACATAATATTACAGTTGTCACTTTCATATTACAGAGTAAGGAAGCTATGCTGAGCCTTGCTGCTGCTGCACAATGGGAGAAGCAAAGAGAGATAAACCAAGCAAAGATAGACGCAAACTGCAGTAAAATTCAGGAAGCCCTCAAGTCCCTGAACGAGTACAAAAGAACATGCGAGCTGCATGAAGTGAGCTACTATGATTCCTTCAAGCTTCAGCGGGAAGTGCATGACTTCAATTCAAATGTACGGAGGCTGGAACTAGCCGGCTTTTGGGACGAGATAATTGAGATGTTGCGAAGGCGTGAGCTTCCAGACGCGTTCGAAGGGCGAGAAGAGTGGGTGAACCTGGGGACCTCGTACCGCCGGCTGGTTGAGCCCCTGGACATTGCAAACTACTACAGGCATTCCAAAAACGAGGACACCGGCTCCTACCTCTCCAAGGGCAGGCCGAGACGTTACAAGTACACCCAGAAATGGCGCGAGCAGTCGCACCGCATCCCCTTGGGTTCCAGCCTCGAGTCGTGCTTCTGGGCAATGTCGGAGGAGCTGCAGGCTGAGATGATCAACGGCAAATCATTCGAGGATCTGAAAGACAGGGTGGGTAAACTCGAGAGCGATGCACTTGGATGGTTCACCTCGGGAAATCTTGGCAGGGATGTGTTTCTGTGCAGCTCATCCTTTGTGATATGGTGGAAGACACTCCCGGAGCAGCACAGGTCCGCGTCATGCATTGCGAGACTTGTGCCTTCGTAAGAGAATTTCTCCGTCGCTTGATGAGGTAGCCATTTCCGATCTAACCGGAACTGCTGCCACTGGATATTGTAAGCCTGAACTCTCATGTAAAGTCATTTGTGTGTAGTAATCTCCGGGATGAACAGACTATTTAAAATGCTAAACAGTTGTTGTCCAATAAACTGACAGGCCCATGTTTTATCTCGCCTTACCAAGGTGTCCCTGTGGTAGGGGCATCTACAACCACAATGGGCAAATTTTGCCCCTGGAACGTCCAAGATAGTGACCGGACGTGTCCGTTTTGACACCCCATATTTTCTTTCAAACAACCATGCTCCTCAAATTGTCCTTCCCAGTTAAGGCAACGTCAAACGTTGGCACACAACGACAAACAATTGCGGTGGCCGGACCTCCAGTGCGCAACCAGCAGCGGCAGTGCTGGCGGCGAGCTCCGACTATGTTAATTAGGATTGCAGTGAAATCGATTGACGCCTTTTCTATGAGTTTGTCTTTAATTTAAACTTTGATTCTCGTCTAGTTTAAAATATAAATTATGCATGTTTTATATGTATAATGTGGTAATTAAACAAAATGTATGGTGTGCCTCCATTTAGGTGTGAATTGCAAAACCCACACATTACTTTGTCAATGGATGCAATGTGTTCAAACGCTGCCATCCACATCTCAATTTCAAATGAGTTCGGGCTTGTTCACTTTATATTTTCATCCGTGATAATTTGACCCGTGTGGTTGTTCGATTAATCGAGGGCTGCTGACCAGAAGTGAACAATACAAAGTGCGACTTGACACCTATGCCATTTGAAACGATTGCTTTTATGGAGAGAAAATAAACTACTCCACTATATATGCAAGTGCCTCCGTGGTTGCTTGCTAGGATTGCTTTTTTCACACGCTCTCGTCCTCTCCAGATCTAAACACGACAGTGGTGGCCTCTCTCTCTCTCTCTCTCTCTCTCTGTTGGTCATAGATCCAGCCGGATCCCCTCCGCCGGGGAAGGTGAGAAGGTGCAATGTTCACGTGATCGTCAATGGTGACGGCTCTAGCTCACTGCTGGCGTGTCTCAATAAGCGTGCCTTGCCGTTGTCTCGCACACAACGCCGGCTAGGGAGGGCCTCTGACCCCTTCTTCCTTGTTGTCGTAGTGTGGGCAGATCCGGCCTCCCTCCGAACACCTAGTGATGTGACGGCGGCCCGATCTTTCGATGAGAGTGGGGATAACTATCGATTTGGTGGATTTTGACCTTGACGATCTGGCTATACCGTACCCGACGATACGCCTCGACAATCGCTAAACCAATCTCCGATGGTTATTGACCTTGCCGTAGGCACGATCAACCTGAACAACGAGGTTCGAGTTCCCGCAAGCAACCGAAGAACCGGCAAGAACAAAGGTGAATTGCAATCTGAAATTGCGGATGAAAAATTAGGCACACGAACTAGATCAAAACTTGAGGTTCCACTGTAGATCTGACAAGGCGGTAGTCCTACACGTCTCGTAGATGCGAATTGTAGCGATGGCTAGACAATACAATAAAACCCGAGTCTAAACCCTAACCTAGACTAGCTATTTATTAAAAGGCAATGATGCGGCCGAAACGTTTCGCTACTGCTTCCGGTCGAAGGCGGTATGTGCTGTCCACGAATCGGACTGCGCGTCGTATGTAGCTGGCCTTCCTGGAAGTTGTGCCAAGCACCTGGTGGCGTGGCCGAAAGCCAGAGGCCCACCCACGTGGTGATGTTGGCCCGTTAATCCAAGTCCCTTGGTGCACTTCATGCATGTACATGGATGGGACGTGACATGCATGCAAGAATGTTGCTCCATTTGATCTGAATGCACACTGTCTTCATCTTTTATCTCTCCTTTATTTCTAAGTACAAGTAAATCCGAATATGAGCGTAATATTATATCCTCATTAGCCAGATCATATTTATAAAGGAGCAATAGTACCTGGCCATTTATTTGTCTCGCGCGCGCTCTAGTTATAGGTCCGGATGGCATAACTGCTGTAGGAGTGGCGACAGGTGTAACTGCGGCAGAGATGTCCTCATCATCCCCCCTTCTTGAATCGAAATCGTCCTCAACGGTATTTCTTCGTCCTCACCCAAATAAGGCTTTAAATCTGCAACATTAAATGTGGGACTAACCCGAAATTCTGCAGGCAAATCAAGCTTATACGCATTCTCATTAATTTTTTCTATGACCTTAAAAGGTCCATCCGCACGGGGCATTAACTTTGACTTTCGTAAATCAGGGAAGCGGTCTTTCCGCAAATGTAACCATACTAAATCACCTGGTTCAAAGACAATACTTTTCCTACCCTGACTACCAACAAGTTTATACTTGGCATTCATGCGTTCAATATTTTTCTTAGTCGTCTCATGCATTTTCAATACTAATTCAGCACGTTCTTTAGCATCAAGGTTTACCTTCTCCGAAGATGGAATAGGTAATAAATCAATTGGTGCACGAGGTATAAATCCATAAACAATCTCAAAAGGGCATAACTTTGTGGTAGAATGAACTGAATGATTATAAGCAAACTCTACATGAGGTAAACATTCTTCCCGCATTTTTAAGTTCTTCTTCAAAACAGCCCTAAGCATAGTAGACAATGTTCGATTAACCACTTTAGTTTGACCATCTGTTTGAGGATGACATGTAGTACTAAATAAAAGCTTAGTCCCCAATTTTGTCCACAACACCCTCCAAAAGTGGCTAAGAAATTTTGTGTCACGATCAGAAACAATTGTATTTGGCACACCATGCAAACGAACTACTTCGTGAAAGAACAAATCGGCAATGTGAGTAGCATCGTCACTTTTATGACAAGGTATAAAATTTGCCATCTTAGAGAATCTATCGACAACAACAAATATACTATCCCTCCCCCGTCGTGTTCTAGGCAGCCCTAATACAAAGTCCATAGATATATCTTCCCAAGGAGTGCTAGGAACAGGAAGAGGCATATATAAACCATGTGGATTCAATCGTGACTTAGCTTTTTGGCATGTCGTGCAGCGTGCAACATATCTCTCGACATCCCTTCTCATTTTTGGCCAGAAGAAATGACCAGCAAGGATGTCTTCTGTCTTTTTAACACCGAAATGTCCCATAAGTCCTCCGCCATGTGCCTCCTGTAACAACAAAAGACGAACAGAGCTATCTGGGATGCATAGCTTATTAGCACGAAAAACAAATCCGTCATTAACGACGAACTTGTTCCAAGTTCTACCCTCTCTGCAATTGAGCAAAATATCTTTAAAGTCGACATCATTAGCATATTGCTCTTTTATAGTTTCAAGTCCAAAATTTTTGAAGTCAAGTTGTGATAACATGGTATAGCGCCTAGACAAAGCATCGGCAATAACATTCTCCTTCCCTTTCTTGTGCTTAATAACATAAGGAAAAGACTCAATAAATTCAACCCATTTTGCATGTCTACGGTTCAGTTTGCTTTGACTTCTAATATGCTTGAGTGATTCATGATCAGAATGTATGAAAAACTCCTTAGGCCATAAATAATGTTGCCATGTCTCCAAAGTCCGAACTAGTGCATAAAGTTCTTTATCATATGTTGAATAATTCAAACTAGGCCCACTGAGTTTTCCACTAAAATATGCTACCGGTTTGCCTTCTTGCAATAAAACACCGCCTAAACCAATGCCGCTAGCATCACATTCTAATTCAAACATCTTATTAAAATCAGATAATTGCAGCAAAGGGGCGTGTGTAAGCTTATCTTTAAGAATAGTGAAGGCTTCCTCTTATGCGTCGCTCCAAACAAATGGCACATTTTTCTTTGTGAGCTCGTTGAGCGGCGCTGCGATGGTACTAAAATCCTTCACGAACCTGCGGTAGAACCCAGCAAGTCCGAGAAAACTTCGTACCTGTGTGAGCGAGTTAGGGGTCGGCCAACTCTGGATCGCTTCAACCTTGGCTTTATCAACTTCAATTCCCTGTGCTGTCACAACATAGCCAAGAAAAGCAACTCGATCCGTGCAAAAAGTGCACTTCTCAATGTTACCAAATAAACGTGCATCACGTAGAGCAGAAAAAACAGCACGCAAATGGTCCAAGTGTTCCTCTAGTGACTTACTATAAATCAGAATATCATCGAAGTATACTACCACAAATCGTCCAATGAAAGCTCGCAAGACTTCATTCATTAGTCTCATGAAAGTACTAGGTGCATTAGTCAATCCAAAAGGCATAACTAACCACTCATATAAACCAAATTTAGTTTTGAAAGCAGTTTTCCATTCATCACCTAGTTTCATACGAATTTGATGGTATCCACTACGCAAGTCCACTTTAGAAAACACAACCGAGCCACTGAGTTCATCAAGCATGTCATCTAATCTAGGAATAGGATGACGATATCGAATTGTAATATTATTGATGGCTCTACAATCAACACACATACGCGAAGTACCGTCTTTTTTAGGAACAAGTAAAATTGGTACAGCACATGGACTAAGGGATTCACGAATGTAACCTTTGTCGAGTAGTTCTTGAACTTGTCGCTGAGTCTCCTTGGTCTCTTCTGGATTAGTCCGGTACGGCGCACGGTTGGGTAATGAGGCGCCAGGTATCAAGTCAATTTGATGTTCAATTCCTCTCATAGGTGGCAGCCCCGGTGGTAGTTCCTTTGGGAAAACATCATGATACTCCTGCAAAAGGTTGGCGACAACAGGAGGCAAAGAAGAAGGCATATCCTCAAATGAAAACAAAACTTTGCAAATAAGAGCATAACATTCATCAGTATGAGCATCTAACTCAAAAATTTCAGCACGTGTAGCTAAGAAAGAAGCACCTTTCAATTTAATTTCTTTAGATGTGCTAGGATCAGATTTGTGCATCTTATTAAATTGTTCTAACTCATCAACAACTTTCTGATTTTCAGATTTAGTACGCTCAATATTTGTGTTTTTACTAGCCCTAGCAAGATCATCTTTTAAAATTTGCTCAGGAGACATAGGGTGTAGAATGATTTTCTTTCCTTTATGTGTGAGAGTGTACTGATTAGTTCTACCATCATGTAAACATTGTTTATCATATTGCCATGGCCTTCCTAGTAACATAGAACAAGCTTGCATAGGCACAATATCGCAATCAATAGTGTCATGGTATGAACCTAAAGAAAAAGGAACTCTCACCATGCGTGTTACCTTTACCTTTCCACCATCATTAAACCATTGAATGTAGTACGGTTGTGGATGTTGTCGCGAAGGTAGGGAGAGCTTCTCCACCATGTCAATGCTTGCTAAATTGTTACAACTCCCTCCATCAATGATTATGCGAATGGAACGCTCCTTGACGACTCCTTTGATGTGGAATAGGTTGTGACGTTGATCCTTCTTTGCTTTGACAATCTGAGCACTAAGTACATGATGTGATATAAGACTCATGTACTTATCGTCGTCGTCAGCGGTCACATGTTCTTCCTCTTGCTCCGGTCTTGTGTCATCGTCTTCATGTGTAGCAAGCAAGGCATATGTGTCTTCATCAAAATCACTAGCGGAGTCGTACTCGCCGTCTTCACGAATGATCAATACACGCTTATTAGGACACTCCTTCATGACATGGCCAAATCCCTTGCAAGTGTGGCATTGGATATCCTTTGTTCTTTTGGAGGAAGCGGACGATGACGACGAACTTTTTGTTGGAATTTGTGTAGTACTTTTCAGTGGTGCCGAAGTGTGTGATGCTGAAGTTGATGAAGAAGGCCCCAGTCGAGAGGTTGCAGGTGCTGTTGTAGAGGTGCGAGTGGACGGGGCAGCAGGGGTGCGCGACGCCCATGTGGAAGTACGACCTGCAGAAAAATTAGGACGCATTCTCGAACGACCCTGCACTTCATGTTCAACATGTATAGCAAGATGGAATAAACGGGTCATTGAATGATAATCCTTATAAGCAAGTATGTCATAAATTTCTCTATTCAATCCACCCAAGAACCTAGCCATAGAGGCTTCCTCAGTCTCAACTAAACCACAACGTAACATGCCCATTTGCAATTCTTGATAATAGTCTTCCACAGATTTAGATCCTTGGTTCAAGCGTTGTAGTTTATTTAGCAAGTCACGTTCATAATATCCCGGAAACAGTGACGCATTACTAATTTCAAAGCTTCCCAAGTGGCAGGAATATTATTAGGATGTTTACGACAATGTTCTCTCCACCAAACAGAAGCAAAATCACTAAACTCACTAGTTGCAACCCTAACTCTTTTATCATCAGGAAAATCATGGCAAGCAAATTTTTGATCAACTAGTAATTCCCAGTCAAGATAAACATCTGGATCATATTTCCCATCAAAAGGAGGCATGACAAATTTAATTCGACCCAAAGAATCGTCATGGCCACGTACCTGAGGACGCTGGGGTCGTCCCATACCTTGTTGATTATTGCGTAGTCGACGATGATCACGATCATTGTTATCATTAACTGCATCAGGATCCTCGGAATCACCATCATAGTTGTCATCTTGGATGTCGCCGGCTATCGAGGTGGCGTTGCGAGGACGGGGCTGCTCGACGGCATCGGTGTATGAAAGAGGGTGCCTCGGGTCTCCTGGGGGTACCCGACGAGCTCGTTGTAGACCTGTGTTGGTGGCTGCAAAATGCGGAGCGGAAGTGGAGGCGGCACCTAGACGGGCGTCCTGGGCATCAAGATGTTTCATAATAGATGCAAGTGTTTGGGTGAACGTCTCATTGCTATCCTCGATCGACTACGCTTATCAAGTGCGCCCTCGAACGATGTGAACCGCTCGGTGTATGCATGCACATCCTCCTCAAGGCGTGCCACCGTGGCTTTCATGTTGTCTTCGTCACCTGCCATGGTTTGAACGGAACAAGAACAAAATCACAAGTATATGGCTCCTAAGTAACTACAGTGAGGCGGTGGAAAATGTCTCTCAACTCTCAAGCAATTACCAAGCTCTTACCAGTTCTTACCGTGCTGCAGTGGTTGTTGGCCGTTGGCGATGTCAAAAGTTATCAAAAGATTGATATAGCGATTACCAAGGCGACCGACCAAGATACAATATAGGAAGTGGAGCTTGGTTAAGGTTTCCTCAACTCACAATATCAGTGGCACAATTTAGCAAAAAGCAATGCAAGCTGAATAATTGCTCAAACTCCTAACTAGTGTTGGCAGTCGACTAGTAAGAGATAAAACAATCTAAGCCCAGATACTGAATCAAGGGAGTGGAAACCGATGAAAATATGGTAGCTCTAAGTAGCTAGATATAAGTGAGGTATAAACGCCGTGTATAATAAACCTCGAAAGCAGATGATAAATGACACGGCGACGAACACTGTAGCAGCAAAAGAATGTCCAGAAAAGGAAATATAAGCCCAAACAGATTCTAGCCGGCCTGATTTTTGCAACTTTTTCTTTGAACTTTTTTTCTTTCTTTTTTAGGCCGGTTAGTAGCAAAAGTGACACACAAAGATGCAGCTATAAGAGAAACTAACGGACGCTGTTGGAACTTGTGCTAATTGAGCTGAGCTACAAAAGCTAAAAAACAGCACTGGATGTCTGATGTATGGCGCGTTGGGCCAGACACAGATTATAGATGTCTGGCGCCGTGCGTCTGCGGATGGTAAGCGACGCAGGGCAGCAGACACGGAGTGCTTGACTATCTGGTAGCGCGCGAAGCAAAGCGTGTATGGGTGGAGCGTTGTTGTACGTGCGGAATCTGCAATACTAATCAGCTTCTGACAACAATTATAGCAAAGGAAAAGACAGACCTCTCGATTCAACAGAAATTGAAATCCACCAATCGCTATATGCCTCTTTATTTCTTTTTTTGGTGGACCGTGAACTAGTGTTGCGATAGAGAATATGAGGGTGGATAAAAACAGATTGATCTAGTAGATGATTTTCTCCCCCAACTAATCTAAACCAGCACTAAGTCTAGAATGAATGCAACCAAAAATTCAACTACGCAAATACTAGATGCAAAAACTGCTAAAGGCTAAAAAGGTAGGCGTAATGGATGAACTAATCTAATATATTTTTTTGGCTTTTCGTGGGTTTATAGGACAGAAAAATAAACTAATCTATTAAAGCTGTAAATCTCGCACCGATGAACCTGAAAACTGATACCACTTGATGTGACGGCGGCCCGATCTTTCGATGAGAGTGGGGATAACTATCGATTTGGTGGATTTTGACCTTGACGATCCGGCTATACCGTACCCGACGATACGCCTCGACAATCGCTAAACCAATCTCCGATGGTTATTGACCTTGCCGTAGGCACGATCAACCTGAACAACGAGGTTCGAGTTCCTGCAAGCAACCGAAGAACCGGCAAGAACAAAGGTGAATTGCAATCTGAAATTGCGGATGAAAAATTAGGCACACGAACTAGATCAAAACTTGGGGTTCCACTGTGGATCTGACAAGGCGGTAGTCCTACACGTCTCGTAGATGCGAATTGTAGCGATGGCTAGACAATACAATAAAACCCGAGTCTAAATGTAACGCCCTCGATGCGGCTATATCTCCCACGTGTCGAGGCACGACTTAGAGGCATAACCGCATTGAAAGCAATGTCGCAAGTGAGGTAATCTTCACACAATCCATGTAATAAATAAAGGGGAAAGATACATAGTTGGCTTACACTCGCCACTTCACACAGGTACATAAATAACATCCATCATACAGATTACACTCAAGGTCCGACTACGGCACCAAAATGAAAGAAGACTACCCCAAATGCTAAACAGATCCCCGGATCACCCAACTGGGCTCCACTACTGATCATCTGGAAAAGAAATATAGTAACGGCCACGTTCCTCATCGAACTCCCAAGTGAGCTCGGTCGCGTCATCAGTACTGACATCGTTGGTACCTGCAACTGAGGTGATAATATCTGTGAGCCACGGGGACTCAGCAATCTCACACCCGCGAGATCAAGACTATTTAAGCTTAAAGGTGGGAAAGGGGGTTTGTGAGGTGGAGCTGCAGCAAGCGACTAGCATGTGTTGACTACAGCGCAAAAGAGAGCGAGAAGAGAAGGCAAAGCACGGTCGAGAAGCTAGAAATGATCAAGAAGTGATCCTGAACAACCTACGTCAGGCATAACTCCAACAACCGTGTTCACTTCCCGGATCCCGCCGAGAAGAGACCATCATGGTTACACACGCGGTTGATGTGTTTTAATTAAGGTCAACTTCGGGTTTTCTACAACCGGACATCAACAAATTCCCATCTGCCTCATAACCGCGGGCACGGCTTTCGAAAGATAATACCTTGCAGGGGTGTCCCAACTTAGCCCATGATAAGCTCTCACGGTCAACGAAGGATATTCCTTCTACCGGGAAGACCCGATCAATCTCGGAATCCCGGACTACAAGACATTTCAACAGCAATAAAACAAGTCCAGCAAAGCCGCCCGATTGTGCCGACAAATCCTGATAGGAGCTGCACATATCTCGGTCTCAGGGCACATCCGGATGAACACTACGTACGGCAACCGAAGATACCCCAAGTTGCCTCAGGGCGGCACCGCAAGTGGCTCTAGTTGGACCAGCAATCGAAGGAGAACTGGCCCGGGGGTTAAAATAAAGATGACCCTTGAGTCTGCAGAACCCAAGGGAAAAAGGCTAGGTGGCAAATGGTAAAACCAAAGTTGGGCCTTGCTGGAAAAGTCTCATTCAAAGCGAACTGTCAAGGGGGTCCCATAAATCACCCAACCGTGTAAGGAACGCTAACTCCGGGAATATAACACCGGTATGACGGAAACTAGGGTGGCAAGAGTGGAACAAAACACCAGGCATAAGGCCGAGCCTTCCACCCTTTACCAAGTATATAGATGCATTAATTAAATAAGAGGTATTGTGATATCCCAACAAGTAAACATGTTCCAAACAAGGAACAACAAGTCCATGTTCCAACAAGGAACAAACTTCATCTTCACCTGCAACTAACAACGCTATAAGAGGGGCTGAGCAAAGCAGTAACATAGCCAAACAACGGTTTGCTAGGACATGGATGGTTAGGGGCTGACATGGCAATATAGGAGGCGTGATATAGCAAGTGGTAGGTATCGCAGCATAGGCATAGCAAAAGAGCGAGCAATCTAGCAAGCAAAGATAGAAGTGATTTCGAGGGTATGGTCATCTTGCCTGCAAGGTTCTCAGAGTTGTCGAAAGCTTGGTCCTCGTAAGCGTTCTCAACAGGTTCCTCGTTCACGTACTCGTCTCCCGGATCTACCCAAGACAAGAGAACAAGCAAAGGAGCCAATATCAACCACGATGCAATGCGCAAGCAATATGATGCAAAACATGGCATGATATGCGAGAGGTGATATGCAATGCGTATGCATGCTCCGGAAGGACAAGGATGAACAGGGCATAATCTTGGCAAACCAAGCATGCCACTGGATAGATGAGGTGATTTCGGTTGAAATCGATATAAAGATCACCGGAAACGGATGCACGGTTTGCAAATGGCAACCAAAACAAGAATGACACGAATCTGCCATAAACAGCATGATGCTACTTAGCAAGCAACAAATAATTAAGCTACTGCACCCAAACATGGCGACAAAGCATATGACAGTAATCTACTCAAGATGCACGACAAAAGATGAACACTGAGCTACGGCTCAATCCCATCATAACAGGTTCAAACAAACATGGCAAAAGGGCAACTTATAACAGATTCACAGGCTTAGAGAAATAACAGCAAGTCAGGAAAACAACATCAGGATGACGTGTTCAGAGCAACGAAACAACATGCTACAGGTTCAGAACATAGCAAAGAAAGACATGGAATGAATCTACTCATAGCACTTGACAAAAGTCCCTTACTGACCATAAGCCAAAAAGGACCAGAAAATATGATTACACCCATGACAAATAAGCAACTTTCGTTACAGGTTTCAGACTTTGCAGAAAACTGGACATGGCAGAGAACTGTTAACGACTAGGCATGTTTGTGAGCTCGATGCACTCGCTACAGAGCATTTCATGATTAACTAAGTATACATACATCAAGAAGACATGGCATAGTAACAATACATGGCAAGAATAACATCATATCATGCAAGGATCAACTACACCAAGCTTGGCAAAATCGAATAACATGTAAACAATCTGCCAGCAACATTTTGAAGAAAAAGTAGAGCTCGATTGACTCAAGCTATGGCACTCCATAATTGCAAACAAAGGCACGGATGGATTAAGCAAATACTCAAGTTCAAAACTCCCTTACTGATCATGCTCAAATTATGCATGGATCTCTCAGAAACAACATGAACATACCGCATGATAATAACAAAAGTCAGGGACTTGGTGAAATCACTAAGTCTCTGAAAACAGCAATATCATCATCCCTACTTTGCATGCAATTTCTAGCCACCTCAAGCATCACAAAAATACATAGTAAAATTCCCTGGAAAGGTAACATGACATATTACAAAACACATAAATATCTCAACCTCATAGGAGGTACACATCAATCATGGCAAAAATGACAAAAGTGCATGTTCAGATAAGATCCAGCAACTAACATCAACTAGCCCTCTTATAACAGCATTTCGGGCATCAAGATGACTTCAAATGAAAATGACGCAATGGAACAAAATGATGTACTCTTCGAGACGAACAAAATGACATATTATAATCGCGAAACGGATCTACGGATGCAAAGTTATGGCACGTCGAAGATGCGATGATGATGATGAAAATAAATGACTTAGAGTTTTCGGGGAGAAGTAAAAGTCAACCGAGCCGGGCGCGGAAGCCGAGGTTCGCCGGGCTAGGTCGTCGGGGAGGAAGAGGACGCCGGATCTGGGCCCTCTCCGGCCGGATCTCGCCGGATCCGGCCCGGATCGGGGCGGAGGAGGCGGCGCCGGCGATGGGGAGGTCCGGGCGGCGGGGCACGGACGCCGAGGCGCGGGACGGCGAGTCCGGCGCGGCTCGGGCGCGCGGCGTCGACCGGCGACGGGGAAAGGCGGCGGCCGCCGGAGGAGGCACGGGCCGCGGGCGCGGGAGGCGCGGGGCGGCGAACGCGGGCCCGGGCGGGCCTGCCCTGGGCCCCGCGGGCCGGCGGCGGCGCCCGGTGGCTGGCGGCGGAGGCGGGCCACGTGGCGCGCGTGGGTTGGAGGAGGGCCGGGATTGGCGGCGGCGCTGACCTGCAGGGAGGCGACAAGTGGCGGCGGGAGGAGAGAGGGGCACGGAAAACGAGGAAGAAGCTAGGGTTTCGGGGTCTCTCTCTCGGATTTCGACGGGGGAGACGTTTTTATAGACAGAAGGAGCTAGGGAGCTCCAAATGGAGTGCGGTTTTCGCCCACGCGATCGTGATCGAACGGCGGAGGACGTGGGAGTGACTTAGATGGGTTATTGGGCTGTTTTGAAGGGGTGTTGGACTGCAACACACACGAGGCCTTCACGGTTACCCGGTTAACCGTTGGAGTACCAAACGAACTCCGATTGACCCGAAACTTGACAGGCGGTCTACCGGTGCTATACCGAGGCCACATGTCAAACCTCGGTCCATTCCGAGAAAGTTTAATACCCGCTCACGAAGAAATGTAAAAGGGGACGCCGGGGAACATAGGAGCGCCGGATTGCAAAACGGACAACGGGAAAGATGCTCGGATTTATGAGACGAACGCGTAAGCGAATGCGATGCACATGATGGCATGATATGAAATGCATGACATGACCAAAATGCAAAACGGAGAGAACCCAACCACGGAGGAAATATCATAGCACATAGCCGGAAATGGCGAGAGTTGGATTACAATAATGGCAAGTTACATCTGGGGCGTTACACTAAACCCTAACCTAGACTAGCTATTTATTAAAAGGCAATGATGCGGCCGAAACGTTTCGCTACTGCTTCCGGTCGAAGGCGGTATGTGCTGTCCACGAATCGGACTGCGCGTCGTATGTAGCTGGCCTTCCTGGAAGTTGTGCCAAGCACCTGGTGGCGTGGCCGAAAGCCAGAGGCCCACCCATGTGGTGATGTTGGCCCGTTAATCCAAGTCCCTTGGTGCACTTCATGCATGTACATGGATGGGACGTGACATGCATGCAATAATGTTGCTCCATTTGATCTGAATGCACACTGTCTTCATCTTTTATCTCTCCTTTATTCCTAAGTACAAGTAAATCCAAATATGAGCGTAATATTATATCCTCATTAGCCAGATCATATTTATAAAGGAGCGATAGTACCTGGCCATTTATTTGTCTCGCGCGCGCTCTAGTTATAGGTCCGGATGGCATAACTGCTGTAGGAGTGGCGACAGGTGTAACTGCGGCAGAGATGTCCTCATCACCTAGCCACATCCTGGCGACCCTTAGGTATAACTTCCTTCGAAACCGGCCTTGATCTACTGCCCAAGCTCCTCACGTCACTACATGTGTATCTTTTTCTACTTCTCAGCCCCCCTCGTAGATAGGATCGATCGACTATTCGAAAGACACCTAAATTTTTACTATTATAAGAGGTAAAACTACTTCATGCAGTCGAATCTAGTACTTGCTTCAAACAGGGAGGAAAGGGGGGAGTTGTAGCCTAAATCTAGGACTTGGTCAAAAGAGGAAAGAATGGGGGCGAAAAGTAGCAGTGACTGGCTATCCAACTGGTCTCTTGGTCTAAAAGGGAAATAAAGGAAAACACAGTACAAACTCGATATAGAACCGATCAATTGGTTGAAAAAGGAAAGAAAGTGGGGACTGAGGGACAAGTCAACAGAGTATGTCTAGTACTAGATTTGTTGCCCTCGCACAGTAAAAGGTGGCTATACTGAACAAAAATGGGTCCAACCCAAATATCCTGTTTGGATGTTTGTTGTCCCGAGTCCGTCTAATCTAATGGCACTGGTAAAAGGTAGCAATCCCACTGTTAAAGTAAGGACACGTTAAACCAATGTTGTTTTCAATGTAATGCCTCCAGTAATATGAATCAATGGCACTGTTTTTCATGTCCTTCTATATTTCAACATAAGTAAGTGTGACGTCCGGATAAGGCCGAAGTTGAGTCTAGTCATCGAAAAACTTTTACTAACATGGCTGTGTGGCTTACGGGCCCACGTCGCAATTGGGTGGTGTTAGGATCTTTTATTCCTTGTCTATACTCTGGGAATCTGATCTCTCTTCTATTCGGGTTAAAATGGTTTTACTAACGCCGACACTTAGGTTCTCGGACCCACTTCCTCCCGGAGAGCCCCAACATTACCGATGACCACTTGCTGCACCAGAACATTCTGCAGTTACTCTCCGATGTTTCCCCGAAACCCTTGTGCCCTTCGCCGTTGCAATTCCATATCACCGATAAATCCCTCTGGATAACTACATACATCTGTCGTTCATATTGTCATCCCCAGTTGATCTTGTTATTACAAGATGCCTTGTAATACTTTCAGGTATTTTGAGAATCCATTGTGCCTGCTGTGTTGCAGCTCCTTTTCCGCCTGAATACGTGTACGAATATTTACTCACAATTATCGGGGATTCGTTCATCCCCAATTGTTTAGGTATTTCACAGAAGTCTTCGAAATACCATTCGATCTTTCGAAAATCCTCAACAGCCTATTGTTGTTGAAATTCTTGTTTGCTTGCATTATGGTTAATTCCATATTTCTAACATCTTCTTGTTTGATCCAATATGTCGCGAATGCTCGTAATCCTCAATCAGATCCTAGCATTCATCCTTCCGGCTCAGATGTCACTCCAAACATGAGCTTGTTCTTGTCAAATCAAAACCTTGATTGATTGTCGATCTGTATCGATTCAACCCAATTATCTTTTGATCAGAGCCTCTACTTCAGATCTTCTGATTTGAAAATCGTAATTCCTTTGTATTCAAGCTTTGAAGTTATCCAGTTATATCTATAACCCAATGCCTTTGCATTCTTTCTTCTTCCGGGTGAGTATCGATACTCACATCAGATCTTTTATGGACCGCCATTGGTTGGATTATTATCCGACAATGTCATTCATATTCATTAAACTTGTGAGTCTTCCCCTGATACACAATGCCTTTGGTAAATTGTATCCCCTCCTTTTATCAACCATGCTCTACCTTCGAGCTTGTGTTATTTACTCTTTAAGTTTGTGGTATATTGTAACACCCCGGATGTAACTTGCCATATTTGTAACTCCAACTCTTGCCATTTTCGGCTATGTGATATGATATTCCCTCCGTGGTTGGGTTCTTCTTCGTTTTGCATTTTGCCCTTGTCGTGCATTTTATATCATGTCATCATGTGCATCGCATTCGCATACGTGTTCGTTTCATGAATCCGAGCATTTTCCCCGTTGTCCGTTTTGCAATCCGGCGCTCCTATGTTCCCCGGCGTCCTCTTTTACCTTTTTTCGTGAGCGGGTATTAAACTTTCTCGGAATGGACCGAGGTTTGTCAAGCGGCCTTGGTATAGCACCGGTAGACCGCCTGTCAAGTTTCGGGTCAATCGGAGGTCGTTTGATGCTCCAACGGTTAACCGAGTAGCCGTGAAGGCCTCGTGTGTGTTGCAGCCCAAAACCCCTCCAAAACAGCCTAATAACCCATCTAAGTCACTCCCATGTCCATCGTCGTTCGATCACAATCGCGTGGCCGAAAACCACACCTCATTTGGAGCCTCCTAGCCCCTCCTATCTATAAATACACCCCCTCCACCGAAATTTCGGATCACTCCACCCCTAACCCTAGACAAATCCCCTCTCCGCGCCGCCGGACGTGTCCGGACGGAGCCGGACGCGTCCGCTCCGCCCCGCCGCCGCCATGTGTCGCGCCGCGACTCGCCCGCGCCCGCGCCCCACTTCGCCGGCCCGCGTCGCCCGTCCCCGCTCCGCCCCGCCGCCGTGGTGCTCCTCCGCCGCCTCTACGCTGCCGCCGCCGCCGCCGCGCGCGTCGGTCGCCGCCGTCCCGCGCGTCGGTCGCCGCCGTCCCACGCGTCGCCCCGCCGTCCCCGCCGGCCCCGCCGCCCGCGCCGCCGCGTCCTCGCTCGCCGCCGGCCGGATCCGGCCAGATCCGGGCCGGGGCCGCCTCCCCGGGCCTCCCCGCGCCTCCCCGCGCCGTTCCGAGCTCCGGCCGCCACGGACCTCGATCCCGTCGACTTTCTCCGAGGTCGATTTTCTCTAAGTTCCGAAACCTGTTGTTATATCATGACATGTTCATCGCATCATAACTTGCTGCATACTGCCCCGTTTCGTGCGTGTAATATGTCAAATTGTTCGACTCGATGAGTACATTATTTCATATCATTGCATCATTTTCATTTGAGCTAATCTTGATGCCCGAAATGCTGTTAGAAGAGGGCCATGTGATGTTAGTTTCAGATCTGTTTCAGAACTTGCACTTTTGTCATTTTTGCCATGATTGATGTGTGCATCCTATGAAGTTGAGTGCTACATGTGTTTTGAAATATGCCATGCCATATTTACAGGGGTGTATGCCATGTATTTTTTTGATCTGTGTGGTGACTAGCACAAGCATGCAAACTAGGGGTCATATTGTTGCTGATTTCAGAGACTTAGTAATTTCACTGTCATTCCCTGCTATTATTTCTATGCCATGTGTTCATGTTGTTTCAGAGAGATCTATGCCTATTTTGAGCATGATCAGTAAGGGTGTTTTGAAGATATGGATTTTCTCTATCCATTCATGTCTTTGTTTGTAATTATGGAGTGCCATAGCTTGCGTCAATCGAGCTCTACTTTTGCTATAAAATGTTACTGGCAGATTGTTTACATGTTATTCGATTTTGCCAAGCTTGGTGTAGTTGATCCTTGCATGCTATGATGTTGTTATTTACATGACTAGCTTCTATGCCATGTCTTATTGATGAAGGTATGCTTAGTTTATCATGAGATTCTCTGTAGTGAGTGCATCGAGCTCGTAAACATGCCTACTTGTTATCTGTTTTTGACATGTCCAGTTTTTCTGCTAAGTCTGAAAACTGTAACGAAACTTGCTTAATTGACATGGGTGTTATTATATTTTCTGGTCCTTTTTGGCTCATGGTCAGTAAGGGACTTTTGTTCAATGCTTTGCGTAGATTCATGCAATGCCATATTTTGCTATGTCCTATTCCTATAGCAGGTTGTTTCCTTGCTCTAAACATGTCATCCTGATGTTAATTTCTGGCATGTTAGTATTTTCACTAAGTCTGTGAACCTGTTATGTTTTGCACTTTTGCCATGCTTGTTTGAACCTGTTGTGGTGTGATTTAGCCGTATCTCAGTGTTCATCCTTTGTCAAGCATCTTGAGTAGATCACTGCCATATGCTTTTCTGATATGTTTGGGTCAGTAGCTTAATTTCTTGTTGCATGCTAAGTGGCATCATGCTGTTTAACGCAGAAATATGTCATTCTTGTTTTGCTTGTCATTTGCAAACCGTGCATCCGATTCCGGTGATCTTTATATCGATTTCAACCGAAATCACCTCACCTATCCAGTGGCATACTTGGTTTGCCAATATTATGCCTTGTTCATCCTTGTCCTTCTGGGGCACGCATATGCATTGCATATCACATCTCGCATATCATGCCATGTTTTGCATCATGTTGCTTGCGCATCGCATCGTGGTTGATAGTTGTTCCTTTGCTTGTGTTCTTGTCTTGGGTAGAGCCGGGAGACGAGTACGTGAACGAGGAACCTGTTGAGAACGCTTACGAGGATCAAGCTTTCGACAACTCTGAGAACCTTGCAGGCAAGATGGCCATACCCTCGAAATCACTTCTATCTTTGCTTGCTAGATGCTCGCTCTTTTGCTATGCCTGTGCTGCGATACCTACCACTTGCTATATCATGCCACCCATATTGCCATGTCAGCCTCTAACCATCCATGTCCTAGCAAACCGTTGATTGGCTATGTTACCGCTTTGCTCAGCCCCTCTTATAGCGTTGCTAGTTGCAGGTGAAGATGAAGTTTATTCCTTGTTGGAACATGATTATGTTGGGATATCACAATATATCTTATTTAATTAATGCATCTATATACTTGGTAAAGGGTGGAAGGCTCGGCCTTATGCCTGGTGTTTTGTTCCACTCTTGCCACCCTAGTTTCCGTCATACCGGTGTTATGTTCCTTGATTTTGCGTTCCTTACACGGTTGGGTGATTTATGGGACCCCCTTGACAGTTCGCTTTGAATAAGACTCTTCCAGCAAGGCCCAACATTGGTTTTACCATTTGACCACCTACCACCATATTTTTCCCTTGGGTTTTCGCGAGCCCGAGGGTCATCTTTATTTTAGCCCCCCCGGGCCAGTGCTCCTCCGAGTGTTGGTCCGAACCGAGCCGCCTGCGGGGCCACCTCGGGGAAACTCGATGCCTGGTTTTACTCGTAGCCTGTCTCATCCGGATGTGCCCTGAGACCGAGATATGTGCAGCTCCTATCAGGATTTGTCGGCACAATCGGGCGGCTTTGCTGGACTTGTTTTATTACTGTCGAAATGTCTTGTAGTCCGGGATTCCGAGACTGATCGGGTGTTCCCGGTAGAAGGAATATCCTTCGTTGACCGTGAGAGCTTATAATGGGCCAAGTTGGGACACCCCTACAGGGTATTATCTTTCGAAAGCCGTGCCCGCGGTTATGAGTCAGATGGGAATTTGTTAATGTCCGGTTGTAGAAAACCCGAAGTTGATCTTAATTAAATCACATCAACCGCGTGTGTAACCGTGATGGTCTCTTCTCGGCGGAGTCCGGGAAGTGAACACGGTGTTGGAGTTATGTTTGGCGTAGGTTGTTGTAGGATCACTTCTTGATCATTTCTAGCTTCACGACCGTGCTTTGCTTCTCTTCTCGCTCTCTTTTGCGTTGTTAGCCACCATATATGCTAGTCGCTTGCTGCAGCTCCACCTCACAACCCTTTCCTACCTTTAAGCTTAAATAGTCTTGATCTCGCGGGTGTGAGATTGCTGAGTCCCCGTGACTCACAGATTCTACCAAAACAGTTGCAGGTGCCAACGATGTCAGTGCAGATGACGTGACCGAGCTCACATGGGAGTTCGACGAGGAACGTGGCCGTTACTATGTTTCTTTTCCTGATGATTAGTAGTGGAGCCCAGTTGGGGTGATTCGGGGATCTGTGTAGCATCTGGGGTAGTCTTCTTTCATTTTGGTACCGTAGTCGGACCTTGAGTGTATTCTGGATGATGTATGTTTATTTATGTATTGTGTGAAGTGGCGACTGTAAGCCGACTATGTATCTCTTTCCCTTATGTATTACATGGGTTGAGTGAAGATTACCTCACTTGCGACATTGCTTTCAATGCGGTTATGCCTCTAAGTCGTGCTTCGACACGTGGGAGATATAGCCGCATCGAGGGCGTTACAAGTTGGTAATCAGAGCCTTCCCCGACCTGAGGAGCCCCCACTGATTGATCGTTTTTAGCGGCCGAGTTGTGTCTAGAAAAATGTTTTGAGTCATTTAGGAATTATGTATCGGAGAGTTTAGGAATTCTTTTTACTTCCCAGTCTCCTCATCGCTCTGGTAAGGCATCCTGACGTAGAGTTTTGACTCTTCTCTTCTCGAATTTCACTAAAAAAAATTTAGGATCACGCGGGTATCTTAGAATCGTTCCGATGGTTTTATGATGACAACATTGTCTTGGTGCCTCCTGTCAGCAGGGGTTTAGTGGAGGTGTCCCGGGGAGTTGAGCTCCGAGGTGTTGTCGTCATAATTTTATCGTTGCAGTTCTGGAATACCTGAGTTTAGTATGCCGACATCGAAAATCTCTTTTGTATAGTTGTTGGTGAGATAACCCTGATAGCCCAGTACTGAGGCGAGTGCGGGATTATTGCCATAACTCGTATAACAGATGCTTTTCGAAGGTTGAGGTAGACGATTTCCGAAGGTTTCTTGGTTATGTGTTGAAGGATGGATACAGCTGGATCTAGGTATTGTTAGTTTGGGTGATATATTTTGTGTCCCCTGTATCCCCAACACCTGATTGCATAACCAGAAAGTTTCGGGAGTTTATAAGTGGGAATTCAAGTATCTCGTAGGATATCTTTCCAACACACACATGATACGATATGGGATCTATCATATGTTTGTTCCGGCTTATTCTGCAAGCCAATCCTTTGTTTTGTTTTGAGTTGTGATATCCGAGTTGTTTCGAGGCAGATGGTGATTTCATATCTTTATCTAAATGGCTTCTCAGCTTATGAAAGTGTGATGCTTTACTTTGGAATTCATTCGTTCATTCTTGTTCGAATGTTTATTGTGAAGACTATATGTTGCAATTTCGATCCTTTGATTCAGCTTGAATATATGTCTTTCAAGATGCTAATGGATGTCACCCTCTTCAGGATGGCTCCGCCAACGCGTCAGAATCCGGAATGCAATGAAGGAAGTCAGGCTAACCCTCCGCCACCACCTCCGCCTCCGGAGGCATGGCAAGCCCTGATGACTGCCACAAATGCCAACGCTCAGATTCTGATTCAGCTCTTGCAAGATCGCAACCAAGGGCAAGGTAATCAAGGAAATCAAGACCAAGGCAACAATCAGCCGCACTTCGCTTCACTCAATCAGTTCCTTGCTAATCAGCCAAAGACCTTCAGCTACTGTGTCGAGGCCACAGACGCCGATGATTGGCTCGTGGATATCAGCAAGCATTTCGAGTGCAGCAATGTTAGAACTGAGGACTTTGTCAAGTTTGCCTCTTTTCAACTCAAGGATCAAGCTGCTGAGTGGTTCCAACAATACAAAGATTCCAGAGGAGGTCGTGTGATTACCTGGGATGATTTCCGCCGTGACTTCAAAGCTCATCACATTCCAGAAAGTGTTGTTGAGAGTAAGCGTGAGGAGTTCCGCAATCTCAAGAAAGGCAACATGTCTGTGTATCAATACAACACTCAGTTCCAGAAGCTCTCTCGCTTTGCTAAGCAGGACATCCCTGATGAGAAGAGCATGATTTACCAATTCAGGCGTGGCCTCAGAGAAGATCTGCAACTAGCTCTCGTGCTTTTTGAGCCGTTAAAGTATGATGAATTCTACAACATGGCACTGAAACAAGAAGCTGCTCAGCTCAAGTGTGAGGCATCTAAGAAGAGAGTCAGGGATGCAGTTCAGTCCTCTTCTTCCTCACTGGTGGCAGCTAAGCAACAGAAGTTCTGGTTGCCTCCTCCTCCTCCGTTCCGTCAGCCTTATCAGCAGAAGAACTCAGGTGGTCGTGGATCTTCCCACCCACCCAACCCTGGCTATCATAACAAGTCTCAGAATCAAGCTCCAAGACCAAATGCTCCTTATCACCGTCCGCTCTCAGAGGTGACTTGCAACAAATGTCAGCAAAAGGGTCACTATGCGAACAAGTGCTTCAACCAAAGGCGCCTTCCGCCTCCTCCTCCTGTGAAATCTTCTAGCAATGCAGTGGTCAAGCATAATCCTAAGCATGCCAAGGTGAACATGATGAATGCAGCTCAAGCGGAGGATTCTTCTGAAGTGATCATGGGTAACCTTCCTGTTAATGATATTCCTGCAAAAGTCCTATTTGATACCGGTGCATCGCATTCTTTCATGTCATATCCTTTTGCATCGAAGCACAATTTTGACACAGAGGCTTTACCTAAAGCTTTGCAAGTTGTTTCCCCGGCTAAACGTTTGAGATCTACCATGTGCGTTCCGAATGTCGGTATCAAGATGGGCGACTATAGATTTCTGGCTAAAACAATTGTCCTTGGTGACTCTGATATTGATCTTATTCTCGAGATGGACTGGCTTTCTAAGCACAAGGCTCAGCTTGATTGTGCTGCCAGGGAAATTCAATTGACTCACTCTTCTGACGATGTGATCATCTATGCCGCTCGTGATGAGACCATTCGGTTGTTTTATCTCAATGAGAAGGGCGAATTGGATGCTATCTCTCAGATTCCAGTCGTTTGTGAGGACCAAGATGTCTTTCCAGAAGAGCTTCTGGGTATGCCTCCTCACCGGCCAGTTGAATTCGTTATTGATCTTGAGCCTGGCACGGAACCCGTTTGCAAGCGTCCATACAAGCTTGGGCCAAAAGAGTTGAAGGAATTGAAGAAACAACTCGATGAACAAGAGCGTCTGGGTCTGATCAGACCGAGTTCTTCTCCTTCGGGTTGTGGTGTTCTTTTTGTCCAGAAGAAGGATGGCACGGACCGACTTTGCGTCGATTACCGTCCATTGAACAAGAAGACAATCAAGAACAAGTACCCACTTCCCAACATCAATGAGCTATTCGAGCAACTTAAAGGTGCTAAAGTGTTCTCCAAGCTTGATCTTCGTATGGGTTATCATCAGATTCGCATTCGTGAAGAAGATATTCCCAAGACAGCATTCAGAACAAGCTTTGGTTATTATGAATATATTGTCATGTCTTTCGGCCTTGTCAATGCTCCTCCAACATTCTCTCGCATGATAAACTTCATCTTCAACCCCTACACCAATGAATTCGTCTTGGTCTATCTCGATGATATATTGGTCTTCTCCAAGAATAAGAAGGATCATGCCAAACATTTGCGATTGGTGCTCGACAAGCTCAGAGAGTATAAATTCTATGCGAAGTTCTCCAAATGTGAATTCTGGCTTGATGAAGTTCTTTACCTTGGGCATATCATCTCTGCCAAGGGCATTGCTATTAATCCAGAGAGGGTGTCTGCAGTTTTGAATTGGGAACCTCCTCAGAATGTCAAGCAGCTTTGCAGTTTTCTTGGACTTGCAAGCTATTGCCGAAGATTCGTTGAGAATTTCTCAAAGATTGCAAAGCCTCTTTCCAACCTCCTCCAGAAGCATGTGAAGTATGTATGGTCTCCTGAGTGTGACGTTGCTTTCAACGCTATCAAAGAGAAACTCGTCACTGCTCCAGTTTTGACTCCTCCTGACGAATCCAAGCCTTATGAAGTTTTCTGTGATGCTTCTCTTCAAGGTCTCGGTGCTGTTTTACTGCAAGAGAAGAAGGTTGTGGCCTATACCTCTCGTCAATTGAAGCCCAACGAAAAGAACTACCCCACTCACGATCTTGAGTTGGCGGCAGTTGTCCATGCATTGATAACATGGAGACATCTCTTGTTGGGAAGGAAAGTGGACATTTTCACCGATCACAAGAGTCTCAAGTACATCTTCACTCAGCCCAACCTCAACCTCAGACAAACTCGATGGGTTGAAATGATTCAAGAGTATAATCCGAGTATTGAATATACTCCAGGCAAGGCTAATGTGATTGCGGATGCATTGAGCAGGAAGGCTTATTGCAACAGCTTAATCCTCAAGCCCTTTCAACCGGATCTTTGTGAAGCTTTCCGCAAGTTGAATCTCCAAGTTGTTCCTCAAGGTTTTCTTGCCAACCTCGTAGTCTCTCCTACTTTGGAAGATCAAATTCGTGAGGCACAACTGATGGATACCATGGTGAAGAAGGTGAAACGTGGTATTGACAAGGGCATTCCCAAATACAAGTGCTATCGCGTTGATGACAGAGATACTCTTTTCTTCGAGGACCGGATTGTGGTTCCAAAGGGTGATCTTCGTAAAGTCATTATGAACGAGGCTCACAATTCTCTTCTGTCAATTCATCCTGGAAGTACGAAGATGTACCATGACCTCAAGCAGTCGTATTGGTGGACTCGAATGAAGCGAGAAATTGCTCAATTCGTGAATGAATGTGATGTTTGCAAAAGGGTGAAAGCAGAACACCAACGACCAGCTGGTCTCCTCCAACCTCTTGCTATTCCAGAATGGAAGTTTGGTCATATCGAAATGGACTTCGTGACTGGTTTTCCAAAGTCCAAGCATGGAAATGATGCCATTTCTGTCGTCATCGACAAGCTCACTAAAGTGGCTCATTTTCTTCCTATCAAAGAGTCTATCACAGCAGCGCAGCTGGCAGAGCTCTACACATCCAGAATTGTCTCCTTGCATGGCATTCCACAATTGATCTCTTCAGACCGTGGCAGCATCTTTACCTCCAAGTTTTGGGATTCTTTCAGAAGGCCATGGGCACAAATATTTGCTTCAGCACAACTTTCCACCCTCAAACTAGTGGACAAGTCGAGCGTGTCAACCAAATTCTTGAAGATATGCTCAGGGCTTGTGTTATCTCTTTCGGCATGAAGTGGGAGGATTGTCTTCCTTATGCTGAGTTCTCTTACAACAACAGCTTTCAAGCGAGCTCGGGCAAAGCCCCATTCGAGATTCTCTATGGCAGAAAGTGTCGTACTCCTCTCAATTGGTCTGAGACGGGCGAACGCCAACTTCTTGGCAACGACTTGATCACAGAGGCCGAAGATATGTGTAAAGTCATTCGTGAGAATCTCAAAGCCGCTCAATCGCGCCAGAAGAGCTATTACGATAGCAAACATCGTGATGTGGCTTTCGAGATCGGAGACCATGTCTACCTCCGCGTCTCTCCAATGAAAGGCACTCGTCGCTTCGGTATCAAAGGGAAGCTTGCCCCTAGATACATCGGTCCTTTCAAGATCATCGACAAAAGAGGCGATCTCGCTTATCAACTTGAGCTTCCCCCCAACTTTGCAAATGTGCACGATGTGTTCCACGTGTCACAGCTTCGCAAGTGCTTCAAGACGCCTGAGCGCACCATCAACTTCGAAGAGATTGATCTTCAAGAAGATTTGTCCTATCATGAGCATCCCGTTGCTATTCTTGAAGAAACTGAGCGCAAGACTCGCAACAAGTCAATCAAATTCCTGAAAGTGAAGTGGTCACACCATTCAGACAGAGAAGCCACCTGGGAGCGCGAGGACCACCTCCGTTCCGAATATCCGGAGTTCTTTCAGTCCTAGATCTCGGGACGAGATCCTCTCGTAGTGGAGTGTTGTAACACCCCGGATGTAACTTGCCATATTTGTAACTCCAGCTCTTGCCGTTTTCGGCTATGTGATATGATATTCCCTCCGTGGTTGGGTTCTTCTTCGTTTTGCATTTTGCCCTTGTCGTGCATTTTATATCATGTCATCATGTGCATCGCATTCGCATACGTGTTCGTTTCATGAATCCGAGCATTTTCCCCGTTGTCTGTTTTGCAATCCGGCACTCCTATGTTCCCCGGCGTCCTCTTTTACCTTTTTCCGTGAGCGAGTATTAAACTTTCTCGGAATGGACCGAGGTTTGTCAAGCGGCCTTGGTATAGCACCGGTAGACCGCTTGTCAAGTTTCGGGTCAATCGGAGGTCGTTTGATGCTCCAACGGTTAACCGGGTAGCCGTGAAGGCCTCGTGTGTGTTGCAGCCCAAAACCCCTCCAAAACAGCCCAATAACCCATCTAAGTCACTCCCATGTCCATCGTCGTTCGATCACGATCGCGTGGCCGAAAACCACACCTCATTTGGAGCCTCCTAGCCCCTCCTATCTATAAATACACCCCCTCCACCGAAATTTCGGATCACTCCACCCCTAACCCTAGACAAATCCCCTCTCCGCGTCGCCGGACGTGTCCGGACGGAGCCGGACACGTCCGCTCCGCCCCGCCGCCGCCATGTGTCGCGCCGCGACTCGCCCGCGCCGCACTTCGCCGGCCCGCGGAGCCCGCCCGCGCCGCCGACCGGGCCCGCGCCCCGCGCGCGCCGCCCTCGTCGCCCGTCCCGCTCCGCCCCGCCGCCGCGGTGCTCCTCCGCCGCCTCTACGCCGCCGCCGCCGCCGCTGCGCACGTCGGTCGCCGCCGTCCCGCGCGTCGCCCCGCCGTCCCCGCCGGCCCCGCCGCCCGCGCCGCCGCGTCCTCGCTCGCCGCCGGCCGGATCCGGCCAGATCCGGGCCGGGGCCGCCTCCCCGCGCCTCCCCGCGCCGTTCCGAGCTCCGGCCGTCGCGGACCTCGATCCCGTCGACTTTCTCCGAGGTCGATTTTCTCTAAGTTCCGAAACCTGTTGCTATATCATGACATGTTCATCGCATCATAACTTGCTGCATACTACCCCGTTTCGTGCGTGTAATATGTCAAATTGTTCGACTCGATGAGTACATCATTTCATATCTTTGCATCATTTTCATTTGAGCTAATCTTGATGCACGAAATGCTGTTAGAAGAGGGCTATGTGATGTTAGTTTCAGATCTGTTTCAGAACTTGCACTTTTGTCATTTTTGCCATGATTCATGTGTGCATCCTATGAAGTTGAGTCCTACATGTGTTTTGAAATATGCCATGCCATATTTACAGGGGTGTATGCCATGTATTTTTTTGATCTTTGTGGTGACTAGCACAAGCATGCAAACTAGGGGTCATATTGTTGCTGATTTCAGAGACTTAGTAATTTCACTGTCATTCCCTGCTATTATTTCTATGCCATGTGTTCATGTTGTTTCAGAGAGATCTATGCCTATTTTGAGCATGATCAGTAAGGGTGTTTTGAAGATATGGATTTTCTCTATCCATTCATGTCTTTGTTTGTAATTATGGAGTGCCATAGCTTGCGTCAATCGAGCTCTACTTTTGCTATAAAATGTTACTGGCAGATTGTTTACATGTTATTCGATTTTGCCAAGCTTGGTGTAGTTGATCCTTGCATGCTATGATGTTGTTATTTACATGACTAGCTTCTATGCCATGTCTTATTGATGAAGGTATGCTTAGTTTATCATGAGATTCTCTGTAGTGAGTGCATCGAGCTCGTAAACATGCCTACTTGTTATCTGTTTTTGACATGTCCAGTTTTTCTGCTAAGTCTGAAAACTGTAACGAAACTTGCTTAATTGACATGGGTGTTATTATATTTTCTGGTCCTTTTTGGCTCATGGTCAGTAAGGGACTTTTGTTCAATGCTTTGCGTAGATTCATGCAATGCCATATTTTGCTATGTCCTGTTCCTATAGCAGGTTGTTTCCTTGCTCTAAACATGTCATCCTGATGTTAATTTCTGGCATGTTAGTATTTTCACTAAGTCTGTGAACCTGTTATGTTTTGCACTTTTGCCATGCTTGTTTGAACCTGTTGTGGTGTGATTTAGCCGTATCTCAGTGTTCATCCTTTGTCAAGCATCTTGAGTAGATCACTGTCATATGCTTTTCTGATATGTTTGGGTCAGTAGCTTAATTTCTTGTTGCATGCTAAGTGGCATCATGCTGTTTAACGCAGAAATATGTCATTCTTGTTTTGCTTGTCATTTGCAAACCGTGCATCCGATTCCGGTGATCTTTATATCGATTTCAACCGAAATCACCTCACCTATCCAGTGGCATACTTGGTTTGCCAATATTATGCCTTGTTCATCCTTGTCCTTCTGGGGCACGCATATGCATTGCATATCACATCTCGCATATCATGCCATGTTTTGCATCATGTTGCTTGCGCATCGCATCGTGGTTGATAGTTGTTCCTTTGCTTGTGTTCTTGTCTTGGGTAGAGCCGGGAGACGAGTACGTGAACGAGGAACCTGTTGAGAACGCTTACGAGGATCAAGCCTTCGACAACTCTGAGAACCTTGCAGGCAAGATGACCATACCCTCGAAATCACTTCTATCTTTGCTTGCTAGATGCTCGCTCTTTTGCTATGCCTGTGCTGCGATACCTACCACTTGCTATATCATGCCACCCATATTGCCATGTCAGCCTCTAACCATCCATGTCCTAGCAAACCGTTGATTGGCTATGTTACCGCTTTGCTCAGCCCCTCTTATAGCGTTGCTAGTTGCAGGTGAAGATGAAGTTTGTTCCTTGTTGGAACATGATTATGTTGGGATATCACAATATCTCTTATTTAATTAATGCATCTATATACTTGGTAAAGGGTGGAAGGCTCGGCCTTATGCCTGGTGTTTTGTTCCACTCTTGCCACCCTAGTTTCCGTCATACCGGTGTTATGTTCCTTGATTTTGCGTTCCTTACACGGTTGGGTGATTTATGGGACCCCCTTGACAGTTCGCTTTGAATAAGACTCTTCCAGCAAGGCCCAACATTGGTTTTACCATTTGACCACCTACCACCATATTTTTCCCTTGGGTTTTCGCGAGCCCGAGGGTCATCTTTATTTTAGCCCCCCCGGGCCAGTGCTCCTCCGAGTGTTGGTCCGAACCGAGCCGCCTGCGGGGCCACCTCGGGGAAACTCGATGCCTGGTTTTACTCGTAGCCTGTCTCATCCGGATGTGCCCTGAGACCGAGATATGTGCAGCTCCTATCAGGCTTTGTTGGCACAATCGGGCGGCTTTACTGGACTTGTTTTATTACTGTCGAAATGTCTTGTAGTCCGGGATTCCGAGACTGATCGAGTCTTCCCGGTAGAAGGAATATCCTTCGTTGACCGTGAGAGCTTATAATGGGCTAAGTTGGAACACCCCTGCAGGGTATTATCTTTCGAAAGCCGTGCCCGCGGTTATGAGGCAGATGGGAATTTGTTAATGTCCGGTTGTAGAAAACCCGAAGTTGATCTTAAATAAGACACATCAACCGCGTGTGTAACCGTGATGGTCTCTTCTCGGCGGAGTCCGGGAAGTGAACACGGTGTTGGAGTTATGTTTGACGTAGGTTGTTGTAGGATCACTTCTTGATCATTTCTAGCTTCACGACCGTGCTTTGCTTCTCTTCTCGCTCTTTTTTGTGTTGTTAGCCACCATATATGCTAGTCGCTTGCTGCAGCTCCACCTCACAACCCTTTCCTACCTTTAAGCTTAAATAGTCTTGATCTCGCGGGTGTGAGATTGCTTAGTCCCCGTGACTCACAGATTCTACCAAAACAGTTGCAGGTGCCAACGATGTCAGTGCAGATGACGTGACCGAGCTCACATGGGAGTTCGACGAGGAACGTGGCCGTTACTATGTGTCTTTTCCTGATGATCAGGAGTGGAGCCCAGTTGGGGTGATTCGGGGATCTGTGTAGCATCTGGGGTAGTCTTCTTTCATTTTGGTACCGTAGTCGGACCTTGAGTGTATTCTGGATGATGTATGTTTATTTATGTATTGTGTGAAGTGGCGACTGTAAGCCGACTATGTATCTCTTTCCCTTATGTATTACATGGGTTGAGTGAAGATTACCTCACTTGCGACATTGCTTTCAATGCGGTTATGCCTCTAAGTCGTGCTTCGACACGTGGGAGATATAGTCGCATCGAGGGCGTTACATATATGTTCCTGATATGTCCCTATGGGTTGAACCTATGCTTTCCCTAATCCGTGCGAACCTGAGAGTTTTCACGAGTCATACTCTTCTGGCGTTTTGCCAGATATAATTTCAACACTATGACTTCATCGAAAACAAGAAGTGAATGAAAGGTTATGCATTGAAGAAGTGGGAGTCGACCTTGAACTTTGTGTTCATGCCCATGGAAACTATGTAGATCTTATCATGGAAGCTTCTCGTAACAATAATTATTCCCTTGGTATAATTTCATCTTGTATCTATGAATTGATCCTTTGCAATCGTGGTTCTGACCATATTTCCTCCTTCATTCCATTTACAGGATAAGTTAAAATACTTATCCTCTGCAAATCATTCCTCCGATTTACCTTCTGGCATTACACCTAGTATATGATATTGGGAAGTTTTATACCCCATCACATTATTCCTAGCCTGATCGGCTATATTTTTTTATCGTGTCTACTTTTAACTGTGCTACCTGGTCCTTATGCCCAGAGCAACTTTCGACGATGAGTTAAGCTTACGTCGATCTTCCTCATCTTATCATTTCACCTCGAACAACAAGCTTGACTTCGAGCTTGTGTCGAATCCGTGGTTCTCATAGCCTTTCATTTCATCCTTCCTTTTTTGCTCAATGGCATCTTCATAGAGTCTCTCGACAAAATCTGTCGTGATCACCATCTACACTTTGGCTTCTTCAGAGATGTCAATTGAATTCATGGCAAGAAATACCATCCCTGCCCCTCGATGATTTGTGATATCATCGATGACATCTTGACTTTTTGCCAATACGGACCTGGTTGTGCTTGGTTATTCCTTATGTTCCGAGATATCTTGGAATTGTTTCTCGGTATCTCTTGAGATCTTCGAATCCAATCTTTACTTGACACCATATCATTGCCGCATCGAAGCATGACTGTGGTATTCCGAATATCAACAAGAACATTGGAAGCATAATACAAAATGTTTCTCGTTCAATGACCCTCACACCGTTGTATGGGTAATATCATGATTCTTCCCTCTCCCCATTATCTAAATGCTTTTGAACTTGCTGCCCTATCATGTATATCCTGCTCCGCTTTTCCTTGGGAAGGATATACTCCCAACTCTTATGTGTAAACACATCTTCCTTTCCTTTGGGTTGTTTGATTCGATAATCATATTTTTCCTTTTCATTGGTCTGTTAAGTTTGATAGACACATTTTCCTTTCTGTCGGTTTGATTAACCTCTCTTATAAATTTTATGATCTAAGCAATAATAAATCCCTGCTTAAGGAAGCACCTCGGTGCCCAACTCTGCAAGTAAAACCCTGTTACTATTGTTGATGACATTCCGGTAACCACCGATGGACGAGAACTTTGCCTATTGGTCTGCCTCGTTCAACGAGCAGAAAAATAGTTCTCTTCGTCCCTCGCCCTTGGTACCAACGAGGTTTGCAACATAACTGACAGTCTATCATCTGACATGCCTTGCTATCGGCCCCCTTTCTACTTTTAACCCACATGGTGAGCCCATAACCCACAGTTCCACATGATCGAAACCTGACTCTCCTGTACCTCCCTGTCTTCCAAAATTGTTCCTCGCGCTTGGGTTCGTATGTAATTCACGACCCACCTTCTTGTGATCTGTTCTAGTATTAGACGCAATACTTATTCCCATTGCTCTGAATCCCATTCACCCTCTATTTCAGGCAATGAATGATTGCCTACCCGGTTGAAACTTCTTATTGCAACTCCTTACCTTTCTCGACGACTTTCTTAAATTTAAACTCAAGAGATGCCTCTATGCCACGTTCACTAAGATAGCCCCCAGGTACCTATCTTTTGTTGAGCTCCGTCCTTCTCGAGTCTTTCCCCCTTACTTCACCCCTTAAATCTCGGGACGAGATTTCTTGTAGTGGAGGAGAATTGTGACGTTCGGATAATTAAGCTACAGTAAACCCTTGCTAATGATGCCACGTCATCATATTACTGTTGCTAATCCTCACTTGATCCAAATCACTGTTCATATTCTAACTCAAATTTAAAGTTAAAAATTCAAATTTGCCAAACATGAAATCTAAAATGTTCAAAGTGTGGCAGATAATCCCTGGATACTTGTCATGTTAAAACTCATATTTTAAAAGGTTATTAGATGCCCTCAAACATTTAAAACTGTGCCAAAACAGCATTGTTGAATGCTTCTCCATTTATGAAAAATTCAAGCTAAGTCAAACTTCCTCCTAAGTTTTTGGTGGTAGCACCTAACTTTGCAATTCTAAATATGTGTCCATCTCCACATTTTACAAAACTCATTTGCTAAATGAATTAAGTACAAAACAGAGATTAGAGAAATAAAACATATGTTGATAAAGAAAAGAGCTACACCTATTGTACAGATGGGATCTAAGCCATTTACAGTGCAGCCCAGCCCGACCGGGGTCCCCTCCCACCTCGCTACAGAGGCAGAGTGGTGCATGGAGCACATCCAGGGCGCCATGGCCGTGGATGCCCTCCACGTCGCCCCCCTGGACCTATATATTTGTCCACCGAAAACCCTAGCCTGCTCTGGATCGGTCCCCTCTGATTCCCCCATCGTGCGCCCCCTCATCTGCTAAAATACGAGCTCCTAAACTCGTGCGGTGACCGCGAACGCCGCCACCATTACCGCGACCATCATCGTCCCGGCGCCCTGCAGTCGTGTCCAGAAAATCCGCCGTCGTTCGCTTCTTCACCTTCGTCCATTGGATCCAGTCAGACTCGACCGTGCCGTCGGGATCGAGCTTCTTCTTCAACTTCGGCCGCCGTCATCCACCGCGTCGATCCGCTCGTCACCGACTGTCCCCGGCCTCGTCGAGCCCTCCTCGAGCTGTGCTGTGAGCCTCGGATCCTCCTTGACCTCCCCTTGTTTCTTCTCATGCCCCGTAGGTTAGCTCCTGTCGTAGCCTCGTCGTCCCGCGCCGCTCGAGCTCTCGGTCACCCAGGTCACCTGCGCCCGTCTGCGCCCTCCTACTGCCGTTCCGCTCATCGCCCGTGTTCCGCGCGTGCCCTTGTGCCGCGCGCGCCGCGAGCTGCTCGCCTACAGCCGCGCGCCTTGTCCGTTCCTTGGCCGCGCGTCCCCGGTCGTCCCGCTCGTGCCTGCGGCTGTTGGGGCCTTGCGAGCCCGCGCCTGGCCGCTTCCTCGCCGCGCGCCCGCTACTGCCGCTGCTGTTGCTGCGTTCTGCTACTGCCGCGCCTGTTGCTGTGTGCCGCTGGAGCTGCTCGGCTTGCTATTGCTGTTGCTGCGATGCGTTGCCGTTGCTCTCTGCTCTCGTGTATCTTGCCACTGCGTTGCTGCTTGCAGTTGGCCAAGGCCATGGCCGAGTGGCGTGTGCTATGTGTGCGTGTATGCGCAGGGCCTCACGGCTGGCCCAAAATCAATTAGGGGCTAATCCCTCTTTAGTACTAGCCATCCCCCACTTTGAGTCTAGTACATGTGGCCCTCAGGTGCTAAATTAATCCTCTAAAGAAAATGCCAGTCTATTACATGTGGGACCCAACATTAGATTAAACCAGGAAATTAAAATAAATAATATGCTAATTTAAAGTGTGTGCCAATGACACCTGGGCCCCAACTGTAGTTTGACAAGTCAACGGTCAAACTGTTGACTGGACTGTTGACTGGGTCAACTGGGACCCCCCTGGACCCACTGTCAACCTTTGTGTACAATATGTGTACACAGGGCGGGGTACCCATTATTTTCGAATTAATAATAATCTCAAAATATTGCTAAAACTTTAGAAAATTAATAGAAATTAAACCGTAGCTCGGATCGAAAAACTTTATATATGAAAGTTGCTCAGAACGACGAGACGAATCCGGATTCGCGGCCCGTTTACATGTCAGATGCTCTAACTATCTGAACATGCAACTTTCCCCTCTCTTTCATTTGTCCGGAAAATGCCTAACACCAGGAAAACCGGATGTTTTCCCTCTTCGTCTGTATCACCTAGCACCGCGTTAGATAGCTCCTAGCACCGTGTTTTACCATGTTATGCTTTATGATGCTTTGATTGCTCTGTTATTTATTGTGTTCCCTCTCCGTTACTTCTTTCCGGTAGACCCCGAGACGGCTGCCGATGCCACTATGTTCGACTACGTCACCGACGACCCCTTCTTGCCAGAGCAACCAGGCAAGCCCCTCCTTTGATCATCCCGATATCGCCCATTCCATTCTCTCATGCTTGCATTAGATTTTGCTACTATTATTGTTTGCTCCTATTCTGATGCATAGCCTGCTTTTGTATCTGCTGTTGTACCTTACCTGCTTATCCTACACTGCTTAGTATATGTTGGTTAGTGATCCATCAGTGACCCCCACTTTGTCCTTGTTGCCCCTGCTTCATCATCGAAGACCCGATCAACGGGATTGAAGACCAGACCCCGACACCGCACATCACTTTCCCCTTTTGTTGCTCGACTCTGCAGAGTTACCATCGAGTGCCGAGGGTGGAACCTATACATCACTCCTGATGAGATCTCTGTAGTGTAGCTATTCGGCCGTGGTCATCGAGGGTGATTTCCTCCTTAACCACTTCCGATACGGCTCTGTCGCGCAACCCCTCAAGTGTGAACTTCGAGGGTGGTTCCTCTTACGTTCACCTTGATGATTACATTGAGTGGAATCTGTCAAGGGTGATTCCTCAGGTTTTCCCCTTGGTGTTAGACACACAGTTACTATGGTTACTATGAATTTGCACTAGACCCTGTTACTAAAGACGGGTTGGCCCTGAGGGGTACCCGCGCGAGCTTAATTGCGAGTGATGTGGAGTCGGGCGGACCTAGAAGGTGCCCGCGAGATAATTACGAGGCGTGGCCGGGCATTCCTAGCCCTTGCCGCAAGTCCTCGAGACGGGGCAACGGGGTCACATCTTTCGTGAGTCTCTGCTTGTTACCGCGCGTTCCTAATCCACTACGATTTGGATATTTGATCCGAGGGGCCTCTGGCCTGATAGCACTAACCATCACGTGGGCATAGTATGGGCGTTCTGCGTCGTATGCATCAGCCGAAGCTTAATAGACGTCAGCGACTGAGCGGCGCGCGCCGGATTGGACTGGTAAGCTCCTGCCTTTTTAGGGAGGTAGCTAGGTCTGCTCACCGGCCGCGTACGCAATGTGCAGGAGTTCCCGGGGAGATGGCCCATGACCCCTGGGGGCATAGGTTTAGTCCGGCGTGCTGGCCTCTCTATTAAGCCTAGGTCGGGTTGCGGCGTATTGTTTGGCCGAGGCCGGGCATGACCCAGGAAAGTGTGTCCGGCTGGAGTTAATCGAGCGTGGTGGGTAAGTTGGTGCACCCCTGCAGGGAAGAAAACATCTATCGATAGTCTGTCCTACGGTAATGGACACTTGGAGTTGTATCCCGATCGATACAACTAGAACTAGATACTTGTGATGAGACTGGATGGTGATGAGTAATGGATTGTGATGATAACTGGATAGTATGGCTCTGGGATTGCTTTCTCGCAGAGAGTCGAGAAAGGATCTCTGGCCGAGGTTGATAACACTTCTACTACTTTACTTTGTGCTACTCTACTCCCTCCTGTTGCTGCAAGATGGTGGTTTTTAGAAGATGCTAGTCTTCGATAGGACTAGACCTTCTCTCTATTCTGGCATTTCTGCAGCCCAGTCCACATATACAGCCTTCCTTTGATAATGTTGCATATGTAGTGTAGATCCTTGCTTGCGAGTACTTTGGATGAGTACTCACGGTTGCTTTGCTCCCCCTTTTCCCCCTTTCTTCTTCTTTCCGGTTGATGCAACTAGATGTCGGAGCCCAGGAGCCAGATGCCACCGTCGATGCCTACTACTACGTGGAGACCGCCGACGACCAGGAGTAGTTAGGAGGCTCCCAGGCAGGAGGCCTTGCCTTTTCGATCGATGTTGCTTTTGTGCTAGCCTTCTTAAGGCATATTTGTCTAACCCATGTCTGTACTCATATATTGTTGCTTCCACTGACTCTTGTGTTTTCGAGCTTATGTATTCGAGCCCTCTGGCTTGTAATATAAAGCTTGTATTATTTTAATTTATGTCTAGAGTTGTGTTGTGATATCTTCCCGTGAGTCCTTGATCTTGATCGTACACATTTGCGTGTATGATTAGTGTATGATTGAATCAAGGGCGTCACAGTAAGTTGCTTCTTTTCGTTAGAAATGCAACTGTCCTTGTCTGCCTACTCTCCCGTGCCCTTATACCAACTCTTTAGCAACTCCTAATATAATGTTGCTAGTAAAATGAAGCAATGGCACCATAAAGTAATGTCGTATTAATGGTTGTCATAGTTAATCTTAATGCCCACACTAATATCTAGCAATGCTGTTGCTTCAGAAATTTCTACTGTCCTTGTATGATTGTCATTCAGATAAGAACATGCTTCTTTTCATTTCATGTATGCTCCATCACTTGTTAGTCACCCTCCTTTCCACCTTTTTGTGCAAACAGAGATATACATTTCACCTCGTCGAACTCTGCAGGTAATATCCTCCAATAGTTAATTAGCCATCACAGTCACCAAATGGCACTTTCCACATATTTGGGTCACGAACATGGATGCTTGATCTTAGTTCAACTGCACAAAAGGCTATCCAAATTAGAGTTGCACATTCCACGAGCTTGACGACCAACCTTGATGTTGCTCAATTTTATTGCAACTAGTGAAGAAGAAGCTGTAGCTCATGGGACGAAGTACTTCCTAACTGCATGATGCAAACATTGCTTTTAGGTGATTTGCATAAAAAGCTCGCATGAATTGAATCATCCATGTTGGTGACTGGTGTCATCCCTTCTACGATGGCGTTGACTGCAGTCTGCAGATAGGATTCCCATGACGAGGTATGTTCCTTTTTGGTACTACCATTTGCCTAAATGATACTGCATGTTGACTCTTCTCTTGTGCTACTATTTTGGCGCTGCCATGATAAAGCGGCAATGTTATTATTTTGCACCTTAATCTGCACTATTAATTTGAGGCAATGTTTTGACACCGCTAGTACCACTGGTTTTTTATTATCAAAAGAGGGTTTCCCTCCGATTTCATTAAAGAAACCCAACCATAGAGGACCATTATCCGATAACATCCCGGTCTAAATGGGCAGTTATGCAACTACTACTAGAAAGGACTTAATACTAGCAGGAGACACGTTCGCCACATAAGCTAGGTAGGTAGGGGGATGCTGCCTCAACTCAACCAAGTTTGGATTACAACCCAAAAGCTACCACAGAAACATCAGGGGGAAGATAGGGACTGAAAGAGCCAGCATCAGCATCCCAGTCTAAGCACCCCCGACCTCCATCCTTGCGACGCACGGTACACCTCACTTGCCACCTGCTCGACCCTAGTGCCACTGATAAAATGAAGTAATAATAAGTTAAAATAGAGCTATTTTCTTCTCTATCATTTCATTTCCAATGTAGATAATGAAAGTGCTTCTCTTTGTAGTACAAGGATGCTTAATTTTAGTTGAACTGCACAAAAATAGAGATTGGAATGGCTCAAGGCCCCTCCTTGTACTACCACTGTAGACTCATGTTCATCACTTGCATAAGGTGTATCCGGGAGAATTGGGTCAATTTCCAGTATCAGACCTATCATCTAAGACGTCGCAGGGCCCATCTCCCCCTCACAACATGGCATACTGTCATATTGTTGTATTTTTTAATAAAGGTATTGTATCACAATCTTTTCCCACTAAGAAAATGAAGTTTCTTCTATTTATTAGTGTATGTTTCATCAACTGGTGCCACTATAACGTAATCATGCTTTATCATTATCTGTGCAAACAGGGTTATTCAGCTACATTTTAGTATATGGAAGTGACAGCATAGGAGACTCTCCATATGAAAAACATGGTGCTACTTTGAAGCACAAGTGTGGTAAAGGATACTAACAATGCCCCTTCTCTCTTTGTTTTTTTCTTTTTCTTTTTCTCTCATTGTCCGGAGTCTCATCCCAACTTGTGGGGGAATCATAGTCTCCATCATCCTTTCCTCACTGGGGCACTGCTCTTAAAATGAATAATGATGATCATGACACTTCTATTTACTTATAACTCAAAAGAAATAAAAAATTACAATTCGATACCTATGACAAAGTATGACTCTATATGAATGCCTCTGGCATCACTGGTACATTGACGTGCTATACGAACGGTTTTTAACCCCTTTCCACGATGGCATTTGGAACCGTCGCAAAGTGAGTGTGGGCGATAGGGGGATCCTTCCCACATGACCCAGAAACCGTCGGGGATAGGCCCTCCTGGGACACCGAATGAGCTCGTGTGCGATCGGGCGAGGCATCGAAACCCAATCATTTTCGTAGGTATGTACATCCCACACGGTGAATCCCAGAAAATCATTTTCGTAGGTATGTACATCCCACATGGTGAATCCCAGAAAATCATTTCCGTAGGTATGTACATCCCACACGGTGAATCCCAGAAATCATTTCCGTAGGTATGTACATCCCACACGGTGAATCCTAGAAAAACATTTCCGTAGGTATGTATATCACACACCGTTCTTTGTGTGAAAACGTTTGTGCAAGGTGGCCTAACGCAAACAGTTCGCTGCCGGAAGCCGCGTGTGATTGTTAGTTGATCGAACACGCCTACTTTCTAGAAACTGTGCGGGTTGTTTGAGTTCATCGCCCACGGTGCTGTCTGAGTAACCGTCTGCAATAGAAAACCCCAATAAGCAGGGTAATTAGCATATTATTGATAATCCATGTACTAATCAAACAGACATTTCTTATAAAACACGCCAGATATTTCATATCAGTCTAAAAGCAACCAGGATTTCATAATTGAATTACATCAGATAGCTTCGGCACTCAGTTACGCCATTACACAATAGCACCAAGTTTCACATGCAACATCAAAAACTTTTGGAAAGTAGGATCATACACTATAAATAGATAGATGAATCTCATCTGGGAAACTGCAGAAGCGGAAGGCAAATATTGAGCCTTCAGTGATGTTGAATGCCTTGCAACTTTAGGCCAGTGGCTATGGATAATTGCCCGCCCAACCTTCGTCCTCTTCGGCAAGACTTCAATATTGTACCGTGGGCGTTGAATGAATACCTTCCTCGCCTCTTGACCATGCAGGTGGTTTGAGAGGTAATCATCGGTGAACTACTTTGAAAAGTACTGAAAACAAAGCTATGCATAAATCGTTGTTGTAAATTTTGAAATGGCGCAAGGGGTAAAAACAAGGTAAAAGAGTTGGTACCATCCTATAGTTGACTGATGTCTTCTTCATTGTGCAAACAAAGATCTTGCTGTTATTCGTCGCAAGTTTCTTCATCCTAACAATCTTTCTGAGTTTCTTGACTTGACTGATATTCATGGACATCTCATTTCCCCATATGCAAAATGGGTCGAACAATGGGTCTAAGTCTCTGACAGCAGGACCTACATGTGCAAGACCAAATTGTAAGAAACCTAAATATTAGAATGATTCCTGCAACTGCACAATAATGTGCTATTAGCCAAAGGACCCTGCTTGAACAAACCTCGATGGTAAACCACAATGTCTCCCATTGTTTCCCTGCAACACACATAAGGAAGATCTTGATCAGGTTAACTGAGAGTTGCCATACTATCAGTAGAATATGTATTGAGTACAGCCAAATTCGTTTGGTGTCACATGCATAACAATACAAAATTGTACCCACAGCAAATGAAAATTAAATTGCAGAACTGAACCAAACAGTTAAATGGATAGCAGACCAAATGAACCAAAATAGTTAACTGAGCACGATATTGCAGAATAGAAACATGTACTAGAAGATAAGACAATTAAAAAACAAAGAATGCTTGAGAACAGTAATACAAAATGTAGTAATTGTTGGACCAAAGTGTTAACTGAACATTATATTTCAGAGGACCAAACTGTTAACTGAACATCAGATTGCATATTGACATTATAGAGGACAAATCACTAGAAGGCACTGGCGGTGGCCTCGAGAAAACAACATGAACTGTATTTTAAAGTAGACAACCGCGTGGCGGTGTCGACGGTGGCCTCGAAGACGAGGTGCTCCTCCAAGAACTGGCGGTCAACACGCATGGCAGCATAGTGACCTCATGCACGTGTGCGGCCGCATGCTACTGAGCTCCACATTATACTGCGTGCAAAGTGGCTGTGGGCGACGCTTAATAGGAGGAGGAGGTAGTGATTTCGGTGGAAGGTGTCGCGCCGTCAGTCGGGGCATGTGGGACGGGAAAGGAGCAGGATGGTGTGGGTGGGGTGTGGATTACCTGACCATATCAACGAGGCCGCACAACAAGAAGAAGGGTCGGCGGCGAGGAGGCCACGCAGCAAGAAGAAGGGTCGCCTGCGAGGAGGCGGCACTGCAAGAAGAAGGGTCGCCAGCGAGGAGGCACTGCTGCAAGAAGAAGGGTAGCATGCGAGGAGGCGACGCTGCAAGAAGAAGGGTCGCCGGCGAGGAGGCTGAGCTGCCAGTAAGTAGCAGTAAAGGTTTGAACTTGGAAAGCAAGGAGGAACAGTGGAAATGTGGCTTTTGGTAGGATTGAGGGGGCGGGGAGATAGATATTTCCGCGGTGGCAAAAAAAATTTGCTCGGTGCCGCGAGAAACTGGCGCACAAGTGTGGTTCAAGCGGGGGCGATGGACTGTAGACGATGAAGCTTCCTGCGTAAGCCAGAAAAGACGGTGTCAGATTATGGGTTCCGGCAAAACCCTGCGAGGTTTGAACTCTGGGGTGCGCACGAAGAACACTCTCTTCCTAGCTCGCTCGCTCAGCAATCTCATGGCCGAGCTCGACGGACCAAGGAACAAGAGACACAAAGGTTTATACTGGTTCAGGCCACCTTGCAGTGTAATACCCTACTCCAGTGTGGTGGTGGATTGCCTCGAGGGGCTGCGGATGAACTAGTATAGTGGGTGAACGACCTCAGGAGGTGAGGTGTTCTTGGGCTCGATGAGCTGGTGAACTCGTCGGGGTGGAGTCGGTCTCTCTCCAGATGAGATGCCTCCTACGGTGGTGGCTAGTCCTATTTATAGAGGCCCTGGTCCTCTTCCCAAATGTTAGGCGGGAAGGGATCCCATAATGGCCAAGTTTGAAGGGGAAAAACTAGTACAAGCTATCCTTACAAAAGGTGGTCTTCGCCTGCCAAAGGCTCTAGTGGTGACGCTGCCGTGGGCTCCGCGATGACCTCCGTCCTGCTGGTCTTGGTCTCGTTGCACCGATATGGAAACCTTTTCCTGACGCCTCGGGACTCCTTGCCTGTGCTTGCCTGTTTAGCACCAAAGAGGAAACTGGTACACTGCGCCCGCTGGCGCCCACCCGACCTTGGTTGTCATGGCTCACGTCACGCGAACCTCGTGAGGTGCCCCTTGCATTGGGATCTCCGCTCCTCGGGAGCCAGCCTAGTGTGGATGTCCCTAAGGAGGTCTTGGTGTCGTCCGCCTCGCGAGGCTTGGTCCCTCACGAGGGTCTTGAGTGGTTGCTGCTGAAGATGGGCCGTACCAGGCTGTTGGTGGAGCCACGCTCAAGCCCACATGCAGGCAAGTCTGGGCACCCCCGGTCCCAGAACGCCGATAGTATTCCCCGGGCCCGAGGCGTGCTCGGACTTGGCTTCGAGGCGAAGCCAAAGGGCAAGTGCGTAGTGCCGCGGGCCCCAACCGCCTGCGGCCTTGATTGACGTGTGGCGATTGACGGGACGTGGGCGTCTCCGCTTTCCCACGCTGCCTCGGCAACCGTTCGACCTGACAAAAGGCTGGCACACGCTGCAGAGCCTTTATTGCCTTCCTTCGTATTGCTCCAGATCCCCTTTCCTGATCTTTGTCCCCAGAGACTCCAGATCCACACAAACTCCTCTCCAAGCCCGCAACCGATGGTGTCCGACAAGGCAAAGGCTGTGCAATCACACTCCTAGTACAAGCCCGCCTTGGGTGCGCCCAATGTCTGGCAGAAGAACCTCATCACCGCGCTCCTAACAGCGGCGGGCGACATCAACGAAGGAGGGGAGACCGTGCTTCGGGTTGGCTCCACCGAGTCAGAGGCCTCCGGTTGTACCTTCTACCCCTTCTTCATGCACAGTGTCTCTGCGGGGATGGTCCCCCCTTTCTCCGAGTTTTTCTACGCCGTCCTCTGCCATTACAAGCTTCATGCTCTCCATCTTCATCCCAACTCTGTCCTTCTCCTATAGATCTTCACCTTTTACTGCGAAGCATTCATGGGGGTGATGCCATCCGTGGTGCTGCTTCGCCACTTCTTCTACCTCCGAAACAAGGATGGCCCATGCTCGGGGTGCGCCAACTTTGTTGCGGCCAACGAAAGCAACGCACTCTCGAGGGTAGGGAAGAAGGCGGATGGATTCCCGAACAAGAGGGTCCTCATGGACGCCAAGAGTCCCTACCCTCGGCTGGTGCTGCCGACCGGGATGCCCAAGCCTCATGACGGGTGGAGCAGCATGAAGCTCACCGACCCGCGGGCGGAGCAGGTGTTGGTGAAGATGGCGGCCGACCTGAAGCCTGACAATCCAAGGGCGTAGAAGCTGACGGGGGCCATGATCGTCAAGGAGTTCCTATCACAGCGCCTGGCTCCGCTCCAAGCGCGCTCGCGCCCCTTATGGAAGTTCTCAGACGAGGGAGGCGACCTCTGCCTGCGCCCGGTAGCCTTGTCCGACGAGGAGCTAGACAAGGTTCTCCACCTCCTGGTTGCGTAGGATCACGGGTACCCTCCTGATACCCATCTTCCGTTGTACCGCCGCCATGCCTATATTTAACGAGTGCGGGCTCGTGCCGCCCGCGCCTACCGGGGACCCAGCGGCGGCGGCCCCGGTGATGGTGTCCCCCGGCGAGTCCAGCGAGGAGGAGAGGCCTGACTCGGAGGCGACTCGGGAAGGGTCGTGGGAGACTTCCCCTTTTTGTGCGGCGGATCTCCTCCGCACCTTCCCTGACGACGACGAGGCCGACAAGCATCCGGTGAGGGAGTCGCCGATCCCTGTCGGGGTCACAACAAGGTCCGGGGGCACCCCACCGAAAAAGCTGCCGGCCGGGGTTCCGAAGAAGAGCCGATCGACGCTGATCTCCCGAGGCGACACTTCTGCTTTGCCGCCAGCCGGCGCTGCTGCAGGTTCGGCCATTGCGCCCATGTCCACCCCTGGGGCTCACGTGCTGGTGCCCTAGCCCGCGAGGCTTCCAGGCTTGGTGCTTCAGAAAAGGCCGAGGGAGTATGCCTCCGTAACCAGTAAGTGCTTCGTCCTAATCCTTTGTTTTTGTCCTTGCCATAGTTTCTTGATGTATCCCTCCACATTGATAGGACTCCGTCGATGGTGAAGAAGAAGAAGGAGACGACCACAACCCCTGAGGCATGGCAACCAGCTGCTACCGCGCCTCCTCTGGTGCGGAGGGATGGCGACGACTCCCGAGCCTCAGCGTCTGGGTCATCCTCGCGAGATCCAGAAGCCCGGCCTCGGGAGAAGGAGATCTCCGCAGCCAAGCTGGCTCGTGAGGCCTCCGCCCCCAGCTCACCTGCTGAGGTCGCGAAGGCTTAGGAGCCCCCTGAAGGAAATATGCCCTAGAGGCAATAATAAAGTTGTTATTTATATTTCCTTATATCATGATAAATATTTATTATTCCGTGCTAGAATTGTATTAACTGGAAACTTAGTACATGTCTGAATACATAGACAAACAGAGTGTCACTAGTATGCCTCTACTTGACTAGCTCGTTCAATCAAAGATGGTTAAGTTTCCTAGCCATAGACATGATTTGTCATTTGATTAACGGGATCACATCATTGGAGAATGATGTGATTGACTTGACCCATTCCGTTAGCTTAGCACTTGATCGTTTAGTATGTTGCTATTGCTTTCTTCATGACTTATACATGTTCCTATGACTATGAGATTATGCAACTCCCGAATACTGGAGGAACACTTAGTGTGCTACTAGACGTCACAACGTAACTGGATGATTATAAAGGTGCTCTACAGGTGTCTCCGATGGTACTTGTTGAGTTGGCATAGATCGAGATTAGGATTTGTCACTCCGATTGTCGGAGAGGTATCTCTGGGCCCTCTCGGTAATGTTGTCGGAGTAATTAGCCACGGATGGCCTCATCAGCTCCCCATGGTGTTTCAAGACATCGGGGCCGACTGCGCCCCTCAAAGAATCCAAGACCAAAGCGCCACCTTCTTCCTGCCGGCTGGTCCAAGCGGCCGGCTGCCGGAAGGCGGCATGGCCCAGAAGGCGGCCTAAAGATGGGCCGACTCCTAGAAGGTGACCTCTGGAGAGGACGGCTCCCAACAGGCGGCTCCAAGCACTCTCGGAGTCTGCGCCCTCATAAATACGACAAGACGGGGCATGGCTACAGCACGCCACACCGCCCCTAGCCTAGGGCACAGCAAGGCCACAATGCGCCGTACCAAGCGGGCTCCTCTGTTTGGTGTAACACTGTTGCCACGCTGACCCTGACGTCACCCGTGTCAGAGGGGCTGCGCCCCCACGACGGGATGTCGGTATGGCCCGCAGGCGGCGGGCCCCACTTGACAATGAGAAGACCGAAAGGCGGCCGTCTCTGGCCAGTCAGCTCAAGTAGGAGCCGGCAGATGACCAGGTGGCCCACCCCCTCCTGGGGACTGGTGCGCCATTAACCAGATGAGACGGGGAATGGCTAAAGTAAACACCCGCCAGGCGGCGCCACTGTAGCCATGCCTCTCCCGACAAAGCACGCATCATTAGCCGCATCGCTACAGTATCGAGCAGCCGGCAGGACCCGCAGGCAGCGGGTACGGCCTGTCGGCCAAGTACCGGACAGACGGCGGGCCCCATCAGCCAGCGGAGAAGCCGACGACCGGAGACACTGACGTCTCGGGCCTACACCCGGCCGGATTACCATTCTACCCCTGGGGGGTAGGCCTATATAAACCCCCAGGGCACCCATGCAAAGGGTTCAGCCTCTTGTTCACCCACACACCCATATAGAGAGGGGAAGTTAGGGCTAGACTTTCTCTCCTCCCTCCTCTAGAGAAACAGCTCAAGGAGCAAGCTTGTAGCCACCATTGTTGCTTGAGTGATCATGCGGAGACCCGTGAGAGCAGGACTAGGGGTGTTATCTCCATGGAGAGCCTCGAACCTGGGTAAGATTCGCCGGCGTGCATGTCTTCGCCTCATCCCGCTTCCTGGCACCGGCGACGTCTTACTAGCCCCCATCATGATTAGCCATCCTTTGGCATATGTCGCACCAAACCCACGACATTTGGCGCCCACCGTGGGTCTAGGTGCCCCATCGTCCGGAGATCTGTTCTGGACGAGAACCCTCTTCCTTCCCCGCGAGCGCAGCCAGCCCGGCACGCCAGACAGCATCGGTGCTGACGTGCTGCACGGTGCGGAGGTCGCCCCCGTGGCAAGCTACCTCGCTGACCTTGTTGGCAAGATCCGCCTCTCCGACGAGCCTGCATCCGACGCAGGCACTGACGGCCCCGAGTGCTGCCTCGTGAGCCTCCTCGACCAGCTCCACATCGCCAACGAGCCGGCCGTCGACTTAGAGTCGGTTGGCCCCACCGACCCGATGCTCATCGACTCCGACATGGCGTCGCTCGACGCATTCCCCACCAACGTGGTGGTCGTTGATGATCCTCTCCCCCGTGCCGACAGCGGCGACAACACCGTCACGGAGGTGCTCGTCATCAGCCACGCTGGAGTATCCGATGACGGTGCCCGATACACACTCGAGGCAGCGCTGCAAGACCTGTCTGCGCCCATCGCAGAAGACGCCGACGCCGAGACGCTGGAAGCCCACCACGTCCAGCTCGTCGCGAGCGCCAAGAAGCTGGCCATCATGAGATGCCTCTCAGAGGCTTACCAGTGCGAGATGGACCACTCGGTAGGCGGCACGCCGGCTCCCGGCGGGCCTAGCCACATCGGCCCGGTCCGGCAACATGGCGCGGCCATTGCTAGCATGTTCGGGGCAGATCGCCCTGTCTACACCATGCCTGTGGAGAACATATGAGTCGCCCAGGCGGCAGCAGATGAGCTAGAAAAGCTCAAGGGTGATGAGCGTCGCCACATGACGGAGCGCGTCCAGTGGCTCCTTGACGCCGCTGCCGAGCAGCAAGGAGGCGGCTGCCGCACCGAAGAACCCAACCGGCGGAACGACAACCGCCTCCCTGCCGGGAGCATGGCGCGACGTCCCGGACGCCGACTGGTGGCGCCCGCGGACGACAAGACAAGGAGCCGGCTGCCAGCCGCAGCCGGACGCACATCACCATCGAGCGTGACCGAGACGGTCGCCCACGAGCGGTGGAACGACCAGGTGACTACCAGCCTCCCCCGCACAGAGAAAGACGTGTCTCCCCGCCGCCTGTCAACCACCCGACACTCGACGACCGCCTTGGCCGCCGAGAAGGAGTCGGGGAGAACGATGCTCGCCACCGGATCGATCGCCTCAACCGATCCTTGGTACTAGAAGAAGAAGACGCGCTGGGCCCGCCTTGTTTCGGCCCCCGCATCCCTGATGAGCCCTTCCCCAAAGGGTTCACGCTCCCAAGAGACATGCCCAAATATACTGGCTCCATGAAGCCGGAGGACTAGCTGGTCGACTACTCCACAGCCGTCAGCATAGAAAACGGCAACAAGCGTGTCACCGTAAAGTATGTTTCGCTTATGCTCCAGGGCACTGCCCGGACATGGATGAACAGTCTGAAACCCCGCAGCATCAACAGCTGGGTAGATTTCACTGAAGCCTTCATCCGCAACTTCACCAGCACGTACAAGCGGCCGTCCAAGCCTTGCCAGCTCTCCTTGTGCGTCCAAGGCCCCAACGAGTCGACTCGTGACTACCTCACGCGCTGGGCCGAGCTGCGCAGCTCCTGCGATGGCGTGCACGAGGTGCAAGCTATTGAGTACTTCACAGCCGGGTGCAGAGAAGGCACTCTGCTCAAGCACAAGCATCTCTGCGACGAGCCGGCCACCCTCGATGAGTTGCTGATCATAGCGGACAAATACGCCACGGCCGACTCCTCCATGAAGGCGGAGATTCAAGTTGATGCATCCAGCAAAGTGGCTCCTCAGGCTCCCGGACCCCGGCTGGCGACTCCAGTCGGCGCCAGCAGCAGAATGACAACAAGCGCAAAGCCCCGATGCCGGCTTCCACGAGCCGGCAAGTGGCAACAGTTGAAGATTAGCACCTAGAAGGGCAGCCTCAACCCAAGCGTCAGAGAGGCGGCAAGTTGAATTGGCTGCCCACCTTCTCCTATGGCAAACCCTCGATGCTCCCTGCAAATTCCACAGCGGTGCGAAGCCATCCAAACACACCACTCAGAAGTGTCACTGGCTCACGCGAATCTCCAAGGGCGAAGGATTGCTGCCCCCGCCGCCTGCTGGCCAGCCACCCCCGCCTCCTCAGTAGCCGGCGGCCCGCCCAGCAGTCGGCGCCATTCAAGATGAATTCCCTGAAGAGCAAGGAGCCTATGTTGTCTTCACCAGCCAGGTTGATGACAGGCGCAGCCGGCGTCAACAATCCCAAGAGGTGAATGCCGTAGCCACTAAAGCCCCAGAGTTCATGCACTGGTCAGAGAAGCCAATCAGTTGGAGCCAAGCTAACCACCCGGAAGTAATGCCTTCTCCGGGTTCTTACGCCTTCGTATTGTATGCAACCTTTGCTACGGAAAGGCGAGCTGCTCGTTTCTCCTGAATCCTGATAGATGGCGGCAGCAACATCAACATCCTGTACCGTGACACCATGGAGAAGTTGAAGATCAAACCCAAGCACCTCCCGCCTAGTCGGACTGTCTTCCATGGCATAGTTCATGGCCTTTCTCACTCACCAATCGGCAAGATCAAGATAGATGTCCTCTTCGGAGACAAATGTCATTTCCGCCGAGAGCCCATCTAGTTTGAAGTAGTTGACCTGGAAAGCCCGTACCACGCACTGCTTGGCCGACCCGCCTTGGCCAAGTTCATGGCGGTGCCACACTATGCCTACCTCAAGATGAAGATGCCAAGCGCCAAGGGAGTCATTACCATCTCTGGAGATTATCAGGAGTCGTCCGACTGTGCGGCTGCTAGCAGCCGGCTGGCCGAGTCCCTTGTGATTGCTGCTAAGAAGCGACTCCTTGACCAGGTTGTGGCCATGGCCGGCAAGCAGCCGGACATGTCCCCCGACCCCAAGGAGTCGGAAGCCGAAGGATCCTTCAAGCCGGCCAAGGAGACAAAGAAGATACCATTGGACCCAGAGCGCCCGGAGAGGTACGCTGTCATAGGTGCAAACCTTGACAGCAAATAGGAAAGCGAGCTCGTCGATTTCCTCCATGAGAATCAAGAAATCTTCGTATGGTCCCCCAAGGACATGCCGGGTGTTCCGACGGATTTCGCCGAGCACAAGCTACATGTCAGAGAAGATGCTAAGCCAGTCAAGCAACCCTTCCGCCGACTGTCGAAAGAGAAGAGAAGAATCGCTGGAGAAGAGATCGCCCGTCTGTTGGCAGCCGGCTTCATCATGGAAGTTTTCTTCCCAGAATGGCTTGCCAATCTAGTCCTTTTACTGAAGAAGAATAAGAAGTGGTGCATGTGCATTGATTACACCAGCCTCAACAAGGCCTGCCCGAAAGATCCATTCGCTTTGCCAAGGATTGACCAAGTGATAGACTCCACAGCCGGATGTGAGCTATTGAGTTTTTTGGATGCCTACTCAGGATACCACCAGATCAAGTTGAACCCGGCAGACCGCCTGAAGACCGCCTTCATCACACCATTTGGAGCCTTCTGCTACCTGACCATGACATTCGGCCTGAGAAATGCTGGTGCCACGTTTCAGCATTGCATGCAGAAATGCCTCCTCAAGCAACTCGACAGAAATGCCCACGGTTACGTAGACGATATTGTGGTGAAGACGGAGAAGCGCAATACACTCCTTGAAGATCTCAAGGAAACCTTTAAAAATCTGTGCCGGTTTCAAATCAAGCTCAACCCAGAAAAGTGCGTGTTCAGAGTACCAGCCGGCCAACTCCTTGGCTTCCTGGTCTCAGAACGTGGCATTGAGTGCAACCCTGTGAAGATCAAAGCCATTGAGAGGATGGAGAAGCCTACCCGACTGCGAGACATCTAGAAGTTCACCGGCTGCTTGGCATCTATCAGTCGTTTCATCAGTCAGTTGGGCGAGAAGGCTCTTCCCTATACCAGCACATGAAGAAGACCACTCATTTGGAGTGGAATGACAAGGCGGATGAAGCTTTTCTCCAGCTGAAAAAGATGTTGACCACGCCGCCTGTCCTGGCGGCTCCGACTACTAAAGAGCCCATGTACCTCTACATTGCTACCACCAGCTGGGTGATCAACACAGTCATAGTGGTGGAGCGCCCGGAGGACGGCAGGGCACAGCCGGTCCAGAGGCTGGTGTACTATTTGAGCGAGGTACTGTCAACTTCAAAGCAGAACTACCCTCACTATCAGAAGATGTGCTACGGCGTGCACTTTGCCGTCAAGAAGCTGAAGCCATACTTTCAGGAGCACCCGATCACGGTTGTCTGCACTGCCCCACTCGCTGAGATCATTGGCAACAGAGATGCATCTGACCGAGTGGCCAAATGGGCCATCGAGTTGGCCCCCTACACCATCTTCTACCAGCCCCGCACCGCCATCAAGTCCCAAGCACTGGCCTTCCTCGTCGACTGGGCCGAGACCCAGTACCTGCCACTAGTGCTGGACTCCACCCATTGGTGGATGCACTTTGATGGTTCGAAGATGCGCACTGATTTGGGAGCCAGCATTGTCCTCACCTCTCCCAAAGGCGACAAGCTCAGATACACATTGCAAATCCACTTTGCCGCCTCCAACAATGTGGCCGAGTATGAAGCATTGATACACGGCCTCCGGTTGGCCAAAGAGATCGGCATCCGCCAGATCCTGTGCTACGGCGACTCCGACTTGGTGGTCCAGCAGTCTTCTAGTGACTGGGACACCAAGGATGCAAATATGGCAAGCTACTGTTTCTTCGTCCAGCAACTCAGTGGATACTTTGAGGGGTGCGAGTTCCTTCACGTGCCATGAACCGACAACGAGCAAGCAGATGCCTTGGCACGAATCGGCTCCACCCGGCAAGCAATACCAGCCGGTGTCTCCCTTTAGCGCCTCCTCAAGCCGTCGATCAATCCTTCCCCAGAATCTGAGTCCATTTTTGTGTCGGCTCCTCCCGAAGTAGTCAGATCCGACTCTAGGGATGCAGCAGGCGGCACAGGGACTGCGACACTCGCACCTGGCCCAAGGACTTCACAACCCGGCCCGAGGACTACAACAGTCGGCTCGAGGACTTCACCAAGCGGTTCTAGGACTGCAGCAGTCGCACCCGACCTGGGGGCTACGACAGTCTGCCCGGGGACTTCAACCACGCACCAAGCGGCAATCAACGCCGACCCTCCGCCTCCCGGCCCAACAGCCCTCATGCAAGTGGTTGTAGTGACAGTAGAAGAGATTCAAGCACCATCATGGGCAGAGCTCATCCTCAAGTTTCTAGTGAATAGAGAGCTGCCGGCCGATGAGATCTCGGCCCGGCAAGTACAACGCCGTGCAGGAGCCTACACGATAGTAAACAGAGAGCTCGTCAGGCGCAGTGTGACTGGAGTCTTCCAGCGCTGCATAGAAGCTGAGAAGGGCCAAGCAATCCTCAAAGATATCCACCAAGGCGAGTGCGGCCACCACGCGGCTTCCAGATCACTCGTGGCCAAAGCTTTCCACCACGGGTTCTTCTGGCCGACTGCTCTGGAGGATGCCAAGGATCTAGTCAAGCATTGCAAAGGGTGTCAGAAGTTCAGCTCGCAGCAACATATACCGGCTTCTGCACTCAAGACCATTCCCCTAGCATGGCCCTTTGCCGTATGGGGCTTGGATATGGTGGGACCATTCAAGACAGCACGCGGCGGCATGACCCATCTGCTTGTCGCCGTGGACAAGTTCACCAAGTGGATTGAAGCAAAACCAATCAAGAAGTTGAATGGGCCGATTGCTGTGACTTTCATTGCAGACATCACCACTCGGTACAGAGTACCACACAACATCATCATTGATAATGTCACAAACTTTGCCAAAGGAGCCTTGGCCCATTTTTGCACGACGCAGGGCATCCGAATGGACCTAGCGTCCGTTGCCCATCCACAGTCAAACGACCAAGTTGAGCGAGCAAACGACCTCATCTTCTCCGGCATCAAGCCCCAACTGATCGAGCCTTTGAAGTGGTCGGCCGGCTGCTGGATCGATGAGCTGCCGGCCATCCTTTGGAGCCTCCACACCACTCCGAACAAATCAACCAGGCTTCACCCCATTCTTCCTCGTGTATGGTGCTGAGGCCGTCATCCCAATTGACATTCAGTTTGACTCACCTCGTGTCACCATGTACACTGAGGCGGAAGCGAAGGAAGCGTGAGAAGACGGCGTCGATCTGCTGGAGGAGGGCCGTCTGTTAGCACTCAGCCGGTCCGCCATCTACCAGCAGAGTCTGCGCCGCTACCACAATCGGAAGGTCAAGGCAAGATCCTTCCAGGAGGGAGACCTTGTGCTTCGGCTGATCCAGCGAACAGCCGTCCAGCACAAGCTCTTAGCCCCTTGGGAAGGCCCCTTTATCATCAGCAAGGCGTTGGGGAACAACTCCTACTACCTCATCGACGCGCAGAAGCCCCGAGCACGCAAGAAAGACAACTCAGGCAAGGAATAGGAGCGCCCATGGAACGCAAACCTCCTCCGAAGATTTTACAGTTGATTCAGTATGTACCATGCTACCTTTTGTATTAAGTATGAAGACTTCGGGATCCTCGAGGAGCACTCGGGGACTTCCCCTTTTTATCTATATGATAAGTACTATGCCTATCAAATGTGCTATTCATTTCTTCCGCCTAAAACCAGGTCCGACCAGTCGGCCCGGAGGCTTGCCGCCTTGTACTATGTTGATATTTCCTGCAGTCGGAAAAGTAATGTGCCGGGACCGAAGCCCACTCTTGCCACAAGCCACAGCTCGCAGAGCGACTGTTCGCTTGGCAAGAGTTAGAGGCAAGAAACGGGTACTCACATGAAAAATGGCTAAGGAGCAAAAAAAATTGACATAGGACAAGCCGGCCCCTCGCCTCATCGACCGGCTGCCAAGCAGCCGGCCGACCGGTTTCCTACTTAGCTTCCAAACGTACCAATCGGCCAAAGTACTTGTCCTCCAAAAAATGGTGAAGTACTTGACCAGACGGCAGTACGCAGAGCATTCGGCTGACAAGAAGGCAACCAAGGGAGGGCAGCAAAGGAAAAAGCCAAGGAGCAGAAAGCAAGCAAAGTCGGAACTCGGCAAAAGCACAACTTGTGCGAAAAATAATTTACATAACAAGAGGCCCTTGGCCAGCATTCAACAGAGTTTGAATACACCCCAGCGGGTGGAATTGTGTGAACTTAACAAATTTTGTTCGAGAATTACAAAACAGAGAAAAAGAAAGATAACTTGGCCACCTAGGCCAAAGGAGCAGCAGCCGGATCGGAGAGGCTGGCGGAGGCAGAGGCTTCGGGTGGTGGAGCAGCCGCTTGGTGGTCTCGGTCTGGTCAGCACCGGTGCAGTTAGCTCACCGACATCTCGCTCGTTGGTCGAGACCTGGTCGGGCTGAGGCTGGCCGTCATATTCACCACCCAACGCGTCGCCTTCGCTGCCCTCGTCCCCATCCTCTTTGCCTTCATCGCTGGACGCGATCTCCTCCACCGAGTCTTCGCCGCCTTCTGGGTTCAGCCCGAACCAGTTGGGTGGCACTTCGGCGCCCGCTTCATCCAGCTCAGGAAGGAAGATGCTGGTGTCTGTGTACTCGGCGATCGCCGCGACACGATGACGAAGTTGAGGCGCCACCGCCTACAGCTCCGCGCTAGCTTCGGCTCGAAGAGTGGCAAGCTGGTCCAAGTTTAGCCCAGGATACCACCCCTTGAAAAACTCCAAAGCTCGGCGTGCACCCGCCCGAGCAGAGGAGCCCTTCCACGCCTCAATGCGGCCGATGGCTACCTCCAACCAGTCAGAGGTCCGGCTAGCGGTGCGCAGAAGAGGAGTACCCGGCCAATGGGCGGAGATCACCTGAGCTCCAGCATGCTGAAGGCGGCGAAGAGCCCGATGCGCCGGCTGGAGACGAGCCTCGATGGCGACCATTGAGGGAGTCCTAGACTAAGGGGTCCTCGGGCATCCGGCCTATTATCGATGGGCCGGACTGATGGGCTGTGAAGACATGAAGGCCGAAGACTGTACCCCTGTCCGGATTGGACTCTCCTTGGCGTGGAAGGCAAGCTTGGCGACCAACGATGAAGATTCCTTCTTATGTAACCGACTCTATGTAACCCTAGATCCCCCAAGTGTCTATATAAACCGGAGGGGTTAGTCCGGAAAGGATATACTCATTACCATAGTCATACAGGCTAGACTTCTAGGGTTTAGCCATTACGATCTCGTGGTAGATCAACTCTTTTAATACTCATATTCATCAAGATCAATCAAGCAGGAAGTAGGGTATTACCTCCAGAGAGAGGGCCCGAACCAGGGTAAACATTGTGTCTCCTGTCTCCTGTAACCATCGATCCTAGACGCACAGTTCGGGACCCCATACCCGAGATCCGCCGGTTTTGACACCGACATTGGTGCTTTCATTGAGAGTTCATGTGTGCCATCGACGAAAGGTTCGATGGCCCCGTCAATCGTCTATAGTGACGCTGTCCAAGGAGAAACCTCCCTCCCCGGACAGATTTTCATGTTCGGCGGCTTCGCACTGCGGGCCAACTCGCTTGGCCATCTGGAGCAGATCGATAGCTACGCCCCTGGCCACCAGGTCAGATTTGGAAGCTTGAACTACGTCGCGGATGTCCGTGGAGACTTGATCTTCAATGGATTTGAGACCGCGGTGATCGCTCCCCCTCGCTCCGATGAACATGACTTAAATCTATCATCGGACCAGATTCAAGAGATGGTTCCTGTAACTGCTACGACCTTAGATCTGGAGCAGATTGCACCATCCAAAGCCACAGAGTCCACGGCGTTGGAGCCGCACACGGACTCAACACCAGGGAATATCTGCGTCAACGGAATTCCGGACTCGTCTCCGGCTATAAATTCTGAACCGCATACGCGTGCAGACACGGAGCTGAATCGGTCATCGATCTTCGAGTTCAGCGCCACAGACGTCTTCCAACACTCGCCCTTGGGCGATGTGCTAAATTCATTAAAAAACCTGTCCTTGGCGGAGGACTCACAGCGGCACTATGTCCGGTTCGAACTAGAGGCTGATGATGGGGTATTTCGCTTCCCTCCCGCCACCCACTTCATAGCCACTGTCGAGGACTTAACCGACGAGCTTGATTATGGCTCTGAACACATCGACGGTATGGACGACGATGCCGACAAGGAGCAAGGCCAAGACCCGCCATTCATTGGACATTGGACGGCCACCTCTTCGTACGATGTGTACATGGTTGACACGCCTAAAAAAGCTAGCGACGATGACAAAGAAGATACAATTGTGAATAAACCTTCTGAGACACAGTCCAAGTGCCGGCGCCCTAAACGCCGCTCTAAGCCACGCCGCTCAAAAGATGGCAACACTGGCACCGGAGAAAATAGCACTCCGGACGATGCCGAAAAAAACGAAGACCCTGTTGGAGTAGCATCCGAATGGGAAGAACAAGGCAACGGGCAAGTTAACCCTGATAAACAGGCCATGCCTAGTGACCCCGATGACGATAGTTATCGTCCACTCTCCGAGGATGAGGAGAGCCTCGGCAGTAAGGATTTCATCGTGCCTGAGGCACCCCTCGAGCAGGAGCGCTTCAAGCGCCAGCTAATAGCTACGGCAAAAAGCCTGAAGAAAAAGCAGCAGCAGCTTCAAGCCGATCAAGACCTACTCATTGATAGATGGACTGATGTCCTGGCAGCTGAAGAATACGGCCTCAAGCGCCTAGCCAAGAGTTACCCGAAGTGCAGACTGCTACCTCAATTCGATGAGGAGGCACCGGAGCCCATACCTCCCTCGCGCAATGCGGAACGACCACCACGCGGTCGGGATAAAACGGCAATTCAGGCCGAACAACAGCCCGCCCCACTGCCTCGTAAGAACAGAGACAAAACAGATCGGGACCATACATACGACCTTCGGCAGGACCTGGACAGTAGAGCAGGACACACCAGATCAATCTATGGATCGCGAGGACGCTTCTCGACTCGGGATGACAGCTACCTATAAGGACGAGACAAACCTAATCACGCCTGGACCGATAGCCGCAGACGGACTCCATCGGAGGTGCGCCGCGACACGGCCCGATATAGAGGCGCCACACACTCTCACTACTGGAATCAGCTAATTTGCCATCTGCCAGCTCTTTGCCGTCTGCTAGCTGACGGCAAAGAAGCTCTTTGCCATCAGCTAGCGAAAAGCAGACGGCAAAGAAATGGCGGACGACAAAGAAGATCTTTGCCGTCCGCTATGTCTTTGCCGTCCTCCAGCAGACGGCAAAGAGAGAGGTGGCCCCCACCCCCCTCCCGTTTGGGAAAAACCTAACAGCCCACCTCTTTGCCGTCCGCCAGCTGACGGCAAAGAGGCAAAACGGCGGACGGCAAAGTGAGGCGGACGGCAAAGAGTCTGCTACCTAACGGCCCGTTCCCCCCGCCTGTTACTCCTCTTGTTCATTCCTCGCCGACGCACCCCGCCACCACTTCCCACCCCGCCGCCGCCGCCGCCGCCCGCCGCGCGCCACCGCCCCCACCACTCGCCGCCGCCCGGTCGCCCCACCGCCCCCCGCCCCATCGCCACTGCCGCCCGGCGCCGTCGCCCCACCACCCGTCGCCCCCGCCGCCCCGGCCCCCCGCCGCCCCATCGCCCCGCCGCCCCCGCCGCCCCGTCGCCCCCCGCCCCCCCGCCCCGTCGCCACTGCCGCCCGGCGCCGTCGCCCCACCACCCGTCGCCCCCGCCGCCCCACCGCCCCGCCGCCCCCGCCGCCCCGTCGCCCCCCCGCCCCGGCCCCCCGCCACCCCGGCCCCCCGCGCCCCGGCCCCCCGCCGCCCCGCGCCCCACTGCCCCGCCGCCCCAGGCCGCCCCCGCGCCCCCAGCCAGCTCCTCCACCGCCCCGCCCCCTCCTCCACCGGCCCTGCCCGAGGTGAGCCCCCCTCCTTTTTTTTTCTGTTTTTTTCCTTTTCAGTTTTAGTTTAGATTTAGTTTTAGTTTTAGTTTTAGGTTTAGTTTTAGTTTAGTTTTAGGTTTAGATTTAGTGTTTTCCTTTTTTTTCTGTTTTATTAGTTTTAGGTTTATGTTTAGTTTAGATTTAGTTTTAGTTTTAGTTTAAGTTTTAGTTTTAGTTATAGTTTTAGTTTTAGGTTTAGTTTAGTTTGAGGAAAGAAGAAGAATAAGAGAAAAAGAGGAGAGGAGGAGAAGAAGAAGAAGAGGAAAAAGGAAAGGAAGAAGAAGAAGAGAAGAAAAAAGAGGAAGAGGAAGAAGAAGAAGAAAAAAGAGGAGAGGAGGAAAAAGGAAAGGAAGAAGAAGAAGAGAAGAAAAAAGAAGAAGAGGAAGAAGAAGAAGAAAAAAGAGGAGAGGAGGAGAAGAAGAAGAGGAAAAAGGAAAGGAGGCCGAAGAAGAAGAAGGAAAAAACCGGCATGGCACCCCAACCCCGACCCCGACCCGGCACCCCGACCCGACACCCCAACCCCGAGACCCTGACCCCGACACCGACACGACACCCCGACACCGACACCCTGACACCACACCCACCCTTACCCCGAAAAGGTGTTCTTTGGCCTTCTAGAGGCCGACGGGGTCATATATTTGTGAATTATTAGTTAGGTCATATATTTTTCGATTTTGTTATGAAAAACATCATATATAATTGTGTTGATCGTGTAGTTTTAAATATGCAGTTGTTTCGTCGCTGCGAGGTTTGGTGTTCGACGACCTCGCCGTGCGTTTGACGAGCTCTGCCCCTTCGTTCGTGGGTGAGCACAAATGACAAGTCCTCCTCCCCCATTAATAGCTAGCTATATATGTGTCTTGAATCATCAGTATGCATAACCAATATGTGTCTCCCGTTCGAAAGCGTCATAGTTATAAATATGCATGCATTTGCATATTTATAACCTTGATTCTTTCGAATTGTCCAACGCTATCCATGGACAGCCCGAGTATGTGTAGATTGGGTTCGTTTTCCCATATGATTTGCTCCAGATCCGACGCATAAATTTCGTCAGTGCCTCCCCTGTTGTTCTCCGGGTACACATCCTCCCTGTTTATTGCAGAGACGTGTATCAGGAGAACAGCGGGGAGGTGCTGCCGAAATTTTGCGTCGGATCCGGAGCATAGCATGGGAAAATGAACCCAATCTACACATACACGGGTGGGATTAGGACCTATCATTACCTATTAGAGTGTAGGTTGCATGGACGTAATAAAATTGACAAAGTAGATCAACTGATGAATATATACATGGTGAATTACATATATAATTGTTGTGTGTCCAGTAGCTCTGAAAGTCAAGATGAGTGACCGTGCTTGGATGTATACCGGTCACACTGGTCAGAACAAATGGAGCGCTGAATGGTTCACAAAAACTAAGGGGTTTGTGCAAGCCGCATTTGCAAATGGCCAAAAGAAAACCTGGTGCCCCAGTTTCCAGTGCGGCAATTGGGAAAAGAAGACAGAGGCTGAAATGGGCAAACACCTGCAGAAGAGTGGTTTTACGCCCGATTATACGGTGTGGACATTTCATGGTGAGTCTGCCCAACGTGACCGAGCTGAGGTGGATCGTCGTCGCACTGACGAGCATGGTACCGGGATGGAAAACATGGTGCAAGGCTATGATGATGCTCGGGATTCGGACGAGGAGATGGAGGAATCTGCAAAGGCCTTCAATGAAATGTTGGAGTCTTCGAAATGTCCGCTACACGAGCACACTGAGCTTTGTCAGTTGGATGCCATCTCACAAGTAATGTCTCTGAAGGCTCAGTTCAACTTGGGCAGAGAATGCTATGACGCAATTATGACAATATTTGGACGCTTTCTACCCAAAGGCCATGTAATGCCTGCAAACCTGTACCAGTCGGACAAAATCCTCCGTGCACTGAAGATGCCCTATGAGAAGATACATGCCTGTGAGAAAGGATGTGCCTTATTTAGGCTTGGCTATGCGGACTTGAACTATTGTCCCATTTGCAAGTCTTCCAGGTATATTGTGGTAGACAACGGTATGGGTGAGAAGACACAGACCAAAATCCCCGTTAGTGTTCTTCGGTATATGCCAATCATACCAAGACTTCAACGTCTTTTCATGGTCGAAGAGACGGCCAGACAGATGACATGGCACAAAACAGGCAAAAGAACCGAACTAGATGCAGATGGGAATCTGATGATGGTACACACATCGGATGGTGTTGCGTGGAAAAAGTTTGATGAATTACATGCTGACAAAGCGGCAGATCCGAGGCATCCTCGAGTCGGCATCAGCACGGATGGGTTCAGTGTGTTTGGTATGACGGCAGCCCAATACAGTTGTTGGCCCGTATTTGTCTTTCCACTCAATCTCCCCCCCGGACAGATTATGCAAAGAAAGAACATTTTCCTGACGTTGATAATTCCAGGACCCAACTATCCGGGCAAAAATATGAATGTGTACATGCAACCGCTTAAGGACGAATTGCAAGAAGCCTGGGATAATGGGTTCAAGACATACGACGCCTTTAGCAAACGGAACTTCATAATGCGTGTCTGGTACATGTACTCGACGCATGACTTGCCGGCGTATGCGCTATTCGTTGGCTGGTGTGTGCATGGAAGGTTCCCGTGCCCCACATGCAAGGGAGCTCTTGAGTTTCGTTGGCTTCAGGCCGGTCGCAAGTTTTCTTGCTTCGACATGCATAGACAGTTCCTGGATCCTCGCCATAAGTTCAGGAAAGACAAGAAGAACTTCATCAGGGGTAGAGTTGTCAAAAACTCTGCACCACCTGCATTGACAGGCCAACAGACCCTGGATCAGTTAAACGCTCTCGAGCCAGATCCACAATGTCCAGGGTACTTCAAGGGGTATAAAACTAAGCACGCGTGGACTCACAAAACATGCTTATGGGATCTGCCTTACTTCAAAGACCTCCTTTGCCCACACAACATCGACGTGATGCACACTGAGAAGAATATCGCTGAGGCACTTTTTGGTACATTGTTCGGCATAGATGGGAAGTCAAAGGATAATACTAAGGCTAGAGTCGATCTGGAGGCGCTATGTGATAGGCCGTTACAAAACATGAAAGAACCGAAAGGAAAGCAGAACTGGACAAAGCCAAAGGCATGGTTCAATCTTGGAAGGCTAGCTATGAGGGAAATTCTCTTGTGGGTGCAACAACAGTTGATGTTCCCCGATGGGTATGCAGCGAATCTAAAGAGGGGAGCGAATCTTGATAAACTGAAGATATTTGGTCTCAAGAGTCATGATTGGCACATATGGATTGAGCGGGTAATGCCGGTGATGTTGCGTGGCTTCATCCCTGAGGATGAATGGCTAGTACTGGCAGAACTCAGCTATTTCTTCCGTGTTCTTTGTGCGAAAGAACTATCGCCTGGCGTGCTAGAAGAAATGGAAGAGTTGGCGTCGGAGTTGATCTGCAAGTTAGAGAAGATCTTTCCACCGGGCTTCTTTAATCCAATGCAGCATTTGATTTTGCATCTCCCGACCGAGGCAAGATTGGGCGGGCCCGTGCAAAATCGTTGGTGCTACCCAACTGAGAGGATGCAGAAGACGCTTCGAGAAAAATGTAAAAATAAACGTAGAATTGAAGCATCGATGGCTGAGGCATTCATCACAGAGGAGGCGGCAAACTTCGTAACAGCGCACTACGAAGCCAAAAATCGTCATTTGCATAATCCGAAGCCTCGGTACAATGCTGACGAGCCTAAAAAAGGTGGATCCAACCTCAGCCTATTCAAAGGGAATCTCGCACCAGCTAGTGTTTCACATCCAGTATCTTTGGATAACGAAGAATGGCAGACCATTTCGTTGTATATCTTCAACAACCTGATAGAAGTGCGGCCGTACATCGAGTAAGTTCTCGGTACATTGTTTCGCAACTTCTATTTCCTTTGAACTACTCTTATTCCTGGATATGTCATACAGTCGATACGTCACCATATTCTCGTATGGAGCGGAGATCCCAAAGGATTCCGTCAAAGAGTATGAGCTTCTCGCAAAGCAAGGAGGTGGCTATCCCGGTTTCATCTCTTGGTTCAAACAAACGGTAATTTCTATTAGACAATTTCATTTCATTCGCTAATTTGTGCATAATGCAACAATCCTTTCATATTAAACTTGTAGGCTAATTCAGAGTCTATGGACGCCGAATTGAGACAAGTCGCTAATGGTTTTGACTATAAGGTTCGTTCATTTGACAAGTACGACATCAATGGGTATCGCTTTCGTACCTATGGCAAAGAGCTATCTATGGCCGACCGAAAGTCAAAAAATTGTTGTGTATCTGCTATCGGCGAAAGAGGTACCGAGTATTATGGGAGAGTTGAAGCAATTTATGAACTTCTGTTCTATGGTGAAAATCCACCGAATGTCGTAGTCTTCAAATTTTATTGGTTTCAGCCGAAGGAGACTAGAAGGACTCATGAACATGTAGGGCTAGTTGAAATCAACCAAAGCACTCATTTAGATGTTCCTGATGTCTATATTATGGCTCAACAGGCGACCCAAGTATTCTATCTACCGTGGGCCTGCCAAACTAATCCAAATCTGAAAGGTTGGGATGTCGTTTATGAAGTGCCGCCACGTGCTAGACTTTCTCCCCCAAAGGAAGAAGATTATGAACCTCACATTAACCCAGACACATATGAAGGAGAATTCTTCCAAGAGACACGTCTTTCCAAAAAGCGTTTCAAGAACCGCTATACTTCACCCCAAAACATTGAAGTAGACAGCGACAATGAATCCGACATCACCCCAGAGGAGGAACAAGAAGAGCCGGAACAAGAAGAGGTTACTGCTGCGGATGACCTGTCAATGCTTGACCGATTACGTCAAGGTGGCCTTGCACATGTTGATGCCAATGAACCCTATGAGCCCGTCATTGATTATAGTGATGATGATGATTATGCATTTATTGATGATACTGATCGAGATTATTAGTAGTGTCAGGTATTACATTTTTTTATGTTGTACTTGATGATGATACACTTAAGTGATACACATATTATTATTCATGTCAGTCTTTTTTTATGTTGTACTAATTTCGTTTACTGTTTGTCATGGCAGGTGTTGAAAGATGGTGGGCGCTGGTCGGGAGCGTGGTCTGAGGTCTTCCATTCCAGACGCACCTCTCCGCCGAGCGTTGCTGGACAGTATGGCCACACCGCCGGGCCCTTCTTCGTCGACCGCGGTGCCCAGCAGGGGACGAGGTAGGAAGAGAGGAGGTGGGGCACGTGGTCGTGGGAGAGGAAGTAGGGTGACTGCTACGGCGCCTTCCTCGCCGCCACCCCCAGCCGTTTCACCCGAGCACGTGACTGCTAGGGTGGACTCGTCCGAGGAGGAGGCTACACGGACTCCGGTCCACGAGCCTCCGGTCCACGGGTCTTGGGCCCACGAGCCTCGGGTCGACTGGCCTTCGGCCCCCGAGAGTTCGGCCCACGTGACCCCGGAGGAGCACACGTCCGGATGGGGTACCTGGCCGGATCAGCTCGAGGAGCCGAGTGGCCATGCTGATGATGGCGGGGAGCCGACTGATCTTGAGGAGGAGGGGGGCACCGTCTACCAGCGTGGTGCTACACGGCTCCCGTCCGTGCCGGTGACCCGCGAGCAGAGGTGGTTGATTTTCCCTGATGGGGAGAGGTACGTAAGTGCATTTAATATTTTTGTACCTTGTGCATTCACGTTTTTTCAAATAACTAATGCGTTGGCCTTGTCATGCTGCAGGGGTTGGGACCACCATCATAGTGTCCGCCGGCCCAACTCCGTCCTTGGAGTTCTTTGCCGGCAAAACTTCCCGGGGTTTGTCACGTTGCCTGGTGAGGGTCGGCTTCCAGAGCTTGGATTGAGCTGGGAGCACTACGTGGCTGCCCCGGCCCCGCCGGATGAGATTATCGATGGTGTCGTGTGCGACACGAGGGCAGACATGGTGATCAGAAAGTTCTGGGTAATTTCTCCTTTACACATTTAAAAATCTTCAACTAGCAAGTTATTAATTGTACTAATCAATATTGTCTCATTTGATCGCAGACATTCTACAGGTGTGAGGAGGGATACGAGGAGGACGCGGCACATGTTATCGAGAACGTCTGCAAGCGCCTACTCCAGAACTTACGGCACGAGGCTCGGGTGCAGGCTGTTCGAGACTACTACGCCTTGCGTGGTATCAAGAAGACCAAGCCGGCGTGCCGCGATAAGTTCCTGAGTAAGGAGCAGTACATGAAGGTAATTCTTAAGGCCTTCTCTACTTAAGTTCCTTCATTTAGTAATTCTTAGCCGTAGCGCTCAAGTTTCTATTTGCTAACTTAGGCGCCTCAGAGATGGTGTGCGGATCGGATGGATTGTTGGGAGGTGTTGGTCGATGAGTGGTGCTCACAACGATGGCTAGCCCTCCACAAGGAGGCCAAGGACAAACGTGCCCAAATGGAAGGTGTGCCACACCATCAAGGCAGCTCCAACTTATATCAGTTCGGGCGCAACTGGGTATGTGGTTTGCTTCATGATTCATGCAATTCATTCATCATGCTAGCTTGAGCCCTTTAATTACTAATTTTCATTGTTTCTCTCTTTCAGGCACGCTACAATAAGGCGGATAAGGTGCCAGAGGTGTACGACCTGTATGCCATGACCCACACTGCCTCTTTCAAGAAAGTCAAGGCTTTCTCTTAGTCTGACCTTGATGATGCAAACAACTTCACCAACATCTCCTCCCACAACAAGCTCGTGAGATATAGAGATGAGGGGAAGGCGAGGAAAGGGGAGGACTTTAACCCGAGCCAGGGTCCCATTGATCCAGAGCTGTTGATGATATCTGGTGGCGGGAGGTCCCATGGCTCCATAGCCATTGGAGATGGACTTATCCGTTGTCCTAGCACTCTCCCGGAGATCAAGGCGCGTCAGTCGAGCTCCGCTCCTGAGATAAGGCCTCGTGAACGGCCAGTGCAACTCGCTATCAAGGTTAGTGATACGTACTCAGTTATCTTTCTCCATTACATTGTGTGCGCTTCCATCAATGATTACAAATGGTCATGTGAGTGGTGTTGCAGGCTGCTATACAGAGTGAGAGAGATAGAACAGAGAAACTTCTGGCGGAGGCGGCGGAGAGGCAGCGGGAGTTGGAGGAGAGGACAACAAAGATGATGGAGGAGGAGAGGGCACGGAATGACATGCAGGCAAGGGCCATGTGCGAGCTCCTTGTGGTAAGTTTCTTCTGCAGATTAGCCAAAACATTCATGTAGTGTTTGTCTCATTGCTAACTAGTATGACTGAGTCGTCAAAACCAAATGTGCAGTCTGTGTGTGAGAAGACAGGTCAGACCGCTCCGCCGATGCCAGTGATTGCTCCTGGGACCACGGTGAGTTTTATTTGAATGGACATTACTTGCTAGTCTTAACATTTGAGTGTCATCATGCTAACAAGACATTGGAAATGATCTTTGGTGCAGCGTAACTCCAGACAAGCATCGCACGATCCTTCTCCAGCTACCGACACGAGCCACCCCGCTCCTACACCTCCTGGATATTGGTAAGTTTATCTAGTGTTTTGCTTAACACATGCATAAAGACCTAGATTTAGTTTTATTTCCTCCAATGCTTACCATAATGACCTAGACTTAGCTTCTTCTCCTCCAAAATGACTTAATAAGCTTACTGACCTCCAAAACCATCCATTTTACCTAAGTTAGCTCTAAAACGATCTGTACTTAGCTTACTTATGTCAAAAATTGCATAATTAGCTTAGTTAGCTCATAGACGATCCATTTTACCTAAGTTAGCTCTAAAATGACCCATTTTACCTAGGTTAGCTTATAAATGATCCAGTTCATCCAAGTTAGCTAAAAAATGACCCATTTTACCTAGATTAGCTCCTAAATGATTCATTTTACCTACGTTAGCTTTAAAATGACCCATTTCACCTAGGTTAACTCCAAAATGACCAATCTTACCTAGGTTATCTCATAAACGATCCATTTCAACTAATTTAGCTCATAAACGATCCATTTCACCTAGGTTACCTAAAAAACGATCCATTTCACCTAAATTAGCTCTTAAATGATCCATTTCACCTAAGTTAGCTCAAAAAGATCCATTTCAACTTAATTAGCTCATAAATGATCCATTTCACCTAAGTTAGCTTAAAAATGATCCATTTCAACTAAGTTAGCTCATAAATGATCCATTTCACCTAAGTTAGCTAAAAAACGATCCATTCCACCTTAGTTACCTGAAAAACGATCCATTTGAACTTAGTTAGCTCATAAACGACCCATTTCAACTAGGTTAGCTCATAAATGATCCATTTCACCTTAGCTAGCTCATAAACAACCCATTTCAACTTAGTTAGCTCATATATGATCCATTTCACGTAAGTTAGCTCATAAATGACATACTCTTCTTGTTCTAGTCTTCTTCTTGTTCTACTCTTCTTGTTCTAGTCTTCTTCTTGTTCTACTCTTCTTCTTGTTCTACTCTTCTTGTTCTAACTTTCTTATTTTTCATTTTGCAGATTTCATTCACTTGACGAAAGCTTGCATATATAGATGGAGTGCTCCTTATCCCTTTCTCTTTTGTATGGTTGAACTATATGCATGTATCGTTGGATGAAACTATTGTAATATATATGGTTGGATGCCTCTATGTTGAACTTGTTATGTATGATGGAACTATGCATGTAATATATATGGTTGGATGATGAAGTTATGTGTTGGATATCTTATATGTTTGCTCTATAATGGCCTTTTGAAATATATCTACATATGTCATATATATTTGTGATGAAAATTGTTGGATTTAATAAAAAACAGATAAAAGAGCCAATATGCAGGCTCTTTGCCGTCTGCCACCGACGGCAAAGGGTTCTTTGCCGTCTGCCACCGACGGCAAAGGGCTCTTTGCCGTCTGCCTCGGACGGCAAAGAAGACACGTGGCATCCAGCTGTGCTTCCTGGGAGCTGACCCATTTGGCCAGTTTGCCTACAGTGGCAGACGGCAAAGACTTTGCCATCAGTGGCAGACGGCAAAGACTTTGCCATCAGTGGCAGACGGCAAAGAACCTGCCATGCAGTGACGTGTAGATGACATCATACGGCGGACGACAAAGACAGTGGCGGACGGCAAAGGCCTGCCGTTAGCCACTTAACGGACTGACAGCGCAATTATTGCCGTCCGCTCTCTTTGCCGTCTGCCGTGCTCTCTTTGCCGTCCGCGGCGGACGGCAAAGACTTTGCCATCAGTGGCAGACGTCAAAGTAGCTGTTTACCATAGCCTACGTTGCCAGAGCCTTTTGCCGTTCGCGGTTGACGGCAAAGGCCTTTGCCGTCCGCTGTTCATGCCTTTGCCGTCCGCCATGGCAGACGGCAAAGTAGCTCATTCCTGTAGTGCCTCTCTGCTTCACAGATGAAGTACTGGATCACGAATTCCCCGAGGGGTTCAAGCCCGTCAATATTGAATCATACGACGGAACAACCGACCCCGCAATGTGGATCGAAGATTTTATTCTCCACATCCATATGGCTCGAGGAGATGACCTCCATGCCATCAAATACCTCCCACTAGAATTAAAAGGGCCAACTAGACACTGGCTAAATAGCCTGCCTGAAAATTCCATCGGCAGCTGGGAGGACTTGGAAGAAGCTTTTCTCGACAACTTCCAAGGTACTTATGTCTGGCCACCAGATGCCGATGACTTAAGTCATATAGTTCAACAACCCGGAGGATCAGCCAGAAAATTCTGGACCAGGTTCCTAATAAAAAAGAACCAGATCGTTGACTGTCCGGATGCGGAAGCCCTAGCAGCCTTCAAACACAGCATCTGTGACGAATGGCTCGCCCGCCACGTCGGCCACGAAAAGCCGAAATCCATGGCATACCTCACAGCACTCATGACCCGCTTTTGCGCGGGTGAGGACAGCTGGCTGGCTCGTAGCAAAAACACAGCCAGCTAGGCAGGCCCCTCCGAGGCCAAGAACATCATCGGCAAGCTCCAGCGCAATAGACACAAACGCCGAAGCAATGGCGATAACACCGATGACACCACAATTAACGCCGGATTCAATAGCTCCAAGTACGGCTAACGGAAGAAGCCCTACAAAAGGAACAATGAGGGACCATCCAGCCTGGACCGCATACTCGATCGTCCGTGCCAGATACACGACACCCCTGACAAACAAGCCAATCATACCAACAGAGGTTGTTGGGTTTTCAAACAGGCTGGCAAGTTAAATGCCGAGAACAAAGAAAAGGGATCACAAAGTGAGGACGAGGACGAAGGGCCCGGCAGCAGAACACTGGGGGGGGGGGGGCAGAAGAAATTTCCCCCTCAAGTCAAAATGGTGAACATGATATATGCTACGCACATCCCCAAAAGGGAGCCCAAGCGCGCACTAAGGGACATCTATGCGGTAGAGCCAGTCGCCCTAAAATTCAATCCGTGGTCGTCATTCCCGATCACCTTTGATCGACGAGATCACCCAACTAGTATCCTCCATGGCGGTTTGGCCGCACTGGTCCTCGACCCAATCATTGACGGATTTCACCTAACACGAGTCCTAATGGACGGTGGTAGCAGCCTCAACCTGCTCTATCAGGATATAGTGTGGAAGATGGGCATTAATCCCTCACGAATCAAACCCACAAAGACTACCTTTAAAGGAGTCATACCAGGCGTAGAGGCCCGTTGTACGGGCTCAATCACACTGGAGGTGGTCTTTGGTTCTCCGGACAACTTCCGAAGCGAAGAGTTAATCTTCGATATCGTCCCCTTCCGCAGCGGCTACCACGCACTGCTCGAACGAACCGCGTTTGGTAGATTCAACGCAGTGCCACACTACGCGTATCTCAAGCTCAAGATGCACGGTCCACGCGGCATCATAATCAATAGAAACACCGAATGCTCTCTCCGTACAGAGGAGCACACAGCCGCCCTAGCAGTAGAGGTACAGAGCGGCCTTCTCAAGCAGAACCGTAATCCGGCCGCCGAGCCCCTGGACATGACTAAGAGAGTCCGGACCACACTACAACAGGACGGTTCAACTCATTAAGAGCTCGATTAGCAAATCGGCCTCCGTCCTAGTCACGATGAGGTAGCGGCATCCACAGCATGCATACATAATTACGCACTCAAAATCCCATGGGCATCGACGGAGGCACAACTAGCTTGTAGTTCGGCTACACCAATCCCGGACTCACTGGTATCTTTACTATTCCTTTTTTCCTTTCTTCCTTCCTTTTTCTTTCAGGCATCTTTTATATAGGCCTCCTTTGATGGCCTGATTGCCGGTCCTGTCAAAGGACAAGTACGCCAGATTGGCACAGGGCACAAGCATATAGGGGAAGCTCTAGAGGACAACCTAACGATCACTCTACCTATTTTTAATACCCGAATGCATCTCTCCTTTGGTTATGGCATGTTAAATAGCCGGTTGCTTATCGCACTATTTGTATAAATGCGCTTTGACGCATTAACCCAACTATAATGGAAACAGTTCACGGCCCAAGTCAAGGGGCCCCAGATACTACCTCTGCTCTCTTTGTGTTTTCCTTCACCATTAATTACTTATATTTTCGCACCCGTGCACTTTGGTACGTTTCATATTTGACAGGGGCTTCCCATCGCCCCATAATACGGCAACAAAGTCCGAACACTCCTTAAAGGTAAGTTCGGCACCCCAAATTTAGCATTATATGCATTGGCTCCAAATCATGTCTTTGGTCAATAGTTGGGTTGCCCGGCTCCTGTGCTTGCTACCCTACGTTCCGCTACATCGGCTAGGGTAGTAAAGGGAGAACTACTGTGATTGTGCCCTGGCCTAGACTAGATGAGCACCTCAGTAGAGAAATCCAAAAACTGACTGTCATGATGCGGCGAGAGCTAGTCAGCTGTTCGGAGGTCAAATCGTTGGAGATTTTTTTCCCGCATTCCGCGAAGGATCGATACTTCCCGATCAAACACTGACAACACTCTGGTTTGTATAACAGGGGCTGCGCCTATGTTTTATTATAAAACTCCTATTGCTAAGTGAGGGCGTTTAAGCCGCATAGTCTGATTGCCTGGTTCATTGCGCCAAACAACTCCTTCAAGGACCATATAATTGGGTCAAGATTGTTTAGAATCCATCCCGAACAACTTCGTACTACCGACGTGAGGGTAGAAGCCGACACTGGCCAACCCTCAGATTTCACACAACACGGCCACACAGGAGGAAACAATCAAAACATAACAAACATTATATTTCAAACTGAATTTGTTTTTTCATACAAGGCAAAGACAAAAAACGAATGCATTCATTTGAAAATAATGTCCTGCCCGCACTGCGCTGCTACAAGTCGAGATCCCTCCAGGACATTCGCAAAATATCGCTCGGGTGTGCGGTGCAGCTTGCCCAACGGCGGCCCATTGGCCACCTCGACGGCGTCCATCTTCGCCCACCACATCTTGCAACGAGTGATAATCCCCAAGTGAAGGGAATCATCATAGAAATTTCCAAAGGTGGAAGTGATAAGTATGGAGTGTCGAACCCACAAGGAGATAAATGTAAGATCAATATTCTCTCAAGCCCTATCTGCCACTGATACGACTCTATGTACACCGAACGTTTGCTTCCAACTAGCAACGAGAAATAAAACTATTTGTGGGTATGAAGAGGATAACTTTGTATGATATCGGAGAGCTAAAATATAAAAGTAGTTGCTGTTATCATAAAGTTAGAATATATTACTAAATATTATAAATAGCGAGTGTGGAATAATGGTGGCTCGGTGTGCGGAATTGTCCTAGGCAATTATTAACAAGACCGGTGATCACTATTGCAGTTTCATATGAGGGAGAGGCATAAGCTAACATACTTTCTCTACTTGGATCATATGCACTTATGATTGGAACTCTAGCAAGCATCCGCAACTACTAAAGATCATTAAGGTAAAACCCAACCATAGCATTAAAGCATCAAGTCCTCTTTATTCCCATACGCAACAATCCCTCTTACTCGGGTTTGTGTTTCAGTCACTCACCAACCCACTATAAGTGAATCATGAATGTATTGCAACACCCTACAACGGGAATCCCTCACGCTTGCGCGACACGGAGGGCACCATAGGACAACACCAAAGTAAAACATACAACTCATACCAATCTAGATCATCAATCAACCCAAAGACAAAAGATATCTACTCAAAACATCATAGGATGGCAACACATCATTCGATCATAATATGTGGCATAAAGCACCATGTTCAAGTAGGGATTACAGCGGGGTGCGGGAGAGTGGACCGCATAAAAGAGATGAGGATGGTGATGTTGATGAAGACGATCACCGTGGTGATGATTCCCCTCCCGATGGCACTCCGGCGCCACCGGAAGAGAGGAGGAGAGGTTCTCCCCCTTGTGCTTCCTCCTCCATGGCCTCCACCCTCTGGTCCTTGGCCTTCATGGTGATGATGCCCCCCCGATATACTCCTCCATGGCCACCGGCGATGATGGCCCCCTCCGGTAGGGTGCCGGAGAGGGCCTAGATTGACTTCTGTGGCTACAGAGGCTTGCGGCGGCGGAACTTCCGATCTAGGTTTCTTTCTGGAAGTTTGGGTATATATAGAAGAGTTTTGCGTTGATTTCACGTCAGGGGGGTCTCCGGGCTGTCCGCGAGGCAGGGGGCGCGCCCTCCACCCTCGTGGGCAGCCCGAGACTCTTCTGGCCTACTTCTGGTACTCTGTGGGCTTCTTCTGGTCCAAAAATGATCTCCGTCAAGTGGCACATCAATTGGACTCCATTTAGTTTTCCTTTTCTGTGATACTCTAAAACAAGGAGAAAACAGGAACTGGCACTGGGCCCTAGGTTAATAGGTTAGTCCCATAAATCATATAAAATATCATATAAATGCATATAAAACATCCTAGAAGGATAGTATAATAGCATGAATACTGTCGGATTCACGGGGTTCCAGCAGACCCTTAAGGTTCGAACTCTGGGGTGCGCGCGGAGATCGTGCCCTCTACCTCTCCGTCTCGTAGGATCTAACTACTGCAAGAACAACACAAGAGACACAAGGTTTATACTAGTTCGGGCCACCATTGTGGTGTAATACCCTACTCTAGTTTGTGGTGGGTGGATTGCCTCTTGGGCTGATGAGGAAGAACAGTACAAGGAAGAACGACCTCGCGAGGGTCAGTTCTTGGCTAGGGGATGAACTGCTAGGGGGAGTTCGATCGCCCTTCTCTCTCTCTAGATACTGGATTCGATCTCATTCTCCCTCTACCCCGGGGGTGGCTAGTCCTATTTATAAGCAAAGGCCCTGGGCCTCTTCCCAAATATTGAGCGGGAAGGGTGCCAACAATTGGCCAATTTGAAGGGGAACATCTGGTACACTTATCCTGACTAAAGTTGGTCTTCGCCTGCCAAAGGCCCTGTGGTGACACCGTCCTGGGCTCCACGGTGACCTCCTTCCCACCGTTGGACTGGTCTTGGTCTCGTTGCACCGAAATGGGTGCCTTTGCTTGATCCCCTCGCCTGCGCTTGCCCCCTTTGCACCAGAGAGGAAAGGAGGGACGCCGCGTGGGTTGGCGCCCGCCTGGCACCCTTGGTCGTCATGGCTTGCGTCATGGGCACCTCGTGAGGTACCCCGCCTTGATCTCTCCGCCTCCTCGCGAGCCATCCTAAGGAGGCCGTGCTTGAGGAAGCGCCATGTCGTCCGCCTCGCGAGGCTTGGCCCCTCGCGAGGGTCTTGAACCTTGTGCTGATGAAGATGGGCTACGATGGGCCCCCATTTGAGCCATGCCGCGGGCCGCAGGTAGGCAAGTCTGGGGACCCCCGTTCCCAGAATGCCGACAGTAGCCCCCGGGCCCAAGGCGCGCACGGACTTGGCCGTGCCGAGAGGCGAAAGGGCAAGGGCGAAGCGCCACGGGCCCTAACAGCCTGCGGCCTTGGGCGCCGCGTGGCGGTTTGACAGGACGTGGGCGTCTCCACTTCCCACGTCGCCTTGGCAACTGTGTGACTTGACTAGTCCTTGCATGCATAGATACGGGTCATTATTACCTGCGATCGTGGTGCTTGACGGTTGGCCTCTTCTGGCTATAAGTGCGAGGCCGCACAAGCTCCGCCAGTCCATCCCTTCCCGCTTCTCTTCTTCTTCATCTCCTTCACCGCTGCCGCTCGCATGGCTCCGAAGAGGTTCTCAGCTGCGGAGAAGGGGAAGGCTAGTCGGGCGGGGCCCGACTCCCCTCCGGCCAAGCGCAGCCGGGGTCGTCCCCGCAAGCATCCCGCGGTCCCCGCGGTGGCTCCCCGTGGGCACAGGGGTGATTCTCCGCGTGGTGGTGAGCGCTCGGCTGCCATGGGGAGGCAGGCTGCGGTTGCGCGGCCTCCCAGGCCGCGCTTTTGCTCGGCCTCCCAGGCCGCGCTTTTGCTCGATGGAGGTGCTGCCGGAGTTCCTCGTGTGGTCGGCGGACCCGACCAGCACCTGGCTCCAGCTCCCTCGCTTCTTCATCAGCGAGCTATCGACCGGCGCCCGGTGCGGCTTCTGGCTCCAGGCTGACGGCTGCTGCAGCAGGGCCTCCTGGGTCTCGCTCGAGGTCTCCCCTTCTGGGAACGGGGCCCTGACCCGCGGCTGGCAAACGTTTGCCCGCGCGCGCGGCCTGGGCCAGCGGTGTACCCTGCACTTCAAGTTCGACGGCGACAGCACCCTCTACGTGAGGGTGTTTGGGGAAGATGGTCGCCACGCAGGATGCTGCCCTGAGGACGACGATGGAGGGGACAGCGCCCACTCTGCGGGCGGCATCCGGGGCACCTCTAGCTTCGCCAACTCTTCTCCAGGCGGCTCCTCCAGTGGTGGCCGCAGCCAGCCCCCTCGCCGCCGCGCTTGCTTGGGGGGTGGCTGTTCATCCGCCCGTCACCGCGCCCCGGTGAAGCGCGAGGGGGAGTCCGCCTGAGCTCCGGAGGCATCCGGTGTCGCCTCTGCAGGCCGATGCGAGGCGGGCCGTGCCGGGCTCGCCCTTTCCTTTTCCTTTTGTTCCCTGTGTAAGACAAGACAGCTGCATGGAGCCCCGTGGGGGCGTGTTGAGAATCATTACCGTTGTAGCCATTACCTTGATTTTGCTGTTGCGCTTTTCCACTATTTGCCCTCGCGTAGGTAGTTTACGGCCCCAGCCGGGGGGCGACCGACCCAGGCCCTGTGCGCATGTCGCGGTGCCCGAGGGGCATGGACCAGAGGGGTGCTCCTGTAGAGAGCCCGGGCCGTGAAACCTTTAAACGGCTAGAGCAGAAACGCTCGCGAGGGCGTTCGAGCCCCATCCCTCGCGAGGCCTTCATGAGAGAAAATCAAAACGAGGAGCGAAAATCAACAAACCACAAATCAACAACGGCGATAGCTTCGATAAGACTTCAAATGCAAGTAAAACACGCCAAATGCGGAAAGCAAATGAAAAAGCCGCGTCCGGCACCTAGTCTAGTCTTCGACGTCTTCTCACCAGCGCAGAGCTAAGTGCTGCCACTGGGCGTGGGAGGGAGCCCCAGGGCCTGAGGCCGGTGCTCCTGAGACTCCGGGGCGTGTACAGCCCCACTCATTATTACGTGAGAGTGTCACGGGGCAGCGAGCTTCACAGGCATTGGCCTTCTTCACAGGCTCTGGGCCTTTTCCCTTAGAGGTAATGAGCTTCATAGGCATGCGCCTTCTTCACAGGCTCTGGGCCTTTTCCCTTAGAGGTAATGAGCTTCACAGGCATTTGCCTTCTTCACAGGCTCTGGGCCTTTTCCCTTAGAGGTAATGAGCTTCACAGGCATTTGCCTTCTTCACAGGCTCTGGGCCTTTCCCAAAAGGAGACGATCTTCACAGGCGTTCGCCTTCTTCACAGGCTTAGGGCCTTTTCCAAAAAGAGGCGGTCTTCACAGGCGTTCGCCTTCTTCACAGGCTCAGGGCCTTTTACAAAAAGAGGCGGTCTTCACAGGCGTTCGCCTTCTTCACAGGCTCAGGGCCTTTTAGGGGTAAAACCTCCGGAGGTGCTGGATGTTCCACGTGTTCTGGATCGGCTCCCCCTCCTGAGTCTCCAAGCGCACAGAGCGAGGCCTGGAAACATGAACAACCTTGAACGGGCCCTCCCACATGGGAGAGAGCCTGTGCAGCCCTTCCCTTGAGAGGACCCGCCTGAGTACGAGGTCTCCTACCTCGAGGGTCCTGGGGCGGATGTTGCGGCAGTGATATTGTCGTAGCGCCTGCTGGTACCTTGCCGCTTGCAGCGCAGCCTCCCGGCGGCGTTCCTCCCCCAGCACGAGGTCCATCCCCCACATGGCGTACTGCTGCACCTCGTCGAACGCTAGGACCCGCGCGGAGCGATGCCTGACCTCGTGAGGAAGGACTGCTTCAGCTCCATAGACCAGGAAGAACGGGGTTTCCCCAGTTGGTTTGGTCGCGGTTGTGCGGATGGACCACAACACGGATTGGAGCTCGTCGTACCAACCCCTGCCGCAGGCCTCCAGCTTCTTCTTGAACGTCCTGGTCTTGAGGCCTCTCAGGACCTCTGCGTTGGCTCGTTCGGCTTGCCCATTGCTTCGCGGGTGTGCCACCGAAGCGTAGCATATCTGCGTTCCAAGGTTAGCACAGTATGTTTTGAAGAGATTACTGGTGAACTGCGAACCGTTGTCTGTGATGATGCGGTTCGGCACCCCGAACCGGCTCATGATACCCCTGATGAACTTGACCGCGGAGCCTGCCGGGATGGTACGGACAGCCTCCACCTCCGCCCACTTGGTGAACTTGTCCATGGCGACGTAGAGGTAACGGTAGCCCCCTGGCGCCCGAGGGAACGGGCCCAGAATATCCAACCCCCAAACTGCGAATGGCCATGAGAGGGGTATAGTCTGCAGGCTCCCCGCTGGTTGATGGATCTGCTTGGAATGGAACTGGCAGGCCTCGCAAGCCTTTACTAACTCGATTGCGTCGTTGAGCGCGGTGGGCCAATAGAACCCACTACGGAATGCTTTGCCGACAAGGATTCGTGATGATGAGTGGTGTCCGCAGTCTCCGCCATGTATGTCCCCCAGTAGTTCCCTTCCTTGCTCCCTGGAGATGCAGCGCAGAGATACGTCGTTGGGTCGCTTTCGGTAGAGTTCTCTGTCTCTGATGCAGTACGCTGTGGCCTGCCGCGCCACACGTTCCGCTTCCTCCTCCTTCTCTGGCAGGGCCCCACGTGTTAGGTAATCCCGGAGCTCGCTGATCCAGCGTTCCTCCTGAGGTTCCATCGTCAGGAGCAAACGTGCTCCTAAGGGCGGTCCGCAGGCCGGGGCTCCCGAGGCTGGCGGCTGAGGGAGCTCCTCCCGGGGCTGAGCCGTGCTTGATAGCGTTGGCTGCGCTGAAGGTTTGAAGAGCCGCTCTTCAAAGACGCCGGGCTTCTGCGGCAGCTGCCTGGACGCCTGTCCGGCTATGTCGTCGGCTTCCTGGTTGGTGCCACGGGGCACATGCTTCAGCTCCAGCCCCCAGAACTGCTTTTCCATCCCGCGGACCTCTGCTAGGTAGGCCTCCATATGCTCGTCCTTCGGCTCGTACACCTTATTGGAGAAGTTGACTAGGAGCTGCGAGTCGCCTTTGACGGTGAGGCGCTTCACTCCCAGGGCCGCTGCGGCCTTCAACCCGGCTATCAGTCCCTCATATTCTGCTATGTTGTTGGAGACCTTTTCTCCTCGCTGGAAACAGAGTTGTACTGCATAGCAAAGCTTATCTTGAGTGGGTGATATCAGCACCGCACCAGCCCCCGCGCCGTGCCTGGAGAATGCCCCGTCAAAGTACATGACCCATCCTTCTGGCGCCTCGCTCCCTGGGGAGAGGGAACGATCCTCATCGTCCTTGAGGCCTGGCGCCTCTGTCCATTCCACCATGAAATCCGCCAATGCTGCTCCTTTGATGACCCTAGTGGTGCTGAACTCAAGCTGAAACGCTTGCAACTCTATGTTCCACTCAGCGACCCTTCCGGCTGAGTTAGGGCTCCGGAGCACCCTCTCCAGGGGGTACGGTGAGACGACCTTGATCGGGTGAGCTTGGAAGTAGTGACGCAGCTTGCGCGAGGCCACCAGCAGCGCGAGGAGGAGCTTCTCAGGCATCGGGTATCGCGCCCTCGCGTCCCGTAGCACCGTGCTAACGACGTAGACCGGGTGTTCAACGAGGCTGAGAGCATCTCGGGTCGCGACGCCCTCGGGAGGTGAAGGCACCTCACGATATGCCGTGGCCTCGGGAGGCGAACCATCTGGATATGCCGCCTCTCCTGTCTCTGGTGCGTCCCTCGGTAGCTAACTCTCTCCATCTGTAGTTTCAGCCTCCTCGAGCTTTCCTTGTTTCCGTCTCGTCTGGCCTCGGGCTGCCGCCATGGTCTTGGCCTGGCGCTCCTCCCTAACCGCCACCAGTGCTGCGCTGGCAGAGTAGGGAGTGGCGGCCAGGTAAAGCAGCAGAGGCTCCTGAGGGAGCGGAGCCACCATGACTGGGGGACTGGTTAGGTACCTCTTGAGATCTTGAAACGCCTTATCTGCCTCTTGAGTCCATTCAAAGGGCCCCCTTTTCTTCATCAGCTGAAAGAAAGGCAGCGCTCGTTCCCCCAACTTGGAGATGAAGCGTCCTAGTGCGTTCACGCACCTAGTGAGTTTCTGCATTTCCCTGAGGGTCTTTGGCGGACTCATGTCCTCGACCGCCTTGACTTTCTTGGGGTTGGCCTCAATGCCGCGATGAGATACGAGGAATCCCAAGAGCTTGCCCGAGGGGACACCAAACACACATTTCTCCGGGTTGAGCCGTAGGTTCACTACGTCGAGGCTCGCGAAGGTCTCCTCCAGGTCTTGTATCAGGGTCCTGGCCTCTCGAGATTTCAACACGATGTCATCGACGTATGCTTCAACATTCTTCCCGAGCTGCGGGCCCAAGGTGATGTGCATCAGCCGCTGAAAGGTTGCCCCTGCGTTGCGTAGTCCAAATGGCATGCACGTATAGCAGTATACCCCGCATGGGGTCAAGAAGGCGGTATTCTCGACGTCTTCTATCACCATCTTGATCTGGTGATATCCGGAGAAGGCATCCAAAAAGCACAACAGGTCGCACTCGGCGATGGAATCGACGATCTGGTCGATGCGAGGGAGCGCGAACGGATCTTGCGGGCATGCCTTGTTGAGGTTGGTGAAGTCGACACACATGCGTTCCTTCCCCCCTTTCTTGGGCACAACGACAGGGTTGGCCAACCAATCTGGGTACCGGACCTCGTGAATGACTCCAGCGGCTTCTAACTTGCGGGTCTCTTGGACGATGAAGGCCTGCTTCTCTGCGGACTGCCGCCTGGCCTTCTGCTTCACGGGGCGCACATTCGGGCAGTTGAGGTGGTGCTCGATGACGTCCCTGGGGATCCCTGCCAACTGATCGGGCTCCCAAGCAAACACTTTCTTGTTTGCACGCAGGAACTTGACCAGGGCCTCCTCCCGCTCAGGCCCTAGGTTGGCGCCAATGGTGAAAGTGGCGCTGGAGGACCTGTCCTCGTCGATGGGTATCTGCTTGGTTTCTGTCTTGTCCTGAGTGAACAACTGCTTCTTCTTGGTAGGCGCAGCCCCCTTGGGTTCAGGGGTCCCCGCGTCGGCGGGCTGTGCCGATGCCGCCGTCTTGAAGGCGAGTTTGAGTACTCGCATGGCGTCCCCGGTGTCTCCGTGCACGGTGAGGGTACCGTTGCTCCCGGGCATCTTCATGAGGTTGTACGCCGGGTGCGTGGCGGCCATGAACTGAGCTAGTGCCGGGTAGCCGAGGATGGCGTTGTAAGGGAGGCTGATGGGGGCGATGTCGAAGTCGACCATCTCCGTGCGGAAGTTGTCGTAGGTGCCGAAGGTTACCGGGAGCCGGATTTGTCCCAGGGAGTTGGACGACCCGCCCTGGTGCCTGAGAAGGATCGACTGGGTTGCAGCCGCTCCCGGGGTATGCGGAGGAGGTCGAAGGTCTCGACCAAAAGCACGCTGAGGCCCGCGCCGCCATCGACGAGGGTTCTGGTGACGGCCGCCTGGCAGATGGTGGGGGTGCACAACAGGGGAGCGCGCCCGAGCCGGCCAAGTTAGCGGGATGGTCCTCCGAGCTGAAGGTCAGGCCAACCTCGCGCGCCGGCCGGTCCGTGGGAGCCCCCTGCCGTGCGGAAACGACGCCGATCTGGCGGGCAAACGGCTTGACGTGGTGGCTCGTTGGTGGCGCCTACGAGCCGCCCAGGAGGGCCGCGACGACCGGGAGCGTCGACGTTGTGGTGCGGCAGCCCGGTCGCATAGACAGGCGCCGGGGTGGTGCTTGCTGCTCGCCTCCCGCTGGGCCGGTGGTGGTGTTGACGGCGTGCGACGGGGTCGACGAGGACGTCCACCAGCGAGGGCCGCTGGCGTGACACGAGCTCGACGTGCGCCGTAAATGGATGCGGCGGTCGGAGGAGAGCGGAGCGGTGGAAGGCAGATTCCGGCGCACCCCTACCTGGCGCGCCAAATGTCGGATTCACGGGGTTCCGGCAGACCCTTAAGGTTCGAACTCTGGGGTGCGCGCGGAGATCGTGCCCTCTACCTCTCCGTCTCGTAGGATCTAACTACTGCAAGAACAACACAAGAGACACAAGGTTTATACTAGTTCGGGCCACCATTGTGGTGTAATACCCTACTCTAGTTTGTGGTGGGTGGATTGCCTCTTGGGCTGATGAGGAAGAACAGTATAAGGAAGAACGACCTCGCGAGGGTCGGTTGTTGGCTAGGGGATGAACTGCTAGGGGGAGTTCGATCGCCCTTCTCTCTCTCTCTAGATGCTGGATTCGATCTCATTCTCCCTCTACCTCGGGGGTGGCTAGTCCTATTTATAAGCAAAGGCCCTGGGCCTCTTCCCAAATATTGAGCGGGAAGGGGGCCAACAATTGGCCAATTTGAAGGGGAACATCTGGTGCACTTATCCTGACTAAAGTTGGTCTTCGCCTGCCAAAGGCCCTGTGGTGACGCCGTCCTGGGATTCTTGGTGACCTCCTTCCCACCGTTGGATTGGTCTTGGTCTCGTTGCACCAAAATGGGTGCCTTTGCTTGATCCCCTCGCCTGCGCTTGCCCCCTTTGCACCAAAGAGGAAAGGAGGGACGCCGCGCGGGCTGGCGCCCGCCTGGCACCCTTGGTCGTCATGGCTTGCGTCATGGGCACCTCGTGAGGTACCCCGCCTTTATCTCTCCGCCTCCTCGCGAGCCAGCCTAAGGAGGCCGTGCTTGAGGAAGCGCCATGTCATCCGCCTCGCGAGGCTTGGCCCCTCGCGAGGGTCTTGAACCTTGTGCTGATGAAGATGGGCTACGATGGGACCCCATTTGAGCCATGCCATAGGCCGCAGGCAGGCAAGTCTGGGGACCCCCGTTCCCAGAACGCCGACAAATACTTCATAAATTATAGATACGTTGGAGACGTATCAGCATCCCCAAGCTTAATTCCTGCTCGTCCTCGAGTAGGAATGATAAAAATAATAATTTATGAGGTGTGAATGCTAGCAAGTGCATAAGTTTGATCAATGATAATTCCAATCACTTTTTCTAGCATCATTACATGTCATAACAGTAGCTCATCTCATAAAACTTCTCATGATAATGTAACAAGCTAATCACATGTTAAAGTATAGATCATAAACTTTCTTGAAAACTAACAAACAATATTCTCAGTCATCAAACAATTGCAATTCATCTTATTTACAGGAAGAGTCTACGTCAGAGCTTTGATTTAGCAAACTCCACATACTCAACTATCATTTAGTCTTTCACAATTGCTAACACTCACGCAATACTTGTGGTTATGGAGTTTTAATTGGAACAGAGAAAGATAGGGGCTTATAGTTTCGCCTCCCAACCTTTTACCTCAAGGGTAATGTCAACAATAATAGTTCATGATGCCTTACATCCAATTGGATATATATATATATATATATATATATATATATATATATATATATATATATATATATATATATATATATATATATATATATATATATATATATATATCAGAATCTTTCCAACACAAGGTGCTTGCCAAAGGATAAAATGTAAAAAGAAAAGGTGAAAATCACCATGACTCTTGCATAAGGGTAGGAGATAAAAGTAAAAGATAGGCCCTTCGCAGAGGGAAGCAGAGATTGCCATGCACTTTCAGGGTTGGATGCACAAAATCTTAATGCGAAAGAACGTCACTTTATATTGCCACTTGTCATATGGACCTTTATTATGCAGTCTGTCGATTTTATTTCTTCCACATCACAAGATCGTATAAAGCTTATTTCCTCCACACCAATCAATCATACATAATTAGAGGGAAATTTTTATTGCTTGCACCGATGACAACTTACTTGAAGGATCTTACTCAATCCATAGGTAGGTATGGTGGACTCTCATGGCAAAACTTGGTTTAAGGATATTTGGAAGCACAAGTAGTATCTCTACTTAGTGCAAAGAATTTGGCTAGCATGAGGGGGAAAGGCAAGTTCAATGTGTTGGGCGATCCATGACAATATACTTTATTTCAAATATAAGAAAACATAACCCATTACATTGTCTTCCTTGTCCAACATCAACCTTTTAGCATGTCATATTTTAATGAGTGCTCACAACTACAAAAGATGTTCAAGATAGTATATTTATATGTGAAATCCCTCTCCCTTCAATATTCTTTCATGAATTGTTCAAGTGACCAATTCTACGTTGCTAACTTTCAATAAGTTTACCACCTATACTTATTATGTGTGAAGTCATTACTCCCCATGTTATAGGCATATGGAACATATATAAATTCAGATTTATGACATTCAATTTATTCAACCATTTACTCATAGGATATACGTGAAGCACATAAGTAAATGACAAACTACTCCAAAAGATATGAGTGAAGAACACTGAGTAGTCAAATAATTAACTATCCATGGGAGGATTCTTTTTCATTCAATATTTTAGATCCAATGATTTTATCCAAACAACAAGTAAAATCGAAAACACGCTCCAAGCAAAACACATATCATGTGACGAATAAAAATATAGCTCCGAGTAAGGTATACCGATAGTTTTGAAGACGAAAGAGGGGATGCCTTCCGGGGCATCCCCAAGCTTAGGCGCTTGAGTCTTCCTTGAAGATTACCTTGGGGTGCCTTGGGCATCCCCAATCTTAGGGTCTTTCCACTCCTTATTCTCCTTATATCGATATCTCACCCAAAACTTGAAAACTTCAATCACACAAAACTTAACCAAACTTCGTGAGATAGGTTAGTATGATAAAGGGCAAACCATTCACTTTAGTACTGTCAAAGACAAGATTCATAATTGTTCTAACACAATGCCTACTGTACCATATCATTTCTACAATTTATATTGAGGAATATAAGCCATAGAAACTAGAAAACTAGCAAACTATGCAATGAAAACAGAATCTGTCAGAAACAGAACAGTCTGTAATGATCTGAACAATAAACATACTTTTGCTACTCCAAAAATTATGAAATAAATTGGTGGACGTGATGAATTTGTCTATTAATCTTCTGAAAAAATAATCAACTCAAAAGCACTCTTCTGTAAAAAATGACATCTATTCTCGTGAGCGCAAAGTTTCTGTTTTTTACAGCAAGATCACATTAACTTTCACACAAGTCTTCCCAAAGGTCTTACTTGGCACTTTATTGAAACAAAAGCTATAAAACATGATTAATACAGTAAATTAATCATGTAAACACACAAAAACAGTAAGGGTAAATTTTGGGTTGTCTCCCAACAAGCGCTTTTCTTTAATGCCTTTTAGCTAGGCATGATGATTTCGATGATGCTCACATAAATGATAGGAATTGGAGCACAAAGAGAACATCTTGAAGAATATGACTAGCACACTTAAATATAACCTACTTCCTATGCCTAGGAATTTTCTGAGCACACAATTTATAAGAACAACAATCAACTAGCATAGGAAGGCAAAGCAAGTATAACTTCAAAATTTTAAGCACATAGAGAGGAAACTTGATATTATTGCACTCCTATAAGCATGTATTCCTCCCTCATAATAATTTTCAGTAGCATCATGGATAGCAAATTTGTTCTCATACTCAATTGGAACCTCTTCCTAAATAGTGGAATCATTACTAGCTAAAGTTGACACTCTTCCAAATCCACTTTCATAAATATCACACTAAAATTCAACACCCTCCAAGATAGTGGGATCACTAATTCCTAAAGTTGACACTCTTCCAAACCCATTTTAAATGATAGTATTATTCATACTCCAAAGGATATAAGTGAAGTTCATGGGGCATTCTACAATTAATATAGACTAACCAAGCTCAAAATGTATAAGTGAAGCGCACGAAGCATTCTATAAAACCATACTCAAAAGATTTAAGTGAAGCACGAAGAGCAATTCTATAAAATCATACTTAAAAGATGTAAGTGAAGCTCACGGAGTATTATATAAATAAATGAAGGGCTATCTCATGCTAGCATGGTTCTTGAAGAAAAAGAAAAACACAAAAGACACAAATCATGTGAACAAAACAAAAACCGAGGTATACCGATAATTGTTGAAGAAGAAAGATGGGATGCCAACCGGGGCATCCCCAAGCTTAAGTATACTTTCAAATATTTACTTGGGGTGCCTTGGGCATCACCAATCTTGAACTCTTGCCTATCTTTATTCTTCTCATATTGATAGCTCCTCGACCTTCGGACACTTCATCCACACAAAACTTTAACAAAAACTTGTGAGATCCGTTAGTGTAATAAAGCAAACCACTACCTTTAGGTACTGTAATGAACTCATTCTTTATTTATATTGGTGTTAAAACTACTGTATTCCAACTTCTCTATGCTTCATACCCCCCGATACTAGCCATAGATTCATCGAAATAAGCAAACAACACATGCAAAACAGAATCTGTTAAAAACAGAATAGTCTGTAGTAATCTGGAAGTTTGGTAAACTTCTGTAACTCATAAAATTATGAAATAAATTTGAAAATTTGAAAAATTTGTACAGAATTAATCTGCAAAAAGTTTCAGACCCATTTGACTTTCCAGTAAAGAAATGTAAATTCACGCACTACAGCCAAAGTTTCTGTTTTTGTTCTGCACATAGTAAACAAGCAATCTAATCATCTTAAAACCAAAGCTTGGCACATTATTTTTATAATACAATGGATATGTACAAGGGGATAATTATTTACAGAGAAACTTCCATGAAAAATTCTACATTGTTTTCGTGAGCATGAACACAAGTGCTCAAGGTCGACCCTCACTTCTTCAATGCATAACTTTCCAATCACTTCTCTTTTTGAAAAACTTTTTAGGCATGAGAGGCAAGTAATAATTTTTTTGTATTTTCATTCTTTTAAATTTTTTTTGTATGTTTCACCCACAACTAAACAGAAACAAAAAGTAAAAACAAAATCTACTCAGTGAAGAAAGCAAACAAGCACACACGAGAATATCAACCTCACGCTATTGCTCCCCAGCAACGGCGCCAGAAAAGAGCTTGATAATCCCCAAGTGTAGGGAATCATCGTAGCAATTTCCAAAGGTGGAAGTGATAAGTATGGAGTGTCGAACCCACAAGGAGCTAAAGGTAAGATCAATATTCTCTCAAGCCCTATATTCCACTGATACGACTCTACGTACACCGAACGTTTGCTTCCAACTAGCAACGAGAAATAAAACTATGTTGTGGGTATGAAGAGGATAACTTTGTATGATATCGGAGAGCTCAAATATAAAAGTAGTTGTTGTTATCATAAAGTTAGAATATATTACTAAATATTATAAATAGCGAGTGTGGAATAATGGTGGATCGGTGTGCGGAATTGCCCTAGGCAATTATTAACAAGACCGGTGATCACTATTGCAGTTTCATATGAGGGAGAGGCATAAGCTAACATACTTTCTATACTTGGATCATATGCACTTATGATTGTAACTCTAGCAAGCATCCACAACTACTAAAGATCATTAAGGTAAAACCCAACCATAGCATTAAAGCATCAAGTCCTCTTTATTCCCATACGCAACAATCCCTCTTACTCGGGTTTGTGTTTCAGTCAATCACCAACCCACTATAAGCGAATCATGAACATATTGCAACACCCTACAACAGGAATCCCTCACGCTTGCGCGACACGGAGGGCACCATAGGACAGCACCAAAGTAAAACATACAACTCATACCAATCTAGATCATCAATCAACCCAAAGACAAAAGATATCTACTCAAAACATCATAGGATGGCAACACATCATTGGATCATAATATGTGGCATAAAGCACCATGTTCAAGTAGGGATTACAGTGGGGTGCGGGAGAGTGGACCGCGTAAAATAGATGAGGATGGTGATGATGATGGTGATGTTGATGAAGACGATCACCGTGGCGATGATTCCCCTCCCGATGGCACTCCGGCGCCACCGGAAGAGAGGAGGAGAGGTTTTCCCCCTTGTGCTTCGTCCTCCATGGCCTCCACCCTCTGGTCTTTGGCCTTCACGGTGATGATGGCCCCTCCGAGATACTCCTCCATGACCACCGGTGATGATGGCCCCCTCCGGGAGGGTGCCGGAGAGGGCCTAGATTGACTTCTCATGGCTACAGAGGCTTGCGGCGGCGGAACTTCTGATCTAGGTTTCTTTCTGGAAGTTTGGATATATATAGAAGAGTTTTGCATTGATTTCACGTCAAGGGGGTCTCTGGGCTGTCCACGAGGCAGGGGGGCGCGCCCTAGGGTGGTGGGTACGCCCCCACCCTCGTGGGCAGCCCGGGACTCTTCTGGCCTGCTTCTGGTACTCTGTGGGCTTCTTCTGGTCCAAAAATTATCTCCGTCAAGTGGCACGTCAATTGGACTCCGTTTAGTTTTCCTTTTCGGCGATAGCCTAAACAAGGAGAAAACATGAACTGGCACTGGGCCCTAGGTTAATAGGTTAGTCCCAAAAATCATATAAAATATCATATAAATGCATATAAAATATCCTAGAAGGATAGTATAATAGCATGAATATTTCATAAATTATAGATACATTGGAGACGTATCAACGAGCAAAGGCCATACGGGCACCTTCGATACAAACTGATCGCTTGACGACATCTAGACGCGAACAAGCCTCCATCACCCGCTTCATGAGGCCACAATAACTGCTAGGTATAGCTTCGGCTGGCCACAACCGGATTATTAAATCCTTCATGGCCAGTTCGGCCACCTTGTGCAGCTCGACCAACTGTTTCAGTTGATCGGCAAAGGGCACCGGATGTTCTGGCAATGCATACTGCGCCCAGAACAGCTTCTCCGTGGAATTCCCTTCTCTAGCTCGAAAGAACTCTGCAGAATCGGACAAGCTGCATGGCAGATCCGCAAAAGCCCCTGGGCAACTCTGAATCCGGTTAGTAAAAGGTACTTCCTATTCGCATACTTGCTTTGTATGTTAAAATCCTTACCCGTTGCAATCTTCTTGGCCTCCTGGATCTCCTGGAGAGCACCCCGGGCCTCATTCTATGCGGCCTCCGCGCTCTGGTGAGCCTTGGTAAGTTCGGTCTCTCGAACCGACGCTTCGCGCTCCAAGGCCTCACACTTCTTCACCGCTTCCTAGAGCTCCTGCTGGATCTCGCCGACCCGGGCCTTGAGCTTCTTACGGGCGGCTTGCTGCTGGACAGCCTTCCACTCGGCTTCAGTCAGGGAATTTTTCAGGGCCTCGACCTCAGTCGCCGTCCCTACTGAGGGAGTCCTGGATTAGGGGGTGTCCGGATAGCCGGACTATAACCTTTGGTCGGACTCTTGGACTATGAAGATACAGGATTGAAGACTTCATCCCGTGTCCGGATGGGACTTTCCTTGGCGTGGAGGGCAAGCTTGGCGATATGGATATGAAGATCTCCTTCCGTTGTAACCGACTCTGTGTAACCCTGGCCCTCTCCGGTGTCTATATAAACCGGAGAGTTTTAGTCCATAGGACAGAACAACAATCATATCATAGGCTAGCTTCTAGGGTTTATCCTCTCTGATCTCGTGGTAGATCTACTCTTGTACTACCCATATCATCAATATTAATCAAGCAGGAGTAGGGTTTTACCTTCATCGAGAGGGCCCGAACCTGGGTAAAAACATCATGTCCCTTGTCTCCTGTTACCATCCGCCTAGACGCACAGTTCGGGACCCCCTACCCGAGATCCGCCGGTTTTGACACCGACATTGGTGCTTTCATTGAGAGTTCCTCTGTGTCGTCACTATTAGTCCCGATGGCTCCTCCGATCATCAACAGCGATGCGGTCCAGGGTGGGACTTTCCTCCCTAGACAGATCTTCGTATTCGGCGGCTTCGCACTGCGGGCTAACTCGCTTGGCCATCTGGAGCAGATCGAAAGCTACGCCCCTGGCCATCAGGTTAGATTTGGAAGTTTGAACTACACGGCTGATATCCGCGGGGACTTGATCTTCGACGGATTCGAGCCACAGCCGAGCGCGCCGCACTGTCACGATGGGCATGATCTAGCTCTGTCGCCGAAAAGTGCGCCCAAAATATGGCCTTAGGTAGCGTGATCAAATGTTAGAATGGTGATTCAGTGATCAATAGTCTAAGAACGAACGTTCGACCATTAACTTCAAAGCAATAGGGTTGCTAGAAGGGTAGAATCCAAACATCACCGTTCAACTATTGGTATCCCAGTTAGAACCAACACGGGGACCAAGAAAGAATGGTGATGGTGAGAAGTACTATCGTATCAAGAATTGTTATGAGGTGGAGCAAGTCTCACAACATCCTTGACATAAAAGATAGTAATACTTCAAGGTAGAATATAATGCAAGCTGGATAGTAGGTTGCATCAATAACAGAACGAGTTTGTGATGAAAGAATGGTAAGGGTGTTGTTGATGGTAACACAAATCATCGAGGGGTAAGGATGTTATTTCTCATCATGGATTCAATTGATATCCTGGAAGAGCTCAGAATGCTGATGATGATCACGACACATTTATCGAGAGATCTCATGAAGATGTAATCGATCGGCGATGACATCAAGTTGAAGGGATGATGAAGCGGAATGATATTGGAAACATGGGTACGACACAAACTCGAAATCAAGTTTGTTGTTCAAGGAGAAATGATATGACGAGGAAGATCGACGTAAGATTAGCTCACCGTCGAAATTTTTGCTCCGGGAAAAAGGACCAGGTAGCACAGTCAAAATCGGCACGACAAGGATATAGCCAAGCAGGCTAGGAATGACGTGATCGAGCTCAAACTCGTAAGTAATGAAGGTTACCAAGAGTTGTTTAACCGCGGTGCGGACTCGAGTCAGTTATCGGTGTCTTTGAGTGTTTAATAACTCAGAGCCCGTGAAAAATTGGAATCAGTGAGAATGTAGCACTTGATGAAGAACTCATAAGAAGTTATGCAGTTCCATGATAATCTCGAGATACCAGGGGGTAATACTCGACGACAGATCAAAGTAGAGATTGGACCAGGGTATTGCTCTGCAGAAGACAAATGCTTAAACTTGCACGAGAAATGTTATTTAAAGGAGAACATGGTCGGAACCACGATTGCATAAGGCCAGATCCCATAGATAAGATGAACTTATACCAAGGGAATAATTAATTTAAGAAAAGCTTTAATGATAAGATCTACATCGTTTCCATGGGCATGAACACAAAGTTCAAGGTCGACTCCCACTTCTCCAATGCATAACCTTTCATTAACTTCTCGTTTCTTTTCGAAATGGCATTAGTTGTTGAAAGTTTTACCTGGTGCAATACCAGATAAGTAGGACCTGTGAAATCTTTCGAGTTTGCACAGATTAGGGAAGGTATTGGTTCAACCCATCGGGGCTTCTTAGGAACATATACCACAAGCTTCAAGAGTAAATATCACCAGCTCAAAAGCAGAGCATGGTTGGAAAAAGGAGATGATACAATTTACAAAGGCATTATGTATCGGAGAAAGAACTCACAAGGTGATTAATTATGGACAATGTCGGATAATAATCCAACAGTGGATATGGCGATCCACAATGGAGCTGATGTGAGTATCGATACCCAATCAGAGGAAGAAAGACTGCAAATGCATCGATTTATACAACATCTGAATAATTCAACATCTAAATAGCAATGGAATTATGATTTTCAAATCAAGGGATCGGGAGCAAATGCTCTGATCCAGGATGGATAAGTCGACTAGACTTAGGAGTAAGATCGATGGCAATCTGATTGGCCGAGAACTAGCTCATGTTTGAAAGACGTCTGAGCCGGAAGATAATTCATAAGGATCAACTGATGATTGCGTGCATTCGCACACATATAGAATCAACGGACTTAAAATGATAGTGACAAAGGATGCCAATAGGATTACTAGACTTATTGGATTAACCAAAATGTAAGCAAGCAAGAATTTCAAGAGCAATAGGCTCCTGAGGATTTTTGGAAGATCGAAAGGTATTTCGAAGATTGGTGTCATACATGAATCAACTGGGGATGAGTGGATACTCGATAAGTACGAGAATTTACCCATAGGGATATTCATGTGGCAAGAACTGCAAGGCACTAGGCGCAACATATTCTCAGAACATTAGAGAGAATTTCGGGGTATCTTGTAATAACAAGATCAACTGGGAATGAAGTTATGGACGACAAGTGTATGTAGATTTCCATAGGGATTTGTCGGTGGTATGGAATTGCAAAAGCAATGGGCACAAGGTCTGGAGAGAATATCGGAGATTATCTTTGAAATCTTCTGGTGAAGCTGGCAATCATCTGTAATAAGGGGCTCTCCGGGAGGAAGTAGTTACGAGAACCTAGAGTCAGATTTAGTAAAATCATTTAACCCGAATAGAAGAGAGATTAGAGTCCCAGAGTATAGACGAGGCATAAAAAGATCCTAATACCACCCAATGGCGACGTGGGCCCATGGGCCGCACAGCCATGTTAGTAAAAGTTTTGTAAAGTCTAGACTCAACTTCGGCCGATGAGTTGGAAAGGGGGATTCCTACAGGCAGTCGGCTCTGATACCAACTTGTGACGCCCCCGATTCAATCGTACACTAATCATGCACGCAAACGTGTACGATCAAGATCAGGGACTCACGGGAAGATATCACAACACAACTCTAAAACATAAATAAGTCATACAAGCATCATAATACAAGCCAGGGGCCTCGAGGGTTCGAATACAAGTGCTCGATCATAGACGAGTCAGCGGAAGCAACAATATCTGAGTACAAACATAAGTTAAACAAGTTTGCCATAAGATGGCTAGCACAAACGGGGATACAGATCGAACGAGGCGCAGGCCTCCTGCCTGGGATCCTCCTAACTACTCTTGGTCGATGTCAGCAGGCTGCACGTAGTAGTAGGCACCTCCAGTGTAGTAGGAGTCATCATCGACAATGGCGTCTAGATCCTGGGCTCTATCGTCTGGTCGCAGCAATCGGGTATAGAAAAGGGAAAAATAGGGAACAAGGCAACCGTGAGTACTCATCCAAAGTACTCGCAAGCAAGGAGCTACACTACATATGCATGGATATATGTGTAAAGGGCCATATCAGTGGAATGAACTGCAGAATGCCAGAATAAGAGGGGGATAGCTAATCATGTTGAAGACTACGCTTCTGGCAGCCTCCGTCTTGCAGCATGTAGAAGAGAGTAGACTGAAGTCCTCCAAGTAGCATCGCATAGCATAATCCTACCCGGCGATCCCCTCCTCGATGCCCTGTTAGAGAGCGATCACCGGGTTGTATCTGGCACTTGGAAGGGTGTGTTTTATTAAGTATCCGGTTCTAGTTGTCATAAGGTCAAGGTACAACTCCAAGCCGTCCTGTTATCGAAGATCACGGCTATTCGAATAGATTAACTTCCCTGCAGGGGTGCACCACATAACCCAACACGCTTGATCCCATTTGGCCGGACACACTTTCCTGGGTCATGCCCGGCCTCGGAAGATCAACACGTCGCAGCCCTACCTAGGCACAACAGAGAGGTCAGCACGCCGGTCTAAACCTAAGCGCGCAGGGGTCTGGGCCCATCGCCCTGAGCACACCTGCACGTTGCGTGGGCGGCCGGAAGCAGAACTAGCCCCCTTAATACAAGAGCAGGCTTACGTTCCAATTCGGCGCGCGCCGCTTAGTCGCTGACGTCACGAAGGCTTCGGCTGATACCACGACGCCGAGTGCCCATATCTTTCCCGCGTAGCTGGTTAGTGCGTATAGACCAAATGGCCAGACTCAGATCAAATACCTAGATCTCGTTAAGCGTGTTAAGTATCCGCGAACGCCGACCAGGGCCAGGCCCACCTCTCTCCTAGGTGGTCTGAACCTGCCCTGTCGCTCCGCCACAAAGTAACAGTCGGGGGCCATCGGGAACCCAGGCCCACCTCTACCTGGGTGGAACCACCTGCCCCTTCAGCCCCCATCTCCGAACAGTATCACAGGTAATGTAACAGTGTAAAGTATATAGTATATGCCCGTGATCACCTCCCAAAGTGATCACGGCCCAGTAGTATAGCATGGCAGACGGACAAGAGTGTAGGGCCACTGATGGAACACTAGCATCCTATACTAAGCAGTAGGATAGCAGGTAAGGGTAACAACTGTAGCAACAGTGACAGGCTATGCAACAGAATAGGATAAACTGAAAGCAGTAACATGCTACACTACTCTAATGCAAGCAGTAGAGAAGAATAGGCGATATCTGGTGATCAAGGGGGGGGGGGCTTGCCTGGTTGCTCAGACAAGAAGGAGCGGTCGTCAACACCGTAGTCGATCGGGGTACCACCAGCAGCATCAGTATTGGGGTCTACCGGGGAAGAAGAGGGGGAAGAAACAGTAAATACGGAGCAAGCAAAGCATCACAAAACATAACAAGGCAATACGCGGTGCTAGGTATGCCCTAACGCGGTAGGAGGTGATACCGACGAAGGGGGAAAACATCCGGGAAAGTATTCCCGGTGTTTCGCGTTTTCGGACAGATGAACCGAAGGGGGAAAGTTGCGTGTTTGATATGCTAGGGATGTGTGGCGGATGAACGGATTGCGTATCCGGAATCGTCTCGTTGTTTTGAGCAACTTTCATGTTGAAAATATTTTAATCCGAGTTACGGTTTATTTTATATGAATTTCTAAAGTTTTAATCCACTTCTAAATTATTTTAATTCATAAATAAAATGTCAAATTGCTAGATGTACCCAGCACATTGTACACAAAATGTACATTGGCTGGTATGTGGGACCAGGGGGACCCAGTTGACCAGTCAATGTTTGACTGGTCAACAGGGGGTGGGGTCCCCTGTCATACACTGATTAACTAATTACTTAATTAATTAGTTTAATTAAACATGCTGATTAAGTTAAGTTGACTAAACTAAATTAATCAAGTTAATTAGTTAATATATCTTTAATTCTTTTTATTACATTTTCGTTTTTCACAGTTTTAGGGACGTGGGCCCCGTCTGTCTGTGACCCAGGGTCAACCGGGGCGGGTTCACGGGCGCTTGGGTGCGGGCGCTGGGCACTAGCCCGTTTGGGCGTACGCCCAGGCTACCAGGGGGGCGCCGGCCACGGTGGGGCACCGGAGTAGCACGACGAGGGGGCGGGCACGCGCAGCGCAAGGCGCGCGTGCCCAAGTCAGCAGGCACGAGCGGGAGGGGCTGTGGTGGCAGCAAGCGGAGGGAGCCGACGGGCCTCCAACGATGAGCGGCGAAGGCGCGGGTGTCCGTGGGCGCGGTTCGGCGTGCGACGAGCGTGGCGCGGACACGACGACAGGCGGTGGAGTTGCGAGGCCCACGAGCAGCAGCGAGCCAGGGTACACGCGCGCGCGTGAGCGAGGCCCGGCATGGCAGAGTGTGCGCACGAGTGCGGTGACCACGGAGGGGGGGGGAAAGAGGGAGCACGGGGAGGTGCTCACGTTCGTTGTGAGAAGGGGGGCGGCGAGGCTTGATGGAGCCGTTGGGGAAGAGGACGGGGAGGACGTCCGATGGCGAAGCGGCGTCGGCGAGGTAGAGGCGGTGGGGTGGCGCCGGTGAGGCGATGCCGCGGAGAAGGACGTAGGCGCGGCGGGGCGGGCAACGGGCGACGTCCAGGACATGGCGCGCGACGGCAGCGGGGGGCGTCGGTTGCCTCGATCCCGATCTGGATCGAGGGAGTGGGGGGAGAGCGAGTGGTGGGGGGTGCGTGCGTGGGGCTCTCCCCAGGCGGCGCTGGAGGGAGAGGGTGGGGATCGAGCGGCGTGGGGAGGGGAGTGGGGCGCACTGGGTTAGGGTTCGGGGTAGTGGGGGGTTATGCAGGGAGGGATGGGCCGGCCTGGGCAGGTTCGGGATCGGCCTGGCTAGCAGCTGGGCCATCTGGCCCGGGGGGGGGGGGGTTCCCCTCCTATTTTTTTTCTTCTGTTTTGCCCTATCTTTTATTTATATTACTTTTCTGTTTTCTTTTATTTTAGTTTTGTAAAATTTGGAAGCGACAACTAATTTGGTGTTAGTAAATAGGTCTCAGCCCTAAATATTTTGGCACTTTAAATAAAGTGTTTTGCATTTGCTTATTATCTTAAAAACATTTTAGATAATTGCTTTATCGTTGTTTTAGTTTATTTAGTGCATTTAAGTATTTTATTAAACGATGATTTCTTCACCAACATTTATTGTGGATTATTTGACACATTAGGAACAATTTAGTTTTGACTTTTGAAAACTTTAATTGTTTTGACTTTAATTCAAATTTGAATTTGGATCAGTTCTGAACTAACGCGAGATTATCAACAATAATCGAGGTGACGTGGCATCATTACCAGAGGGTTACTGTAGCGTAACTATCCGGGCGTCACATGATCTGCCCGGACGTCTCCCGCCAATCCTGTCAAAGGCAAGGGAGTTTAGATCCCGCATAAAGTCAAACTATGAAAGGTAAATATCCTGTAAGAGGTAAAAACAGCTTACCGTGCTGGCTTGACGATGCGCGCTGAATCCGCGATCCTCGGTAGCGGATGCGGGAGCCTTAGCACCCTTGAACAACACCTTCCAGGCATCTTCGTACGTTGTGTCGAAGAGCCTGCTCAGAGTTTGGTGCTAGGCCGGATTGAACTCCCACAAGCTAAAAGCCTGTTGTTGGCACGGGAGTATCCGGCGGATGAGCATGACCTGGACTACATTGACAAGCTTGAGCTTCTTGCTCACCAGGCTTTGGACGCATGTTTGGAGTCCGGTCAGCTCTCCTTTTTTGCCCCACGGCAGGCCCTTCTCTTTCCAGGAGGTGAGCCGCGTGGGGATTCCGGATCGGAATTCGGGGGCTGTGACCCATGCAGGGTTGCACGGCTCGGTGATGTAGAACCATCCCGATTTCCACCCCTTTATGGTCTCCACGAAGGAGCCCTCGAGCCATAGGACGTTGGGCATCTTGCCCACCATGGCGCCTTCGCACTCCGCCTGGCGGCCACCCACTACCTTCGGCTTCACATTCAAGGTCTTCAGCCATAAGCCGAAGTGGGGCTGGATGCAGAGGAAGGCCTCACACACGACGATGAACGCCGAGATGTTGAGGATGAAATTCGGGGCCAGATCGTGGAAATCTAGGCCGTAGTAGAACATGAGCCCCCGGACAAATGGGTGGAGAGGGAAACCTAGTCCACGGAGGAAATGGGTGAGGAACACCACCCTCTCATGGGGCCTAGGGGTGGGGATGAGCTGCCCCTCTTCTGGGAGCCGGTGCGCGATGTCGTGAGACAAGTATCCGGCCTTCCTCAGCTTTTTGATGTGTCCCTCCGTGACGGAGGAGACCATCCACTTGCCTCCCGCTCCGGACATGGCTGGAGAAGGTTGAGGTGGGGAATGCGGACCTGGGCGCTGGAGCTCGAGTGTACGGATGAGCAAAGGAGGAAGAAGGCGTAGGTGAAAAGGTGGATCCTTATCCCCTTATATGGGTGGACGAAACTGCGTGCCCCCACCAGCCTGGTAAAACTCGCTTATCTCCCAAGCGCCGTGATCAATGGCGCGGTTGGGTTACCCACGCCCGTATTGATGAGAATCCCGGAATAAGGGGACATGATCTCTGCTTTGACAAGACGTGCCAATGAAACCGCCTCGCTAAACGCGCTGAGGTGGGACAGTAAAACGATTAGAATAAAGACTTGGCCGTGGTGTGATGTCACACTACGGAGTACGTCAGCAGATTAGATTTGTGTAAATATTATTCTCTCTATGGCAATATGTGGAACTTATTTTGCAGAGCCGGACACTATCCTTGTGTTCAAAATCTTCTGCGAAGTATTCGGAGGAGGACCCCGCCTTGCAATGTCGAAGACAATTTGCACGCCGGACTCGGCGTCATTGAAGCCTGGTTCAGGGGCTACTGAGGGAGTCCTGGATTAGGGGGTGTCCGGATAGCCGGACTATAACCTTTGGCCGAACTCTTGGACTATGAAGATACAGGATTGAAGACTTTGTCCCGTGTCCGGATGGGAATTTCCATGGCGTGGAGGGCAAGCTTGGCGATATGGATATGATCTCCTTCCATTGTAACCGACTCTGTGTAACCGTAGCCCTCTCCGGTGTCTATATAAACCGGAGAGTTTTAGTCCATAGGACAGAAGAACAACAATCATACCATAGGCTAGCTTCTAGGGTTTAGCCTCTCTGATCTCATGGTAGATCTACTCTTGTACTACCCATATCATCAATATTAATCAAGTAGGATTAGGGTTTTACCTCCATCGAGAGGGCCCGAACCTGGGTAAAAACATCGTGTCCCTTGTCTCCTGTTACCATCCACCTAGACGCACAGTTCGGGACCACCTACCCGAGATCCGCCAGTTTTGACACCGACACCTACACATATTACGACACTCTGGTCAATACTGACCGCTTACCCTTTCTGAATATACAGCAAGTCATTACTCACCTTGCTTCTTGTGGAGCTGGATCTTCACCTCGCCGAGCTCGTTCTCGGTCCGCTCCAACCTTTGCTTCAGTTCAGAAACTTCGGCAGCATGCGAGGTCACAGCCAACAGCGATGCTTGTTTAATCACAAAATTAGTATCCTACAAAGGGTTGATCCTCTGTCTGGTCTTTCTTTCTGAACACCGGATAGTGTCTCAGGGGCTACTATCAGCATGGGGTGTTCTCTTTCTACGTGACTTACCTCGAAACCTGTCAACAGGTTGTTGCAGGCCTCGTTTAGCCCGCTCTTGGCGGACTGAACCTTCTCGATCACCATACCCATAAGGATACGGTGCTCGTCCACAATGGAGGCACCTCGTAGTGCCTCCACCAGGTTATCCAGCGCCCCTGGGTGGACAGGGGCCATCGGTGGAATTGGCGCACCCCCTCCTTTGAAGAAAGGCGCGCGCCGGATTCCAGGGCCGTATCGGTCCCCGGAATCGTACTCGGCTAAGGGCCGAACTGAATACGTCCCTCTTCGCCATTCTCCATGGGGATCTGCTCCCCCATGTGCCCGGCAGCGGAGGTCTTGCCTTGCGGTGCCTCCTGGACAGTGTCCGGGGCCCCTCCACGGCTCAGAGCGGTCCTCCGGGACAACACTTCGGTGTCGTCCTTGGCCTCAGGGGAATAAGCGGGTGGCGGCGACATACTGGCCATTTCCGCCGGATCCAACGAACCTCCAGATGAGGATCGCTGGATGCTGCCACGGGCCAGACTGCAATGGCACAATTAACCACGTCAAAACAATAAAAAGGAAAGTTCGGGTACACTTATGCACGAGAGTCATAGTACTTATGATGCGGCCCGAGGCTTAGTGCGGAGGCGTCGCTCCAGACTACTGTCAACGTCCCACGCGGTGTTGACCGCAGGAGCGCCCTTCCCCTTCTTGGGCGTTCCCGCCTCCAGATTCATGGAGGCCCCCCTTTTCTTCTCCTTAGGGGGAGGGTTCTTCTCCACCTCCTCCTCCTCTTCCTCCTCGTCGTCCTCAGGAACGGAGGAATAGGCTTCTTCTTCTTCGCACGTCACGTCTGAAGTGCCCTTGCGACGAGGGCCACTTTTGGCCCCCTTGGCCTTCTTACTGGCCTTCTTCTCCAGCGCCTTATATGGCGCCAGCACCAGCATCTTCGCCAGACGCAGGATGACCGGTTCTTCAGACAGCGGATCCGCACACTGGATCCGCTTCGCCCTCTCCATCCAGTCCTGAAAGAGCGATGATAAAAGCTCAGACATAATCCTCGAAACAAATATATAGGGAGTACGTTAAGAATAACATACCTCGCTGGCGGGGTGTTTAACGTCGTGCCCACGGTCTGAATCCGTGACCGGCGGTTTCTTGTTGCCCTTAAAGATCAACTTCCAAGCATCTTCCTGGGTGGTTTCGAAGAGCCTCACCAGGGTTTGTTGCTTCTTCGGATTAAAATCCAACAGAGGGCGACTTCTGCGCTCGCATGGGAGAATCCGGTGAACTAGCATCACCTGGATTACATTGACAAGCTTGACGTCCTTGGCTATCATGCTCTGGACGCGCGTCTGCAACACTATCAGCTCATCGGACTAACACCAGTTCGGACTCTTCTTGACTCATGAGGTGATTCGCATGGGAGCGCCGGAGCAGAATTCGGTGGCTGCGACCCAGGTGGTGCCGCGGGGTTCTGTGATGTAGAACCACTGTTTTTGCCACTCCTTTACTGTATCCACAAACATGACTTTCGGCCACGAAACGTTGGACAGCTTACTCACCGTGGCTCCTCCGCACTCTGCGTGCCGGCCATCAACCGCCTTTGGCTTCACGTTGAAGACTTTGAGCCACAACCCGAAGTGGGGTTGGATACGGAGGAAGGCCTCACACACGAAGTTAAACGCCGAGGTGTTGAGGAAGGAGTTCGGGATAGATCGTGGAAATCTACCCCGTAATAATACATCAGCCCACGGACGAAAGGGTGGAGTGGAACCCTAGCCCGCGGAAGAAATGAGGGATGAATACCACCCTCTCGTTGGGCTTTGCCATAGGGACGACTTGTCCCTTGGCTGGCAGACGGTGGGTGATATCCTTCACTAGGTATCTGGCTGCCCGAAGCTCAGTAATGTCCTCCTCCCTGACGGAGGAGACCATCCACTTGCCCTGACCTCCTGATCCGGACATGGTTGAGTGCTAGCTCGAGTGGAGAGGAGATGAGAACTTGGGCGCTGGAGCTCAAGATTGGAAGGGCGAGGATAGAGAGAAGGCGTGAGAGAGGAAGAGGGAATCCTTATCCCCTTATAAATGCAGTGAATATTGAACGCCTCCCCACTCGCCTTAGAATTCGCCTATTCCCAAGGGTTGTATAAACGGCACGGTTGGGTTACCCATGCCCGCATTGATGAAAATCCCGTGATAAGGGAACACGATCTCTGATTTGACAAGATGTGCAAATGGCAACCACGTCTCGGGACGTGGGGCGGCAGACACAGAAACGGTTCGGAATTATGACCGGTCGGACGTGATGTCATGCTACAAAAATTTGTCAGCGGATTGGATTCAAATATATTTTCACTGTGGTTGTGTATGGCGTGTGCAATAGGTCCGGATACAATCATTGCGTCCGAAGACTATCTTGGAGTTTGGAAAGAAGGGAACCCGCCTTGCAATGCCGAAGACAATCTGCACGCCGGACTCCTCATCATTGAAGCCAGGTTCAGGGGCTACTGAGGGAGTCCTGGACTAAGGGGTCCTCGGGCGTCCGACCTATTATCGATGGGCCAGACTGATGGGCTGTGAAGACATTTCTACCTCTTGAGCACTGCGTTGGATTTCCTTGAAGAGGAAAGGATGATGCAGCAAAGTAGCATAAGTATTTCCCTCAGTTTTTGAGAACCAAGGTATCAATCAAGTAGGAGGCTACGCGCGAGTCCCTCGTACCTACACCAAGCAAATAACTCCTCGCAACCAACGCGATTAGGGGTTGTCAATCCCTTCACGGTCACTTACGAGAGTGAGATCTGATAGAGATGATAGATAATATTTTTGGTATTTTTATGATAAAGATGCAAAGTAAAATAAAATAAAGGTAAAAAGCAAAGACAATAATAAAGTGTAGGAAGATTGATATGATGAAGATAGACCTGGGGGCCATAGGTTTCACTAGTGGCTTCTCTCAAGAGCTTAAGTATTTTACGGTGGGTGAACGAATTTCTGTTGAGCAATTGACAGAATTGAGCTTAGTTATGAGAATATCTAGGTATGATCATGTATATAGGCATCACGTCCGAGACAAGTAGACCGAATCCTGCCTGCATCTACTACTATTACTCCACTCATCGACCGCTATCCAGCATGCATCTAGAGTATTAAGTTCAAGAAAACAGAGTAACGCCTTAAGCAAGATGACATGATGTAGAGGGATAATTTCATGCAATATGATAAAAAACCCATCTTGTTATCCTCGAGGTCAACAATACAATACGTGCCTTGCTGCCCCTACTGTCACTGGGAAAGGACACCGCAAGATTGAACCCAAAGCTAAGCACTTCTCCCATTGCAAGAAAAACCAATCTAGTAGGCCAAACCAAACTGATAATTCAAATAGACTTGCAAAGATAACCAATCATACATAAAAGAATTCAGAGAAGATTCAAATATTTTTCATAGATAATCTTGATCATAAACCCACAATTCATCGGTCTAAACAAACACATCGCAAAAAGAAGATTACATCGAATAGATCTCCACGAGAGAGGGCGAGAACATTGTATTGAGCTCCAAAAAGAGAGAAGAAGCCATCTAGCTACTAACTATGGACCCGAAGGGCTGAAGTAAACTACTCACACTTCATCGGAGGGGCTATGGTGATGATGTAGAAGCCCTCCATGGTGGACGCCCCCCCCGGCGGAGCTCAGGAACAGGCCCCAAGATGGGATCTCGTGGATACAAAAGGTTGCGGCGGTGGAATAGGTTTTTGGCTCCGCATCTGATCGTTTGGGGATACGTAGGTATATATAGGAGGAAGAAGTACGTCGGTGGAGCAACGTGGGGCCCACGAGGGTGGAGGGCGCGCCTGGGGGGGGGGAGGGCGCGCCCCCCTACCTCGTGCCCACCTCCTTTCTTTCTTGACGTAGGGTCCAAGTCTCCTGGATCATATTCAGTGAGAAAATCATGTTCCCGAAGGTTTCATTCCGTTTGGACTCCGTTTGATATTCCGTTCCTTCGAAACTCTGAAATAGGCAAAAAACAGCAATTCTGGGTTGGGCCTCTGGTTAATAGGTTAGTCCCAAAAATAATATAAAAGTGGAAGATAAAGCCCAATATTGTCCAAAACAGTAGATAATATAGCATGGAGCAATCAAAAATTATAGATACGTTGGAGACGTATCAGGCATCCCCAAGCTTAATTCCTGCTCGTCCTCGAGTAGGTAAATGATAAAAACAGAATTTTTGATGCGGAGTGCTACTTGGCATAATTTCAATGTAATCTTAATTGTGGTATGAATATTCAGATCTGAAAGATTCAAGACAAAAGTTCATATTGACATAAAAATAATAATACTTCAAGCATAATAACAAAGCAATCATGTCTTCTCAAAATAACATGGCTAAAGAAAGTTATCCCTACAAAATCATATAGTCTGGCTATGCTCTATCTTCACCACACAAAGTATTTAAATCATGCACAACCTCGATGACAAGCCAAGCAATTGTTTCATACTTTTGACATTCTCAAAACTTTTTCAATCTTTACGCAATACATGAGCGTGAGCCATGGATATAGCACTATATCTGGAATAGAATGGTGGTTGTGGAGAAGACAAAAAGGGAGAAGATAGTCTCACATCAACTAGGCGTATCAACGGGCTATGGAGATGCCCGTCAATAGATATCAATGTGAGTGAGTAGAGATTGCCATGCAACGGATACACTAGAGCTATCAACAAAAGAAACTAAGTGGGTGTGCACTCCAACTTGCTTGCTCATGAAGACCTAGGGCATTTTGAGGAAGTCCATCATTGGAATATACATGCCAAGTTCTATAATGAAAAATTCCCACTAGTATATGAAAGTGACAAAATGAGAGACTCTCTATCATGAAGATCGTGGTGCTACTTTGAAGCACAAGTGTGGTAAAAGGATAGTAACATTGTCCCTTCTCTATTTTTCTCTCATTTTTTTGTTTGGGCCTTTTCTCTCTTTTTTATGGCCTCTTTATTTATTTATTTTTTATTTTTCGTCCGAAGTCTCATCCCGACTTGTGGGGGAATCATAGTCTCCATCATCCTTTTCCTCACTTGGGACAATGCTCTAATAATGATGATCATCACACTTTTATTCTCTTACAACTCAACAATTACAACTCGATACTTAGAACAAAGTATGACTCTATATGAATGCCTCCGGCGGTGTACCGGGATATGCAATGAATCAAGAGTGACATGTATGAAAGAATTATGAACGGTGGCTTTGCCACAAATACGATGTCAACTACATGATCATGCTAAGCAATATGACAATGATGGAGCGTGTCATAATAAATGGAACGGTGGAAAGTTGCATGGTAATATATCTCGGAATGGCTATGGAAATGCCATGATAGGTAGGTATGGTGGCTGTTTTGAGGAAGGTATATGATGGGTGTATGATACCGGCGAAAGGTGCGCGGTATTAGAGAGGCTAGCAATGGTGGGAGAAAGAAAAGTGCATACAATCCATGGACTCAACATTAGTCATGAAGAACTCATATACTTATTGCAAAAGTCTACAAGTTATCAAAGCAAAGTATTACGCGCATGCTCCTAGGGGGATATATTGGTAGGAAAAGACCATCGCTCGTCCCCGACCGCCACTCACAAGGAAGACAATCAATAAACAAATCGTGCTCCGACTTCATCACATAATAGTTCACCATATGTGCATGCTACGGGAATCACAAGCTTTAACACAAGTATTTCTCAAATTCACAACTACTCAACTAGCATGACTCTAATATCACCATCTTCATTTCTCAAAACAATTATCAAGCATCAAACTTTTCTTAGTATTCAACACACTCAAAAGAAAGTTTTACAAATCTTGAATACCAAGCATATTAGGATTGTTTAAGCAAATTACCATGCTATTTAATACTCTAAAAATAATCTAAGTGAAGCATGAGATATCAATAGTTTCTATAAAACAAATCCACCACCATTCTCTAAAAGATATAAGTGAAGCACTAGAGCAAAACTATATAGCTCAAAAGATATAAGTGAAGCACAAAGAGTATTCTAACAAATTCCAAATCATGTATGGCTCTCTCAAAAGGTGTGTACAACAAGGATGACTGTGGTAAACTAAAAGGCAAATACTCAAATCATACAAGACGCTCCAAGCAAAACATATATCATGTGGTGAATAAAAATATAGCTCCAAGTAAAGTTACCGATGGAAGTAGACGAAAGAGGGGATGCCTTCCGGGGCATCCCCAAGCTTTGACTTTTTCGTGTCCTTAGATTATCTTGGGGGTGCCATGGGCATCCCCAAGCTTAGGCTCTTGCCACTCCTTGTTCCATAATCCATCAAAAGATTTCACCCAAAACTTGAAAACTTCACAACACAAAACTCAACAGAAATCTCATTAGCTCCGTTAGCGAAAGAAAACAGAAGACCACTTCAAGGTACTGTAATGAACTCATTCTTTATTTATATTGGTGTTAAACCTACTGTATTCCAACTTCTCTATGGTTTATAAACTATTTTACTAGCCATAGATTCATAAAAATAAGCAAACAACACACGAAAAACAAAATCTGTCAAAAACAGAACAGTCTGTAGTAATCTGTAACTAACGCAAACTTCTGGAACTCCAAAACTTCAGCCAAAATAGGAAGACCTAGGAAATTTGTTTATTGATCAGCAGCAATTGGAATCAGTATTTTATCATGTTCTGGTTATTTTTAACAATTGTTTTGGTGAACAGAAAGTATCTAGAAATTACATCAAGATCAAATAACTATCATCCAGGAAGATCCTATAGGTTTAACTTGGCACAAACACTAATTAAAACATGAAAACACATCTGACCAGAGGCTAGAACAAAGATTTATTTCTAAACATAAGCAAAAAGCAAAAAACTAAAAATAAAATTGGGTTGCCTCCCAACAAGCGCTACCGTTTAACGCCCCTAGCTAGGCATAAAAGCAAGGATAGATCTAGGTATTGCCATCTTTGGTAGGCAATTCTTCAATGAGAAAAATTTCTTTATTTTCAATAAGAAAAAATTCTTTCTAGGCACAAACACTAATTATCCTTTGGAATTTCTTTCTTTTTAGTTATTATCAAACTTTTAGGCACAAGATCAAAAAATTCATTCGTAGAAAATGGTTCCTTAATGATAGCAAAAAGATCGGGATGAATACTTATAGATTTAAGATCCACAGTTTCCTTACTAGAGGATTCACCCTTATTTTTAGGAACATACATAAGCTTGGCAGCTTTAGTAGGAGGACTTGGAGTAATCTTTACGAAAGACAAAATCGGTTCCCAAGTTGGTAATGATACCCTCAAGTTTATCGATTCTAGTGGAATCTTGATTAATTCTCTCATTAACTATGGGTTCTTTCTCCTTAATATTTTTCAAAGTTACTCCCACCTTAGATCCATATTGTGTAATTTGGTTGTGGATATTTTTATCCAAATTTTCAATCAACTCTACGGTAGCAACCTTATTTTCAATAATTTCAAGTCTTTGCATTACATGCTCCAAAGTTAACATAGCTCCATTAACCAAAAGAGGTGGTGAGCCAAATAAATCTATCATAGCATTATAAGAATCAAAAGTATGGCTACCCAAGAAATTCCCTCCGGTAATGGTATCAATGATATATATATACCAAGGATTAGCACCTACATAAAAATTGCGGAGAAGAGCCGAACTAGATTGCTTCCTGGTAGATCTATTTTGAGTATTGCAAATTCTATACCAAGCATCTTTTAGATTTTCTCCCTCCCTTTGCTTAAAATTTAGAACTTCATTCTCGGGAGACAACGAAGAATATATAAGACTAGTCATGACGACAAGCAAGCGAAAAGGGGCGAAAAGAAGAAGGCGAATGGAAAAGAGAGGGCGAATAAAACAGCAAGGGTGAAGTGGGGGAGAGGAAAACGAGAGGAAAATGGCAAATAATGTAATGCGGGAGATAAGGGATTGTGATGGGTACTTGGTATGTTGACTTTTGCGTAGACTCCCCGGCAACAGCGCCAGAAATTCTTCTTGCTACCTCTTGAGCACTGTGTTGGATTTCCTTGAAGAGGAAAGGATGATGCAGCAAAGTAGCGTAAGTATTTCCCTCGGTTTTTGAGAACCAAGGTATCAATCCAGTAGGAGGCTACGCGCGAGTCCCTCGTACCTACACAAAGCAAATAACTCCTCGCAACCAACGCGATTAGGGGTTGTCAATCCCTTCACGGTCACTTACGAGAGTGAGATCTGATTGAGATGATAGATAATATTTTTGGTATTTTTATGAAAAAGATGCAAAGTAAAATAAAAACAAAAGTAAAAAGCAAAGACAATAATAAAGCGTAGGAAGATTGATATGATGAAGATAGACCCGGGGGCCATAGGTTTCACTAGTGGCTTCTCTCAAGAGCTTAAGTATTTTACGGTGGGTGAACGAATTACTGTTGAGCAATTGACAAAATTGAGCATAGTTATGAGAATATCTAGGTATGATCATGTATATAGGCATCACGTCCGAGACAACTAGACTGACTCCTGCCTGCATCTACTACTATTACTCCACTCATCGACCGCTATCCAGCATGCATCTAGAGTATTAAGTTCAAGAAAATGGAGTAACGCCTTAAGCAAGATGACATGATGTAGAGGGATAATTTCATGCAATATGATAAAGCCCCCATCTTGTTATCCTCGATGGCAACAATACAATACGTGCCTTGCTGCCCCTACTGTCACTGGGAAAGGACACCACAAGATTGAACCCAAAGCTAAGCACTTCTCCCATTGCAAGAAAAACCAATCTAGTAGGCCAAACCAAACTGATAATTCAAATAGACTTGCAAAGATAACCAATCATACATAAAAGAATTCAGAGAAGATTCAAATATTGTTCATAGATAATCTTGATCATAAACCCACAATTCATCGGTCTCAACAAACACACCGCAAAAAGAGGATTACATCGGATAGATCTCCACGAGAGAGGGGGAGAACATTGTATTGAGATCCAAAAAGAGAGAAGAAGCCATCTACCTACTAACTAAGTACCCGAAGGTCTGAAGTAAACTACTCACACTTCATCGGAGGGGCTATGGTGATGATGTAGAAGTCCTCCGTGGTGGATGCCCCCTCCGGTGGAGCTCCGAAACAGGCCCCAAGATGGGATCTCATGGTACAGAAGGTTGCGGCGGTGGAATTAGGTTTTTGGCTCCGTATCTGATCGCTTGGGGGTACATAGGTATATATAGGAGGAAGAAGTACGTCGGTGGTGCAACATGGATCATATCCCTCGTGCCCACCTCCTTTCTTTCTTGACGTAGGGTCCAAGTCTCCTTGATCATATTCGGTGAGAAAATCACGTTCCCGAAGGTTTCATTCCGTTTGGACTGCGTTTGATATTCCGTTTCTTTGAAACTCTGAAATAGGCAAAAAACAACAATTCTGGGCTGGGCCTTCGGTTAATAGGTTAGTCCCAAAAATACTATAAAAGTGGAAAATAAAGCCCAATATTGTCCAAAACAGTAGATAATATAGCATGGAGCAATCAAGATATATAGATACGTTGGAGACGTATCAGACATGAAGGCCAAAGACTGTACCCGTGTCCGGATTGGACTCTCCTTGGCGTGGAAGGCAAGCTTGGCGACCAACGATGAAGATTCCTTCTTATGTAACCGACTCTATGTAACCTTAGACCCCCCCGGTGTCTATATAAACCGGAGGGGTTAGTCCGGAAAGGATATACTCATTACCATAGTCATACAGGCTAGACTTATAGGGTTTAGCCATTACGATCTCGTGGTAGAACAACTCTTGTAATACTCATATTCATCAAGATCAATCAAGCAGGAAGTAGGGTATTACCTCCAGAGAGAGGGCCCGAACCTGGGTAAACATCGTGTCCTCTGTCTCCTGTAACCATCGATCCTAGACGCACAGCTCGGGACCCCCTACACGAGATCTGCCGGTTTTGACACCGACAACCATCTCCTCGGCAAGAGTTCGAGGGGCATTGGGCGCAACCGTCATGCCAGCCTGCCTCCGCTCATCATGGTGGGCCTCGACGGCCTGGTTGGCAGCGATGGGAGTAGCCGGGAAAATACTCTCCTCAGGAAAAGAAGAATGAAATGAGAAGGCGGAGGCAGGCATGTAGGACAAGTCGGCAGGGAAAAGAAGGAAAGAGCAACGTACCGTCGAGCAGATCCTCGATCTCGACGTAGCCGGCCTCTAGGGCTTTCTATGTGTCAGCCCAATCCGAGCGCTGACTCTCGAACTTGGCCTGGAGAGCCTCCTCCGCGTCCTTGAGCTCCTGCAGCTCCGCCTTATGGGTGTCCGCCTGGTCAGCCAGCTGCTTTTCCAGGCAGTCACGCTCCTGCTCCGCCTTGAGGCACGCCGCCTCCTTGGCGCGTAGCGCGGTTTGAGCCTCGCCGAGTTGCTGCTGCAAGGCGGCATTGGCGCCTACGAAGGCAAAGAAGAAAAAACAATCAATGACCAACAAAGACAAGCAAACGCCGGAAAGATCCGGCCCGACTGCTCAGCAGTCGACCCGAATCTCGGGGACTACACCCCACGGGTGCGCTGACGCGCCCCCGCGATGGATTGGACAATTCAACAAAGAAAACACGTGTAGGATCGAAAGTATGTCTAGAGGGGGGGGGGTGATTAGACTACTTGACCACATAAAAATCTAGCCTTTCCCAATTTTAGTTCTTGGCAGATTTTAGCAACTTAGCACAAGTCAAGCAATCAACCTACACATGCAATTCTAAGAGTATGGCAGCGGAATGTAAAACAATTGCATATGAAGGTGAAGGGAGGAGTTTGAGGGAGCAAACACAATGTTGACACGGAGATTTTTTATCCGTGGTTCCGATAGGTGGTGCTATCGTACATCCACGTTGATGGAGACTTCAACCCACGAAGGGTAACGGTTGCGCAAGTCCACGGAGGTCTCCACCCATGAAGGGTCCACGAAGAAGCAACCTTGTCTATCCCACCATGGCTGTCGCCTGCGAAGGACTTGCCTCACTAGGGTATATCTTCACGAAGTAGGCGATCTCCTTGCCCTTACAAACTCCTTGGTTCAACTCCACAATCTTGACGGAGGCTCCCAAGTGACACCTAGCCAATCTATGAGACACCACTCTCCAAGAAGTAACAAATGGTGTGTTGATGATGAACTCCTTGCTCTTTTGCTTCAAATGACAGTCTCCCCAACACTCAACTCTCTCTCATAGGATTGGATTTGGTAGAAAGAAGATTTCAGTGCAAAGCAACTTGGGGAAGGCTAGAGATCAAGATTCATGTGGTTGGAATGGAATATCTTGACCTCAACACAAGTGTAGGTGGTTCTCTCTCATAAAATTTGTATTGGAAGTGTAGGCATGTTCTGATGGCTCTCTCCACGAATGAAGAGTGGGTGGAGGGGTATTTATAGCCTCCACACAAAATCTAACCGTTACACACAAATCACCAAAATCGGTGGGACCGATTTAAAGAACTCGGTCAGACCGATTTGGTTCATAATGTGACCGTTAGGTGTTTCGGTGGGACCGACATGTCAACTCGGTGGGACCGATATCATTAGGGTTAGGGATAATGTAATCTCGGTGAGACCGATTATACAAACTCGGTGAGACCGATTTTGGTAATAGTCAAATAGAGAGTTGGTCACGCAAACTCGGTGGGACCGATTCGCTCATCTCGGTTGGACCGAAACGTTACGAAAGGGAAAGTTTGCATTGCAATCTCGGTGGGACCGATCGCTCATCTCATTTTGACCGAAACGTTATGAAGGGAAACAGAGAGTTTGCAATCCCATCTCGGTGAGACCGAGATCCCTATCGGTGAGACCGAAAAGACTAGGGTTTCTGGGAGTGGCTATCACTACAAAAAAAAGACACATCCATGACATTTTGGGCCGAACAATTTTTTTTCTGTCATACATATGACACTTCTATGACGATAATTGTGACAAAACCCGGTATCATCATAGATGTGGTGGGCTCCTACTTCTATGACAAAAAATCATGATAGAAAATGGGCTTTTCGTCCTGGGCGGGCCGGAGACGCAGCAGCATGACATTCTTTGGGCCGTCCATGACGGAAAAAACCATGGTAGAAGCGAGGGGGAGGAAAATTTCGAGGAGTTCCCGGTTAAGGTGGGAGGTCAGGGGCCGAGCGATGTGCGTTTCTCTCGTACATGTACGCGCGTGTGTGCGAGGCGTTGGCTCTAACTGAACCTGAGCGAGGCGTTGGGCTCTAAGTGAACCCGAGCAATTGCACTGCAGGCTACGCGTTACTGAACCCGAGCGATCGATCGATGGCTGTTAACTGAACCCGATCGAGCGATTCCTTGGCTACTGCTGCTAACTGAAGCCGATCGATGGGATGAACAGTGAGCGTTGGGGGGGGGGTTGGATGAACAGTGAGCGGTGGTGTTGCCTCTGGAGGAACAGGACCCCGTGGTGTGGTGGAGGGCTGGATGAATAGTAGACGATGGAGGGGTGCCCGTGGAGGGGTGGATGAACAGGACCCCATGGTGTGGAGGGCAGGATGAACAGTAGACGGTGGAGGGGTGGTTGAACAGGACCCCGTGGTGTGGAGGGCTGGATGAATAGTAGACGGTGGAGGGGTGGTTGAACAGTAGCCGGTGGAGTAGCGCACGGTGGAGGCTGGATGAACAGGAGCCCGTGGAGGCTGGAGGAGGTCGACGGTGGATGAACAGTAGCTCGTGGAGGCTGGAGGGGGTCGACGGTGGAGATGAACAGTATCCCGTGGAGTCCCGTTTTGCGGTACGCCACACCCCTCCTGATGAACAGGACCCCCGTTTCGACCGTAGCGCTCCAACACAAGTCCGTTTCCTTCGTTTTGCGGTACGCCACACCCCTCCCGATCAACAGGACCCCCGTTTCGACCGTAGGAGGTCCGTTTCCTCCGTTGTGTGGTACACCACACCACTCCCGATCAACAAGACCCCCATTTCGACCGTAGGAGGTCCGTTTCCTCCGTTCTGCGGTACGCAGGCCTCGTTTTCATCGCCTCTTCCGTCCAAGCCCTCCCGATGAACACGACCACGCATTCCGTTCCAACCCAGCCGCATTGCCTCCTGATGAACACGACGCGTTCCGTTGCCTCCCCATGAACACGACGACGCTGTTTCTCCGTTCCGACCCAGCCATGTCAACGAGCCCTCGCCATACGTATGCGTGAGTAGGCGTTCGAGACCCCGCCCGTATGTACACATACGTGGCCGTATTTTCTTTCTTGCACCCTGGCCGCCTCTACTACGACACGTGCGCGCCTCTACATCCACCAGTATATATGCACGTACACGTTCGCGACCAGAATGACAACGCTACGTACGCTTTGACCAGGTGGGTCCCGACTGTCAGGCACTTCCTTGCGTGCGAAGATGTAGCTAGAGGGTCCCAGCAGTCAGGGGGCAAAATACGGTGTCTCGTCCGGTGGGTCCCTGCTGTCAGGAGGAGGAATAATTATTTTGCACGTAATAAGGAGGCACTTCCTTGCTGCGGCCGTGGACCCAGCTGTCAGCCTCTCCACGTACAGTCCATGTCTGATGGAAGTCGTTCCTTTACCATGTTGACCACGCCGCGCCGAGAGCACCAGGGCGGTGGACGACGGTGAGGCCTAGGAAGGGGACGACGGGGAGCCAGGGAAGACGCGGTAGTGGAAGCCCGCGCGGAGAGGAGTACGAGGGTTCACTGGTTCGACTGCGGTGTGAGGCTGCCGTCGCCGTAGGGCCTGGCCAGCGGTGGGAATAGTAGGGGGCGGTGAGGCCTCCGCCGCAACACAGCCAGCCACGGGAGGCAGGAGCATGCGGCATGACCGGCGCTGCTTTGGGTGGCTGGAGCAAGAAGACCAGAGGTTGAAGAAGCACTACGGCCGTTGGATGGACATCGTACGGTCACTAGAGCTAGAATCGTTCATATTGACTAAAGTTGACAAAGGCCCCTGTCCCAGTCAACTTAGTAGGCCCACAAGTCAGCCTCCCACCATGGTGGGTCCCAGCTAGCAGGGGGAGTATTCATTTTTTTGTGCGTAATCAGGTGGCACTTCCGATGGGTCCGAGCTGACAGCGGGGGGGGGGGGGGGACGTTTTTTTCGTGAAATACGTTGGCCCGTCCGGTGGGTCCGAGCAGTCAGGGGGCAATGTTTTTTCGCGAAATAAGGTGGCCCGTCGGGTGGGTCCCTGCTGTAAGGTGGAGGAATAATTATTTTGCGCGTAATAAGGAGGCACTTCCTTGCGACCGCCTGGACCCAGCTGTCAGCCTCTCCAGGTACAGTACTCTTCCGATGGAAGTCGGTCGTTGACCACGTTGACCACACCGCGCCGAGAGCACCAGGGCGGTGGTCTGGACGACGGCGAGGCCTAGGAAGGGGACAACGCGGAGCCGGGGAAGACGCAGCAGCGGAAGCCCGCGCGGAGAGGAGTACGAGGGTTCACTAGTTCGGCTGCGGTGTGAGGCTGCCGTCGCCGCAGAATAACAGGGGGTGTGGTGAGTGGAGGTATGGCGTGGCCAGCGGTGGGAGTAGTATGGGGGCGGTGATGCCTCCGCGGCAGCACAGCCGACCATGGGAGGCAGGAGCAGGCGGCACGATCGGCGCTGCTTTGGGCGGCTGGACCAAGAAGACCAGAGGTTGAAGAAGCACTACGACTGTTGGATGGACATCGTACGGTCACTGAAGCTAGAAACGTTTATTATTGACTAAGTTGACAAAGCCCTTGGTACGCTCCAACTTAGTAGGCCCACAGGTCAGCCTCCGAAATGGTGCGCCCCAGATGTCAGGGGGAGGAATCATTTTTTGGGCGGCCGAAGTTAAGAATATCCGAAATTGAAGAAGAAGCACGACATCCGTTGGATAGACATCCAACGGCCACTCCTGCTAGAACCGTGTGTTGACTATAATAAGTTGGTAAAGCCTTGCATACGCGTCAACTTATTTTTTTAGGGGACGCGTCACTTAGTAGGCCCACAAGTGTGTGGCAGAGAACTTATAGCCCATTTATGTTTTGTAAGAATGTACAACCCATTTTGGAATTCTAATGGAATTTACAACAGCCCATTTACAGTTTGTTAAAAGTACAACCCGTTTTCTAGCTAGGACAATGATTAATAATTTCAACCAACCATTGAAGGCATAATTCAATAAAATTTCCCACATTTTGATGGGCTCCGAAATATTTGTATCCCGAAATTTCTAGTCAGATTAAATATAAATTTGTATTACGTAAAAATCTAACGAAACATTGCACGCGCAACAATGAAAATTTAAGATTTTCAAAATCCATAAATAATATTTTGTAAACTAATTTTGTGTTTGGTGCATTTTTTTATAGTTACTGCCCAGTTTTTATAATTACATCCCATTTATTATTTTTTAAAGCACATTTTCCTGTTAAGCCTAATGCATCCCTCCTAGGAAAGATTTGCAGCCCAACGGGTATTCCTCAAAAAGACGTATAGCTGGGCTAACCATTTTCATCTTGAAAAAATAGTATCTGGACTGGATATCTGGCCTGTGCTAGACGGGCCACAGCCCGCCAAGTTAATACCCTGCTCTCCTCTGAACAACAATGAAATCATCGCCAAGAAAAATTCTGCAGTGCTCACGCCTCAAAAACACAAATACTGCTCGAGCTACTTGGTCCCTGCTGTCGGCCGCACCTTGTGCAATTCTCTCGTTTATATTGACTACATAGGTTGACAATGGTGTGGGACCGTGATGTTAGGAAAGCAGGAGAAAACAAAAAAATATAGTTGTACATAATAAGGAGGCACTTTCATACGTACGGCTATGGCCCTAGTGGGTCCCTAGTGTCATCCAGTCAAAATAAAGTCATCTCCTGAATCCTCATGTTCGTTGACGATGTTAACAATGCTCGGCGCCACGGCGAGCGCAACAACTCGAAGGACAACGGAGAGGGCCTCACGGGCCCTACGGATGGTCTGATACAGTGCCCGCTACTCATTCAGGAAGCCAGGATCATCGGACACCTATGAGCACCTTAGAGAAACTGAGACGACATGAAACGGTAAGGCCGCGCTTGGGAGCTCTGGTTTATTTCAAACCTGTATTAACATACAAGTGTAATTTACTCATAACAACGCGTAAAATACAGGCATAATGAAACCGAGGGTCCGAGGTCTGTAAGTAAAACCGGCGGGTTACACGTGTAATTTGAGAGACCAGTGTATATTTTACGAGCACTGCTATATGTACGACATTACCAGATGATACATGCACGACGTGCGTATCATGCCATCCATGGGCAAGGCTGAAATAGCAGCTAACGGCTGGATTAGCAATTGTCCGAGTGTCGTTCAACATTTTTATCATGTGTCAAGTACTTCCGGTATTTTACTAGTCGAAATCGACCAACCAAGCGCCTTCGCCCGAGACCATCTGCTTTAATTTACAAGCGTTAGTTTTACAATCGGTTTTGGTTGGAAAACGACAATCCAATCACGGCATAATATCATGAGTTGGTCGGAAGATCATATGGTTTCACGTCTAACCTACCCGACTTGTCGTATAGGCTATGAATGAAACATCAGACGATGAACTTCTTAAGCACGGAAACAACAGAAGAGGATGATCTTCTTAACAAGAAAATCACTGGCATTAGATCGACATGCAAAACAATACGAAGCATTATTCTTAGGAGGCACGGTGAACAGCTCGTGATGCCGCATGCCACAACATTCCAAGCTCAACTTTGCAATCAAACAGAAGGCCTGGCATTACATAGACAATATTCAGAACAAACTCTTAACACAGGAATATCTCAGCAGAGTAACTATCTACTTCTAAACTGAACACAGGAATAGGAAAAAATACTCGACGCTTCTGGCTAACATCAATGAGCAAATTTTGACACGGTTTTCCAATTTCAATATATTAAACTAACGTCTACTTGCTAACATCAATGATTAAACTTTGACAAGCTTTTCCCATTCAAAATATGTAATGCCTATGATCGTGGAGTCCTGTCGCTTCTTGCTAACATCAATGATTAAACTTTGACAAGCTTTTCCCATTCAAAATATGTAATGCCTATGATCGTGGAGGCACTCCACGTGTTGTTAAATTGCCAATGGTCTCTACAGACTAGTCATGTCACCGGTGTCTAATAATACTCTGTAAAGCTTCTCGGTCATTCCTTCTATAATGTAGCGCAAACAGTGACTGCTTCTTTCTACAAAGTGGAATGACCAACTAGACCCAGTAATGCAGCAGTTTGCCTTGGACACATTGGCTCCTTTTGTGCAGTTGAACTAAAATCGAAGTCGGAATAAAACCGAGCTTTAATTTTGATATCCCTGTAAGCAAAAAAAAGGTATAAGGGAAACAATTATTGAGAAATAACGATTGATGACTTGTACTCCCAGAAGAAAAACATCTACTGATCTACCTTATCTTAATGGGAAACAAAGCAGGAGAGTAGCAATTCTCAATCAATGTGATTCATTCATATTAACTGAGACATTATCTTAACAATGCCTTGTTTCAAGATGTATAAAGAACGAAAAAGCAGAAAAGTATCATTCCTAAAACAATGCGAATGATTCATTTTAATAGAGATATTATCTTAACAATACCTTGGTTAAACATGTAGGAAGAACTACAAAGCAGGATAGTACCATTTGTAAAACACTGTAAGTCTGTAACTGATATATAATAACAGAGACATTATATGAACAACACATTTCTTAAACATGTACTCCGGCCGATCCCTAACAGAAATGGTACTCCTGCCGATCCCTAACAAGTGTTTGTAGTTTTGAACTAAGATTCAGTAGTTAATTCGGAGGAAGGTCGGTACTGACCATTCAAGACCAAGATTTGAAACAACTCGTGAGGAAGATCTCACAGAGATCTCAACACATATATGGAAATCCGGTCTCATTTTGTGCAGTTCCACCAAAATTAAGCGAAGCAAAATGTCGCAATAGCAACAAGTTGAAAAGATATCCCTGTTTTAACAAAGGCAAAAAAGGAATCAATTACTGGCCAATAAAGGAGGATGAAACATGCGGCCACAAAAATGGTAATCCAGCCAATCCCTAACAAGTGTTGCAGTTTTGAAATAAGATTCAGTAGTTAATTCTGAGAGTGGCATCAATTACTTGCTTATAAAGGGGGTGATGCTGAATTTGTTGTAACAAAACAACAAGCATCATGTCTGGGTTGGTCCCATTTTTGTTCACTACTTAATGGGAAAAGACAGCAATACAATAGCTTCAATTCAACATTTATTTAAAATAGTACCAATACAAGTAGCACAACATCTCAAAGCACACCGCACAATCATGTGGATGAAGGCCTGTACTGACCTTTCATGAGGCCAACAACGATAAAATACGAATCTGCCAACACGAATAGGAAATCCAATCAAGTTTTGTGCAGTTGCACTGAAATCAAGCAAAGTGTTTCACGTAGCGAAGCAAAATGTCGCAATAGCAACAAGTTGAATAGATATCCCTGTTTAAACAGAGGGAAAAAAGGAATCAATTACTGGCTAATAAAGGAGGATGAAACATGCAACCACAAAAATGGTAATCCCGCCAATCCCTAACAAGTGTTGCAGTTTTGAAATAAGATTCAGTAGTTAATTCTAAGAGTGGCATCAATTACTTGCTTATAAAGGGGGTGATGCTGAATTTGTTGTAACAAAGCAACAAGCATCATGTCTGGGTTGGTCCCATTTTTTTTCACTACTTAATGGGAAAAGACAACAATACAATAGCTTCAATTCATCATTTATTTAAAACAGTACCAACACAAGTAGCACAACATCTCAAGGCACACTGCACAATCATGTGGATGATGGCTTGTACTGACCTTTCATGAGACGACCAAGATAAAATACGAATCTACCAACACGAATAGGAAATCCAATCAAGTTTTGTGCAGTTGCACTGAAATCAAGCAAAGTTGCTGGTGTGACATTTAAGTTTTCTATAGCAACAAGTTGAATAGATATCCCTGTTTTAAGAGGCAAAAAAGAAAACAACTACTGGCCAATAAAGTGTCACGACCGGTTTTCCAATAAAAATATTTATCGAGAAACTGATCTTTTGAGTCCAGTACGAGGAGAAATCCTCCTTACTGGTAGACAAATCTCTTGATACAATAAGCCAGTAGCATAAAATATATTACAGGGTCGAGCTGAGGTTGCTCAACCAATTATTACAAGAGCGCCAATAATTATACATAATGGCGGATATGACACAGTGGTGTGGTGGTTTACTACTGACTCGAGAATAAAGTGATGGTGGAATAACACTGCTCTTAAACTAGCATCTCATCGAGCGTCGAGGTGAGGCTCGATCAATTTATTCGGGTAGCGGAAGCGGTTATAATACAGTGACCAAATCCAGGGTCGCACGAGACTGACTGGGACTCCTCTAGGCGTCGGACTCGCTATCGAACTCTTCATCCATGAGATCGCCTTCGTCAGCATGTGGCCAAATCAACAAGCCAGGTGAGTACTTTGAAAGTACTCGCAAGACAGTTCGGACGTAAGATATAACAAATGCATGCATGAATGCGTCATGATTAAATTTACCAATGCACATTCAATTTAGTAAACAAGGTAAATAAAAAGGTAATCGGCGGTAGTCCGCCTGAAATCCCAATAAAAATAATAGGAAACCGATCGGGTGTCTGAAGCGACGCCTCGAAAGGTAAACAAATAAATAAATATCATGCCACAGTCGGGCGTCTAAGCGACACCACGTAAAGGGCTTAAACTGAAAATAAAAGGTATGTGTGCCACAGTCGGACGTCGGAGCGACATCACAGAAAGGACTTATATTGAAAGTAAATAACAATGCCACAGTCGGACGTCGGAGCGACATCACAGAAAGGGCTTATATTGAAAGTAAATAACAATGCCACAGTCGGACGTAGGAGCGACATCACAGAAAGGGCTTATACTGAAAGTAAATAACAACACTGCCGCAGTCGGATGTCTGAGCGACATCACAGAAAGGGCTTATATTGAAAGTAAATAACAATGCCACAGTCGGACGTCAGAGCGACATCACAGAAAGGGCTTATACTGAAAGTAAATAACAGCACTGCCGCAGTCGGACGTCTGAGCGACATCACAGAAAGGGCTTATATTCACAAGGAAAATAATGCTCATAATAAATAATCAACTCATGATAATAAACTGGTTAGTCCATCCATAGGAATAATCATTTAACCGGACTTAGCACTCATGTGATTCACCGGAGTATCTGTCACCAAAACTGACACTTGTCAGGATAAGATAATACCGGACTTGGACATGGAATAGATGATTCACAGGAATATATGACTCTGCAGAGTTTGTACAAAAATTTCCCACAGCCAACGGATTTCCGTAGTCACGAAGGACTAGTTCCGTTTACAGTATTTCGGAGGAAACACAGCTAACCAGTACACACCCATCCAACCTCTCGATGTCAGGAATCACCCTAGACATCGTCCAAGAAAAACTTTTGAGACGGGGAGATCACAATCTCGATTAGCATGGGATCAAATTTATATACGCGCGCTCTAAGGGGTGCCCCCCTCTCGGTCCCAACCGGAAACACCCATGCCCCCTGACCGGATGACTGGCTTTAATCCAGGGCCATGGAACCATCATCACGGCCTCTCCTTTTGGTGTGTACCAGGAAAGCGGTTTGCAACTTACTACGCCATATTCCTTGCGGAAGGCATGTGGTAGTACAGGGAAGGAAAACGGATGGAACTGGATCGATACGGGTTGACACTGAAGTCAAGCAGTCTGGCATAAGACTGGCGTGCTACAACACTGGCATCTTACCCATTCTCATGCCAACACATGGCCATGCAACTCACATCCATCCACTTATGGATTTTCGAAACTTCACTTGCCTCAACTTTGCATGTAATATGACATTTATCAGTATGCTCATAAACATGCCATGAAACTACTTAATGCAAACACACCAAAACACTCATCATATCAAAAGTTCAAACATGCTTTCCTGGTTCAGAGTAGTCGGAGCCTAGCTCGGTGAAGTTCGCGGCTCCGTCACTTCCCTCGGTATCTACGGTATAAAGAAAACATACGCGCTAACGTAAATACCGTGAGGTGCACAAAAATTACTCCAAATATTTTTCAAATAAATCTGATAAAAAACTAGACGAAATTTCAAAGCGGACAGAAAAAGAATCAATCAAAAATACTCTTCTGTTTAAAAGTTATAAAGGTTTTAGTCTAGGGACTCATCTGTAATGAAACAGAAAGTTTCCAGGGGCTAACTTATAAAAAAAGAAAACGATTCGATTGGGAATACGCCGGCCCAGAGGGAAAACGCATTTTGGCAGAAGACGTTTTCAGAAAATGGTTCGTTTCAAAAGAACAGAGAGGCTGACATGCGGGTCCCACCCGTCAGGTTTAAAAATTCAAAAGAGGCGGCAGAGCTCGACGGTGCCCGAGAGCCGCGGTGGTCGCCGGCGGCGATCCACGGCGAGGCAGAAAGATCGGAAGGTACCTCCATGCTCAGGGCGTCATTCCGCGTTGGTTGTTGGTGGTGGTGGTCGCCGGTAAGCACCACGTCGACGGCGGCCCTTGCTCCGGCGGACGGTGGTTCGGGTGGTCGAGGGCCTCGTCGGAGAGTGCTGCAGAGGGCAAATCGAGGAGGGGGTTAGACCTCTGGTAGCTAGAGGAGGTTACTGAAGAAGTTTGGGCGCCGGGGACGGCCTCACCGGAGTGAATCGAGGTGGAGGCCGAGGCGGAACGAGGCGGCCAGAGTCGGGGGAGGAGACCTCCTCGAGGTCCCCCTAGTGGCCTGGCGGGGTGTTGGTGAGATGCAGTGGTGGTGCGTGCTCGGGGTCCCCTTTTATAGGCGATTTGAGGCGGTGGTCCTGAACGGAGTTCTCCGGCGATGGATTACGGCGGTGCAGTGTTTGGTCGGGCCGTTTAGGAGGTTGGGCATCAACGTGGAGGTCCACTGGCTCCATTCAGATGTTAAACGGGCTTGGATTAGGAGCTTGGGGTGGGTTTCGACGGAACGGGGCGGCACGGGCCCGTCGGCGACAGAGAGCGCGTCCTGTGCTTCCCGGGCCACGGCGACGGTGCAGCGAGGTGAGCTGGCGTGCATGAGGCCACGCGGAGAGCCAAGGAGCATTGGGTGGCACCGAACGGCGTTGCGGGCAGGCGCTGAACCCCATTGGCCGCCACAGGTGGCGTTGCCGTCGTAGAAGACGCCGGCGCAGGCGGGCCAGGGTGCCACCGACGCCGGGAACCAGCCAAGCGCGCGTGTGGCGCTCTGGACAGAGAGGAGGGGCTGCACGCATCGCGCCAAGGCGCACTATTGACAAGTGACCATTCTCTGACGAAGAAACGACACTGAACTTCTCTGAACTTTCTGAATTTCACTGAAAATGCAAAGTAACAGTGCTGGCCAGGTGTTCGACAAAATGTTTCTGGCATGTAGGAGGTTCTCCTTGAGCTGAAACTTGGTGGCGTGGCCTCTCATTGCACCAGGAGGCTGCCTGAATTTTGGTAGAATTTTTGGAGAAGAGGAGATATGAATTTCACCAAATTTGGCAAATCTGGTCCAAATTTGCAGAGGCTGAAATTTGAAAAATTTGAAAAGAGGAGGAGTGGATCAAGATGGTTCTAGGTTGTGGATGCTAAGGACAATCCAGAGGAGTTGGTTTGAGATCAAAACTCAAAGGCAATAAGGTACTTGATTTGAAAATTGCCTTGGCTCATAATAAAAGGCAGAATTGTTTTGGGAGATAAAATAAATGAAATAAAATTCAAAAATGGCTTGGATTTGTTGGAACAGAGATCTTGGGTTGCTCCATGGAGGAAGAAGAGGTCTTGAGAGGTTTTATCATGTGAGGCAAGATAAGAAAAATGGGTGGTTTAAAAATGAAAGAAGTCCCAAAAACTTCTAGGGTTTTCTTTTTAAAAAGAAAATAATAAAAATCAAAAATACATTTGAGAGGGAAAGAATCAGAAGAAAAGTTTTTTTATAATTCAAACACCAGAGTTGAAGAAAAATAAAATGCTTGCCAAGGGTGAAAGTTTTTAAGAGAGAGGTTTTCTGGAAAAATTTTAAATGGCCTCTTTTCAAAAACAAACAAAGTTTTTGTTGAAAACCAAAGGAAATTTTTTGGAGTGTCACAACACCTACCCCCTTAGGAAAAATCTCGTCCCCGAGATTTCAGCTGATCCTTAAATAAGTGGGATGCTCTGCCCGAAGAAAATCCTCTCTTTCCCAAGTTGCTTCACTTTCGGTGTGATTGCTCCACTGAACTTTGAAAAACTTGATGGTTTTCTGTCGGGTCCTCCTTTCAGACTCCTCTAATATTTTTACTGGATGTTCCCGATAAGTGAGGTCTGGTTGCACGCCAATATTCTCATGGGGTACTTGTTTCTCTGGGTTGCTTACGCACTTCCTTAATTGCGAGACATGGAACATGTTGTGGACGTCGGATAATTCCTCGGGTAAGTCTAGCTGGTAGGCTACCGTGCCTCTTCGTGCCACTATACAGAATGGTCCGATGAATCTCGGTGCTAGCTTTCCCTTAATCTTGAACCGTTGTAGGCCCCTCATAGGGGATACTCGTAGGTACACATAATCACCAGGTTCGAAGCTGACCCCACGATGTTTCTGATCGTAATAACTCTTCTGTCGACTTTGAGCGGTCCTGAGTCGGTCTCTGATTAGTTTAACCTTTTCCTCGGCTTCTTTGAGCATTTCTGGGCCGAAAATGCGGCTGTCTCCGGTCTCTGACCAATTTAGCGGGGTACGACATCTCCGTCCGTATAAAGCTTCAAATGGTGCCATTTGCAGGCTGGCCTGGTAACTGTTGTTGTACGCGAACTCGGCATATGGCAGGCTTTCTTCCCAACTGGTTCCATAGGTGAGGACACATGCTCTCAGCATGTCTTCTAAAACTTGGTTTACTCGTTCCGTTTGTCCATCAGTCTGGGGGTGGTATGCTGTACTGAAGGCCAGTTGAGTTCCCAGAGCCTGTTGTAGATGATCCCAGAACCTCGAGACAAATTGGTGCCTCCGTCGGATATTATAGTCTTCGGAACTCTGTGTAGACAAACTATGCGGGAGAGATAAATCCTGGCAAGCCTCTGAGTGGTGTGGGTCGTCTTTACTGGGATAAAGTGTGCCAACTTAGTTAACCTGTCGGTGATGACCCATATGGCATCATTCCCGTGTCGTGACTGAGGTAGTCCGACAATGAAATCCATTCCTATTTCATCCCATTTCCACTCAGGTATTTTGCTCGGTTGCAGTAGTCCGGCTGGCCTATGGTGCTCAGCTTTTATGCGCTGACAAGAGTCGCAACATGCAATGAATGTGGCTATGTCCCTTTTCATATCGTGCCACCAAAATCTTTCCTGAATATCCTTATACATTTTGGTTCCTCCAGGGTGGATCGAATATGGGACGGTGTGGGCTTCAGCTAGAATTTGCTGTTTGAGGTCCTTTATATTTGGCACGCAGAGTCTGTCTCCGTACCATAATATTCCTCCTTCGTCTATGACGAACTCCGAGGCCTTGCCCATACTCACCTTTCTTTTGATGCCTTCAATGCTGGCGTGACCAGGCTGAGCTTCTTTAATTCTCTCCACAAGGTCGGGTTGTATTTCCAAGTTTGTTATGGTGCCTTCTGCGACCATTAACAAGTTGAGTTTGGTAAATTCTTGTTGGAATTCGGGTCTCAAGCTTTGCAGACTGTTTTCGTCGGAGCTGGGGTTCCGACTAAGAGCATCGGCCACTACATTTGCTTTTCCTGGATGGTAGTGGATACCAACATCATAATCCTTTACCAATTCCAACCAGCGTCGTTGCCGTAAGTTTAGTTTTGGCTGCGTGAAAATATATTTGAGACTTTTATGGTCCGTATATATTTCACATCGATTTCCAAGTAAGAAATGCCTCCATTCCTTGAGTGCATGAATGACAGCTGCCATTTCTAAGTCATGAGTGGGATAATTTTCCTCATGCTTGCGAAGTTGTCTTGAAGCGTATGCGACAACCTTGCCTTCTTGCATTAACACGCATCCGAGACCCTTTCTGGACGCGTCACAATACACTGCAAAATTCTTGTGTATGTCTGGCACGATTAATACCGGGGCTGTTGTTAATTTCCGTTTTAGCTCTTGGAAACTTTTCTCGCAGGCTTCTGTCCATTCAAACTTCTTGTATTTCTTGAGTAACCGTGTCATTGGCTTGGCTATGGTGGAGAATCCTTCAATAAATCTGCGGTAATATCCTGCCATTCCCAAGAAACTCCGTATGTCTGTTACGCTGGCTGGTGACTTCCAGCCAAGTACGGCCCTGACTTTCTCCGGGTCCACTGCGATACCGTCTTGGGTCAGTACGTGGCCTAGAAAGCCTACTTGTCTTAGCCAAAATTCGCACTTGCCGAACTTGGCATACAATTGGTGTTTCCTGAGTTCTCCCAGCACAATTCTGAGATGTTCCGTGTGCTCTTATGGTGTCTTGGAGTATACTAGAATATCGTCGATGAATACCACAACGAACTTGTCCATAAACTTCATAAATACTTTGTTCATGAGGTGAACAAAATATGCGGGGGCGTTCGTTAATCCAAATCTCATTACTATGAATTCATATAGTCCTTATCTAGGGGTGAATGCTATTTTGGGGATATCTTCTGTTCGCACTTTTAATTGATGGTATCCTGACCTTAAGTCAATTTTTGAGAATACCTTGGCCTGAGCGAGTTGATCAAACAAATCGTTTATCCGTGGCATCGGGTATTTGTTCTTGACTGTGACCATGTTAAGTGCTCGGTAGTCTATGCACAATCTCAGTGTTCCATCCTTCTTTTTGGCAAATAAAATTGGTGATCCCCAAGGTGAGGAGCTGGCTCGAATGTATCCTTTGTCCAGCAACTCCTTTATTTGTTTCTTCAACTCAACCAACTCGGATGGTGCAATTCGGTATGGTTTCTTGTATATGGGGGTGGTCCCTGGTGCTAGCTCAATGCTGAACTCAATCTCTCAGTCTGGTGGCATGCCTGGTAGTTCTTCGGGGAATACGTCTGGAAATTCACACACTACTGGAACCTTGTTTAGCTCAGAAATTTCCACCTTATTCAATCTCGGTTGCCGGGGTATTTTTCTTTCCTTGGCTGACACTCTTATTGTCTTCCCGTGGTGGTGTGTGAGAATTACGGTCCGGTTGAAACAGTCAATAAAACCCTTGTTGGTGGTTAGCCCGTCCATCCCTAGGATGACATCCAGTCCTTTATTTTCCAACACAATAAGATTGGCGTGAAACTCCAATCCTTCGAACTCAATAACCACATCCTGACAGTAACTCAGAGTGACTTGCTGAATCCCAGGGGACTTGATGATTATGGATTTTCCAAAGGAAGCATCGAAAAATTATTTTGCAAAGCAAAACTTTTTGAAATGAAAGAGTGAGAAGCTCCAGAATCAAACAAAACCATTGCAGGTATTGTGTTGACAGGAAACGTACCGAGTACGATATCCAGAGCATTTTGTGCCTCCTCTTTGGTAGCGTGGTTCAGATGACCCTTCATGTGGTTGTTGTTGGGATTGAAATTGTTTCGCTTGGGCGCTGAATTATTGCCGCCGTTGTTCGGCTTTGGGGTTGAGTTCCTAGGCTTGGGACACTGCTTGGCATAGTGCCCTTCTTCTCCACAGGCGTAACAAGTAACGCCGGGGCGATATGTGAACTCCTTGTCCCTTGCATGAAAATTCTTGATTGGGCGTGAGACGTTGGACGAGGATTTGTGAGTCCCACCCTTTTGAAAATCTGTCTTGCTTCGGTGATTGCGAGTAGGGTTAGTCTGGTCCCTTTTTCGCTTGCGGAAATCCTCCAAGCTGCGTCTCTCATTTTCCAGAGTAATGGCTTTGTCCACTAGTGTTTTAAAATCTGGAAAAGTGTGCACGACCAGTTGGCATTTAAGCGCGGGCACCAGACCGTCAAGGAATTTCTCCATCTTCTTGCTTTCAGTCATACGCTCTTCATTGGCGTAGCGGGACAGTAGAGTAAATTGACCGTTATAATCTGACACTGTCATGTTCCTTTGTTTGAGATCATTGAACTCTCTCTTCTTGATTTTCATAATACTCTTAGGAATGTGTGCGCCACGGAAACCTTCCTTGAAATCATTCCAAGTTATATCATTTTCGTTGGGATGCATGTGCAGGAAATTCTCCCACCAAGATGCAGCTGCTCCTGTGAGATAGTGCGGAGCATAAAGTACTTTCTCGGGGTCTGAACATTTCGCAATAATTAATTTTCTCTCCATATCTCGAAGCCAGTCCTCGGCTTCAAGAGGCTTGTCAGTATGAGAAAATGTTTGGGGACGTGTCTTCTGTAGCTCAGATAGTTTGGAATGCTGTTGATACTGCCCATGGTGATTTCCCATGTTGATGACTTGGTTCATCATTTCCCGATGTTGTTGCTGACTCTGTTCATAAAGGCGGCACATTTGGGAAAGTGCCGTTTCACTGTCCTGTTGACTCGACTGCCCTTGTGTGAAATTGTTGCCTGGTTGAGTGCCATAATATTGACTTGACTGCCCATGTGTGAAATTGTTGCCCGGTTGAGTGTCATAATTTTCCTCGGGCGGAGCTGGCATGGAGCGAGTCCAAGGACGAGACATTTTTCACTTTGGGGATATATTTTGCAAAACCCATAAGGAGAATGAAAAAAAGGAGCGCAAAAATAAACCCATAAACGCAGAAGGATGGCAAATAATTTAAAAGACCAAGATTGCTTGGAAAAACAAATCGATTGCGCACGGAGAAGGACTGCTCATTACATATCTTACACACGGGCGATACAGTACATCACTCAGGATATGCGTACATAATCCTGACATGTTATTTAGGCTAGTCCACTTCTCCAGTTCCTACATGATGTGCAAACAAGCTACTTCTCACAGCCTAAGTACATATCTCACAAGGCGGTACATCGCATGACGGCTAAGCGTACTCAGTCGGAGATGTTGATGATTTCCTTGGCCCTGCCAAGGGTGAGGCGCAGCGAGGCTGGGGACTCAACTTCCTCCTCGCTAATAGGCTCCATACGCGTAGTGCTGCGCCGAGTAGATGGAGCGGGTGCCAGGGGCGGAACAACACGAACAGGAGTGGGCGCGATGGGTGGTGCCGTGCGCGCTGGAGTGGGTGCAATGACTCGGTTGAACTCTTCAGTAGAAGGCAGGCGACGAGTAGGTACATAAGATGCTGAGGACGAGACAAAAGTCAGTGGCGGCGCAGTGGGCAGGAGCTCCCTCCTATTGGCGGCACAGCCATGGACTGAGTCCATGCGGGTAGCCACGATGTCGTCCACCAGGTTGTCGAAGGCTGCCTCCAGAGACCGGAGATACTCAATAAGCATCTCAAAAGCCTCGTCTCGTTCCCCTCTGGGGCAGGAGAATGCATAGTGACAGGTGTAGGGCACATGGCATGGAAGATAGCGGTAACGACGAGCCTTCATCACGGGAAGGACATCCCTGAGACGAGCTATCGCCTCGCGGGCTGCCATCTGGATAGCATGCCTCACCGTAGGCATGGCTCTTCCCACGAACCGAAAGCGGCGTAACTCAGCACGCCCTCCCTTGAACTGCACCGCGGCCTGGTGCATGGTCAGACTGTCGTTGACTCTGTGCTGGCAGAGTGAGAAGACTGGGCGCACAGATGGCCCCATCGCGACCTGAACGATGAAGGAGAGAAGCTTGACGAACCCATCGGGCACGTTGGCGAAGGTCTGAGACTCGCAGCTGTTGTCGGCCATCTACAAAAGTAGGCAAAAATTCTGAATAGCCAGATCATAAATATATGCTGACTGTCAGAAAAATGACTACAATTGCAAAAATATAAATTAGCTCTATCATGCTAATAACCGATTAGCGATCGCACCTAGTGGCTTCCTACAGTCAGCCTGGCTCTGATACCAAGCTTGTCACGACCGGTTTTCCATTAAAAATATTTATTGAGAAACTGATCTTTTGAGTCCAGTACAAGGAGAAATCCTCCTTACTGGTAGACAAATCTCTTGATACAATAAGCCAGTAGCATAAAATATATTACAGGGTCGAGCTGAGGTTGCTCAACCAATTATTACAAGCGCACCAATAATTATACATAATGGCGGATATGACACAGTGGTGTGGTGGTTTACTACTGACTCGAGAATAAAGTGATGGTGGAATAACACTGCTCTTAAACTAGCATCTCATCGAGCGTCGAGGTGAGGCTCGATGAATTTATTCGGGTAGCGAAAGCGGTTATAATATCCAGGGTCGCACGAGACTGACTGGGACTCCTCTAGGCGTCGGACTCGCTATCGAACTCTTCATCCATGAGATCGCCTTCGTCAGCATGTGGCCAAATCAACAAGCCAGGTGAGTACTTTGAAAGTACTTGCAAGACAGTTCGGACGTAACATATAACAAATGCATGCATGAATGCGTCATGATTATATTTACCAATGCACATTCAATTTAGTAAACAAGGTAAATAAAAAGGGAATCGGCGGTAGTCCGCCTGAAAACCCAACAAAAATAATAGGAAACCGATCGGGTGTCTGAAGCGACGCCTCGAAAGGTAAACAAATAAATAAAGATCATGCCACAGTCGGGCGTCTAAGCGACACCACGTAAAGGGCTTAAACTAAAAATAAAAGGTATGCGTGCCACAGTCGGACGTCGGGGCGACATCACAGAAAGGGCTTATATTGAAAGTAAATAACAATGCCACAGTCGGACGTCGGAGCGACATCACAGAAAGGGCTTATATTGAAAGTAAATAACAATGCCACAGTCGGACGTCGGAGCGACATCACAGAAAGGGCTTATACTGAAAGTAAATAATAGCACTGCCGCAGTCGGACGTCTGAGAGACATCACAGAAAGGGCTTATATTCACAAGGAAAATAATACTCATAATAAATAATCAACTCATGATAATAAACGGGTTAGTTCCATCCATAGGAATAATCATTTAACCAGACTTAGCACTCATGTGATTCACCGGAGTATCTGTCACCAAAACTGACACTTGTCAGGATAAGATAATACCGGACTTGGACATGGAATAGATGATTCACAGGAATATATGACTCTGCAGAGTTTGTACAAAAATTTCCCACAGCCAACGGATTTCCGTAGTCACGAAGGACTAGTTCCGTTTACGGTATTTCGGAGGAAACATAGCTAACCAGTACACAGCCATCCAACCTCTCGATGTCAGGAATCACCCTAGACATCGTCCAAGAAAAACTTTTGAGACGGGGAGATCACAATCTCGATTAGCATGGGATCAAATTTATATACGCGCGCTCTAAGGGGTGCTCCCCTCTCGGTCCCAACCGGAAACACCCATGCCCCCTGACCGGATGACTGGCTTTAATCCAGGGCCATGGAACCATCATCACGGCCTCTCCTTTTGGTGTGTACCAGGAAAGCAGTTTGCAACTTACTACGCCATATTCCTTGCGGAAGGCATGTGGTAGTACAGGGAAGGAAAACGGATGGAACTGGATCGATACGGGTTGACACTGAAGTCAAGCAGTCTGGCATAAGACTGGCATGCTACAACACTGCCATCTTACCCATTCTCATGCCAACACATGGCCATGCAACTCACATCCATCCACTTATGGATTTTCGAAACTTCACTTGCGTCAACTTTGCATGTAATATGACATTTATCGGTATGCTCATAAACATGCCATGAAACTACTTAATGCAAACACGCCAAAACACTCATCATATCAAAAGTTCAAACATGCTTGCCTGGTTCAGAGTAGTCGGAGCCTAGCTCGGTGAAGTTCGCGGTTCCGTCACTTCCCTCGGTATCTACGGTATAAAGAAAACATACGCGCTAACGTAAATACCGTGAGGTGCACAAAAATTACTCCAAATATTTTTCAAATAAATCTGATAAAAAACTAGACGAAATTTCAAAGCGGACAGAAAAAGAATCAATCAAAAATACTCTTCTATTTAAAAGTTATAAAGGTTTTAGTCTAGTGACTCATCTGTAATGAAACAGAAAGTTTCCAGGGGCTAACTTATAAAAACAGAAAACGATTCGATAGGGAATACGCCGGCCCAGAGGGAAAACGCATTTTGGCATAAGTCATTTTCAGAAAATGGTTCGTTTAAAAAGAACTGAGAGGCTGACAGGCGGGTCCCACCCGTCAGGTTTAAAAATTCAATAGAGGCGGCAGAGCTCGACGGTGCCCGAGAGCCGCGGTGGTCGCCGGCGGCGATCCACGGCGAGGCAGAAAGATCGGAAGGTACCTCCATGCTCAGGGCGTCATTCCGCGTTGGTTGGTGGTGGTGGTGGTCGCCGGAGGGTGGTTCGAGTGGTCGAGGGCCTCGTCGGAGAGTGCTGCAGAGGGCAAATCAAGGAGGGGGTTAGACCTCTGGTAGCTAGAGGAGGTTACTGAAGAAGTTTGGGCGCCGGGGATGGCCTCACCGGAGTGAATCGAGGTGGAGGCCGAGGCGGAACGAGGCGGCCGGAGTCGGGGGAGGAGACCTCCTCGAGGTCCCCCTAGTGGCCTGGCGGGGTGTTGGTGAGATGCAGTGGTGGTGCGTGCTCGAGGGTGAGCTCGGGGTCCCCTTTTATAGGCGATCCAAGGCAGTGGCCGTGAACGGAGTTCTCCGGCGATGGATTACGGCGGTGCAGTGTTTGGTCGGGGCGTTTAGGAGGTTGGGCATCAACGTGGAGGTCCACTGGCTCCATTCAGATGTTAAACGGGCTTGGATTAGGAGCTTGGGGTGGGTTTTGATGGAACGGGGCGGCGCGGGCCCGTCGGTGGCAGAGAGCGCGCCCTGTGCTTGCGGGCCACGGCGACGGTGCAGCGAGGTGAGCTGGCGTGCATGAGGCCACGCGGAGAGCCAGGGAGCGTTGGGCGGCGCCGAACGGCGTTGCGGGTAGGCGCCGTCCCCCGTTGGCCGCCACGGGTGGCGTTGCCGCCGTAGAAGACGCCGGCGCAGGCGGGCCAGGGTGCCACCGATGCCGGGAACCAGCCAAGCGCGCGTGCGGCGCTCTGGACAGAGAGGAGGGGCTGCGCGCATCTTGCCAAGGCGCACTGTTGAGAAGTGACCGTTCTCTGACGAAGAAACGACACTGAACTTCTCTGAACTTTCTGAATTTCACTGAAAATGCAAAGTAACAGTGCTGGCCAGGTGTTCGACAGGATGTTTCTGGCATGTAGGAGGTTCTCCTTGAGCTGAAACTTGGTGGGGTGGCCTCTCATTGCACGAGGAGTCTGCCTGAATTTTGGTAGAATTTTTGGAGAAGAGGTGATATGAATTTCACCAAATTTGGCAAATCTGGTCCAAATTTGCAGAGGCTGAAATTTGAAAAATTTGAAAAGAGGAGGAGTGAATCAAGATGGTTCTAGGTTGTGGATGCTAAGGACAATCCAGAGGAGTTGGTTTGAGATCAAAACTCAAAGGCAATAAGGTACTTGCTTTGAAAATTGCCTTGGCTCATAATAAAAGACAGAATTGTTTTGGGAGATAAAATAAATGAAATAAAATTAAAAAATGGCTTGGATTTGTTGGAACAGAGAACTTGGGTTGCTCCATGGAGGAAGAAGAGGTCTTGAGAGGTTTTATCATGTGAGGCAAGATAAGAAACATGGGTGGTTTAAAAAAGAAAGAAGTCCCAAAAACTTCTAGGGTTTTCTTTTTAAAAATAAAATAATAAAAATCAAAAATACATTTGAGAGGGAAATAATCAGAAGAAAAGTTTTTTTATAATTCAAACACCAGAGTTGAAGAAAAATAAAATCCTTGCCAAGGGTGAAAGTTTTTAAGAGAGAGGTTTTCTGGAAAATTTTTAAATGGCCTCTTTTAAAAAACAAACAAAGTTTTTGTTGAAAACCAAAGGAAATTTTTTGGAGTGTCACATAAAGGAGGATGAAACATGCGGCCACAAAAAGAAGCATCTACCTTATCTTGATGGAAAACAAAGTATAGGGCAGTAGCATTTCTAAAACGGTTGCATTGATTCATATTAACAGAGAAATTCTCTTAAAACAGATCAGTAGTTAATTCTCAGAGTGGCATCAATTACTGGCTTATAAACGGGGTGATGCTGAATTTGTTGTAACAAAGCAACAAGCATCATGTCTGGGTTGGTCCCATTTTTGTTCACTACTTAATGGGAAAACACAGCAATACAATAGCTTCAATTCAACATTTATTTAAAACGGTTGCATTGATTCATATTAACAGAGACATTCTCTTGAAACAACATTAGTTAAAAAATGTAATTTACTTTTAACAGTGGCATTGCTTCAATTTTCCAACGACATTCTAAGATTAACAACAGCAAAATAGTTGCATGGGACATGCCGGCACCATGTGCGTCCACACGTATAAATGGGTGATGCAGAGTATGTAGCCAAGCAACATATATGTGCTGGTCCTATATTTGTTCTCTTTGAACCTTCTTCCTATGTGAGGGCAACAAATCTAGTCGTGCACAAACTACCCGACCCCCCAGTTTCTTTCCCTTTTCAACAAAGAGATCGGTTCCTTACAGATGTGTGTACTGGGTTACCCCCTTTTTCCCTTTTCGACCTACAAAGCGGCTGGATAGCCAGTCGATACTAATTTCCGCCCCTCTTTTCCTCATTGAACCACGTCCTTGATTCTTGCTCCAGCCCACCGCACCCTTCTTTCCTTTTTGAACCAAGACCTAGATTCGACTACAGATCGAAAAAGATCCACATGCAGCTAGAGCAACGACGGTTTCAAAGAAACTTATACCTTAGGGTCGTCGGGATGTGGCAAGGCGTGCGGCGGGAGGCCGGATCTGCCCACACTACGTACGCCAGTGAGGAAGAAGGGGTCGGTGGCCCTCCCACACAGGCGCCGGGTGAAAGAGAACAGCGCAGCCGGCAGTGGATTGCCTCCCTCGCCGAAGTCGATAGAGTGAACGCTGCACCTCCTCCCCTTCCCAGTGCGACGGGATACGGACGCCTCCTTCACCAGCTGTGAGGGGGAGAGAGAGACAGGAGGCCAATGCAGTCTTGTTTAGATCTGGTGAAGAGAGGGTGAGAGACTGTGAATATACCAAACCCTAGCAAATGAACGCTGAGCCTCCAGCGTGTAACATATATGTAGTGCGGCCAGCGTGTGGAGAGTGAAAACCCTAGCGAACAAGCACTGAGGCTCCCGCTTAAAGATGTACTACTGTAGTACGGGCTAAGCTCCGGTGCCTTCACTGCACCTGCTTTTGGCTATATGAAAGGTGAGCTAGCCACATTTTGGGCCCACCTGTCGTAAATCCAAAGGCAGGTGCACTAAGTCAATGAAGCTACGTCCATATAGTACTCTCGTGTATACGACTAAAATATAGTGGAGTGGTTTTCTTATTCTCTACATGACAATCATTTTAAATTGTGTAAGTATGAAACAAAACTCTTCATTTAATGTACAGTGAAGAAAACTAGTACTACTTCCGATGAACTAACGATCCACGCCCACGCGTCCTGGTCGCACTTCCTGTCCTTCACGTGTGGTACACTACCCTCCCTTAAGTGAAAAACCACACATGCGCCAAATTATCGGAAACGTGTGAGAGTGTTACAAATAAAGAAATTTAATTTCAATTATCGGAAAGGTTTGAGAGTATTACAAAGTTTGACTAGCTACTGATGGAAGACAGCTCGTTTTTCGTCGAAAATCGATCAGCTTCACCAGCCGACGCAACCATGAGGCTCAACCATGAGCATCGATAGGTCATCATGGTGATGCATCATCCATTTGGCATCAAGTTAGGGTGAGGCACCTAAGAAGTTCGACAAATCCTCACTATGGTCTGTTTCTTCTCAGTAATCAAGCTCGAGGAAGGAAGAACCACGTGGCAGAGGACAGTGAGGCAGAACAACAATGGCCATCCAATTTTGTGCAGTTCCACTAAAATTGAGGAAGACATGCCCGGGTATGGAGACACGCATCGCTGTTTCCAAAAATATAAAAAAGGGTTACGCTGGTCACAATGGGCAAGAACATAAGCTAGTAACTTACACACTTCCCTAGACTATGTTACTACCTTCATACTCCCTCCTTTTCGGTTTATAGGGCTCAATTAAAAAATCTCACCAACCAAGGTAGATGATGAATGGTGGAATACTTTTGTAGTTTGCAAAAGCACCTAATTAATGCACTTGTTTTCCTCAAAAAATTATGTTTATCAATGCATAAATTGCAATGCATGCATAAAGTACATGCATTGGTCAATTTTCTCTTAATACTTGCATGCAATGATTTAATGCACCTTGGAATCTGAACATGTGATGGAAAACAACCAAATTGAGCCTTATAAAATGGAAAAACTAAAATTTTGAGATAAGCCCTATAAACCGAAAAGGAGGGAGTAGTGGGTAGGAACATCTATGTAGTGTCATGCAATGATGTATTTATTATCTTGATGGGAACCAAACCAGGATACCCGAGAAAAAAAGCATTTCTTCATTTAAGCAGTGATAGTACTACCACCATATGGACAATGACCGCACAACCACCATGTACTTTTTGTCGAAACAACATGTATACCTCCACCGAGGCATAAATCAGGACAACTTTTTGAGTGGCATTTCCTCTATAATAGTAGTAGGTGATGTTGGACCAGCCGACGAACCCTAGCTACTATGCATGGGGAGCTGGGGAGTAGTCGCATAGAAGAAAACCCGCACGCAGCAACCTGGGAAGCTGGACAAGTACAAGAATTTATACCTCAGGTGGGCGAGACGTCGTTTAGGCGGGCGGGCGGGATCTGCCCACACGACGACAGCGAACAAGGGCGCGGAGGTCTTCGTCCGCGCCAGCGCCTTCTCCGAGAGGACGGTGCGCATCGGCTTCCTCCGTCGCCGACGGCGACAACGTCAACGCTACACCTCCTCACCTCCCGCAGCGGACAGGATTCGGCCGGATCTGTGACCACCGGGGAGGAGAGAGATAGAGTGGACACTGTCATCTTGTTTTGATATGGAGAGGGTGAGAGAGCGAGACGCGAGAAACTCTATCAAACAAGAGGCTATAATGGAGTAAAAAAATCTCTCCATAGAAGTGGTTTTAAATAGAATACGCGCGTTCCCGGAAAAAAGAAACGAAAACTGGCGGACAATTTTTTTGGGGTCTGTCTAGGACACATCTAGATGTGACATAGTTATGTCACATATAAGTTGATGTCCACTCTGTTTGTGGTCTTTCCCTAGTTTTTCCCTTGTTGCTACATTATATACTTGTGGGAGCTTAGATGTGATATCCTTAAATAACATCTAGATGTGAATTAGACAAACTGATTTTCTAACGTACCAAGAAAGAAAACTCGATCAAAAACACGCCCCCGCTTCCAGGTCGCGAGAGTCGTCGCGCACACACACATAGACATAGACATGCATATCCGTGTTTAAGTAAAATTCCATTTGCATCTCCATTTCCAATCATATTTGTCCAACTGGCACATTATTTATGTTCTTAATTATATACGCAACAATATTAACGTACAACATCTCTTGTTTGCGCACGTCCGAACTGCTGCCACAGCCGGTCCTGACCAACCCGAACCCTCTTCATCACCCGCGCGTGCTTCCCGCCCGAAACGGCCAGTGCCGCATTCATGCCCGGCCAGAACGGGCGCGACCTCTCACTGGCGCCGGCATTGAAGCGGTGCCCCGCCCGAGAGAGCGTCGCCCGCGCCGCTTCCGGGTGCACGCGGCTGCTCCATTTTATATTACGTACGTGTCATTCAAGAGTGAAATGATGGTTGCTTCTTCCGACTAACTTACTGTGTGATTTGACTGCTCCTTAGTGGCCCCTACACGTACTCCCCCTACGTGTATGCAACAGTCACACGTACACATGGACGCAAAAACGCGCGCGACGCCCTAATGCATGCATGTCCGAGCACACGACGGAACACACACGGTCATGCTCAAGTGCTCAACCTACACGTGCATGCACACACATACTCAGTCAGGGTGAGCTAGTGACCGTATTAACACCGAAAAATATATATATTGAGCGCAATGAGCGTATTATGAAGTCCACTGACCGTATTTTTACAAATATACAGTGACAGACAGTGTATTTATCTCGTTTGAAATTAAGCCATATTAACCGGAGAGGAGGCAGCATGGACTAGCATTACTTTGCTGTGTCCCGTCAACTTGCCGAACGAGGAGAAGGTTGCAGGACGGGAGAAGCTTGCGCGCGGTGGCTCGCAGGACAAGGAGAAACTTTTGACTAATGCAAGCTCTCCCTCGTTCAGGCGGTGGACGTGCAACAGTTAATTCGGTGTCAGATTGCCAGAAGCATACTACACTATACTACTAGTGCTATTATTGCTCAACTTCCCGAACAGCCAAGTGCAAAGTTTACTACTACTATAGTCCATAAAGGTACGTACTATACTAGTACTACTAGGAACCGGATGGAGGAGCGTCTGCACTCTTATTATAATTTTAAAATGTTATAGCGAAATCTTCAACACATTTGGTTCTCTTCGAGGGTTCTCGCATGTGATAATGGAAGTTGATTGCATGGAACACTCGCCACAATTCTCGCTTAATTCTGGCTCATATCCTGTTACAAATAGTAGCACTCAGTAATATTTCCTCCTTTTTGTTATTCAGCATGTAAACAGGTCAACAAACCTTGCGGCGCATCTTCGTGCGAACCGTGCTTGCTGCACTTTGAATGTGGCTGAGAGCTGGCTTGATGAAACACCTCGCTTCCTACTTCTTTTTTTGGCTTCCTAGTGACCAGTGTCTTGGCTGATCGTCCTAAGAATGCTTATATATGAATAAAGCTCTCTCATTTACCCGCAAAAAAGATTAAGCCATATTAACCGGAAAGGAGGGAGTATGGACTAGCACTACTTTTTGGTGTGTCCCGTCAACTCGTAGAACGAGGAGAAGCTCGCAGGACAAGGTGAAGCTCGCTTACGCCTTTTGACTAATGCAACCTACCCTCGATGGACATGCATCACTCCATTCGGTGTCAGATTGTCAGAGGCATACACTGTAGGACCCAACATGCGGAGTACCATCATTGTTCGACTTCACGAAGGGGCGAAGAGCCAAGCGCAGTACTAGTACGCGTACTTGGTTTTGCACCTTCATATTACTCCACCCTCCGTCACAGTTTACAGGGCGCGCTTCATTATGATGCATTTCTCTCAATGCATTTCCACCACCAGAGAGACTTTAGACACGTTTGGTTTAATGCTCAATTAATTAGGGCGTGGTAACCGCAATCAAGTCCACAATTTTCTCTCCATGTACTAGTACTGTACTACTACGGAGTGCATGCATGTGTGTACCCGGGGTGGAAGCACTGCATGCATGTGTGTACGCATTATTCCCTCTAGTAATAGACGTCGTGCTATAACTACCAATGCTTCAGGCCGATCGCTAGTCGCCTTGGTCCCACAGACTTTTTTCTTTTTCTGAAGCGCGCTGTATAAACAGTGACAGATGGAGTAATATGAGCGGATTCAAAGAAGAGCACATTGATGGTTTCTTCTTCAGAGCAACTTACAGAGGGAAAGGTGGGGCTTATGATTTGACTGCTGATTACTCACTATTAATGCGGCGCAACGACCGGGCTGAGTCTCCCATGCGGTTGTGCACTACCCCCTCGGTTCTTAAATATACTCCGGAGTATTTGTCTTTCTAGAGATTTCAACGAGTGACTACTCAAATATTTGTCTTTTTAGAGATTTCAAATGGACTGGCACATACGGATGTATATAGACATATTTTAGAGTGTTGATTCACTCATTTTGCGACGTATGTAGTCACTTGTTGAAATCTCTGTTAAGACGAATAGAATATTTAGGAAGGGAGGGAGTACACATATGAAGCAAAATGAGTGAATCTACACTCTAAAATATGCCCGTTTGAAATTTGTAAAAAGACAAATATTTAGGAACGAAGGAGTATAATTTTGTGCATGGCACATGGACCCGGATGATGAAGAGGCTTCTGGCAATGCTATCAAGCTTCCATCATTTGTTTACATAATTGACGTACTATACAAATAATTTTCCAGCGACATGAAATTGTACAATGGTGTGAGCTTTCAGTTTTTGTTTCGCGTGTCTTGCGATCGATGCTCTTTCGGAAACAATAAAAAACTAACTTCCTTGCTAATGCATGTCAATTATTAGCAGATCAGAGCTAATAATTACATCACAACTGAAGACAAAGTTGTAAGAAGGTGTTAAATTAAAATTGATCCATGCTTTCATTGGCAGCAACGTCCCCCCAGCTTTGTCTAAATCAACAAACCTGTCTGGAGCATGCAACATTCCGATCATTTTGTGCAATTCCACTAAAATAGAGCTAAGCGTCCCTATTCCAAAGATATCAAGTGTGATTACGATAATAGAGGACTGCTGATGAAATAATAAACACACAAATAGAAGCCGGTCACCTTTGCGGTCTCTCTTAAGACTAACTTGTTGGAGAAGATTAGGCTCGGAGTTGGATGAGGAGGATAGAGCAAAACCAATCTCCCTTTGTGCAGTCGCACTGAAATGTAGAGACGTTGCCCGTGCGACATTTAGTACAACTGCACAAAACACTCTTAAGAAAAAAGTGATTTGTGCAGTTCACCAAAAGGTCACAATAGCAACGAGGTGAAATGGATAGCCCTGTTTGCAGAAAAGAGGTAGAAAGGAAAAAATTACTGGCCAATAGCAGTTGATGACACATGCGACGACAAAAAAGAAGCATATTCCTTGTCCTAAGGGAAGATAAAAACACGACTGTGTTTGTCTAAAACGGTGTGAGGACGAGAATGCAATATGGAAAGTACGCCGGACGAGCTACGTTTTGGGCAAATAACTATGGAAGATCCACATGCAGGGACGTGGGAAAACGAGCAGTGGAGCAAGGCCGGAGGGGATACCTGGAGGTCGTCGGGATGTAACTAGGTGAGCGGCGGTGGGCGGAATCTGCGAGCAGGTGGGGTAGACCCTGCCGCGCCAGAGCTTGGTCAGAGAGAACGACATGTACCGCAGATCGGGACGTGCTGCCTCGGCGCCGTCGAATGGAGAAACGATGCACTTCCTCCCTTTCCTCGGCGGACGGGATGCGGCCGGATCAGTGACCAACGATGAGAGAGAGAAAGAGAGGCCATCGCACTCCCTTTCCCCCGGCGGACGGGATGCGGCCGGATCAGTGACCAACGGTGAAAGAGAGAGAGGCCACCGCACTCCCTTTCCCCAGGCGGACGGGATGCGGCCGGATCAGTGACCAACGGTGAGAGAGAGAGAGAGAGAGGCCACCGGAGCCTTGTGTGAGGTACTTTGAAGAGCGGACTACCTTTGTTTCATGCACGCGTGGTACACGACCTCCCTGGGTAAACAACCGCTACAGGCGCTCAAATTAGCATGTGGGCTGCCATTTCGTAAAGAAATGAGCTCCACCGTGTACCCACGCGGGTGTGGCTGGGCACGAAGCGTGAGTACGTGCACGGTGCACCTATTCTCTTCTTGTATACGTACACCACCTATGTGGGGTTGTGTGAGAGATATACAAACCTAGAGAGATATAGTGTGTGGGTTCTTGAGAGTTTTTTTAGGGGGGGTCAATCAAAAAATTTAACATATGCAATGTGTGTGAAATAGAGTCCTGGATATAACATATATATAGAGGGGGCGATCCACAAGAAGAGAGTGGAGGTATCATCGGCTTGAGGTGTCCATAGAATCAAAGAGAGGGATGATGATGATGTGTGTGTGTGTGCGCGCGCGCGATCGATAAAGAGTGCCATCGAATTTGTGTGTGCCCACGTCAAAGATATAGAGTGGTTGGCCTACTGGACGTGATATGGGACATGTGCAGTTTGTCTCTGTGGCATGGATACCTACCTGCAGCGCTCGACTATCGGTGTGTGGTGGGGGAAGAGGGAAGCCCAATTAACTATAGAGGTACAATGGCTGGTACATGTGTGGAGGAGGAGAGAGGCCTACCTCATGTATTAAGGAGATCGATCTGCCTCATGTATTAAGGGAGATCGATCGGCATCCATGCATATGTGCAGGAGATGAATAAGGTTGGGAGAGAGACAGAGCTAGAGTGTTGGAGGGGGTGGTAGTGGAGTTGCTTCTAACAAATGGTGGGATAGGCTTGCTAGACAAACGGAGGGCACGCCCACAATATCAATAAGAGAGGAGATGGATGCTTGTTGTCTATGCACGTGCGTGTGAGAGACGGGTCAGGAGGCATGCACGAATGATGAGGGGGGATGATGTGGCTGCGGTAAGCAGACATAACTACATATGAAGATCAATCGCCCTTGGTAAGAGAAAGGAGAGATATAACTTGTGAGGTACGTCAATCGATGGGGGGGGTAGTTAAAGTCGATCTAGGTATATGTTGGGAGATCGATCGGTATACATGCATGTGTGTGTTAGAAGCAAATGAGGCACGAGGAGAAGGATAGAGAGAGAGGGATGCATGTAGGAGGTGGTACGAGAGGCATACTATATCGAGGGGGAGGAGTGTGCGAGTACGAGAACGATGAAAAGAGTGGTGGGAGTGAGGCATGGACGGTGACAAGAGAAGAGGGGAAGCTTGTGTTTGTGCTAGGCACACCTGGCTAGAGAGGCATATCGATCGATGTGTGCCGTAAAGAAGGTGCTGGGGGGCCTACACACACAGTGGGTGAACGACCTAAAGTGAAAACACGAATTTGCGTGATGGAGCTAGAGAATGCCGAGGGAGGGTGAGAGGGATGCGGGCGTGTGCATGCACAAGAGAAAGTTAGCGCTAGCTACAAAGATAAGATGGTTGTGTGGGTGTAAAAGACGAATGGAGATCATATATACTTCATTATAAAAAGCGAATTTGGATATTTGAAGAATTTATCATAGTGTTTAAAACCGACGGATGTGTGAATATATATAACGGTGATAAACATGGTGTGGTTATGAACATGGTATACTATATTTACTATATTTTATCTCTACTCTTATAAAAAAATGGAGTTGTTGATGATGGTGTGCCTGCCATCCTGCATTATAGGCTGTCGGGGTTTTCCTGGGCTCCCCGAGCACCTATGGGGACGGAGCCCCTTTCTCGGTTCGGCGGGGGGCGGAGGTCGCGCGAAGAGCGGATCGAGGCGAGGCACGCGGGGGAAAGTTTTTACCCAGCTTCGGAGCTCTCCGGAGAGATAACACTCCTACTGCTGCTTTGTGGATTGTATTGAGTTCTTGCTCGGGAGCGCCGAGTGCTACAGTACACTCGAGCAGCTAACGAGACCGAGCGCTTCTCTGAGGATCGATCCCCTCCTACGTTGTGCATGGGCCTCCTTTTATATGTCCAAGGGGTCTCCAACAGGTGGCAACGTAGGTAAGGGTAAAAGTGTAAATATGCTGCGGTAGGTACAGCTACCTACACAGTGTATCATACCTAACCCTGACGGCAGGGGACAAAGGCATTGAATGCCTGTCTACGTCGCCCAGACGGTGCAGAAAAGGGACCGTCAGGGGCGCTATCGCTCGGCACGATGGCGATCCTGTCAGCGCTGCATGCCATAGTGTACCCTTGGCTGCACAGCCTCCCGCCACGTACGCTGGGAAGGGTCCCGGAGCGACACGTAGGTAGGTGAGCTGGAGCGCGGGTACAGAGTGGCTGCCTGCCGCGGCAAGTGCCTTGCCGCAGCCATTGCCTTGTCGCGCCCGGGAACTTGTCGCTCGCCGGGTACCGCAGGACGCGTGGCGTGTCGCGGAAGGTTCTTTGAGATGCTCTTGTTGGGCTTCTCGGCAAGCTCCTCTTGCCGGGGTCTTGTACCTTGAATGGCCTTCCTGGCAAGCTCCTCTTGCCGGGGACTTGTCTTCTTGACTTAAATACTTTGTTCTCGAATGGCTCCAAAGGAACCATAGAGAGCCTTGGTGATCACCTGGCGGGCCTTGCCGCGAGGTGCTGCGACTGCCCGTGCACAAGTTCGGGATACTAGAGTACCCCTACTTTAGTACACCAACAGGAGCCCCCGGGCCTGGGCCACACACGGTGCCGAGCGCTGTTGGGCCAGGCCCAAAACAGGGCACGGGCACGCACGGCCTGGGTCGCGTTGTACCTTGCTCCGCATCCACCACGCCCTCCCGAACGGCACGCGTCGATTGCGGCATCGTGGGGGAGGTCGTGGGTGGTTCCCTTACTCAAAAAGGCGAAACGTCCGCCCCCTGGTGGTTTGTACCTTCCTCATAAACGGAGGGAGGCGTGGAGGCGTGGTCTTCGAGGCGTCCACCCCCCCACGATCACGGGGTGGGGAGAGGTCGCCTCATCCGTCGCCTCAACTCTGCCCTCCCGCCACGCGGCTTCCATGCGCTTGGAGTGGCAAACGGTGGAGGCGGGAAATCGGGTCGTCACGGGTTGAGGCAGTGGGTCAGGCCCAGTTCCCTGCGTCATCTATGTCTCGATTGGCCGAGCGGGGCGGCCAAGCCGCCACCCGGCTCCTTTATAAGGAGTGGGATAGGGGGGACGGAAACCCGCATTCTCTCATTTCCTCCTCCCTTCAGCTTCTGCTCCTCTTTCTTCCATCCGCCATGGAGAAAGGGAACCCTGGTCCTTCGACGGTAGCGACGAGGGTTGCCGCTAGGCAACGCGTTCCTCCTCCCTCCGCACCCGTGGCGTCAGAGCCAGCCGCAAGGGGAAGAGGGAGGGGACGAGGCCGCGGGCGAGGTCGAGGGCGAGGCCGAGGCGGTCGGGGAAGAGGCGGACGAGGCAGCTCGCCGGCCTCGCCTCCGCCAACAGATCCTCTCCCCGTGGCGGACCACATCGGGGACGACCCTTGCGAGTTCTTCGTCAGGCTGCGTCGGCCGCCTCGTCGTCGCCTTCGTCTCCCGACTCCATTTGCGAGTGTGATGGAGTTGGATCCGCCTGAGACACTGAGGTTGCATATGAGGGGCTGCGGAATCAGCGGTACGCGAGTCCGCGTCGTCTTCCCGGCCCCTGATGTGATGTATCTTGGTCGAGGGTGGAAGATGTTCACCCGCATCCATAGCTTGACGACGGTCCTCACCCTCCATTTTAAGCTGATGGACGGCGGTCTCCTCTCCGTCAAGGTCTTCGGGTGCTTCGGGACTCGGGCACGGTGCTGCGTGGAGAGATCCTCCGATAGCGAAGGCTCCTCCTTGAGCGGGAGTGACGAGGAGGACAGCGACAGCGGCGACGAGGGTAACGGGCGGCGGGATGACGGGTCCGACTAGGTGTCGGGCGCCGCTCCGCGGGGCACCGGCGACCCCATCATCCGCGTCGCTGGCTCCTGGAGCTTCTCGGGGAGGCTGCGGAAGAGGAAGAGGGCAGGCGGCAAGGCCGTCAACTCGGAGTACGAGGGCACGACGCCCTCTACAGCGTGCGGACGTCCTGCCACCTCGTCTTCAAGCTTTTGCTTCCGGCGCCGCCATCACCAAGCTGCCGCAACATTCTGTTGGTGTCTTCTGGCACCCGTAGCTCATCTAGGCGCTCCTTTTGCCCTTTTCGCCTCCTTGACCTGCCTCTTGAAGATAGGGACAAGAGAGGGATTACGGGCACCTTATCTCTTTTTAGTTTGTAAGCCCTCGGGCCTTAGTTGCGTTTAAAACTTGTAATCCCATTATTCATGTTCTTCATCCTCTTATGAACTGTACCTGAGTGGAATGCTTTTTAATGAAAAGGGGATGCTTGCCGGGTCACTTGTCTCGCGGGTGGAACCCACGTCAAGGAGCGAATCCTTTATATCTTTTAAGATAGACACTTTCTTTCCCGGCAGCAGGCTCTGCCTTCTTCCCACGTCGCTCGCCCTTTCTCACGCTCTTGGCGGAGGCAGGGAGGAGGCGGGATCAGGCTCCTCGCTTCGTCCTTTAGCTGCTGCGACTACGACCTTACCTGGCCCTGGGGACGGGCCCTAGGGCCTAGAGTTAAGGGAGCATGGTAACTTTTAGGAAGAAATGAGGTTTCGCATACCTCAATCCATAAGAGAATGCATGATAAGGGATGAAAAACTTATCTGAGATAGCAGCCCCCGGCAACTCTGGTTCGCCGTGGGCTAATCCTTGCACTTGCAGCCCCCGGCGTTACTGGCTTGCCGGGATCTTGCAGCCCCCGGCAACACTGGCTTGTCGGGGTCCAGATGTTGGTCCGTCCTCCTCCTCCTTTTCGTCCTCAAGTGGTCCGGCAAGGATATGGTGAGTCCTGCGAACCAGGGAAACGAAATAACGGCAAAGGGACGCACGCTCGACCTCTAAGTTAGGGGTTAGCCACTACTAAGCACTATCAACCCTAACCAAGGACGAGACTCAACTTAGCATGCATGCTAAAACTCAGGGCGCCAGCGCTTTATCTTCGCTCAGGGTCTGCGCCTGGCTTTGTACAAAGGATTACATGCAACAGCGGCAAGACTTGTACAAAATGGTGGTTGCCGAACAGGGTCTGACAACCGCGCCTTACGGGTAAAACTTACGAAGATGCTCGATGTTCCAGGAGTTGCTCACCGGAAAGCCATCCTCGGTCTCAAGGCGGACAACGCCAGGCCTAGTGACTCGTTTCACCCGGTAAGGGCCTTCCCACTTCGGCGTCAACTTGTTGGAATTCTTGGCGGAATGAACGTGCCGAAGAACAAGGTCGCCTTCCTCGAGACTTCTGGCTTTAACTTTGCGGCTATGGTAGCGGCGCAAAGCTTGCTGGTATCGAGCAGCTCGTACAGCAGCCTAAAGACGGTCCTCCTCAAGGAGCAGCGCGTCATCTTGCCGCAGCTGCTCTTGCTCAAGCTCATCATAAGCGAGCACTCGAGGTGACCCGTATACGAGTTCCGTGGGGATAACTGCCTCTGCTCCATAGACTAGAGCGAAAGGTGTCTGGCCAGTGGCTCGATTTGGCGTCATCCTGATCGACCAAAGAACCACCGGCAGCTCCTCGATCCAGTTTCTTCCGAATTTGTGTAGCCTGTCGAAAGTCCGGGTCTTGAGTCCACGCAGCACTTCAGCATTTTCCCTCTCTGCTTGACCGTTGCTCCTGGGTGAGCAACAGAAGTGAAGCAGACCTTGGAGCCAAGGTCTTGGACGTACTGCATGAAGTTGCGACTCGTGAATTGCGTACCGTTGTCGGTGATGATCCTGTTAGGGATTCCGAAGCGGCAAACAATCGACCTGAAGAACTTGACTGCTGACTGTGCTGTCACCTTCCTCACTGGTTCCACTTCTGGCCACTTTGTGAACTTGTCGATTGCTACGTACAAGTACTCAAAGCCCCCGACTGCTCGGGGGAAAGGGCCGAGGATGTCGAGCCCCCAGACCGAAAATGGCCAGGATAAAGGGATTGTCTGGAGAGCTTGAGCTGGTTGGTGTATCTACTTGGAATGGAACTGGCACGCTTCACACTTGGTTACTTGTGCAGTTGCATCCTGGAGGGCTGTTGGCCAAAAGAAACCTTGCCGGAACGCTTTGCCGGCAAGTGCTCTGGCGCCAATGTGATGACCACATATGCCTCCATGCACCTCTACCAATAGCTTCTGTCCATCTTCCCGGGGAATACACTTTAATTTCACTCCGTTGAGCCTTCTTCTGTACAGTGCGTTGTCAATGAACTGGTACATACTAGACTGTCGGGCTACTCTTTCCGCTTCTTCTGGCTCTTTGGGAAGTTCTCCTGACTGGAGGAAACGGACGATCTGCTGTGCCCATGCTGTAGCCTGCGGCTCGACAACAAGGACTAAAGGCATAACTGCTACTGCGGGAACATCCGCTTCTACGGCGAGAACCCGCGGTTCAGCCGGAGCTTGATGATCCCCGGCAAGTTTGCCAGAGCAAAACTTGTCGGGAGCGTCTGCTTCAACGAAACAAACCTTGGGGCTTGTCGGAGCAGACTGCTCCTCAGCACTCTTGGCGTTGATCTTGGGGACCTTCTTGGCGGCAGCTTCGGGAAGCTCAGCCGGAAGATAGTCACCAGAAATCAACTTCCTCTTCCTGCTCTATCCAGTTGGTGGCGTCACGGATGGTTGAGTCAGCTTGAGCACAAAGATCCCTGGTTCCATAGGTAACTTAAATGCCGCGCACTTTGACAGGCCATCAGCGATGTCGTTCTGAGCTCTAGGAACATGTTCCATCTGTAGGCCGACAAAGCGCTCTTCCAGCTTCCTCACTTCATCAACGTAAGCTTCCATCAACAGACTCTGATAATCCTTGTTTACTTGGCGGACGACAAGCTGCGAGTCACCCCTGACAATGAGCTGCTTGATCCCAAGGTCTGCCGCGATCCTGAGACCGGCGAGCAATCCTTCATACTCTGCAGTATTGTTTGTTGCTTGCTCCTTGGGAAAGTGCATCTGGACCACGTACTTGAGGTGCTCTCCGGTGGGTGCGACAAGCAGCACGCCAGCACCGGCGCCTTGTAGCGAGGACGCGCCATCAAAGTACATCAACCACTCTTTGTTTGCTTCCTTGACGGGCATGCTCGTCTCTGGGGTTTCTTTGTCAGGTGTTGGCGTCCACTCTGCTATGAATTCTGCCAATGCTCTGCTTTGAATAGTTGAAGTGCTCTCAAACTTGAGGCCAAAGCTCGACAGTTCCAATGCCCACTCAACAATCCTGCCTGTTGCTTCTGGATTCTGCAGTATCCTCTTTAGCGGAAAGCGAGTGACAACTGTGATCTCATGTGCTTGGAAGTAATGGCGCAGCTTTCTCGAGGCCACAAGAAGGCCGAAAAGCAACTTCTGCACACCAGAGTACCTCGACCTAGCCCCCCTGCAGAAGGGAACTTACAAAGTAGACTGGCGCTGCACCATTTTCTTCTGTATCCCTTCGCACATCTGCGCAGATCTATCTTCGTCGGGACCAGAGCTCGTCGGGGAAGCCCCTTGCTTGTCGCTGGATGCGCTTGCCGCGGTTGCTGGCTCATCATCTGCCTCTCTCTCCGCTACTAACGCAGCACTAACCACTTGATTGGTTACCGCCAGATATAGCAGCAACTTCTCTTGTGGTTTAGGTGCGACAAGTATTGGAGTGGAGGACAGGTATCTCTTCAAGTCCTGCAGCGCAGCCTGCGCTTCCGGAGTCCATTTCATTGGACCTACCTTTTTCAAGATTTTGAAAAACGGTAGGGCGCGCTCAGCAGACTTAGAGATAAACCTGCTGAGAGCCGCCATGCAGCCGGCAAGTTTTCGTACATCCTTGACGCGCTTCGGTGCTTCGATCTGCTCAATGGCCTTGATCTTGTCGGGATTGGCTTCAATCCCCCGCTGGGACACAAAGAACCCGAGAAGCTTGCCGGAAGGGACTCCAAACACGCACTTCTCAGGGTTGAGCTTGAGGCTGATCTTACGCAGATTTGCAAAAGTTTCTTCTAGATCTTGAATCAGAGTTGACTTGTCCCTGCTTTTGACCACTATATCATCCATGTAGGCTTCCACATTTCTGTGTATTTGCGGCTCAAAAGTAGTATGGACGACCCTTGCAAATGTTGAACCAGCATTATTCAAACCGAAAGGCATCCGTACAAAACAGTACGTGCCACATGGAGTGATGAACGCGGTTTTCTCCTCATCCTCTTCTGCCATGAAGATCTGATGGTATCCTGAGTATGCGTCAAGAAACGAAAGCAAGTCGCATCCGGCTGTGGAGTCGACAATCTGGTCAATGCGCGGCAAGGGAAATGGGTCTTCGGGACAAGCTTTGTTGACATCGGTGAAGTCGATGCAAAGTCTCCATTTCCCGTTCGCCTTGCGCACGACTACAGGATTGGCCAACCACGTAGGATGGAGCACTCCTCTAACGAGGCCTGCTGCTTCCAACTTCTTGATCTCTTCGGCGATGAACTCTTGGCACTCCACCGCTTGTTTCCTGACTCTCTGCTTGACGGGTCGCGCGTGAGGACAGACGGCGAGGTGGTGCTCGATTACTTTCCTGGGAACGCCGGGGATGTCAGATGGTTGCCACGCAAACACGTCGACATTCGCCCGTAGGAAAGCAACGAGCGTGCTTTCCTATTTAGGGTTGAGAGTGGCACTGATGGTGAAGGTACCACCAGTGCCGTCCTCCTTGGCGGACACCTTCTTGGTTGCTGGCGGAGCTGCCATTGTCTTCTTACACTTGTCGGTGGAGCTCAATGGTGCGTCCACGACGGTAGCGTAGCACTCCGAAGAGGTGCGCTTGCCGGAGTGGGCATCAGAGCTCTTGCCGGACTTGGTCTTCTTCTTCCCCCCGGGAGCTTCAGCGGCGAGTGTCTCGCGATCCGCGGCGGCTGCTGCTTCCCGGTAGATCTTGTCGGCACAGATGAGAGTGTCTTTCTTGTCGCCATGTACAGAGATGACACTTATTGGGCCTGGCATCAATGTTGTACGCGTAGTGAGAGGCCGCCATGAACTTGGCGAGCGTTGGACGGCCGAGAATTCCATTGTAAGGCAATGGAAAATCGGCAACGTCGAAAGTGATCCTCTCAGTCCTGAAGTTCAACTCACTGCCAAATGTCACCGGCAGCGTGATCTTCCCCTTTGGCTTGCTCCTTCCCGGGTTGATTCCTTGAAACGTGCCGGTCTCTTCGAGCTCGCTGTCAGGGACTTGGAGTCTCCGAAGTACAGCGGAGGAGATCAGGTTCAAGCCGGCCCCCCCGTCAACTAGCATCTTAGTGACCTTGAGGTTGCGGATAGTTGGTGAGACCAACATTGGCAAACACCCGACAGCAGTTGTGCGATCGGGGTGGTCCTCAATATCAAAGATGATAGGCGTGCTGGACCATTTCAGAAGCTTGCGTGACTCGACGGGTGGTTCTTCTGCATTAACTTCCCGCACCCACTGCTTGAGTTGGCGGTGTGAAGTATGTAGAGAAGCACCGCCATCAACGCACAAAACTTCTGTGGCTTTCTGGAACTCCTGCTCGCTGGTCTCGGCGTCATCCATGTCATCGTCGTCGTCGTCATCTTCATCCTTGTCGCAGCCGCGGGGAGGTCTGTCGCCTTGCCGCTGCTTGGTGTAGCCGCGGCGTCCCCCCCGGCCAGTGCGCTTCGTACCAGATCCTCCAGCACCTCCTTGGGCCTTCTCCTTGTCGCGTCGCTCGTACTCGGCCTTTTCCAGCTCAACGAGCTGCTCGACCTTCTTGCAGCTCTGGAGGTCATGGCCTTTGGTGCGGTGAATCTTGCAGTACTGCTTGTTGGTGCCATCCTGCTTGTCGGCGGCCGCCACAGCCTGGCAATTGGCGCATGCGGCAACCTCCTTGCCGGAGCCATCAGTCTTGGTTGTCTTGGCGCCACCTTCGTTGCCGGATTGCTCGACAACTAGCACATCTTTGCCTTTCCTCTTCCTGTTGTTCCGCCGCCTGTTTTTGCTTGCTGGGGCGGCATCGTCGCTGTCAGATCCTGCGATTCCTACGTTCTCTCCGGGGAGTTTCCTTCCTTCCTCAGCACGTGCACATCTGTCGGCCAGGGCATACAGCTCGCTGACGTCTCTGATCTTGTACATCGCCATCTCCTCCCACATCCTGCGGTTGCGCATGTTCTGATGGAACGCACTGATGACCGCGGTAGGGTGGACGTCTGGGATGTTGCGTTGCACTTGGCTGAATCTCTGGATGTACTTACGTAGAGGCTCCCCTTCCTTCTGGGCAAGCAGGTGAAGATCACTCTCCTGGCCATGGGGTTTGTGGCCGCCTGTAAAGGCGCCGACAAACTGATGGCATAGGTCCGCCCAGGAAGATATGGAGTTTTCCGGCAAGTGCATGAGCCAGGACCTGACGTTGGGCTTGAGCACCAGAGGGAAGTAATTGGCGAGGATCTTGTCGTCCCGTCCCCCGGCAGCCTGCACCGCAATGGTGTAGATGCTGAGGAACTCCGACGGATGCAGCCTGCCGTCGTACTTCTCTGGTACGTCTGGCTTGAAATTCTTCGTGCTGGGCCACTGGACTTGCCGCAGCTCACGGGTAAACGCAGGGCAACCTACCGCGTATGGCAGGTCGCCTGGTTCCCCTGGCGCTTGCATGTCGAAAGTGGGGCCAGCGCGTCGGTCTGATTGACGCCACGTTTCTCTCCGACGCTCGATGCAGGTGCGGGCGTCTTCCTGCTGCCGTTCGTGAAGAACGTGGCGCTGATCGCGACGAGTTCGCGGATCTGAGGAAGCAGTGGAGTCGCTGTCATGGCGGACCCGGCGAGTCGGCGATCTTGGCCTTTGGAGCGGAGAGTGCACGGTGGTTGCACCCCCACCAGTTTTGTCGCCGTCGGCTCGCACTTGGCTGTTGGCGAAGCCGATGAGACTCTGAATGGTGGCCCTCCAGTCGTTGATCTTGTCTGGCGTTGGAGGGAAGTCTAGGAGCAGTTGAGCTCGCGCTAGAGCTTCTGCTGGGGTGGCGGGTAGCGGTGGCGAACGGTGCGAGGAGCAGGATATGCTCGGGCTCCCAACGATGTTGGAAGGAGCAGTATTCCGTCCAGGCGACCGTGCCTCGCTCGCGCCAGCACGTCGGCGTGCATGTTGGCCTTGAGCGTCCCGGGATCCGCTAGCTCGATTTGGGTCCAGCGAGCGTATGGTACCGTGAGTACCACGACGCTGTCGGTCCTGCGCCTCTTGAGATGGGCGCGGTGCGTCTATGGACGCCCGGTCGTCGGGGGAGCCGACTACGCCGCCAGCGGGCAGGGCGGACTTGTCCTTGGACTTGTTGGCACCGTGGGCTCCCTCGTCGGCGCCCGTTCCACCGCCGGCGTTCTCCCCGCCGGCCGTTTGCTGCAGCGGCAGTGGATTCGACGCGGACGGTGCAGCCGCCTCCGAAGCCTTCTTCTTCGGCGACATGTCGATGAAGTCGATGAAGATTCAGCTCGCGTGAACGCCGGATCAGGTTCACACAACCTCGACGCCCCCTACCTGGCGCGCCAGAGATGCCGGGGTTTTCCTGGGCTCCCCGAGCACCTATGGGGACGGAGCCCCTTTCTCGGTTCGGCGGGGGGTGGAGGTCGCGCGAAGAGCGGATCGAGGCGAGGCACGCGGGGGAAAGTTTTTACCCAGCTTCGTAGCTCTCCGGAGAGATAACACTCCTACTGCTGCTTTGTGGATTGTATTGAGTTCTTGCTCGGGAGCGCCGAGTGCTACAGTACACTCGAGAAGCTAACGAGACCGAGCGCTTCTCTGAGGATCGATCCCCTCCTACGTTGTGCATGGGCCTCCTTTTATATGTCCAAGGGGTCTCCAAGAGGTGGCAACGTAGGTAAGGGTAAAAGTGTAAATATGCTGCGGTAGGTACAGCTACCTACACAGTGTATCATACCTAACCCTGACGGCAGGGGACAAAGGCATTAAATGCCTGTCTACGTCACCCATACGGTGCAGAAAAGGGACCGTCAGGGGCGCTATCGCTCGGCACGATGGCGATCCTGTCAGCGCTGCATGCCATAGTGTACCCCTGGCTGCACAGCCTCCCGCCACGTATGCTGGGAAGGGTCCCGGAGCGACACGTAGGTGGGTGAGCTGGAGCGCGGGTACAGAGTGGCTGCCTGCCGCGGCAAGTGCCTTGCCGCGGCCGTTGCCTTGTCGCGCCCGGGAACTTGTCGCTCGCCGGGTCCCGCAGGGACGCGTGGCGTGCCGCGACAGGTTCTTTGAGATGCTCTTGTTGGGCTTCTCGGCAAGCTCCTCTTGCCGGGGTCTTGTACCTTGAATGGCCTTCCCGGCAAGCTCCTCTTGCCGGGGACTTGTCTTCTTGACTTAAATACTTTGTTCTCGAATGGCTCCAAAGGAACCATAGAGAGCCTTGGTGATCACCTGGCGGGCCTTGCCGCGGGGTGCTGCGACTGCCCATGCACAAGTTCGGGATACTAGAGTACCCCTACTTTAGTACACTGACATAGGCCGTCTGATCTATATCTGGCGGATAGCAAGGAAACTTTGATGGTTGAAGTTGGCAACAATCATGATTGTAGATTCTTATTGAAATAGAGAAACAAATTCAAATTTAGTTCGAATTGCAGCGGTAGTATCGACACTTGGAATGCACTAAAATGTTGGTATGAGTAGGTTACATGCATTATACAGCAAGCGAAAAAATTTAATCAGACATAACATGGGTTCATACTCCCTCCTTCCATCTATGTAGGGTGTAATGAGATTTTTAAGACCGCCTTTGACTATTGACAAGATTAATAGTACATGACATGCACAACGTGAAAATTATATCATTGAAAGAACCTTTCACAGACGAATTTAACAGTGTGCTTTCTATAAGTTGCATGTCATATATCATTGCTCTAATATTTGGTCAAAGTTAGCACCGAAAAACTCATTAGGCCCTATATAGATGGAAGGAGGGAGTAGTTTTGAATAGCATTTGTATAGTAAAACGGGGCAAGACTCCCTCTTTGTGTGGTGTGAATAGTTTTATTTTTTTCGTTTTATTTTTGGTTGAGGGAAGTGCGAATTGATTTGGTACATACAAGTACAATATTACGACACGTTAGGCTTGTCCCTAAAATTCAACCCGCGTCTTGTTATATCCCGAAAATTCAGATATCGTGCTCCCAAAATTGGCGCCTTCACAACCCGCGCCTTGCTATCCCGAAATTAAAACGCGCGCGAAAACTCCCTCCAGCTGCCAAATCCGGACACGCGAAATCCCCGTTCTAACCCTGAGCGGAAAGGGCCGCTAGTTCAAATCGGTGGGGGGTACTTTTGTAACACACCCTACATTTTGGACAAGCGCGTTCCTAAGTCATGCTTCACCCCTCCCATCGCCCCCTTTTCGCCATTCGAAATCCCAGGCCGCTATAACCTCTCCGCTCCAGCCGCGAAACCCCAGCCTCCTCCGCCAGCCACATCACCGCTGCCCAGCCGGAGCCTCTTCCCTGACGACATCGTCCACAACAACAGCTCGACGTCCCTCGTCCACCTCCCCGGATGAGGATCCGTCGTCCATATCGCCGTCCCGCTGGTTCAGCCGCCCCGTCCTCCACCTCCAAGGAGCTGCTCCGATGATCGCCTCGTCTATCGCGGCTGCTCCATCCCCACAACGCCGCCTTTACCTGCTCCACCAGAACCGCAGCATCCTCACCGACTCCTCGGACGAAGCTGAAGCCTACTCGGCGCCACCAAAGAGGTTGTACACTCATCGCATCGCACCTTCTCCTTAACTCGACCTCACGGCGCCGACGGTGCTCCATTCCGCACCCCCATGGAGCGGCTACCTTGAAGCCGGTGCCGCGGGCGACATCTCCACGGCGGCTCTCCCTAAGTGCGAGGCCCCTACGGCGGCGGCGTCCATACCAGCCGGATCTGTTGCTGCTGCTCCGTCTCTCGCTCGATCGCTCACTCACCCAGCTGCTGCTGCTGCTCTCCCCCTTGCTCGTGTTGCTGCTCTGCTCCAATTAAGCCACACTTTAGTCGACTGAATCGACTTTTGGGTCAGTCGATTTTCAGGGGTTGGGCGGGCTCGCCGGAGTTAAGGAAGAACCACCCGCAACGGGGACGGGGGCTCGCCGGAGAGTTACCCCACTATCTATCTTAGGGTTCACGGTGGGGGGGTCCTAGAGGGCTAGCTGGGGCGGCGGTGGCGAGTTGTTTCGGGGCGGCGAGGCGGCGCTGGGGCCGGCGGTTCGGCCGGTGTTGGCTGGCGGCTCAGGGGGGTGCAGGTTGAAGATGAACTGCAGGCCCTCCCTAAACTACATGTCAAGTGCCTCTCTGCTACCATTGCGTTCAGTTTCGACAGTAGCATTCAGATTCCATAGTAAATTTCAGTTTCGACAGTTAAGTTCAGAGTCAACAGTTTTTACCTCATCTGTTGTAGTCAGGTGGTTTTTGGTGATGTTAATTTTACATCCATTTTACATCATCTATTGGAGATGCTATTAGAATCCCACATGAGATTGACAATGTCTGTCTTGTGTTGCTTTAGCCTTGACGTCTTATGGCTCACCAGAGCTGCTCCAATGACAGAACAATCCATCACAACAGAGCAGTGCCCTGGACACCGTCTACAGATTCCTCAAATCTTCCTCCACACCTCTGACAGCCACCTCTGGCTCAACTGCTTCAGCGACCAACCCAATGATGCTGAGGTCGACACGGCTACGGCAAAGAGGTTGTACACTTGTTGCATCACTTATTACTATACATTCACTCGATCCATTAGGGCTATTTTGGTTCAACGGAAAAACATCGATCCACTGGTTGTTACCATCACTCTAAATTTCGGCATGCTCTCCTTACATAATCTCACCATATTTTTTTCGTATGCATGTCAGATATTGTACACAGTCATGCTGAACATGTAGAGAAAAAGAGAAGAGTTTTGCGCGGCAATACAATGTCATGCAGACATCGCTCCATGGTGGGTTCAATGGCAAACCCTCCCCAACCCTCTCCAGATTGTAATCCAGAGGAAGATATCTGTTCTGAGGCGGATTCGGACGCCGCTGACCACTCCTATTTACCCCCAAGGTGTTTGCTCTACCTTGGCATGATGATGTTAGTCATATCATGCATATGTTGCCTTGAAGTGCCTACTTTTGACATCATATATGTCATCTGCTTAGTTTAGAAATGTTCTGTAATGCCACCTGTTTAGTTTCTATATCATATATGGGAATTATGCAGTCTCATGTCTTTTAGCCAGCCATAATATATGTGAAATGTGCAATGCCATCCTGTTTAACCAGGCATCATATATTTGAATGATATATTGCCCTTCTTTTTCTTCATTACATTACCATTTGTCGACAATGTTTGTACATTAAACTACTCTTCCTGTGAATCAGCCATTTGGGTGGGAGATGGAAAAATCTGGAGTGAAAACAAGGCCTTCAGAGCAGACAGTGCTACCTGTCGAAGCAGATCTCTTGTTGGGTCCCGATAGCTCCTCAGAGATGGATTCAGAGACAGATGACCAGTCCTATTCTCCCACTGAGGTGTATGCTCTAACTTGGCATGGTGATACTGTTCATATCATGCATACAATGTCTTGCATTGCATAGTTTAGACATCATATACACAATATTCAACACCATGTTCTTAGTTCAGACATCATATCGAATGCCCTCTGTTTAGCATATAAATCACATATGTGAATTAAATGACACGATCCTGATTACTTAGATAACATGTAGGTGAATTATGTCATGCGATCCTGTTTAGTTATTCATCATATCTTTGAATATGCGATCCTGTTTAGTTATTCATCATATATGTGAAATTATGTCATGCTATCCGTTTTAGTTAAACAATATACATGTCAACTATTTCATGCCCTCTTTTTCCACACTATATATTGCATCTGTCTCTCTTACAATGTCTGTACATTCAACTACGTTTCCTGTTTATCAGCCATTTGAATTGGAGCAGGTGATGCCAGTATCTAGCGGACTAAAAACACAGTCTTCAAATAAAACAGTGCTACCTCTTGGTGGAGATAGCACCCCAGTTGTACATGCACAAGAACCAGCCCTACCACACATAACCCAAAATCTCACAGATTATACCCCTACTATGATGGATAGAGAACCAGCTTCACCCAATCTAACCCCAACCCCAGCCGATAGTAACCCAGTTCCTGTTGACACAACACCATCTCCACCACAGAGCTCCCAAACAAGAGCAGTTAGTAAGGCAGCTCCAGTGCCCAAAGGGCCAGTACTATCACGGCGAACCCCAACTCCACCAGTTAGTACGCCTATTCCTGTGGAGGAAGCACAACCAACTAGTCATAGTTTAGCATCTATCGCATTTGATGTTGTTAAATCGTATGTGCGTATCTTCCCATCTTGGAAATATTATACTGAAGATGAAGGAAAATGCCAGTTGCAGGTGTTTGTCCAGGAGTTATGTGTAAGTAATATTATTCATGGCAATTACTTTGCTTCGTCCCATACATCCTACCTCCATGATGTTTATAATACAGCAAATTTTCCCATTTTTCTCTATAGAGAAGGACCGATTTGGAAACTCAGGATGAAGGTAACCTGTGCTAATACCTCTGCTATCTTCAAGAATGCTTGGTGGCAGTATCGGAATTACCTGAAGAAAACGTACTTCACCGGCAAAGAAACTCATCAAATTCCCTTACGTTCTCCTGAGACACATTTAGTGGACGATGACTGGGAATGCCTTGTTCTATACTGGTCCCGAACCAAGAATGTGGTAAGGTCTATGAGCTCATTTTCTATTTTTAAGTATTATATTTTTGCGTTTTACTGTACTCTGTTCATGTAGAACAAGTGCCTAAACCTTAAGAACAACTGCTCTAATTTAAGATTCCATTGCTACCATAGGACATAGATATATGTTTGTTTGATGCTTTTATTATGTACTAGTACTTGGCAATAGAAGACTCGGTAGTTTAATCCTGTCCACCTTACTAATGAACTGGTTCACCGAAATGAGTTTCATATAGTAGTACATGCTAAACTTGTTATGTGTCTGCTTGTTTCTTCTTTTAGAATGCTGACCGAATATTGGGGAAGAGTGCCTTATTAAGCAACGGTAAAGGAAGTAATGCAGATAAGGTTCAGGATAGTGACAGATCCTGTCTTGGTTTATTGTTGGAGTTACTGGCCACTACCGCTTGCACAAGCTATTCAAACTCACTGTCTGAACAAGTTCGGTTTCTTGAGTCTCAACTACAAGCTGAAAGACATCGATCAGCTGTGCTGCGACAAGAAGCAGAAGGACTGCGGAAGTCCCTAGAGCATTCAGATGCATACTTTCTGGTGCAACAGCAAGCGTTGGAGGATTTTAGCGCCAAATAGGACAAAGCTAATCAGCTTGCTAAGCTTATTGCCAGCATGCTAGATACCCAGGATAACGTTTCTTGAGATCTTCTAAAGTTGTTTCAGTTATGCTCGTGTTTTGCTGCTGCGTTTATTTGCACTGGTGGCCAATTTTGACGGCCAGTGTATATGATATGCGCTTTGTTCCCTATATTTGCACTGGTGGCGAACTTTGATGCCTAGTGGATGTAATATGTGTAATAGCCGTGATAGCCTAGCGTTAGTTGCTTGCTTATTTATTTCCTTGTTTTCTTGTTTATTTGTTTGCTTGTAGTCATTGCAGTTCTTTTTCCGCGGTTAACTAGTGGCTGCAATAACCTATTTTTTAAAACTAGGCCACAATAACCATGGGCTAATATTTACTGTAGTGACACTGGGCCTCCTACGAGCCATAGAAACAGTGGGCCTTTTATGGGCCGTAGAAACAGTAGGCCTTCTATGGCCCGTAGAAACAATGGGCCTTCTACGGGTCGTATCATCAATGGGCCTTATACGGGCCGTATGATCGATTGGCCAAACATGGGCCAATAACAGGCCGCATTATGGCCGTGAACGGTCTAGAGTTGGAATCGTCCGTTCATGGGCCGACTGTAACGGGCCATCGTTAATAGGACGTATTTGATGACGCTATGAAAATGGCCCAACGTATTAATGGACCACAAACGGGCCGACTGTAACCACGGGCTGAATTTGGCCCACAAGTAGAAAATGACAGTAACGGGCCGTAAGTAAACGAATGCTGGAAATGAGCCCAAGAATAAATGGGCTCTGAGAAGGCCAAAAGATAACATGGGCTGGAAACGGCCCAACGGAATAACGGGCCGTTAATGGGTATAAAGTGATACACTGTTCATTATGGGCCAGTTTCACCATGGGCCGTTACGGGCCAGTTTCACCACTGGCCGTTAATAGGCCAAGAGTTACATAGGGCCTCATATGGGCTGAAAGATGTCATGGGCCATACATGGGCCAGAAGTGAAAATAGGCTGGAATCATATTGGATGGCCCAGATGATGCTACTGGGCCTAATTCGGATAGGGCGTAACGGGCCTTGGGTTAGCGAGCTATAAATGGGCTATGCGCGAACAAGCCGTTAACAGGCTTTCCATGGGCCGGCCCGTCAGCTTTTGACCAAGTCAAATGGGCCAGTGTTTTCACAGGAATGGGCCTCTGTTGGGCCGTGCCACGTGTCGATGTATCATAGGCGCCTATCTGACCCACTGACGAGCTGACACATGTTTCGTCCGGCCAATATGAATTTTACACGTGGAAATTTCCCATTGGTCGGGGCTGTTAACGGGTTATCGGATCCAAAACCCGACCCGATAGCTTAACGGCGTTCTGTTACGGTGGATGCCACGTGTCGGTCACCCTTGACGAAAGCACCTCTGTGACGCGCGATTTATCGTCATGGAAGTGGACACTTCCATGATGATAATTTTGGTAATGTCATGGAACACTTCTACGACAGCAAATGTATGACTATCTTGATTCTATCATAAATTTGTCATGGATGTACATGCATGACAAAAAACGCGACCTACTGTGACAAACACGTATCATCACGGAAGTGTATTTTTTTGTAGTGTATGTCAACTGAACTCGATGGCTCCGGATAGAAAGAATCGGTGGGGCCGAGTTGGACTTATGTTTTGGGACATATGTGGATATGGGAAAGTAGTGGAGGGTTTTGGAGCATATCACTAAGCATTTTGAGCAAGAACCTCATTAAGCAACACCTCATCCCTTCTTAATAGTATTGGCTTTTCCTATAGACTTAGTGTGATCTTGGATCACTAAAATAGAAAATGTAGAGTCTTGTGCTTTGAGCTTGAGCCAATATTTTGTCCTTAGCATTTTGAAGGGTCCACTTTCTAATCCATGCCATGCCAATCATTGAGCTTTCCTGAAATATTTATCTTGGAATAGCATTAGCTCAATGAGCTATATGTTGTTAGGAATTACCAAAACCACCCAGGGATAGTTGCACTTTCAATCTCCCCTTTTTTGGTAATTGATGACAACATATATATCAAAGCTTCGACAAATGATAAGTAAGATTGAAAAACATCGTCTCTTTGAGAAGTATGTTGTCGGTGTCAAAACCGGCGGATCTCGGGTAGGGGGTCCCGAACTGTGCGTCAAGGCCGGATGGTAACATGATACAAGGGACACGATGTTTTTACCCAGGTTCGGGCCCTCTCGATGGAGGTAAAACCCTACTCCTGCTTGATTAATATTGATGATATGGGTAGTACAAGAGTAGATCTACCACGAGATCAAGGAGGCTAAACCCTAGAAGCTAGCCTATGGTATGAATATTGTATGATGGAGTTGTCCTACGGACTAGAACCCTCCAGTTTATATAGACACCGGATAGGGTTAGGGTTACACAAAGTCGGTTACAATGGTAGGAGATCTTGAATATCCGCATCACCTAGCTTGCCTTCCACGCCAAGGAAAGTCCCTTCCGGACACGGGACGAAGTCTTCAATCTTGTATCTTCGTAGTCCTGGAGTCCGGCTGAAGGTATAGTTCGGCTATCCGAACACCCCCTAATCTAGGACTCCCTCAGTAGCCCTTGAACCAGGCTTCAATGACGACCAGTCCGGCATGCAGATTGTCTTCGACATTGCAAGGCGGGTTCCTCCTCCAAGTCCTTCATAGAAGATTGTAAACACCAAGAGTAGTGTCCGGCTCTGCAAAATAAGTTTCCACGTAGTGCCATAGAGAGAATAATATTAACACCAATCAGATCTGCTGACGTATTCCGCAGTGCGTCATTACACTACGGCCAAGTCCTTTACTGGAATAGTTTTTACTCTTCCACCTCAGCGTGTTTCGCGAGGCAGTTTCCTTGGCACGTCTTGTCAAAGCAGAGATCGTGTCCCCCTTTTACGGGATTCTCATCAGTACGGACGTGGGTAACCCAACCTCGCCATTTATCATGGCGCTTGGGAGGCAAGCGAGTTTTACCAGGCTGGTGGGACGCATAGCCGCATCCACCCATATAAGGGGATAAGGGTACACCTTTTTACCTACGCCTTCTTCCTCCTTTGCCTATCCATTTCCTGCGCACCCGAGCTCCAGCGCCCAAGCCCGCACTTCCCACCTCAACCTTCTCCAGCAATGTCCGGAGCGGGAGGCAGGTGGATGGTCTCCTCCATCACGGAGGGCCATGTCAAGAAGCTAAGGAAGGCCGGATACTTGTCCAAGGACATCGCACACCGGCTTCCCGAGGAGGGGCAGCTTCTCCCCACCCCAAGGCCCCATGAGAGGGTAGTTTTCCTTCCCCACTTCCTCCGCGGACTGGGTTTTCCACTCCACCCATTTGTCCGGGGGCTCATGTTCTACTACGGCCTGGATTTCAACGATCTGGCCCCAAACTTCGTCCTCAACATATCGACGTTGATCGTCATGTGCGAGGCTTTCCTCCGCGTCCGCCCCCATTTCGGCCTCTGGCTCAAGACCTTCAACGTCAAGCCCAAGGTGGTGCGCGGCAGCCAGGCGGAGTGCGGAGGCGCCATGGCGGGCAAGATGGCCAATGTCCTATGGCTCGAGGGCTTCTTCGAGTGGTTTTACATCACCGAGCCACGCGATCCATAATGGGTCGCAGCCCCTGAGTTCTGATCCGGACCCCCCACGGGGCTTATGTCCTGGAAAGAGATGGGCCTGTCATGGGGCGACGAGAAAGAGGTGACCGGACTGCAAACATGCATCCAGTCCCTGGTAAACAAACCGATCAGGCTTGTCAACGTGGTCCAGGTTATGCTCGTCCGCCGGATCCTCCCGTGTCAACGACGGGACTTTAGTCTGTGGGAGTTCAACCCGGCGCAGCACCAAACCCTCAACAGGATCTTCGACACGACGTATGAAGACGTCTTGAAGGTGCTAACCAAAGGCGTCGAGGCTCCCACATCCGCCTCCGAGGACCGCGGATATAGCTCGCAGCGTCACGCTAGCGAGGTAAGCTATTTCTACCCTTCACGGGATGTTTAAGCTCTTTTTCATAGTTTGACTCTATGTGGGATCTAAACTCCCTTACCTTTAACAGGCTTGGCAGGTGATATCCGGACCAATTAACTGTCCGGCTCCCTTGCCCGAAGACCCAGCCCCTACTCTTTTAGTGAAGCTGCTGGCTCCCGCGCCTTATGTGGTGCCGGAGAAGAAGGCCAAGAAGAAGAAGACCACGGGGACTCGAAAGAGTGCCCGCAACGTGGCGGTGTCGGATTCGTCATCTGACGAGTCCGAGACGCTCTCCCCCCATGAAAACGAGGAGGAGGAGGAAGAAACCTCTCCCCCTCCAGCGGGGGGAGGAGAAAAAAGGAAGGTCGCCCCAACGGGGGAGGCCGGAGGGTCCAGGAAGAGGAAGACCCCTCCGCCGGACTACTCCCCCGATGCCAACGAGGACGACGAGGAGTGGACGGACAGGGCCAAGCGTCCGGCGAAATCGTAAGTATTCGGATACCAGAGTGACTCATGATATTCCTTGGTCGTTCAGCTTTCCCTAATGCCGAACATAATTGTGCAGCCCGCCCCTGGCCGAACTCGACGATTCGTCGGACGTGAACTCAGTTCCGCCCGCTGTCTCCCCCCGCATTGCAGACGATGCCAAAGTGGCGTCGCAACAAGCTCCGGGGCAGGAGGAGGTGGTCCTAGAGGGGCCGAAAGGCGACCTCCCGGACCCCAGGAGTAAAGGGGACAAGACCCCCCAGGGCTCCGAGTCCGGCTTCATGCCGGACACCGCGCCGGAATCTTCAACAGTTCCGGACCGTGGTAGGCGAACTCCTTCCAAGAGGAGCAAGCCTTCTGAGCTGGCGGTCTCCGTCCAACCGGAGGTGCTGGACAATCTGCTGGAGGTGCTTGACGGCGCCTCCATCGACGAGGAGCACCGTACTATTATGAGTACATTGATCCGGAAGGTTCAGTCTGCCAAGAGCGGACTGAACGAAGCTTGTGCTAGCCTTCTAACAGGCTTCGAGGTAAGTAAAAAATATGCAAGAATATAACCACATAGATAGTAGCCCCTGATGCTCTGTTCAGCGTTCGAAAAGAAAAGACGAATAGAGGATCTATTAAATTTCGCAGGAGTCTAACAAAAAGGAGTCAAAATATGCGTATGCAGGCTTCGCTGCTAGCCACTGCCGCGCTGACTGCGGAGGTGGATGCCCTGAAACAGGGCCTCGAGCAGACCGAGCAAGAGCTCGGCCTTGCCAAGCGGCAGCTCGAGGAGAAAGAAGGTAAGAAATACCTTACAGAAGAAATGCCTATAAAAAGACGTGATTGCAAAAACTAACAGGATTGTACTGCCTATTGTAGGGGCCACGACTGAGGTGGCAACCCTCAAGCAGGCGCTGTCTGAGGCCGAAAAGAAAACGGCCGCGGAGCGCACCGAGCAAGAGAAACTTGAGGCCCAGGTCGGCGAGGTGCGGCAGGAGCTTCAGACTCTTATGAAAAAACATGAGAGTTTGGAGCTTGAGTCAAAAACGCAAGCATCCGAGCTCACGACGGCCTCTGAGGCTGCCAAGTCCGCCAAGGCCGAAGCCCAAAAGGCCCCCCAAGAGTTGGAGGAGATGAAAAAGATAGCAGCGGGTAAGGCATTCTTTATGCAAAGCAGAAATATAAAAGTAAACTACTTGTTACTTACCCGAATCCAGAGCTCTCCAGGGGCATTCACAGATCTTCCCCGCAGCGTATCCGCTGCCGCCGCGTTCTACCGAGCTGAAGAGGGAAGCTTGACGCAGAAGGTGTTCTGGTCTCAGTGTGCTGAGGCCGGACACCCCATGCCCTTGAGCGACCAGCTGAAACAGCTGGTCGAGCTCCACAAGGCGGCCGAATAGGCTATGAAGGGCTTCATAGTTTGGCTGTGGCCCGGAGAGGCCCTGCCTGGGAGCTACTTCGGGCTGGTGCGGCGGCTGGTGGAGGCCTGTCCCAGGCTTGATGTCATCAAGCACTCCGTCTGCATCGAAGGTGCCCGTAGGGCCCTTGCCCGTGCAAAGGTGCACTGGGGTAAGCTAGACGGTGAGAAGCTTGTGAGGGACGGGCCGCCGCCGGGGAAGGAGCATCGCAAGCCCGAGAACTACTATAAGGATGTTCTTGCGGGTGCCCGCCTTGTGGCGGATGAATGTACCAAGGATGTAATTTTTTGAATGAACTCGCTCGTGTTTATCCTGTGCGCTGAAAACTTGTTCATATGCGCTAACAAATGCTTGTTGAATTTAAAATATTATTTTTTGTGCGGCCGTTTATCAAAAAATTGAGAGATGGCGAGTCGTCGGAATCCGCCCCCATGCCATTAGTGCTGGGGTGTTCGGGATAAACCTGAGCACTCTTTTCCCCATGTTTGGGTCCTTCGAGGGAGGCGCTCAGCACAACGAACCAGGCAATCGGACTATAATGCTTGAACACTCTCACTTAGCCATAGAACTTTATAATTTTAAATTTCGGTGAAGCCCCTAGTTCGGAAGACCGAGTTCGGGGCGCTATCCATGCCTTGTCCGGATAAAGCTGGCTCCTCGCTCGAAGCGGCATGAGTCTTTAGGGACTCGAAAAACCTCTCGAACAGCGACCGGTCTCTCGCCTCATCATGACAGTCAATTTTAGCTTTCTCCACTGAGGTGCTTAACCCAGCTCAACCGGGGCTCAATCGCAGTGGTTCTCCTAGTGCTACCTTAGCCGATATAGCGGAACGTAAGGCACCAAAACATAGGAGCCGGACAAACCCAACTATTGACCCAAAACATGATTCGGAGCCGATGCATAAAGTGCTATAAGTTCGGGGTGCCGCACTTATGAAGTGTACGGACTTCTTGTGCCATATTAAGGGGTACTGAAGCCCCTGGCGTATTTGCCGTACCACAGTGTACGGGTGCCGCATGTCATTACTGATCATATATATAAAAAACAGGATAATGCAAAAAACAGACAAAAAGCTATGCATTGTTTATGAAGAAGCTGCTTTCAAAGCAGGACGATACAAATAGTGCGATAAGCAAAAGATACTGGACTATTTCACATGTCTTGGGCGAGGGCAGGCCGCGGAATTGTATTTAAAACAGGTATACTGCTCGTAACAGAGACCACCTGGGAGTTCCATAGTGCGGCATGGCTTGTATGCTTCCCCGGATCTTGCATCGTTCGTGCGGCAGTTGAATTGCCGAACAGGTCGTCCGAAGTGTGGAGTCCTGAAAGTAAGAAAAAGGAATTCGGCAGCCCCTAGTACGTTTTAGGCCGTATTTTGGGCTTACCATTATTGTGCCCCTTCCCCTGCGCCCATGGTATTTCGAGAGCGTAGTTATGTACGCGAAGCACTGGTTTTGGTATGTTGCGAGGGCTGGGGCTGGGGCCGCATTGCTATGCCTGCTCCGAACGTGCCAAGCGGTCTTATTGTAGGTTACTCCGGGAGCGCTTGGCGGTGTCTGACTTTTTAACGGCCGGACTGGAGAATTGCATGAGAAGGCTACTTTGTACTTCCGCTGCGAGAGCCGCCGTGTGCTCCTCCGTACGGAGAGAGCGTTCGGTGTTTCCGTTGACCGTAATTACTCCTCGAGGGCCTGGCATCTTGAGCTTTAGATACGCGTAGTGCGGCACCGCATTGAACTTTGCGAATGCGGTTGGCCCGAGCAGGGCGTGATAGCCACTGCGAAACGGGACTATATCGAAGATTAACTCTTCGCTTTGGAAGTTATCCGGAGATCCGAAGACCACTTCAAGTGTTACTGGGCCTGTACAGTTGGCCTCTACACCTGGTATAACACCTTTAAAGGTCATTTTTGTGGGCTTAATCCTCGAGGGATCTATGCCCATTTTCCGCACTGAATCCTGATAAAGCAGGTTCAGGCTACTTCCGCCGTCCATGAGGACTCTTGTGAGATGAAATCCGTCGATGATTGGGTCGAGAACCAATGCGGCGAAACCGCCGTGACGGATGCTAGTGGGGTGGTCCCTTCGATCAAAAGTGATCGGGCAGGAGGACCATGGGTGGAACTTTGGGGCGACTGGCTCCATCCCGTATACGTCCCGTAGCGCATGCTTCCGTTCCTTCTTGGGAATGTGGGTTGCGTATATCATATTCACCGTCCGCACTTGTGTGGGGAAACCCTTCTGTCCACTGTTGTTCGGCGGCCTGGGCTCCTCCTCGTCATCGCTATGCAACCCCTTGTCTTTGTTTTCGGCTCTTAGCTTGCCTGCCTGCTTGAACACCCAACAATCCCTGTTGGTGTGATTGGCTGGCCTTTCGGGGGTGCCATGTATCTGGCACAAGCGGTCGAGTATTCGGGCCAAACTGTACGGGCCCTGAGTATTCTTTTTGAATGGCATTTTCCACTGACCAGTTTTATAGCCTCTGAATCCGGCATTTACTGTCGTATCTTCGTTGTTGTCGCTGTTAGCACGGCGCTTTTGTTTGTTCCGGCGTGTCCTGCCACTTTTATCCTTGGTATCCGAACTACCAGGGTTCTTTGATAAGTTGTTACTGCAAGCTAGCCAGCTGTCTTCTCCCGCGCAAAAGCGGGTCATGAGTGTCGTGAGGGCTGCCATAGATTTCGGCTTTTCCCGTCCCAGGTGCCGGGCAAGCCATTCGTCGCGGATATTATGCTTGAAGGCTGCTAGGGCCTTAGCGTCCGGACAGTCGACTATCTGGTTTTTCTTTGTTAAGAACCGTGTCCAGAATTGCCTGGCCGATTCCTCTGGCTGCTGAATTATGTGCCTTAGGTCATCAGCATCCGGTGGTCGCACATAAGTGCCCTGGAAGTTGTCGAGGAATGCGGCTTCCAGGTCCTCCCAAGAACCAATTGAGTCTGCTGGCAAGCTGTTGAGCCAATGCCGGGTCGGTCCCTTGAGCTTCAGTGGGAGGTATTTGATGGCGTGCAGATCATCACCACGGGCCATGTGGATATGGAGGATATAATCCTCGATCTAGACCGCGGGATCTGTTGTGCCATTGTATGATTCGATGTTTACGGGTTTAAAACCCTCTGGGATTTTATGATCCATTACTTCATCTGTGAAGCATAGTGGGTGTGCGGCACCTCTTTACTGGGCTATATCCCGACGCAGCTCAGAAGAGCTGTGTCTGTTGTGTTCGGCCCGGTCGGATTTGTTGTATTCGGAATGAATATCCCCGTCACCTGCCGTAGGGCGCCTGCGCGATCCGTAGATTGATCTTGTTTGGCTTGCCTTATCCTCCAGTACGTCTTGCAGGTCTGGCGCGTTTTCCCGTGCCTTAGTTGAACGACATCGGGGCATGGCTTGGGTGGAGGGTCGAGAGGCCTCTCTGTTGCGGCAACGTGGTGGCCGATCGGCCATGTCGTGCGCTGGTGATGTGGGTGCTTCCTCCTCTGATCGGGCTAGCGGCCTGCGCTTTGGGTAGTGCTTGGAGGGGTGTTCGAGTTCATACTCTTCGGCCGCAAGGACTTCAGTCCATCTGTCAGCTAGCAGATCTTGATCAGCTCTAAGCTGTTGCTGCTTTTTCTTGAGGCTGTTTGCCATGGCTAAAAGCCTGTGTTTGAAACTCTCTTGTTCGGCGGGGTTTGATGGCACGACGAATTCGTCATCGTCGAGGCTTGCCTCGTCTTCGGAGGGAGGCATGTAGTTATCATCCTCGACTTCTCGGTCTACCGCTCTCTCATGAGGGCTGGCTTCTCCATCTTCCTCTGCCGAATCTTTCTGGAGGGGGTGTTCTTCCGCGCTATCCAGGGTAGTATTATCTCCCGTTCCGGAATCACCGTTTTTGCTTTGGCGGGATTTAGAGCGGCGCCGCTGACGCCGGCGCTTTGGCTGTTTCTTGGAGGTATCATCATCCGCTGTTCCATCGCCATCTCCATCTTTTGGAGTGTCCACCATATATATATCATATGAAGAGGTGGCCTTCCAGCGCCCTACAGGTGCTGGTTGCTGCTCGTCTCCTGCATCGTCGTCCATACCGTCGATGTCTTCGGAGTCGAAGTCAAGCATGTCAGTTAAATCGTCGACAGCGGCTACAAAGTAGGTGGTGGGTGGGCTTTGAATTTCTTCATCGTCCGTATCCCATCCTCGCTGACCGTAGTTCGGCCAGGGCTCTCCTGATAAAGAGAGAGACTTGAGGGAATTCAGGATGTCGCCAAAAGGCGAGTGCTGAAAGATGTCCGCGGCGGTGAACTCCATGATCGGCGCCCAATCGGATTCGATCGGCAGGGGCGCGGGGGGTTCGGAGTCCGGAAAGGAGTCCGGATCCTCGGAGTCACGGGTCCTGTAGAGTGCGGGCCTGGCGTTCGGCTCAATCGCCTTTGAGACCGCAGCCCCCGAGGTGACGTCCAACTGATCATCCTCGATCGACGCAACTGGCTTCGAATTGAGGGTCAGAGCCGGTGTGCTCGCGGCCTCCAGGGTACTGTCCGGCGGTAGAGCTAGATCATGCCCGGCGAGACAGTGCGGCGCGCTTGGCTGTGGCTCGAATCCGTCGAAGATCAAATCTCCGCGGATGTCTTCCGTGTAGTTTAGGCTTCCAAACCTGACCTGATGGCCAGGGGCGTAGCTTTCAATCTGCTCCAGATGGCCAAGCGAATTGGCCCGCAGTGCGAAGCCGCCGAAGACGAAGATCTGTCCGGGGAGAAAAGTCTCACCCTGGACCGCATCGTTGTTGATGATCAAAGGAGCCATCGAGCCCAAAAGCGACGACACAGAGGAACTCTCAATGCAAGCACCAATGTCGGTGTCAAAACCGGCGAATCTCGGGTAGGGGGTCCCGAACTGTGCATCAAGGCCGGATGGTAACAGGAGACAAGGGACACGATGTTTTTACCCAGGTTCGGGCCCTCTCGATGGAGGTAAAACCCTACTCCTGCTTGATTAATATTGATGATATGGGTGGTATAAGAGTAGATCTACCACGAGATCAAGGAGGCTAAACCCTAGAAGCTAGCCTATGGTATGAATATTGTATGATGGAGTTGTCCTACGGACTAGAACCCTCCGGTTTATATAGACACTGGATAGGGTTAGGGTTACACAAAGTCGGTTACAATGGTAGGAGATCTTGAATATCTGCATCGCCTAGCTTGCCTTCCACGCCAAGGAAAGTCCCTTCCGGACACGGGACGAAGTCTTCAATCTTGTATCTTCATAGTCCCGGAGTCCGGCTGAAGGTATAGTTCGGCTATCTGAACACCCCCTAATCCAGGACTCCCTCATATGTGATAAGCAAGAGCTCCCCCTAAATTTGTGCTTTATTTAAGATTTGCTTTTGAATGCAAATGCACAATCGATTAGGATCATGGGTTACTCTTCCATGTCACATACATCTTGGTGGAGCGCTCAAAATGATAGAAGTTAAAGCATGCACTCATCACCAAAAAAGTGAATGATCATATAAGGATATAAGAAATAATATCATCCAACAAGCATTAAGGGTAGCATATGGTCAAACATAGGATCAAACAAGTATCTCACAAGTAGCTCACACAAGCACACAATAAAGTTTCAAACCAAACCAAATAAGTGCAAAGAGAGATAAATACCAACACACACTCTCTCTCGAAGCCTATGAGCTATACATTTTTTCCCCTTTGGCAACAAGTTACCAAAAAGTTCAAAAATGCATAGTGCTAAACGACTCTCAGGCTTGATCTTCGGTAGGAGGTGTCGAGAGAACTCCAAGAATGAAAGCTTCTGATGAAGTAGCTGGAGCTGGTGGAGTAGCTGCTAGAGGTGGAACTGGAGCGGTAGCTGCTGGTGCTGATGCTGTAGCTCTGGTGTCTGTCACTGGCGCTGCAGCAGATCTCTGTCCTTTGGGCACTCTGGCAAAAGCATCTGTGGTTGACTTGCCCTTCTTCTCTCAGCTTCCTCCTGAAGTTTCTCAACTGTAGTTTGGATCTCTGTTACCTTGACATCAAGGTCATAGAATTTCTGCTCAATGATCCTCTCGAGACTCTCCTGGTTCTTGGTTAGGGTGGCCAAGCCCTTCTCAATCCTCAGGGTGGACTGGATCAAGTATCCAAGCTGGTCTTGCTTGCTCTTCAAGAAAACCTGAGATGCCTCTTCCATAGTTGGCATCTTTGCAGCCTTCTCAGCCTTAGCCTTCTCTCCCTTCTCATGTGCTCGAGCTGAAGATGGTTCATTCTCATTCATCACTATTGTGTTATCTTCAAATTCAGGATAGATGGGAAGGTGTTCCTTGTACAAAAGATATGTGCCTGTGCCCATTGAGTTGATGAGCTCCTAAATGTGTGGGGCATACCCACAACTTCTCTTCTGGTCAGCAGCAGTCCTCTTGATTGTTTCAGCAATCAGGCTCATGACTTTGAATTTCTATGGGACATCAAATATATGCAACAAGTTGATGGCATGTCCTCTTATCATCTTGTGATCACCTGACTTGGGTAGCAGTGTGTGCCTTAAGATCCAGTTTATGGTTGGCAGACCAGACAACAGATAATGGACAGATCCAAACTTATGTGTATCCAAAGCAGCATCTGGGATCTCTTTGTACATGTTGGCCATAGTGTTGTGGTCTTTCTTCTTCTCTGCATAAATGTCCAAGTCATCCTCATGTTCCTCAGGAGCATTTATAAGCTTGGCCCATTCCTCAACTGTAGACTGGTACCTAGTACCTTCAGACATCCATACTATCCTTCCATCTGGATAGAAGTGTGCAGTGGAGTAGAATTGCATGATGAGCTCATCATTCCACTTGGTGAACTTCTGGGCAACAAAAAGTGTCCACTCCACATGCCTTGAAGCTATCAAGCACGCCAGGGAAGTGATCCTCATTCTCCTTGATGAGTTCCCAATCAACCCATCTCATGTCACACACAATGGGCTTCTTGTCAAGCAGAATAGTCTCATAGAAGTCCTGTTGTTCCTTAGTGTGAAACATGTAGTCCACAATAGTCCTTCTCCTGATGGCCTAAGCCAAAATCGGTGAGACCGATTTCTACAACTCGGTCGGTCTGAGATGAATTTGGCGAAGAACTAACCCTAAATTTTCAAATCAAAACTAATCTATGGGATGTTTTCGCTGGACAGGATGATTTCAATCGTGGCAAGAATCATGGAAAAGCAATGTGCTAAGAATCGGAGTTAAGGATTAGCACAACGTTCAAGTTCGTACCCTAGTTCGGCGACGAACTTGCTACGGCAGCAATGGCGGTGGAGATTTCCGTTGATGGCGGCGGAGACCAGCGGCGGGAGGTCGCTGGCAACGAGAGGACGATCCGGAGACCCGAGGAGGCAGAGTAGGTTACACGCGGGCGAGGAGGTTCGGAAAATTTCCAAAATTTGGCCCGTCGGTAGATATAACTTGACCCTGTCGGTGTGACCAAGTGGAACGACTCGGTGGCACCGAGATGCAAAACTGCAAGCAGTTACTCAACTCGGTGTGACCGAAAAGTTCTAATCGGTTGCACCTAGATTCAAAACCCTAGATCAACATAGTGACTCGGTAGGACCGAAAAGGATGAACCGGTCAGACCGAGATGCATAGAGAGGTTTTGGAGGTTTAAGTCTATGAAGAATCGGGGACTCCGAGTGCTCCTCACACAGAGTGGTTCGAATCTGACTTGATCAAACTTTGTGATGTAGCATGAATAGAGTTTGAGACGAGAAAAGCATAGATAGCTAGAGGGAGTTCTTAGGCATTCTTGTCCATCCATTTGGCAAAAGAGAAAGAGCCAAACAATCAAAACAACAAATGGATGTCCTCGAATGAGTAAAATATGCAACCAACCTGCTCACACAATAATATGGCAAATGAAATATGTGACAAAGCATGCACAAACACTCTAGCATCTATCAAGCAATTTGGCGATGACTAGGTCATCTATATATGAGTATATTGACTTAGGAGTCAAATGAGAACATTTGATCATAGGTCATACTCATCGTTTAAGTACAAGTAGGGTTACCACTTTTACATAAAGCATTGTTGTGTTCACACCATTAGAGTTGCTTTAGCGCAATTGATTAGAGTAAAGCTCCCCCTAGATGTGATATCCCCCCTAAGAGGGATGAACTAACCTTGGGTTTTGTCGATGATGACTTCATGTAGGTGTTGAAGATGTATATGCTCAATGTTGATGTAGATCATTTGGAGCAATCCTTTGGAGTGAGTTGCACTTTCAATACCTACACGGTTAGTCCCACAAGGAACAAACAAGGATATCCATAGACATAGAGTGATGCATACACAAGATTATGTCCATGAAAGCATTAGGTTACCTTGTCCCTTGTCTTACCAACAAGAGGATTTGTGACTCCTTGAACTAGTGCAAGATATGGAAGTTGTTTGCACTTGTCCTTGCCAAAATGATAAGAGTGAAGTATGTTGGCGGAGTCACCCTCAAGAACTCTCTAGTTCTTCTTCTTCTGGATCCACACCATCTTGATGGGAATCCTTGGAGTTGTAGATGTACTTGATGAAGTAGAACTTGATGTAGTCTTGGGAACCCACTTGACCAAGGCCTTAGGTGCTTCTTCAAATGCATCAATTTCCTCTTGAAGCTTGTCCTTGCCTTTTTGCTTGTGGTCTTATGGTGGAAGATCATCTTGAGCTTGTGTCCATTTGAAAGAAGTGGGATCATACTTCTCTTGTTGAGGAACTCGTCTTGGGGTATTGATCTTCTTCGCACTCAACTCCATTGGCATTGAACTTTCGTTCAAAACCAACACCTTGATTCTTCCGGTGTCTTCCTTGCTTGCGCACAATTTCCTCAAATTGCTTACTTCCGTCAAGGCTCTTGTAAACACCTTTCTCTATAATTCCCTTCAATAAGCTATTTTCTTGCTCAAGTGTAACTTGGCTAAGAGAATCATTAGTGGAATCAAGAGAATTACTAGAAGCAACAACATTGGATTTAGCATGATTGTTGTTACTACTAGATGAAGCATCTTTCTTGTTCTTGTTGCTAGATTTAACTTGTGGCATGTAACTAGACAAGAGTAAACGCTTGGCAATGTAAGAAGAACTTTTCTTGCGAAGATCATCATTGATTGCCTTTAAAAACTCATGCCCTTACTCAAGGTTGATTTTTTCAAAGCATAGCTTATCATGAGTCTTTAAAAGTTCTCGATGATTTTCCAAGGTAGTTTCATGAGCTAACTTAAGAGTGTTTAGTTCTTTAGTTAGACGCTCAATCTCCTTCTTATCATCATCATTCTATTTATCTTGATTAGCATGATTAATTGACGTTTCATCATAGTCTTCATCACTAGAGTTGTCAACAAGTAAATCATCATCACCTAGCAAATCACCTTCATCACTATTGAAATCAACATACTCGGGATGTGTTACCTTTGGACCTTTGGCCATGAAGCATCTTCCAATTCCTTCATTTGGTGAGTAAAATATGTCATAGGAGTTGGTTGACACAAGTGCTAGACCGGCAACACCTACATCTTGAGTATATTCGGAGTCAGGGTGATAACTTCTTTCGGAGTGATTGTCGGAGTCGGAGTCGGAGCCGAATACCCATTCACCAACATGAGATTGATGTCTTCTTTTTGTGTAGCTCCTTGATGACTTTTCCTTCCTTTCCGAATCCTTGCTTCTCCGAGAGGGTCTTTATTCATAACGATCATCTCTACTCCTCCTTTCTCTTGGTGATGATTCTTCTCGTCTACTTCTTCTTTTGGGAGAATCTTCTCTTCTTTTGTAGGGGGCCATACACTCATTGGAGTAGTGTCTGGGTCTTCCACAATTGTAGCAATTTCGCTCACGACTAGAAGATCTTTTGTCATTGTAGGACCTTGACTTGGAACTTCTTTCTTTGCTTCTACTCTTGTAGAACTTGTTGAAGTTCTTTACCATTAGGCTCAATACTTCATTGAAGGTTTGCTTCTCAGTTGATTATGTGGGAGCATCACACGAGGCTTTGTAAGCACCACTTGACTTGTTGTGAAGCTCTTCCTTATCCTTGAGTGACATCTCATGAGCAACAATTCTTCCAATGACTTCCGTTGGCTTGAGATATTTGTAATTGGGCACCATTTGGATCAATGTGCACACGGTATAATATTTCCCATCCAAGTCTCTTAGGATCTTCTTGATGTTGAATTTGTTGGTCATCTCTTCACTTCCTAAGCCGACAATCTCATTTGTGATGAGAGCAAGCCTAGAGTACATTTCAGCTACACCTTCACCATCCTTCATTTTGAACTTGTCAAGTTGACTTTGAAGCACATCCAATTTGGATTCCTTGACGGAGTCGGTACCTTCGTGCATAGCAATCAAAGTATCCCAAATTTCCTTTGCATTCTCAAGACGGCTGATTTTGTTGAATTCTTCGGGGCACAATCCATTGAAGAGAATATCACAAGCTTGAGCATTGTATTGTAGCATCTTCAACTCTTCCGCGGTAGCTTCACGGTTAGGTTCTTTCCCATCGAAGAATTCACCTTGCAAGCCAATACACCCAATAGCCCAAACGACGGGGTTGTGTCCAAGAATATGCATTTTCATCTTATGCTTCCAACTAGCAAAATTTGTACCATCAAAGTAAGGACCTCTACGGTGGTAATTTCCCTCGCTAGACACCATACTCTCCTAGGTTGTGAAACCAAGGCTATGACCACCAAAAGCTATGGAAATCAAAGCAAATGGGGACCAAAGCTCTGATACCACTTGTAGGATCGAAAGTATGTCTAGAGGGGGGGGTGATTAGACTACTTGACCAAATAAATATCTAGCCTTTTACCAATTTTAGTTCTTGCCAGATTTTAGCAACTTAGCACAAGTCAAGCAATCAACCTACATATGCAATTCTAAGAGTATGGCAGCGGAATGTAAAACAATTGCATATGAAGGCAAAGGGAGGAGTTTGAGGGAGCAAACGCAATGTTGACACAGAGATTTTTTTATCCGTGGTTCCGATAGGTGGTGCTATCGTACATCCACGTTGATAGAGACTTCAACCCACGAAGGGTAACGGTTGCGCGAGTCCACGGAGGGCTCCACCCACGAAGGGTCCACGAAGAAGCAACCTTGTCTATCCCACCACGGCCGTCGCCCACGAAGGACTTGCCTCACTAGGGTAGATCTTCACGAAGTAGGCGATCTCCTTGCCCTTACAAACTCCTTGGTTCAACTCCACAATCTTGACGGCGGCTCCCAAGTGACACCTAGCCAATCTAGGAGACACCACTCTCCAAGAAGTAACAAATGGTGTGTTGATGATGAACTCCTTGCTCTTGTGCTTCAAATGATAGTCTCCCCAACACTCAACTCTCTCTCATAGGATTGGATTTGGTAGAAAGTAGATTTGAGTGCAAAGCAACTTGGGGAAGGCTAGAGATCAAGATTCATGTGATTGGAATGGAATATCTTGACCTCAACACAAGTGTAGGTGGTTCTCTCTCGGAAAATATGTATTGGAAGTGTAGGCATGTTCTGATGGCTCTCTCCACAAATGAAGAGGGGGTGGAGGGGTATTTATAGCGTCCACACAAAATCTAACCGTTACACACAAATCACCAAACTCGGTGGGACCGATTTAAAGAACTCGGTCAGACCGATTTGGTTCATAATGTGACCGTCAGGTGTTTAGGTGGGACCGACATGTCAACTCGGTGGGACCGATATCATTAGGGTTAGGGCATAACATAATCTCGGTGAGACCGATTACACAAACTCGGTGAGACCGATCTTGGTAATAGTCAAACAGAGAGTTGGTCACGCAAACTCGGTGGGACCGATTGGCCCATCTCGGTTGGACCGTAACGTTACGAAAGGGAAACAGAGAGTTTGCATTGCAATCTCGGTGGGACCGATCGCTCATCTCGGTTTGACCAAAAAGTTATGAAGGGAAACAGAGAGTTTGCAACCCCATCTCGGTGAGACCGAGATCCCTATCGGTGAGACCGAAAAGACATGGGTTTCTGGCAATGGCTATGTCAACTGAACTCGGTGGCTCCGGATAGAAAGAATCGGCAGGGCCGAGTTGGACTTATGGTTTGGGACATATGTGGATATGGGAAAGTAGTGGAGGGCTTTGGAGCATATCACTAAGCATTTTGAGCAAGAACCTCATTAAGCAACACCTCATCCCTTCTTAATAGTATTGGCTTTTCCTATAGACTCAATGTGATCTTGGATCACTAAAATAGAAAATGAAGAGTCTTGTGCTTTGAGCTTGAGCCAATCTTTTGTCCTTAGCATTTTGAAGGGTCCACTTTCTAATCCATGCCATGGCAATCATTGAGCTTTCCTGAAATAATTATCTTGGAATATCATTAGCTCAATGAGCTATATGTTGTTAGAAATTACCAAAACCACCCAGGGATAGTTGCACTTTCAACACGACGCGCTCGCCACCCTCGGCGCCGGTGTGATTTCCTTCACCGGCAGGACGCGCGCCTCGACATAGCCCGCGCCGGGCAGCTGCCTCGTGTCGTGCAAGAAGGCAAGATGCTGCTGCTGGACGTTGGAACCGTCCCAGGCGCCGAAGTTCGCCTTATCGCGTGCCATGGGTGTTGAAGGCTCGATGGAGGCGCGACACGGTGGAGGACGAGCGGATCCGCGGTGGGACAGTAGCGCCGCGAGGGAGAAAGACTTGGCCCCAGGAAGCTGCGACGACACTCCGGCGAGATTGCGGAGGTGCGGTTATGGCAGAGAGGGAGAAGAAGAAGAGCAAGGACAAGGAGGAGGTGGGCGTGTGTGTCGGCGTTGTGGGAACGGGGGTCCCAGACTTGCCTGCTTGCGGCCCACGGCGTGGCTATGCTAGCAGGCCGTACGGCCCATCTTCCTCAACAAGGCATTCAAGACCCTCGCAAGGGGCCAAGCCTCGCGAGGCGGACGACGCAAGACCTCCTCAGGAGCGGCCTCACCAGGCTGCCTCATGAGGAGCGGAGATATCAAGGCGGGGCAAACCTCGCGAGGATCGCTTGACGTGAGTGACGGTGTCCTGGACTAGGGGGTACTCACCACGTCGTCTCCCGGTTAGTTAGATTGGGCCGAGGACCCCCATGGCCGCATACTCATGGGCCAGTTCGGACAGCCTCTGCTGCATACAAGGAAGACTCCTCAAGACTTGGCGCCCAAGACAAGGACTCTCCTAAACCCTAGGCCTCCGGTGTGTTATATAAACCGAGGCCAGGCTAGTCAATAGACAATCTCATACACAATCATAATCATACAGGCTAGACTTCTAGGGTTTAGCCACTATGATCTCTATGGTAGATCAACTCTTGTAATGCTTATATTCATCAAGATCAATCAAGCAGGAAGTAGGGTATTACATCCATAGAGAGGGCCCGAACCTGGGTAAACATCGTGTACCCTGTCTCCTGTTAACCATCGATCCATGACACATAGCTTGGGACCCCCTACCCAAGATCTGCCTGTTTTGACACCGACAATGGAACTTTTATCTGCTGCCACCACCTCCTCGAGCATCGCTTTGACGATTCCTTAGGTGGAATTGTGTGGAATTGGGTCTACAACAACCATGCAAAATTTCATCAAGTTCCAATGGAGGAATCTCCGGCAATCTACGATATACCAGAGCCCTGTCAAATCTGGACGGGAATCTGGACGAGTTTAGGGCGTGGTCTCCAGCACCTTTCTCGGACGTCCCTTGGAAGATCCAACTTTTGATCAGCTGCGGAATTCATATATCTACCACCCCTCAAAATTTCAGCTTGATCCAACCGCCCAAACTCCGGGAACCTTCCGATTAGTGCATCACTTTTCGGATATGTTTTCTGCGCGAATACGGATCCGACCAGAATTCATGTTTCTTTATGTACGTGATATTGGACAATATTTTTTAGGAATTCTCTTCTATGGTATTGTGCGTTGTTTTTAACACGTGCCCATAAAATTTAAAGACCTCTTTGAGGCACTCTTCACCATCGCATTGGTGTCACACCAGTCCGGTAACATTGCTCCACGTCTGTCGACCTGCGCTAGACAGATCGTCGCTTCATCAAGCCGAGCCTAACCTTATCGGATCATCATCTTGGCAAGCCGAACAAGAGTTCGGCATCGCGAAGGATAAATCGTCACCAACACCATCGCCCCACGAATTGCACGGGTCAGGCGCGCCGACATAACCGCTCGGTCACTTCATCAATCCGGCATTGACCGCGTCACAAGTTATGACCTGCGTCGGCATTGTCGGATTTCGGGTTCCGGCAGACCCTTAAGGTTCGAACTCTGGGGTGCGCGCGGAGATTATGCCTTCTACTTCTCCGTCTCGCAAAGATCTAACTACCGAAAGAACAACACAAAAGACACAGGGTTTATACTGGTTCGGGCCACCGATGTGGTGTAATACCCTACTCCAGTGTGGTGGGTGGATTGCCTCTTGGGCTGATGAAGATGAATAATACAAGGAAGAACAGCCTCGCGAGGGCCTGTTCCAGCTAGGACGATGAACTGCTAGGGGAGTTCAGCCGCCCTTCTCTCTCTCTCACTTGTCCTCTGCTTGCTCAGATTCTAGCTACCCACTTCTTCCTCTCTGTCTTGCTAGATGCTCGTTGCCAGATACCAGATGCCTCTACCCTGGGGGTGGCTAGTCCTATTTATAGGCAAAGGCCCTGGGCCTCTTCCCAAATATTGAGCGGAAAGGGCGCCAACAATTGGCCAATTTGAAGGGGAACATCTGGTACACTTATCCTGACTAAAGGTTGTCCTCGCCTACCAAAGGCCCTGTGGTGACGCCGTTCTGGGCTCCACGATGACCTCCTACCCACCGTTGGACTGGTCTTGGTCTCGTTGCACCAAAATGGATGCCTTTGCTTGATCCTCTTGCCTGCGCTTGCCCCCTTTGCACCAAAGAGGAAAGGGAGGACACTGCGCGGGCTGGCGCCCGCCCTGCGCCCTTAGTCGTCATGGCTTGCGTCATGGGCACCTCGTGAGTTACCCTGCCTTGATCTCTCCGCCTCCTCGTGAGCCAGCCTGATAAGGCCGCGCCCGAGGAAGCGCCGTGTCGTCCGCCCCGCGAGGCTTGGCCCCTCGCGAGGGTCTTGGGTCTTGTGTTGATGAAGATGGGCCGTGTTGGGCCCCCTTTGAGACACGCCGCAGGCAGGCAAGTCTGGGGACCCCCGTTCCCAGAACGTCGACAGTAGCCCCCGGGCCCAAGGCACGCACGGACTTGGCCGTGCTGAGAAGCGAAAGGGCAAGGGCGAAGCGCCGCGGGCCCTAACAGCGGCCTTGGGCGCCGCGTGGTGGTTGATTGGACGCGAGCGCCTCCGCAACCGCGCAGGTTATTAAAGGTGCAGCGTCTGCCCAGGCTTTGCTCTTCTCTTTCTCCGGTCGCTGCTCAGATCCCCTTTCTCGCGCCTCCCCTTCCTTCCTCCAAACTCCCAGATCTGCTCCACCCGTGTGACCTAGGAAGACATGGCGCCGCGTCAGCCTCCGGTCAAAGCTTGGTTCTCGCCTGCTCTGGACTTGCCCAATGTGTCGGAGGCGAGCCTTGCCCGGCTGCGCCGGATGGCGGCGGCGCAGGGCATCGATGGGGCGCAGGTGTTCAAGGTTGGCTCCGCCACCCCCGAGGGCCGAGGGAGCTCCATTACTGCGGGCCTGGTGCCTCCTTTCTCCGAGTTCTTCCTCTCTGTCCTCCGCCGTTACAACTTACAAGCTCTACATCTCCACCCCAACTCCATCCTTCTTCTGGCGATCTTCGCCTACTACTGAAAGGCTCATGTGGGGGTGCAGCCCTCAGTGGCCTTGCTGCGCCACTACTTCTCCCTCCGGGTCACCCGTGGTTCTCCTTCCGCATGCGCGAGCTTCGTCACGTACGGCGGCGCCATTGCCATTTCGAATCCCGGGAAGAGGATTGAGGGCTTCAGGAGCAAGTGGGTCTTGGTAGATGCCGGGCGCATCCACCCTCGGCTGATCCTGCCCGCGGAGCAGCCCGCGAGCTCTAGCGACTGGTGCTGGGCGGAGCTCACGGATCCTCGCGCGAAGCTGGTACTGGAGAAGATGGACGCGGACCTGAAGCCGGCCAGCGTGGCGGCGGCGAAGCTGTCCGGCACGTCGCTCCTGAGGGAGTTCCTGGAGCACCAACTGGCTCCGCTTCGGCAGTACTCACCTCCAATGTGGAGGCCTCATCCGAGCCCCGCGGCCTTGGGCGACGAGGATTTGACCGCGGTTCTCCAATCTCTGGTTGGGGGCGAGGTGGCAAGGTTGGAGGACGCGCCTGCGCCCTTGTTCCTTCGCGACGACTGGAAGTAGGTGGTGGAGTCCATGCCCGTCTTCAATGGGGACGGGCCCGTGCCCGCGGTGGCTCCCGAGGGACTGGTGGACGTGTCCTCCGGCGACTCCAGTGGAGAGGAGGGCGAAGAGGAGCGGGAGAAGGGCCCTGACTCCGAGGCGACTGACGGAGAGTCAAGGGCTCCCCTTCCCCGGCGCAAGTCCCGTACTCTCTGCCTTTCGTCAAGCGATGATGATGAGGACGACGACGTGCTGGGTAGCGGGAGCTCGCCCCCGATCCCGAAGAAGGGCAGGACCGGGCTGATCCCCCGCGGGTCCGCCCTGGCTCCGGGGCGATCCACGGACGTGCCTTCTGCTTCTGAGGTTGATCCCTCCAGCCGGCTCTCAGGCTTCAAGTATGGCCGTAGGTTGCTCGAGCTCTCCGGCGACGACCCGTAAGTGCTTGATCCTTCGTCTTTTGTTTCTTGTTCCGCCGCTGAGGCTTGACGTTCGCTTCTCTTGGATAGGCTGGCGCCCGCGGCGAAGAAGCCGAAGGGGGCTCCCGAGGCCCCATCCACGGCAACGCCTCCGCCTGCAGGGGAAGGTGATCGCGGTGCACGGGCTTCTCCTGCCGGTCATCCTCGCGAGGCCTGGCTGAGCTGGCTGGGGCGAGCCCAGCCCCCATGGCCCAAGTGACTACTGAGGTGCCCCTGCCTGCTGCCGCCACCACAGTCGTTGGGACGCAGCAGACTCCGCCTTAGGATGCTGTGGTCTCGCAGCCGCTACCTTCTCCTCCCGTTCCGCCGACCGCTGCTTCCCCAACTCCTCCTGCTGTCTTGGAGCGTGCCGATGTTTTTCCGTCTTCTTCTGCCGTCCTGGAGCGTGCCGTTGCTAAACTAGACCGGCTGCGGCAGGATCTTCTTGGCGCCGACCCTCGCCTGGTGGCCGGGCGCCTGGAGCTGGATTCGGGGTGGATTCGCTCCGACGCCTCGATTCAGGCGGCGCTGGTTCAGGCCTCCACGTCCTGTGACGGAGAGAGGGAGGCCACCCTCGAGGCAAAGGTTACCCGAGACGCGGCCCTGGGAGAGGTGGTTGAAGTCCGTGGTCACTGCAAGGAGCTGGAGGACGAGTTGCAAGGCCTGCGAGACCAGCTCGCGAAGGAGGTCCGCCTTCGCCAAGAGCAGGAAGAAGGCACGAAGGCTCGCGAGGCGGCCATCGAGGACCGGGAGGCCAAGCTCAAGAAACGCCGCGACCGCCTAGGCGTGCTGAAGAAGGAGCTGGAGGTGACGAAGGCCAAGCTGGAACGCAAGGCCCGGGTCCTTGCCGAGGATCGCGTGGCCTTCGCGGACATGGAGGAGGAGGCCCGTGCTTCGCTGAAGACGCTCTACGAGAGCGGCGTGGAGAGCCCGCTGGCCGGTGCCGAGGACGGCCCCGCCAAGCTGCTTCCCTTCCTGGTTCGTGCCCTTGGGGATGTCGCCCTTGGCCTCGGCCCCACGGCTGAGGCCGAGGCGCGTGTCTTGCCTTGTGCTGCGCTGACGCGGGTCTTCGCCCACATCTACCTTCGCGATCCCAGCGAGGACCTCGACGGCCTGTTGGAGCCGATGATTGGCGAGGGTGCTGCCGCCGCTGTCGAAGCCGTGAAGGGGCGCGCAGAGGCGCTGCTGGGGAAGTTCCGGGCCTTCAGCACCAAGCCAAAGCAAGGCGCTGCCGACCCTGCTGCTCCACGAAGCGAGGCCACTCTGCGCTGCTCCATCGCCGACAAGTGACTCCGCTGCCGCTCATGTTCTTCTTTTAATTCCTGCACATGCATCACGCCTCGGGGAGGCATTTAAACTTGCGTTTGGTACTGAGACGACAGTATGGACTGTAATATTTGCTTTTAAATTCCTTGAGTTTTATGCTTTTCCTCCCTACTTGCTTGTGTTCTACGCCGGTAGAGCCCGACCCCGCGCGTACCTCACCCAGCATTAGCCCCGACCGGAAACCAGGACGGGACCAAAGGAGTGAGGGGCTACATGACAAGTTAGGATCCTGAGTCGCGATGCTCAGGAGTCCCCCTTGGCGCACGAACAACAAGTAGGGAGGTGTGGTGTAGGTGTATCTTCCGTTCTACGTCTGCAGAGCCCGACTCCGCGCGTACCTCACCCAGCATAGCCTTTCGGAACTAAGGAGTGAGGGGCTATAGAGCCAGTTAGGCTCCTGAGTCGCGATGCTCAGGAGTCCCCCTTGACGCGCAAACAGCGGGCGATGAGGTGAGATGCAAGTGAGACTAACGTTCTACGTTTGCAGAGCCCGGCCCCGCGCGTACCTCACCCAGCATAGCCTTTCAGAACTAACGAGTGAGGGGCTATGGGACCAGTTAGGCCCCTGAGTCGCGATGCTCAGGGGTCCCCCTTGACGCTCAAATGGCTTTCATACCTTGGCTCCGCTCGGGGAGAGACGCGTGACGAACCAGGCCCAAGGGGCCTGGTTGGGTGGCGTACGTCCGGGCGTGACCCAGGCGTAGCCCCCGTGCCTAGCCCCCTCGTGCGGCGCTCCCGAGGGGAGGCGTTACGATGAGGCTAGACGTTGAGATCTAGGCTCCCTGATGTTGATGCGGCCCGGAGGCCACCCTCAGTTGTTTATCACCAGTGCGGAGCATAGCGCTTCCGTATGTGTACGGGCATAGCCGCTCCTCGGCAGTGTCGTCAGCCAGCGCGGAGCATGGTGCTTCCACTGGTACGTGGGAGGGGGCTCCCCTCCGGGAGGAGCCCCCGGGGCGTGTACAGCCCAGCCCTGACATGTGGCCGACACGGTAGGGCTAGGTGAGGTGTATCTGGGCACCCGTGAGCCAGCGCGGGACTCACGGGGCCCTACCTCTAGGCGGGTTGCGCCTGGCACTGGGCCGTATCTTGTGATGTGTTCCTGCAAATTTGGTTACATGCCGGCACTCTACGTCCTCGGGTCCCGGCCCTCGAGCTTGTCTCAGCCATCGCTGGTATGCCAGGTCGTGATGCCGTGGACAAGGCCAGAGGGTGAGGGCTGGAGAGCCAGTAAGAGCCCTGAGTCACGATGCTCAGGTACCCCCCCTTTAACGTGCAAGTGATCGACATGGAGAAGAACAGGTGCCGTGGACAGGCATCAAGTAATCAAGCATGACAGTTGGAAATAAACGCAAGGAAGATACATGCCACTGGGCCTGGCCCGAGCGGCTTGGGGATGATGTAGCCCGAGGGGCGCCCCCAACAAAGCAAGCTAATGACCGAAAAATAAAAAGGGATACATGCCGCAGGGACGGACCCACGCAGCCTGGGAATGAAGCAGCCCTGGGAGGGCGTTCCCAGCCGGAAATGAAGCTTGAAAGATGTCACCTGGAGTTGTCGTGGACAAAGTGGTGTTGGTGCAGCAGACTGGTGGGTTGCGGAAGTCGATCCTCACGAGCCCCCAGGCCCAGGGGCCTAAGGAGGCTCCTGAGGCGCTGGTGGCTCCTCGCCAATCATCTCAATCTCCGCCAGGACTGTGGATCGCCTGTCTTCCTGAGTCTCCATGATGCCCCTCATGAGGCGCTGGTATGCAGCAACCACGCTCGGCAAGCCGTAAGGCATGCGAACATAGATGTGGGGTGGACCTCCACAACGCCCTACTTGCGAGGGCCAGAGGCGCTCCATCGTGGCAACCTAATTGAGCTCTGGTACGTCGATGCAGACGTGCAGCTCACCATCCTCGCCTGGATGGGGAGCCGCAGCCGGTAGACGGCGGCAACCTCTCATGATTCTTGACTCCTGTAGTTCTTGAACGGCCTTGTTGATGAACTCTTGCTGGTCTGACCTTCCTTGCCTCGCTCCTTCTTGAGGGAAACGTGCTTCGAAGCATGCCTCCACGTGGTGCCCAAGCACCTCCCTCGTGACCCTGGCCAGGTCGGTGGCCCTCCAGGTGAGAGCCCCCGAGCCCTGCCTGAGGAGGGCGCCGGGCGCGCTTTCCTATGTGATGGAGGGAGGGTCCCCTTGGGCAGACGCGGGCCCTGAGCGGCCTGCCTCCTGACGGGCCGGTCTGGATGACGCCTTCTTCTTCTTGGGGGTGGTCTCGGGAAGCCTCCTGCTTCTGCGATCTGGGTCTTCTAGTGACGCGGCCTGAAAGGCACGATCCATGGAACACACTGCATCCTTCTCTTCACATGGCACCGTGATGACTCCGCCACTTCCTGGCATTTTGAGGACGTTGTAGCCATATGAGTTACGGCCATGAACTTGGCCAGCGCTGGGTACCCGAGGATGGCGTTGTACGGGAGGCGGATGTGAGCGACGTCGAAGTCGATGAGCTCGGTACGGTAGTTGCTGCGGGCCCCGAAGGTGACAGGGAGGCGGACTTGCCCGATCGGGATCGTGGAATCGTCGGTGACTCCGGAGAAGGGCTTGGTTGGCTGAAGCTGGTCATAGGGCACTTGGAGATTGTTGAATATTTCCACGGACAGGACGTTGAGCCCTGCTCCACCATCGATGAGGGTCCTGGTGACCAGTACGTTGTTGATGACTGGGGAGCAAAGTATCGGGAGGACCCCGGCTGTGGCCGCGCACTTGAGCTGATCCGCTGAGCTGAACGTGATGGTGCATGCTGACCACCTAAGAGGGCGTGTTGCTTCGAGCCTGGGGAGGACTACATTCACTTCGCGGGCAAACTGCTTGAAGATGCGTTGGGAGGCTGGTGCTTGAGCCCCGCCCAGGATGCAGGCGATTGCGCGCGGCTCTTGGAAGCCCCCCAGCCCCCTCGTCTTGATGGCGATCCTCGTTCCTCCTTGGCTGAGGCGGCAGTGGAGGGAGGCCTGCGTTGCCCTGTAGGCGATCCTCACGAGGCTGATCCCGCCAATCCCCCTCGCGAGGCAGGTCTCGCCAGCGGTCCTCACGAGGTTGATCACGCCATCCTTGGCACGGGCCACGGTCTTCCTAGCGTCCTGGGTTTCTTCCTCCTCCTCGGCCGTAGCCCCGGTCAGCGCGGTCGGGACGACGGCCGATCCTTCCTTCTCGCACGGTGCGGAGCTCTTGGCATTCATTAGTGTTGTGGGTGTGGAGGTTGTGGTACACACAGTACCGGCTGCCCCTGGAGGACTCGGGCAGATCCTTGCCCTCCTTGGTATCAGGCTCTGCCGCGAGCACGGCAGCCCCTTTGCGCTTCATGTCCTTGGACTTGGGTTTCTTCTCTTCTGGGTCCACGGCAGGCAGCTCGAGGAGGGAGAGACCCCCCTCCTCAGCCTTGGCGCACTTGGTCGCCAAGTTGAACAGCTCCAGGGAGGTGCACAGGTCTTCATGCATCGCCAGTTCCTCCTTCATCTTGACGTCGCGCACACCATCGGAGAAGGCCGAGATGATGGCCTCCTCGGACACCTTGGGGATCTTGAGGCGCACGCTGTTGAAGCGCTAGATGTACTTTTGCAGGGTCTCTCCGGGTTGTTGCTTGATGCAGCGCATGTCGCTCACGGCGGGCGGCCAGTCGCGAGTACCTTGGAAGTTGGCGATGAAGCGGGTGCGCATCGGGTCCCAGGAAGAGATCGTGCCTGGGGCCAGGTTCAGGAGCCAGGTGCGAGCTCCTTCCTTGAGCGCCATGGGGAACCAGTTCGCCATGACCTTTTCGTCCCCATTGGCAGCTTTGATGCCCAGCTCGTAAAGCTGGAGGAACTCTACAGGGTCGGTCGTGCCGTCGTAGCGAGGAGGCAGGTCTGGCTTGAACTTGCCGGGCCACGCAACGCTGCGCAGCTCGGTGGTGTAGGCGCGGCAGCCTGCGGTGGCCACGGGAGGCTTCGGTCGAGGGAGAGCTTGGCCTTGAGGGTCCCCATGCGCTGCAGCTGGGGGCAACGCGGGGTCTTGACGTGCCGGAGCTGGAGCAGGGAGCGCCTGGGCAGCCTCTTGCGGTCGAGGGACTTCTTGGTAGCTCCGTTCTTGCTGGGCTGGCGCCTGACGGAGCGGGTTTCGACCAGGGGCCACGCGCCTTGGAGACATGGCGTCTTCTTGGAGAGGAGGCGGCTGGTACGCCCCCGGAGCTTCATGGCCCGCGCGGGGCGGGGTGCGGCGCAGCGGAGCGGACGGTGCAGGAGATCCCCCTGCGGCGCGGCCGAGCTCGGCGACGCGGTCGAGCCATTCTTTGTAGACTTTGTTGACGGGAAGGTAGCACAGGAGCTCGTTTGCCGTGATGAGCACAGCTCGAGCCTCCAAGGGTGCGCGGAGCGCGCGGTACGAAGAGCCAGCTGGTGTGAGCGATGGAGTAGCGGTGCGGCCGTCTTGTCGCACGGACGGGTGCTGGGACGACGCTTGCTGCTCGTTCCCCACCGGGCCGGTGGCGGCATTGATGGCGGGCGATGGGGAACGATGAGAACGCCCACCGACAGGAGCCGTCTGGGCGACGAGGGAAGCAATGGCGGCCCGACGCTTGGCGCGGGCCCGACGAGTGTCAGACATGGACGCGGCGGTCGGAGGAGAGCGGAGCGGTGGAAGACAAACTCTGGCGCACCCCTACCTGGCGCGCCAAATGTCGGATTTCGGGTTCCGGCAGACCCTTAAGGTTCGAACTCTGGGGTGCGCGCAGAGATTATGCCTTCTACTTCTCCGTCTCGCAAAGATCTAACTACCGAAAGAACAACACAAAAGACACAGGGTTTATACTGGTTCGGGCCACCGATGTGGTGTAATACCCTACTCCAGTGTGGTGGGTGGATTGCCTCTTGGGCTGATGAAGATGAATAATACAAGGAAGAACAGCCTCGCGAGGGCCTGTTCTAGCTGGGACAATGAACTGCTAGGGGAGTTTAGCCGCCCTTCGCTCTCTCTCTCACTTGTCCTCTGCTTGCTCAGATTCTAGCTACCCACTTCTTCCTCTCTGTCTTGCTAGCTGCTCGTTGCCAGATACCAGATGCCTCTACCCCGGGGGTGGCTAGTCCTATTTATAGGCAAAGGCCCTGGGCCTCTTATCAAATATTGAGTGGGAAGGGCGCCAACAATTGGCCAATTTGAAGGGGAACATCTGGTACACTTATCCTGACTAAAGTTGGTCCTCGCCTGCCAAAGGCCCTGTGGTGACACCGTTCTGAGCTCCACGATGACCTCCTTCCCACCGTTGGACTGGTCTTGGTCTCGTTACACCGAAATGGATGCCTTTGCTTGATCCTCTTGCCTGCGCTTGCCCCCTTTGCACCAAAGAGGAAAGGGAGGACACTGCGCGGGCTGGCGCCCGCCCTGCGCCCTTAGTCGTCATGGCTTGCGTCATGGGCACCTCGTGAGGTACCCTGCCTTGATCTCTCCGCCTCCTCGTGAGCCAGCCTGATGAGGCCGCGCCTGAGGAAGCGCCGTGTCGTCCGCCCCGCGAGGCTTGGCCCCTCGCGAGGGTCTTGGGTCTTGTGTTGATGAAGATGGGCCATGCTGGGCCCCCTTTGAGCCACGCCGCAGGCCGCAGGCAGGCAAGTCTGGGGACCCCCGTTCCCAGAACGCCGGCAGGCATGGCTGCACTGTTGCTTCTTCAAGCCGATTTCCATCATGCCGAACTGCTTCAACACCTCAGCTGACATGGCGGCTGAAACGCCTCCTTACCAACCCGCTCCGTCATCCCTGCTAGACCCGGGGCTTTTCCTCGACGAACCCGCCTTTGCCAGCATCGCCAGGCCATTGCTTTATTGCCCATCTGGCAATGGGTGTGCGGATCAAGTCTCAATTTTGGGAGTAACCTTTCTTCAGATTGCTACAACAGATAACCAGGTGCTATTAGTCCTAGTATTTTTTCTTGCTTGGGTTTATTTTTCCCCAAGGAATTATTACTCTGGTTTGTTTCATCATCTGTACACAGGTCTATCAAATGGTGGCCGCATTAACGACGGTCGCGTGGTGGTTCGGTCACTTTCCGTATACAGTTCGGCGAATGCCGCATCCAGAACTCGGACCGGCCTGTGAATTCAGGCTTTGCCATGCCTTACCGCATCACGCCGACGCCCTGCATCGACATTGACTTCGGCGCCAGGCCACATCTCTTTACATAAATTATTTTTGCGAAAATCAATTATCCTTATTGGACCGCACTATTTTATGTGTGTAGGTAATCGATTTCGGCTGCTTCACGCATCACTTTGGCAAGCCGATGTCGTTGTCCCAATCGGCATAAATCAGCTCGCATGATCACCTTGTTGGTCGAATCGCCATACCGACATGTTCGATTGCCTCGGGGACTTCGACATCGCTGAGAGAGCTCTACCTCATCGAGTGTTCAGCACACGGGCCATATTTCTTTTATTACTCACTTTGCATAAGTTATTAATTATGCAACAATCCTTTTTTAATTTATTATTATTCCTGTTATCTCCGGCTTGCACTATTTTCTGTGCACAAGTAAAGGATCCGGGTCGAGTGTTTAGCACTATTTTCTGTCACCTTGGCGTACCGACGTACCACGTCACCTCGGCTGGACCGAGGGCTTTGTCATCACTTCATTAACCCACGCCGGGGACTTCGGCGTCACACTGCTGGCCTGCATTAGCCGTGCTATGTCGCCTCTTCGGAGTGCCGAGATCTTCGCTCCGCCAACTCGGGACCGGCTTGGGGGCTGGGACCTTGTCCCGCCATAAGCTCGGGCCATGCATCGACACTGAGCACATCAACTAGCTAAGTTGCTTTCATGCTAATAATTTTCAATTTTAATTTTTTTCAGTTCGACCAAAGCATTATGCTTTTTTGGCAAAAAGTTGTGTGTGAAAAACTTCATCGTCAAAACTTTGTTTGCGACACACAAATTCAAATACCCCGTTTACTTGGGGGCTTCCTTTATGAAGCCTTTCCCCTTGCAAATGATTATACTTGTACGGCTTCGTTCCTTGTTCGTGTATTACGCCACAATATACACCATGTTGACTTAAGCGATTTGCAAGCTGGGTTGCCTTGCTCCTGTGTTTACCCCTGCGTTCCCGATTGTTTGGCTGGGGAGTAAAGGGAGCACCTCTGCGATTGTCACGATCGGGTCATCCGAGCTCGGACCTCAGACTGGGTGAAGCCGAAAGCTAGCGCTCTTATTGTTTTCAACCATGGTCGGCACACAACGGAACACATGAGTACAAAAAATCTATTGCACAAGTCTCATTGTAACAATGAGCAACCGAAGAAAGGTATCGGTGGAGGTACTAGTTTCTTCGAAGATGCTTCTTACACTTCGTCAGTAATATAGCATAAGTTCCCTGAGTGCGCTTAGTCCGTTACATCCTTATGGCCTGATTGCCTGGTAATTGGAAACACCGCTGATATTCTCGACGGGTGGAGTACATAACACTTTTCGGCCCTTGGCCGAAGAAGGAGAAGCCGACGGTCGGTTAAGACGCGTTTAAAGTTCGGGTGAACACAATATGATATAAGTACTTCAGTACATACAATCATTATACATAAAATTCTTTTACCCAAGTCACTTGGGGGCTCTTAAATTAGTATGAGCTGTTTTTATTCTCAGTCGTTGCAAAGTCTTTTTCTATCACTCCTTTCTCGATGCTAGTGTGTGGTCAATAGCCGGATAGCCCTGCTTCTCTCTAAAGCCGCTCGAGTTTAGTTTGCTAAACTAGCCTCAGAGAAGCACTCCGCCTTCGGGATAGGGAGGTTGAAGCCGTCGGCTGACCCGCTTGAAGTCTTGAGATCGCATGTGTCATGTTAATGCACGACAGAAACATAAAACTTTTAAGACCAATTTTCGGATTGGCACCGAACACTTGATGTAGTTCGGACGTCAAATTTTTAATGAAGGTTTTTTGGGTTTTCCAAGCCTATGGCACTTTAAAACTATTTATGTGTTTACCGCATAAGTCTCGCAGTGCAACGCCGGACACCTTTAGAGATTCGGCGAAAACATTCTCGGATATTGCTATATATGCATCGGTTTTGAATTGTGTATTCGGTCAATAGTTGGGTTGCCCGGCTCCTGTGCTTGCATCCTATGTTCCGCTTTGTTCGGCTAGGTATGCAAAGGGAGAACCACTGTGATTGTGCTTCTAGCTCGCATGGTTAAGCACCTCAGTGGAGAAAGCTGAAAACTGACTATCATAATAAGCGTAAACTGGTCAGCAATCCGATGACTATGTTAAATGACGGGCCATTCATAACATTGGCCGAAGTGTTTACGGCTTGACCTCGGCTGTCGCCGAACACTAACCGGGGGCTCGTAGCTAGCTTCCCCAGTTTAAAGCTCCTATGACTAAGTGAAAGTTATAAAGCCCACATATCTAATTGCCTCGTTTCCGCTAACACAACCGCCTTCGGGTATTGAGACATCGGCTAAGAGTTGTTTTGTTATTGCGGAAACACCCTGCGTAGCATCTAATAGGGGGTAGAAGCCGACGATGGGCCACTTTCAACTGATAAAGGGTCGCAACGGAGTCAAAATAAACATATCACCGGTATTTGTATTTAGTATACAAAGGCTACCTTCTGTAATCATCATTATAAAGCCATATATGTGCATCAATTTGACTTAAGATTTTGGCCAAGCTGGGTTGCCTGGCTCCTGTGCTTACCCCTATGTTCCCGATTGTTCGGCTAGGCGGTAAAGGGAGCACCTCTGTGATTGTTACTACCGGGTCATCCGAGTTAGTACCTCAGACTGGGTGAAGCCGAAAGCTAGCAATCTTAAAGGATCACATTGGTCGGCAACGACGGAAGTAAAAAATTTGGTTTCATGAACACCATAGTGTTCGGGAACTTATGCCGAACTAAATCCTCAATATTTTCCTCCCACATTGATCGGAGGTGAGTTTTCATGATCATGATAAGCTTGACGACCCAAAGAAAGGAACCGATAGCGGGGCTATTTTCTTTGTAAGATGTTTCTTACGTTAAAACGTAATATAACATATCTCTCCGTGTACCTTTGTTTATAAAACCGTATGACCGGATTGCCTTGTTTGCCGAAAACTTTGCCCTTATAACGACTTTATAAAGTAGGACAAACACTCCCCAGCTACTGGCCGACGAGGTTGAAGCCGATGGTCGGTCAACAAAGTTTTGTACAATGCGGATTTGAGCATTAATGATGAAAAGTACTTGGATACATAGAATCATTACACATAAAAATTGCGAGTAAAATCCATTTATTGCAATCCATCTTTTAAACCCCTTGGGGCCTACCGAGCTCGGATTTCGACCAGCTCTAAGCTCTTTTAAGAGATCTTTATTCTCTTTCCGAGAAGTTTGTGTTAAACACAACAAAATTTTCTGTTAAACGGATATCGATCCTTAATTCGGCCACCCGTGCCCACATTAAGGCTCGGGGGCTACTGGGCTCTGCGCTCATTATTTATAAATATTAAAGGGGCACATCGATCCCCTAATCTGGTGTTGCCACCCGACCAGTGGCTCGGGGGCTACTGCATTGCCTATTCAATGCAGACAGTTCAAAGTGCTCAGTGTTCGGATTGACCGAACTATGCGCAAACGCGTCTTCGGACAACAATAGGTACCATATGGACCTATTCGGCATCAAGCTAGTATATTACGGCAACTTCTCAAAACCTTCTCTCAAGGGTCCGTCCGCCGATCACTATCCCCTCTAAAGTGCATCTCGGAATTTTAGGCCGACACACACCTTGAGGGCATGTCCGGCACTAAGCTCGGCTAACCCCCTTTAAACTCCTTCAACCTTTTTGAACCAAGGTGAGCTATGTCACCTCGGATACAGTCCGACGTTGGAGCTTGGACATAGTCTGGCGTTTGAGCTCGGATACCGTCCGGCGTTAGAGATTGGACATAGTCCGGCGTTGGAGCTCGGATGCAGCCCGGCATTGGAGCTCGGCTGTAACAAAACTCTTCGAATACCTTCCGGTGTTGGAGCTCGGAAGCAGTCCGGCGTTGGATCTCGGATGCAAAAGATACCTCAAATGCAGTCCGATGTTGGAGCTCGGATGTAAGAGGATACCACCGCACGGGAACAACTTCAAACCCGAGGTGTGGTGTAAAAATAACAAGGCATTGATAAAAACCGATAACTTAAAGGGGCTCCTCGGATACCCGACGTGTAAACTCTTCGGATTCACTTTGGCGATCCTCAAGATCGAAGATGGAAAGATTTGTTGAACTAGTTTTCAAGACTGACGACCGAAGATGAAGAACAGTTCAAAAGAATCGAGGAGCGTCCCCAACTAGAAGACCGGTTCAGGGGGCTACTGACAGTGTCCTGGACTAGGGGGTACTCACCACGGCGTCTCCCGATCAATTAGATTGGGCCGAGGACCCCCATGGCCGCATACTCATGGGCCAATTCGGACAGCCTCTGTCGCATACAAGGAAGACTCCACAAGACTTGGCGCCCAAGACAAGGACTCTCCTATACCCTAGGCCTCCGGTGTGTTATATAAACCGAGGCCAGGCTAGTCAATAGACAATATCATACACAATCATAATCATACAGGCTAGACTTCTAGGGTTTAGCCACTATGATCTCGTGGTAGATCAACTCTTGTAATACTTATATTCATCAAGATCAATCAAGCAGGAAGTAGGGTATTACCTCCATAGAGAGGGCCCGAACATGGGTAAACATCGTGTACCCTGTCTCCTGTTACCCATCGATCCATGACACATAGCTTGGGACCCCCTACCCGAGATCCGCCAGTTTTGACACCAACAGTGAGCCATGACGATCGGCATCAGGCGGGTGCCAGGCAGTCGCCAACGCGCACATCATCCTTGTTTCCTCTTTGGTGCTAAGGAGGCAGACGCAGGCGCGGAGTACCGAGGCATCAAGCAACGGTTTCCATATCGGTGCAACGAGACCAAGACCAGTAGGACGGCAAGATGGAGGTCACCATGGAGCCCAAGACGGCGTCACCACTAGAGCCTTTTGCAAGAGAAGACCACTTTTGTCAAGATAGCTTGTACTAGTTGTCCCCTTTCAAATTTGTCCGCCGTTGTTGGCTCCCTTCCCGCTCAATATTTGGGAAGAGGACCAGGGCCTGTATAAGTAGAACTAGCCACCGTAGTAGGGGGATCGATTCCATCTTCCATCCTCACACCCACAAGTTCACTGAGCACAAGAACACCTCAACCTGAGGAGGTTGTTCTTCCCCTTGTACTGTTTTTCATCAGCCCAAGAGGCAATCCACCACCACCACACTGGAGTAGGGTATTACACCACAATGGTGTCCCGAACTACTAAACCTCGTGTCTTTCTGTGTTGCGAGTTCGTCGAGTTCATCCGCGAGATCTTAGCAAGCTAGGGCGTAGATCGGTAGGGGGAAAGAACTTCGCGCACACCCCAGAGTTCGAACCTTAAGGGTTTTGTTGGAACCCCACATCCGGCATTTGGCGCGCCGGGTAGGGGTGCGTCGTAGCCATAGCGGGCGCTCGCCATGCTCGAGCTGAGCGCCAGGCTGTCCTCACCGCTCGCATTGCTCAAACACCTCCCGTCAGCGGGCCACCTCACCGTTCTCTGTCTCTTTCCGCGAACGCCGCCACCGGCCCGGCGGGGAACGAGCAGCAAGCATCCTCGCTGCACCCATCGGTGCGGCAGGACGGCCGCACCGCCACTCCATCACTGACCTCGACCGGTTCTTCGTCCCACGCACGACGCGCTCACATGGACGCGCGGGCCGCACTCCTCATGGAGAACGAGCTCCTGCGCAACCGCCCGGTCGACAACATCTACGAGGACTGGCTCGACCGCGTCGTCGAGCTCGTCCGCACCGCAGGGGGCTCCCCGTTGCCGTCCCTCTCTCTGCCACGCCCTCCGCCGGCCACGGGCGACGTGGCTCATGGAGCGCCTCCACCGCCTCTTCCCCAAGACGGTGCCTTGGCACCAAGACGTGCGGCCCCACGGTGCGATCCACCATGCCCGGCGCCCACGCACGGAGAGAGAAGCTGCCAAGAGATTCCTCGGCCGTGGGAAGCTGCACCTGCGCTCCCCGCGTTGCCTCGCCAAGAACGCGCACTACCTACGGTAGCGGCGCGTGGACCTCATCAAGATCAAGCTCCACCTCCGAGACGGGCCCCGGCAACCACGGCCGGTTGCCGCGCCTTCACCCCCAAGCTGCGTAGCGTCGCCTGGTCAGGCAAGTTCAAGTCGGATCTGCCTCCTCGCTATGACGGCACCGCCGACCCCACGGAGTTCCTGCAGCTCTACGAGCTGAGCATCGAAGCGGCCAATGGCGACGAGAAAGTCATGGCAAACTGGTTTCCCATGGCTCTCAAGGATGGTGCCTGCTCCTGGCTCCTAAACCTGCCGCAAGGCTCGGTCTCCTCCTAGGACGAGATGCGCAACCGCTTCATCGCCAACTTCCAGGGCACCCGCGACCGCCCACCGGCTGCGGGCGACCTGCGGCGCATCAAGCAACAGCCAGGAGAGACCCTCCAGAAGTACATCCAGCGCTTCAACAACACTCGCCTCAAGATCCCCAAGGTCACGGATGAGGCCATCATCTCCGCGTACTCCGATGGCGTCCGCGACATCAAGATGAAGGAAGAGCTCGCTATCCGAGTTGTGCACTTCTCAGGAGTTGTTCAACCTGGCAACCAAGTGCGCAAGAGCTGAGGAGGGCCGCCTCTCCCTCCTTGAGCTGCTAGCTGCAGGCGCTGAGGAGAAGAAGGCCAAGGCCAAGGACGTGAAGTGCAAGGAAGCAGCAATGCTGGCAGCGGAGCCCGATAGCAAGCAAGGCAGAGATCAGCCTGAGTCATCCAAGAATAGTCGGCCGTTCTGCGCCTTCCACAACCCGAACACCCACAACACCAGTGAATGTCAAGAGCTTAGAGCCATTTGCGAAGGACGCTATGGACGACGCCCCGAACGCAGTGACCGGGGCTACGGCCGAGGAGGGAGATGCGGTGGCGGACGCTAGGACGACCGTGGCCCACGCCAGGAGTGGCGCGACCGTCCTCGGGAGGACCGCTGGCAGGATCATCCTCGCGAGGGTGCCTAGAGGGACCAGTGTAGGATCGAAATTATGTCTAGAGGGGGGGGGGTGATTAGACTACTTGGCCAAATAAAAATCTAGCCTTTTCACAATTTTAGTTCTTGGCAGATTTTAGCTATCTTAGCACAAGTCAAGCAATCTCCACACAATTCAAGCAAGCATGCAAAAGAGTATATGAGCAGCGGAAAGTAAAGCATGCAACTTGCAAGAATGTAAAGGGAAGGGTTTGGAGGATTCAAACGCAATTGGAGACACAGATGTTTTTGTCGTGGTTCCAATAGGTGGTGCTATCGTACATCCACGTTGATGGAGACTTCAACCCAAAGAGGGTAACGGTTGCGCAAGTCCACGGAGGGCTCCACCCACGAACAGTCCACGAAGAAGCAACCTTGTCTATTCCATCACGGCCGTCACCCATGAAGGACTTGCCTCACTAGCGGTAGATCTTCACGAAGTAGGCGATCTCCTTGCCCTTACAAACTCCTTGGTTCAACTCCACAATCTTGTCGGAGGCTCCCAAGTGACACATAGCCAATCTAGGAGACGCCACTCTCCAAGAAATAACAAATGGTGTGTTGATGATGAACTCCTTGCTCTTGTGCTTCAAATGATAGTCTCCCCAACACTCAACTCTCTCACATAGGATTGGATTTGGTAGAAAGAAGATTTGAGTGCAAAGCAACTTGGGGAAGGCTAGAGATCAAGATTCATGTGGTTGGAATGGAATATCTTGACCTCAACACAAGTGTAGGTGGTTCTCTCTCGGAAAATATGTATTGGAAGTGTAGGCATGTTCTGATGGCTCTCTCCACGAATGAAGAGGGGGTGGAGGGGTATTTATATGCAATTGTTGACACAGAGATTTTTTTATCCGTGGTTCCGATAGGTGGTGCTATCGTACATCCACGTTGATAGAGACTTCAACCCACGAAGGGTAACGGTTGCGCGAGTCCATGGAGGGCTCCACCCACGAAGGGTCCACGAAGAAGCAACCTTGTCTATCCCACCACGGCCGTTGCCCACGAAGGACTTGCCTCACTAGGGTAGATCTTCACGAAGTAGGCGATCTCCTTGCCCTTACAAACTCCTTGGTTCAACTCCACAATCTTGACGGAGGCTCCCAAGTGACACCTAGCCAATCTAGGAGACACCACTCTCCAAGAAGTAACAAATGGTGTGTTGATGATGAACTCCTTGCTCTTGTGCTTCAAATGATAGTCTCCCCAACACTCAACTCTCTCTCACAGGATTTGGATTTGGTGGAAAGAAGATTTGAGTCGAAAGAAACTTGGGAAGGCTAGAGATCAAGATTCATATGGTAGGAATGGAATATCTTGACCTCAACACAAGTGTAGGTGGTTCTCTCTCAAAACATGTGTATTCGAAGTGTAGATGTGTTCTGATGGCTTTCTCCCGAATGAAAAGTGGGTGGATGGGTATATATAGCCTTCACACAAAATCTAACCGTTACACACAATTTGCCAAACTCGGTGGGACCGAATGGTCAAATTCGGTCGGACCGATTCAGCAAACCTAGTGACCGTTAGGATTTTCGGTGGGACTGAGATGCAACTCGGTAGGACCGATATGGTTAGGGTTAGGGCATAATGTAATCTCGGTGTGACCAATTACACAAACTCGGTGGGACCGAATTTGGTAATAAGCTAACCAGAGAGTTGATCAGGTAAACTCGGTGGGACCGATTCGCTCTTTTCGGTGAGACCGAAATGTTACAAAACGGAAACAGAGAGTTTACATTGCAATCTCGGTGGGACCAATCGCTCACTTCGGTTAGACCGAAACGTTACGAAGGGAAACAGAGAGATTGCAATCCCATCTCGGTGAGACCGAGATCCCTATCGGTGAGACCGATTTGCCTAGGGTTTATGGCAGTGGCTATGACATTTGAAACTCGGTGGCTCCGGATAGAAAGAATTGGTGGGACCGAGTTTGACTTTTGGTTTAGGTCATATGTGGATGTGGGAAGGTAGTTGAGGGTTTTGGAGCATATCACTAAGCACTGAAGAGCAAAAAACTCATTAAGCAACACCTCATCCCGCCTTGATAGTATTGGCTTTTCCTATGGACTCAATGTGATCTTAGATCACTAAAATATATAATGCAGAGTCTTGAGCTTCAAGCTTGAGCCAAACTTTTTGTCCTTAGAATTTTGAGGGATCCACTTTCCTCATCCATGTCATGCCATTCATTGAGCTTTTCCTGAAATATTAATCTTGGAATAATGTTAGCTCAATGAGCTATATGTTGTTAGGAATTACCAAAACCACCCAGGGATAGTTGCACTTTCAATCTCCCCCTTTTTGCTAATTCATGATAACATATAGATCAAAGCTTCGACAAATGATAATAAGAGTGAAAGATATTGTCGCTTTGAGAAGTATGTGAAAAGCAAGAGCTCCCCCTAAATTTGTGCATATCTTAAGATTTGCTTTGGACTGCAAATGCACAATGAGTTAGGATCATGGGTTACTCTTCCATGTCACATACATCTTGGTGGAGCGCTCAAAATGATAAAAATTAAATACATGCACTCATCACCAAGCAAAGTGAATGATCATATAAGGATAAGTAAGATAATATCATCTAACAAGCACAAGTGTAGCTTATGATCAACCACATGATCATCAATGTCTCACAAATAAGCATAGTATCTCAAGCAATCAAAAGCAAGCAAAGTATCAACCATGAAGACAAGAGAGAACAAAAGCAAACTCTCTCTCTCTCTCTCGGAGCCTATGATCTATACATTTTTCTCCCCCTTTGGCAACAAGTTACCAAAAAGTTCATAGAAAATGCATAGCACTAAAACGACTCTCAGGCTTGGTCTTCAGGTGGTGGAGTCCGGATAACGCCAAGGACGAAGGCTTCAGTTGAAGTAGATCGAGCTGGAGCTGGTGTAGGTGCTGGAGCTGGTGGCACTGAAGTTGTAGCTGGTGCAGATGTAGTGGCTCTGGTGTCAGAAACTGGCACTGCAGATGATCGCTGAGCTCTAGGCACTCTGGCAAATGCATCAGTGGTTGTTCTGCCCTTCCTCTCCTGCATGCATCCTGTAACTTCTCCACAACAGACTGAATCTCAGTTACTTTCACATCTAAGTCATAGAACTTTTGTTCCATGATTCTTTCCAAGCTCTCTTGGTTTCGAGTCAGGGTGGCCAGTCCTTTCTCAATCCTCCGAGTTGATGCTATCAGATAACCGAGCTGGTCCTGCTTGCTCTTCAGAAAGTACTCAGATGCCTCCTCTTGAGTTGGCATCTTGGCAGCTTTCTCCATCTTTGCCTTTTCCTTCTTTGCTTGAGCTTGTATTGTGTTTGTTAAACTTGTGCTTAAACTCCACTTAAACATAAGAATATTAAACTGTAACTTTAGGTCTAGAATCTTGGGTTTGAGCTTTCTCAGAACATGCTCTTCATCTTCTTCATCAGCAGCAACTTCAGGCACTGGGGTCTTGTTCTTCTCAGCAGCAGATATGTTCCTGGTATTCCTCTTAGGTGCACTCTTGGGCTTGGAGGCAGCTCTGGGTGCTTCTTTGGGCTTTGCTGATGCAGCCCCTGACTTTATAGCATCACCCATCAGCTTTTGTGTCTTAGGTGCTGGTGCAGCAACCTCTTCCTCTTCTTCTTCAGAAGAAGAGTGCTTCTCAAATTCAGCCATTGGATCAACCTTCTTGCACCATCTGCCCCTCTTTATTTCCTTTTTCACTTTTGCAGCAGCCTCTTTGGGGTGAGATTCCAAAGATGCTTGAGAGGATGCTCTGGCTTTAGACATGGGCTGTCTCCCTGCTGTCCTTTTGGTCTTCAGTCCTGGCTTTGTGGCTGCAGCTGAGCCATATTCCTTCTTGAGCACTTTCTTCTTTGAAGTGGCTTCCTCTTCCTCTGCCACATAATCTTCATCTTCAGACTCTGAAGTACTTTTCTTGCTTTGCTCTAGTGGCAGCCTTTGGCAAGTTGCTTGGGGTGCTTCTGCTACCCTCATCTGAGCTGCTAGAGGGGCTAGTGCCCTCACTCAAGTGAACCTGCTCCTCTAACTTGTTCTGGCTGTCACTCTGGTCAGACATGCTGCAAACACTAACTGCAGACCCTGTGAATAGATTGTAGATGAGATAGAGTGGATGACCATCACAAAATATATAGATTTTTGCAAAAGAATGAGTCAAAAACTTAGTTTTAGTTTTCCACAGAAAGCATTTCGGATCAACCGATTTGCAAACTCGATGATACCGAAGCAGCTGTTGGAACCGAAACTAGTGAACTCGGTCAGACCAAGTCACAGTTCGGTGGCACCGAGACTGCTAGGGTTTCACAAAGTCCTGAACTCGGTCACACCGATTTGCAATTCTCGGTCAGACCGAGAACCACATGTGCAATGGCCTTGGCCGAATCGGTGGCACTGAGTTCTGCAACCCGGTGAGTCCGAGATGGTTTCGGCGGAAACCTAACCCTAAATTTTTGATTCAACTCTAATCTACGGACTATTTTGACTGGATAGAGGCGTTTCAATCATGGCAAGAATCATAATGAACACAATGTGCTAGGAATCGGACGGGGATAGCACTGTGATCGAGTCCATACCCTAGTTCGGCGATGAACTCGCTACGGCGGCAACGGCAGAGGAGAATTCCGATGACGGCAGCGGAGACCAGCGATAGGAGGCGGCTGGCGACGAGGAGGACGATCCGGAGACCCAGGAGGCAAAGCGAGCTATGCGCGGGCGAAGAGGTTTCGAAGAAATTTCCAAAATTTTGCCTGTGAGTATATATAGCCCAACCCTGTCGGTGTGACCGAGTGGAACAACTCGGTGGCACCGAGAGGCATAACTGTTGACAGTTACAGCAACTCGGTGTGACCGAAAAGTTCAAATCGGTTGCACCGAGATTGAAAACTTAGATCGACTTAGTGATCTCGGTATGACCGAAATGGAGGAATCGGTCAGATCGAAACACACAAAGAAGTTTTGGAAGTTTAAGTCTATGACGAATCGGGGACTCTGTGTGCTCCTCACACAGAGTGGTTCGAATCTCACTTGATCAAATTTTGTGATGTAGCATGAATAGCGTTTGAGACGAGAAAAGCATAGATAGCTAGAGAAGGTTCTTAGGCATTCTTGTCCATCCACTTGGCCAAAGGAAAAGAAACCAACCAATCAAAACATCAAGTGGACGTCCTCGAATGAGTGAAATATGTAACCAACATGCTCACACAATAAAATGGCAATAGAAATATGTGGCAAAGCATGCACAATCAATTCTAGCATCTATCAAGCAATTGGCGATAACTAGGTCATCTGTATATGAGTATATTGACTTGGGAGTCAAATGAGAACATTCGATCATGGGTCATACTCATCGTTTAAGCGCAAGTGGGGTTACCACTTTTGCATAAAGCATTGTTGTGTTCACACCATTAGAGATGCTTTAGCTCAATTCTTAGAGTAAAGCTCCCCCTAGATGTGATATCCCCCCTAAGAGGGATGAACTAACCTTGGGTTTTGTCGATGATGACTTCATGTTGATGTTGAGGATGTGGATGCTCAATGTTGATGTAGATCATTTGGAGCTATCCATTGGAGTGAGTTGCAGTTTCAATACCTACACAGGTTAGTCCCACAAGGAACAAACAAGGATATCCATAGACATGAAGTCATGCACACTCAAGATGATGTCTATGAAAGCATTTAGGTTACCTTGTCCCTTGTCTTACCAACAAGAGGGTTTGTGACTCCTTGAACTAGTGGAAGATGTGGAAGTTGATTGCACTTGTTGTTGCCAAGATGATAAGAGTGAAGTATGTTGGCGGAGTCACCCTCAAGAACTCTCTAGTTCTTGTTCTTAGGGATCCACACCATCTTGATGGGAATCCTCGGAGTTGTAGTTGTACTTGATGAATTGGAACTTGAAGTAGTCTTGGGAACCCACTTGACCAAGGCCTTAGGAGCTTCTTCAAATGCATCAATTTCCTCTTGAAGCTTGTCCTTGCCTTTTTGCTTGTGGTCTTGTGGTGGAAGATCATATTGAGCTTGTGTCCCTTTTAAAGAAGTAGGATCATAATTCTCTTCAAACTTTGTCTTGGGGTATTGATCTTCTTCCCACTCAACTCCATTGGCATTGAACTTTCATTCAAAACCAACACCTTGATTCTTCCGGTGCCTTCCTTGCTTGCGTACAATTTCTTCGAATTGCTTACTTCCGGCAAGGCTCTTGTAAACACATTTCTCTATAATTCCCTTTAATAAGCTATTTTCTAGCTCAAGTGTAACTTGGCTAATAGAATCATTAGTGGAATCAAGAGAACTACTAGAAGCAACAATATTGGATTTAGCATGATTATAGTTACTACTAGAGGAAGAATCATTCTTGTTCTTGTTACTAGACTTGACTTGAGGCATGTAAGTGGATAAGAGTAAACGCTTGGCAATGTAAGAAGAACTTTTCTTATGAAGATCATCATTGATTGCTTTTAATAACTCATGCTCTTGCTTAAGGTTGAGCTTTTCAAAGCGTAATTTCTCATGAGACCTTAAAAGTTCTTGATGATCTCCTAAGATATTTTCATGAGCTAACTTAAAAGTGTTTAGTTCTTTAGTTAGAGACTCAATCTTCTCCTTATCATTGTCATTCGTTTTATATTGATTAGCATGATCAATTGATGTTTCATCATAGTATTCATCACTAGAGTTGTCAACAAGTAAATCATCATCACCTAACAAGTCATCTTCATCACTATGAAAATCAACATACACGGGGTGTGATACCTTTGGGCCTTTAGCCATGAAGCATGTTCCAACTCCTTCATTTGGTGAGTCAAATATGTCGCAGGAGTTGGTTGTCACAAGTGTTAGACCGGCAACACCTTCATCTTGAGTATATTAGGAGTCGGAGTGATAGCTTCTCTCGGAGTGGTTATCGGAGTCGGAGCCGGATACCCATTCACCAACATGAGCTTGATGTCTTCGTTTTGTGTAGCTCCTTGATGACTTGTCCTTTCTTTCCGAATCCTTGCTTCTCCGTGAGGGTCTTCGTTCATAACGATCATCTCTACTCCTTCTTTCTCTAGATGATGATTCTTCTCTTCTACTTCTTCTCTTAGGAGAATCTTCTCTTCTCTTTTAGGGGGCCATACACTCATTGGAATAGTGTCCGAGCCTTCCACAATTGTCGCAGTTTCGCTCTCAACTAGAAGATCTTTTGTCATTGTAGGACCTTGACTTGGAGCTTTTCACTTTGCTTCTACTCTTGTAGAACTTGTTGAAGTTCTTCACCATTAAGCTCAATTCTTCATTGAAGGTTTGTTTCTCACTTGATGATGTGGGGGTTTCACATGAGGCTTTGTAAGCACCACTTGATTTGTTGTGAAGTTCCTCTTTATCCTTGAGTGACATCTCATGAGCAGCAATTCTTCCGATGACTTCCATTGGCTTGAGATCTTTGTAATTGGGCATCATTTGGATCAATGTGCACACGGTATCATATCTTCCATCCAAGGCTCTTAGGATCTTCTTGATGATGAATCTATCAGTCATCTCTTCACTCCCTAAGCCGGCAATCTCATTTGTGATAAGAGCAAGCCTAGAGTACATTTCAGCGACACCTTCACCATCCTTCATTTTGAACTTGTCAAGTTGACTTTGAAGCACATCCAATTTGGATTCCTTGATGGAGTCGGTACCTTCGTGCATATCAATCAAAGTATCCCAAATTTCCTTTGCATTCTCAAGACGACTGATTTTGTTGAATTCTTCGGGGCACAATCCGTTGAAGAGGATATCACAAGCTTGAGCGTTATATTGCAACATCTTCAACTCTTCCGCGGTAGCTTCACGGTTCGGTTCTTTCCCATCAAAGAAGTCACCTTGCAAGCCAACACACACAATAGCCCAAACGGCAGGGTTATGTCCAAGAATATGCATTTTCATCTTATGCTTCCAACTAGCAAAATTAGTACCATCAAAGTAAGGACCTCTACGGTGATAATTTCCCTCACTAGACGCCATACTCTCCTAGGTTATGAAACCAAGGCTATGACTACCAAAAGCTATGGAAGACCAAAGCTCTGATACCACTTGTAGGATCGAAAGTATGTCTAGAGGGGGGGGTGATTAGACTACTTGACCAAATAAAAATCTAGCCTTTTCACAATTGTAGTTCTTGGCACATTTTAGCTATCTTAACACAAGTCAAGCAATCTCCACACAATTCAAGCAAGCATGCAAAAGAGTATATGAGCAGCGGAAAGTAAAGCATGCAACTTGCAAGAATGTAAATGGAAGGGTTTGGAGGATTCAAACGCAACTGGAGACACGGATGTTTTTGTCGTGGTTCCGATAGGTGGTGCTATCGTACATCCATGTTGATGTAGACTTCAACCCATGGAGGGTAATGGTTGCGCGAGTCCACGGAGGGCTCCACCCATGAAGGGTCCACGAAGAAGCAACCTTGTCTATTCCATCACGACCGTCGCCCACGAAGGACTTGCCTCACTAGCGGTAGATCTTCACGAAGTAGACGACCTCCTTGCCCTTACAAACTCCTTGGTTCAACTCCACAATCTTGTCGGAGGCTCCCAAGTGACACCTAGCCAATCTAGGAGACACCACTCTCCAAGAAGTAACAAATGGTGTGTTGATGATGAACTCCTTGCTCTTGTGCTTCAAATGATAGTCTCCCCAACACTCAACTCTCTCTCACAGGATTTGGATTTGGTGGAAAGAAGATTTGAGTGGAAAGCAACTTGGGAAGGCTAGAGATCAAGATTCATATGGTAGGAATGGAATATCTTGACCTCAACACAAGTGTAGGTGGTTCTCTCTCAGAACATGTGTATTGGATGTGTAGATGTGTTCTGATGGCTTTCTCCTGAATGAAGAGTGGGTGGATGGGTATATATAGCGTTCACACAAAATCTAACCGTTACACACAATTTGCCAAACTCGGTGGGACCGAATGGTCAAACTCGGTCGGACCGATTCAGCAAACCTAGTGACCGTTAGGATTTTCGGTGGGACTGAGATGCAACTCGGTAGGACCAATATGGTTAGGGTTAGGGCATAACGTAATCTCGGTGTGACTGATTACACAAACTCGGTGGGACCGAATTTGGTAATAAGCTAACCAGAGAGTTGGTCAGGTAAACTCGGTGGGACCGGTTCGCTCTTTTCGGTGAGACCGAAATGTTACGAAAGGGAAACAGAGAGTTTACATTGCAATCTCGGTGGGACCGATCGCTCACTTCGGTTAGACCGAAATGTTACGAAGGGAAACAGAGAGATTGCAATACCATCTCGGTGAGACCGAGATCCCTATCGGTGAGACCAATTTGCCTAGGGTTTATGGCATTGGCTATGCCATCTGAAACTGGGTGGCTCCGGATAGAAAGAATCAGTGGGGCCGAGTTTGACTTTTGGTTTAGGTCATATGTGGATGTGGGAAGGTAGTTGAGGGTTTTGCAGCATATCACTAAGCACTGAAGAGCAAAAAACTCATTAAGCAACACCTCATCCCGCCTTGATTGTATTGGCTTTTCCTATGGACTCAATGTGATCTTAGATCACTAAAATATAAGATGTAGAGTCTTGAGCTTCAAGCTTGAGCCAAACTTTTTGTCCTTAGAATTTTGTGGGATCCACTTTCCTCATCCATGCCATGCCATTCATTGAGATTTTTCTGAAATATTAATCTTGGAATAATGTTAGCCCAATGAGCTATATGTTGTTAGGAATCACCAAAACCACCCAGGGATAGTTGCACTTTCAACCAGCCTTATGAGGATCGCCCCCAGGGCAACGCCGGTCTTCCCCCATTGCCGCCACCGCCAATAAGGAACGACAAACACCATCATGACAAGGGGGCTGGGGGCTTCCAGGAACCGCGTGCTATCGCTTGTATCTTGGGCGGAGCCCAGGCCCCAGCCTCTCAACGCATCTTCAAACAGTTTGCTCGTGAAGTGAATGCAGTCCTCCCCAAGCTTGAAGCCACACGTCCACTCAGATGGTCCTAGTGCCCCATCTTGTTCAGCTCGGCGGATCAGCTTAAGTGCGCGGCTACCGCTGACGCCCTCCCGATGTTGTGCTCCCCAGTCATCAGCAACGTACAAGTTACCAAAACCCTCATCGACGGCGGCGCAGGGCTCAACGTCATGTTCGTCGATACGTTCGACAACCTCCAAGTCCCTTATGACCAGCTTCAGCGTACCAAGCCTTTCTCAGGATTGACCCACGGTTCCACCATGCCGATAGGGAAGGTCCGCCTCCCTGTCACCTTCGGAGAATGCAAGAATTACCGCACCGAGCTCATCGACTTCAATGTCGCACACATCCGTCTGCCTTACAACGCCATCCTTGCGTATCCAGCCCTAGCCCAGTTCATGGCCGTTACCCACCACGGCTTCAACGTCCTCAAGATGCCTGGAAGCGGCGGAGTCATCACGGTCCCATGTGGAGAAAGAGATGCGGTGTGCTCCCTCGAGCGCGCCTTCCAAGTTGCAGCAATCAACGACCCCGACAACGAAAGCGAGGGCCCTCCAGAGGCCATCCCCAAGAAGAAGAAGCTGCGCCGTGCCGGACCTCAGGAGGGTGGCGTCGCGGTTGGAACCTCGTCAGGATCAGCGCCCGCTCCAGGGGCGCCTCGCTCCATCGCATAGGAAGGCTCGCCTGGCGCCCTCCTCGGGCAGGGCTCAGGGGCTCTCTTCTGGAGGGCCTCAGACCTTGCCAACATCACGAGGGAGGCGCTTGGGCACCACTTGGAGGCGTGCTTCACGACATGTTTCCCTCAGGAGAACACAGGTTGAGGAGCGTCCACCGCTCAAGAGTTCATCACCAAGACCACTCAGGAACTGCAAGACGCAAGGGCCATGCGCGGCGACCGTCGCTCGCGAGGCGCATCTCCCCATCCAGGCGAGGATGCCGGGCTGCGCGTCTGCATCGATGTACCAGGGCTTAACAGGGCTGCTTCTCAGGAGCTCTTCTGGCCTTCGCGCGTGGGACACTGCGAGGGTCCACCACACTGCTACATTCACGTGCCCTTTGGCTTACCGAGCGTGTCGTCAGCCAACCAGCACAACATGTAGCATATCCTGGCGGCTCAGGAGGCCAGGCACCACACCGTCTTGGCGGAGATGGAGACAGTCCTCCAGGAACCGCCTGAGCCCCCAGAGCCTCCCGTGGCTCAGGGCCCCAGTGGCTCATGAGGAGCTACCTCTTCGTTGCACGCCTTCAGTTGCCTCAACTCTCCTTCGCCAACAGAACCAGGTGACATTTTCGAAGTTCATTTAGCTCGGAGCACCCCTCGGGCTGCACTATTCCCAGGCCGCATGGGTTCGTCCCTATGGCGTGTATCCTTTTCTTATGTCTTTAGCTTACCTTGCTGGGCGCGCCCCTCGGGCTGCATCATCCCCAATCTTCTTGGGCCTGACCCAGTGGCATGTATCTTTCTGCATTTACCCAAGCTGATTTGCCTTCCATGCTTAATCTGCCCGATTACCACCTGCTCGATCGTCGCCTCCCATGGGGCCTCCTCACACTGGCACGGCGCTGGTGCATGGGTCCGTCCCTGCCACGTCGACAAACCTGAGCGGTCGAGCTCTGGCTCGTGGCATGCCCCGTGCACGTCACCTCATCAGGCCCTCAGTGCCTTCATCTCCTCACGGAGCAACCAGCGGCAGGCTAGCAACCATGACGGCAAAACCATGTTTCTCCTTGTGATGGATCGCAGGGATCTCATGAAGAGGATAGCGGGCGGCACCATGGGCTTCCTTTTCTCTCGTGCAATCTGCTTGTGCATTAAAAGGGGGGATCCTGAGCATCGCGACTCAGGAGCTCTTACTGGCTCTCCAGCCCTCACCCCCTTGGCCTTGACCACGACATCGCGACCTGGCATACCAGCGGCGGCTGAGCTCGCTAGTGGGCCGGGACCTGAGGACGTAGAGCACTAAGGAGAGAACGGGAAGAGGGAGACTCGTACGGGCCTCACCTAGCTACGCTACGAATGTTTGCACACAGGCCTGGCACATCGCAAAGAGTCGATCCCGAACTACTGAAGATAAGTCTCGTGCTCAGATCGGCTAATCGATAGAACCTAAGGGTTGCGCTCACCGCATCCCTGTTACGGCCACGTCGCCTCCCTTTCTTGCCTTACCATGGCTACTTGAGCGCTAAGGGGGACCTCCTGAGCATCGCGCCTCAGGGGGTCTTAATGGACCTCGGGCCGGTCACCTCCTGGCCTTGACCACGGCAAGCGACCTGGCATACCAGTGATGGCTGCAGCCTGCCTGGGGACCGAGACCTGTCAGCGTAGAGTAACAAGCTATCGCGAGGTCGGAAAGGGGAGACCAAGCCTTAACAGGACATGCATTTCGCATATTTCATAACAGGGAATATATACACAAAATGCATTACAGACCCCTTACACACCCCCACGGGGTACCTCATAATTCTTCGCAGGGAACAAAAGACGAGGACTAAGAGGAATCCTATCTACACCCTCCAGTGGTGGACGCCATCATCAACAGTGGGCCAGGAGAGGCCCGCGCCAACCTCATCCAGGTCAGCAACGGCGGCGGCCAGATGATGCGGCCCTACTCCGAGCACGGCAAGAGCTTGGGGGCACGTAGCTGTCGTCGCTCGTCTCCGGAGTCTCGTAGAGCTCAGGAGAGTCGCTAGACTCCCAGGGGCTGCTACTGCTGGAGTAGCCACGAGCGGAGCGCGCGTCAGCCTGGCGCTCCCCTTCGGGGCAACACTCCAGGCGGCGGCCCTCCGCGTCGATGACCTTGAAGAATAGCGTGGATGCATCGTCGTACTCGAAGTGGATCGCGAGGGCGCCCTTCATGCGGCAAACCCACACAACCTCGCCCCAGCCGCGGGTCATGAAGATCTTGCCAACGGGGACCGCTTCGATCTCTGCTCCGATCGCCGGGGCGTTGCAGTCGGCATGCTGCAGCCAGAGCCCAAGAGGCCCCCTTGGTGGCATCACATCAGAGAAGAACCGCGGGAAGCGGATCCAAGAGCTTGGGGGCATCGGTGCCCATAGCACAAGCTCGCGCGAGGAATCCGTGGCGTGGATTCCTGGAGCAATGGCACGCATCACCATCGCGCGACGACCACGGGCGCGACGCGGGCGTCGCCACTCGTCTCTCCAACCTCCCGAGCCCTCGGGTCGGGCGTACAAGGGAAGCGGGTAGCCCGGAGGAGGCCGCTCGCACCAAGGCCTCGTCACCACCTGCATCGCCGCCTCGTCGCGATGATGGACCGGCCTCTTCTTCGGTGGGAGCGGCCCCGGATCGTTGCGGGGGGGCTACCCTTTCTCGTCCACGGAAAACCTTCAGATGGGCGCAATTGTTGCGAGCAAACGAGCAAGGAGGAAGAAGCAAGTGAACCAAGAAGAGATGGGCGACGGGGGCTCCGCCCCCTCCCCATTTATAGCAAAAGAAGGCCAACCGGCGCCTCCCACGATCACATGTAATGATGGTTTTCCTTGCATGTCGCAGGGACTTGTCAATTCAAACAGTTGCCGAGGTAGCATGGGGAAGCGGAGACGCCCACATCTAATCAACCACCACACGTTAACCGAGGCCGCAGGCTTTTGGGGCCCGCGGTGCTCCGTACTTGACCTTTGGCTTCGCCTCGAAGCCAAGCCCGAGCGCACCTTGGGCCCAGGGGCTACTGTCGGCGTTCTGGGAACGGGGGTCCCCAGACTTGCCCGCCTGCGGCCCACAGCGTGGCTATGCTAGCAGGCCGTACAGCCCATCTTCATCAACAAGGCATTCAATACCGTCGCGAGGGGCCAAGCCTCATGAGGCGGACGACGCAAGATCTCCTCAGGAGCGGCCTCACCAGGCTGCCTCGCTAGGAGCGGAGATATCAAGGCGGGGCAAACCTCGCGAGGCTCGCGTGACGTGAGCCGTGAGAGATCGACACCAGGCGGGCGCTAGCGCGTGCATCGTCCTTGTTTTCTCTTTGGTGCTAAGGAGGCAGACGCAGGCGCGGAGTACCGAGGCCTCAAGCAAAGGTTTCCATATCGGTGCAACAAGACCAAGACCAGCAGGACGGCAAGATGGAGGTCACCATGGAGCCCAAGACGGCGTCTACACCAGAGCCTTTTGCAGGCAAAGACCACTTTTGTCAGGATAGCTTGTACTAGCTGTCCCCTTTCAAATTTGCCCGCCATTGTTCGCTCCCTTCCCGCTCAATATTTGGGAAGAGGACCAGGGCCTATATAAATAGAACTAGCCACCGTAGTAGGGGGATCGATTCCATCTTCCATCCTCACACCCACAAGTTCACTGAGCACAAGAACACCTCAACCTCAGGAGGTTGTTCTTCCCCTTGTACTGTTCTTCATCAGCCCAAGAGGCAATCCACCACCACCACACTGGAGTAGGGTATTACACCACAACAATGGCCCGAACTAGTATAAACCTCATGTATTTTTGTGTTGCGAGTTCGTCGAGTTCGTCCGCGAGATCTTAGTGAGCTCGGCATAGATCGGTAGGGGGAAAGAACTTCGCGCGCACCCCAGAGTCCGAACCTTAAGGGTTTTGCCGGAACCCCACATCCGACATCGTGTGCTAATGCCGCCCCTCCCCCTATTTGTAGCCCCGTGCTGCAAAGCCGAGGGGGTAGGGCATGGGGGTCGTGGGAATAACTACGCCCACCACCACACGCCCCTGCAATAACCGCGCAGTAAAAGGTGCGAGTAAATGTGCTCCATAAGCCTAACCGTCTGCCTCGGCCGCAGCAGATCCGCACGCGGGCCAAGGCCCAGTAGTGGCGGGCCCCAGCCTGCGGCCACGTCCATCGCGCGCGTGGGTTGGCAGGACCCCTGGCCTGCTGGCGCCGCATGGCGCGCGAATAGCTGGTGGCTGGCCTAGGGCTGGGCTGGCGCGCCGCTTGGTTCCCGCCTCGACGTTTGAAAAATCACCAGGTAGCCGCCTGGTTGTGTCCGACTCCTTACAGTCGGCACTCCGGAAGGCGGATAAAGCAAGATCAGCAGAATACTCATGGTAGGAAGTTGTTGCGGCCCGACGTCACGTTCAGCCGCGGCACTCCACCAGCTTCGGGGACTATTGTCGGAGTAATTAGCCACGAGTAGCCTCATCAGCTCCCCGTGGCGTTTCAAGACATCGGGGCCGATTGCGCCCCTCAAAGAATCCAAGACCAAAGCGCCGCCTTCTTCCTGCTGGCTGGTCCAAGCGACCGGCTGCCAGAAGGCGGCCTGGCCCAGAAGGCAGCCTAATATTATGGTTAATTATTCTCAATGGCATACTGAAAGATCTTCTAATAAAAAAGTGCATGCGATAGAAAAAAATCAATGTTTTGGGTGGAAAGATGGATGAACTTATGAAATTATTTGCTACTAAGAGTGTTTCTTCTGATCCTAATGATATGCCTTTGTCTACTTTGATTGAGAATAACAATGAATCTATGGGTGTGACTTTTGTTGGTAGGAATAATTTTGGTAACAACTCGTATAGAGGGAATTTCAATCCTAGGCCATATCCTAGTAATCCTTCTAATAATTATGGAAATTCCTACAACAACTCTTATGGAAATTATAATAAGATGCCCTCTGAAGTTGAGAATAGTGTTAAAGAGTGTATGAATTCACAGAAGAATTTTAATGCTTTGCTTGAAGAGAAATTGCTTAAAGTTGATGATTTGGCTAGGAACGTTGATAGAATTCCTCTTGAGGTTGATTCTTTGAAGCTTAGATCTATTCCTCCTAAGCATGATATCAATGAGTCTCTCAGAGCTATGAGAATTTCCATTCATGAGTGCAAGGAAAGAACCGCTAGGATGTGTGCTTCCAAAGATGCCTTTATTAAAGCGTGTTCTTCCAATTCCTATGAAAATCAAGATGAAGATCTAAAAATTATTGATGTGTCCCCTATCAAATCTTTGTTTTGCAATATGAATCTTGATGAAACTGAATATGATCTTCCTTTACCTAGAAGGTGTTCCAAAAATTCGGAGTATTTAGATCTTTATGATGAAATTGATGAAAGTGGGATTGAAAGAAATAAAACTTTAGATGTTGCTAAACCCACTATATTGGATTTCAAGGAATTTAACTATGAAAGTTGCTCTTTGATTGATTGTATTTCCTTGTTGCAATCCGTGCTAAATTCTCCGCATGCTTATAGTCAAAAGAAAGCCTTCACCGAACATATTGTTAATGCCTTGATGCAATCTTATGAAGAAAAACTTGAGTTGAAAGTCTCTATCCCTAGAAAAATCTATGATGAGTGGGAACCAACTATTAAAATTAAAATTAAAGATCATGAGTTTTATGCTTTGTGTGATTTGGGTGCTAGTGTTTCCACTATCCCCAAAAGTTTGTGTGATTTGCTAGATTTCCGCGATCTTGATGATTGCTCTTTAAACCTACATCTCGCGGATTCTACTATTAAGAAACCTATGGGAAGGATTAATAATGTTCTTATTGTTGCAAATAGAAATTATGTGCCCATAGATTTCATTGTTCTTGATATAGATTGCAATCCTTCTTGCCCTATTATTCTTGGTAGACCTTTCCTTAGAACGGTTGGTGCGATTATTGATATGAAGGAAGGGAATATTAGATTCCAATTTCCATTAAAAAGGGGCATGGAACACTTTCCAAGAAAGAAAATAAATTTGCCATATGAAACCATCATGAGAGCCACTTATGGATTGCCTTCCAATGATGGCAATACCAAGAGATCTATCCTCGCTTTTATGCCTAGCTAGGGGCGTTAAACGATATCGCTTATTCGGAGGCAACCCAATTTTATTTTTAGTTTTTTGTGTTTTTCTTCTATTAGGGAATAAATAACCCATGTACCCTCTTTTTGGATGTGGTTTTGTGTTTTAATTAGTGTTTGTGCCAAGCTAGACCTATTGGATCTTCTTGGATGATAGTTATTTGATCTTGCTGTAATTTCCAGAAACTTTGTATTCAGTGACCGAATTATTAAAAACCATCAGGACGTGATAAAATACTGGTTCCAATTGCTGCTGATCAAAAAACAAATTGTCTAGGTATTTTAATTTTCGTAGATTTTTTGGAGTTCCAGAAGTTTGCGTTAGTTACAGATTACTACAGACTGTTCTATTTTTGACAGATTCTGTTTTTTGTGTGTTGTTTGCTTATTTTGATGCATCTATGGTTAGTAAAATAGTTTATAATCCATAGATAAGTTGGAATACAATAGGTTTAACACCAATATAAATGAAAAATGACTTGATTACAGTACCTTGAAGTAGTCGATTTCTATTGAGTTTTGTGTTGTGAAGTTTTCAAGTTTTGGGTGAATTGTTTTGATGGATTATGGAACAAGGAGTGGCAAGAGCCTAAGCTTGGGGATGCCCATGGCACCCCCAAGATAATCCAAGGACACCAAAAAGTCAAAGCTTGGGGATGCCCCGGAAGGCATCCCCTCTTTCGTCCACTTCCATCGGTAATTTACTTGGAGCTATATTTTTATTCATCAACATGATATGTGTTTTGCTTGGAGAGTCTTGTATTATTTGTGTCTTTGTTTGTTAGTGTGCCACAATCATCCTTGCTGTACACACCTTTCGAGAGATCCATACATAAATTGGAATTTGATAGAATACTCTATGTGCTTCACTTATATCTTTTGAGCTATGTAGTTTTGCTCTATGTGCTTCACTTATATCTTTTAAGCATTATAATTTTGCTCTATGTGCTTCACTTAGATCTTTTAGAGCATGACAGTGGTTTGTTTTAAAGAAACTATTGATCTCTCATGCTTCACTTAAATTATTTTGAGAGTCTTAATAGCATGGTAAATTGCTTAATAATAATATTCTTGGTATTCAAGATTTGTGAAACTTTCTTTTGAGTGCGTTGAATACTAAGAGAAGATTGAAGCATTATAATTGTTTTGAGATATGGAGGTGATAATATTAGAGTCATGCTAGTTTAGTAGTTGTAAATTTAAAGAATACTTGTGTTAAAGTTTGTGATTCCCGTAGCATGCACGTATGGGAACCGTTATGTGATGAAGTCGGAGCATGATTTATTTATTGATTGTCTTCCTTATGAGTGGCGGTCAGGGATGAGCGATGGTCTTTTCCTACCAATCTATCCCCCTAGGAGCATGCGCGTAATACTTTGCTTTGATAACTTCTAGATTTTTGCAATAAGTATATGAGTTCTTTGTGACTAATGTTGAGTCCATGGATTATACACACTTTTTCCCATCCTTCCACCATTGCTAGCCTCTCTAATACCGCACATCTTTCGCCGGTATCATACACCCACCATATACCTTCCTCAAAACAGCCACCATATCTACCTATCATGGCATTTCCATAGCCATTCCGAGATATATTGCCATGCAACTTTCCACCGTTCCGTTTATCATGACACGCTCCATTATTGTCATATTGCTAGCATGATCATGTAGTTGACATCGTATTTGTGGTAAAGCCACCGTTCATAATTATTTCATACATGTCACTCTTGATTCATTGCATATCCCGGTACACCGCCGGAGGCATTCATATAGAGTCATATTTGTTCTAAGTATCGAGTTGTAATTGTTGAGTTGTAAGAAAAATAAAAGTGTGATGGTCATCATTTTTAGGGCATTGTCCCAAGTGAGGAAAGAATGATGGAGACTATGATTCCCCCATAAGTCGGGATGAGACTCCGGACGAAAAAAAAGAGGCCATAAAAAAAGAGAAAAGGCCCAAATAAAAAAATGAGAGAAAAAGAGAGAAGGGACAATGTTACTATCCTTTTTACCACACTTGTGCTTCAAAGTAGCACCATGATCTTCATGATAGAGAGTCTCTCGTTATGTCTCTTTCATATACTAGTGGGAATTTTTCATCATAGAACTTGGCTTGTATATTCCAATGATGGGCTTCCTCAAAATTGCCCTAGGTCTTCGTGAGCAAGCAAGTTGGATGCACACCCACTTAGTTTCTTTTGATGAGATTTCATATACTTATAGCTCTAGTGCATCCGTTGCATGGCAATCTCTACTCACTCACATTGATATATATTGATGGGCATCTCCATAACCCGTTGATACGTCTAGTTGATGTGAGACTATCTTCCCCTCTTTTTGGTCTTCTCCACAACCACCATTCCATTCTACCTAAGTGCTATATCCATGGCTCACGCTCATGTATTGCGTGAAGATTGAAAAAGTTTTGAAAAAGTTAGAGTATGAAACAATTGCTTGGCTTGTCTTCGGGGTTGTGCATGATTTAAATACTTTGTGTGGTGAATATAGAGCATAGCCAGACTATATGATTTTGTAGGGATAACTTTCTTTGGCCATGTTATTTTGAGAAGACATAATTGCTTTATTAGGAAGTGTTATTATTCTTTATGTCAATATGAACTTTTGTCTTGAATCTTTCTAATCTGAATAATCATACCACAATTAAGAAATTTTGCATTGAAATTATGCCAAGTAGCACTCAGCATCAAAAATTCTCTTTTTATCATTTACCTACTCGAGGACGAGCAGGAATTAAGCTTGTGGATGCCTGATACGTCTCCAACATATCTATAATTTTTTATTGCTCCATGCTATATTATCTACTGTTTTGGACTATATTGGGCTTTATTTTCCACTTTTATATTATTTTTGGGACTAACCTATTAACTGGAGGCCCAGCCCAGAATTGCTGTTTTTTTTGCCTATTTCAGTGTTTCGAAGAAACGGAATATCAAACGGAGTCCAAACTATATAATCCTTGCTGGAACGTGATTTTCTTCCCGAATATGACCCAGGAGACTTGGACCCTACACCAAGGAAGCTTCGAGGTGGGCACGAGGTAGGGGGTGCACCCTACACCCCCAGACGCGCCCCCACCCTCATGGGCCCACCGAGGCTCCACCGACGTACTTCTTCCTCCTATATATATACTCACGTACCCCCAAATGATCAGAACAGGAGCCAAAAACCTAATTCCACTGTTGCAACTTTCTGTATCCACGAGATCCCATCTTGGGGCCTGTTCCGGAGCTCCGCCGGAGAGGGCCGTCATCACGGAGGGCTTCTACATCATCATAGCCTCTCCGATGAATTTTGAGTAGTTTACCTTAGACCTTCGGGTCCATAGTTATTAGCTATATGGCTTCGTCTCTCTTTTTGGATCTCAATACAATGTTCTCCCCCTCTCTTGTGGAGATCTATTTGATGTAATCTTCTTCTTTTTGTGGTGTGTTTGTTGAGATCGATGAATTGTGGGTTTATGATCAAGTCTATCTATGAATAATATTTGAATATTCTCTGAATTATTTTATGTATGATTGGTTATCTTTGCAAGTCTCTTCGAATTATCCGTTTGGTTTGGTGACTAGATTGGTAGTTCTTGCCATGGGAGAAGTGCTTAGCTTTGGGTTCGATCTTGCGGTGTCCTTTCCTAGTGACTGAAGGGGCAGCAAGGCACGTATTGTATCGTTGCCATCGAGGATAACAAGATGGGGTTTATTTCATATTGCATGAATTTATCTCTCTACATCATGTCATCTTGCTTAAGTTACTCTGTTTTTAACTTAATACTCTAGATGCATGCTGGATAGCGGTCGATGTGTGGAGTAATAGTAGTAGATGCAGAATTGTTTCGATCTACTTGTCATGGACGTGATGCCTATATACATGATCATGCCTAGATACTCTCATAACTATGCTCAATTCTGTCAATTGCTCAACACTAATTTGTTCACCCACCGTAGAATACTTATGCTCTTGAGAGAAGCCACTAGTGAAACCTATGGCCCCCGGGTCTATTCTCATCATATCAATCTCCATCACTTCAATCTTGGTTTGCTTTTTTATTTTGCCTTTTACATTTCACTTTGCATCTTTATACCAAAAATACCAAAAATATTATCTCTATCAGATCTCACTCTCGTAAGTGACCGTGAAGGGATTAACAACCCCTAATCGCGTTGGTTGCGAGTAGCTATAGTTTTGTGCAGGTACGAGGGACTTGAGCGTGGCCTCCTACTGGATTGATACCTTGGTTCTCAAAAACTGAGGGAAATACTTATGCTACTCTGCTGCATCATCCTCTCCTGTTCAGGAAAAACCAACGCAAGCTCAAGAGGTAGCACTTACTAGCCCCCATCATGATTAGCCATCCTTTGCCATATGTCGCACCAAACCCCCGACAAATGCACATCACTATAAGCCTTGCAAGCAATGTGACTAATGAGTTAGTTGCGGGATGATGCATTATGGGACGAGTAAAGAGACTTGCCGGTAACGAGATTGAACTAGGTATTGAGATACCGGCGATCGAATCTCGGCAAGTAACATACTGATGACAAAAGGAACAACGTATATAGTTATGCGGTTTGACCGATAAAGATCTTCGTAGAATATGTGGGAGCCAATATGAACATCCAGGTTTCGCTATTGGTTATTGAGCGGAGATAAGTCTCGGTCATGTCTACATAGTTCTCGAACCCTTAGGGTCTGCACGCTTAACGTTCGGTGACGATCGATATTATGAGTTTATGTGTGTTGATGTACCAAAGATAGTTCAGAGTCCCGGATGTGATCACGGACATGACGAGGAGTCTTGAAATGGTCGAGACATAAAGATTGATATATTGGATGACTATATTCGGACACCGGATGAGTTTCGGGGGTCACCGGATAATTGTCGGAGTGTCGGGGGGGTTATCGGAACCCCCGGTGGGACTAATGGACCAACATGGGCCTTGTGTGAGAGAGAGAGGAGGGGGCCATAGGGCTGGCCGCCCCCCCTTGAGGAGTCTGAATTGGACAAGGAAAGTGAGCGGCGCCCCCTCTTTCCTTCCCTCTCTCCCTCTTCTTCCTTCCCCCTTCCTCTTCCTAGTTGGACTAGGAAAGGGGGAGTCCTACTCGTACTAGGAGGAGGACTCCTCCCCTCCTTGGCGTGCCCCAAGGGTCGTCCGGCCTCCCCCTTGCTCCTTTATATACAGGAGCAGGGGTCACCCTAGAACACAACAACAAACATTGTCTTAGCCGTGTGCGGTGCCCCCTCCACCATAATCCACCTCGGTCATATCGTTGCAATGCTTAGGCGAAGCCCTGCGCCGGTAGCTTCATCATCACCATCATCATGCCGTCGTGCGGACGAAGCTCTCCCTCGACACTCAGCTGGATCAAGAGTTCATGGTACGTCACCGAGCTGAACGTGTGCAGATCATGGAGGTGTCGTACTTTCGGTACTAGGATCGGTCGGATCGTGAAGACATACGACTACATCAACCGCGTTGTCATATCGCTTCCGCTTTCAGTCTACGAGGGTACGTGGACAACACTCTACCCTCTTGTTGCTATGCATCACCATGATCTTGCGTGTGCGTAGGAATTTTTTTGAAATTACTGCGTTCCCCAACAGTGGCATCCGAGCCAGGTCTATGCGTAGATGTTATATGCACGAGTAGAACACAAGTGAGTTGTGGGCGATAATAGTCATACTTCTTACCAGCATGTCATACTTTGGTTCGGCGATATTGTTGGATGAAGTGGCCCGGACCGACATTACGCGTACGCTTACGCGAGACTGATTCTACCGATGTGCTTCGCACACAGGTGGCTGGCGGGTGCCAGTTTCTCCAACTTTAGTTGAATCGAGTGTGGCTACGCCTGGTCCTTGTTGAAGGTTAAAACAACACATACTTGATGAAAAATCGTTGTGGTTTTGATGCGTAGGTAAGAACGGTTCTTGCTCAGCCCGTAGCAGCCATGTAAAACTTGCAACAACAAAGTAGAGGACGTCTAACTTGTTTTTGCAGGGTATGTTGTGATGTGATATGGTCAAGACATGATGCTAAATTTTATTGTATGAGATGATCATGTTTTGTAACGGAGTTATCGGCAACTGGCATGAGCCATATGGTTGTCGCTTTATTGTATGAAATGCAATCGCCATGTAATTTCTTTACTTTATCACTAAGCGATAGCGATAGTCGTAGAAGAAATAGTTGGCGAGACGACAATGATTCTTCGATGGAGATCAAGGTGTCAACCCGGTGACGATGGTGATCATGACAGTGCTTTGGAGATGGAGATCAAAGGCACAAGATGATGATGGCCATATCATATCACTTATATTGATTGCATGTGGTGTTTATCCTTTATGCTTCTTATTTTACTTAGTTCAATAGTAGCATTATAAGATGATCTCTCACTAAATTTCAAGGTACAAGTGTTCTCCCTGAGTATGCACCGTTGCAAAAGTTCGCCGTGCCGAGACACCACGTGATGATCGGGTGTGCTAGGCTCTACGTTCACATACAACGGGTGCAAGCCAGTTTTGCACACGTAGAATACTCGGGTTAAACATGACGAGCCTAGCATATGCAGATATGGCCTCGGAACACTGAGACCGAAAGGTCGAGCGTGAATCATATAGTAGATATGATCAACATCGTGACGTTCACCATTGAAAACTACTCCATCTCACGTGATGATCGGACATGGTTTAGTTGATTTGGATCACGTGATCACTTAGATGATTAGAGGGATGTCTATCTAAGTGGGAGTTCTTAAGTAATTTGATCAATTGAACTTTAATTTATCATGAACTTAGTACTTGATAGTATTTTGCAATTCTATGTTGTTGTAGATAGATGGCCCGTGCTGTTGTTCCGTTGAATTTTAATGTGTTCCTAGAGAAAGCTAAGTTGAAAGATGATGGTAGCAACTACACAGACTGGGTCCGTAACTTGAGGATTATCATCATTATTGCACAGAAGAATTACGTCTTGGAAGCACCACTAGGTGCCAAACCCGCTGCAGGAGCAACGCCAGATGTTATGAACGTCTGACAGAGCAAAGCTAATGACTACTCGATAGTTCAGTGTGCCATGCTTGACGGCCTAGAACCGGGACTTCAACGACGCTTTGAACGTCATGGAGCATATGAGATGTTCCAGGAGTTGAAGTTAATATTTCAAGCAAATGCCCAGATTGAGAGATATGAAGTCTCCAATAAGTTCCACAGCTGCTAAATGGAGGAGAATAGTTCTGTGAGTGAGCATATACTCAAAATTTCTAGGTATAACAATCAGTTGATTCAACTGGGAGTTAATCTTCCTGATGATAGTGTCATTGACAGAGTTCTTCAATCACTGCCACCAAGCTACAAGAGCTTCGTGATGAACTATAATATGCAAGGGATGGATAACAAAATTCCCGAGCTCTTCGCAATGCTAAAGGCTGCGGAGGTAGAAATCAAGAAAGAGCATCAAGTGTTTATGGTCAACAAGACCACCAGTTTCAAGAAAAAGGGTAAAGGGAAGAAGGGGAACTTCAAGAAGAACAGCAAGAAAGTTGCTACTCAAGTGAAGAAACCCAATTCTGGACCTAAGCCTGAGACTGAGTGCTTCTACTACAAAGGGACTGGTCACTGGAAGCGGAACTACCCCAAGTAGTTGGTGGATAAGAAGGATGGCAAGGTGAACAAAGGTATATGTGATATACATGTTATTGATGTGTACCTTACTAATGCTTGCAGTAGTACCTGGGTATTTGATACTGGTTCTGTTGCTAATATTTGCAACTCGAAACAGGGACTACGGATTAAGCGAAGATTGGCTAAGGACGAGGTGACGATGCGCGTGGGAAATGGTTCCAAAGTCGATGTGATCGCAGTCGGCACGCTACCTCTACATCTACCTTCGGGATTAGTTTTAGACCTGAATAATTGTTATTTGGTGCCAGCGTTAAGCATGAACATAATATCTGGATCTTGTTTGATGCGAGACAGTTATTCATTTAAATCAGAGAATAATGGTTGTTCTATTTATATGAGTAATATCTTTTATGGTCATGCACCCTTGAAGAGTGGTCTATTTTTATTGAATCTCGATAGTAGTGTTACACATATTCATAATATTGAAGCCAAAAGATGCAGAGTTGATAATGGTAGTGCAACTTATTTGTGGCACTGCCGTTTGGGTTATATTGGTGTAAAGCGCATGAAGAAACTCCATTCTGATGGACTTTTGGAATCACTTGGTACTTGCGAACCATGCCTCGGGCAAGATGACTAAAACGCCGTTCTCCGGAACAATGGAGCGAGCAACAGATTTGTTGGAAATCATACATACTGATGTATGTGGTCCGATGAATACTGAGGCTCGCGGCGGGTATCGTTATTTTCTCACCTTCACACATGATTTGAGCAGATATGGGTATATCTACTTGATGAAACATAAGTCTAAAACATTTGAAAAGTTCAAAGAATTTCAGAGTGAAGTGTAAAATCATCGTAACTATAAAATAAAGTTTCTACGACCTGATCATGGAGGAGAATATTTGAGTTACGATTTTGGTCTTCATTTGAAACAATGCATAATAGTTTTGTAACTCACGCCACCAGGAACACCACAACGTAATGGTGTGTCTGAACGTCGTAATCGTACTTTACTAGATATGGTGCGATCTATGATGTCTCTTACTGATTTATCGCTATCGTTTTGGGGTTATGCTTTAGAGACGGTTGCATTCACGTTAAATAGGGCACCATCTAAATCCGTTGAGACGACACCTTATGAACTGTTGTTTGGCAATAAACCCAAGTTGTCGTTTCTTAATGTTTGGGGCTGCGCTTCTTATGTGAAAAAGCTTCAACCTGATAAGCTCGAACCCAAATCAGAGAAATGTGTCTTCATAGGATGCCCAAAGGAGACTGTTGGGTACACCTTCTATCACATATCCGAAGGCAAGACATTCGTTGCCTAGAATAAATACTTTCTAGAGAAGGAGTTCTCTCGAAAGAAGTGAGTGGGAGGAAAGTAGAACTTGATGAGGTAACTGTACCTGCTCCCTTATTGAAAAGTAGTTCATCACAGAAATCTGTTCTTGTGACTCCTTCAAAAATTAGTGAGGAAGCTAATGATGATGATCATGTAACTTAAAATAAAGTTACTACCGAACCTCATAGGTCAACCAGAATAAGATCCGCACCAGAGTGGTACGGTAATCCTGTTCTGGAGGTCATGTTACTTGACCATGACGAACCTACGAACTATGAGGAAGCAATGATGAGCCTAGATTCGCAAAATGGCTTGAGGCCATGAAATCTGAGATGGTATCTGTCGGTGTACTAAAGTAGGGGTACCTTAGTACCCCAAACTTGTGCACAGGCAGTTGTAGCACCCCGCGGCAAGGCTTGCCAGGCGATCGCCAAAACTCTCCATGGTCCCTCCTCGGGCCATCCAAGAACAAAGTATTTAAGCCAAGGCCCTGGCAGGAGGAGCCTGCCGGGAAGGCCCCCCCCCCCGAAGAGAGCAAGGCCCTGGCAAGAGGAGCTTGCTGGGACGACCGCTCGAAGCACAAGGCCCCGGCAAGAGGAGCTTGCTGGGAAGGCCGACCGAGGCACGACAAGATACTTGCTGCGACGCGCCCCGCGTCCCGGCAAGGACCAGTGAGCGACAAGCTCCCGCGCGCGACAAGGCACCAACCGCAGCAAGGCGCTTGCCGCGGCAAGTCACCACCCCGCGCCTGCGCTCCAGCTCATCCACCCACGCGTCGCTCTGGGGCCATTCCAGGCGTACGTGGCAAGAGGCTGCGCAGCCAGGGGCATGCGGTGGCGAAGCAATGCTGACAGAGTAGCCATCGTGGCAAACGGTGGCGCTCCTGACGGTCCCTTTCCTGCACCGTCTGGGCGATGCGGACGGGCATTTAGTGCCCTTGTCCCCTGCTGTCAGAGTTAGTTATGATAGCACTGTGCAAACAGCTGTACCCAACACAGCATTTTCCAGTTTTACCCCCGCCTACGTTGCCACCTGTGGGTAACCCCTTGCACATATAAAAGGAGGCCCCATGTGCAACGGGAGGAAGAAGGAGGCCATTCACGCTCGGTCTCTCCAGCGGCTCGCGTGTACTGTAGCACCACACGCTCCCGAGCAAGAACACAATACAAAACCACAAAGCAGCAGTATGGTTTTACGCATCCGTGCGGCCCGAAGCTGGGTAAACCCCTTGTGTGCATTGCCTCGATCCGCTCTTCGCGCGACCCCCGCCCCCCGCCGAACCAAGAAAGGGGCTCGGTCCCCATAGGTGTCCGTGGAGGCAGATTTCCCACCGACATCTTTGGCGCGCCAGGTAGGGGGCGTCGAAGTTGTGCGAACCTGATCCGGCGTCTGCACAGGCTAGATCTCCATCATCTTCATCGACATGCCACCGAAGAAGAAGGTTCCGGAGGTGGCTGGTCCGTCCGCGTTGAACCCACCGCCCCTGGAGCAAACGGGTGGTGGGGACGGCACCGGCGGCGGAACGGGCGCCATCGAGCCAGCTCATGGTGCCACGACGTCCGAACATACGCCGACACCTCTCGGTGCAGGTAAGCCCTGGTGTGACCAGGCAACCTCTCGCTCTATCCCATGGAGCGGGGGCAGTTAGCCCCATGGATCTCGCATACGGGCCACCTCGAGTGCTCGCTCACGCTGAGCTCGAGTGAGAGCAGCTGCGGCGAGATGACGCGCTGCTCCTCGAGGAGGACCGTCTTCAGGCCGCTGTGCGAGCTGCTCGCTACCAGCAAGCTTTGTGGTGCTTTTATAGCCGCAAAGTTAGTGCCAAAAGTTCCGAGGAAGTGGGAAGGCCCTTACCGGGTGAAACAAGTCGCTAGGCCTGGCGCTGTCCGCCTTGAGACTGAAGATACCACTCCGGTGAGCAACTCCCGGAACGTTGGGCATCTTCGTAAGTTTCGCCCGTAAGGCATGGTTGTCGGACCCCGTCCGGCAACCACCCTTCTGTACAAAGTCTTGCCGCTGTTGCATGTGATCCTTTGTACAGAGCCAGGCGCAGACCCTGTGCGCAGATTGAGTTCATGTGTTCCGCGCATCTCGTCGATATCATGCTCTTTATCCTTTGCATGCATTATCTGACACTCTGTGCAGCACTGACCCCCGGTAAGCGATAGCGAGCCCCATGTTTCGCCTTGCCGGGCAGCGAGCCACGGAAAAGCTAAGTTGCCAAAGTTTGAGCAATCGAGTTTTTAAATTTTTGAGTTATCTCCGTTGAACGACCGTACTTTGTATGAAAAACCTGTGCACGGAGGGACCGGCTCGGGGCTAGTTGCGCCCTTACTTCGTTTCGAGTCCACTCAACGACTTAAGTGTGCTACAACCAGAGTGACATACTTACTTTGTTTCGAGCTCGCTCGGCAGCTTAAGTGTGTTGCGACTGCAGTCGCAACACTTACTTTGTTTTGAGCCTGCTCAACAATTTAAGTGAGCTGCAGCTAGCCGCGGCAAGGTTTCTTGCCGGTAATGGCACCGCTGGCGGGCTGCTGATGTCCCGCACTCAGAGCCAGCGGCAAGGCGGAGGCCTATGCCGGCGAGTCCCCAAAAGCGTAGGGAAAAAACATACAAAGCACGGAATCAAGTAGAGGAGATAACAGTGCAATCACTACCAAGATAAAGTTATATTACAAGATAGCTTGTCGCAGCCCTAATGAATTGTTTTCATAACTCGACCAGCGGCGACAAGAAAGGAAAAGGACAGGCGGCCTAATCCACGCGGTCGCCCTCGATCCTCTTGATCCCGGCCACGCTTTCCACAATGGGCGCGACGAGGGCCCTGATCTCCTCGAGGTCAGCGTCTGCCGGCAGGGACCTGAGGACGTTGGTGAGCTTGAGGCCTGGGTTGCGGAAGACAATCTTCACCAGCACCTTCTCGAGGGCTCCGGCGATGGCATCGCGCGTCTCGCCGGCCAGCTGCTCTGGGATCGCGTTCCGGAGATGCTGAAGGGCCGCCGCCACGCCTTTGAAGAACGAAGTAAGCTTGGCGCTGGGTGGGAGGTTTGCGTCGGAGGGATACTCGTGACCCTCCATCCCCAGCAGCGACAGCTCCTTGTCGATGGAGGCGGCGATTTCCACCAGACCCTCTGTCCACTGCTCCACCACTGCCCTGAATTCGTTCTGGGTGACTGTGGCACTCTCCAACGGCGCCTCGTTGTCCGCGACCTCCTTCTGCAAGATCACCTCTTGCTCCTTGGCGATGTCCAGCGCCTTGGACAAGGTGTCCAGCTTCAGCTCAAGATCAGCGTTGGAGTCCTTGGCGGCATCAAGCTCCTTGATCTTCTTGGCGAAGCGGCCCTGCAGCTCACCGAGGGTGTGGGCACCCTTCTCGCGCTCCTGTTTGAGCGCGGCGAGCTCCTCACCGCTCGCCTTGAGATCAGTGTTGAGCTGCGCCACCTTCGCCTCCAGCGCCTTCTTAGCAGCCTCGGCGGCCGCGGCAGCATCTTGCGCTTCCTTGAGGGCTCTGCCGAGCGCTTGCTCGCGCGCGGCGACCTCCTCCTCGTGGCTGGCGAGGCTGGCTTTCTGCTGCACCAGCTTTCCCTCCCGCGCGGCCAGCCCCGCGGCGGCAAGCCTTTGCTGCTCTTCGGCTTCTGACTTCTCGAGGATGAAGGCCGTCCGCGCCTCGTCGAGCTGCCTTCGCTCCTCCGCCAAGGATCGGAGGGCCTCCTGGTTGAGCTCCCGGAGCTCCCTGGCGCGCTCCTCCATGTCTACTCCCGCCTTCGCGACAAGCGCTTCCCGGCGTTCCACCTGGGCTTGTCGGGCGCGGTGGAGTGACACCAGCTTCCGGAGCAGCCGCTCCTCCTCAGGTTCGCCGCCGCTGCTGCTTGGCGCATCAACCAGCGTCAGCCCGGCGGAGGCGAGCACCTCCCCATCCAAGGTCTCCCCCTCGACCGGCGCCCTGGAAGTCGACTCCCAGGGGAGCTTGATGAAGATATCATCGCCAGCCTTCAGGTAGACGCCTGGCTGGGGCTCCTCGGGGCCCGACGCTGCTGCGGAGGCGGGATCGGCGGTTGGCGCAGCGCTTGGCGCTCCTGTGGCCCCAGGGCCGTCAGTACGATCACCGACCCCCTCGCCCACGGCTGCTGCGGCGGCCTTGGCGGCCTCTTCGTCGGCCGGATCTTCAGCACCGTCCGCCCCTCCGGTGGCGGCCACGTCGTCGGTATGGCCGCGCGCATCCTCCTCGACAACGACCTCGGCCTCTATCGGGTCCGCGGCGGGCGGGTCTGAAGGCCGAAAGAGGGGGGGAGTCAAGCAACTATCCAAAGAAGAAGAACCCCAAGGGAGTTTCGAGGCAAGAAGGTTACCTGGGCCAGGGTCTGCAGTCACGGTCTCCTTCGCCAAGGGGTCGCCGGAGACTGCTCCCTTGCCGGGGACTGCTCCCTTGCTGAGGATTCCTCCCTTGCCGAGGAACTCCCCCTTGGCGGTGTGGTTGTAGCGGGTGGCGCATCAGTAGCGGTCTCCGGACGCTCCTGGTGGGGCTGCTCTGCTCCTATGCAAATCGTCAGCCAGATGTCAAGAAAAACGAAGGGTACCCGGGCGCGCCCAACGGCAGAAAGCAAGCCATATGCTTACGCTGGGGGCTGCTCAGAGGATTAGTTGGCGACTCCGACGAGGTCATCTCAGGCGCACCCCCTGCCGTCATGGTGGGATCGTCGTCAAGGATGACCACCGGAACCTTGGCTCTCTTTGCCGCCCTCTGAGCCAGAGTCCTGAAAAGGAGCAAATTCAGAGGAAAGCAAATGAGATGCGAGACACAACTGCAAGAATTGAAGAAACACAAGTACAGCGGGGATCTTACTCCTCTCCCTCTTCCTCGTCGGAGCTAAGCGCGGAGAAGTCGAAGACTGGCCCGCTTCTGGCGCGAGGAGGCGGAGGAGTAGGCTCCCTCGGCCGCTTGGCGGAGGCAGTGGTGGCACTAGCCTGAGATGGCTTTGCCCCGGCCGCCGCCGTGGCGCGAGGGGCGGCAGGAGCAGAGGCCGCGGCCCGCGAAAACCCCGCTCCTGCTGCCACAGCGGAGCGTGTCACGCGGCGCTGCGGTTGTTGGCTCGCTTGCCGTACCACCTCTCCGGCCTTGCGGAGATGCCTCCGTGGTTGAGCCGGGGGCTCCGCTTGCGATGAGCTGCCGGAAGGTCGGGAGGAAGAGGCGTCAACCTCCGGCAAGCCGCTCATGCCCTCGGTGGACTCGTCCGCCCCTGCGCCGTGCCCGGCAAGTTCTTCCTCGCCGACAAACTCCTCTCGATCGGCACGGCTTTCCTCCTCCGCTGCGTCCGCCTCCGCCAATGTGAAGCCAAATTCGCCCGCGGCCGCGGCTGCCGCCGCCTCTTCCATCCTGGAGGCGATGCGCGCCAACTCTGCGTCGGTGGTGTCCCGGGTGAGGCCTTTCTGCTCGTCGGGGTCGACTGGCACCTCCACCAAGTCGTCGAAGAACGCCCGCACGACATCGCCGGCGGGCTCCTGCCAAGTGGAGTCGATCCCGTGCGAGTCGCACAGCGGCATCATTGCAAGGATGCGGCTGAGCGACGAATTGTTGCACAACGGGACGACGCCTCGCGACAGCTTGAACCATTCGGGGTGTTCGGGGTCGTGCTTGAACAGCTCCCTGAGCGTCCCGTCAAGCTCCAAGACGGTGAAATTAAAGTTGAGGCCAGGGCGCAGCCTCATGATGTCCGCCGCATTCTGGAACTCCCAGGCGGGTCTCCCTTTATCCTGCAGGGGAGCGATGCGGCGGCAGAGGAAATCTGCGCCAACGGCGCCAACTGTGAGCCCGGCACGCCTGAGCCGCAGGATCCGGGTGACGTCAATATGCAGCTTGTCGTCGTCCGGAGCCACGTCGCTCCAATCCCTGCCGCGCACCACAGGAGTTCGGCGCACGACAGTGAATGGCTGTGGGTTCTCCTCGACGATCAGGCACCAGTCTGCTCTCCATTCCTCCCATTTGCTGTGGAGCTCTCCCTCCAGATAAGCATCCTTCTTGCCGAGCTTAGAGATCCAGGCGATTCCACCGGAGAGGGGCTCTCCTCTCTCTACTCGAGGCGTGAAGAAGTGGCGGAAGAGGGCTACGTTTGGATAGACTCCGACAAAGTTTTCGCAAAGATGTGCGAAAATTGCCATGGTCAGGACAGCATTGGGGGTGAAATCAAGGAGATGGAACCCGTAGGTGTTCATGATGTCGCAGAAAAATTCAGAGAAGGGCGGGCAGAGCCCGCAATAGAAGAACAGAGCAAAGAAGGGATACCCGGTCGGATACTTCTTCTGGGCGGCGGCAGGAAGGACCCTCGTGTGCGGATGCGCTCGCGTCCCCGTCGACCAGAAGAGGTAGTATTCCTCCCTCAGGACCAACGCGTCAAGCTCAGGGGGGAAGGTCACCTGCTCCTTTCGCAGCGCCTCAAGCCGCTGCGCCTCGGTTGACTTCACGGCCTTCCCTTTCCCCTTGTCGCCCTTCGGGGCCATGGCGAAAGCAGGGAGGGAGGTCGACGGCGTCGGTAGCACTGGTGGCGACGGAAGGGGCAGAACGCTACTTCTCTTGGGAAGTGGCGGAGATTTTCGAGGAATCGCAACTGGCGGGTGGGCGGACTGCCCCTGTTTCCCCTGCTTATAAGGGGGAAGGGAGGGGGCGTTTCGACTTTCCGAATAAACAAATCACCTGCGACGGGACGCATGCCTGCGGGGCTCAGCCCCGCGCACGCCGCCCACGTCACGCACGCCTCTCCCACGATGCCGCATTCGACGCGTGCCGTTCGGGGAGGACGTGGTGGATGCAGAAGCAGGTGCAGCGTGACCCAGGCCGCGCGTGCCCGTGCACTGTTTTGGGCCTGGCCCAACAGCGCTCGGCACCGTGTATGGCCCAGGCCCGGGGGCTCCTGTCGGTGTACTAAAGTAGGGGTACCTTAGTACCCCGAACTTGTGCACGAGCAGTCGTAGCACCCCGCGGCAAGGCTTGCCAGGCGATCGCCAAAACTCTCCATGGTCCCTCCTCGGGCCATCCAAGAACAAAGTATTTAAGCCAAGGCCCCGGCAGGAGGAGCCTGCCGGGAAGGCCCCCCCGAAGAGAGCAAGGCCCTGGCAAGAGGAGCTTGCTGGGACGACCGCTCGAAGCACAAGGCCCCGGCAAGAGGAGCTTGCTAGGAAGGCCGACCGAGGCACGACAAGATACTTGCTGCGACGCGCCCCGCGTCCCGGCAAGGACCGGTGAGCGACAAGATCCCGGGCGCGACAAGGCACCAACCGCGGCAAGGCGCTTGCCGCGGCAAGTCACCACCCCGCGCCTGCGCTCCAGCTCATCCACCCACGTGTCGCTCTGGGGCCATTTCAGGCGTACGTGGCAACAGGCTACGCAGCCAGGGGCATGCGGTGGCGAAGCAACACTGACAGAGTAGCCATCGTGGCAAACGGTGGCGCTCCTGACGGTCCCTTTCCTGCACCGTCTGGGCGATGCGGACGGGCATTTAATGCCCTTGTCCCCTGCCGTCAGAGTTAGGTATGATAGCACTGTGCAAACAGTTGTACCCAACACAACGTTTTCCAGTTTTACCCCCACCTACGTTGCCACCCGTGGGTAACCCCTTGCACATATAAAAGGAGGCCCCATGTGCAACGGGAGGAAGAAGGAGGCCATTCACGCTCGGTCTCGCCAGCGGCTCGCGTGTACTGTAGCACCACACGCTCCCGAGCAAGAACACAATACAAAACCACAAAGCAGCAGTAGGGTTTTACGCATCCATGCGGCCCGAAGCTGGGTAAACCCCTTGTGTGCATCGCCTCGATCCGCTCTTCGCGCGACCTCCGCCCCCCGCCGAACCAAGAAAGGGGCTCGGTCCCCATCGGTGTCCGTGGAGGCAGATTTCCCACCGACAGTATCCATGTATGAGAACAAATTGTAGACTTTGGTTGACTTTCCCGATGATCGACAAGCCATCAAGAATAAATGGATCTTCAAGAAGAAGACTGACGCTGACAGTAATGTTATTGTCTACAAAGATCGACTTGTTGCGAAAGGTTTTCGACAAGTTCAAGGAGTTGACTACAATGAGACATTCTCACCCATAGCGATGCTTAAGTCCGTCCGAATCATGTTAGCAATTGCTGCATTTTATGATTATGAAATTTGGTAAATGGATGTAAAGACTGCATTCCTGAATGGATTTCTGGAAGAAGAGTTTTATATGATGCAACCTAAAGATTTTATCGATCCAAAGGATGCTAACAAAGTGTGAAAGCTCCAGCGATCCATTTATGGACTGGTGCAAGCATCTCGGAGTTGGAATAAACGTTTTGATAGTGTGATCAAAGCATATGGTTTTATACAGACTTTTGGAGAAGCCTGTATTTACAAGAAAGTGAGTGGGAGCTCTGTAGCATTTCTAATATTATATGTGTATGACATATTGTTGATTGGAAATGATATAGAATTTCTGGATAGCATAAAAGGATACTTGAATAAGAGTTTTACAATGAAAGACCTCGGTGAAGCTGCTTACATATTGGGCATTAAGATCTATAGAGATAGATCAAGATGCTTAATTGGACTTTCACAGAGCACATACCTTGACAAAGTTTTGAAGAAGTTCAAAATGGATCAAGCAAAGAAAGGGTTCTTGCCTGTGTTACAAGGTGTGAAGTTGAGTCAGACTCAATGCCCGACCACTGCAGAAGATACAGAGAAAATGAAAGTCATTCCCTATGCTTCGGCCATTGGTTCTATCATGTATGCAATGCGGTGTACCAGAACTGATGTGTGCCTTGATATTAGTTTAGCAGGGAGGTACCAAAGTAATCCAGCAGTGGATCACTGGACAGCGGTCAAGAACATCCTGAAATACCTGAAAAAGACTAAGGATATGTTTCTTGTTTATGGAGGTGACAAAGAGCTCGTCGTAAATGGTTACGTGGATGCAAGCTTTGACACTAATCCAGATGACTCTAAGTCACAAACCGGATACGTATTTATATTGAACGGTGGAGCTGTCAGTTGGTGCAGTTCTAAAGCAAAGCGTCATGGCAGGATCTATGTGTGAAGCGGAGTACATAGCTGCTTCGGAAGCAGCAAATGAAGGACTCTGGATGAAGGAGCTCATATCCGATCTAGGTGTCATACCTAGTGCATCGGGTCCAATGAAAATATTTTGTGACAATACTGGTGCAATTGCCTTGGCAAAGGAATCCATATTTCACAAGAGAACCGAGCACATCAAGAGATGCTTCAATTCTATCTGAGATCAAGTCAAGGAGGGAGACATAGAGATTTGCAAGATACATACGGATCTAAATGTTGCAGACCCGTTGACTAAGCCTCTCTCACGAGCAAAACATGATCAACACCAAGACTACATGGGTGTTAGAATCATTACTGTGTAATCTAGATTATTGACTCTATTGCAAGTGGGAGGCTGAAGGAAATATGCCCTAGAGGCAATAATAAAGTTGTTATTTATATTTCCTTATATCATGATAAATGTTTATTATTCATGCTAGAATTGTATTAACCGGAAACTTAGTACATTTGTGAATAAATAGACAAACAGAGTGTCACTAGTATGCCTCTACTTGACAAGCTCGTTGAATCAAAGATGTTTAAGTTTCCTAGCCATAGACATGAGTTGTCATTTGATTAACGGGATCACATCATTGGAGAATGATGTGATTGACTTGACCCATTCCGTTAGCTTAGCACTTGATCGTTTAGTATGTTGCTATTGCTTTCTTCATGACTTATACATGTTCCTATGACTATGAGATTATGCAACTCCCGAATACCGGAGGAACACTTAGTGTGATACCAAACGTCACAACATAACTGGGTGATTATAAAGGTGCTCTACAGGTGTCTCTGATGGTACTTGCTGAGTTGGCATAGATCGATATTAGGATTTGTCACTCTAGTTGTCGGAGAGGTATCTCTGGGCCCGCTCGGTAATGCACATAACTATAAGCCTTGCAAGCAATGTGACTAATGAGTTAGTTGTGGGATGATGCATTACGGAACGAGTAAAGAGACTTGCCGGTAACGAGATTGAACTAGGTATTGAGATACCGACGATCGAATCTCGGGCAAGTAACATACCCATGACAAAGGGAACACCGTATATCGCTATGCGATTTGACCAATAAGATCTTCGTAGAATATGTGGGAGCCAATATGAACATCCAGGTTCCGCTATTGGTTATTGGCCGGAGATAAGTCTCGGTCATGTCTACATAGTTCTCAAATCCGTAGGGTCCACACGCTTAACGTTCGGTGACGATCGGTATTATGAGTTTATGTGTTTTGATGTACCGAAGATATTTCGGAGTCCCGGATGTGATCACTGACATGACGAGGAGTCTCGAAATGGTCGAGACATAAAGATTGATATATTGGATGACTATATTCGGACACCGGATGAGTTCCGGGGGTCACCGGATAATTGTCGGAGTGCCGGGGGGTTATTGGAACCCCCGGGGGGACTAATGGGCCAACATGGGCCTTGTGAGAGAGAGAGGAGGGGGCCATAGAGCTGTCCGCCCTCCCCCTTGAGGAGTCCTAATTGAACAAGGAAAGGGGCGGTGCCCCCTCTTTTCCTCCCTCTCTCCCTCTCCTTCCTTCCCCCTTCCTCCTCCTAGTTGGACTAGGAAAGGGGGAGTCCTACTCCTACTAGGAGGAGGACTCCTCCCCTCCTTGGCGCGCCCGAAGGGCCGGCCGGCCTCCCCCCTTGCTCCTTTATATACGGGGGCAGGGGTGAAGCATAAGTAAACTTCTTGTGTGTTTGAAAAACCTTAAGAAAAACCAAAAAATTAGTTGTAGCTTTTAGATAGTTTACTTTCCATGCCCGTAGTAGTAATAATTAAAAGAAAACCCAAAAAGATTTCTCGTTCTTCTTTTGCTTGTTGGGAGCTTTCCCGTGTAAATAGTTTTATTTTATTTCTTTGGGGGTCGAGAGGAGAAGACCATGGTGAAAATGTTGAGTGGCTCTCGTATGCATTATTGTTGATTTAACAAAGAGCCCATGTTACCTTGTCTTATCCTTTGTATTAAATGCTTGCAGATTCCAGCTTAGTCCAATGCACGTGCATTATTATTATTATCCACACCATTCGGTCGTGCAAGTGAAAGGCGATAATGACCATATATGATGGACAGATTGAGATGAGAGAAGCTGGTATGAACTCGACCTATCTTGTTTTTGTAAATATGATTAGTTCGTCGTTCCTGATTCAACCTATTATGAATGGAACATGTTTGAATGACAATTAGAGATTATAGTTGCTCATGCCATTCTTAATTAGCTAGGAGTTTATAATGGTCTACCTTGCGTGCCAACAGGCTATTAAAATGGTTGTGATGTGGTACGATAGGGTGGTATCCTACTTTGAATGGTTCGAGTGGCTTGACTTGGCACATGTTCACGCATGTAGTTGAAACAAAATCAAGATAGCCTCCACGATTATTATGTTCATGGTGAATTATATCCTACTCATGCTTGCACTCAGTGTTGATTAATTTTAATGCATGTTCATGACTGTTGTCGCTCTCTAGTTGGTCGCTTCCCAGTCTTTTTCTAGCCTTCACTTGTACTAAGTGGGAATACTGCTTGTGCATCCACTTCCATAAACCCCAAAGTTATTCCATATGAGTCCACCATACCTTCCTATATGCGGTATCTACCTGTTGTTCCAAGTAAATTTGTATGTGCCAAACTCTAAACCTTCAAATGAAATTCCATTTTGTATGCTCGAATAGCTCATGTATCAACTAGGGATGTATGTATCTTCCATGCTAGGTGGGTTATTCTCATGAGGAGTGGACTCTGCTCCTCACTCACGAGAAAATGGCTGGTCACTGGGATGCCCAGTCCCATGCTCAAATCAAAATAATTGCAAACAAAACTCCCCCAGGACTGTTGTTAGTTGGAGGCACCCGTTGTTTCGGGCAAGCCATGGATTGATGCATGTTGGTGGTGGGGGAGTATAAACTTTACCATTCTGTTGGGAACCGCCTATAATGTGTGTATCATGGAAGACATCGAGATCTCTCGGTTGTTATGTTGACAATGAAAGTATGCCGCTCAAAATATTATTTATCTCTATTTTAAAATCGAGCTCTGGCACCTCTACAAATCCCTGCTTCCCTCTGCGAAGGGCCTATCTATTTACTTTTATGTTGAGTCATCACCCTCTTATTAAAAAGCACCAGTTGGAGAGCACTGTTGTCATTTGCATGCATTACTATTAGTTTACATTTTGTATGACTATGACTAGATCTCTTTTACCATGAATTACAATGTTTAGTCAGTCCTTGATCTTCAGAGGTGGTCTGCATTTATGTTTTGCGGTCTCAAAAAGGGCAAGTGAGATACCATCTTGTTATATCATATTATAATTGTTTTTCATCCGAGATTTATTATTATTGCTTGCTAGTTGATTATGCCATTGATATGAGTAAACATGAGACCTAAGTGTTATTGTGAATATGGTTAGTTCATAATCTTTTTTGAAAACTTGAATGCTAGTTTTACATATTTACAACAACAAGAGCAAATAGAGTTTGTAAAAGTTTTTCTTTACCACTTTCAGTTTGTCAACTGAATTGCTTGAGGACAAGCAAAGGTTTAAGCTTGGGGGAGTTGATACGTCTCCATTGTATCTAGTTTTCCAAACACTTTTGCCCTTGTTTTGGACTCTAACTTGCATGATTTGAATGGAACTAACCCGGACTGACGTTGTTTTCAGCAGAATTGCCTTGGTGTTATTTTTGTGCAGAAATAAAAGTTCTCGGAATGACCTCAAACTTCACGGAGAATATTTTTGGAATATATAAAAAATACTGGCGAAAGAATCAACACGAGGGGGCCCACACCATGTCCACGAGGGTAGGGGCGTGCCCACCCCCCTGGGGCGCGCCCCCTGCCTCGTGGGCCCCCTGAGGCTCCACCGACCTCAACTCCAACTCTATATATTCACGTTTGGGGAGAAAAAAATCAGAGAGAAGGATTCATCGCGTTTTACGATATAGAGCCGCCGCCAAGCCCTAATCTCTCTCGGGAGGGATGGTCTGGAGTCTGTTCGGGGCTCCGGAGAGGGGAATCCGTCGTCGTTGTCATCATCAACCTTCCTCCATCACCAATTTCATGATGCTCATCGCCGTGCATGAGTAATTCCATCGTAGGCTTGCTGGACGGTGATAGATTTACCATGTAACCGAGTTAGTTTTGTTAGGGTTTGATCCCTAGTATCCATTATGTTCTGAGATTGATGTTGCTAGGGCCCGAGTGCCATGATTTCAGGTCTGAACCTATTATGTTTTCATGAATATATGTGAGTTCTTGATCCTATCTTGCAAGTCAGTAGTCACCTACTATGTGTTATGATCCGGTAACCGCGAAGTGACAATAATCGGGACCACTCCCGGTGATGATCGTAGTTTGAGGAGTTCATGTATTCACTAAGTGTTAATGCTTTGGTCATGTACTCTATTAAAAGGATGCCTTAATATCCCTTAGTTTCCAATAGGACCCCACTGCCATGGGAGGGTAGGACAAAAGATATCATGCAAGTTCTTTTCCATAAGCACGTATGACTATATTCGGAATACATGCCTACATTACATTGATGAACTGGAGCTAGTTCTGTGTAACCCTATGTTATAACTGTTGCATGAGGAATCGCATCCGACATAATTATCCATCACTGATCCAATGCCTACGAGCTTTTCACATATTGATCTTTGCTTAGTTACTTTACCGTTGCCACTGTTGCAATTACTAAAAAACTTCTACTGTTACCTTTGCCACCGTTACCGTTACTTTCATACTACTTTGCTACTAAATACTTTGTTGCAGATATTAAGTTTTCCAGGTGTGGTTGAATTGACAACTCAACTTCTAATACTTGAGAATATTCTTTGGCTCCCCTTGTGTCGAATCAATAAATTTGGGTTGAATACTCTACCCTCGAAAACTGTTGCGATCCCCTATACTTGTGGGTTATCAGTGGGCACATGACTAGTTAAAGTTTTGACCTCTCCAAACCCACTTTTATCAATTTTTTCATCAATATTTTCACCCTCCGAATTACGGGGACGCCTTCTAACTAAATTTGACTCTTCTCCAATCCCTTTGTCATAAATTTCAATCTTACTAAACAAAGAATCAATAGAAGAAACACCAATCACCTTAAGATCTTCATCATTTTTATGAAAGCAATCACTAGAAAACGCTCTTTCCAAAAATTCTCTTTTAGCTCTAAGCATAGCAGTTCTTTTCTTACTTTCATCTATAGAAACATATAAAGATTTAATTGATTCCTCAACCTTGGTTACAGAAATATTCATTTTGAGATTTTCTACATCATGAGAAATTCTATCAATGCTTCTAGACATATCATCAATCTTATTCAACTTTTTTCTATCGTATTATTGAAAACTTTTTTAGCATTGATAAGTTATTTAATATTGTTCCCAAGATCAGAGGTGTTCCTATTATTATAATAAGGATTACCATAGAAACCACCATAGTTATTAGAGGAATTTCCAAGAAAAGGCCTAGGATTAAAATTACCTCTATAAGTATTGTTATTAAAATTGTCTCGCGAGATAAAATTCACATCTTCGGGATCACTATTTTGCTCAATCAAAGTAGACAAAGGCACATCATTAAGATCAATAGCAAAAATTTTATTAGCAACCAATTTCGTAAGAGCATCAACTTTTTCACTCAAAGTACTAATTTTTTCAACCGAATTAACGTTTTTACTAGTAGGAGCCCTTTCGGTATGCCATTACGAATAATTTGCCATAATATTGTCACGCAATTTAGTATCTTCACCCAAAGTAATTTCCATAAAAGTACCACCCATGGCAGAATCTAAAAGATTTCTAGGAACAAAGTTCAATCCCGCATAAAACTTTGTATGATCATCCAAAGATTTAAACCATTAGTAGGACAATTTCTTAGCATCAATTTCATTCTTTCCCAAGATTGTGCAACATGTTCATGCTCAAGTTGCTTAAAATTCATAATTTGGGTTCTATGAGAAATAATTTTCGTGGGCGGAAAATACTTAGTAATGAAAGCATCTTTGCATTTATCCCAGGAATCAATACTATTGCGAGGCAAAGAAGAAAACTAAATTTTTGCATGATCTCGCAGAGAAAACAGAAATAATTTCAACTTCACAACATCATTGTCCACATAATATTTATTTTGAATATCACATAATTCTACGAATGGGTTAATATGGGACGTGGCATCCTCATTAGGAGTACGGAAAATTGATCTTTCATGACAAGATTCAACAAAGCGACATTAAAATCATAAGATTTTGCACTAGTGGCGGGAGGAGCAATCTGAGTGCTATTAAAATCATTTTTATTTGTATTGGAAAAATCACACAACTTGGTGTTTTCTTCAGTCATCGTGACTACGCAAACAAGATTGCACACAAAAACAGATCTGACGAGAAAACGGCGAATGGAAAAAAGAGGGCGAATAAAACGGCAATTTTTTGTGAAGTAGGGGAGATGAAAATGAGAGGCAAATAGCAAATAATGTAAATTGCAAGGAGATGAGATATGTGATTAGGAACCTTGATGTTGATGATGTATCCCCGACAACGGCACCAGAAATTCCTTTGCTAATCCTTTCTTGTATTGTATCCGCGTCAGTATTTTCCCCAAGGAGTAAGAGATGATGTAGTACAGCGAAGGTAGGTATTTCCCTCAGTTATGAAACCAAGGTTATCAAACCAGTAGGAGAACCAAGCAACACTATGTAAACGGTACCTGCACACAAACAACAAATACTTGCAACCCGACGCAAAGAGGGGTTGGCAATCCCTCTCGGGTAAAAGATTGACAAAGTGATAGATTGGTAGACGCAAATAAAATTCAGTTAGGTAATTTTGGGTTTTTGATATTATATATCTGAAAATAAAATATGCAAATAAATAAAAAGGCAAACAACAATATGATGAGAAAATAGACCAAGGGGCCATAGATTTCACTAGTGGCTTTTCTCAAGAAAATAATATACGATGGGTAAACAAACTACTGTTGGGCAATTGATAGAACTTCAAATAATTATGACGATATCCAGGCAATGATCATTACATAGGCATCACGTCCAAGATTAGTAGACCGACTCCTGCCTGCATCTACTACTATTAATCCACACATCGATCGCTATCCAACATGCATGTGTATTAAGTTCATGGAGAAATGGAGTAATGCAATAAGAACAATGACATGATGTAGACAAGATCTATCCATGTAGGAATAGATCCCATCTTGTTATCCTTAATAGAAACGATCAATACATGTCTTACTGCCCCTTCTGTCATTGGGAAAGAACACAACATGATCGAACCCATCACAAAGCACCTCTTCCCATGGCAAGAAAAATCGATCTGCTCGGCCAAACTAAACCAAAGATTCAAAGAAGAAATACAAGGCTATAAGTAATCATGCATATAAGAGATCAAAGAAACTCAAATAACTTTTGTGGACAAAAAAATTTGATCATAAACTTAAAGTTCATCGGATCCCAACAAACACACCGCAAAAAGAGTTACATCAAATAGATCTCGAAGAGACCATTGTATTGAGAATCAAAAGAGAGGGAGAGAGAGAGAGAGAGAGGAAGCCATCTAGCTACTAACTACGGACCCGTAGATCTACAACGACTACTCACGCATCATCAGAGAGGCACCAATGATGATGATGACGATGAACCCCTACGTGATGGTGTCTAGATTGGATCTGGTGTTTCTGGAACTTGCCGTGGCTGGAATTGTGTTTCGTCGACTCCCCTAGGGTTTTTGGATTTTCAGGGTATTTATAGAGCAAAGAGGCGGTGCGGGAGGTGGCCGAGGTGGGCACAACCCATCAAGGCGTGCCTGGGCCCCCAGGCACACCCAGGTGGGTTTTGCTCCCTTCGAAGCCCCCCTCTGGTACTTCTTTGGCCCAACAGGTGTCTTATGGTCCAAAAAAATTCTCCAAAAAGTTTTGCTGCATTTGGACTCCGTTTGGTAATGGTATTCTGCGAAGTAAAAACAAGCAAAAAACAGCAACTAGCACTGGGCAATATGCCAATAGGTTAGTCCCAAAAAATGATATAAAGTTGCTATAAAATGATTGTAAAACATCCAAGAATGATAATATAACCGCAGGGAACAATCAAAAATTATAGATACATTTGGGACGTATCAGCATCCCCAACCTTAATTCTTGCTCGTCCTCGAGTAGGTAAATGATAAAAACAGAATTTTTGATGTGGAATGCTGCCTATCATGTTCATTACATTCTTTTCTTTTGCAGCATGGACATATGAACTTTGATATGGTTCAAGGCAATAGTCTAGTTTTGACATGAAGATTTCAATACTCAATCATATTAACAAGCAACCATGTCTTTCAAAATATCAACACCAAAGCAAGTTATCCCTAGCCCATCATGCTCAATCATTGATCCATTCATGAAACATACTCGCATATTAGCTACATTCTATGCTCAAGTACGATCATAGTGCCCCTTAGTTGGTTCTTTATAAGAGAAGATGGAGACTCAATAAAAATAAAAATTACATAAAGTAAATAGAAAGGCCCTTGGTAGAGGGAAGTGGGGATTTGTAGAGGTACCAGAGCTCAAAGCAAAAAACATAGATAAAAATATTTTGGGTGGCATACTTTTCCCGTCAACGAAAACGACCGAGTAATTCCCAACACTTTCCATGCTAGATATATCATAGGCGGTTCCCAAATAGAAAATAAAGTTTATTCCATTTTCCACCATTCTTTCACAATCCATGGCTAGCCGTATTCACGGGTGCCCTCCATACCATCACTTTCCAAGGAATTTATTATTTGATGACATAAAGTAAATTCATTTTTCATTTTGGGATTGGGCATCCCTAATACCTTTCTCGTACTCTCGTGCAATGACAAGTTAATAAACACTCATCTTGAGAATAACATATCTAGCATGGAAAATATTGGCCACCCCCTGCCGCTTGATGAGCGGTACGAGCACACAAAAAGGAAATTTATTTGAAAATTAGAGATGACACATACAAATTTGCTTAGAACAGCACAAAAATACCACATATAGGTAGGTATGGTGGACTCATATGGAAAAGGTGGGTTTAAGGATTTTGGATGCACAAGTAGTATTCCTACTTAGTACTCCCTCCGTTCTGATTTACTCGTCGTGGTTTTAGTTCAAATTTGAACTAAAACCACGACAAGTAAATCGGAACGGAGGGAGTACAAGTGAAGCCTAGCAAAAAGATTGAGAAACAACCAACAAATAAACGAAAAATTACATAAGCGAGCATTAAGCATAACTAACACCGAATAATGCACCACAAGTAGGATGTAATTTCATTGCATAACTATTGGCTTTCGTGCTTGCATAGGGAATCACAAACCTTAACACCAATATTCCTACTAAAGCATAATTACTCATCAACATGACTCACATATCACTATCATCATATCTCAAAACTATTACAAAGAATCAAGTTTATTTTGTCCAAATATCTTCATGAAAGTTTTTATTTTATCCCTCTTGAATATCTATCACTTTGGGACTAGTTTCATATGTTGCAATTTCTTTTTGACAAGCTCAAACAAATTTAAGGGAATAACATGAGCATAAAGATTTTCATCTCTCAAGATAATATAAGTGAAGCATGAGAAAATTTCTTCAAAAATACTAATTCTCAAATAAATCTAAGTGAAGCATGAGAGCATTTCTTCAAAATATTAAAGCACACCGTGCTCAAAAAGATATAAGTGAAGCACTAGAGCAATTCCATAGCTCAAAAAATTTAAGTGAATCATAAAGAGCAATTCGAACAAATGATAGCATAATTTTTGGCTGTCTCAAATAGGTGTGTTCCGCAAGGATAATTGACACAAAACAAAAAGCAAAACAAGCAAAGACTTGTATAATACAAGACGCTCCAAGCAAAACTCATGATATGTGACGAATAAAAATATAGCTCCAAGTAAAATACTGATGGCCGTTAGCAGAAAGAGGGGATGCCACTCGGGGCATCCCTAAGCTTAGTTGCTTGTTCATCCTTGAATATTATCTTCGCGTGCCATGGGGCATCCCCAAGATTAGGCTCTTGCTTATCCTTATTCCTTCATCCATCGTGATCTCACCCAAAACTCGAAAACTTCAATCACACAAAACTTAACAAAACCTTTGTGAGATCTGTTAGTATAACAAAGTAAATCACCACTCTAAGTACTGTTGCAAACCCATTCATATTTTATTTTTGCATTATATCTATTGTATTCCAACTTTTCTATGGCTTATACCCCCTGATAAAGTCCTTAGATTCATCAAAATAAGCACACAATGCAAAGAAAATGGAATCTACCAAAAACAGAACAGTTTGTAGCAACTGAAAACTTCGTTTTTGTAACTCCAAAAATTCTAAACAATTAGGAAAATGTGGGCAATTTGTATATCAATCTTGTGTAAAAATCCAGCATTTTTCGTCGCTTCTGTGATTTTCTAAAATCATTTTACTGGATGCAAAAGTTTCTATTTTTCAACAAAATCAAATCAACTATCACCAAACATGATCCCAAAGGCTTAGATTGGCACAAACACTAATTAAAACTTAAAAACACAATCATAACAGTAGCATAATTATGCAAACACTCAAGAACAGAAAGAAAAAGGCAAAAATAAATTTTATTCATTGGGTTGCCTCCCAACGAGCGCTATCGTTTTACGCCCCTAGCTAGGCATAAAGCATAGATTCAAGTATTGTCATCTTTAGTTCAAGATCCATAAGATGCCCTCATGATTGATTCATATGGTGGCTTAGTACTTGTTCTAGGGAAGTGTTCCATACCCTTTCTTTGTGGAAATTGAAATTTAATATTGCCTTCTTTCATATCAATCACGACACCTATAGTGCATAAAAACGGTCTACCAAGTATAATTGGGCAAGACGGATTGCAATCAATATCAAGAACAATAAAATCTATGGGCACATAATTTCTATTTGCAAGAATAAGAACATCATTAATTCTTCCCATAGGCTTTTTAATTGTAGAATCCGCCAAGTGCAAATTTAAAGAACACTCTTCAATATCGGTAAGACCAAGCACATCACATAAAGATTTAGTAAATGTGGAAACACTAGCACCCAAATCACATAATGCAAAACACTCATAATTTTTTATCTTGACTTTTATGGTAAGTTCCCATTAATCATATAATTTTCTAGGAATTGAGATCTCTAATTCCAACTTTTCTTCAAAAGCTTTCATCATAGCATCTACGATATGTTTAGCAAAAGCTTTATTTTGTTCATAAGAATGGGGTGAATTTATGATGTATTGAAACAAATAAACACATTCAATCAAAGAGCAACTATCATAATTAAAGTATTTGTAATCCAATAGAGTGGGCACATCACTAGTTAAAGTTCTGACCTCTCCAAACCCACTTTTATCAATTTTTTCATCAAGATTTTCACCCTCCAAATTACGGGGACGCCTTTTAACTAAAGATGACTCTTCTTCAGTCCCTTTATCATCAATTTTAATCTTAATAAACAAAGAATCAATAGAAGAAACACCAATCACTTTAAGATCTTCATCATTTTTATGAAAGCAATCACTAGAAAACACTCATTTCGAAAATTCTCTTTTAGCTCTAAGCATAGCGGTTCTTTTCTTACTTTCAGCCATAGAAACATATAAAGTTTTAATTGATTCCTCAACCTTGGGTAAAAAAATCATCTTCAAATTTTCTACATCATGAGAAATCATATCAATGCTTCTAGACATATCATCAATCTTATTCAACTTTTCTTCTATCGTATTATTGAAAACTTTTTGAGCATTGATAAATTATTAATATTATTCTCAAGATCAGAGGTGTTCCTATTATTATTATAAGAAGGATTACCATAGGAACCACCATAGTTATTAGAGGAATTTCCAGGAAAAGGCCTATGATTAAAATTACCTCTATAAGCATTCTTAATAAAATTGTTTCGCGAGACAAAATTCACATCTATGGATCACTATTTTGCTCAATCAAAGTAGCCAAAGGCACATCATTAAGATCAATAGGAGAATTTTTATTAGCAACCAATTTCATGAGAGCATCAACTTTTTGACTCAAAGTACTAATTTCTTCAGCCGAATTAACTTTTTTACTAGTAGGAGCTCTTTCGGTATGCCATTGCGAATAATTTTCCATAATATTGTCAAGCAATTTAGTAGCTTCACCCAAAGTAATTTCCATAAAAGTACCACCCACGGTGGAATCTAAAAGATTTCTAGAAACAAACTTGAATCCTGAATAAAATTTTGTATGATCATCCAAAGATTTAAACCATGAGTAGGACAATTTCTTAGCATCAATTTCATTCTTTCCCAAGATTGTGCAAAATGTTCATGCTCAAGTTTCTTAAAATTCAAAATTTGGGTTCTAAGAGAAATAATTTTCACGGGTGGAAAATACTTAGTAATGAAAGCATCTTTGCATTTATCCCAGGAATCGATACAATTGCGAGGCAAAGAAGAAAACCAAATTTTTGCATGATCTCGCAAAGAAAACGGAAATAATTTCAACTTCACAATATCATTGTCCACATCTTTTTTATTTTGCATATCGCATAATTCTACGAATGTGTTAAGATGGGACGCGGCATCCTCATTAGGAGTACCGGAAAATTGATCTTTCATGACAAGATTCAACAAAGCGGCATTAATATCACAAGATTTCGCACTAGTGGCGGGAGAAGCAATCAGTGGGAGAGATGAAAATGAGAGGCAAACGGCAAATAATGTAAATTGCAAAGGAGATGAGATTTGTGACTAGGGACCTGATAGATGTTGAAATGTCTCGCCGGCGACGGCGCCAGAAACTCCTTTGATAATCCTTTCTCGTATTATATCTGTGTCAGTATTTTCCTGAAGGAGTAAGGGATGATGCAGTACAACGAAGGTAGGTATTTCCCTCAGTTATGAAACCAAGGTTATCAAACAAGTCGGAGAACCAAGCAACACTATGTAAATGGTACCTGCACACAAAGCACAAATACTTGCAACCCGACGCAAAGAGGGGTTGTCAATCTCTCTCAGGTAAAAGATTGATAAAGTGATAGATTGGTAGATGCAAATAAAATAAAGTCAAATAAAACTCAGTGAGGTATTTTTGGGTTTTTGATAATATAGATGTGAAAATATGCAAATAAATAAAAAGTCAAATAGCAATATAGATCTGAAGATATATGATGAGAAAATAGAACGGGGGAGGGGGCGTAGATTTCACTAGTGGCTTCTCTCGAGAAAATAGCATACAACGGGTAAAAAAATTACTGTTGGGAAATTGATAGAACTTCAAATAATTATGACGATATCCAGGCAATGATCATTATATAGGCATCACATCCAAGATTAGTAGACCGACTCCTGCCTGCATCTACTACTATAACTCAACACATCGACCGCTATCCAGCATGCATCTAGTATATTGAGTTCATGGAGAAATGGAGTAATGTAGTAAGAACGATTACATGATGTAGACAAGATCTATTGATGTAGGAATAGTCCCCATCTTGTTATCCTTAATAGCAACGGTCAATACGTGTCTTGTTGCCCCTTCTATCATTGGGAAAGAACATGGCACAATCGAACCCATCACAAAGCACCTCTTCCCATGGCAAGAAAAATCGATCTAGTCAGCCTAACTAAACCAAAGATTCGAAGAAGAAATACGAGGCTTAGGTAATCATGCATATAATAGATCAAAGAAACTCAAATAACTTTCATTGATAAAAAAATCAGATCATAAACTCAAAGTTCATCGGATGGCAACAAACACACCGCAAAAAGAGTTACATCAAATAGATCTTGAAGAGACCATTGTATTGAGAATCAAAAGAGAGAGAGGAAGCCATCTAGATATTAACTACGGACTCGGAGGTCTACAATGAACTACTCACGCATCATCGTAGAGGCACCAATGATGATGATGAACCCCTCCGTGATGGTGTTAGATTGGACGTGGTGTTTCTGGAACTTGCGGCGGGTGGAATCGTGTTTCGTCAACTCCCCTAGGGTTTTTGGATTTTCGGGGTATTTATAGAGCAAAGAGGCAGTGCGGGAGGCGGCCGAGGTGGGCACAACCTACCAGGGCGCGCCTGGGCTCCTAGGCGCGCCCAGGTGGGTTGTGTTCTGATACGTCTCCAACGTATCTATAATTTTTTATTGTTCCATGCTATTATATTATCCATCTTGGATGTTTTATATGCTATTTTATATGATTTTTGGGACTAATGTATTAACCTAGAGCTTAGCGCCAGTTTCTATTTTTTCCTTGTTTTCGAGTTTTGCAGAAAAGGAATACCAAACGGAGTCCAAACGAGCTGGAACTTTACGATGATTTTTATGGACCAAAAGATGCCTACGGAGTATCGGTGATGGACTAGCGGAGCCAAGAGGCCTCCACAGGGGTGGAGGGCGCCCTCCCTAGGGCGCGCCCCCCTGTCTTGTTGTCGCCTCGTGGAACCCCTGACTTGTTCCCAACGCCAAAAATTCCTATAAATATAGAAACCCCCAGAAATAAACCTAGATCGGGAGTTCCGCCTCCGCAAGCCTCTGTAGCTACAAAAAACCTATCGGGGGCCCGTTCCGGCACCCTGCTGGAGGGGGAAACCATCACCGGTAGCCATCTTCATCATCCCGGCGGTCTCCATGACGAGGAGGGAAGTATTTCACCCTCGGGGCTGAGGGTATGTACCAGTAGCTATGTGTTTGATCTCTCTCTCTCTCTCTCTCTCTCTCTCTCGTGTTCTTGATTTGGCACGATCTTGATGTACCGCGAGCTTTGTTACTATGGTTGAATCATATGGTGTTTCTTACCCTCTACTTTCTTGTGATGAATTGAGTCTTGCTCTTTGAGGTTTCGTTATGTTGGATTGAGTATTGGATTTGACAACACTTGATGCATGTCTTGCGATGGGATATCTGTGGTGACAATGGGATGTTCTATTGATTCACTTGATGTATGTTTTGGCACTCAACTCATGGATTCCTGAGGTGACATTGGGGTAATCTATGCATAGGGGTTGATGCACGTTTTAGTCCTATGTTCTCCGATAGAAACTTTGGAGTGATTCTTTGTTGCACGTTGAGGGATTGTTATATGATCTAATTATGTTATCATTGTTGAGAGAACTTGCACTAGTGAAAGTATGAACCCTAGGCTTTGTTTTCAAGCATTGCAATACCGTTTTCACTCACTTTTTGTTACTTGCTACCTTGCTGTTTTTATATTTTCAGATTACAAAAACCTATATGTACCATCCATATTACACTTGTATCACCATCTCTTCGCCGAACTAGTGCGCTTATACAATTTATCATTGTGTTGGGTGTGTTTGGGACACAAGAGACTCTTTGCTTTTTGGTTGCAGGGTTGTTTGAGAGAGACCATCTACATACTACGCCTCCCATGGATTGATAAACCTTAGGTCATCCACTTGAGGGAAATTTGCTACTGTCCTACAAAATTCTGCGCTTGGAGGCCCAACACGAGTCTACAAGAATAAGGTTGCATAGTAGACATCAAGCTCTTTTCTGGCGCCGTTGCCGGGGAGGTTAGTGCTTGAAGGTATATCTTTAGATCTTGCAATTGAATCTTTTAGTTTCTTGTTTTATCACTAGTTTAGTATATAAAAGAAAAATACAAAAAATGGAATTGAGGTTGTCTCATATGCTTCACCTTTTTAATGTCTTTCGTGAAGATGATGGAAAGGAAAATTGTGCTCAATTGTTAGAAGAAGAATTGAATAAAATATTTGGCATACAATCTTTGAATGATGAGCATGATTGCAATGTTGTTAGTGTGAATTCTTTGATATCCAATATGCTAATGATATGCAAAGCTACAAGCTTGGGGATGCTATGTTTGATGAAAATGTTGTTTTTAGTCCCCTAAGTTTTGATGAGCAAACTTATTATGATGATAGCATGCCTCCTATTTATGATGATTATGTTGATGAAAGTGGGTTTGTAAGAGTGTCAACTCTAGGTAATGATCCCACTATTTTGGAGGGTGTCGAATCTTTTCATAATATTGGTAAAAGTGGATTTGGAGAGGTCATGACTTTATTTAGTGATGGATCCACTATTTCGAAGAGGATCCAATTGATTATGAGAACAAAGTTGCTATCTATGATGATTATTGTGATGACATGTATGCTATAAATAATAATGATAACCATGAAACTTGTCATCATGATTTTAATTTTCAATTGAATTTTGCCTCACATGATAGTTATTTTGTTGAGTTTCCTCCCACTATTATTAATGAGAAGAATTTCGCTTATGAGAAGAATTTTGCTTATGTTGAGAGTAGTAAAATTTCTATGCTTGTAGACCATGAAAAGAATGATTTATGTGATGGTTATATTGTTGAATTCATTCATGATTCTACTGAAAATTACTATGAGAGAGGAACATATGCTTCTAATATTGCAATAATATCAAGTTTCCTCTCTATGTGTTGAAAATATCGAAGTCGTGCTTGTTTTGTCTTCCTGTGCTAGTTGATTCTTGTTCCCATAAGTTGTTTGCTCACAAAATCCCTATGCATAGGAAGTGGTTTACACTTAAATGTGCTTGCCACATATGTTTCATGATGCTCTCTTTTTGTTTCAATTCTTTACTTTTATGCGAGCATCATTGAAATCATCATGCTTAGCTAGAAAGGCACTAAAGAAAAGCGCTTGTTGGGAGACAACCCAATATCTGCCCCTACTGTTTTTGTGTGTCCGCATGATTAAGATACTGTAGTAATCATGTTTTATAGCTTTTGTTTCAATGAAGTGCCAAGTAAAGCCTTTGGGATAGTGTGGATGATAGTTGATTCAATTCAGTCCAAAAAAAACTTTTGCGCCCAGTCATAGAATTGTTAAAAATCACTGGAGTTTCGAAAAATTCTGAATTTTTAACAGTATATTGATATAAAAATTGCCCAGGTTGTCCAATTTTTTCGTAATTTTTGGAGTTACAGAAGTATGGAAAGTTTCCAGATTACTACAGACTGTTCTATTTTTGACAGATTCTGTTTTTTATGTGTTGTTTGCTTATTTTGATGAGTAGTATTGGAGGGTATGAACCATGGAGAAGTTGGAATACAATAGATATAACGCCAATATAAATTTATAATGATTTAACAATAGTACTTAAGTGGTGATTTGCTTTGTTATACTAACGGAGCTTATGAGTTTTCTGTTGAGTTTTGTGTTGTGAAGTTTTCAAGTTTTGGGTGAAGTTTCGATGGACTATGGAATAAGGAGTGGCAAGAGCCTAAGCTTGTGGATGACCAAGTCACTCCAAGGTAATATTCAAGGACAACCAAGTATCTAAGCTTGGGGATGCCCCGGATGGCATCCTCTCTTTTTTCTTCGTTCATCGGTAACCTTACTTGGAGCTATATTTTTATTCACCACATGATATGTGTTTTGCTTGGAGCGTCATTTCATTTTATTAGCATTTTCTTGATATTTGAATAATATCCCAAGATCTGAAATTCTTAAATGTTAGAGAGTCTTCACATAGTTACATAATTATTTCACTACTCATTGATCTTCACTTATATCTTTTGGAGTAGTTTGCCATTTGCTCTAGTGCTTCACTTATATCTTTTTAGAGCACGGCGGTAGTTTTATTTTGAAGAAATTGTTGAACTCTCATGCTTCACTTATATCATTTGAGAGTCTCTAACAACATGGTAATTTGCCTAGATTATAAATTTAGTCCTAATATGATGGTCATCCAAGAGGGATATTATAAAAACTTTCATATTAAGTGCATTGAATACTATGATAAGTTTGATTCCTTATGATTGTTTTGAGATATAAAGATGGTGATATTAGAGTCATGCTAGTGAGTAATTGTGGATTGGTATAAATACTTGTGTTAAAGCTTGTGATTCCCGTAGCATGCACGTATGGTGAACCGTTATGTGATGAAGTCGGAGCATGATTTATTTATTTATTGTCTTCCTTATGAGTGGCGGTCGGGGACGAGCGATGGTCTTTTCCTACCAATCTATCCCCCTAGGAGCATGCGCATTGTACTTTGTTTCGATAGCTAATAGACTTTTGCAATAAGTATGTGAGTTCTTTATGACTAATGTTGAGTCCATGGATTATACGCACTCTCACCTTCCCACCATTGCTAGCCTCTCTAGTGCCGCACAACTTTCGCTGTACCATACACCCACCATGTACCTTCCTCAAAACAGCCACCATACCTACCTATTATGTCATTTCCATAGCCGTTCCGAGATATATTGCCATGCAACTTTCCACCGTTCCTTTTATTATGACACGTTCCATCATTGTCATATTGCTTTGCATGATCATGTAGTTGACATCGTATTCGTGGCAAAGCCACCGTTCATAATTCCTTCATACATGTCACTCTTGATTCATTGCACATCCCGGTACATCGCCAGATGCATTCATATAGAGTCATATTTTTGTTATAAGTATCGAGTTGTAATCCTTGAGTTGTAAGTAAATAAAAGTGTGATGATCTTCATCATTGGAGCATGGTCCCATGTGAGGAAAGGATGATGGAGACTATGATTACCCCACAAGTCGGGATGAGACTCCGGACGAAAAAAAAGAGGCCAAAAAATGAGAGAAGGCCCAAAACAAAAAATGAGATAAAAGAGAGAAGGGGCAATGTTACTATCCTTTTACCACACTTGTGCTTCAAAGTAGCACCATGATCTTCATGATAGAGAGTCTCCTATGTTGTCACTTTCATATACTAGTGGGAAATTTTCATTATAGAACTTGGCTTGTATATTCCAATGATGGGCTTCCTCAAAGTGCCCTAGGTATTCATGAGCAAGCAAGTTGGATGCACACCCACTTAGTTTATATTTGAGCTTTCATACGCTTATAGCTCTAGTGCATCCGTTGCATGGCAATCCCTACTCACTCACATTGATATCTATTGATGGGCATCACCATAGCCTGTTGATACGCCTAGTTGATGTGAGACTATATCCTTCTTTTTGTCTTCTCCACGACCACCATATTCTATTACACCCATAGTGTTATGTCCATGGCTCACGCTCATGTATTGCGTGAAAGTTGAAAAGGTTTGAGAACATCAAAAGTATGAAACAATTGTTTGGCTTGTCATAGAGGTTGTGCATGATTTGAATACTTTGTGTGATGAAGATGGAGCATAGCCAGACTATATGATTTTGTAGGGATAACTTTATTTGGCCATGCTATTTTGAGAAGACATAATTGCCTTGTTAGTATGCTTGAAGTATTATTGTTTTTATGTCAACATTAAACTTTTGTTTTGAATCTTATGGATCTGAATATTCTTGCCACAATAGAGAAGATTACATTGATAAATATGTTAGGTAGCATTCCACATCAAAAATTCTGTTTTTATCATTTACCTACTCGAGGACGAGCAGGAATTAAGCTTGGGGATGCTTGATACGTCTCCAACGTATCTATAATTTTTTATTGTTCCATGCTATTATATTATCCATCTTGGATGTTTTATATGCATTTATATGATTTTTGGGACTAACCTATTAACCTAGAGCCCCGTGCAAGTTTCTGTTTTTCCTTGTTTTTGAGTTTTGCAGAAAGGGAATACCAAACGGAGTCCAAACAAGCTAAAACTTTATGACGATTTTTTATGGACCAAAAGAAGCCCACGGAGTATCGGGGATGGACCAGATGAGCCACGAGGCTTCCACAAGGGTGGAGGGTGCGCCCCCTGTCTTGACGTCCCCTTGCGGACCCCCTGACTTGTTCCCGATGCCAAATATACCTATAAATATAGAAACCCCCAGAAATAAACCTAGATCGGGAGTTCCGCCACCGCAAGCCTTTGTAGCCATCAAAAACCAATCAAGATCCTGTTCCGGCACCCTGCCGGAGGGGCAAACCATCACCGATGGCCATCTTCATCATCCCGGCGGTCTCCATGACAAGGAGGGAGTAGTTCACCCTCGGGGCTGAGGGTATGTACCAGTAGCTATGTGTTTGATCTCTCTCTCTCGTGTCCTTTATTTGGCACGATCTTGATGTACCGTGAGCTTTGTTACTATAGTTGAATCATATGATGTTTTCACCCTCTACCTTCTTGTGATGAATTAAGTCTTGCTCTTTGAGGTTTCGTTATGTTGGACTGAGTATTGGATTTGAGAACACTTGATGTATGTCTTGCGATGAGATATCTGTGGTGACAATGGGATGTTCTATTGGTTCACTTGATGTATGTTTTGGCACTCAACTCGCAGATTCCTGAGGTGACATTGGGGTAATCTATGCATAGGGGTTAATGCACATTTTCATCCTACGTTCTCCGATAGGAACTTTGGAGTGATTCTCTGTTGCACGTTGAGGGATTGTTATATGATCTAATTATGTTATCATTATTGAGAGAACTTGCACTAGTGATAGTATGCGTCAGGACCCCGATTCTAAGTCACACCGATCTAGCATCTAACACATCATATCACTTTGCGGCCTCACGCACGGTATTCCCACGGGTGCCACCTTACCTGGCCCAGGACCGTTTGCGCCTTTTGGCTCACGTATCTGATAGTGTTGCTAGTATCCATATGACAGAGAACCCGGGACGACATGACTAGTCGTGAACCCAAAGTGGCGCTAACTTATGGGGACATGCATACATGAACCAGCATCGAACGTGTCGGTCATCAGTGTGTGAATCCGGGCTGTAGCAACTGGGCTAACAGGACTCCGGGAACCCAGGCTGTAGCAGGCTAGCAGGACTCCGGAAGTCACTTCGTGACATTTCCCTGAAGGGATAGACACAGGAATGAAGTGGATCACATGCCGGCCAGTCCAAGTGTTCCGAAGCAGTAATAACTAGGCTAGCAGGACTCCCGTAAACCGGGCTGTAGCAGACTACCATGGCTCAGTGGAAGCACCAGACTACATTTCCCCATAAGAGAGGCTACCAAGGATAGACAACTAGGTTGTCGGATCCCACACATACCAAGCATTTCAATCATACACACAATATGCTCGATATGTGTAAATACAACATGGCATCACAACAAAACTCTACGACTCAAAGTATTTATGCAATAGGCTCCGAGGAACCAAGTATTACAAACATGGGTCTCATGACCCAACATACAGAGCGTACAAGCAACAAGCACATGCGGAAGATTAACTTGCCTGAGTGCATACAACTATAAATGAAAAAGGCTGAGAAGCCTGACTATCTACAAGACCCTGCCGAGGGCACAGATCATAGCTGAGGTAACAAGCTAAACATCGAAGTCCACACGGAAGTAGTAGCGAGACTGAAGTCTCTCTGCAAAAACATAAATTAAGCAAACATGAGTACAAATGTACCCAGCAAGACTTACATCAGAGCTAGCTACATATGCATCAGTATCAATAAAGGGGTGGTGCAGTTTGACTGCAGCAAGCCAACTTTGACTCGATGGCTATCCTGAACTACGACTGTAAATAACTCTTTTGAGGTGGCGCACACGAGTCCACATATTCACCATATCAATACACCACTATGGATCCGCTCCCGTCTCCCTACGAGAACGCCATCCATAGCACTCACGCTTATCTTGTGCATTTTAGAGTATCCACTTTCACTTGTCTATGAACTGCACAGGCAACCCAAAAGTCATTTACCACGGACACGGCTATTCGAATAGATCATTTATAACCTTGCAGTGGTGTACTTCTTCACACACGCTCTCCCCACTTACCACCATGTACACGTCGTGTATCTCGGCAACCTTCAAGCAGAAGCCTGGTGAGGGAGTCGGCCATGACCTGACCAACCACACAAGTCTCTAGTCCAGGTTTATCGCCTATTTGGGTTCCATCCGCGATGAGGACCGGCCGGGGTTTCGCTCACAGCCCCAAACGATGTGTGCAGGGTTCCCGAGACACCAAACGGGCGCCCGGTACACCGTGCCACAGTGTATCTATTGCATCATAGCCCACCCCTAGGGTCAGCGCTACGCACGACCTCCAACACATATCCTACAAACACCAGAAACTAGTTGCAACTCCTGGACAGAGATCAAGGCAGTTAATAAGTCGAGAGGCTCCAACGCGTGGTAGCAGCTGTTCAGGGATCACAAACATAGAACTCAATTCCTAAGGACGGTTTCAATGAGACAACCCACCATGTACTCCTACATGGCCTCTCACTGCTACCTTTACCAAATCGTGTTCACACACTTAGCTCACACACAATAGGACATGTTCATCACCACTCTAGTTCATTCTTGATGAATCATACCTGACTCAAATCTAAGCAGTAGCAGGCATGACAAACAAGTATGAATGAGTAGGCACATTAGGGCTCAAACAACTCCTACTCAAGCTAGTGGGTTTCATCTATTTACTATGGCAATGACAGGTCATGCAGAGGAAAAGGGGTTAAACTACCGCAGCATGTAACAGTTGAATCGATGTTGTCCTAATGGAGTAAAAGAGAGCAAGAGCGAGAGAGTGGGATTGTATCGGAATGAACAAGGGGGTTTTGCTTGCCTGGCACTTCTGAAGATAGTATAGCTCTTCATCGGTGTCATCGATCTCATCGTCGGAACCACATCTACTGAGAGGGGACAAACACCGGCAAACAAGGAAGAACACAATCAATGCAATGCACAATATGATGCATGATCATGACATGGCAGAATGAGTGTGTTGGGGTAATGCAACTACAACCAGATGGGTTTGAGTCATTTTGAACCAAAGGTTCAATCCCAAACTCAACTTATGAATTTAAATAGTGTCGTATCATGTTTTGCACCAAACAGCAAGGTTACGTTGCTTAAACATGCATGAAACTAATATAGATGGATATACTGGTCATTTTTCATATATAACTTATTTCATTCTGAGTTATGGTTTAATTTCTATGAATTTTAGAAGTTTAGGGTATTTTCTGAAAATAAATAAATCATTTAGATTTATTTAAATTCCAGAAAAGGCTTTGTGACGTCAGAGTGACATCACCACTACGTCAGCAATTCAAAGGCGCCAGCCCATGTCAAACCTGACCTTTTGGGCCCACTAGTCAGAGACTCAGCTAATTAACTTAGTTAATTAGTGCTAAACTAGCCCTAACTAAAATGTCAGTGGGGCTGAGCCAACATGAAAATGGCTCATCTAAATAAGTAAGTTAATTAGCACTAATTAAACAGGGGCCTGGGCCCGTACATCAGTCAGCCAGGGGAGGTCAAACCCCTGGTCAGCGGAGGCAAACCCACCGGCGAGGCCAGACACGGCGGAGGGCCTCGGATTTGCGTCTCCGGCGACCAAATGGGCGGCGGAGACCACTTACGAGGAGCTGGTGCTCGCACACAACCGACGGTGGCTGGGGGAGGGCGCGAGGTCAAAGGACGGGGTTTTGCGCTAAGGAGATGCTACGCGAGGCGGCGATCACATTAGGCACGCCGGGGTGACCATTGGGTCACCGGAGCTGTGTTGGCGACGAGCTCAGGCGATGGTGGTTCTCGGTCATCAGTGAAATAGCAGCTATGGCATGCAAACGAGACAACAGAGGGGGTGGTTTGAGGGAGAGGCTCACGACGGTTGTAGCGGTGCAGACATCAAGCTCGGAGGAGTTCCGGAGCGGTCGGGGCGGTGAGGTGGATCTCCGGTGACCGAGGATGAAGATGGGATCAGGGTCGGTGCTTGGAGGCGTCCGGCGTCGCGTGAGTCGTCGAGGAGGCGTAGACGACACAGGCGGAGCTCATGGGCACGTCAGAGGGGCGAGGGGGTGGCTCTGGCGATGACTACGGCGAACGGCGGAGAGGATGGTGCTCGGCCATCGCGGGAGAGGGTGAGGGAGACGAGGGGGAGAGAGGCGGGGCGGTCGGCTCGATCGGGACGGCTCTGGAGCGTTCGCCCAAGCGTCCAGGGGCTCGGCGGCAAGCAGGAGGAGGCGTGGCGCCTCGTGCGCGCGTGCGCTGTCCCGCCTCTGCCTACTGGCAGAGGTTAGGGATGACTGGCACCAGGCCAGGTGGGCTGGGCCAACACTGGTGAGTGGGTCTGGTCCTTTCTCTCTCTCTCCTTTTTTTAGTTTCTCTGTTTTTCTATTTATTCTATTCTGTTTTGAATTAGTAAAAATACCAATTCATTACGTAAAATCCTGAAAATAATTGTGGGCACTTTTGAAAATATCTCCAATAGCCCTCAAATGCTTTCAAGATTATTTGGACAGTTAAAATATTTTATAGAATTTAATTGTCCAAATTCAAATACTTATGATTTAATTCAAAAATCTAGGAATGACCTAGAAATATGTTCATCGTTTTTGGCAGAGGTTTTCACCTTTATCAGAAATCATGAACATTTTCAAATGGCATTTTGGGTTCATTGAAAATGATTTTGTTTTGACCCTAGTTGAATTTCATTTGCTGCTAGGGCTTATTAGTCCCCATTTCAAGTTTTACATAAAACTTAAACATGATGCAACAAACAAGTGCTAGCCTAGTGCAAGGTAAGGCTAGGGAGGTGACAACTCACCCCCACTAAACAAGAATCTCGTCCCAAGATTCAAGACATGAGGTAAGTAGAAAGAGGGGACACAAAGCTAACACGATCTCATGATCCACCTTACCTTCTTGAAGATGTTGATTCATTTCTTCATATTGATCTTGACGTCTCTGCTTTCGAGATCTTCATCCAACACGATGACAACAGAAGGAAACTCTACAGGAAAAGATCTCCTTGAAGATCGAGCACTCAAGATCAACTCATGGAGTGAGACGTTAGAACATCTCTTGAGCTGAGACATGAAACATAGATTAGGAGTGATGGAAAGAGGTAGACGACAAGGTTCTACAGGGTAGGCAAAAATTCTACGCTGAAGAGGATGTTGCATGATTTCAGTATAGCGATGAAATAATTGCCATGATTCCATAAAGGGGCACCTTACGGGAGGTGACTCGTAGAATTAATCCCTTAAGTGGCAAAAAGGATTACTTTTGATATCGTGATCATTGTAACTCTCTATACCAGCCTAAGGCAAATCACAATCGATCATTTGATGGAGTTCGAAAGAGTGGCATACTCAGACTAGAGTGGATGATGTGGACTACCATGTTGAAGACAACACAATGGATGGTTTTTGCTTATCATCGGAAGTGGATGGGACCCATGGTAGGACCACTTTTGAAGATGATCCTGAACAACAATTACTGAGAAGGGCAGCCCATGGGAATTTGGTACAATGGCGGTGCAAGCTGGGGACAAAATGCAAATGCTGGGAATGTTCCAACCATAATATCTGCATGAGATTCAAATCTGGTTGGTAAAGGAATATTTCATACATCCACGTGCCTGAAAATGAAAATTTTGCAACACAACCAATGAGATGACGTTGCGAGATTCTTGGGAGATGAACTACGATAGCAAGCTCCAAAACATGAGCCGGTTCTGCTACACACATCTGAACACGCTGTCCCAGACAAGCATGACCACATGGTAGTCTTACAATAAAACACTATCGAATTCTGGTTAGGATCCATCATCAAGGATTTTGAAGTCTTACGCAAGTCCATGGATTAGATCCCAAGCATAGACTTATTTTCCTTGAACAAGTCAATCAGTGGCTTGGTGTGCTAGGAAACACATATGGAGTGGAGGCAGCCAACCTATCAAACCATAGAGTACTTCGCACATGCATGACCGACTTGGGATGATTCCATAGGAAGCAAAAGTAACTTTCTCTAATTCACGGGGGCAACTCGCATCAAATGCACACATATTAGAGGAAATCGCTTCTTTCATCCGAACATATGCTTCATGAACGGATCACGAAAGCATTTCTCACAAGTTTCCAACACTAGTTGGATGTTCAACACAATCATGGAGAAGATAAGGATGTTTTCGATGGGCTCAACAACAATTCATCCAGGTTTCTGATACGTCTCCAACATATCTATAATTTTTTATTCCTTCATGCTATATTATATTCTGTTTTGGATGATTAATGGGCTTTGTTATACACTTTTATATTATTTTTGGGACTAACCTATTAACCGAAGTCCCAGCCCAAATTGTTGTTTTTTTGCCTATTTTAGAGTTTCACAGAAAAATAATATCAAACGGAGTCCAAACGGAATGAAACCTTCGGGAACGTGATTTTTGGAACGAACGTGATCCAGAGGACTTGGACCCTACGTCAAGAAAGGAACTAGGAGAGCACGAGGCGGGGGCACGCCTACCCCCCTGGGTGCGCCGTCCACCCTCGTGGGGCCCATGTTGCTCCACCGACGTACTTCTTCCTCCTATATATACCTACGTACCCCCAAACCAACAGAAGCATCCACGAAAACCTAATTCCACCACTGCAACCTTCTGTACCCGTGAGATCCCATCTTGGGGCCTTTTCCGGCGTCCTACCGGAGGGGGCATTGATCATGGAGGGCTTCTACATCAACACCATAGCCTCTCAGATGATGTGTGAGTAGTTTACCTCAGACCTTCGAGTCCATAGTTATTAGCTAGATGGCTTCTTCTATCTCTTTGGATCTCAATACAAAGTTCTCCACGATTCTCGTGGAGATCTATTCGATGTAATCTTCTTTTGCGGTGTGTTTGTTGAGACCGATGAATTATGGGTTTATGATCAAGTTTATCTATGAACAATATTTGAATCTTCTCTGAATTCTTTTATGTATGATTGGTTATCTTTGCAAGTCTCTTCGAATTATCAGTTTGGTTTGGCCTACTAGATTCATCTTTCTTGCAATGGGAGAAGTGCTTTGCTTTGGGTTCAATCTTGCGGTGTCCTTTCCCATTGATAGTAGGGGCAGCAAGGCACGTATTGTATTGTTGCCATCGAGGATAACAAGATGGGGTTTATATCATATTGCATGAGTTTATCCCTCTACATCATGTCACCTTACTTAAAGCATTACTCTGTTCTTTTGAACTTAATACTCTAGATGCATGCTGGATAACGGTCGATGTGTGGAGTAATAGTAGTAGATGCCGGTCTACTTGTCGCGAACGTGATGCCTATATACATGATCATACCTAGATATTCTCATAACTATGCTCAATTCTATCAATTGCTCAACAATAATTTGTTCACCCACCGTAATACTTATGCTCTTGAGAGAAGCCACTAGTGAAAACTATGTCCCCCGGGTCTATTTTCCATCATATTAATCTTCCAACACTTAGCTATTTTTATTACCTTTTATTTTACTTTGCATCTTTATTATAAAAATACCAAAAATATTATCTTATCATATCTATCAGATCTCACTTCCGTAAGTGACCGTGAAGGGATTGACAACCCCTTTATTGTGTTGGTTGCGAGGTTTTTATTTGTTTGTGTAGGTGCGAGGGACTTGAGCGTGGCCTCCTACTGGATTGATACCTTGGTTCTCAAAAACTGAGGGAAATACTTACGCTACTTTACTGCATCACCCTTTCCTCTTCAAGGGAAAACCAACGCAGTGCCCAAGAGGTAGCAGTTTCCATAAAAATGGAATTCCACAATTATGTGAACACGGTGTTAGCATTGATCAGACCCAACAGATATAATGGTGTATGCCTGAGGAAACAACCACGGACAAGACAACATTACGAACATCGTTGTTTCTGATTTGATTTGACGATAGCCCATACACAAATCAAAGTTTTGATAAGATAATAGGTCCAACAACTGATCACATGGACCAATCGATGAAGATATCATCTTTCTTCAACTAACACACAAACACAAAGATATCCCTTTGGAACGAACTAAGTTAGGCAAGCTTTTATCTTCCAACTCTCCAAGTTGTTGTTTGGCTTAACAAACTAGCTCATGGGTATCCAACATAGATTCTTAGAGAAGGAGTGGTTTATGGAAAAACCTACTTGATCACGAACTCAACATAGCGGTCAGGTGACAACCTGGTAATACTTCCAAGAAGATATTCAGAAAATCACAAACCACCAATATGTTATTAAGCTCGAGAGCAATCTTGCTTTTCAACGCAAGACGACATGATCAAATAAGCAAGGGATTGAGTAATCCTAACTCATTGATCGAGGAGTGCACCAGAATTAAGAACTAGGTAGCCAACACGCTAAGAATGAGAATATTGTCCATTTACTACCAAGCAACGAGTTGCTCGGAGTATTGATTTCACACATCACAATTCATTGGTCGGCATTCCGGTTACAATAACACGGGGACCGAGGAATGAATAATGATGGCGAGAAGTATCACTACATCAAGAATTCATAAGGGAAGGTGCAATTTTCATGACATTCCTGACATAAAGTGGGTAATACTTCAGGGTAGAACAGACCAAAGCTGGATTGCATTTTCATCTGCGGAATACAACTGCTTTGACCCAATCCTAGAAATGGATAAGGTACTGGAGTTTGTTTCTCCTAGTCATTCTAGAACAGAGTGGCTTGACGGACCACAATAATAATGGGCATCGATGAACACGAGTGCACGACTACTCCTGACTATCGAGTGATAGACGGGGGTCAGAATACAACTAAAGAGGGACAACTCAAGGAACATATAACTTTTTGAGTTGTGGATGCATAGGTTAGTATGTCGAATCAAGTTCAACAGGTTTCTTCCGGATAACCCATGCAGAAAAGTACAACTGGCAGAATCACAACATAGAATCGAGAACTTATCAAGAGCACTCTGGTTGTGATCTTTCGGTTCAACGAGGAGATTCTGCCATAAGTAGGTCATGGTATTAGGAAGAAGAAAATACCACGGACCTCGAGGACTATCGCAAAGTTACTAATATCATAAAGGAACGAGCAAACACTATCAACAGGAGGTAAGTAGGGTGAATCTCAGGTTCTAGAACCCAGGAAAAGAATACCTACTAACTAATAACATCACGAGATGCTTTCAAGAATGGTGGCCAGAATCATCGCACTGGGGATACAAAGCATTGCTAGATTACTAGGTGACTCCCCAGGACACCTGGGGTCATAATAATAGCTCCAACATATATGTCGAGGCAATAGAGTACCTCAACTCACCGATTAGTGTGGTTGAACTGGCCCAACGGGACATCGGGAATGGAAAGAAGGGATTTGCAAATGCATTAGACTATTTAGAAACCTGGGATGACTCGGACAGCATAAAGAATGGAAAGAAGGGGTGGTGGAGTTTGACTGCAGCAAGCGAGCTTTGACTCGGTGGCTATCCTGAACTACGACTGCAAATAACTCTTTTGAGGTGGCGCACACGAGTCCACATATTCACCATATCAATACACCACTATGGATCCGCTCCCGTCTCACTACGAGAACGCCATCCATAGCACTCATGCTTATCTTGCGCATTTTAGAGTATCCACTTTCACTTGTCTATGAACCGTACAGGCAACCCAGAAGTCCTTTACCGCGGACACGACTATTCGAATAGATCATTTATAACCCTGCATGGGTGTACTTCTTCACACACGCTCTCGCCACTTACCACCATGTACACGTCGTGTATCTCGGCAACCTTCAAGCGGAAGCCTGGTGAGGGAGTCGGCCATGACCTAACTAACCACACAAGTCTCTAGTCTAGGTTTATCGCTATTCGGGTTCCATCCGTGAGGAGATCCGGCCAGGGTTTCGCTCACAGCCCCAAACGATGTGTGCAGGGTTCCCGAGACACCAAACGGGTGCCCGGTACACCGTGCCATGGTGTATCTACCGCATCATAGCCCACCCCTAGGGTCAGCGCTACGCACGGACTCCAACACATATCCTACAAACACTAGAAACTAGTTGCAACTCCTGGACAGAGATCAAGACGGTTAATAAGTCGAGAGGGTCCATTGGTTTCGGGCCCTACGCGTGGTAGTAGCTGTTCATGGATCACAAACAAGAACTCAGTTCCTAAGGACGGTTTCAATGAAACAACCCACCATGTACTCCTACATGGCCTCTCACCGCTACCTTTGCCAAATCGTGTTCACACACTTAGCTCACACACAATAGGACATGTTCATCACCATTCCAATTCATTCTCGATGAATCAGACCTGACTCAACTCTAAGCAGTAGCAGACATGACAAACAAGCATGAATGAGTAGGCACATTAGGGCTCAAACAACTCCTACTCATGCTAGTGGGTTTCATCTATTTACTGTGGCAATGACAGGTCATGCAGAGGAAAAGGGGTACAACTACCGCGGCATGTAATAGTTGAATCGATGTTGTCCTAATGCAGTAAAAGAGACCAGGAGCGAGAGAGTGGAATTGTATCGGAATGAACAAGGGGGGTTTGCTTGCCTGGCACTTCTGATGATAGTATAGCTCTTCATCGGTGTCATCGATCTCATCGTCGGAACCACGTCTACTGAGAGGGGACAAACACCGGCAAACAAGGAAGAACACAATAAAAGCAATGCACAATATGATTCGTGGTCATGACATGGTAGAATGAGTGTGTTGGGCTAATGCAACTACAACCAGATGGGTTTGAGTCATTTTGAACCAAAGGTTCAATCCCAAACTCAACTTATGAATTTAAATAGTGTCGTATCATGTTTTGCTCGAAACAGCAAGGTTAAGTTGCTTAAATATGCATGAAACTAGTACAGATGGATATATTTGATTTTTCTGGTCATTTTTCATATATAACTTATTTCATTCTGAGCTATGGTTGAATTTCTATGAATTTTAGAAGTTTAGGGTATTTTCTAAAAATAAATAAATCATTTGGATTTATTTAAATTCCAGAAAAGGCTTTGTGACGTCAGTGTGACATCATCACTATGTCGGCAAATCAAAGGCGCCAGCCCAGGTCAAACCTGACCATTTGGGCCCACTAGTGAGTGACTCAGCTAATTCTGAGTTAATTAGTGCTAAACTAGCCCTAACTAAAATGTCAGCGGGGCTGGGCCCACATGCCAGTGGCTCATCTAAATAACTAAGTTAATTAGCACTAATTAGACAGGGGCCTGGGCCCATACGTCACTCAGCCACGGGAGGTCAAACCCCTGGTCAGCGGAGACAAACCCGCCAGAGGGCCTCGGATTTGCGTCTCCGGCGACCAAATGGGCGGCGGAGACCATTTACGAGGAGCTATTGCTTGCGCACAACCGACGGTGGCATGGGAGGGCACGAGGTGGACGAAGTTGGGCATGGCGACGACCTTGGCGGTGGCCGGAGCTTGGGTGAGCTCGGGATCGAGGCCGCAGCATGCAAAAGGACGGGGTTTTGCGCTAGGGAGACGCTACGTGAGGCAGCGATCAGATTAGGCACGCCAGGGTGACCATTGGGTCACTAGAGCTGCGTCGGCGACGAGCTCACGCGGCGGCGGTTCTCGGTCGTTAGTGAAATAGCAGCTACGACATGCAAACAAGACAACAGAGGGGGTGGTTCGAGGGAGAGGCTCACGGCGGTTGTAGCGGTGCAGACGGCGAGCTCGGAGAAGGTCCGGAGCGGTCAGGGCGGTGAGGTGGATATCCGGTGACCGAGGAGGAAGAAGGGGCTGGGGTCGTTGCTTGGAGTCGTCCGGCGTCGCGTGAGTCGTCGAGGAGGCGTAGACGACGGAGGCGGAGCTCATGGGCATGTCAGAGGGGCGAGGGGGTGGCTCTGGCGACGTCTACGATGGACGGCGGCGAGGATGGCACTCGGCCATCGCGGGAGAGGGTGACGGAGACGATGGGGAGAGAGGCGGGGCGGTCGGCTCGATCGGGACGGCTCTGGAGCATTTACCCAAGCGTCCAGGGGCTCGGCGGCAAGCAGGAGGAGGCGTGGCGCCTCGCGCACGCGTGCGTTGTCCCGCCTCTGCCTACTAGGAGAGGTTAGGGATGACTGGCACCAGGCCAGGTGGGCTGGGCCAGCACAGGTGAGTGGGTCTGGTCCTTTCTCTCTCTCTCCTTTTTTTAGTTTCTCTGTTTTTCTATTTATTTTGTTCTGTTTTGAATTAGTAAAAATACCAATTCATTTTGTAAAATCCTGAAAATAATTGTGGGCACTTTTGAAAATATCTCCAATAGCCCTCAAATGCTTTCAAGATTATTTGGACAGTAAAAATAGTTTATAGAAATTAAATGTCCAAATTCAAATACTTATGATTTACACTACAAAAAAATACACTTCCGTGATGATACGTGTTTGTCACAGTAGGTCGCTTTTTTTGTCATGCATGTACATCCATGACAAATTTATGATAGAATCAAGATAGTCATACCTGTGCTGTCGTAGAAGTTTTCCATGACATTACCAAAATTATCATCACGGAAGTGTCCACTTCCATGACAATAAATCACGCGTCACAAAAGTGCTTTCGTCAAGGGTGACCGACACGTGGCATCCACCGTAACGGAACGCCGTTAAGCTATCAGGTCGGGTTTTGGATCCGATAACCCGTTAACAGCCACGACCAAATGGGGATTTTCCACGTGTAAAATCATCATTGGCTGGAGGAGACACGTGTCAACTCATCCAATGGGAGAGACGCGCCTACGATATGTTGACACGTGGACCGACCCATCAAGTTTAAATGGGCCGGCCCAACTGAAGGCCCACAAGATTTTGCGGACCATAATGGGCCGGCCTAGATAAAGGCCCACAAGATTTTGCGGACCATAATGGGTTGGCCCAGCTAAAGGCCCACAAGATTTTGCGGGTCATAATGGGCCGGCCCAGGTAAAGGCCCATAAGATTTTTGTGTGTCGTCATGGGCCGGCCCAGGTAAAGGCCCACAAGATTCTTGCGGATCATAATGGGCCAGCCCAGCTAAAGGCCCACGAGATTTCGCCGACATTAATGGGCCGGCCCAGCTGTAGGCCCACAAGATTTTGAGTACCCTAGTAGGCCGGCCCATTAACTGCCTGCCATGTTTTGGGCCAAATGCCAGCCCATATTTGATCCGGTCCATTAATGGCATGCCACGCTCCGGGCCTAATAGTGGCCCATATGAGATCCGACCCGTTAAAGGCCTACCATGTTCTGGGCCAAATTACGGCCCAGATCAGGTCCGACCCTTTAAGAGGCTTTGGGCTCAAATATGGCCCATATCAGATTGGCCCGTCAACTGGACACTATGCTTTTGGGCCCACTTGCTAAAGGCCCACTTAGTAATTCGACCTGATATTAGTTTTGGCCTGTTAAGGGCCCGTTTAACATTTCGGCCCTATATTAATTTCAGCCTGTTAAAAGCCCGTCATATAGTTGGGCCTAACTACGTCCCGGTTTGCATCCGGCCTGCTCGCAGCCGATATCTGATTGGGCCAAACAAGGACCGAGACAATTTTTTGGCCTGTTAAAAGCCCGTGATTTGATTCGCACAATCATGGGCCGGGGTTCATTTCGGGATGCTGCCGGCCCGTGAGCTGATCGGCATGTTTCAGGCCCAACCTACATCGTGATTGCATGACAGCCCGATTATGTACTGTAATTTTACGGTTTGGTCGGTTTACTGCGAAGACAGGACATATATACAGTAAAATAACTGCAGCATCGTGAATAAGAAAAAACCTAGACTATACAATAAAGAAATTACGGCATATTACATCCACTTGGCATCAAAGTTCACCACTACGATAATAAAGCACAGCAGACAGCAGATTACATACACTGGGCATCAAAGATCGCCACCAGTGCAAATAAACACACCGACAAAATAATATACAAAACCGACAGCACTTCAATAGAGTTCAAGAAAGGTTAGCCCTGCTGGGGAGCTGCAGGGGAAGCAGCTGAGCAAGATGATGAGACTGCGCTTGTTCAACCCTTGTATCTTCCTCATTCAGAAAGATAAACAAGCAGACACATGACAGGTTTTGCACCTAAAAGTATCAGTGCTGACAATTCATCACATTTCTTACTGACGAATAAAGAGACTCAGTTTAAATTTGCATTAACACAATATGGTATTGTTCAGGTCAAGACATGGCAGGAAATGACATTGTGAAGGAGTTGGCAGCTTCACGACACCACTGGATTACATATCAAGAACTCATAAGTATCAATGGTTAGTGTGCTGTCAATTTATACCATTTCAGATTGGCAAACAAAGAGACGGTTTAAATAATAGTAGAATGATATGACATTGTTCATAGTTAAGACATTGCAGAATATGACATTGTGATGTAGTGGGTAGGTTCACCACACCACTGGATTACAGATGAAGAACAGAAGCATACATGTAGTGGAAAAGAAGATCACTTGCTCTGTATAGTTTAATTTACATGGTATGAAGAAGGAACTTGGTTGTACAACTGAAAACTTAAATTGAGAAAGGACGAACTTTTGTTTATGAACTACATATAATAAAATTTAAACATGCAATTTGATGCAAACACCAAAAATAAACAGCTGTTGCAGTCATGCTAACCAAATATATACTACAAAGTTTGAAGGCTTGAGATGGACAAACTTACATTATTGGTGAAGACAGGCTCTATAAAGGCCTTGTCCATGCTGATGGGGGGCAATTCAAGAAGTTTACCACAGAATCTTCTTCAAAAGCATTGCCTTTATTCTACATTTTGTTAAGAGTAAATATAGAGGTGATAATATACGAAAAAATGGAGAATATTTAAGATAAGATGAAGAGTGATGCTACATAACCAAGTAGCTATAAATGTAAGTGCAGCGATACAGGCAAAAGGTACAGCCAAGAGCAATGTACAGCTAAACTTCTTCAGTACCAACCTTATGGTAAGAGTAAATATAGATCTGATGTGTAGAAAATGGAGGGAAAAGGAAAATAAGCTGCAGAGTGATGGTACATGAACAACTACCTGTCATTATAAGTACACTGATAAAGGACAACATGTACTTACAAGAGCAATGCAGAGCTAAAAAAACCATTGGCATTGGATATATTCTACACTAATGTAACCATTCATGCAGATCAGATAATTTGGAGCGAACAATTGATAAGCAAGCTATCATGCATACTGCTGTCACATAATGAACCAGGTATGTATGCAAGTACAGTGATACAGGACAAGAGGTACTAACAAAAGAAAAGCAGCGGGCACCATATTTGCGATATCATGTCGTTCTTGTCAAACCGGAGTTCTTCTTCGAGCAGATTTCCTGCAAAAAAGATCCGTAAGGCACATGCTGAAAAGTAGAAGTTCAAATTGTCATGTGATTACATAGACAGTACCTCATCCCGGGAACGAGACCAGTGCATAACAAGGTTTTTCCATTCAATGTCTTCTAAATTTAGCACAGGAGACTTCACCAGAAATTCGTTTATAGACTTGCATTCAAAGTGTGGTTTCCTCAGGTAACACCGATACTGCTGCAATGCTTCCTTGAAAAGCACAAGCAAGCTTTGCTCGTCATGACTATCCAGATTGACCCTCGCCTAGTTACAACAATGTAATGTAAATCATTGATGTGTTCAATCAGCAGAAAACAGGAAAATAATAACCATGAATAATAGCACTTACACGTAAGTTGGACAGGAAGATGTGAAAATGGTGTTTGTCTTCACAATAATCTTCCCATGATGGGAATATATGCACGTATTCCCTAACAACATTGAAAGCATTGTCTTTTAAACTGGGAATAAATGGAATGGGGTTCCAATCTGTAGGAATTGGCCGTCTCTGCAGTTGGGATAGGTCTTCGGCCGGTGGACTTGATGTACTTTTTGCTGGAGTGGGATTTTTCTATGGTACAGCTGGTGTTATGGCAAATGAAATCGGTATACCTTTTGCTGGAGTGCAGGTCATGTGTGGTGGGGCTAGTGGTGTGGCCAGTGAAGTATGGGTACAGTCTACTTGAGTCGGTCCTACGTTTTGTGTCACTGGTTGTACAACCAATATAAGTGGGGTGCTGTCTGATTTCTCTGGCACCACCACGTTTTTCAAGGACTTTACTGGTGCTCCTTCAGGTTCGGCAATCACCCTCTTCCTTTTTGATGTCTGATGCACCAAAACAGCATTTCAGTGGAAAACATGGTACGATGACAAATGGAATATGTATTGATAATGGATGGGCATGGCATCTCGACATATATGATGAGTAAACTAAGCAGATGGCGGTGCAACAAAGTAGAAGAAATGCAAGACAACATATGCAAGATACGCGCAATCAATAAAACCTTGCCAAATTAGAACAGGAACCTTGATGGGTGAATAGGACAGGCCATCTGCCTTTGACTCCTCGAGGTTAGAATAGTCATTAGGGTGATATTCTGAACAAGAATCAACAGGTGGGGAGTGTACGAGTTTCATTGCTTCCAGAATGGCACTCAATGCCTTGGTGCCAATTCTGTAAGTCATTGCAATGTTCCACAATATTCTTCTGATGCGCGGATTCTGATATTCACTGTAATTACGTATGATATCTGAGAACCATGAAAACATAAATAGTTGTGAGATTATCTTTGTAATGCAGATGATATTCTAATATAGGGGCGCCACTGTAAACACTTGTGTGCTATCACTAGATTCTGATGAGAGAGCTCATGTGTGCTGTAAGATGGTGCGTGCATTTATATAATCTGGCACAAGCACACAGAAAAATAGGCTCCAGAAGTAAGGATAGCTGGCAGATGATAGGTTCATAATATACTGTATAGAGAGTTTATTGCCAAACCATGATAACAAGAGCACACAGCAACTAGGCAGATCATAGTATACATAACAGGGGTACACCATAACCAGGATATATAAATCGGGAAAGTGGAACTGACTGGAAATTACGGTGTTGTATTGCCTCTAGTAATTGAAAGCCTATCGATCACGTACAAGCCAGCTCTATCAGCTGTTAGACTGCAGATGTCCCTGCTCCCCTTCCTGACAAGGAACATACTGTGAATCCCATACAGAACACCGCACGGGCCGCCGGCCGAACCACCGGCCCCACCGCATGTGTTCCTCCGCCAGCCCCACCCCCACCCCCGCCCCCACTCGCGTCGAGTTTTCTTCGTTCGACGAGGCCCCACCACCGCCCCCCACAACAACCGTCCCCACCCGAGCCCCTTCGATCGGATCGGCGAACTTCGGCGAGCTCTGAAAAATCGAATGACCCAATTTTGAAATTTAGTCTACTGTGATTTAACTAGTGTGGAATATAAAAGGGGAAAACCATGAGCATTGCGAGTATGGTGTTGAGCGTGCCATGGCGGATCTGAAGGTGCAAACCGGACAAAGGCAACTTCATAACCAAGACAAGAAATCGGAGTAAAGCAGTGGCGATCTATTTTCTTGCTGCGATAAATAAGTTGAGCAGATACGAAAGAGTACCGCCTCTGGTGCGGCGCCGTGTACGCATCTGCTGAGAATTTGACAGTGCTGCAAGAGCGATGGTTGTCGATGGCGTGGAAGTACATCTAGGAGGGTAGACGGTGGCGGAGGGGCGCGGTGGACGAGATGGTCGTAGGAGCGGCGCCGGCAAGGTGGACGACGACGGGGATGAAGCGAGAGGATGGGATGCAAGGATCCCGGTCCGAAGCCGTGAATGAGAGAGGTCGATCTCTTGTAATGGACAGCGGCGTCGGGGTATCAGCTCCGGCATGGTGGAGGAGGACGGCGGTGGATCGGGTGGCGGACGGCGGCGGTGGACGGAGGACGGTGGGGTGGAGAGGGTGTTTTGGCGCCCACGGAGTACGAATGGGGAAAAGGGAGGTAGAGAGGAAGGGGGGAACCATGTATTCAGGGCGCGCTTGTCTCAAATGCGAGGAAATTTACAAACTTAGCCCCCGTTTCAAATTTCTACTACATCACAGCAACACTAGTCGGTTGGGGATAGGACGGTAATCTCGCATACACCGAATATTTGCCGATGAGAGTTTGTTTTTGGCGCCCACCGTGTATGAATATGAATCGTGGAGGGAGTCGATTTCGGCCGAGGACACACTGTATTTTGGCGCCCACCGTGTATGAATCCAGGTGAGAGGCGGTTACGTCACGTTTGGGTGAAATTACAAACCTACCCCTATCGAAACCTATTGAAATCCAGCATATAGGCTTTGCGTGGCAGGGATAGGCAATAGTGATTTCCATCTCGCAGATTTTGGTTTCGGGCGGTTACTGCGACTTTCCCCGCTTCGTTCAAAATTTTCAACGTGCACGTTTACCATGCCAACTCAATTCGAATCCCGTTAGTATTCTTTTTTTCCGGGCAGGATCCATTTTCAATTGGAATTACATTCTATATACATCATTTTTTATATATACTTTCAAAAGCACAACAAAGAATTCTGCTCCTTTATATGTATAATATGATTTACAAATACAATGATCTCGAAATCTTAAGGTTGAATTCGAAAAAATTTAACCTAATTATGTTCAATTAAAATGTATGGATCAATAATATCTACATATTAAATAACATAGATGTGCGTGAATTCATATGAGTATGCATGTTTGATAGATCAATTTTGGTTCGAGTATGATTACATGTATCATCATCTCGAATTCAAATATTTGAATCCCTTTTTTGTTCACTCCTTTCACGCCCATCTCTCTCGCATGCATGTGTCGGATCACGGGTTCCGGCAGACCCTTAAGGTTCGAACTCTGGGGTGCGCGCGGAGATCGTACCCTCTACCTCACCGTCTCGCAAAGAACTAACTACCAGAAGAACAACACAAGAGACACAGGGTTTATACTAGTTCGGGCCACCATTGTGGTGTAATACCCTACTCTAGTTTGTGGTGGGTGGATTGCCTCTTGGGCTGATGAGGAAGAACAGTACAAGGGAGAACAGCCTCGCGAGGGCCTGTTCTAGGCTAGGGGATGAACTGCTAGGGGGAGCTCGATCGCCCTTCTCTTTCTCTCTCTCTCTCTCTACTTGCTCTACTGGTTTCTTGGTACTCGATCAGATGCCTCTACCCTGGGGGTGGCTAGTCCTATTTATAGGCAAAGGCCCTGGGCCTCTTCCCAAATATTGAGCGGGAAGGGCGCCAACAATTGGCCAATTTGAAGGGGAACATCTGGTACACTTATCTTGACCAAAGTTGGTCTTCGCCTGCAAAGGCCCTGTGGTGACGCCGTCCTAGGCTCCATGGTGACCTCCTTCCCACCGTTGGACTGGTCTTGGTCTTGTTGCACCGAAATGGGTGCCTTTGCTTGATCCTCTCGCCTGCGCTTGCCCCCTTTGCACCAAAGAGGAAAGGGAGACGCTGCGCGGGCTGGCGCCCGACTGGCACCCTTGGTCGTCATGGCTTGCGTCATGGGCACCTCGTGAGGTACCCGCCTTGATCTCTCCGCCTCCTCACGAGCCAGCCTAAGGAGGCCGTGCTTGAGGAAGCGCCATGTCGTCCGCCTTGCGAGGTTTGGCCCCTCGCGAGGGTCTTGAGCCTTGTGTTGATGAAGATGGGCCACGCTGGGCCCCCATTCAAGCCACGCCGCAGGCCGCAGGCAGGCAAGTCTGGGGACCCCCGTTCCTAGAACGCCGACAGTAGCCCCCGGGCCCAAGGCGCGCATGGACTTGGCCGTGCCGAGAGGTGAAAGGGCAAGGGCGAAGCGCCGCGGGCCCCAACAGCCTGCGGCCTTGGGCGCCGCGTGGCGGCTTGACAGGACGTGGGCGTCTCCGCTTCCCCACGACGCCTTGGCAACTGCGTGACTTGACTAGTCCCTGCATGCGTAGATACGGGTCATTATTACCTGCGATCGTGGTGCTCGACGGTTGGCCTCTTCCGGCTATAAGTGCGAGGCCGCACAAGCTCCGACAGTCCACTCCTTCCCGCTTCTCTTCTTCTTCTTCTCCTTCACCGCCGCCGCTCGCATGGCTCCGAAGAGGTTCTCAGCCGCGGAGAAGGGGAAGGCTAGTCGGGCGGGGCCCGACTCCCCTCCGGCCAAGCGCGTCCGGGGTCGTCCCCGCAAGCATCCCGCGGTCCCCGCTGTGGCTCCCTGTGGGCACAGGGGTGGTTCTCCGCGTGGTGGTGAGCGCTCGGCTGCCAAGGGGAGGCAGGCTGTGGTTGCGCGGCCCCCCAGGCCGTGCTTTCGCTCGGCAGAGGTGCTGCCGGAGTTCGTCGTGTGGTCGGCGGACCCGACCAACACCTGGATCCAGCTCCCTCGCTTCTTCATCAGCGAGCTGCCGGCCAGCGCCCGGTGCGGCTTCTGGCTCCAGGCTGATGGTTGCTGCAGTAGAGCCTCCTGGGTCTCGCTCGAGGTCTCCCCTTCTGGGAATGGGGCCCTGACCCGCGGCTGGCAAACGTTTGCCCGCGCGCGCGGCCTGGGCCAGCGGTGCACCCTGCACTTCAAGTTCGACGGTGACGGCACCCTCTACGTGAGGGTGTTTGGGGAAGATGGTCGCCGCGCAGGATGCTGCCCCGAGGGCGACGACCGTGGCCAGGGGCCTCGCTCCGACGACGATGGAGGAGACAGCGCCCACTCCGATGGCGGCGCCCGATGCTCCCCAAGCTCCACCAACTCTTCTTCGGGCGGCTCTTCCAGCGGTGGCCGCAGCCAGCCCCCGCGCCGCCGCGCTTGCTTGGGGGGTGGCTGTTCATCCGCCCGTCGTCGCGCCCCAGTGAAGCGCGAGAGGGAGTCCGCCTGAGCTTCGGAGGCATCCGGCGTCGCCTCTGCAGGCCGATGTGAGGCGGGCCGCGCTGGGCTTGCCCTTTCCTTTTCCTTTTGCTCCGTGTGTAAGACAAGACAGCTGCATGGAGAGAGCCCGGGCCGCGAAACCTTTAAGCGGCTAGAGCAGAAACGCTCGCGAGGGCGTTCGAGTCCCATCCCTCGCGAGGCCTTTCATGAGAAAAATCAAAACGAGGAGCGAAAATCGACAAACCACAAATCAACAACGGTGATAGTTTCGATAAGACTTCAGATGCAAGTAAAACACGTCAAATGCGGAAAGCAAATGAAAAAGCCGTGAACGGCACCTTGTCTAGTCTTCGACGTCTTCTCACCAGCGCGGAGCTAAGTGCTGCCACTGGGCGTGGGAGGGAGCCCCAGGGCCTGAGGCCGGCGCTCCTGAGACTCCGGGGCGTGTACAGCCCCACTCATTATTACGTGAGAGTGTCACGGGGCGGCGAGCTTCACAGGCATTGGCCTTCTTCACAGGCTCCGGGCCTTTCTCCTTAGAGGTAATAAGCTTCACAGGCATTCGCCTTCTTCACAGGCTCTGGGCCTTATCCAAAAAGAGACGATCTTCATAGGCGTTCGCCTTCTTCACAGGCTTAGGGCCTTTTCCAAAATGAGACGATCTTCACAGGCGTTCGCCTTCTTCACAGGCTCAGGGCCTTTTCCAAAAAGAGACGATCTTCACAGGCGTTCGCCTTCTTCACAGGCTCAGGGCCTTTTCCAAAAAGAGACGATCTTCACAGGCGTTCGCCTTCTTCACAGGCTCAGGGCCTTTTCCAAAAAGAGACGACTTCACAGGCGTTCGCCTTCTTCACAGGCTCAGGGCCTTTCAGGGGTAGAACCTCCGGAGGTGCTGGATGTTCCACGGGTTCTGGATCGGCTTCCCATCTTGAGTCTCTAAGCGCACGGAGCCTGGCCTGGAAACATGAACAACCTTGAACGGACCCTCCCACATGGGAGAGAGCTTGTGCAGCCCCTCCCTGGAGAGGACCCGCCTGAGTACGAGGTCTCCTACCTCGAGGGTCCTGGGGTGGATGTTGCGGCAGTGATATCGTCGTAGCGCCCGTTGGTACATCGCCGCTCGCAGCACGGCTTCCCGGCGGTGTTCTTCCCCCAGCACGAGGTCCATCCCCCGCGTGGCGTCCTGCTGCGCCTCGTCGAACGCCAGGACCCGCGCGGAGCGACGCCTGACCTCGTGAGGAAGGACTGCTTCAGCTCCATAGACCAGGAAGAACGGGGTTTCCCCGGTTGGTTTGGTCGCGGTTGTGCGGATGGACCACAGCACGGATTGGAGCTAGTCGTACCAACCCCTGTCGCAGGCCTCCAGCTTCTTCTTGAACGTTCTGGTCTTGAGGCCTCTCAAGACCTCCGTGTTGGCTCGTTCGGCTTGCCCATTGCTTCGCGGGTGTGCCACCGAAGCGTAGCATATCTGCGTTCCAAGGTTAGCACAGTATGTTTTGAAGAGATTACTGGTGAACTGCGAACCGTTGTCTGTGATGATGCGGTTCGACACCCCGAACCGGCTCACGATACCCCTAATGAACTTGACCATGGAGCCCGCGGGGATGGTACGGACAGCCTCCACCTCTGCCCACTTGGTGAACTTGTCGATGGCGACGTAGAGGTAACGGTAGCCCCCTGGCGCCCGAGGGAACGGACCCAGAATATCCAACCCCCAAACTGCGAATGGCCACGAGAGGGTTATAGTCTGCAGGCCCCCCGCTGGTTGATGGATCTGCTTGGAATGGAACTGGCAGGCCTCACAAGACTTTACCAATTCGATCGCGTCGTTGAGCGCAGTGGGCCAATAGAACCCACTGCGGAATGCTTTCCCGACAAGGGTCCTTGACGATGTGTGGTGCCCGCAGTCTCCGTAGTGTATGTCCCCCAGTAGTTCCTTTCCTTGCTCCCTGGAGATGCAGCGCAGAGATACGTCGTTGGGTCGCTTTCGGTAAAGTTCTCCATCCCTGATGCAGTATGCCGTGGCCTGCCGCGCCACATGTTCTGCTTCCTCCTCCTTCTCTAGCAGGGCCCCATGTGCCAGGTAATTCCGGAGCTCTGCGATCCAGCATCCCTCCTGAGGTTCCATCGTCAGGAGCAAGCGTGCTCCTGAGGGCGGTCCGCAGGCCGGGGCCCCTGAGGCTAGCGGCTGAGGGAGCTCCTCTCGAGGCTGAGCCGTGCTTGATAGCGTTGGCTGCGCTGAAGGTTTGAAGAGCCGCTCTTCGAAGACGCCAGGCTCTTGCGGCAGCCGCCTGGACGCCCGTCCGGCTATGTCGTCAGCTTCCTGGTTGGTGCCACGGGGCACGTGCTTCAGCTCCAGCCCCCAGAACTGCTTTTCGATCCTGCGGACCTCCGCCAGGTAGGCCTCCATATGCTCGTCCTTCGGCTCGTACACCTTATTGGAGAAGTTGACTAGGAGCTGCGAGTCGCCTTTTACGGTGAGGCGCTTCACTCCCAGGGCCGCTGCGGCCTTCAACCCGGCTATCAGTCCCTCATATTCTGCTATGTTGTTGGAGACCTTTTCTCCTTGCTGGAAACAGAGTTGTACCGCATAGTAAAGCTTATCCTGAGTGGGTGATATCAGCACCGCGCCAGCCCCCGCGCCGTGCCTGGAGAATGCCCCGTCGAAGTACATGACCCAGCGTTCTGGCGCCTCGCTCCCTAGGGAGAGGGAACGATCCTCGTTGTCCTTGAGGCCTGGCGCCTCTGTCCATTCCGCCACGAAATCCGCCAATGCGGCTCCTTTGATGACCCTAGTTGTGCTGAACTCAAGCTGAAACGCCTGCAACTCTATGTTCCATTCAGCGACCCTTCCGGCTGAGTTAGGGCTCCTGAGCACCCTCTCCAGGGGGTACGATGAGACGACCTTGATCGGGTGAGCTTGGAAGTAGTGATGCAGCTTGCGCGAGGCCACTAGCAGCGCGAGGAGGAGCTTCTGAGGCATTGGGTATCGTGCCCTCGCGTCCCGTAGCACCGTGCTATGGAGTAGACCGGGTTCTCAACAAGGCTGAGAGCATCTTGGGTCGCGGAGCCCTTGGGAGGTGAGGGCACCTCACGAGATGCTGTGGCCTCGGGAGGTGGACCATCCGGGCATGCTGCCTCTCCTGTCTCTGGTGTGTTCCTCGGCAGCTGACTCTCCTCATCTGTAGTTTCGGCTTCCTCGACCTTTCTCTGTTCCTGTCTTGTCTTGCCTCGGGCTGCCGCTATGGTCTTGACCTGGCGCTCCTCCCTAACCGCCACCAGTGTTGCGCTAGCAGAGTAGGGAGTGGCTGCGAGGTAAAGCAGCAGAGGCTCCTGAGGGCGCGGAGCCACCATGACTGGGGGACTGGTTAGGTACCTCTTGAGATCTTGAAACACCCTATCTGCCTCTTCAGTCCATTCAAAGGGTCCCTTTTTCTTCATCAGCCGAAAGAAAGGCAGCGCTCGCTCCCCCAATTTGGAGATGAAGCGCCCTAGTGCGGTCACACGTATAATGCCCTCGATGCGGCTATATCTCCCACGTGTCGAAGCACGACTTAGGGACATAACCGCATTGAAAGCAATGTCGCAAGTGAGGTAATCTTCACACAACCCATGTAATACATAAGGGAAAGAGATACATAGTTGGCTTACAATCGCCACTTCACACAATACATGAGTAGAGCATTACATCATACAGATACAATCAAGGTCCGACTACGGAACCAAAATAAAAGAAGACTACCCCAAATGCTACACAGATCCCCGATCGTCCTGACTGGGCTCCACTACTGATCAACTGAAACGAAACAACACAATGAACAGGATCTTCATCAACCTCCTCCTTGAGCTCGGGTACGTCACCTGCACGGTTCATCGGCACCTGCAAACTGGTTTTGGAAGTATCTATGAGTCACGGGGACTCAGCAATCTCACACCCGCGAGATCAAGACTATTTAAGCTTAAATGTAGGACAGGGTAGTGAGGTGGAGCTGCAACAAGCGACTAGCATATATAGTGGCTACCATACGCAAATGAGAGCGAGAAGAGAAGGCAAAAGCACGGTCGAACAACTATGATCAAGACGTGATCCTGAACTACTTACGTCAAGCATAACTCCAACACCGTGTTCAATCCCCGGGCTACGCCGAGAAGAGACCATCACGGTTACACACGCGGTTGGTGTATTTTATTTAAGATCAACTTCGGGTTTTCTACAACCGGACATTAACAAATTCCCATCTGCCACATAACCACGGGCACGGCTTTCGAAAGTTCAAACCCTGTAGGGGTGTCCCAACTTAGCCCATTATAAGCTCTCGCGATCAACGAAGGATATTCCTTATCCCCGGGAAGACCCGATCAGTCTCGGAATCCCGACTACAAGACATTTCGACAGTAATAAAACAAGTCCAGCAAAGCCGCCCGGATGTGCCGACAAATCCTGATAGGAGCTGCACATATCTCGGTCGCAGGGCACACCGGATTGTCCAAACTTCCGGTAGGCGAAACCCAGAGTTGCCCCTGGTGGCCACCTGCGGCTGACGGTTTGGACCAGCACTCACGACGAGCACTGGCCCGGGGGGGGGAGTAAAATAAAGATGACCCTTGAGAGCGCGACTCCCAAGGGAAAAAGGGCTAGGTGAGGCAAATGGTAAAACCAAGGTTGGGCCTTGCTAGAAGAGTCTTATTCAAAGCGAACTGTCAAGGGGGTCCCATAAATCACCCGACCGCGTTAGGGACGCAAAATCCGGGAACATAATACCGATATGACGGAAACTAGGGCGGCAAGAGTGGAACAAAACACCAGGCATAAGGCCGAGCCTTCCACCCTTTACCAAGTATATAGATGCATTAATTAAATAAGATATATTGTGATATCCCAACAAGTAAACATGTTCCAATCAAGGAACAACATCTCCATGTTCCAACAAGGAACAAACTTCATCTTCACCTGCAACTAACAACGCTATAAGAGGGGCTGAGCAAAGCGGTAACATAGCCAAACAACGGTTTGCTAGGACAAGGTGGGTTAGAGGCTTGGTTTGACAATATGGGAGGCATGATAAGCAAGTGGTAGGTATCATAGCATAGGCATAGCAGAAGAGCGAGCAACTAGCAAGCTAAGATAGAAGTGATTTCGAGGGTATGGTCATCTTGCCTGAGATCCCGCAAGGAAGAAGAACGAGTCCATGAAGAAGACAAACGGACGTAGTCGAACGAAACCTCACAACTCCGGAACGAAACCGAAGCTAACGAGAGAAGCGACCCGGAAAGAAACAAACAACATAGTAAACCAACAAGCACAAACATGGCATGATGCACAACCAAGTATGATGCATGTCCGGTTTAAATGAGCATGGCATGGCAAAGTGCAACAAGCAATACTACAAGTTAAGTGGAGCTCAATATGCAACGAGTTGCATATTGACGAAACACCACATCAATTATTTAGTTCTCTCCCGTTTAGGAACACAACAATATTAAATGTTGTAAAACATGGCAAGGGGTGAAGCATAACAAAACTATACCATCTAAACAATTTAAATGGGGCCGGATATAACAAACAACAAATCCGGTAAATCCCCATATGCATTTAGCAAATTGATGGAAACAACAAATATAAACATTTTAAATGTTGTTATTATGATGCGGATGACATATGCAATTTTTAAGCAATTTTATGAAAATCTTGACAAGAGCATTATGAAGCATTTGGTCACCATGGCGGAACGAAAGGAGTGCCACGGCAACGAATCCGAAAATGGTGCCACGGCAACATATCGGTTCCGATAACTCGGTTGAGATACTGGTGCAAAAGGAAGCGTGCGAGTGTGCGGAACATGCGAAAGATGGTGGAATGATCCCGGCAACCGGGTTCCCACGGATTAGTGGCATGGAAACGAGTGACAATTCGGACACGGTGCAAGCAGTGCATATCATACAACACATGCATTCGTTCACGGGCGTCGTCTCGGTGGTTATACCTTCCAAGGGAGCATTCTCAAGCGGTTCGAGTTCGGTATGATGTAGAGGAAGTAGTCATTCACGGGTCGTCGTGGGAAGTAGTTGTTCACGTGGCGACGGTAGTGGAAGTGGTTGTACACGTTCGTAGATGTTCGGGGTCACGACAAGGAACTTGACGTCCACAGGGTCTTCGAGGGTCGACGGTAGTGGAACTTGGCGCATCCAACGTCTTCGGGCGTAGAGGTACACGTTATCTTGTCCTCGTATCATTGTGTAGTCGTACATGGTCCTTGCCGAAGATGGTCGCTCACGCACGTAGATGAACCATTCATCGACCTCCTGGTACTTGGCGAAAATCCAGAAGATGGCCTTGGCGTACATGGGGAGCAACCCGTAGTCGAACTGGAGGTGGTCTTGTGGAAGATGGCCGGGGCAGGCGTCGAGCTTGAAGGCTGGCGACGCATCTGCGGGCACCGAGAGGCGTGGCCCCGCCGGGCAGGGTCGGAGACAAGGTCCAGAAGGGCGGCGAGGGACTCGGCGACGGGGCGGCCTGAAACTGCTGCTGGTGGCGCTCATGGCCATGGGACGCGGAAGTCGAGGTCGAAGGCGAGGCGCGGTCGACGACGAGCTAGAGAAGGGGCTGCAGCAGGGGTCGCGCGCGGGGTTGCCCTCCTGGTGGACGCCGACGACGGCGCGTGGCGACGAGGCAGAAGCAGGGGAGGAAGACGAGGAAAGGAGGCGGGGCATGGCGCTAGACCTGTGGCCGCCGGCGGCGACGCTTGCAGGGAGGTCCGGCGACCTGGGGAACGGATTCGGGCGGCGAGGAGCTCCTGTGCAGCACGGGAACCCGCCTCCTGGTGGCTTGCACGGGCTGCAGGAGGGAGGCGCGGGGTCGCGAGGCCGAGGCAGGGGAACGGCGAGGCGGAGGGCGCCGGGAACGGAGCAGATGGGGCGCAGAGGAGGGAGATGGAGGCGCGGGCGCTCTCCTGCCGGCGCTTGAGGGAGGAGCGAAGGAGGAGGAGGGGGTCGGCTCCCTGGCGGCTAGGGTTTAGGTTAAGTGGGGCGGCTGCTGGGCTGCAGATGGGCCTGAACAGAGAGGCCCAAGGGGCACTGCTGCTAACTCTCCCTCTCTCTCTCTCTAATTAACCCTCTATTTCAAAGAAACAAAAGCTTACAAGAAATGTCGAGAGAGATTAGAGTGGAGTTTGGGTATGGGGATAATTTTCCCGGAGTCACGAAAAGGTGTTTGTTCCGAGAAAATAGGAATTGCCAAGATTGCAAGATTTAAATTCAAACTCATTTGAATTTAATTCAAATAGGTTTGAACTAGGACTTGGTAAAAGGAAGGTCCAAAAATGTTGAGATTTTTGGTGAAGCTCCGGAAAATGACGAAAGGATTTATGGGTAGAGTTGGAGACCAAGAATTGAGATAACAAAGGCATTGGGATTTATTTGCAAGTGTGTTATGATCAATTCCTAATAATGAAATATTTATTATAGCTCCCTAATAATAGTAGGAGACTTTGAATATGTTTTAAAGAGATATCACCATGTGAATTCCCTCGATTTAAATAGATCAAAGATCTATGCAATTTATTTAGTTGAGGTTTTTAAAAAGGGGTTGCATGATGACATGATGCAATGCACATGAAGCAAAGAGATGAGATGCAAGACATGAACAAAAATGCAAAACAAAAACAAAAACCCAACCACGAAGGAAATATCATATGGCATCTACGGAAAGGGCAAGAGTTGGAGTTACGAATATGGAAAGTTGCATCCGGGGCATTACAACACTCCACCACTACGAGAGGATCTCGTCCCGAGATCTAGGATGGCACGGGAGAGAAACGGAAGAGGAAGAGAAGAGGTAACACTAAGTTGCTTCTTTGACAAACGAGTGAAACCAAAGAACCTTGGGAGGTTGAGCAAAACGAAAGAAAAAAATACCATGGAGATGAACGAAATGAAATACTCCGTTGGACAAGGAACAAGGAATACGACGAGAAAGAAGAGCTTAAGTGACAAGATAGACATTGAAACCGGTCCGGTTAAAACAAGATAGAGAAGGAATAAGAATGAAATAATTCGGGCAGCACTCCGACTGAAAATGGAAGGAATTAGAATCATGAACTTGACAAGATGAGAGGATATTTGAAGAGATCAACAACACACTGCCTCCGGAACTATTGAAAGAATGGCACAAAGGTTAAGAAAAATTTCAGACGGCACTCCGGTTAAATGGATAAGCAAGGAAAAGAACATGATCTTGGCAAAAGGAGATGATGAGTCGAAGAGAGTAACATCACAATGCCTCCGGAATAGAGAATGGAAAACTAGATGGTTGGCAAGAAAAGAACGGAGAAGATGAATGACAACTCTCGCAAATAAAACTGAAAGAGAAAGCTTACGAAGAAAAGGTTGAACGGAGTTGTTGGATTATCAACAACGAAAGCTTAAGCTTGATGTGGACTTATGGGAGACATCCCAAAATTATGAGGTGACAACCTGCCACTAACGAAAAGCAAAGATTGGATTGATATCACCAAGGAGACGAGAGACTTATTTCACCGGGAGGACAAACGAAGAATTTGGGTCATTGATAAACACCATAATAGCAACAAACCTTAGAGAAGGCTTTAGGTGGAACATGACACAAGATAACTCCAATGAAGAGATTGGTGGATTTAAAATATCTCATTATTGACAACATGTGAATCATGAAACGCGAACTCGAATTGTCAAGAATGACATAATACCATCTCGAATGATACGATTGAAAGGATTGCACTTTAAAATGCAAGATAAAGAATACTTGAGCTGCTCTGAAAAGAATCTCGATGAATACTTCGAGAAGGAATTAAATCCTTTGTGAATCATCATGTAGCCTCCATAAAGAACTCCGGTAAGAAAAGGATGATAGGGAGAAAGAGTAGTTGAAAAAACAAGGTGAAGCCTTGCGATAATTTAGATGGAGCTCCGCGACTAGATAATGCGGAAAACTTGGAACTCCGGAAAAGAAAAGATGAAGCATTTCAAACCGAGAATGTGATATGTTGAACAAACTCCGGAAAAGAAAAGATGAGCAATTGAAACCAAGAATTTTGATGGACCTCCGGAATAAGGAATTGAATTTACTCGATGAAACAAGAATAAGAATTACATTATGCTCATCCTTCACCAATTAAATTGATGACAAGCAATGGATTTGGCATACTACTTATTCTCGTAGAAAAGATTGAAGAGAGATATTGCTTAACTTGGGAAGGTCTTCAACGAACCACCGGTGGATTGGAAAGAACGAATGAAATCTGTATGATAACGAAGGAAGAGAACTTTTGAATGAACCACCATAAGAATTGGAAATGAAAGAAGAAAAAATAAAGAAACACCGGGAAGAATTAGAAAATGAACGAAGATACTTGAGAGAATTTAGATACAAGTGAACGCAGAGATCCCGAGCTGATTAGATAATACTTGAATGATGCACCGGTATGATTTGGAGAACGAGAGCTGAAAGCTTGAATTAATAATTCTGAGGTGATGGCTCCGGAAAAGACTCCTGAAATGCTCCGGATGGATGAAAAGAATTCTCACAAACGAAAACAATTATGAGAGGATGGCATCAGGCTAGAACCATGAATCTAGAAGAGAATGGAGCAAGATTTAAGAGAAACTCTTCTTCGGTCTTCAAATGTTGAGAATGACGATGAGAAACACCACCATGAATTGTTGAGACACTCCGGAATGAAAATTAGAAAAGGTTGAACCAACGATGAAAAGAATTTGAAGGATCTTGGAGAAAGACATTTGACTGATGAAAATTCATTCTTATGTCAAGCTTCGAAAAGAATTTGAGAATAACTTCGGGATAATTATAAGAGTCAGGTAAGATCTTGGGAAAAGACCTGTGGGTTAGGGCCCACTCAAAAGAAACACCGTTGAACGATTAGTTGAAAGGGAGAACACACCGGTTGATTTAAATGGCTTGAATGAGATAACATCCTCAAAAGAACTTGAGTGAATTGAGAATGGAAACTTGAATCTTCTGATATATCTTCATCACTCCGGAACAAATGAATAGCGAGAGGTGAATGATTAAGAGATACACCGGTATGAGAAGGTATTGAAACGAGGAAAAGATGTGATCACCATCGAAAGATTGTATTGAACACACCGGGGAAGATAAAAGAACAAATAATTATAAACTTGAGGCTCCGTTAGCATCTTCATGAGAAACACCGGGTAAGAACATGAAGGAGAAGAATGGAGAGGATTCACATCAATAAGATGGATACTTGATCAAGAAATCTGAGTCCTTGAAGAAAGAGGGTGGGAAAACAAAGACAACTTGGGACGAAGGAAACAAACACCATTGAGAATACTTAGCATTGATCTTGCACAAATTGAAAGGATCGGGTTAACTTGAGGAGAATCACGCCGGTTGAAAAGGATTGAAAAGACAACCTTGATGAACCAGAAGGATTAGCATCCACATAGAAATATGAGAACACCGCTTAGAATAAGGTATGGAATCAACACTTGACATTGAAGCAACTCAAATACCACAAAACAAAACAAAAAAACAAAGGATTTGGCTTGCAGAATAAACCGGAAACAAACATATGATAGATCCCATATCGTATCATGTGTCTGTTGGAAAGATATTCTAGGAGCTACTTGAATTCCCACCTATAAACTCCCGAAACTTTCTGGTTATGCAATCAGGTGTTGGGGATACAGGGGACACAAAATATATCACCCAAACTAACAATACCTAGATCCAGCTGTATCCATCCTTCAACACATAACCAAGGAACCTTCGGAAATCGTCTACCTCAACCTTCGAAAAGCATCTGTTATACGAGTTATGGCAATACTCCCGCACTCGCCTCGGTACGGGGCTATCAGCGTTTTCTCACCAACAACTGTACAAAAGAGATTTTCGATGTCGGCGTACTAAACTCAGGTATTCCAGAACTGCAACGATAAAATTATGACGACAACATCTCAGAGCTCAACTCCCCGGGACACCTCCACTAAACCCCTGCTGACAGGAGGCACCAAGACAATGTTGTCATCACAAAACCATCGAAACGATTCTAAGATACCCGCGTGATCCTAAAAATTTTTTTTAGTGAAATTTGAGAAGAGAAGAGTCAAAACTCTATGCCAGGAGGCCTTACCAGAGCGATGAGGAGACTGGGAAGTAAAAAGAATTCCTAAACTCTCCGATATATAATTCCTAAATGACTCAAAACATTTTTCTAGACACAACTCGGCCGCTAAAAAGATCAATCAGTGGGGGCTCCTAAGGTCGGGGAAGGCTCTGATTACCAACTTATAACGCCCTCGATGCGGCTATATCTCCCACGTGTCGAAGCACGACTTAGAGACATAACCGCATTGAAAGCAATGTCGCAAGTGAGGTAATCTTCACACAACCCATGTAATACATAAGGGAAAGAGATACATAGTTGGCTTACAATCGCCACTTCACACAATACATGAGTAGAGCATTACATCATACAGATACAATCAAGGTCCGACTACGGAACCAAAATAAAAGAAGACTACCCCAAATGCTACACAGATGCCCGATCGTCCCGACTGGGCTCCACTACTGCTCAACTAAAATGAAACAACACAATGAACATGATCTTCATCAAGCTCCTCCTTGAGCTCGGGTACGTCACCTGCACGGTTCATCGGCACCTGCAAACTGGTTTTGGAAGTATCTGTGACTCATGGGTACTCAGCAATCTCACACCCGCGAGATCAAGACTATTTAAGCTTAAAGGTAGGACAGGGTAGTGAGGTGGAGCTGCAGCAAGCGACTAGCATATATAGTGGCTACCATACGCAAATGAGAGCGAGAAGAGAAGGCAAAAGCACGGTCGAACAACTATGATCAAGAAGTGATCCTGAACTACTTACGTCAAGCATAACTCCAACACCGTGTTCACTCCCCGGGCTCCGCCGAGAAGAGACCATCACGGTTACACACGCGGTTGGTGTATTTTATTTAAGATCAACTTTGGGTTTTCTACAACCGGACATTAACAAATTCCCATCTGCCACATAACCGCGGGCACGGCTTTCGAAAGTTCAAACCCTGCAGGGGTGTCCCAACTTAGCCCATTATAAGCTCTCGCGATCAACGAAGGATATTCCTTCTCCCCGGGAAGACCCGATCAGTCTCGGAATCCCGGCTACAAGACATTTCGGCAGTAATAAAACAAGTCCAGCAAAGCCGCCCGGATGTGCCGACAAATCCTGATAGGATCTGCACATATCTCGGTCTCAGGGCACACCGGATTGTCCAAACTTCCGGTAGGCGAAACCCAGAGTTGCCCCTGGTGGCCACCGGCGGCTGACGGTTTGGACCAGCACTCACGACGAGCACTGGCCCGGGGGGGGGGGGGTAAAATAAAGATGACCCTTGAGAGCACGACTCCCAAGGGAAAAAGGCTAGGTGAGGCAAATGGTAAAACCAAGGTTGGGCCTTGCTGGAGGAGTCTTATTCAAAGCGAACTGTCAAGGGGGTCCCATAAATCACCCGACCGCGTTAGGGACGCAAAATCCGGGAACATAATACCGATATGACGGAAACTAGGGCGGCAAGAGTGGAACAAAACACCAGGCATAAGGCCGTGCCTTCCACCCTTTACCAAGTATATAGATGCATTAATTAAATAAGATATATTGTGATATCCCAACAAGTAAACATGTTCCAATCAAGGAACAACATCTCCATGTTCCAACAAGGAACAAACTTCATCTTCACCTGCAACTAACAACTCTATAAGAGGGGCTGAGCAAAGCGGTAACATAGCCAAACAACGGTTTGCTAGGACAAGGTGGGTTAGAGGCTTGGTTTGACAATATGGGAGGCATGATAAGCAAGTGGTAGGTATCGCAGCATAGGCATAGCAGAAGAGCGAGCAACTAGCAAGCAAAGATAGAAGTGATTTCGAGGGTATGGTCATCTTGCCTGAGATCCCGCAAGGAAGAAGAACGAGTCCATGAAGAAGACAAACGGACGTAGTCGAACGAAACCCCACAACTCCGGAACGAAACCGAAGCTAACGAGAGAAGCGACCCGGAAAGAAACAAACAACATAGTAAACCAACAAGCACAAACATGGCATGATGCACAACCAAGTATGATGCATGTCCGGTTTATATGAGCATGGCATGGCAAAGTGCAACAAGCAATACTACAAGTTAAGTGGAGCTCAATATGCAACGAGTTGCATATTGACGAAACACCACATCAATTATTTAGTTCTCTCCCGTTTAGGAACACAACAATATTAAATGTTGTTAAACATGGCAAGGGGTGAAGCATAACAAAACTATACCATCTAAACAATTTAAATGGGGCCGGATATAACAAACAACAAATCCGGTAAATCCCCATATGCATTTAGCAAATTGATGGAAACAACAAATATAAACATTTTAAATGTTGTTATTATGATGCGGATGACATATGCAAGTTTTAAGCAATTTTATGAAAATCTTGACAAGAGCATTATGAAGCATTTGGTCACCATGGCGGAACGAAAGGGGTGCCACGGCAACGAATCCGAAAATGGTGCCACGGCAACATATCGGTTCCGATAACTCGGTTGAGATACTGGTGCAGAAGGAAGCGTGCGAGTGTGCGGAACATGCAAAAGATGGTGGAATGATCCCGGCAACCGGGTTCCCACGGATTAGTGGCATGGAAACGAGTGACAATTCGGACACGGTGCAAGCAATGCATATCATACAACACATGCATTCGTTCACGGGCGTCGTCTCGGTGGTTATACCTTCCAAGGGAGCATTCTCAAGCGGTTCGAGTTCGGTATGATGTAGAGGAAGTAGTCATTCACGGGTCGTCGTGGGAAGTAGTTGTTCACGTGGCGACGGTAGTGGAAGTGGTTGTACACGTTCGTAGATGTTCGGGGTCACGACAAGGAACTTGACGTCCACAGGGTCTTCGAGGGTCGATGGTAGTGGAACTTGGCGCATCCAACGTCTTCGGGCGTAGAGGTACACGTTATCTTGTCCTCGTATCATTGTGTAGTCGTACATGGTCCTTGCCGAAGATGGTCGCTCACGCACGTAGATGAACCATTCATCGACCTCCTAGTACTTGGCGAAAATCCAGAAGATGGCCTTGGCGTACATGGGCAGCAACCCGTAGTCGAACTAGAGGTGGTCTTGTGGAAGATGGCCGGGGTAGGCGTCGAGTTTGAAGGCCGGCGACGCATCTGCAGGCACCGAGAGGCGTGGCCCCGCCGGGTAGGGTCGGAGACGAGGTGCAGAAGGGCGGTGAGGGACTCGGCGACGGGGCGGCCTGAAACTGCTGGTGGTGGCGCTCATGGCCACGGGCCGCGGAAGTCGAGGTCGAAGGCGAGGCGCGGTCGACGACGAGCTGGAGAAGGGGCTGCAGCGGGGGTCGCGCGCGGGGTAGCCCTCCTGGTGGACGTCGACGACGGCGCGTGGCGACGAGGCAGAAGCAGGGGAGGAAGACGAGGGAAGGAGGCGGGGCATGGCGCTGGACCTGTGGCCGCCGGCGGCGATGCTTGCAGGGAGGTTCGGCGACCTGGGGAACGGATTCGGGCGGCGAGGAGCTCCTGTGCAGCACGGGAGCCCGCCTCCTGGTGGCTTGCACGGGCTGCAGGATGGAGGCGCGGGGTCGCGAGGCCGAGGCAGGGGAACGGCGAGGCGGAGGGTGCCGGGAACGGAGCAGATGGGGCGCAGAGGAGGGAGATGGAGGCGCGGGCGCTCTCCTGGCGGCGCTGGAGGGAGGAGCGAAGGAGGAGGAGGGGGTCGGCTCCCTGGCGGCTAGGGTTTAGTTTAAGTGGGGCGGCTGCTGGGCTGCAGATGGGCCTGAACAGAGAGGCCCAAGGGGCACTGCTGCTAACTCTCCCTCTCTCTCTAATTAACCCTCTATTTCAAAGAAACAAAAGATTACAAGAAATGTCGAGAGAGATTAGAGTGGAGTTTGGGTATGGGGATAATTTTCCCGGAGTCACAAAAAGGTGTTTGTTCCGAGAAAATAGGAATTGCCAAGATTGCAAGATTTAAATTCAAACTCATTTGAATTTAATTCAAATAGGTTTGAACTAGGACTTGGTAAAAGGAAGGTCCAAAAATGTTGAGATTTTTGGTGAAGCTCCGGAAAATGACGAAAGGATTTATGGGTAGAGTTGGAGACCAAGAATTGAGATAACAAAGGCATTGGGATTTATTTGCAAGTGTGTTATGATCAATTCCTAATAATGAAATATTTATTATAGCTCCCTAATAATAGTAGGAGACTTTGAATATGTTTTAAAGAGATATCACCATGTGAATTCCCTCGATTTAAATAGATCAAAAGATCTATGCAATTTATTTAGTTGAGGTTTTTAAAAAGGGGTTGCATGATGACATGATGCAATGCACATGAAGCAAAGAGATGAGATGCAAGACATGAACAAAAATGCAAAACAAAAACAAAAACCCAACCACGAAGGAAATATCATATGGCATCTCCGGAAAGGGCAAGAGTTGGAGTTACGAATATGGAAAGTTGCATCCGGGGCGTTACAACACGCCCAGTAAGTTTCTGCATTTCTCTGAGGGTCTTCGGCGGACTCATGTCCTCGACCGCCTTGACATTCTCGGGGTTGGCCTCGATGCCGCGATGAGATACGAGGAATCCCAAGAGCTTGCCCGAGGGGACACCAAACACACATTTCTCCGGGTTGAGCCGTAGGTTTACGGTGTCGAGGCTCGCGAAGGTTTCCTCCAGATCTTGTATCAGGGTCCTGGCCTCTTGAGATTTCACCACAATGTCATCAACGTATGCTTCAACATTCTTCCCGAGCTGCGGGCCCAAGGTGATGTGCATCAGCCGCTGAAAAGTCGCCCCTGCGTTACGCAGTCCAAATGGCATGCATGTATAGCAGTATACCCCGCACGGGGTTAAGAAGGCGGTCTTTTCAACGTCTTCTATCGCCATCTTGATCTGGTGATACCCGGAGAAGGCATCCAAAAAGCACAGCGGGTCGCACTCGGCAGTGGAATCGACGATCTAGTCGATGCGAGGGAGCGGGAACGGATCTTGCGGGCATGCCTTGTTGAGGTTGGTGAAGTCAACACACATGCGTTCCTTCCCCCCTTTCTTGGGCACAACGACAGGGTTGGCCAACCAATCTGGGTACCGGACCTAACGAATGACTCCAGCGGCTTCTAGCTTGCGGGTCTCTTGGATGATGAAGGCCTGCTTTTCCGCGGATTGCCGCCTGGCCTTCTGCTTCACGGGGCGCACATTTGGGCATACGTTGAGGTGATGCTCGATGACGTCCCTGGGGATCCCTGCCAACTGATCGGGCTCCCAAGCAAACACTTTCTTGTTTGCACGCAGGAACTTGACCAGGGCCTCCTCCTGCTCAGGCCCCAGGTTGGCGCCAATGGAGAAAGTGGCGCTGGAGGACCCGTCCTCGTCGACGGGTATCTGCTTGGTTTCTGCCTTGTCCTGGGTGAACAACTGCTTCTTCTAGGTGGGCGCAGCCCCCTTGGGCTCAGGGGTCCCCGCGTCGGCGGGTTGTGCCAATGCCGCCGTCTTGAAGGCGAGCTTGAGTACTCGCAGGGCATCCCCGGTGTCTCCGTGCACGGTGAGGGTACCGTTGCTCCCGGGCATCTTCATGAGGTTGTACGCCAGGTGCGTGGCGGCCATGAACTGAGCCAGCGCTGGGTAGCCGAGGATGGCGTTGTAAGGGAGGCCGATGGGGGCGATGTCGAAGTCGACCATCTCCGTGCGGAAGTTGTCGTAGGTGCCGAAGGTTACCGGGAGCCGGATTTTTCCCAAGGAGTCGGACGACCCGCCCCCGACGCCCGAGAAGGATCGGCTGGGTTGCAGCCGCTCCCGGGGTATGCAGAGGAGGTTGAAGGCCTCGACCGAAAGCACATTGAGGCCCGCGCCGCCATCGACGAGTGTTCTGGTGACGGCCACCTAGCAGATGGTGGGGGTGCATAACAGGGGGAGCGCGCCCGAGCCGGCCAAGTTAGCGGGGTGGTCCTCCGAGCTAAAGGTCAGACCAACCTCGCGCGCCGCCCGGTCCGGGGGAGCCCCCTGCCGTGCGGAAACGACGCCGATCTGGCGGGTAAACATCTTGACGTGGCGGCTCATTGGTGGCGCCTGCGAGCCGCTCAGGAGGGCCGCAACGACCGGGAGCGTCGACGTCGTGGTGCAGACGCCCTGTCGCATGGGCAGACGCCGGTGTGGTGCTTGCTGCTCGCCTCCTGCCGGGCCGGTGGCGGTGTCGACGGCGGGCGACGGGGAACGGCGAGGATGTCCACCAGCGAGGGCCGCTGGCGTGACGCGAGCTCGACGTGCGCCGTACATGGATGCGGCAGCAGGGGGAGGACGGAGCGGTGGAAGGCAGATTCCGGCGCACCCCTACCTGGTGCGCCAAATGTCAGATCACGGGTTCCGGCAGACCCTTAAGGTTCGAACTCTGGGGTGTGCGCGGAGATCGTACCCTCTACCTCACCGTCTCGCAAAGAACTAACTACCAGAAGAACAACACAAGAGACACAGGGTTTATACTAGTTCGGGCCACCATTTTGGTGTAATACCCTACTCTAGTTTGTGGTGGGTGGATTGCCTCTTGGGCTGATGAGGAAGAACAGTTTAAGCGAGAACAGCCTTGCGAGGGCCTGTTCTAGGCTAGGGGATGAACTGCTAGGGGGAGTTCGATCGCCCTTCTCTTTCTCTACCTCCCTACTTGCTCTACTAGTTTCTTGGTACTCGATCAGATGCCTCTACCCTGGGGGTGGCTAGTTCTATTTATAGGCAAAGGCCCTGGGCCTCTTCCCAAATATTGAGCGGGAAGGGCGCCAACAATTGGCCAATTTGAAGGGGAACATCTGGTACACTTATCTTGACCAAAGTTGGTCTTCGCCTGCCAAAGGCCCTGTGGTGACGCTGTCCTGGGCTCCATGGTGACCTCCTTACCACCGTTGGACTGGTCTTGGTCTCGTTGCACCGAAATGGGTGACTTTGCTTGATCCTCTCGCCTGCGCTTGCCCCCTTTGCACCAAAGAGGAAAGGGATACGCTGCGCGGGCTGGCGCCCGACTGGCACCCTTGGTCGTCATGGCTTGCGTCATGGGCACCTCGTGAGGTACCCGCCTTGATCTCTCCGCCTCCTCGCGAGCCAGCCTAAGGAGGTCGTGCTTGAGGAAGCGCCATGTCGTCCGCCTCGCGAGGCTTGGCCCCTCGCGAGGGTCTTGAGCCTTGTGTTGATGAAGATGGGCCACGCTGGGCCCCCATTCGAGCCACGCCGCAGGCCGCAGGCAGGCAAGTCTGGGGACCCCCATTCCCAGAACGCCGCCAGCATGCTCCTTCAGGTAGCTATCACTCTCTTTTCTCCAGCTCACCCGCACGCTCACTTCATGTTGCTCCTATCCTCGCAAACATGTTCTCTGGTATCACTCGGTACCTAAGCTTTCTTTTTCACCGCCAAACACACAGTCTCCACTCGTCTTTCACTTTGTATTTCTCTCTATGGGATTCTCTCACACACCCTATATGTCTCTACATATGACTCATACCACTAAAATTACTCTCTCTATCTCTCATGTAGACACAACATTTGTTGCGGTCTCCTTTTCGTCTCCATCCCATACTGACAATATTCAATTTTTATCGATCAGACAACCCCGACTACCGTCTCCTCTCTCTCTCACAGACACACACACACACAACTCCTTCCAATCCCCTTCCCGACTACCGTCTCTCTCTCACACACACAAAACTCTCGCTTTCACACCCCGACTCGTATTTCTCTCACAAACATTTATCGACTAGCTAGCCTCTAGATAGGTTTATACACCCGCACACTCGTGCTTCCACCATCGCATACATGTCTCTCTCCCGCTCCTTGTATCTATGTAGATTTTTCTTCCCTTCTTGAGACACGCCCTCTTGATCGTGCACACACACACTATCGCCTCATTTTAAGCTGATACCTATCGCACACACACTCCTTGTGTCTTTGTCACACATGCACTCTGTCCTCCTCCACTCGCCCTCTCTCTCACACACACATGGGATTTTTGCAACAACTAGCAAGATGCCCATGCGTTGCACAGAACATCAAGATGCATTTGTATGAGTAGTTTATCTTGTGGGGGAAAAGGATGAACGAGGGAAGGCCTTATTTGCAAATGTGAAGAGGGGTGTGGGTATCTTTTTGCAAAATAGCCATAGTTTCCTTCCTATCCGTCAGATATAGATCGGACGGACTATATTGCAGGATGACAATCACACGATCATCACCGACAATGCTTATTATAAGAGTAGGGATAAAAGATAGAGTTGGTGATGATGGTGGGCCTGCCATCCTGCAATGTAGGTCGTCTGATTTATATCTGACGGATAGGGAGGAAAATATGGCAATTTACCGGCACTCTTCACCACATTTGCAGATAAGGCCTTCCCTCGTTCATCCTTTTCTCCCACAAGATCCTGATGTTCCGTGAAATGCATGGGCATCTTGCTAGTAAGAGTAGAAATTAGACATATACCACTTCTCGAATCTTGAAACCAACAACATTCCTCCCTTATCTCATCAAAACCGCAAAAGGAATATATTTTGAGTGAAACATAACATATTTTTAGTGATATACGTATTTCAAAGCTAGAATCTTTTTCTATCAAATCGGTGAATATGTATTAATCCAGTGGCGGAGACAGGCCTGGGGTAGCTAGGGCTATAGCCCCAGGCCTAGAAACAACTTCCTTTGTAATTTCTTCATGCAAAGCATAGAAAATCATAGAAGTTTATCACTCAACATAGCACAGCCCTAGGCGTAATCTGCATCTAGCTCCGCCACTGTATTAATCTACTTTGATCGTGTGGCAACGCATTGGCACATTGCTAGTAGTTATTATAATTTTTTGGACACCAGACAAATGGTGGAGTACATATACGAAGAGAAGAGGCGCACGCATGCAGTCGGCCTCTCGCCGTCTCGCACACATGAGTGTTACGTAAGGCGACATTAACAAATAAACTCTAAAACCCTAGGGGCACGATTGCTGCATTTGCGGGTACCGGGTACGTGGTGGAGCACCTTTGTAGGAATAGTCAGCTCGCGTGATAATTTGATCCGTAGGAGTTGATGGTCGGGACCACAGGTGAACAACTTGGAGCGCGGTGGCTCGCCAGTTGCCACAGATCGAGTAGCCACATATAAAATATCGTTTTTTAGCAGGGTTAAGAGTTCCGATTTTCAATGGCGCGTTATAAGTAGTAAGTAGTTTTTAGAATGATTGGTATGGAGCGAAAATTGAATTCATAGTACTACGTACCTCCTTGGCGTATGGTTGTATGGTTTGTGTTTTCTTTTCGATGGAGGTTGTATGGGTTTATGTTGCGAGATGTTGAACCTGGTAGTTCTAGGGCAAATACTATGGTTTAGATTTAGATGCTGGTTTTCTTTAATGAAAATCGGAAGGGGAAACCCTTCTTCGATTAAAAAAACTACTACCTCCATTCTGGTTTACTAGTCCCCATCGTACTTTGGGTCAAAGTTTGTCCATGAACTTTACTTGTAAAATGTGAGTGGGAAACGAGATTTTGTTATACCCAAACACAAAACGACTGGAAGGAGTGATTGCTCTGACACGAACGCGACCTCTCATAGCGCAGGCATTGAACCGGCGAGCCGGCCAAGAGGGCCGCACTTGCTGCAGGCCCGGCTGAGCACGCCTCCTCGCCGCGTGCAACCAGCTTAAGACTGCACCGCCTGCCTTCATTGAATCCGCGCGTGTGCCGGCAACACGTCCTTCCGCGAGCCGACAAGCATTTTAGAACACAAAAAATGAATAAAATATAATTAATTTACGCATGGTCTTGACTTGTTGTGCTCGCACTGGTAGCAGGAACTAGTAGAGGATTTTCTTTATTTATAACTCTCCTCACATTTTTTTGGCTTTGAAGTGAAACAGGGTTGTGGACATTATGTATGAATGTGCAGATATCTGTGAACATGAGTTTTATGTGGAAGTTGAACTTGGAATGTCGGGCTTGCGCGTGAACTATACCATGTCCAATGGTTCGTGTGTTATTGTTTGGAAAGTAATTGTTGTTATTACATGACCCGAGAAAAAAAAATTGTGCCACATCAGTTGATGCACGGACATCACAACATGCATGCTAACTGGATAAACATTTGAACCTAGATATTATGAAGGAAATTTTGTATTGACAATAGTTTTAGATAGCAGGAGACGCCTAGCCTTCTCTGCCTCTGCTAGCTTATTTCTGGCTTCTTCCATCTCTTCTTTGGCTTGGGTGAAGAGAGCATCTGATTGCTCTTTTCGCTTCTTCAGGAACTCAGCTACATTCTCAAGAGCTGCTGCCGCTTTCTTTCAGCCTTTACTAATGCCACGAGGACACAAACAGCCGAGGACTCCACCTGGCTTCTGTGTAATCCAGCATCATCTGGGAATTTGCACCTTGTGTCTAATCCAGCATCATTAGGGAACTGGCACCTTGTGTGTAATCCAGCCTCATTTTGGAAACATGATCTCGAGGTTGACCATACTTCCCTCCTCGCAGGAACTGCATCCTGACATGAAGTTACTTCTTTTTTAGATCAATACTCAGAGCAACCTAGATCCATTTAGTAGAAGCCAGATAAACATAACTCGGAGAAGTGAATTCACAAGGAATAAATAAATAAAAACAGACTACAAGGTGAGAACACCCACTTCCTACATCAAGCTAAAAACGAAAGCATTGGGACGATTAAGAGTCTTCTTATTACACATCGAAGACCACCATGCTTAAGAGAAACAGAAACTACAACATATACAGATCGAAGAACACGAGGCTACATGAAAGTAATTGAAAGGGTGTTACTTACCAAAGCTCGTTTTACAGGTTCGGTGCAGCTCCTCTTTAACTTGCCATGCTCCTTGAAGATGTCCCGAAAATCCCGTGTTTGGTCTTCATTGCTCCTCTGCATGTTCGCACTCGTGGTTTTAAAATCTCAACATGGTAAGAAAAATATACTACTAGTAATACTCGCGCATCTTGTGGGCAACATTAAAGCACTCGTCTGCCATGTTAGAGCATCTCCAACAAGATAAACTACTGATACAAATGCATCTTGATGCGTGCAACGCATGGGCATTTTGCTAGTTCTAAAAACCTTTCCATCATTTGCCACACTACTGGTTGCAGATGAAAAACCTACCCAAGCACATCACGATACAGGAGCGACGCACAATTACAAGCTGATATTCTGTTGGACAATGGAGGCTATAGCCAATTACTTTTATGGGAACAATAGCACCCAGGAAATTTGAAGGGTAGGTATGAAACTGCACATGTACTGCTAAGTGATTCAATACACACATTACCAATCAAGGAGGAGAACGATGGTCGCGACGGCCTCTGTGAGTCATGGTCAGCAACGGGAGTCAGTTCATTGTCCATGACGGTGGTACTTCTGTGCTTGGCGTTGGCTTCCGGGAAGCAGATCCGAGACCGTGGAAGACGATGTCGGGGAAGAGGCTCCGTGTACGACGACGACGGTGGACCGGCTCTAGTGCGGCATACGAGGTCGTCGATGAGGCAGATGCGCTGCGGTGGACGAGTGCGCCGATGTAAAGGGGAGGAGCACGAAGGCTGCGGTGCCGTGGAGAAGTCTATTTTGCGGTGGGGATAGAAAATGGGGAGTATTCAGGTGTACTACTCTGGGTGCGGGGGTGGGGTTGGCTGGGTAGGGTGAACCTGAAGTTAAGAAAACAGCCCCCTACCAAGCGTCATCTGTAGGCCTGTTCCGAAGGCTATGATGGTAACTTCCCACTGCTCGAATCAGGGTCGTGGGAGATTTTCCCGCCGACCTCAAAATTTTGTGACACTGGACTCCCCGTGTGGCGTGTTGAGTGATTCGGCTAAGCAACTAGCGAGTAGTAGTAGTAAACTCTGCATATTAGGTTTGACCAAAGTCAAACTTCCTAAAGTTTGACCAAGTTTATAGAAAAATATAAACATTTACCATAAAAAATATGTATGATGTGAAAGTACATTCAATAATGAATCTAATGGTATTTATTTGTTATTGTATATGTTAATATTTTTTGTTATAAGCTTTCTGAGAGTTTACAAAACTTGACTTTGACCAATGCTAATACGCGGACTTAAATAAAAACGGAGGGAGTACACATTTGTTTTCTTAGTTTGTAGTGAACTAATCATTTGTTGAAATTGTGAAATAAATATATTAGGCTATTGACTTCGAATGTAATGGTCTATACAATTCAATAGTTACAATCATTGTCGAATCCCAAGATGTATACAAGGTCTATAGTACTTCACAACATGCTCAAACTCACATAATCCCAGTCAAATGAGAATCTAAATGCATTTCATAGTTATTACTTTGTAGGATGCAACAAGAACAACCATAACTCTACATCAGCCATTATAACATCAGCCATTATAGAAGCAACATTTTGACATATCCCAATGTGTGAATGAAACGTGCAGACAGAGCTTTTGAAGATGGAGCAGATAGGGCGGGAAAGATTGTATGTATGTGGACGAGAGAGTAGGAATCAAACCTAACAAGACAGACAGAGAGAGAGAGAGAGAGAGAGAGAGAAAGAGAGAGAAAGAGAGAGGAAGAAGTTAGGTCTGTGAGAAAGAGGCATACATGTAATATACATGAGATGCGTGTGCATCTGGATTCTTTATACGTGGAAGGAGAAGAGACAACATGTTTGATGAGAGAGCAGGAAAAACATGGACGAGAGGGGAAGGATCTCGTGGGTTGAGGGATTGACAATTTTGTGCGGGGGAGAGAGGGATTGGTAATTTTGTGCAAGAGAGAGAGAGGGCGGGGGGAGGAGTCAATCAACCGTCGTCACATCACCCTACTTCCAAATGACCCCGCATTCTCTAGCGCTGTGTGGTCGCCGTCTTCGATCTTCTCGTTGCCCTCTTTGAAGATTTAGGTGTTGTGCATGTTGGGGTGCAAAGAAGCACAAGCGAGAGTGGTCGCCGTATAACCTTGGATGGGGATGAATTGTGTGCTCGGGGGAGTGTGTGTGTGTGTGTGTGTGTGTGTGTGTGTGTGTGTGTGTCTGTTGTGCTGCATGTGTCTCTCTCTGTGTGTGTGTGTGTGTCAGATTGAGAGAAAACAAACCTAAGGAGAGAAATGGGTATTCACGAAGAGATTGTGCGGGCCTTGAGGTGGGCAGGGGCCGGGTGAGGGTGTCAAAATGTGCACGTTGATGCATGTGTTGCATGCAACCGTGCGAGGGACGGACGAATCGAGAGAGATGGTTGTTGTGTTACGGATGCTCCTCTCTCTGTCTCTGTCTCTCTCTCTCACACACACACAAGTAAACTAGAAGAGCGTTCTCTCATGTATACACAACGTATCGGCATCTGTCTATGTCTCACTCATGCATGATCATTTGCACATTCACACCTCTCTATGTCTGTATCACACGCACACCGTCTCCACATTGCCCTTCCGCCACAACACACATATGGACACATACACACGTTCACTCTCAGTCACACACACAAAATCAGTATTAAAAAAACTAGGGCGCGCCTAAAACGTCCAAATCCAATTAAACACGAACTGCAGCTAAATTCAAATATATGGAAATATTGCAGCGTCAAGAACTTTCACAAGAAAAAGAATTTGAATAATACTTGAGGATTGTTTTCACACACACAAAAAGGTTCGGTGGATGTCCTTCGAGCGCGACACGGTGACGCACCGTTCGATCGACCATGCGGCCGCAGTTCACGCGCTTGCACAGGATTCCGTATCGTGGCTGTGGTACTAACTAATAAAAGCGCTGCCTAAGTCTAATGTTTACGTGTACTAGTACGGTTTTATTTTAAGTTTGACCAACCTTATATTTAAAACTAAAGTAAGCTCCCACACACGCACTCATCAATATGCCGCCGCCGCAGTTGCGCATGCCGACGCCCGCCTGCTCCGGCCAACAATTTCTCGCCCATCACCGCCGTGTCGCCGCCATCCCTGTGCCATGAAGCCGAAGGCTCGCCCGCTCACGTCATTTACAGTCCCTCCTCGCGATGCCGCCGCGCTGCCAAGCACGCGAGCAGCTGATGGAGCCACGTCTATGCACGCAGCGTATGAAGAGGAGGACGAGCGCGTGCTCCAGCACGCCGGCGAGGAGGAACTAGCGTGTCATTGTCGTCTCCGCCCGCGCGGAGGAGGCGCGCATGGTGGCTATCGCGGTGGAAGCCGGTCGCGCGCGCGTCGAGCCCGCAAACCGGGTGCGGACGCGGAATCTACCTTCGAGACCTTGAATGCCACGTGGATCCTGCAATCTGAAGGAGCAATTTGGGTCAGTCGACTCATGTGAGCCGTTTGATGCAACATGGATGGCTAGAAGGGCTTCTTCCACCTCTTCTGCCGTCTTCTTCCTTCGCTCCGTCGAACTTATTTCACAAATCGACTGGCCCAAATTATACACTAGTACGAACGTATTATGTACAGTAGGAACACGAAGATACGAGTAGTAGTACCAACTGCAAGAAGAATAGTAGTAAGACATAGTACTAGTACTACTGTATGTACTAAAGAGTTCAAATAACGAGAAAGAACATAAACATAGTTCTGCTGGGGCCTCAGCACAACACACCCTTGAAAATAAACTAATAAGCAACTAGTCCGCTTGACACTGGAGTAGAACCAGCATGAGCGACGACACTGCCACCTATTTGGAGTCCGAGTCCACGTCCTCGACTTCGTCCTCGTCCCTCTTCCTCTTCGCCGACGCTTCTTGGCTTGAACCGGACACTGAGCTCTGCTTCTTCATCCAACCCTTGTAGATATTTAAACAAAGGTAGGCATCCATTGTTGCGTACAAGATGTGATCTTCATCTAATGTCTTCGACTCCCATGCATGATGAAACTCGTGATGAGGTTTCTTCAGTTTAGCGTACGAAGGATCAATCATGGCTACTGCCAGGGTCAGCATTGAAGGTTGAGAGGAGGACACCAGGCTTGCCTTCTGGAGATCGAAGGGCTGGCCTACAACGAGACCTATCCGACGCAGGACGTCACTGTCGTTCTTAAAGCCTGCAGTAACGAATTTCACTGTTTTGTCCTTGAGGAAGTTCTTAAAATCCTGGCACTCAACATCGGCATGGCATATGTGGTAGACCAAGCAAACTTTATGTGCGCAAACCTGGATCACGGCGGGCTTCTTCCTCTCTTTGTCCTTCAGATCCTTCTCTCGTCCCAGGACTGTGGTGTACTCAACATCTAGCCCAGCGACCCACTCATCCGTTGAACTGTTGAACATGCGTAGGAAGCGAGCCAGCCATGCTTTCACCGTCTCGGATCCACGTGTGTAGATGACGATGAATTGATCGCCGGTGATGGCTCTAACCTGCTATTCAGCGGTGACCATGGAGATTTGGGAGGCCATGGATTTTGGAGGAGGGTTAGGAGAAGTTGAACTGTTGTACCCCGCAAAAAAAACTGGGAGCGAACTAATGTGAAAGGACAGGACGACTGGGAGCGAACTGTTGTAAGGTAGAAGACGGGGATGAGTAGGGCGTGCGAACGGTGTGGGGTTGCTGGCTTGCTCGGTGGATAAACGGCTGCAAGCCCCCAAAGATTTCTCGAGAACTATGTGGGACCCACTAGATGTCATGTCTACTAGACCCATATCGTAGGCCTGATGGTATAGCTTCTGCCTGTTCGCACGCCATGCCGGCGTGTGGATGTAACTTCACTTAATTCCGTCAAACGTCGCGCCTCCCACGACCTTCGCCTCCCTCGCGCGGTCGCGCCCTTGGAGACTTCGACCGGCTATAAATGAGAAATTTTTTTTGCCTTTTTTTAGATAAGCAATTTTTTGCCTACTCTGCATGCATGATACTCCCTCCCGTCCTTTTTACTCCCGTCAACCGTTTGCAAAGTGTTTGACCAAATTTATACTTTTTTAACACCACCTTACATTAATTAACCAGCCACACCAGTACACTCATTCGATACAATATTCCCAAAACACTTAGGCGCGGTGCATTAACTTCTACCTCGTTTCTTGTTTCTTGACATATCAACCAATAGGAGATATGGGTGTGCATGCTTTTAATGACTTGAGACTACCAAACACGACATGCAGTGGTTAGTTCATTGCATGCAATGCTATTAATTAGCAAATAAGCATTAAGATCTCTCGTTTTCCCCTCCTCCTTGGTCACAGTGCACAATCTAAGATGACTTGCTCACCTAGACAGAGGGAGTACTGATTATAATGAGTATAAGAACTACGTTTTATAATGAGTGTAAAAATATTGATTTGACATTGTGAATGTTGACACATTGTGGAATAGTTTTTGAAGTCTGCAAAAGTACTCAACTAGTGCTGTCGTTCTCCACAAAAAAATGTGTTTACCAATGCATGCATGAACACTAGTTACTCTAACCCCCCTCTCTTCTTTAATTCTTTGTCACATCAGCATGTTTGCTATTCCCGTGTGCTAAGATACCACCATTATGGTCAGCCTTAATCATTGCATGCAATAATTTAGTGCACCTTGAAATATGAACATGTGTGGGGCGTGTTTGTTTTTAATGACTTGAGACTATACCTAGCCCGGCATGCAAGATGACTTATTATGCACCATTCCCCATGCCTGCAGGAAGCCCATTCGTCTCCAAATCTTTTCCTCTCCATGTGTGGAAATAATATGCCTGCCAAACTCTCCTTCTCCCTCCGGCGGTCCCACCACTCCACCCCGTGTGAAAAAATCTGCATGCATGACTCTCCTCCCCCCACGCTCGTCCAATCCGTTGTGACCAGCAATACTTCCACCCCTTCGCTCCCCCGTAATTTACTCCAACAAATAAGCCCACGTAGTTGTTACTTAACTGCAGGTGCATTCGGCCACTGACATATAGGCCCAACATGGGTCTGGCCCACATGTCAGTGACGCAATTGGACCTGTAGTTAAGTCAGTGCAGCTCAGTCCATATCTTATGTAGGTGTGCCATTGCTTGCTATAAATATTGCGCCTCCCACGACATCGCTATCTCCTCCCCCTCACGTTCACGTTCATCGCTATCTCCTCCCCCTCCCTCTCACGTCGACCACCATGGCATCACCCCTCCCAAGCCCTAGGAGCCCCTCGCAGCACCGCGCGGACGGTCACGCGTCGCCGTTCCGTTCCTCGCCGCCACTAGTCGAGGAGGACACGTTGGTGTTCCGCTCCTCGTCACTACGCGACACGTCGCCGTTCCATTCCTCGCCGCCACTAGTCAAGGAGGACGCGTCGGCATTCCGCTCCTCGCCACGACGCGTCGAGGTGGACGCGTCGGCGTTCCCAATCTCGCCAGCACGCGCGCCGGAGGACGCGTCAGCTCCCCGCTACGAGGAGAACGCCGCGCCGCCCGCCGAGCCCTCCAGCCTTGAGGAGCTTTGGAACGAAATGGATGTCGCCTTGTGGGAGGTGTCGGTGTCAAAACCAGCGGATCTCGGGTAGGGGGTCCCGAACTGTGCGTCAAGGCCGGATGGTAACAGGAGACATGGGACATGATGTTTTTACCCAGGTTCAGGCCCTCTCGATGGAGGTAAAACCCTACTCCTGCTTGATTAATATTGATGATATGGGTAGTACAAGAGTAGATGTACCACGAGATCGAGGAGGCTAAACCCTAGAAGCTAGCCTATGGTATGAATATTGTATGATGGAGTTGTCCTACGGACTAGAACCCTCCGGTTTATATAGACACCGGATAGGGTTAGGGTTACACAAAGTCGGTTACAATGGTAGGAGATCTTGAATATCCGCATCGCCTAGCTTGCCTTCCACGCCAAGGAAAGTCCCATCCTGACACGGGACGAAGTCTTTAATCTTGTATCTTCATAGTCCAGGAGTCCGGCTGAAGGTATAGTCCGGCTATCCGAACACCCCCTAATCCAGGACTCCCTCAGTAGCCCCTGAACCAGGCTTCAATGACGATGAGTCCGGCGCGCAGATTGTCTTCGGCATTGCAAAGCGGGTTCCTCCTCCAAGTCCTTCATAGAAGATTGTAAACACCAGGAGTAGTGTCCGGCTCTGCAAAATAAGTTTCCACATAGTGCCATAGAGAGAATAATATTAACACCAATCAGATCTGCTGACGTATTCTGTAGTGCGTCATTACACTACGGCCAAGTCCTTTACTCGAATAGTTTTTACTCTTCCACCTCAGCGTGTTTCGCGAGGCGGTTTCCTTGGCATGTCTTGTCAAAGCAGAGATCGTGTCCCCCTTTTACGGGATTCTCATAAATACGGACGTGGGTAACCCAATCGTGCCCGTTAGCACGTTTCCTCGATTAAAGACGAGTCCCAAACGGTTACGGGGAGGGCTCTTGGTATTCAACCTCTTATAAAGAGACCAAGGCCTTACTCCTTTCAATCTCAAGCGAGTTCGCCCATCGCCTCGAGTTCCAACACCCTAGGCTCCAGATTCCAGGCGCTTCGGACCTTCGACAATGTCCGGCTCTGACCTTCAAGGCCGATGGACGCCTTCCTCCGTCACGGAGGAGGACGTGCTAAAGTTGAGAGAGGCTAAATTCTTGACCTGCGAAGTTTCGCACAGGTTGCCTGCTCAAGGGCAGGCCATTCCCAGTCCCCAGCCCGGCGAGAGCGTGGTGTTCATGTCTCACTTCCTTCGGGGATTAGGCTTCCCCACGGATCCCTTTGTGAGAGGGTTGTTGTTTTATTATGGGCTGGAATTCCACGACTTAGCTCCAGAGTCCATCCTCCACATCTCCTCATTCATCGTTGTGTGTGAAGCGTTCCTCCGGTTTACCCCTCATTTCGGAATATGGCTCAAGACCTTTAAAGTGGAGCCGAAGATGATCGAGGGACGGCACGCAGAGTGCGGAGGCGTTGTCATAAGCAGAAATGCTGATGCTCCATGGCCCGAGGGCTCTTTTCAAGAGGAGCTAGGCTTGTGGCAACGAGAGTGGTTTTATATCACCGCTCCCCGGGGCACCAAGTGGGTGGCGCCTCCTGCCTTTCGCTCGGGTCCCCCACCACGGCTAGCGTCATGGGTTAGCAAAGGGTTAGATTGGGGGTTACCCAAAGATGTGCCCCTGTTGCAGGGCTGCATTAGGGATCTCTTAGAAGGAGACCTCAGTCTGGTCAAAGTGACGCAGGTCATGCTGATTCGCTGGATATTGCCCGGCAAACGTCGCTCCCTCCGCCTGTGGGAGTTTAATCCAGAGGGACTGCGAGCTCTTCAGAGTTTCATGGGTGCAACGCCCGCGGAGATGTATAGACTGTTCTTCGGATCACAAGAGATGTGTCCGGACTTGACCGAGGATGCGGGCCTAAGCTGCAATCGCCCGGATACTCAAGTAAGTAACCCTGTGCCCGGACCTGCTATCCGTATAATTGTCATAAACTAGCCCCTAAAAGAGCTGTCCTTTTAAACAGGAGTGGATAGCGAAGGCGAAGCTGATCAGGTGTCCGGCCCCCCTTCCCAAAACCAAGCCGGATCCCGTGCTTGTCAGGATGTTGAAGGTAATGCCTTTAGAGGGAAGTATGGGGGAGAACAAGGAAACTATGGCCTCCTCGAAGGAGGCTGCTCCGAAGGGAGGAACCAATAATTCCTCTCCTAAGGGGAGGAAGAGGGACGCCTCTGACGACCCGGAGACCATGGCCTCAAAGCGGGGGGGGGGGGGGATCCTCGTCAGAGGGTCCGACGCCGGGGAGTTCCTCGGCCGAGCTATATCCTCACAGGGATCAGCCCTCCAGCGAGCCGTAAGTAGAGAAAGGTTTTCCTTTTGAGGGATTAGGGAAATCCTTGATTTTATATCTGAGAAGATTTAACCGAAATTTCACCTTGTAGTTCGGACCTCAGCCCTTCTCAGCACAGCTCGTCTTCGGGGGATCTTCTTTCGGAAATGATGGAGAGCGGGACGCCTCCCCCTGTCGTGCCGCCTAGTGCGGCGGGCGACCCTGAGGTGTCATCGCAGAGGGTTTCTCTGAATCCGGTAGGGCGGAAGATAGCTATGTGGCCCCCCAAGGTTCTCTGTGTCCGGCCTTCAAAAGAGGCCATAGGACCAGTCCGGCACTGTCTGGTGCTCGGCCGGAGGAGCTAAAGATTCTGCTGGGGCGAGCTTCTATCTCAGAGGAGCACCATGCATTGATGGGCGCGGTGATTGAAAGGATTTCATCCGCAGAAAGCGGATTGCATGAGGCCGTCAAAAGCCTGCTGACGGGTTTCGAGGTACGTTGGAAAATGTACGCTTTCGTCAGTTGCGCATAAGTAAGATGTGCCCTGTGTAGATAGTAGCCCCTGACACTCTGTGCGTCATCAAGAAATGACGACACGCAGAGGATCATAATCCCAGGTCTAAGATATCGCCTTTGAATGTAGGCGGCGGGGTGTCCGGAATCGAGCCGAACTAATGATTTTGCCGAACTAAAGCGGCAACTGGACGCGGCAGATGCTGATATCGTGCTTGTCAACAAGCGGCTTGATGAGGCTCAAGGTATGTAATTCCTCGGGCGGCATCCGGTAAGAAGAGTTTTATGCCAGTGTCTTACGATGTGTGTGCTTGACGCAGATGGTGCGGCCGCCGTGGAGAGTCTCGGGGCAGAACTTGCCCGAGCTAAGGATCAAGCCAGAAAAAGTGATGCAGCTGCCAAGAAAGCCCTTGAAGAGCTCAGAGCCGAATAGGCTGCTCACTGCCGAAGCAAGGAAGAGATGGCCGAGATGGCCGAAAAGTTAAGGGGCGCTGCAGACCGTTGCAAATTTCTCGAGAAAGAAGATCGGGCGAGACAGATGGACTTAGAGAAGGCCGTTGCCGATGCCAAGGACGCTCGCTCTGCTATGAGAGCTGCGAAGGAGGAGCTGCGTCAGGCCGAACAGATCGCGGCTGGAAAGCCCTTTATGCTGCGGAGGAAGTTTTGTGATCCGAAGTTTGCTCCGTTGGACCGGATGTGGACTGTGGAGGACACCTATCTGGATTTGGCAGCAAGTGCTGCTGATGCAACCGAACACTTTCGAGATCAAAAAGATCGTGAAGTGGAAAAGCTTTTCTGGTCGCAGTTTCACAATCCAGAGCGTCCGCTAGCAGTGGACGATCGTTTGGCTCAATGGGCCGAACTGAATAGGTTGTCCGGACTTGCCATGAAGTACGTCATGGGTCATCTTTGGCCAAGGAGATCGAAGCCGAAGAGTTATTTCGGCTTGGTGCAGCAAGTCCTTGACACGGTGCCGCGTATTGGTGCGATGAAGAGGTCAGCATGCATAGAGGGCGCACGGATGGCTCTTGCCCGTGTCAAAACATATTGGGCAGAGATGGATACCACCGTTGTTGCGTCTCGAGACTCGGACGAAAGCCGAGTACCCTCCGAGCACTATTTTTAGGAAGTCCTTGAAGGCGCTCGTGTAATAGAGACGCAGTGCTCGAAGGATGCTATGTTAAGATAGCATATGTAATTATAAAGGAATATTTTGATAAATTCTATTGGCCTTTTATACTTGTGCCTTACGTATTTGGAACACCTCCTGTGCGGCCATTTTAAGATACAAAATCTGAAAGATGGCAGTCGTTGGCTTCAGCCCCCACGCACATAGTGCGGGGGTGCTCGCAGAAGACGCATTTTCACACTTAACCCAACGTCTTGGTCCTACAAAGGAGGTGATAGCGCAGCGGGCCAGGCAACCAGACTATAATGCTTTAACACTTTCACTTAGCCATAGGAGCTTGACAGTGGGACTATTTAGGTAGCCCCTTGGTGGCGACTGCGCTCGCCCGAGTTAGGGGCGCATATGTGCCTGGCCGGGAAACGGCCCTTCGTTAAAGCGGAGGAATCCTATAAATTCCGATAGGTCATCGAGTAGCTGACCAGTCTCACGCTACATCATGACATTCAGTTTTCGGCTTTCTCTACTGAGGTGCTCGCCCGGCCTAACCGGGGCACAATCGCAGTAGTTCTCCCGGTGCTACCTTAGCCGATAGAGCGGAACGTAAGGTAGCCGAACTCAGGAGCCGGGCAACCCAACATTTGACCAAAGACATGATTCGGAGATGATGCATATAATGCCAAAACTCGCGACGCCGAACACTCCCTAAGGTGTTCGGTCTTTATGAGTGCGGGCAATACAACACTCTATATTAAAAAAAAGCCCCTACTGTCCAGGTACGCGCGAAAGTTCTGACATGGCCACATGCCAAGACGCCAGCCTCCTCCTTGGTTATATCAGAGAAAACCAGGGGATATGTAGCAACAAGAGATAGTAAAAAAGGTTTACGTAGGGTCTTAATCTAAAAAGAATCCTTTAGGACGGGTCCCCACTGCACGTCTGCGCCTGTGTCTCCGTTGTGCCGTATCCTGGACGGGCGCCGCACGACGTTCATCTGTAAAAGAGAGGAACTGAGTTGAAAATGGGTCGTGCCGAAAGAAAAAAAAGTTTTATTTTAAAAAAAAGGTGTAAAAAATATATAAAATTGAGCTTTATTGTCTCTCATTGTATATGTGCGAAGCCCCTAGTGCGGGGGTGTATGGCCATTTTACTGTGGGGCTGCCAAAGCGGCCGCACAGTCCTCTACTTGGGGGAGGTGCACTTCAGTGCTTCCCCTTCAAAGAGATGATGCCTCGTGGACCGGGCATCTTAAGCGTGAGGGATGCATAATGTGGTATTGCGTTAACGCGGCGAAAGCTTCGCGTCCTAGTAGTGCTTGATAGTGACTTGAGAACGGGACGATGTGGAAGGTCAGCTTTTCGCGGCGGAAGTTGTCGGTATAACCGAATATAACTTCGAGCCTGAGAAAACCCATGCAATGGGTGTCCGGACCAGGTGTTACCCCTTGAAAGGAGGTTTTGCTGCGGCGGATTCTTGCTGGGTCTATCCCCATGTGATGGATTGTGTCCTAGTATATCAGGTTTAGTCCACTTCCACCGTCCATAAGGACATTTGAAAATGGTAGTCCGCCAATTATTGGATCGAGTACCAAGGCAGTCCAGCCTGCGTTCCTGGTATTCCTAGAGTAATCCCGTTGATCGAATATGATTGGTTTTGACAACCAGTGGCGGGACCCCTTTGGGATAGGTCGTGTGGTGCGTACCTTTATGGGTGCCGCACGTTTTGTTATGTGAAGTAAGTTTACAGTTTTTACTTCTTGCGGGAAGTTCTTTTGTTTCCTGGTATTCTGCTTTTGGGGTTCGTCCTCGTCTTCACTTGGTGTGTCGAGCCCCTTGTGTTCGGCGTTGAGTCTGCCGGATTGTTTGAAAACCCAACAATCTCTATGGGTATGGTTAGCAGGCTTCCCGGGAGTACTGTGTATTTGACATATCATGTCCAGGATTTTGTTTAAATTGGATGGATCGTCCATGTTATCCTGGAGGGGAGGTTTTGTCTGATTCTGTCGTGAGCCTTTGAATCCGGCGTTAACTGCCGTGCTTTTCGGACTTTTTTCCTTTGTCCAGCGACGGTCCTTGTTGCGTCGTGGTTTTCCGTTTCCATCCTTGGTTTCGGATGTACTTGGGTCGCTGGGGCCGCATCTTGCCAACCAGCTGTCCTCTCCTGCACAAAAGCGGGTCATGAGGCTTGTTAGTGCGGCCATTGTTCTTGGCTTTTCTTGGCCGAGGTGTCTGGCGAGCCATTTGTCTTAGATGTTATGATTGAAAGCTGCTAAGGCTTCGGCGTCCGGACAGTCGACTATCGATTCTTTTTAGTGAGGAATCTATTCCAGAATTGTCGAGCTGATTCTCCGGGCTGTTGAGTTATGTGACTAAGATCGTCTGCATCCGGAGGACGGACATAGGTCCCTTGAAAAATTGCTCGAAAAGCGTCCTCGAGCTGTTCCCAACTTCCAATTGTGTTTTCAGGAAGGCTTTTAAGCCAATGTCGGGCTGGCCCTTTAAGCTTAAGGGGTAAATATTTTATGGCGTGAAGATCATCTCCTCTAGCCATATGTATGTGGAGGATATAGTCCTCAATCCAGACTCCAGGGCCTGTTGTTCCATCATATGCCTCTATGTTTACGGGTTTGAATCCCTCTGGAAATTCATGGTCCAGGACCTCATCGGTGAAACATAGGGGGTGTGCGGCGCCCCTGTATTTGGGTGCGCCGGATTCTGATGATGGCTTTATTGTATTGCTCACAAGATCTTGCTTTCTGGGCCCATAAATGGACCTGACTAGGCCATGATGCGAATCCTTAAGTGGGTCGCATGCCGATTTAGGTGCGGCGCCGCTTGCCGCTTTATGCTGGCCATGGGGTCGTCTATCCGACTGTGCGGCTTTCTTATTTTTTGAATGCGAGGGCTCTAGGGCCTCTTCGTCGAATTCAGGAAGTAGCTTTCTCTTCGGATAGCTTTTAGTGTGGCGACTGTCACCGTATTTATCTGTGGTACAGATTACTTTGCTCCATCTGATCCTGAGTGCGTCTTCCGCTGTTTTTAGCTTCCGCTTCTGCTTCTTCGGGCTACGTGCTGCTGCAACGAGCCTCTGTTGGAGATTCTTCTTCTTCGTTGGTTTATCCGGCGTGAGGTCGCCCGGAATGCCGTTTTCGCCGGGGGAGGGATGTTCGGTTTCTCTATCCATGTTGCCCTGTTCGGATGGTTGCTCTAAGGCCTACTCGCCGTCTACCGGCTCATCCTGCTCTATGGCTGGGTCTTTATCGAGGCGGGGCTTGGGTCGGCGCTTACGCCGATGCTTTGATTGCTTCTCGGGGGGTCGATCTCCCGTTCCATCCCCTTTTTCCTCGTTATCGCTCCCTTTAGGGGTATCCACCATGTACACATCGTGAGATGAGGTGGCTGTCCAATGCCCTATGGGTGTTGGTTCATCCGTATCTTCTGCATCGTCATCCATGCTGTCGATGTCTGCGGAGTCGAAGTTGAGCACGCCGTTTAAATTGTCGACAGTGGCTACCAAGTGGGTGGTGGGTGGGCTTTGAATTTCTTCATCATCCGTATCCCATCCTCGTTGACCGTAGTCCGGCCAGGGCTTCTCCCGATAAAGAGAGAGACTTGAGGGAATTCAGGATGTCGCCAAAAGGTGAGTGCTGATAGATGTCCGCGGCGGTGAACTCCATTATCGGATACGATCAGCAGGGGCGCGGGGGGTTCGGAGTCCGGAAAGGAGTCCGGATCCTCGGAGTCACGGGTCCTGCAGAGTGCGGGGCTGGCGTTCGGCTCGATCGCCTTTGAGATCGCAGCCCCCGAGGTGACGTCCAACCAATCATCCTCGATCGGCGCAACTGGCTCCGAATTGAGGATCAGAGCCGGTGCACTTGCGGCCTCCAGGGTACTGTCCGGCGGCAGAGCTAGATCATGCCCCGCAAGACAGTGCGGCGCGCTTGGCTGTGGCTCAAATCCGTCGAAGATCAAATCTCCGCGGATGTCTGCCGTGTAGTTTAGGCTTCCAAACCTGACCTGATGGCCAGGGGCGTAGCTTTCGATCTGCTCCAGATGGCCAAGCGAATTGGCCCGCAGTGCGAAGCCGCCGAAGACGAAGATCTGTCCGGGGAGAAAAGTCTCACCCTGGACCGCATCGTTGTTGATGATCAAAGGATCCATCGAGCCCAAAGGCGACAACACAGAGGAACTCTCAATGAAAGCACCAATGTCGGTGTCAAAACCGGCGGATCTCGGGTAGGGGGTCCCGAACTGTGCGTCAAGGCCGGATGGTAACAGGAGACAAGGGACACGATGTTTTTACCCAGGTTCGGGCCCTCTCGATGGAGGTAAAACCCTACTCCTGCTTGATTAATATTGATGATATGGGTAGTACAAGAGTAGATCTACCACGAGATCGAGGAGGCTAAACCCTAGAAGCTAGCCTATGGTATGAATATTGTATGATGGAGTTATCCTACGGACTAGAACCCTCTGGTTTATATAGACACCGGATAGGGTTAGGGTTACACAAAGTCGGTTACAAATGGTAGGAGATCTTGAATATCCGCATCGCCTAGCTTGCCTTCCACGCCAAGGAAAGTCCCATCCGGACACGGGACGAAGTCTTCAATCTTGTATCTTCATAGTCCAGGAGTCCGGCTGAAGGTATAGTCCGGCTATCCGAACACCCCCTAATCCAGGACTCCCTCAGGAGGCTTTGCCTCCAGCATAGCGCGCCAAAATAGAGGTGGAGAAGAAGGTCGAGGAAGAGAAGCGCACCGCGGAACAAGCTGCCTGGGAGGCCTATGTCGCGTCCGAGAGAGTCAGGCAATTGGCTCTTTGGCAGAAGGCTCGTGCGAGGGCCGTGAGGGTGGCGGAGGACGCCCGTGCCGACGCCCTGAGTGCAGTCGGCCCAAGCGCCTCATCTAAGCATGGTGGTACGTGGACCGGGTGCACGCTTCCAGCGAGGAGGAGTACCTGTTGGCGCCGGATCACCACACCGGTGAGATCGCGCTCGCCCGCCGGCAAGCCGCCAATCAGCACCTCGCGAGTTGCGAGGCTGAGGAAGAGGCGTTGTGTCGGCGCACCAGGGCACTCGTGGCGCGCCGCAAGCGCTCCTTCGAGCGTCGTGGCTTTTAGGAGGAGTATAATTTTTGTTTCGTAAGGCGATCTCATTAGTTTTGGGACGCAAATGATAAATCCGAACGTTCAGGAATTTTTAGCGTCCTTAATTAAGTATGTAAAAGGGAAAGTTTGGAAACCTTGTGTATTTGTACGCATTTTGCAAGTACGTGCATATAGCACAAACTTTACTATATACTATCACACTACACGTCTCTCTCGATATATGCTTGCAGACTGTGCTACTCCCTCCGTCCAGGTCAATAAGTCATCTTCGGCTATGCACCATGACCAAGAAGGAGGGAAGACTTATACACCTAGACGGAGGGAGTACTACTATTACTTATGTACGTGCAAATGCACGTTTTAACATTACAATGCCGTTTTTGTAAAAGTGGAAAACAGCACTAGTCAAGCTTGTGAAACGATTCAATGCAAAACAAATGCAAAAATGCTCGTTTGATTGTTTACTTTTAGCTTCCTTCTCTGTGGTTATTTCTCTGTCGTACTTTGTATGGAGTATCTCACTGGTTGGAAAGGCATGCAAATTCCCAAACCGCTTCCTACACCCTGTATCGAATTTTTTGCCTAACAGGTTGTGCCATGCAATTGGAATTCCAACTTGAGTATACTACTAGTAGGAGTACCAGGGGCCAGTTCTTTTAGGCTTCTAGATTAGTAATCCCATAACTACTACCTCCGTCCTGGTTTATTGGTCCCGATTGTAATCTGTGTCAAATTTTTGGTCAAAATTTAGCACAAATTACAATGGTGAGGAAAAACCAGTTAAATCTTTGGTCAAAATTTAGCACAAATTACAATGGTGAGGAAAAACCAGTTAAATCTTTGGTCAAAATTTAGCACAAATTACAATGGTGAGGAATAAACCAGGACGGAATAGTAGTTTAGAAGCCCAGATAAATGAGTGAGGCGCCTTATTATTACTCTCCACTGTGACTAGTCTTGTGGGAAAAGCTGGGGAAGCCGCCAAAAGAACTGGCCCTAGGAGTAGTAGCTAGGGATCGAGTGTGCGAGATGAACCGAAGAAAGTAAATGCAGAGAGATGAAATGCAAAAAAGACGGAGGGATGTGATGGTTGCTTGTCCATTTATTTTACCAGGCCGCTTATTACTGGGAGTGGTTGGGTTTTGTGATATGACGGCTTTACTGCCGCGCCACGAGCGGGGTGGGAGGTGAGACTCCTGTGCAGCGCCGCCCTCTACACGTACTACTACTCCCTCCATCCATTTTTATAGGGCCTAACTTGTCAATCTTTCGTACCAAGGCATGTCCGCAAAAAGAGGAACTGGTTTTGGGACTAGTATCTGGATCCCGTGTAATCTTGCGTGCAGCCTCCTTTGAATGCCTAGCCGCTGGCCTCCCTTCCTTTACTCCCTCGCATGAAAATTACTCTCCTCCCTTTTCTACATGCATGCCCAACCATAATTCCTCAAATCATGCATGCCTTGGCTGAAATATAGAGCTTGCTCCTCCTTTGAAAATATGGTGGTGCTATCCATGCATGCAAATCAATGCGACGGCCAGAGCATTTTCACGATGAAGGGACCACGCACGACTTGCAAGAGAAAATTAAGATGGAGATGCCTCGGTTAGTTCATTTTGATAGGTTTGTTCGGATATTATTTCATCTCTAGAGCTCACAAACATCCGGGTGAAATAGATAAAAAGTATCTTTTGCAAACAAAAGCGTTCAACTGTTCAACATGCATCCAAAACTTGTGGAGAAATAACTCTTATTGTGCTTTGCAGGAAATGATCTTCAAGAATTATTTTTTGAGTATACATTGCTATACATGTTGGCTACAGATGACATGGCACTTTCTTGTAGCCAACAGTTGGCTACACTATTTAAGTATTAACCATGCCCTTATACACCTAGATGGAGGGATTAAATCAGGATGACTTGGGAGGGGGTAGAGGATATGTAAGAAATGGTTCATCATAAGTCTTTCACCAGTACTGTAGTAAAAATTCAGAAATGGAAGATTCTAGACTAAACCATAAATGGATACACTTTTATTCATGCGCGATACTCCAATAGAGCAAGATCATGCATTGAAGTCTCCACATGCTTAGACAGCGGATTACATTGAGCGAAGACTAATGATCAACATTTAACTTGAAAATGCAGATGTCCAGGTGAACCTCCTTGGAGTCCCCGTGCACATTGTTGGAGTCCAAATAACACCATGGGTTTTCCATGTCCACATCGGCGGGAAAGTCTGAAAGTGCAACTATCCCTAGGTGGTTTTGGTAATTCATAACAACATATAGCTCATTGATCTAATGCTATTCCAAGACAATTATTTCAGGAAAGCTCAATGATTGGCATGGCATGGACGGTGAAAGTGGAACCCTCAAAATCCTAAGGACAAAGGATTGGCTCAAGCTCAAAAGCTCAAGACTCTTCATTTTACATTTTAATGATCCAAGATCACATTGAGTCCATAGGAAAAGCCAATACTATCAAGGAGGGATGAGGTGTTGCTTAAGGAGCCTTTTGCTTCATGTGCTTAATGATATGCTCCAAAATCCTCAGCTACTTTCCCATATCCACAAATGACCTAAACCCAAAGTCAAACTCAGTCCTACCGATTCTTTCTATCCGGCGCCACCGAGTTTCACATGTCATAAGCCACTGCCAAACCCTAGCAAATAGGTTCTACCGATAGGGATCCCGGTCATACCGAGATGGGATTGCAATTTCTCTGTTTCCTTTTCGTAACTTTTCGGTCTCACCGAAAGAGCGGACCGGTCCCACCGAGATTGCAATGTAAACTCTCTGTTTCCCTTTTGTAACTTTTCGGTCTCACCGAAAGAGCAAAACGGTCCCACCGAGTTTACCTGACCAACTCTCTGGTTAGCCTATTACCAAATCGGTCTCACCGAGATTACGTTATGCCCTAACCCTAACCATATCGGTCCTACCGAGTAGCATGTCAGTCCCACTGAAAATCTCTAACGGTCACTAGGTTTACTATTTCGGTCCAACCGAGTTTGTTGATTCGGTCCCACCAAGATTGGTAAATTGTGTGTAACAGTTGGATTTTGTGTGGAGGCTATATATACCCCTCCACCTCCTCTTCATTCGTGGAGAGAGCCATCAGAACACATCTACACTTCCAACTCATATGTTCTGAGAGAGAACCACCTACCCTTGTGTTGAGGCCAAGATATTCCATTCCTACCATATGAATCTTGATCTCTAGCCTTCCCCAAGTTGCTTTCCACTCAAATCTTCTTTCTACCAAATCCTAATCCTGTGAGAGAGAGTTGAGTGTTGGGGAGACTATCATTTGAAGCACAAGAGCAAGGAGTTCATCATCAACAACCCATTTGTTACTTCTTGGAGAGTGGTGTCTCCTAGATTGGCTAGGTGTCAGTTGGGAGCCTCCGACAAGATTGTGGAGTTGAACCAAGGAGTTTGTAAGGGCAAGGAGATCGCCTACTTCGTGAAGATCTACCGCTAGTGAGGCAAGTCCTTCATGGGCGATGGCCATGGTGGGATAGACAAGGTTGCTTCTTCATGGACCCTTCATGGGTGGAGCCCTCCGTGGACTCGCGCAACCGTTACCCTTCGTGGGTTGAAGTCTCCATCAACGTGGATGTAGGATAGCACCACCTATCTGAACCACGGGAAAAACATCCGTGTCTCCAATTGCGTTTGAATTCTCCAAACCCTTCCCTTTACATTCTTGCAAGTTGCATGCTTTACTTTCCGCTGCTCATATACTCTTTGCATGCTTGCTTGAATTGTGTGATGATTGCTTGACTTGTCCTAAAAGTTGCTAAAATCTGCCAAGAACTAAAATTGGGAAAAGGTTAAGTTTTTATTTGGTCAAGTAGTCTAATCACCCCCCCCCTCTAGACATACTTCCAATCCTACAAGTGGTATCAGAGCTTCGGTCTCCATTTGCTTTGATTTCCATAGCTTTTGGTGGCCATAGCCTTGGTTTCACAACCTAGGAGAGTATGGCGTCTAGCGAGGGAAATTATCACCGTAGAGGTCCTTACTTTGATGGTACTAATTTTGCTAGTTGGAAGCATAAAATGAAAATGCATATTCTTGGACATAACCCCGCCGTTTGGGCTATTGTGTGTGTTGGTTTGCAAGGTGACTTCTTTGATAGGAAAGAACCAAACCGTGAAGCTACCGCGGATGAGTTGAAGATGCTACAATACAACGCTCAAGCTTGTGATATTCTCTTCAACGGATTGTTCCCCAAAGAATTCAACAAAATCAGCCATCTTGAGAATGCAAAGGAAATTTGGGATACTTTGATTGATATGCACGAAGGTACCGAATCCGTCAAGGAATCCAAATTGGATGTGCCTCAAAGTCAACTTGACAAGTTCAAAATGAAGGATGGTGAAGGTGTCGCTGAAATGTACTCTAGGCTTGCTCTCATCACAAATGAGATTGCCGGCTTAGGGAGTGAAGAGATGACCAATAGATTCATCATCAAGAAGATCCTAAGAGCCTTGGATGGAAAATATGATACCGTGTGCACATTGATCCAAATGATGCCCAATTACAAAGATCTCAAGCCAACGGAGGTCATTGGAAGAATTGTTGCTCATGAGATGTCGCTCAAGGATAAAGAGGAACTTCACAACAAATCAAGTGGTTCCTACAATGCCTCATGTGAAGCCCCCACATCATCAAGTGAGAAACAAAACTTCAATGAAGAATTGAGCTTAATGGTAAAGAACTTCAACAAGTTCTACAAGAGTAGAAGCAAAGATAGAAGCTCCAAGTCAAGGTCCTACAATGACAAAAGATCTTCTAGTCGAGAGCGAAACTGCTACAATTGTGGAAGACCCGGACACTATTCCAATGAGTGTACGGCTCCCTACAAAAGAAGAGAGGATTCTCCAAAAAGAAGAAGCAAAAGAGAAGAATCACCATCAAGAGAGAGAAGGAGTAGAGATGATCGTTATGAACGAAGATACTCACGGAGAAGCAAGGATTCGGAAAGAAAGGAAAAATCATCAAGGAGCTACACAAGACGAAGACATCAAGCTCATGTTGGTGAATGGGTATCCGGCTCCGACTCCGACAACCACTCCGAGAGAAGTTATCACTCTGATTCCGAATATACTCAAGATGAAGGTGTTGCCGGTCTAGCACTTGTGTCAACCAACTCCTACGACATATTTGACTCACCAAATGAAGGAATTGGAAGATGCTTCATGGCCAAAGGTCCTAAGGAAACTCACCCTGAGTATGTTGATTTTAATAGTGATGAATATGACTTGTTAGGTGATGATGATTTACTTGTTGACAACTCTAGTGATGAATAATATGATGAAACGTCAATTAATCATGCTAATCAAGATAAAACGAATGACAATGATAAGGAGAAAATTGAGGCTCTAACTAAAGAACTAAACACTCTTAAGTTAGCTCATGAAACTATCTTCGAAGATCATCGAGAACTTTTAAGAGCTCATGAGAAGTTACGCTTTGAAAAGCTCAATCTTGAGCAAGAGCATGAGTTTTTAAAGGCAATCAATGATGATCTCCGCAAGAAAACTTCTTCTTACATTGCCAAGCGTTTACTCTTATCCACTTACATGCCTCAAGTCAAGTCTAGTAACAAGAACAAGAAAGATTCTTCCTCTAGTAGTAACAATGATCATGTTAAATCCAATATTGTTGTTTCTAGTAGTTCTCTTGATTCCACTAATGATTCTCTTAGCCAAGTTACACTTGAGCAAGAAAATAGCTTATTGAAGGGAATCATAGAGAAAGGAGTGTACAAAAGCCTTGCTGGTAGTAAGCAATTTGAGGAAATTGTACGCAAGCAAGGAAGGCACCGGAAGAATCAAGGTGTTGGCTTTGAATGAAAGTTCAATGCCAATGGAGTTGAGTGGGAAGAAGATCAATACCCCAAGACAAAGTTTGTTCCACAACAAGAGAAGTATGATCCTACTTCTTTCTAGGGGACACAAACTCAAGATGATCTTCCACCACAAGACTACAAGCAAAAAGGCAAGGACAAGCTTCAAGAGGAAATTGATGCATTTGAAGAAGCTCCTAAGACCTTAGTCAAGTGGATTCACAAGACTACTTCAAGTTCCACTTCATCAAGTACGACTACAACTCCAAGGATTCCCATCAAGATGGTGTGGATCCAAAATAAGAAGAACTAGAGAGTTCTTGAGGGTGACTCCGCCAACATACTTGACTCTTATAATTTTGGCAAAAACAAGTGCAATCAACTTCCACATCTTGCACTAGTTCAAGGAGTCACAAACCCTCTTGTTGGTAAGTCAAGGGACAAGGTAACCTAAAAGCTTTCATAGACATCGTCTTGTGTGTGCATCACTCTATGTCTATGGATATCCTTGTTTGTTCCTTGTGGGACTAACCCATGTAGGTATTGAAAGTGCAATTCACTCAAAAGGATAGCTCCAAGTGATCTACATCAACATTGAGCATCCACATCTTCAACATCTACATGAAGTCATCATCGACAAAACCCAAGGTTAGTTCATCCCTCTTAGGGGGGATATCACATCTAGGGGGAGCTTTACTCTAAGACTTGAGTTAAAGCAACTCTACTGATGTGAACACAACAATGCTTTATGTAAAAGTGGTAACCCCACTTGAGCTTAAACAATGAGTATGACCTATGATCAAGTGTTCTCATTTGACTCCTAAGTCAATATACTCATATATAGATGACCTAGTCATCGCCAATTGCTTGATAGATGCTAGAATTGGTTGTGCATGCTTTTTCACATATTTCAATTGCCATTTTATTGTGTGAGCATGTTGATTGCATATTTTATTCATTCGAGGACATCCACTTGTTGTTTTGATTGTTTGGCTTTATTTTTCTTTTGCCAAGTGGATGGACAAGAATGCCTAAGGACCTTCTCTAGCTATCTATGCTTTTCTCGTCTCAAACTCTATTCATGCTACATCACAAAATTGATCAAGTCAGATTCGAACCACTCTGTGTGAGGAGCACTCGGAGTCCCCGATTCGTCATAGACTTAAACTTCCAAAACCTCTTTGTGATTCTCGGTCTGACCGATACCGCACTTTCGGTCTTACCGAGATCATTAAGTTGATCTACGTTTTCGATCTCGGTGCAACCAATTTGAACCATTCGGTCACACCGAGTTGCAATAATTGTATACAGTTTTGCATCTCGGTGCCACCGAGTTGTTCCACTTGGTCAAACCGACAGGGTCGGGCTATATATAGACACGGGCAAAAATTTGGAAATTTCTCCGAACCCTTTCGCCCGCGCGATAGCTCGCTCTGCCTACGTGGTCTCCGGATCGTCTCCTCGTCGCCAGCCGCCTCCAGTCGCTGGTCTCCATCGCCGTCAACGGGATTCAACCCCGCCGTTGCCGCCGTAGCGAGTCTCTGCCGAACTAGGGTATGGACTCGATCTTTGTGCTATTCCCCAATCCGATTTCTAGCACATTGTGATCATATTGATTCTAGCCACGTTTGATAAACTCCTATCCAGTAAATGAATCCGTAGAATAGGTTTGATTCTTTTATTTTAGGGTTAGGTTTCCGCCGAAACCATCTCGGACCACCGAGTTGAAAAACTCGGTCCCACCAATTTGGCTTATGCCATTGCACAAGTGAGACTCGGTCTGACCGAGTATTGCTAATCGGTGTGACCGATTTTGGAACTTTGTGAAACCCTAGCAGTCTCGGTGCCACTGAATTGTGACTCGGTCTGACCGAGTTCACCAGTTTAGGTTCCAAAAACTGCATCGGTATCACCGAGTTTAAAAATTGGTAGATCCGAAATGATTTCTGTGGGAAACTAAAACTAAGTTTTTGAATCATTCTTTTGCAAAAATCTCTGCATTTTGTGATGCTCATCCACTCTACCTCATCTATAAACTATTCACAGGGTCAGCAGTCAGCTTGTTCATCATGTCAGACCAGAGTGATAGCCAGAACATGTCAGAACAACCAGTGCAGATGAGTGAGGGCACTAGTCCCTCCAGTTCTTCAGATGAAGGCAGCAGGAGCACCCCTAGCAACCTGCCAAAAGCTGCCACAAGACATAGGAAGAAGAGAACCTCAGAATCAGAGGAAGAGGACTATGTGGCAGAAGAGGAAGCAACTTCCAAGAAAGTTGAGCTCAAGAAAGAGCATGGCTCAAGACAAAGCACCAAGCCAGGCTTAAAGGTCAAAAGGCCAGCAGGCAGGCAGCCCATGCCAAAGGCCAGAGCCTCAACAAAGATTCCTGAGAAGCCTGCACCCAAAGAGTCAGTTGCTGCTGAAGGGAAGAAGGAAAGGAAAAGAGGCAGATGGCGCAAGAAATTTGATCCCATGGCTGAATTTGAACAACATTCTTCTGATGAGGAAGAAGAAGAGGTTGCTGCACCAGCACCTAAGGCACCCAAGCTAATGGGTGATGCTATCAAATCAGGGGCTACTGCATCTAAGCCAAAGGAAGCACCCAAGGCAACATCAAAGGCCAAGACAGCTCCAAAGAGAAATACAAGGAGCATCCCAGCAGCTGAGAAGAACAAGGCCCTAGTGCCCAACACTGCAGAAGAAGAGGAAGGCCAAGTTCTCAGAAAGTTGAAGCCCAAGATCCCTGACCACAATGATGCTCATCCTATGGCTGAGTATATGAAGATCAGAAGAGACTCAGGACTGAGAAAGTGGAGAGCAGAGGATCCATATGCTACCAGGAGGAGGACTGATGTTGACTACAGGTTCCACACTAAGGAACAGCAGGACTTCTATGAGACAGTCTTGTTGGACAAGAAGCCCATTGTGTGTGATATGAGATGGGTCGATTGGGAATACATCAAGGACAATGAAGAGCACTACCCTGGAGTGCAAGACAACTTCAAGGCATGTGGAGTAGCTAACTTTGTTGGGCAGAAGCTCACAAAGTGGAATGAAGAATTGATCATGCAGTTCTACTCCACAGCACACTTTTATCCAGATGGCAGAATTGTATGGATGTCATAAGGAACGAGGTACCAATCAACAGTTGCTGAGTGGGCACAGCTCATCAATGCCCCAGAGGAGCATGAGGATGACCTGGACATTTATGCCAAGAAGAAGATGGACCACAACTCTATGTCAAATATGTACAAAGAGATCCCAAACAAGGCACTTGACACTTCCAAGTTTGGATCAGTACATTATCTTCTGTGAGGATTGCCAACCATCAATTGGATACTGAGGCACACCTTGTTGCCCAAGTCAGGTGATCACAAGATGATCAGAGGCCATGCAATCAACTTGCTTCATATATTTGATGTGCCACAAAAAGTCAACGTCATGAGCCTCATGGTAGAAACAATCAAGAAGACTGCAGCAGACCAGAAGAGGAGTTGTGGATATGCCCCTCAGATCCAGGAGCTGATTAACTCCAAGATGGGCACAGGCATATACCTCTTGGACAAGGAACATTTGCCTATTCATCCAGATTTTGAAGATAATGAAGTTGTGATGAACAAGGATGAACCATCTTCAGCCCATGCACAAGCACAGAAGGAGAAGGCAAGGAAGGAGAAAGCTGCAAAGATGCCAACTCAAGAGGAGGCATCTGAATATTTCTTGAAAACCAAGCAAGAGCAGCTCAGTTACTTGATTGCATCCACCCTGAGGATAGAGAAAGGACTGGCCACCCTCAATCAGAATCAGGAGAGCTTAGAGAGAATCGTAGAACAAAAGTTCTATGACTTGGATGTCAAAGTGACAGACATTCAGTCTGTAGTGGAGCAACTTCAAGATGATATGCAGTAGAGGAAAGGGAAGACTACCACTGATGCATTTGCCAGAGTGCCACGAGGTCCGAGGTCGTCTGCAGTGCCAGTTCCTGACACAAGAGCCACCGCCTCAGCTCCAGCCATAGCACCAGCCCAACCAGCTCCAGCATCTACTTCAACTCCAACTCCAACCACGTCTACAGAAGCCTTCGTCCTTGGAGTGATCCAGACTCCACCACCACCAGAAGATCAAGCCTGAGTGTCGATTTAGCACTATGCTTTTTCTAGGAACTTTTTGGTAACTTGTTGCCAAAGGGGGAGAAAAATGTATAGATCACAGGCTTCGAGAGAGAGAGAGAGTGTGTGTTGTTTTTCTCTCTTGCTTTATTTGGTGGTTTTTCAAACATTGTTTGCTTTCGGTCGAGACACTTTGATATGCTTGTGAGACATTGATAATCATGTGTTTGATCATAAGCTACACTTATGCATGCTTGATATATCTTATCTATCTTATGTGATCATTCACTTTTCCTTGGTGATGAGTGCATGTATTTCATTATTATCATTTTGAGCGCTCCACCAAGATGTATGTGACATGGAAGAGTAACCCATAATTCTAACTCTTTGTGCATTTGCAGTCCAAAGCAAATTTTAAATATGCACAAATTTAGGGGGAGCTCTTACTTATCACATACTTCTCAAAGCGGCGATATAATTCATTCTTATTATCATTTGTCGAAGCTTTGATCTATATGTTGTCATCAATTACCAAAAAGGGGGAGATTGAAGTGCAACTATCCCTAGGTGGTTTTGGTAATTCATAACAACATATAGCTCATTGAGCTAATGCTATTCCAAGACAATTATTTCAGGAAAGCTCAATGATTGGCATGGCATGGATGGTGAAAGTGGAACCCTCAAAATGCTAAGGACAAAGGATTGGCTCAAGCTCAAAAGCTCAAGACTCTTCATTTTACATTTTAGTGATCCAAGATCACATTGAGTCCATAGGAAAAGCCAATACTATCAAGGAGGGATGAGGTGTTGCTTAATGAGCCTTTTGCTTCATGTGCTTAATGATATGCTCCAAAATCCTCAGCTACTTTCCCATATCCACAAAGGACCTAAACCCAAAGTCAAACTCGGTCCTACCGATTCTTTATATCCGGCGCCACCGAGTTTCACATGTCATAAGCCACTGCCAAACCCTAGCAAATCGGTTCTACCGATAGGGATCCCGGTCATACCGAGATGGGATTGCAATTTCTCTGTTTCCTTTTCGTAACTTTTCGGTCTCACCGAAAGAGCGGACCGGTCCCACCGAGATTGCAATGTAAACTCTCTGTTGCCCTCCGTGGACTCGCGCAACCGTTACCCTTCGTGGGTTGAAGTCTCCATCAACGTGGATGTAGGATAGCACCACCTATCCGAACCACGGGAAAGACATCTGTGTCTCCAATTGCGTTTGAATTCTCCAAACCCTTCCCTTTACATTCTTGCAAGTTGCATGCTTTACTTTCCGCTGCTCATATACTCTTCGCATGCTTGCTTGAATTGTGTGATGATTGCTTGACTTGTCCTAAAAGTTGCTAAAATCCGCCAAGAACTAAAATTGGGAAAAGGTTAAGTTTTTATTTGGTCAAGTAGTCTAATCACCCCCCTCTAGACATACTTCCGATACTACAAAGTCCCAGCTCCGCAGAGTACAAGTATGCTTGGTGTAGCCAGTGTCGCCGCCCACGCGTGTAGGTCTCCTCTTCTCATGCTCATACAAGTGGTAGAAGAGCTCACCTTATAAAGGCCTACTAGCAAAATTCCAACATCGACCAGGCCGTCCATGAAACGGGAGTGGCTGTAGGGGATGTTGCGCCAGTTGAATATATGATCATGTTACTACAAGATTTAATCCGAATAAGCACAAAATAAATCATGACGGCTATAACAGAGATGAAACTAATAATTTGGACTAGCATAGTAGTAGGATACAGAGTTGAAACATGAATTCTACCACGATTTCGAACAGGAAGGACAGAAACACATACGGTGCAACAGGAGCAGCACCGTTGGCGTTGAGGTTGTCGCCCATGTCCAAACACCACGTAGACATGGTCTTTGAGCACGGTTCGTAGTCGTTCCACGCTCGGGCATTGAAGTTTGTAACTATTTTAGATTAGAATATAGTACTCCTCCGGTGCTAGTAGTAGAGCAAAGTCCTACTCTACTACTCTACTCAAGCAAGTTAGGGCATAGCACTGTAGGGAGTACCAGTACTGTTATCACTCAAGCAAGTTGTCTGGCATCGACATGACCCTACGCTGCTGGTATGTGTCTCGTAAGTCAAGCGGCATGCTGTAGTCATCATCACCTGTCCACTTCCCGCAACACATATTCGCTTCTCAATCTTTGTCCGCACATAATCTCGTCCAATGTTCCATCCCCGCTAAGGCGCCTCCCCCCTCGTCCGAAACCCAAGCACTAACAATGGCAGAACCGAGCAGCGTCCGCCGAAAGAGTGGCTGGAATTCGCTCCCCATAGAGGTAATCAAGCTCATTGTTTCGCGTGTGGACAATCTCAGTACCATGGGGGCTGTACTGTTTACTCAAAGCCCTTAGGCCGGAGCTTTTTCAGCCAGCTCCTTGCTTGCTGATGCCGCCTGATCTTCAGAAACGGCGTGTCACGCAGCATAACAATCCTGGAGTGGCGAGCATCAACCCCCTTGACTGCGATCCGATCCCCGTCAGCCTCAACTACATTAACAGTATGTACTGGGTCGGCATGAACATGTCTTGGATGGTGCTCGTCGATGGTCGCGGCAGCTGGATGCTCGTGGAGGTCTACAGCCGGCGATTGATCCCCCTTCCTTCGATTAACACTGCACTGCTTTGGCACCGCAACCCAGAATACTCGGAATCTTACAGTAGCCAACATGCTACCAAGTTTGATTTGCTCAAGGTTGTAATCTGCCAAGTGCCCACATGATCTGCGAATTATAAAGACTTCAGGATAATTGCGTTCTTCAACCGCGGTCTCGCCTATATGACAGGTCACTGCGGTAAGTGGATAAATCTGCACGTCCATCGCAGGATCATACATCCTCCATGGTTCTCTGATGCAATTGAACAGAAGGGCTTCATTTACGCTGTCGACTCCTTCTATGGCTGGACGTATTACTGGCCTACTCCAGTCATCGCTACAAATGGCTGTTACAGCAGTATGTTACTTTCCTATGATATCATGATGGCTTGCTTATATTACTGTCAACATTTGCTGAAAAAATATTCATGCTCATAACATGCTGTTCTTAAGATTAACTAAACCAAGAGCCCTTTTTTATTTGACTCCAACTTGATATGATGTTGTAGGCCGCCTGGTGTCCCTACCCTTCCTAATCCCATAACCTTTCAAAGAAAAGCGGCATGGCAGTTGCAGGTGGTTCCTGGCTCGATCAGACGACGGCGAAAGATTGATGATCGTTCGCACGTACCGGACGTGTTGTTTCGTGGAATACAATCACAGTCACTGCAAGGTCTTTGAGCAGGATCCCAGCTTCTCTGGGCCTTCAGGAATTTTTAACTGGAGGCTGGTAAGTAGCCTTGGTACACGCTCTCTGTTTGTCGGACTGAATTATCCGATTAACCAGGAGATAACCGACGACAAGGATCATGATGGCAGCGCGGTTTTGTTCATCAGGCAAAACTGTGTGTACACAGCGTACCATGCATCTCTGCATGCACCATACCCTGATATGTGCCGCCACGCTCTGCAGCCCACTGATGAAGGCCCAATACAGAAGCCCATAATTAACTGGAAGGGAAGCTCTCACATGAATCCGGCCCAGGTACATGCTCATGGTCCCCTAAACATAAATAAGTAAATAGATAAATAAATAAAGCTAAATGCTCATGCGCCAGTTCGGAAAATAGCTAGCCCAGTATTTCTTTTTGAAGAATACCCAAGCTAGGCCTCTTTGTTTTATCCGAATTACTAGGCTGGAAATCTTTCAAGACGAGGAGGGATGCATTCCAGCCTGGCTTAAGAGTATGGTCAATGTCTGTTAAAAGTAATATCAAAAGGGGTTGAAAATTCTAAAAAAATAGCAAATGGGATATATGTTTCTTTTTTTGTTTTTGTTCTTCACTGATATCTTATACGTATTTGATTTAACATGACATAGTACTAATTTATTTTTAAATTTGTTTTACTATGGCTATTAATTTTTGGATTAAGAATATTTCGTTCCCCAGCAAAAATTTGCGAATTTTCAAAAATTCCCACATATTTAGTTAATTTTTTGACCCTCATACTGACCAGAAAATGGCCATCAATTCTACAAATGGAAAACGGGCTGCAATAAATTCCATATGAATTAGAAAATGAATAAAAATATAAAAATAATACTCCCTCCGTTCCTAAATATAGGATGTATAGTTTTTGGCACGGAAATTAAAGAACGCACATGGAGGGAAAATTTCGTAAGTTTTGGGCGAGATTGCACCTGACTAATTGACATGAGAAAATAGAGGAGCTTGACCTATACAAGTAAATGTAATCAAATCCCTTAAAAAATTATTCAAACGAGTGGTGAAATGCAATACACCTTATATTTTGGACTTTTTCTCAAAAATCTATACACCTTATATCAAGGAACGGAGGGAGTAGCAAATGGGCTGTACACGCCATGGATTTCGAGGCTGACTTGTTTACGAAAGGCTTTGTCAGTGAACACACGATTCTAGCAGCAGTTAGTGTTGGATGTCCATCCAACGGCCGACGTGCTTCTTTAATCTCTGATCTTCCTGCTCCAGCCGCCTAAACTAGCGCCGACGGGACTGCCTGCTCCCTCCTCTTGTTGCCCGCTGTGATGCCGTGCAGGCTTCCCCGGCCCACGCTACTCCCTCCGCTGGCCTGGCCGCACGCAATCAACTGCCTCCTTATTACGCGAAAAAATGATTCCTCCCACTGACATCTCGGGCGCACCTGTTGGGAGGCTGACCTGTGGGCCTACTAAGTTGTCACATACGTAGGGCTTGTCAACTTAGTCAACAAACGATTCTAGCAGCAGTAACCGTTGGATTTGAATCGAACGGTCCTGCTGCTTCTTCAATCGCTGCTCTTCTTGCACCAACCGCCCAAACCAGCGCCGGGGAGACCGCCTGCTCCTGCCTCCAATGGCCGGCTGTGCTGCCGATGAGGCCTCATCGCCCCCTACTACTCCCACCGCTAGCCAGGCCCTGCGGCGACGACAGCCTCACACCGCAGCCGAACCAGTGAACCCTCATACTCCTCTCCGCGTGGGCATCCACTGCCACGTCTTCCCGGGCTCCGCGTCGTCCCCTTCCTAGGCCTTGCCGTCGTCCACCGCCTTGGTGCTCTCGGCGCGGTGTGGTCAACGTGGTCTACGACATTCCATCGGAAGAGTATTGTACGTGGAGAGGCTGACAGCTGGGTCCACGACCATAGCCCAGTTTTTTTGTGATTTGCCAAGTAAGTCGCTTTATCAGGCCCGTTGGGCTACCAATCTTTCAAGACGAGGAGGAGAGCTTTCATTCGGCTGGCTGAGAAAATGGCCCATCAGTAATGAGAAATGGGATGTACATTTTTAAAACACATCAAACCGGCAATTAGTTTCAAATATCTTTTTTTATTTTGACATTTGAAATTACATTAATTTTTATGCGTGGAGAATTTGTTGGATTTTATATTGATATACATTTATTTTTAAAATCAGTTTGAATGTGAGTCGAAATTTCGGGATTAAAAACAGTTCAGACAGCACCGAAATATGCAAAATTTCGTATAATTTTTTAACCGTGGCCACAATATGGGCTGTAATGCTAACAAAAAGAATATAGGCTCCAAAAAAAGCTTAATAATTAGCAAATGGGCTGTAAATTATTAGAAATAATGGCAGATGGGTTGTATGCTGTTTCCCACAGATTTGAGGCTTTCCTAAAAAAAAGGTTGATGCACAAGCAGTGACTGTTGGATGGCCATCCAACGGCCGTCGTGCTTCTTCAATCTCTGCTCTTCCTGCTCCAGCCGCTCAAACAGACGCCGGCGGGACTGCCTGCTCCCTCCTCAACGCGGCCGGCTCTGCTGCCGCGCAGGCCTCACCGCCCCACTGTACTCCCATCGCTGGCCTAGCCATCCCTCTAACCCACACCTGATGTTATTCTTCGGTGACGGCGAGGCCTCGTACAGTCGAAACGTTCCCCCCGCTGTCAGCTCGGACCCAACGGAAGTGCCTCCTTATTACGCACAAAAAAATGAATACTCCCCCGGCTAGCTGGGACCCACCTTGGTGGGAGGCTGACTTGTGGGCCTACTAAGTTGACGAGGACGAAGGGCTTTGTCAACTTAGTCAATATGAACGATTCTAGCTCCAGTGACCGTACGATGTCCATCCAATGGCCGTAGTGCTTCTTCAACCTCTGGTCTTCTTGCTCCAGCCGCCCAAAGTAGCGTCGGTCGTGCCGCCTGCTCCTGCCTCCCGTGGCCGGCTGTGCTGCCGCGGAGGCCTCACCGCCCCTACTATTCCCACCGCTGGCCAGACCCTGCGGCGACGGCAGCCTCACACCGCAGCCGAACGAGTGAACCCTCATACTCCTCTCCGTGTGGGCATCCACTGTCACGTCTTCACCGGATCCGCGTCGTCCCCTTCCTAAGCCTCGCCGTCGTCCCCTTCCTATGCCTCGCCGTCGTCCACCGCCCTGGTGCTCTCGGCGCAGCGTGGTCAACGTGGTCAAGGAACGACTTCCATCGCACTGGACTGTACGTGGAGAGGTTGACAGCTGGGTCCACGTTGGCAGCAAGGAAGTGCCTCCTTATTACGCGGAAAATAATGATTCCTCCACCTGACAGCAGGGACCCACCGGACGGGCCACCGTATTTCGCGAAAAAAATGTTTCCCCCCTGACTACTGGGACCCACCAGCTACACCTTCGCACGCAAGGAAGTGCGTCTGGGAAAAAAAATGATTCGCCCCCCTGACTGCTAGGACCCACTAGCTACATCTTCGCAAGCAAGGAAGTGCCTGACAGTCGAGACCCACCTGGTCGGAGCGTACGTAGCGTTGTCATTCTGGTCGCGAACGTGTACGTACATATATACTGGTGGATGTAGAGGCGCGCACGTGTCGTAGTAGAGGGGCGCACGTAGCATGTACACGTACGTACAGCGGCCAGGGTGTAAGAAAAAAAATACGGCCACGTATGTGTACATATGGGCGGGGTCTCGAATGCCTACTCGCGCATACGTATGGGGAGGGCTCGTGTACATGGCTGGGTCGGAACGGAGAAACAGCGTCGTCGTCGTGTTCATGGGGAGGCAACGGAATGCGTCGTGTTCATCGGGAGGCAACGCGGCTGGGTCGGAACGGAATGCATGGTCGTGTTCATCGGGAGGGCTTGGACGGAAGAGGCGATGGAAACGAGGCCTGGCGTACCGCACAATGGAGGAAACGGACCTCCTACGGTCGAAACGGGGGTCCTGTTGATCGGGAGGGGTGTGGCGTACTGCAAAACGGAGGAAATGGACCTCCTACGATCGAAACGGGGGTCCTGTTGATCGGGAGGGGTGTGGCGTACCGCAAAACGGAGGAAACGGACTTGTGTTGGAGCTCTACGGTCGAAACGGGGGTCCTGTTAATCGGGAGGGGTGTGGCGTACCGCAAAATGGAGGAAACGGACTTGTGTTGGAGCGCTACGGTCGAAACGGGGGTCCTGTTCATCGGGAGGGGTGTCGCGTACCGCAAAACGGGACTCCACGAGATACTGTTTATCTCCACCGTCGACCCCCTCCAGCCTCCACGAGCTACTGTTCATTCACCGTCGACCTCCTCCAGCCTCCATGGGCTCCTGTTCATCCAGCCTCCACCGCGCGCTACTCCACCGGCTACTGTTCAACCACCCCTCCACCGTCTACTGTTCATCCAGCCCTCCACACCACGGGGTCCTGTTCAACCACCCCTCCACGGGCACCCCTCCACCGTCTACTATTCATCCTGCCCTCCACACCATGGGGTCCTGTTCATCCACCCCTCCACGGGCACCCCTCCATCGTCTACTGTTCATCCAGCCCTCCACCACACCATAGGGTCCTGTTCATCCAGAGGCAACGCCACCGCTCACTGTTCATCCAACCCCCCCCCCCAACACTCACTGTTCATCCCATCGATCGGCTTCAGTTAGCAGCAGTAGCCAAGGAATCACTCGATCGGGTTCAGTTAACAGCCATCGATCGATCGCTCGGGTTCAGTAACGCGTAGCTGGCAGTGCAATCGCTCGGGTTCAGTTAGAGCCCAACGCCTCGCTCGGGTTCAGTTAGAGCCAACACCTCGCACACACGCGCGTACGTGTACGAGAGAAACGCGCATCGCTCGGCCCCCGACCTCCCACCGTAACCGGGAACTCCCTGAAATTTTCCTCCCCCTCGCTTCTACCACGTTTTTTCCGTCATGGACGGCCCAAAGAATGTCATGCAGTTGCGTCTCCGGCCCGCCCAGGACGAAAAGCCCATTTTATGTCATGATTTTTTGTCATAGAAGTAGGAGCCCACCACATCTATGATGATACCGGGTTTTGTCACAATTATCGTCATAGAAGTGTCATATGTATGACAGAAAAAAAATTCGTTCGGCCCAAAATGTCATGGATGTGTCTTTTTTTTGTAGTGTTAATTGAAAAATCCACGAATGACCTAGAAATATGTTCATCATTTTTGGCAGAGGTTTTCACCTTTATCAGAAATCATGACCATTTTCAAAGGGAATTTTAGGTTCATTGAAAATGATTTTGACCCTAGTTGAATTTCATTTGCTGCTTGGGTTTATTAGTCCCCATTTCAAGTTTTACATAAAACTTAAACATGATGCAACAGACAAGTGCTAGCCTAGTGCAAGGTAAGGCTAGGGATGTGACAGTATGAACCCTAGGCCTTGTTTTCAGGCATTGCAATACCATTTTCACTCACTTTTGTTACTTGCTACCTTGTTGTTTTTATATTTTCATATTACAAAAACCTATATCTACCATCCATATTACACTTGTATCACCATCTCTTCGCTGAACTAGGGCACCTATACAATTTATCATTGTGTTGGGTGTGTTGGGGACACAAGAGACTCTTTGTTATTTGGTTGCAGGGTTGTTTGAGAGAGACCATCTTCATCCTAAGCCTCCCACCGATTGATAAACCTTAGGTCATCCACTTGAGGGAAATTTGCTACTGTCCTACAAAACTCTGCGCTTGGAGGCCCAACACGAGTCTACAAGAAGAATGTTGCGTAGTAGACATCATGCTCCCCCCGGAGCCCCCCTTTGGTACTTCTTTGTCCCAAGAGGTGTCTTCTGGTCCAGAAAAATTCTCCAAAAAGTTTTGCTTCATTTGGAATCCGTTTGGTACTGAAGTAAAAAAACAAGCAAAAAACAACAACCAACACTGGGCACTATGTCAATTGGTTAGTCCCAAAAATGATATAAAGTTGCTATAAAATGATTGTAAAACATCCAAGAATGATAATATAACACCATGGAACAATAAAAAATTATAGATACATTGGAGACGTATCACACACCAATTAGGAGAGACACACATTCATCATTTTTTATTAGAATGCTCTTTATGCTTCACTTGTTTCTTTGGAGTTAAGGCAATTTGCTCATGTGCTTCACTTATATCATTAGAGCACGAGATAGTTATATTTTATAGAAATAATTTGAAATATCATGCTTCACTTATATCTTTTTGAGAGTTAGAGAGGAAGTGGTAGTTTGCACAAGCTATATGTTTAATCTAAACATGGTAGGTATACAAGAGTGGTATGATAAAAACTTTCATGTAGATCTCTGAATGTGAAGCATCTGATCATTGATATTGAAGTTATAATATGGAGGTTTACTAGTTAATAAACATTAGTTAGTAAAAGTATAGTTGTTAATGTTTGTGATTTGCTATTTTGTTAAAGTGTCGGTCATGGCCTAGTGAGGAAGTTGGGGCATAGTTTATGCTTGATTGATATCCTTTGTGTGTCTGAATCAGGGGCGCGTGTTGGTTAACTCCTCCCAACATCCTCCCTAGGGCATGCGAGTAGTACTTTGCTTCGAGGGCTAATAAAATTCCGCAATAAGTATTTGTGTTCTTTATGACTAATGTGAGTTTTTGGACTATAAGCACTTCTACTTATCCATATCTTGCTAGCCTCTTCGGTACCGTGCATTGTCTGCTCTCACCTCGAGACTTGGTGCAAACTTCACCGGTGCATCCAAATCCTATGATATGGCATGCTCTATCCCACATAAGCCTTATCATATCCTTCCTCAAAACAACCACCATACCTACCTATCATGGCATTTCCATATACATTCTGAGATATATTGTCGTGCAACTTCCACCATTACTATTCACATGACTTGAGCATTCATTGTCATTTTGCTTTGCATGATCATATAGAGTTGACATGATATTTGTGGTGTAGCCACCGTTCATCATTGTTATACATGTTACGGTAGATCATTGCACATCCTGGTGCACTGCCAAAGGCATTCATATCTAGTCATATCATTCAGTTTTATCGGGTTGTAAGTAAATAAAAGTGTGGTGATCATCATTATTAGAGCATTGTCCCAGTGAGAAAAAGACTGACGGAGACTAACGAGTCCTCAAAAAACTAGGGATGAGGTTCATGAAAAAATGAGAGAAAGAAACTAAAAGGAAAGAGAGAGAGAGAGAGAGAGAGAGAGAGAGAGAGAGAGAGAGAGAGAGATAGAGAGAGATAAGGGGCAATGCTATTATCTTTTACCACACTTGTGCTTCTAAGTAGCACTATGTTCTTCATATAGAGATTCTCCATGATTTGTCACTTTCATATACTAGTGGGAATTTTTACATTATAGAACTTGACTTGCATATTTTGATGATCGGCTTCCTCAAATGCCCGAGGTCTTCATGAGCAAGTAAGTTGGACGCACACCCACTTAGTTTCAGTGGTGAGCTTTCATACACTTATAGCTCTAGTGCTTCCATTGCATGGCAATCCCTACTCCTTGCATCGATATTGATTAGAAGTCCTCTCCATTGCCTAACGATCCGTCAAGTTGATGCGAGACTTTCTCAACTTTTGTCTTCCCTTTGCCATCCAAAGTGCTAAGTCCATGGATCATGCTCAAGTATTGAGTGGACTTAAAAATGTTGAAGCAAGAAAAAGTATGATATAATTGCTTGGTTTGGCACATGGGTGTTCATGATTTATACTTGGTGCTAGGAAGACCAAGTTATGCCATGCTTATATGATTAAATGAGTAGGAATAACATTCGTTGACATAGATATTTTGATAAGTAGATTATTTTCTAGCACTCTTTTATACTATGTTTCGATATCTATTAAGTCATCGTTTCTCGACATTCATACCTGAAAGATTACAAGATTAAGACATGTTAGGTAGCGTTCAACATCAAAAATTCAGTTTTTATCATCCACCTACTCGAGGATGAGTAGGAATTAAGCTTGGGGATGTTGATACGTATCCAACGTATCTATAATTTTTTTATGGTTTCATGCTATTAAGCTAGGAGATGCTGATATGTCTCCAACATATCTAATTTTTTATTGTTTCATGCTATTATATTGTCACTCGTGTAAGCTTTATATGCCATTTATATCATCTTTGGATACTAACCTATTAACTCAGTGCCCAGTGACAGTTCCTGGTTTTGCCTATTTCTTTGTTTCGTAGAAAAACCATACCAAACGAAGTACAAACACGATGAAACTTTATGGTGATTTTTTCTGGACCAGGAGAGACCCTATAAGCTTAGAGGGGGCAGAAGATCTACAGGAGAGCCACAGGCTCACACGAATCTCCCCCAGGGGGCACCACGTGAGCTTGTGGACCCCACATAGCTCCGTCTGACCTAATTCTAAGCCTATTAATTCCAATAAATCCAGAAACAACCAGAGGGAGACCCAAAACAATTTTATCGATGCCACAACCCTTTGTTCTTCCATGATCCCATCTGGAGGCCTTCACCGGTACTCTGCTAGAGGAGGAATCGATGATAGAGGCCATCTTCATCAATCTTGTTGCCTCCATGATGATGTGTGAGTGGTTCCCATGGGAACCATGGGTCAATAGCAGTAGCTAGATGTCTCTCTCTATATATATCTCTCTCTAATTCTCTCTCTCTCTCTATGATCTTCACAATGATCTCTTTCGGAGATCCATACGATGTAATCTTTGCAATGTGTCTGTTCGGACCGAATGAATTGTGGGTTTATGATCAGATTATTCATTGAATGTAATTGAGTATTTTTTTAGATTTATTATGTGTGATTTTGCAGCCTTGTATTTCTCTTTGGTCTATCTGTCTTCTTTGACCAATTAGATTGATTTATTTTTAGTGGGAGAGGTGCTTGGTAGTGCTACTTGTGAGCTGCGTAGGGATTTTCCTCGAAGAGGAGAGGAGATGCAATACAATAGAGATAAGTATTTCCCTCAGTGAGAACCAAGGTTTATTGAACCAAAAGGAGAATCATGCAAAGCCTCGTGAACAACACCTACAAACACAACAGCAAAACTTGCACCCAACGCCGGCAAGAAGGATGTCAATCCCCTTGGCCGTTACTTGCAAGGATTAAATCTTGTAGTGGTAGATAGATAAATTGCAAAATAAAACAGAAGTAAATAAAGATTGCAGCAAGGATATTTTGTATTTTTAGATATGATAAAAGTAGACCCGGGGGCCATAGTTTTCACTAGAGGCTTCTCTCTCGAATACATATCATACGGTGGGTGAACAAATTACTGTTGGGAAATTGATAGAAAAGTGCATGGTTATAACGATATTCAAGGCAATGATCATGTATATATTCATCACATTTGAGACAAGTAGACCAACTCCCGCCTGCATCTACTACTACTACTCCACCCATCGACTGCTATCCAGCATGCGTCTAGGGTATTAAGTTAATAAACACAGAGTAACGCCTTAAGCAAGATGACAAGATGTAGACAAAGTAAACTCAACTAATATGAATAAACCTCGTCGTTTTATCCTTAATGGAAATAATACAAATACGTGCCGTGTCCCTTCCTGTCACTGGGATAGAGTATCGCCAAATTGAGTCCATCACAAAGCACCTATCCCACTGAAGATGAATCAATCTCGTTGGCCAAACCAAACGAATAGGTCGAAGAGAAATACAGAGCTATAAAAATCATGCATAAAGTTCAGAAAAAGACTCAATTACTTCTCATGAGTATTCATATCATAAATCCTCAATTCATCGGATCCCAGCAAACACACCGCAAAAAAGATTACATCGGATAGAACTCCCAGAACATCAAGGAGAACACGGTATTGAAGATGAGAGAGAGAGAGAGAGAAATCCGTCATGCTACCTAACATATTCGTCATGTAAACTCTTTTACGGTATGAATATTAAGATACGAGTGATTAAAATCAATAGTGTATAATTTGATACAAAGACATCAATACTCACGCATACCAACAAACAATCATGCCTTTCAAAATAAAAATGCTAAAGAACGCTATCCTTACAAAATCATATAGCCTTGTCATGCTCGGTCTTCCTAACACAAAGTATTAATCATGTACAACCCTAATGACAAACTGAGCAATTGCTTCATAATTTTTAACGCGCTTAGTATTTTTCAACTCCCACGCAATACATGACTGTGAGCCAAGGATATAGCACCATGGGTGGAATAGAATGCGGTGATAGAGATCAATAAGGGGAAGTCAAAAAGGAAGATAATCTCACATCGACGCGGCTAATCAAAGGGCTATGGAGATGTTGGGGAATGTAACATGCAATTTAAAAAATTCCTACGATCATGCAAGATCTATCTAGGAGATGCATAGCAACGAGACGGTGAGAGTGTGTCCACGTACCCTCGTAGATCGAAAGCGGAAGCATTATGTTAATGCGGTTGATGTAGTCGAACATCTTCATGATCCAACCGATCCAAGTACCGAGCGTACGACACCTTTGTGTTCAGCACATGTTCAGCTCGATGACGTCCCTCGAAATCTTGATCCAGTAGAGGGTCGAGGGAGAGTTCCATCAGCACGACGGCGTGGCGACGGTGATGGTGATGTAATCCACGCAGGGCTTCGCCTAAGCACGACGACGCTATGACCGGAGGACTAAACTATGGAGGGGGGCACCGCACACGGCTAAGAGAACTATTGGTGTATCTTTGGGGTGCCCCCTGCCCACGTATAAAAAGGAGGGGGAGAGAGGTCGGCGGCCAGGAGGGGACGCCATGGGGGGAGTCCTACTTGGACACCTAGTTCAAGAAGGATTCTCCCCCCTTTCCTTTATCCACCGGAGGAAATAGGAAGGAGAGGGAGAGGGAAAGGGAAGGGGGCATCGCCCCCTCCTCCTTGTCCTATTCGGACTCACTAGGAGGGGGGCACGTGGCCACCCCCCGTGGACTTTCCTCTCTCTCCTTTAGGCCCATGTTGGCCCAACACTTCCCTGGGGGGTTCCGGTAACCCCTCGGTACTCCGGTAAAATACCCGAATCACTTGGAACCATTCCGATGTCCAAATACAACCTTACAATATATGAATCTTTACCTCTCAACCATTTCGAGACTCCTCATCATGTCCGTGATCTCATCCGGGACTCTGAACAAACTTCGGTCACCAAAACACATAACTCATAATACAAATCATCATCGAACGTTAAGCGTGCGGACCCTACGGGTTCAAGAACTATGTAGACATGACCTAGACACTTCTCCGGTCAATAACCAATAGCGGAACCTGGATGCTCATATGGGCTCCTACATATTCTACGCAGATCTTTATCGGTCAAACCGCATAACAACATACATCATTCCCTTTGTCATTGATATGTTACTTGTCCGAGATTCAATCGTCGGTATGATCATACCTAGTTCAATCTCGTTACCGGCAAGCCCATTTACTCGTTCCATAATGCATCATCACGCAACTAACTCATTAATTACATTTCTTGCAAGGCTTATAGTGGTGTGCATTGCCGAGAGGGCCCAGAGATACCTCTCCGATACACGGAGTGACAAATCCTAATCTTGATCTATTCCAACTCAACAAACACCTTCAAAGACACCTATAGAGCATCTTTATAATCATCCAGTTATGTTGTGACGTTTGATAGCACAGTGTTCCTCCGGTATTCGGGACTTGCATAATGTCATAGTTAGAGGAATATGTATAAGTCATGAAGAAAGCAATAGCAATAAAACTAAATGATCATAATGCTAAGCTAACGGATGGGTCTTATCCATCACACCATTTTCTAATGATGTGATCCCGTTCATCAAATGACAACACATGTCTATGGTTAGGAAACTTAACCATCTTTGATTAACGAACTAGTCAAGTAGAGGCATACTAGGGACACTCTGTTTTGTCTATGTATTCACACATGTACTAAGTTTCCGGTCAATACAATTCTAGCATGAATAATAAACATTTATCATGATATAAGGAAAAATAAATAACAACTTTATTATTGCCTCTAGGGCATATTTCCTTCAGTCTCCCACTTGCACTGGAGTCAATAATCAAGATTACATAGTAATGATTCTAACACCCATGGAGTCTTCGTGTTGATCATGTTTTGCTCATGGAAGAGGCTTAGACAACGGGTCTGCAACATTCAAATCCGTATGTATCTTGCAAATCTCTATGTCTCCCTCCTTGACTTGATCGCAGATGGAATTGAAGCGTCTCTTGATGTTTGGTTCTCTTGTGAAATATGGATTCCTTCGCCAAGGCAATTGCTCCAGTATTGTCACAAAAGATTTTACATTGGACCCGATGCACTAGGTATTACACCTAGATTGGATATGAACTCCTTCATCCAGACTCCTTCATTTGTTGCTTCCGAAGCAGCTATGTACTCTGCTTCACACGTAGATCCCGCCGCGACGCTCTGCTTGGAACTGCACCAACTGACAGCTCCACCATTCACTATAAATACGTATCCGGTATGTGACTTGGAGTCATCCGGATCAGTGTCAAGGCTTGCATCGACATAACCATTTACGAAAAGCTCTTTGTCACCTCCAAAAACGAGAAACATATCCTTAGTCCTTTTAAGTTATTTCAGGATGTTCTTGACTGCTGTCCAGTGATCCACTCCTATATTACTTTGGTACCTCCCTGCTAAACTTATAGGAAGGGACACATCAGGTCTGGTACACAACATTGCATACATGATAGAACCTATGGCTGAGGCATAGGGAATGACTTTCATTTTCTCTCTATCTTCTGCAGTGGTCGGGCATTGAGTCTGACTCAACTTCACACCTTGTAACACACGCAAGAACCCTTTCTTCGACTGGTCCATTTTGAACTTTTTCAAAACTTTAACAAGGTATGTGCTTTCTGAAAGTCCAATTAAGCGTCTTGATCTATCTCTATAGATCTTGATGCCCAATATATAAGCAACTTCACCGAGGTCTTTCATTGAAAAATTCTTATTCAAGTATCCTTTTATGCTGTCCAGAAATTGTGTATTATTTCCAATCAACAATATGTCATCCACATATAATATTAGAAATGCTACAGAGCTCCCACTCACTTTCTTGCAAATATAGGCTTCTCCAAAAGTCTGTATAAAACCATATGCTTTGATCACACTATCAAAGCGTATATTCCAACTCTGAGAGGCTTGCACCAGTCCATAAATGGATCGCTGGAGCTTGCACACTTTGTTAGCACCTTTAGGATCTACAAAACCTTCTGGTTGCATCATATACAACTCTTATTTAAGATATCCATTAAGGAATGCAGTTTGGACATCCATTTGCCAAATTTCATAATCATAAAATGCGACAATTGCTAACATGATTCAGACTGACTGAAGCATCGCTACGCGTGAGAAGGTCTCATCGTAGTCAACTCCTTGAACTTGTCGAAAACCTTTCGCAACAAGTCAAGCTTTGTAGACAGTAACATTGCCGTCACTGTCAGTCTTCTTCTTGAAGATCCATTTATTCTCTATGGCTTGCCGATCATCGAGAAAGTCAACCAAAGTCCACACTTTGTTCTCTTACATGGATCCCATCTCAGATTTCATGGCCTCAAGCCATTTCGTGGAATCTGGGCTCATCATCGCTTCCTCATAGTTCGTAGGTTCGTCATGGTCAGGTAACATGACCTCCAAAACAGGATTACCGTACCACTCTGGTGCGGACCGTACTCTGGTTGACCTACGAGGTTCAGTAGTAACTTGATCTAAAGTTTCATGATCATCATCATTAGCTTCCTCACTAATTGGTGTACGAATCACTGGAACTGATTTCTGTGATGAACTACTTTCCAATTTGGGAGAAGGTACAATTACCACATCAAGTTCTACTTTCCTCCCACTCACTTCTTTCAAGAGAAACTCCTTCTCTAGAAAGGATCCATTCTTGGCAACGAATATCTTGCCTTCGGATATGTGATAGAAGCTGTACCCAATAGTTTGCTTTGGGTATCCTATGAAGACACATTTCTTCGATTTGGGTTCGAGCTTATCAGGTTGAAGATTTTTCACATAAGCATCACAGCCCCAAACTTCAAGAAACGACAGCTTAGGTTTCTTGCCAAACCATGGTTCATATGGTGTCATCTCAGCGGATTTAGATGGTGCCCTATTTAACGTGAATGGAGCCATCTCTAAAGCATAACGTCACATCCTGATTTTCATGCCACAACACTTAAGCTAATAAATCATGATAAACTGTGGTTTGACAAAAACTTTTGCATTATTTGGCTTTTATTTTGGAGTTGGATTTCTCGGTGTGGCTTTTCAAGTGCTCTTTAAAGTCAACTACTCCACCTTCTGTACTTCATCTCCTTGCCCCAAACTTCTGCCCAATGATCATGCCATGTGTATAGTGCAATATAGTATTTTCCTACAAAAATAATTTGGCCAAATAGTATTTTCAAAAATTAGTTTTCCAAAAACCCCTGAATTGAGGTTTGCACTACAAGTACTTGATTTGGGGTATGAAAAATATTTCAAAAGGTATATTTGAAACCTATTAGATATAAGATTCCCATAAACCACAAAAATATAAATTTAAAAGTTATTTTCCAATTTTATTAAAAACATTTTTCTTAAGGCCAGAAATGGTCTTTAATAGGGAAAAATTATTTTACTGTTTTCAAAATATTTGAGAAAAATCAAGGAAACTCAGTGGGCATATATTTTCCATATATATGAGTTTCAAAACATGGTTAAGATCAAAATATTGGACAAAACCTCCCAAAACCATTTCTGCCCATTTCAAGGATTTGAAATATTTCTACAGGAAATATTTTCATAAAAATCCAAGGAAAATCCAGCAAGTAAAAAATGCATATTGTGATCACCTTGCAAAGCCTCATGTAAATTAAAGTCATTTTGGTTCACCAAAATGCCCCAAAACCCTCTCTGGCCAGAACCAAATTTGAACAAGTTTGTACTACCAACTTTCTCTCTTTGACCCCAACTTTTGTGAGCAAGTTCACATGACCAAATGAGGCCACTAGAACAAGTAGTGCATCAAGGAGAAGTGATTTGCTCAACTAGATCTACACAAGTCCATTTCTGCTAATTTCTAGGGTTTACAAAAGTTGCATTGGCAACTTTGCCCAAATAAGCTCCAAATTGGTGGAAGACCCTAATTATATGTGTCATTTCACCCTGTGGAGTCTCATGGCTATTGGAAATCATTTTCTTGCCAAAACCTTTATCAAACACCTTCTGCCACTTTTCAAAAATCACCATTTTGACCACTAAAACTATTCTCCTTGAGCTCAACTTTTTACCACAGCTCCTCCTAGTCCCCTTTCACCTCCAGTAAAAATGGCAAATCCATAGCTCAATTATTGGATGGGTAAAACCCCACTTTCTCTCTCTGGACAGCCCATTTCTCCCTCTTCTTCTGCCTCTCTCCTCTCCTACTGGTCACCCACGGCATCCAAGGCCATCTCCCACTTCTTTACCCCCCCCCCTAGAGCCACCAGACTCATTTGGTCGTGCCCTAGTTGCATAGAAAATGGCCATGCCGGCCATTTGGGCACTCTGGAGCGCGCTACAGTGCGCTCCCGCACTGTAGCGGCCCCCTTCCAACCGCCTCCGGCCACCTCGGGCCTCCCCAGCGCACCCGACGATGCGCCTCGGCGTCTGCGACACGCCACGCCTCTGTCCCCCACCTCTCTCCTCCTCTCTCGCCCCTGCTCGCACGCGCGCTGGCCGCCCGAGCGCGCCAATGGCACGGCTCACACACGCGATGCTCTCTGACCCCTTCCCGCTCTCTCCCTTAGCTCCCCTCGGCGTAGTCCACACCCAGCAACACCCCAGACACGGCGTCAGCTCCTCCCGAGCCCTGTGGTGACGAGCAGGAGCCCGCCGGCGCACGGGTCCATGACACCCCGATGTTCGCCTATTTAAGGGCCTCCCCAAGCACTCCTATCCACATCACTCGCTCTCTCACTCGCCTAATCATCCCCCTGCACCCCCAGTTCATCTCTAGAGCCGCCCAAGCTCGAGATCGAGCTCGAGCTCCGCCGCTTCGCCTCGCCGGAGTTCGCAAGGTATAGGCCGTCCCCGGCCCCCTTTCCTCTCGATCTGGAACCCCCGAGCACCAATGATCATTTCCCCCTTCTTCCCCGCTTCTTTTGCAGCCGGAAACGGCTGGAACCGTTGATGCCCGAAGCTTCTCCGCCGCGAGACCTCGTCGCCGGCGAACCAGGCCGCCCCGGCGACCGCAACCACCTCCACCCGAACGGCGACTCGACGCTGAGTACAGCCGTACCCTCGCCAGACCTCGCCGTGCCCTACATCGACGCCGGTGAGCTTGTCGGCCCTCTATCACAGGGTTAGGGATGACAGGGGGGCCCCGCCTGTCAGCCTCTCCTGTCCATCGCCCCGCTCTCTCTCTCTCTCTCTGACGCCTGGGCCCTGCCCGTCAGGTTTAAACCTGGCGCGCGCGCGTGCACCAGAGCGCCGGGCCGCCTCTCTGGTTGGGCCTGCTGCGCTGCGCCTGTTCTAGCCCAGCAGGCACAGAGCCCTTTTCCTTTTCTTTTTCTGTCACGTTTCCAAAAATTCCATAGGATAAAATATATGTCCAAATAAATTAATTCCAATTCCTAAATTCCTAAATTATTGCAACCTATTTCATGGTGCAACTTTCATTCAAATCCAACAACCTTTTATTCACTGTAAATATTTAAATGTGATTTTAAGCATTTAAATATACCTTTGTAAATCCATTTCTCCTATTCTGCTACTCCAAATCCAAAACTAGGAATTTTCCCCTTCTTAGTTTTCACCCTAGTATTTAACAAAAATGAGTTGACATTTTTCTGGGCACTTTGATTTTTCTGTTCTGCTATTGCCTTATTTTTCTGGTTATTATTTTGCGACGATAGATTGCGTTGCTAACGAAGAGTTGGACCAGAAGACTTTGAAGAACCAGAAGACTTTGTTGAGCCAGGCAAGCAACCCTTTGACCATGTGTCACGCCCTCGATGCGGCTATATCTCCCACGTGTCGAAGCACGACTTAGAGGCATAACCGCATTGAAAGCAATGTCGCAAGTGAGGTAATCTTCACACATCCCATGTTATACATAAGGGAAAGAGATACATAGTTGGCTTACAATCGCCACTTCACACAAATACATGAATAAAACATTACATCAAACAGTTACAATCAGGGCCCGACTACGGAGCCAAAATAGAAGAAGAAACCCCAAAAGCGACAAAAGGACCAAGATCGACCCCAACTGGGCTCCACTACTGATCGACTAGAACGAAACAACATAAAGGACAAGATCTCCATCAAACTCCTCCTGGAGCTCGGGTGCGTCACCTGCACGGTCTCATCGGCACCTGCAAACTGGTTTTGGAAGTATCTGGTGAGCCACGGGGACTCAGCAATCTCACACCCGCGAGATCAAGACTATTTAAGCTTAAAGGTAGGGTAAAAGGTATGAGGTGGAGCTGCAGCAAGCGACTAGCATGTATGGTGGCTAACATACGCAAATGAGAGCGAGAAGAGAAGGCAAAAGCACGGTCGAACAACTATGATCACTAAGTGATCCTAAACTACCTACGTCAAGCATAACTCCAACAACCGTGTTCACTTCCCGGACCCAGCCGAGAAGAGACCATCACGGTTACGCACGCGGTTGGTGTATTTTAATTAAGATCAACTTCGGGTTTTCTACAACCGGACATTAACAAATTCCCATCTGCCCATAACCGCGGGCACGGCTTTCGAAAGTTCAAACCCTGCAGGGGTGTCCCAACTTAGCCCATGATAAGCTCTCGCGATCAACGAAGGATATTCCTTCTCCCCGGGAAGACCCGATCAGTCTCGGAATCCCGGCTACAAGACATTTCGACAGCAATAAAACAAGTCCAGCAAAACCGCCCGATGCGCCGACATCCTGATAGGAGCTGCACATATCTCGTTCTCAGGGCAACACCGGATAAGCGAAGCGTACAGGAACCAACATAACCCAAGTTGCCAAGGGACGGTCCCGCACGGTGCTCTAGTTTGGACCAACACTTAGACAAGCATTGGCCCGGGGGGCTAAATAAAGATGACCCTCAGGCTGATCAGGCCCAAGGGAAAGGGATAGGTGGTAGGCAAATGGTAAAACCAAGGTTGGGCCTTGCTGGAAAAGTCTTATTCAAAGCGAACTTTCAAGGGGGTCCCATAAATCACCCGACCGCGTTAGGGACGCAAAATCCGGGAACATAACACCGATATGACGGAAACTAGGGCGGCAAGAGTGGAACAAAACACCAGGCATAAGGCCGAGCCTTCCACCCTTTACCAAGTATATAGATGCATTAATTAAATAAGATATATTGTGATATCCCAACAAGTAAACATGTTCCAACAAGGAACAACATCTCCATGTTCCAACAAGGAACAAACTTCATCTTCACCTGCAACTAACAACGCTATAAGAGGGGCTGAGCAAAGCGGTAACATAGCCAAACAACGGTTTGCTAGGACAAGGTGGGTTAGAGGCTTGGTTTAACCATATGGGAGGCATGATAAGCAAGTGGTAGGTATCGCAGCATAGGCATGGCAAAAGAGCGAGCAATCTAGCAAGCAAAGATAGAAGTGATTTCGAGGGTATGGTCATCTTGCCTGAGATCCCGCAAGGAAGAAGAACGAGTCCATGAAGAAGACAAACGGATGTAGACGAACGGATCCTCACAACTCCAGAACGAAACCGAAGCTAACAAGAGAAGCAACCCGGAAACAAACAAACAACAAAGTAAACAACCAACACATAAACATGGCATGATATGCGAGATGGTATGCAATGCATATGCATGCTCGGAAGGGAAAAGATGAACAAGGCATAATCTTGGCAAACCAAGTATGCCACTGGAAAGGTGAGGTGATTTCGGTTGAAATCGACATAAAGATCACCGGAATCGGATGCACGGTTTGCAAATGACAAGCAAAACAAGAATGGCAAGAATCTGCCCTTAACAGCATGATGCTACTTAGCAAGCAATAATAATCTAAGCTACTGCACCCAAACATATCAACAAAGCATATGACAGTAATCTACTCAAGATGCTTGACGAAAGATGAACACTGATCTACGGCTAAATCACAACACAACAGGTTCAAACAAGCATGGCAAAAGTGCAAAAGATAACAGGTTCACAGACTTAGTGAAATTAACAACATAGCAGAAACTAACATCAGGATGACATGTTTAGAGCAATGAAATAACATGCTACAGGATCAGGACATAGCAGAGTAAGGCACGGAATGAATCTACTCAAAGCACTTGACAAAAGTCCCTTACTGACCATAAGCCAAAAAGGAATAGAAAATATGATTACACCCATGTCAATTAAGCAAGTTTCGTTACAGGTTTCAGACTTAGCAGAAAACTGGACATGGCAGAAATTAATAACGACTAGGCATGTTCACGAGCTCGATGCACTCACTACAGAGCATTGCATGATAAAATAAGCATACATACATCAATAAGACACGGCATAGTAACAAAACATGGCAAGAACAACATCATATCATGCAAGGAGAAACTACACCAAGCTTGGCAAAATCGAATAACATGTAAACAATCTGCCAGCAACATTTTGAAGCAAAAGTGGAGCTCGATTGACTCAAGCTATGGCTCTCCATAAATACCAACAAAGGCATGGATGGATAGAGAAAAATCTCAAGTTCAAAACTACCTTACTGATCATGCTCAAAATATGCATAGATCTCTCAGAAACAACATGAAAACATGGCATGATAATAACAGCAGTCAGGGACTTAGTGAAATCACTAAGTCTCTGAAATCAGCAACATCAAGTGACCTAGTTTGCATGCTTGTGCTAGTCACCAAAAAGATCACAAAAATACATGGCAAAATTATACGGATAGGTAACATGGCATATTACAAAACTCATGTAGGACTCAACTTCCTAGGATGCACACATCAATCATGGAAAAAATGACAAAAGTGCATGTTCAGACAAGAACCAGCAGCTAACATCAACTAGCCCTCTTATAACAGCATTTCGGGCACCAACATGAGATCAAATGAAAATGATGCAATGGAATGAAGTGATCTACTCTTCGAGACGAACAATTCGACATATTGTACGCCCAAAACGGAGCTACATGCAGAGAGTTATGGCATGATGAATATGGCATGATAATGTCAAAGATTTCGGGACTTGGAAGAAAATTGGACCTCGGGGAAAGTCACGGCGGCGCGGGGGCGAACTCCGGCGAGCGGGGAAGTCCGGCGAGGCGCGGGGAGGGGCGGAGGAGGCCGGGGATGGCCGGATCCGGCCGCTCGGGCCCCATCCCGGCCAGATCCGGGGCCAGCGCGGCGAGGATGGGCGGCGGAGGCGGCGACGCGGGATCCGCGGCGGCGGTGGGAGGCGCGCGCGGCGCGGCGGCGGCGGGCGACCAACGCCGGCGACGGGGAGGCGGCGCGAGGCAGCGCGCGGGGCGAGGCGCGGCTCGGGCGCGCCCGCGGAACGCGGCGGCGGGATGGGCTCCGCGGGCCCGATCCGGGCCCGGCGGGCCTGACGCGGTGGAGGAGAGAGAGAGGGCGGCGGTGGTGAGGTGTCGAGCTCCGGTTGGCTGGAGGCGGCGGCGCGGACACGTCCGGCGGCGGGGATTTCGTCCGGCGGCGCGCGGGGAATTTCGCTAGGGTTCATCTGCGCGAGGAATCAGGGGGGGAGCACTTATTTATAGGTAGAGGGGGCTAGGAAGCTCCAAATGGAGTGCGGTTTTCGGCCACGCGATCGTGATCGAACGACCGAGAGGATGGAGGGGACTTAGATGGGTTTTGGGCCACTTTGGAGGGGTGTTGGGCTGCAAAGAGAAAGGGGCCTTTGCGGATACCCGGTTAACAGTTGGAGTATCAAACGGACTCCGATTGACCCGAAACTTGACAGGCGGTCTACCGGTGCTATACCTAGGCCGCTTGGCAAACCTCGGTCCAATCCGAGAAAGTTTAATACCCGCACACGGAAAAAGGTAAAAGGGGACGCCGGGGAACATAGGAGCGCCGGATTGCAAAATGGACAACGGGGAAAATGCTCGGATGCATGAGACGAACACGTATGCGAATGCGATGCACATGATGACATGATATGAAATGCAGATGATGACATGGCAAAGACGGCGAATAACTGACGGACACCTGGCGCAACGGATCCGGGGCGTTACAACACTCCACCACTATGAGAGGATCTCGTCCCGAGATCTAGAATGGCACCGGAGGGGAAAACGGAAGAGAAATTGAAGAGGTAAAACTAAGTTGCTTCTTTGGCAAACGAGTGAAACCAACGAACCTTGAGAGGTTGAGCAAAATGAAAGAACGAAAACAACGAAGATGAACAAAGATGAAAACACTCTGTTAGAAAAGAGGAACGTGGGGTATGACGAGAACCCACCGGTTTAGTGACAAGGTAGATATTGAAACCACTCCGATTAAAACAAGATAGAGAAGGAATAAGAATGATATGATTTGGGCAGCACTCCGACTGAAAATAGAAGAAAAACTTGATGAGATGAAAAGATATTGAAGAGATGACACAACACTCCGGTTAAAACGAGATGTACAAAGAACGATAATGATCAATTACGATAACGCTCCGGTTGGAAAATGGAAGGGATCGAATATGAACTTGGCAAAATGAAAGCACTTGGATGAGACTCCGGTTAAAGGTGGAATGATAGACACAACACTCCGGTTAAATGGATAACCAAGGAAAAGGAACATGATCTTGGCAAAACAAAATGATGGGTCGATGAGAGCAACATCACAATGCCTCCGGAAAAAAAAAGAATGGAAAACTAGATGGTTGGAAAGAAAAGAACGGAGAAGATGAATGACAACTCTCGCAAATAAAATTGAAAGAGAAAGCTTACGAAGAAAAAGTTGAACGGAGTTGTTGGATTATCAACAACGAAAAGCTATGATCCTCGTGGGCTTATTGAGACATCTCAAAACTTGAGGTGAACTTGTACCACTAACTAAAACAATTGCTTGCTTGAGATCAACGAAGAGGTGAACACGTGTTCCACCAAGAGGATAAAGAGCAAGTTTGGGTCATTGAGAAGCACCATAAATAGCAACAATCCTTAGGGAAAGCTTTAGGTGAAATATAACCCAAGATAACTCCAAAGAAGAGATTGATGGATTTAAATATCTCATTCTTGACAACAAGTGAATCATGAAGCGCGAACTCAAATTGCCAAGAATGACATAACACCACCTCAAAAGATAAGGTCGAGAGAATTGCACTTTAAAATGCAAGATGAAGAATACTTGAGCTCCTCTGAAAAGAATCTCGATGAACACTTCGAGAAGGAATTAAATCCTTGATGAACCATCATGTAGAGCCTCCATGAAGAACTCCGGTAATAAAAGAATGATCAAAAAGAATTGTAGGATGAAAAGAATAAGATTGAAGCCTTGCAATGATTTAGATGGATCTTCGTGATGATGAGAGATTGGAACTCCGGAAAGAAAGATGAACAAATGAAATCAAGAATTTTGATGAACCTCCGGAATAAGGGATTGAATTTACTCGATGAAACACGAATAAGAATTACATTATGCTCATCCTTCACCAATTAAATTGATGACAAGCGATGGATTTGGCATACTACCTATTCTTGTAGAAAGGATCAAGAGAGATATAGCACAAACTTGAGAAGGTCTTCAATGAACCACCGGTAACAACGGAAGAGAATTTGGAAAGAATGGATGAATTGACATGATAACAACGGAAGAGAATTCTTGAACGAACCACCGTAAAAATTGAAAATGAACGAAGAAAAGATAAGAAAACACCGGGAAGAATTAGCAAATGAACGAAGATGCTTGCTAGGATTTAGATACAAATGAACGAATAGATCACGAGCTGGATAGAGAATATTGAACGAATAGAACGAGAGCTGAAAGCTTGAATGAATAAAAATGAGATGACGGGCTCCGGAGAATCAAACTGAAAAGACTCCTGAATTGCTCCGGATGGGTGAAAACTTATTCTTACAATCGAAAAACAATTATGAGAGGATGGCAACAAGCTAGAATCATGAATCTTGAAGAGAATGGAGCAAGGTTTAAGAGAAACTCTTCTTCGGTCTTCAAATGTTGAGAATGACGATGAGAAACATCACCATGAATTCGTTGAGGCACTCCGGAATGAGAATTGGAAAAGTTGAACCAACGATGAAAGAATTGAAACGATTCTGGAGAAAGGAATATGTCTGCTGAAAATTCATTCTTACGTCAAACTTTGAAAAGAATTTTAGAAGCTCTGGGAAAATTAGAAGAGTCAGGTAAGATCCTGGGAAAAGACCTGTGGGTTAGGGCCCACTCAAAAGAAACACCATTGAACAATTGCTTGAAAGGGAGATTGCACCGGTTGAATTAAATGGCTTGAATAAGATATCATCCTCAAAAGAACTTGAGTGAATTGAGAATGGAAACTTGAATCTTCTGAGATATCTTCAGCACTCCGGAACAATGAATAGCAAGAGGTGGATGATTAAGAGGTTCACCGGTATGAGAAGGTATTGAAACGAGGAAAAGATGTGATCGATAAAGCTTGAATTGGAACCACCGGAGAAGAAAAGAATGACGAAAAATGAACTTGAACTCCTGACCATCTTCATGATAATCACCGGATAAGAACATTAAGGAGAATAATGGATTGGCTTCACAAGAATAAAATGGATACTTGATTGAGAAATCTGAGTCCTTGAGGAAATAAGGGTGGGAGGGTGGGAAAACAAAGACAATTTGAGACGGATGAAACAAGCAACGTTGGGAAAAACTGAGAGGTGATCTTGTGAATGTTGAAATGATCGGATCCACTTGAAGAGAAGCACACCGGTTGGAAAAGAATTGGCATGATAATCTTGATGATGAAGAAGGATTAGTATTCACATAGCAATATGAGAACACCGTTTAGAAAAGGTATGGATTCAACACTTGACATCGAAGCAAACTCGAATACCATAAAACAAATCAAAAACAAAGGATTGGCTTGCAGAATAAGCCGGAACAAACATAAGATAGATCCCATATCGTACCATGTGTCTGTTGGAAAGATATCCTACGAGATACTTGAATTCCCACTTATAAACTCCCGAAGCTTTCTGGTTATGCAATCAGGTGTTGGGGATACAGGGGAAGCATAATATCTCACCCAAACTTGCAAATCCTACAACCAGCTGTATCCATCCTTCAACACATAACCAAGAAATCCTCGGAAATCATCTACCTCAACCTTCGAAAAGCATCCGTTATACGAGTCATGGCAATACTCCCGCACTCGCCACAGTACTGGGCTATCAGGGTTATCTCACCAACAACTGTACAAAAGAGATTTTCGATGTCGGCGTACTAAACTCAGGTATTCCAAAACCGCAACGATAAGATTATGACGACAACACCTCGGAGCTCAACTCCCCGGGACACTGCCACAACCCCTAAATGTCAGGAGGCAACCAAGACAATGTTCTCATCATAAAACCATCGGAACGATTGTAATATACCCGCGTGATCCTAAAATTTTTTTAGTGAAAATTTGAGAAGAGAAGAGTCAAAACTCTACGTCAGGATGCCTTACATGAAGGTCGAAGGGACTGGGGAGTAAAAAGAATTCCTAAACTCTCCGATATATAATTCCTAAATGAATCAAAACATTTTTCTAGACACAACTCGGCCACTAAAGACGATCAAACAGTGGGGGCCCCTAAGGTCGGGGAAGGCTCTGATTACCAACTTGTCACGCCCTCGATGCGGCTATATCTCCCACGTGTCGAAGCACGACTTAGAGGCATAACCGCATTGAAAGCAATGTCGCAAGTGAGGTAATCTTCACACATCCCATGTTATACATAAGGGAAAGAGATACATAGTTGGCTTACAATCGCCACTTCACACAAATACATGAATAAAACATTACATTAAACAGTTACAATCAGGGCCCGACTACGGAGCCAAAATAGAAGAAGAAACCCCAAAAGCGACAAAAGGACCAAGATCGACCCCAACTGGGCTCCACTACTGATCGACTAGAACGAAACAACATAAAGGACAAGATCTCCATCAAACTCCTCCTGGAGCTCGGGTGCGTCACCTGCACGGTCTCATCGGCACCTGCAAACTGGTTTTGGAAGTATCTGGTGAGCCACGGGGACTCAGCAATCTCACACCCGCGAGATCAAGACTATTTAAGCTTAAAGGTAGGGTAAAAGGTATGAGGTGGAGCTGCAGCAAGCGACTAGCATGTATGGTGGCTAACATACGCAAATGAGAGCGAGAAGAGAAGGCAAAAGCACGGTCGAACAACTATGATCACTAAGTGATCCTAAACTACCTACGTCAAGCATAACTCCAACAACCGTGTTCACTTCCCGGACCCAGCCGAGAAGAGACCATCACGGTTACGCACGCGGTTGGTGTATTTTAATTAAGATCAACTTCGGGTTTTCTACAACCGGACATTAACAAATTCCCATCTGCCCATAACCGCGGGCACGGCTTTCGAAAGTTCAAACCCTGCAGGGGTGTCCCAACTTAGCCCATGATAAGCTCTCGCGATCAACGAAGGATATTCCTTCTCCCCGGGAAGACCCGATCAGTCTCGGAATCCCGGCTACAAGACATTTCGACAGCAATAAAACAAGTCCAGCAAAACCGCCCGATGCGCCGACATCCTGATAGGAGCTGCACATATCTCGTTCTCAGGGCAACACCGGATAAGCGAAGCGTACAGGAACCAACATAACCCAAGTTGCCAAGGGACGGTCCCGCACGGTGCTCTAGTTTGGACCAACACTTAGACAAGCATTGGCCCGGGGGGCTAAATAAAGATGACCCTCAGGCTGATCAGGCCCAAGGGAAAGGGATAGGTGGTAGGCAAATGGTAAAACCAAGGTTGGGCCTTGCTGGAAAAGTCTTATTCAAAGCGAACTTTCAAGGGGGTCCCATAAATCACCCGACCGCGTTAGGGACGCAAAATCCGGGAACATAACACCGATATGACGGAAACTAGGGCGGCAAGAGTGGAACAAAACACCAGGCATAAGGCCGAGCCTTCCACCCTTTACCAAGTATATAGATGCATTAATTAAATAAGATATATTGTGATATCCCAACAAGTAAACATGTTCCAACAAGGAACAACATCTCCATGTTCCAACAAGGAACAAACTTCATCTTCACCTGCAACTAACAACGCTATAAGAGGGGCTGAGCAAAGCGGTAACATAGCCAAACAACGGTTTGCTAGGACAAGGTGGGTTAGAGGCTTGGTTTAACCATATGGGAGGCATGATAAGCAAGTGGTAGGTATCGCAGCATAGGCATGGCAAAAGAGCGAGCAATCTAGCAAGCAAAGATAGAAGTGATTTCGAGGGTATGGTCATCTTGCCTGAGATCCCGCAAGGAAGAAGAACGAGTCCATGAAGAAGACAAACGGATGTAGACGAACGGATCCTCACAACTCCAGAACGAAACCGAAGCTAACAAGAGAAGCAACCCGGAAACAAACAAACAACAAAGTAAACAACCAACACATAAACATGGCATGATATGCGAGATGGTATGCAATGCATATGCATGCTCGGAAGGGAAAAGATGAACAAGGCATAATCTTGGCAAACCAAGTATGCCACTGGAAAGGTGAGGTGATTTCGGTTGAAATCGACATAAAGATCACCGGAATCGGATGCACGGTTTGCAAATGACAAGCAAAACAAGAATGGCAAGAATCTGCCCTTAACAGCATGATGCTACTTAGCAAGCAATAATAATCTAAGCTACTGCACCCAAACATATCAACAAAGCATATGACAGTAATCTACTCAAGATGCTTGACGAAAGATGAACACTGATCTACGGCTAAATCACAACACAACAGGTTCAAACAAGCATGGCAAAAGTGCAAAAGATAACAGGTTCACAGACTTAGTGAAATTAACAACATAGCAGAAACTAACATCAGGATGACATGTTTAGAGCAATGAAATAACATGCTACAGGATCAGGACATAGCAGAGTAAGGCACGGAATGAATCTACTCAAAGCACTTGACAAAAGTCCCTTACTGACCATAAGCCAAAAAGGAATAGAAAATATGATTACACCCATGTCAATTAAGCAAGTTTCGTTACAGGTTTCAGACTTAGCAGAAAACTGGACATGGCAGAAATTAATAACGACTAGGCATGTTCACGAGCTCGATGCACTCACTACAGAGCATTGCATGATAAAATAAGCATACATACATCAATAAGACACGGCATAGTAACAAAACATGGCAAGAACAACATCATATCATGCAAGGAGAAACTACACCAAGCTTGGCAAAATCGAATAACATGTAAACAATCTGCCAGCAACATTTTGAAGCAAAAGTGGAGCTCGATTGACTCAAGCTATGGCTCTCCATAAATACCAACAAAGGCATGGATGGATAGAGAAAAATCTCAAGTTCAAAACTACCTTACTGATCATGCTCAAAATATGCATAGATCTCTCAGAAACAACATGAAAACATGGCATGATAATAACAGCAGTCAGGGACTTAGTGAAATCACTAAGTCTCTGAAATCAGCAACATCAAGTGACCTAGTTTGCATGCTTGTGCTAGTCACCAAAAAGATCACAAAAATACATGGCAAAATTATACGGATAGGTAACATGGCATATTACAAAACTCATGTAGGACTCAACTTCCTAGGATGCACACATCAATCATGGAAAAAATGACAAAAGTGCATGTTCAGACAAGAACCAGCAGCTAACATCAACTAGCCCTCTTATAACAGCATTTAGGGCACCAAGATGAGATCAAATGAAAATGATGCAATGGAATGAAGTGATCTACTCTTCGAGACGAACAATTCGACATATTGTACGCCCAAAACGGAGCTACATGCAGAGAGTTATGGCATGATGAATATGGCATGATAATGTCAAAGATTTCGGGACTTGGAAGAAAATTGGACCTCGGGGAAAGTCACGGCGGCGCGGGGGCGAACTCCGGCGAGCGGGGAAGTCCGGTGAGGCGCGGGGAGGGGCGGAGGAGGCCGGGGATGGCCGGATCCGGCCGCTCGGGCCCCATCCCGGCCAGATCCGGGGCCAGCGCGGCGAGGATGGGCGGCGGAGGCGGCGACGCGGGATCCGCGGCGGCGGTGGGAGGCGCGCGCGGCGCGGCGGCGGCGGGCGACCAACGCCGGCGACGGGGAGGCGGCGCGAGGCAGCGCGCGGGGCGAGGCGCGGCTCGGGCGCGCCCGCGGAACGCGGCGGCGGGATGGGCTCCGCGGGCCCGATCCGGGCCCGGCGGGCCTGACGCGGTGGAGGAGAGAGAGAGGGCGGCGGTGGTGAGGTGTCGAGCTCCGGTTGGCTGGAGGCGGCGGCGCGGACACGTCCGGCGGCGGGGATTTCGTCCGGCGGCGCGCGGGGAATTTCGCTAGGGTTCATCTGCGCGAGGAATCCGGGGGGGAGCACTTATTTATAGGTAGAGGGGGCTAGGAAGCTCCAAATGGAGTGCGGTTTTCGGCCACGCGATCGTGATCGAACGACCGAGAGGATGGAGGGGACTTAGATGGGTTTTGGGCCACTTTGGAGGGGTGTTGGGCTGCAAAGAGAAAGGGGCCTTTGCGGATACCCGGTTAACAGTTGGAGTATCAAACGGACTCCGATTGACCCGAAACTTGACAGGCGGTCTACCGGTGCTATACCTAGGCCGCTTGGCAAACCTCGGTCCAATCCGAGAAAGTTTAATACCCGCACACGGAAAAAGGTAAAAGGGGACGCCGGGGAACATAGGAGCGCCGGATTGCAAAATGGACAACGGGGAAAATGCTCGGATGCATGAGACGAACACGTATGCGAATGCGATGCACATGATGACATGATATGAAATGCAGATGATGACATGGCAAAGACGGCGAATAACTGACGGACACCTGGCGCAACGGATCCGGGGCGTTACACCATGTCTATGAAACCCTTTTTATGCATGACATATAGCACCATATTATTTTTGCAACGGAATCATGATGAGGTGGAACCACTTTGATGGTTTGCCACCATTACTTCCTCGTTGATACTTGCATTGTGCATGACCCTACCTTCTTATGAGGGTTATGCCGGTGGGAGTAGATAGGATGCTAAAGTAGTTGCGAAGCAAAAAGGGATGGGAATATGCATGGTGATGGAGACAAAGTATTTTCAAAGGACTTTTCGAAAACCCCGTCAGGTGCCACTTATGCCCGAGGGAGGTAATGAGATGGGTAACCACTTGATGACGAAGTGGTGTACCAAGGCAAGTGTGTGTGTGTTGCTTTCCAAAACAGATTGGTTTAAGTTGCGACCGTTATTCCAACCTTACATGCGCAACCACTCTACCCTTGTATGGGAAAGGGCATTATTGATTACCTAGGCTGATACTAGCTTGGAGCCCGCATTACTAGTGATGAGAGAGTTGTTGGTGCGCTCTCTCGGGACGGGGTCTTGCCAGGTGGGGCGGCCATGACTGTTTTCACAGGGCACCGGTTACACCGTTATGCCCCATCTAGGATGTTATGATCTCGAGTGAGTCTCGTATGATGTACATCGTGAGGATACGGAACAACGAGTGGACTCCTTGTTAGTGTCGTCTAGGGAAAGATAGTGATCGGGTGCTTACCCCGGGTACTTGAGGTACCGCGGGTCGTGGATGACACGAAAGTTCCCCGGATCTTATGGGTAAAGTGTGCAACCTCTGCAGAGTGTAAAACTATTCGAATAGCCGTGTCCACGGTCCAGGACAGTTGGGTAACCGCTCTTCGGCTACGTCCATGTGTTCACAAACCAGTGGGTGTGTTTGGATAAGTGGGGAAGAACTACTTGGGTCAAGTCAAAGGACTTGACATGAATGAGTTGGGTTGGAGCCCTCTCCCTTTATGTTGATATCTGTAACCAGCCCCTATGGTTACTTGAATTCATGTGATGCATGGTTTACCAGTTATTGAACACGTCATAACACGACAAAATCAGCTTTCTGCAAAAATTTACCTATATCATGCATTGTTGTATCTTGAGCCAAAACATGGGTTGCTTGCGATTACATTCAAAGTACTCATTGGCTTGCCACTGGTTATTTAATTGGCCAGGCATGGAAGAACAGGAGTTCGAAGAAGAATTCTTTGGAGACGAACATGCGAACTAGGACGTTTCCCAGTCAGAATGCCTGTAGGGTTAAGGCAGATGGCATGGGTTCTACTTATCGATGAAGATTTTCGCTGCTTAAGTTTATTTGATATTCAGCCCTTGTGGCTTTATCTATGTAAGACTTGACCATAATGGTTATAATTTGTGTAAGACGGTATGTATGGATGTAAGACTCTTGTTATTCAGCTTCTGTGTGTTCAATGAGCATTGATCTCTGGGATCACTGTACACGTGCATTCGGTGATCACGACTCATGAGTCGGGGTCCCCACAGAGCTGGTATCAGAGCCATCCTGACTGTAGGAAGCCTTAGTTATCATGGGCGTTAGTTAGGATAAAACCCGTTTTGCAAAACCCTATATACTCCTCTTCTTTTCTAAGCCTACCAAACTCGAGGGATATTTTCCATATTGACCTCCCATATTCAACTTTTGTAGATGGTTGTCGCCCCCTTGAGACTCCTTATGACAGGATTTCCATCACTCCTAAAAGATTGCCTCCAACAATGCCACTATCCCTTGCTGCCCATATACACCCTGCATGAACTGGAAAATGATGTGCTAGAGAAGGAGTTCTACGCCAAGGTTTTTGTGCCTGCCAAGACCTCACCCCAGGGGTGGTTCTTCATTGGACCACCCATGCCAACAAAAGACCTGGCCATCCAGCAAGTGGCATATGAAGCGCTCCTCCGCCTTCGAGGCCTCCTTCCAGAAATGAATGAAGAACACGCCACCTGCTACCTACCTGGAAAGAACGGATTTGGAGCCCCAACTCAAGTGATTATCTCCCCAGAAGATGAGGATCCAACCCTCAAGTACCAGATCCGCTTCATCAACGCAGGAGACTACCTTCTACGCCACCTTACCGAAGCATTCCTTAAGGCTCGCCAAGACCTCCCTTCACTTCTACACCTCCACTTCCTCGAGAAGAAGAAGGTGGCCGAGCGAGGACAGCAAATCACTGCCTTACAAGCCAACATTGCCAATCAGAAGCAACAAATCGAGGAACTTCGGAAAACCCGCAACCAAACCCCACGCAGGAGGCATAGGAATGAATTTCCATATCCACCTCGTAGAAGATTGTCGTCAGGCCATCGACGACATAACCCAAGACTGGATAACAACCTTTTTGCTTCCGTTACTTGTCACAGGTGTGGTGAACTTGGGTACATTAAAAGTATGTGTTCCAACAAGCAGCCGACTGTCGTATACCCTTTGGCACCACAAGGGGAACCCAGAAACTGAAGACTGAGCACCCTTCTCTCCGAGCAAGCATGACTACCGAGTCCGAGGACCCCTAGGGTAGGATGAGTCGTGTACCCCCATATGCGTAGTCGAGTCCGTGGGATGGTTCGAATGGAACCACGTTTTGTGTTGCTTGTTTTTACTTGTTTGTGTTTCGATATAAGTCGCACATTTGCCCTAGGCAGCTTGTACGTGACTATATCACCTATCTTATCTTAATGAATGTGCGTGGCCTTAACGGCATTTGTTTGCTTGAACTTGCACTATAGAACCCCCTTTAGGTATTCCCCTCCTCTCTGCTACTTTTCCCTATCATCTCTCTCCTTAACTGAAGATCGGCAAGACAAGGTACACCAAGGATTCTACTTCGACAACCAACTAGCACTGAAGAACTTTTCTACAACCTCCTGGACCAAGTAAAACCCCGTAATGTTATGTTTAACCCCCCAGACTAGAAACCCATTCCTAGACCCTTCGAGACTTCATGAGATACCCCAGCTCGAGTCCTTAACCATGTGCTTAACCCATAGAATTGCAAGAGAACCAGTTAAGCCTCTGTAAACCTTGCACAACACTGGGTTCATTATGGAACTAGTGGACATAGTGAATGAGCACATTATCATCCTAATATAGCACCAGAACTGACGATGCCATAGGGAAGACCAGTTTGAGGATATAGGAATAGAGGACAATGACTTGATGAGTTTATATCAATGACTTGAGGAATTATATGAGACTATTTGGTGGATTATGAGGCTTTGATGTTGGTAGATGAACTTGGTGGGATCATGAGTATAGATTAGCATAGCTTTCATTACCCCTGAGTAAATTGGATTTAGTAGGATAATTGTGTTCGCAAGCTGGAATTCTTGGAAGTATTTGGATTTAACTTAGCCATGGGATATTGATAGGAGACAGTTGATATTACATAAATAACTTGAGGGAAACATGTAGGATTCCTTGTTGGGCAAGAGATTTGGATTTAAATAGGAGATCCTAGTTGAGTATAGATATTTAGTAAGCCTACATGATTCGGAGTAAATTGGATTTAGACTGATGATCTCGATCATGATACCATGTTTCTCGGTGGACGATAAACTAGGAGATTGGACTAATTGTCGGAGTTGATATAAGCTTGACCTTGGAGTTTACTTGACCATGATAATGGAAATTGGTGGACTGACTATAGTAAAGATAACCCTTTTCAAGTATATGAGGATTATAGGACATTAGAAGATCATGTGGAACACCATAAACATTGGATTTGTAGAATTAATGGATTGTGTAGTGGTTGATGGAAGTTAATGGGCTGTTGGAGTTGATTCATAGGAAGGAAACAAGATCTTGGAGTGACTTACGACGTGTTTCCTTAGGATAGAGATGCTTTATCTTAGACCTTGAAAGAATAGGCTGAGCACTTGGATTGTCACGTTCAAGCTTAGCAGCTTATATGTTCTACCCATGGATTTTTAGGGGTAGCCACACATATGAGTTTGGGGATCGTAGACATATATGATTTTGTTAGACCTTCTCTTGGGAGTCATGAGGATATGAATCACATGAGCGATGATTGGAGTTGACCTATATGTAATGATGCTATCTGTGATATGATGTGATTTGTTTAAAGGACTAGATAGAACAATTGACATCTCATAAACTGTGCCCAAGGATAAGATGATAAACGTTCACTCTCACACTAGATCCTTGAAACCCTTAAGCCCTAGCAAGCTACAACATGGTCGGATCGTAACTTTGGGTCTTGACTCTAGATCAAAAACACCTTGGACCACACTCAAACGTTACCACCACCAATGCCCCAGCCTACCTTATGTACCCCATGAACAGAGACTTCATGGAGTACTTGGTCATGTTGGTTGTCACTTTTACTTGGTGACCTACTCGTCTAACTGAAGATGGAAGAAGAATCGTTCAGCTGGTTAAGGAACATCTGAAGATCGCCATGTCAAGGAGGAAGAACTATACCAACCACTACCATCAAGAAGTGAACTTCCTCGTCGAAGACCGTGCGTATCTGCAAACCACTCCTCTCTAAGGGAGCAAGCATTTCCATGACAAGGAGACCCACACCAAGATTCATCGGCCCCCTTCGAGATCACTCCAAGGTTCAACAACCCCCTTTGAGATCACTACAAGACGAAGAGAAGACAGTTACCAGATGGAGTTACCAGATGGAGTTACCACCTGAGTTACCCATTGTGCGTAATGTTTCCACATGACACAACTCCGGAAGTGTTTTCGACTTCCTAGCTAGCCCGATCACTAACAAGGACATCGATCACCGAACCATTGACCCCCAGCCCAACCTGACCTACGTGAGAAACCCCTTAGCAACATGGATCAAGCAGAACATCATACACGAAGCCACACCATCAAGTACTTCAAGGTTCAATGGAACACCACTCGGAAGCAGAAGCAGTATGAGGACGTGAAGACTACCCCAAATCCAAGTCTCCATACTCCTTTCCGCGCCTAGTCTGGGAATCTCAGGGACGAGATTCTTATAAGGGGGGTAGGTCTGTCACACCTTGATTTTCATGCCACAACACTTAAGCTAATAAATCATGATAAACTGTGGTTTGACAAAACTTTTGCATTATTTGGCTTTTATTTTGGAGTTGGATTTCTCTGTGTGGTTTTTCAAGTGCTCTTTAAAGTCAACTACTCCACCTTCTGTACTTCATCTCCTTTCCCCAAACTTCCGCCCAATGATCATGCCATGTGTATAGTGCAATATAGTATTTTCCTACAAAAATAATTTGGCCAAATAGTATTTTCAAAAAATATTTTTCCAAAAACTCCTGAATTGAGGTTTGCACTACAAGTACTTGATTTGGGGTATGAAAAATATTTCAAAAAGTATATTTGAAACCTATTAGATAGAAGATTCCCATAAACCACAAAAATATAATTTTAAAAGTTATTTTCCCATTTTATTTAAAAGATTTTTCTTAAGGCCAGAAATGGTCTTTAATAGGGAAAAATTATTTTATTGTTTTAAAAATATTTGAGAAAAATCAGGGAAACTCAGTGGCCATATATTTTCCATATATATGAGTTTCAACACATGGTTAAGATCAAAATATTGGACAAAACCTCCCAAAACCATTTCTGCCCATTTCAAGGATTTGAAATATTTCTACAGAAAACATTTTCATAAAATTCCAAGGAAAATCCAGAAAGTCCCAAATGCATATTGTGATCACCTTGCAAAGCCTCATGTCAATTAAAGTCATTTTGGTTCACCAAAATGCCCCAAAACCATTTCTGACAAGAACCAAAGTTGAAAAAGTTTGTACTACCAACTTTCTCTCCTTGACCCCAATTTTATGAGCATGTTCACATGACCAAATGAGGCTACTACACCAAGTGGTGCATCAAGGATAAGTGATTTGCTCAACTAGATCTACACAAGTCCATTTCTGCTAATTTCTAGGGTTTACAAAAGTTGCATTGGCAACTTTGCCCAAATAAGCTCCAAATTGGTGGAAGACCCTAATTATGTGTCATTTCACCCTGTGGAGTCTCATGGCTATTGGAAATCATTTGCTTGCCAAAACCTTTATCAAACACCTTCTGCCACATTTCAAAAATCACCATTTTGACCACTAAAACTATTCTCCTTGAGCTCAACTTTTTACCACAGGTCCTCCTAGTCCCCTTTCACCTCCAGTAACAATGGCAAATCCATAGCTCAATTATTGGATGGGTAAAACCCCACTTTCTCTCTCTGGACAGCCCATTTCTCCCTCTTCTTCTGCCTCTCTCCTCTCCTACTGGTCACCCACGGCATCCAAGGCCATCTCCCACTTCTTTACTCGCCCTAGAGCCACCAGACACCTTTGGTCGTGCCCTAGTTGCATAGAAAATGGCCATGTCGGCCATTTGGGCGCTCTAGAGCACGCTACAATGCGCTCCCGCACTGTAGCCGCCCCCTTCCAACCGCCTCCGGCCACCTCGGGCCTCCCCAGCGCGCCCGACGATGCGCCTCGACGTCTGCGACACGCCACGCCTCTGTCCCCCTCCTCTCTCCTCCTCTCTCGCCCCTGCTCGCACGCGCGTTGGCCGCCCGAGCGCGCCAATGGCACGGCTCACACGCGCGATCCTCTCTGACCCCTCCCCGCTCTCTCCCTTAGCTCCCCTCGGCGTAGTCCACACCCAGCAACACCCCAGACACGGCACCAGCTCCTCCCGAGCCCTGTGGCGATGAGAAGGAGCCCGCCGGCGCACGGGTCCACGGCACCCCGCCGTTCGCCTATTTAAGGGCCTCCCCAAGCACTCCTCTCCATACCCCTCGCTCTCTCGCTCGCCTAATCATCCCCCTGCACCCCCAGTTCATCTCCAGAGCCGCCCGAGCTCGAGATCGAGCTCGAGCTCCGCCGCTTCGACTCGCCGGAGTTCGCAAGATACAGGCCGTCCCCGGCCCCCGTTCCTCTCGATCTGGAACCCCCGAGCACCCCTGATCATTTACCCCTTCTTCCCCGCTTCTTTTGTAGCCGGAAACGGCCGGAACCGTTGACGCCGGAACCAGGCCACCCCGGCGACCGCAACCACCTCCACCCGAACGGCGACTCGACGCTGAGTCCAGCCGTACCCTCGCCCGACCTCGTCGTGCCCTACATCGACTCCGGTGAGCTTGCCGGCCCTTTGTCGCAGGGTTAGGGATGACAGGGGCCCCCACCTGTCAGCCTCTCCTGTCCATCGCCCCGCTCTCTCTCGCTGATGCCTGGGCCCCACCCGTCAGGTTTAAACCTGGCGCGCGCGCGTGCACCAGTGCGCCGGGCCGCCTCTCTGGCTGGGCCTGCTGCGCTGCGCCTGTTCTGGCCCAGCAGGCACAGAGCCCTTTTCCTTTTCTTTTTCTGTCACGTTTCCAAAAATTCCATAGGATAAAATATATGTCCAAATAAATTAATTCCAATTCCTAAATTCCTAAAGTATTTCAACCTATTTAATGGTGCAACTTTCATTCAAATCCAACAACCTTTTCTTCACTGTAAATATTTAAATGTGATTTTAAGCATTTAAATATACTTTTGTAAATCCATTTCTCCCATTGTGCTACTCCAAATCCAAAACTAGGAATTTTCCCCTTCTTAGTTTTCACCCTAGTATTTAACAAAAATGAGTTGACATTTTTCTGGGCACTTTGATTTTTCTGTTCTGCTATTGCCTTATTATTCTCGTTATTATTTTGCGACGATAGATTGCATTGCTAACGAAGGGTTAGACCAGAAGACTTTGTTGAGCCAGGCAAGCAGCCCTTTGACCATGTCTATGAAACCCTTTTTATGCATGACATATAGCACCATATTATTGTTGCAACGGAATCATGATGAGGTGGAACCACTTTGATGGTTTGCCACCGTTACTTCCTCGTTGATACTTGCATTGTGCATGACCCTACCTTCTTATGAGGGTTATGCCGGTGGGAGTAGATAGGATGCTAAAGTAGTTGCTACGCAAAAAGGGACGGGAATATGCATGGTGATGGAGCAAAATATTTTCAAAGGACTTTTCGAAAACCCCGTCGGGTGCCACTTATGCCCGAGGGAGGTACTGAGATGGGTAACCACTTGATGACGAAGTGGTGTACCAAGGCAAGTGTGTGTGTGTGTGTGTGTTGCTTTCAAAAACGGATTGGTTTAAGTTGCGACCGTTATTCCAACCTTACATGCGCAACCACTCTACCCTTGTATGGGAAAGGGCATTATTGATTACCTAGGCCGATACTAGCTTGGAGCCCGCATTACTAGTGACGAGAGATTTGTTGGTGCGCTCTCTCGGGACGGGGTCGTGCCAGGTAGGGCGGCCATGACTGTTTTCACAGGGCATCGGATACACCGTTGTGTCCCCTCGCGGATGTTATGATCTCGAGTGAGTCTCGTATGATGTACATCGTGAGGATACGGAACAACGAGTGGACTCCTTGTTAGTGTCGTCTAGGGAAAGATAGTGATCGGGTGCTTACCCCGGGTACTTGAGGTACCGCGGGTCGTAGATGACATGAAAGTTCCCCGGATCTTGTGGGTAAAGTGTGCAACCTCTGCAGAGTGTAAAACTATTCGAATAGCCGTGTCCACGGTCAAGGACAGTTGGGTAACCGCTCTTGGGCTACGTCCACGTGTTTACAAACCAGTGGGTGTGTTTGGATAAGTGGGAAGAACTACTTGGGTCAAGTCAAAGGACTTGACATGAATGAGTTGGGTTGGAGCACTCTCCCTTTGTGTTGATATCTGTAACCAGCCCCTATGGTTACTTGAATTCATGCGATGCATGGTTTACCAGTTATTGAACATGTCATAACACGACAAAATCAGCTTTCTGCAAAAATTTACCTATATCATGCATTGTTGTATCTTGAGCCAAAACATGGGTTGCTTGCGAGTACATTCAAAGTACTCATTGGCTTGCCACTGGTTATTTAATTGGCCAGGCATGGAAGAACAGGAGTTCAAAGAAGAATTCTTTGGAGACGAACATGCGAACTAGGATGTTTCCCAGTCAGAATGCCTGTAGGGTTAAGGCAGATGGCATGGGTTCTACTTACCGACGAAGATTTCCGCTGCTTAAGTTTATTTGATATTCAGCCCTTGTGGCTTTATCTATGTAAGACTTGACCATAATGGTCATAATTTGTGTAAGACGGTATGTATGGATGTAAGACTCTTGTTATTCAGCTTCTGTGTGTTCAGTGAGCATTGATCTCTGGGATCACTGTACACGTGCATTCGGTGATCATGACTCATGAGTCGGGGTCCCCACACATAACCCCAAAACAATAGCGGTAAATCGGTAAGAGACATCACAAATCGTACCATATCTAATAAACTACGGTTACGACGTTCGGACACACCATTACGTTGTGGTGTTCCAGGTGGCGTGAGTTGCGAAACTATTCCACATTGATTCAAATGAAGACCAAACTCATAACTCAAATATTCACCTCCACGATTGGATCGTAGCAACTTTATTTTCTTGTTACGATGATTTGCCACTTCACTCTGAAATTCTTTGAACTTTTCAAATGTTACAGACTTATGTTTCATTAAGTAGATATACGCACATCTGCTCAAATCATCTATGAAGGTAAGAAAATAAAGATACCCACCACAAGCCTCAACACTCATTGGACCGCATACATTAGTATCTATTATTCCCAATAAGTCAGTTGATCGCTCCATTGTTCCGGAGAACGGAATTTTAGTCATCCTGCCCATGAGGCATGGTTCGCAAGCATCAAGTGATTCCAAAAGTCCATCAACATGGAGTTTCTTCATGCGCTTTACACCAATATGACCTAAACGGCAGTGCCACAAATAAGTTGCACTATCATTATTAACTTTGCATCTTTTGGCTTCAATACTATGAATATGTGTATCACTATGATCGAGATTCAACAAAAATAGACCACTCATCAAGGGTGCACGACCATAAAAGATATTACTCATATAAATAGAACAACCATTGTTCTCTCATTTAAATGAATACCCATCTCGCATCAAACAAGATCCAGATATAATGTTTATGCTTAATGCTGGCACCAAATAACAATATTCAGGTCTAAAACTAATCCCGACAGTAGATGTAGAGGTAGCGTGCCGACGGCGATCACATGAACCTTGGAACCATTTTCCACGCGCATTGTCACCTCGTCCTTAGCCAATCTTCGTTTAATCCATAGCCCCTGTTTCGAGTTGCAAATATGAGCAAGAGAACCAGTATCAAATACCTAGGCTCTATAACGAGCATTAGTAAGGTACACATCAATAACATGTATATCAATATACCTTTCACTTTGCCATCCTTCTTATCCGCCAAATACTTGGGGCAGTTCCGCTTCTAGTGACCAGTCCCTTTGCAGTAGAAGCACTCAATTTCAGGCTTAGGTCCAGACTTGGGCTTCTTCCCTTGAGCAGCAACTTGCTTGCTATTCTTCTTGAAGTTCCCCTTCTTCCCTTTTCCCTTTTTCTTGAAACTAGTGGTCTTGTTAACCATCAACACTTGATGCTCCTTCTTGATTTCTACCTTCACAGCCTTTAGCATCGCGAAGAGCTCAGGAATATTCATCTCCATCCCTTGCATATTATAGTTCATCACGAAGCCTTTATAGCTTGGTGGCAGTGATTAAAGAACTCTGTCAATGACAATATCATCAGGAAGATTAACTCCCAGCTGAGTCAAGTGGTTATGATACCCAGACATTTTGAGTATATGTTCACTGACAGAACTATTCTCCTCCATCTTGCAGCTATAGAACTTGTTGGAGACTTCATATCTCTCAACTCGGCCATTTGCTTGAAATATTAACTTCAACTCCTGGAACATCTCATATGCTCCATGATGTTCAAAACGTCTTTGAATTCCCGATTCTAAGCTGTAAAGCATGGCACACTAAACTATCGAGTAGTCATCAGCTTTGCTCTGCCAGACGTTCATAACGTCCAGAGTTGCTCCTGCAGCGGGTCTTGCACCTAGCGGTGCTTCCAGGACGTAACTCTTCTGTGCAGCAATGAGGACAATCCTCAAGTTACGGACCCAGTCCTTGTAATTGCTACAATCATCTTTTAACTTAGATTTCTCAAGGAACGCATTAAAATTCAAAGGAACAGTAGCACTGGCCATTGATCTACAACAACATAGATATGCAAAAAACTATTAGGTACTAAGTTCATGATAAATTAAAGTTCAATTAATCATATTACTTAAGAACTTCCACTTAGATAGATATCCCTCTAGTCATCTAAATGATCACGTGATCCATATCAACTAAACCATGTCCGATCATCACGTGAAATGGTGTAGTTTTTGTCGGATTACGGGTTCCGGCAAAACCCTATGAGGTTCGAACTCTGGGGTGCACACGAAGAACACTCTCTTCCTAGCTCGCTCGCTCAACGATCTCACGGCCTAGCTCGACGCACCCAAGGAACAAGAGACACAAAGGTTTATACTGGTTCGGGCCACCTTGCGGTGTAATACCCTACTCTAGTGTGGTGGTGGATTGCCTCGAGGGCTAAGGATGAACTAGTACGGTGGATGAACAACCTCCTGAGGAGAGGTGTTCTTGAGCTCGATTAGCTGGCGATATGGCCTTGGTGGAATGGATCAAATCCCAGATGAGATGCCTCCTATGGTGGTGGCTAGTCCTATTTATAGAGGCCCTGGTCCTCTTCCCAAATGTTAGGCGGGAAGGGATCCCACAACGGCCAAGTTTGAAGGGGGACAACTAGTACAAGATATCCTGACAAAAGGTGGTCTTCGCCTGCCAAAGGCTCTAGTGGTGATGCTGCCGTGGGCTCCACGATGACCTCCATCCTGCTGTCCTGCTGGTCTTGCTCTCGTTGCACCGATATGGAAACCTTTGCCTGATGCCTCGGGACTCCTCGCCTGCGAATGCCTCTTTATCACCAAAGAGGAAACTGGTACACTGCGCCCGCTGGCGCCCGCCTGGCCTTTGTCGTCATGGCTCACGTCATGTGAACCTCGCGAGGTGCCCCTTGCATAGATATATCCGCTCCTCAACAGCCAGCCTAGGGAGGCCACCCCCAGGGAGGTCTTGGTGTCGCCCGCCTCGCGAGGCTTGGCCCCTCGCAAGGGTATTGAGTTGTTGCTGCCGAAGCTGGGCCGTACCAGGCCATTGGTGAAGCCACTCCGTGGGTCACAGGCAGGCAATTTTGGGTACCCCCATTCCCAGGACGCCGACAGTAGCCCCTGGGCCCAAGGCGTGCTCGAACTTGGCTTCGTGGCGAAGATAAAGGGCAAGTGCGGAGCGCCACGGGCCCCAACCACCTGCGGCCTCGGTCGACGCATGGCGATTGATGGGACGAGGGTGCCTCCACTTCCCCACGCCGCCTCGACAACCGTTCGACTTGACGAGAACCTGCTGCATGCAGAAGAAAACCATCATTACCTACGATCGTGGATGCCGGCGGTTGGCCTCCCTCTGGCTATAAATGAGGAGGGGGCGGGACCCTTGTTGCTCATCTCCTTCCCCACTCCGCCTGCTTCTTCTTATTCCTCTTTGCTTCACCATCTTGCTGCGACACCATGGCACCGAAGAAGAGGTTCTCGGCCGCGGAGAGAGGGAAGGCACGCCAGGAGGGGCCCGGCTCACCACCGCCCAAGAGGGGGCGTGGCCGCCCCCGCAAGCATGCTGCGAACGGTGACGTGGCCCCTCGGGGGCGCGGACGTACTCCTTCGGGCACCGGCATCTTCCTCAGCGGCCGCAACGGTGCCTCCTCCCGCGGCAGGGGCCGCTCTAGGCGGAGCAGCCCTTGCACCGAGGGGACATGTGCCGTGGTCGCCCGACCTCCTCGGCCGTGCCTTCATTAGGCGGAGGTGCTCCCGGAGTTCGTCGTGTGGTCGGAGTAGCCGGCCGACAGTTGGCTCCTGCTCCCGCGCTCCTTTGCCGACGAGCTGTCGGCTGCAGATCTCGACGGACTCTAGCTGCAAGACGACGGCTGCTGCAGCAAGGCCTCATGTGTCGCGGTGGAGGTCTCCGCCGCGGGCAACGCGGTCCTGGCCCGCGGCTGGCAGACGTTCGCCCGCGCGCGCGGCCTGAGCAGGAGGTGCACCCTCCACTTCAAGTATGACGGCGTCACGACCCTCTACGTGAGGGTTTTTGGGGAAGATGGCCGCCGTGCGGGGTGCTGAGGATAGCGGCGGCGACGGCGAGCTGGGTCTTGACGATAGCCGCGATGACGCCGTGGGCAAGCTCGCTCTTGGCGACGACCGTGTCTTGTCCGGCGGCAGCAGCTCCTCCTCCACCGAAAGCTCCAGCAGCGGTGGCTACGACCAACCTCCATGTCGCCGGGCTCGCTATGAGGACGGTGGCGGGTCATCCCACTGTCGCACCTCGGTGAAGCGCGAGGAGGACTCCGGCTGAGTCCGGGTGGTGCCAGGAGCCAATCCTCGTGAGCCGTTGCGGGAGCGCGCGCCGCTTTTGCTCGTCCTTTCCTTTCTTCCTGCATTCCAAGAAACAAGTATGGGGCCCTGCGAGGGCGGGTAATGAACCATAATTTTCATGCCGCTTGTGTTATGTTTATTGTTCCTGTGTTGTGTTACGACATTCGTGCTTCATGTAGATGTAGAGGGATAACTTAACTAGATGCGCCTGGGATAGTTTCCTGTCTCGTGAGGGCGCGCCCTCTGGCACCTGGTGATACCTCCTTGTTGCTGACTCAGGAGCCATTGACCTCGGGAGGCATCACAAAGCTGCAGTATTTGTTAGGACGTTCGTCGGGTGCCTTATCCTTCCTTGCGCGAGGCCTCAGGCATGAGCTAATCACGGCCAAGAGCACCATGTAGTTGTACCCGTGGGGCACGGACTTAGAAGGATGCGCCAATCGCGAGCTCAATCGAGGGCGCCTCGCGAATATCAGGGGAGCCAAAGCTCTGGAGCGACAGGGCTTTGGCGAGATGTGTCTGTGGCTTAGGCTAGTGATATGTCTCTGTCGTATCTATAATTTTTGATTGTTTCATGCCAATATTATACCACTTTCACATACTTTTGGAAACTTTTTATATGATTTATTGGACTAACCTATTGATCCAGTGCCCAGTGTCAGTTCTTGTTTTCCGCATGTTTTTTGTATCAAAGAGTATCCATATCAAACGAAGTCCAAATGCAATAAAATTTCACAAATAATTATTTTGGAATATTTGTGATTTTTGGGAGTTGGAATCACCGCAAACGGAGGCCTACACAACCCACAAGACACCAGGGCGCGCCAGAGGCCCCTGGCGCATGGTGGTGGGTTGTGCCCTCCTCGAACATCGGTTGGAGCTCTACTCCGGGCACAAGGAAGCTTATATCCGGAAAAAAAATCATGTTAAGATTTCAGCGCATACGGAGTTACGGATCTCCGGGAATATAAGAAACGGTTTTCGGCCAGATCTGGGGAACGCAAAACAGAAGAGAACGGAGAGGGAGATCCAATCTCGGAGAGGCTCCCGCCCCTCCGGCACCATGGAGACCATGGACTAGAGGGGGAACTCTCCCCCCATCTAGGGGGGAGGCCAAGGAAGAAGAAGAAGGAGGGGGCTCTCTCCCCCTCGCTTCTGGTGGCGCCGGAGTGCCGCCGGGGCTAGGATCGGGACGACGATCTACATCAACAATCTTGCTACTGTCGACACCAACTTTCTCACCATCTATGTACTGCTGTAACACCTCTTGTCCCCATTGTAATCTCTACTCACTACAAGAAAAATACACTTCCGTGATGATACGTGTTTGTCACAGTAGGTCGCGTTTTTTGTCATGCATGTACATCCATGACAAATTTATGACAGAATCAAGATAGTCATACCTGTGCTGTTGTAGAAGTGTTCCATGACATTACCAAAATTATCATCACGGAAGTGTCCACTTCCATGATGATAAATCGCGCGTCACAGAAGTGCTTTCGTCAAGGGTGACCGACACGTGGCATCCACCATAACGGAACAACGTTAAGCTATCGGGCCGGGTTTTGGATCCGCTAACCCGTTAACAGCCCCGACCAATGGGGATTTTCCACGTGTAAAATCATCATTGGCTGGAGGAAACACGTGTCGGCTCATCGTTGGGACAGATGTCATCCACTCATTGGACGGAAGGCGCCTATGATACGTCGACACGTGGCACGGCCCAACAAAGGCCCATTCCTGTGAAAAGGCCGGCCTGTTTGACTTGGTCAAAAGGTGGTGGGCCGGCCCATGGAAAGCCTGTTAACGGCCTGTTCGCATATAACCCATTTACAGCCCGCTAACCCAAGGCCCGTTACGCCCTATCCGAATTAGGCCCAGTAGCGTCATCTGGGCCATCCAATATGATTACAGCTCGTTTTCACTTCTGGCGCATGTATGGCCCATGACGTCTTTCGGCCCATATGAGGCCCTATGTAACTCTTGGCCTATTAACGGCCCGTGGTGAAACTGGCCCGTAATGAATAGGGTATCACTTTACACCCATTAACGGCCCGTGGTGAAACTGGTCCGTAATGAACAGTGCATCACTTTATACCCATTAACGACCCCTTATTCCGTTGAGCCGTTTCCAGCCCATGTTATCTTTCGGCCTTCTCAGAGCCCATTTATTCTTGGGCTCATTTCCAGCATTCGTTTACCTACGGCCCGTTACTGTCATTTTCTGCTTGTGGGCCAAATTCAGCCCGTGGTTACAGTCGGCCCATTTTTGGTCCGTTAATACGTTGGGCCATTTTCATAGCATCATCAAATACGGCCTATTAATGATGGCCTGTTATGGTCGGCCCATGAACGGACGATTCCAACTCTAGCCCGTTTACGGCCATAATGCGGTCTGTTTGGCCCATGTTTGGCCAATTGATCATACGGCCCGTATAAGGCCCATTGATGATACGACCCGCAGAAGGCCCATTGTTTCTACAGCCCGTAGAAGGCCCATTGTTTCTACGGCCCGTAGAAGGCCCTCTGTTTCTATGGCCAGTAGGAGGCCCAGTGTCACTACAGTAAATATTAGCCCATGGTTATTGTGGCCTAGTTTTTAAAAAATAGGTTATTGCGGCCACTAGCTAACCGCGGAAAAAGAACTCCAATGACTACAAGCAAACAAAGAAACATGACAACAAGGAAATAAATAAGCAAGCAACTAACGCTAGGCTATCACGGCTATTACACATATTACATCCACTGGGCATCAAAGTTCGCCACCAGTGCAAGTATAGGGAACAAAGCAGCATATCATATACACTGGTTGTCAAAGTTGGCGACCAGCGCAAATAAACGCCGCAGCAAAACAAATCCAGAACCGAAACCACTTCAGAAGATCTCAAGAAACAATATCCTGGGTACCCATAATGCTGGCAAGATGCTTAGCAAGCTTATTAACTTTATCTTGTTTGGCGCTTAAATCCTCAAGCGCTTGTTGTTGCACCAGAAAATATGCATCTGAATTCAGCAGGGACTTCCTCAGTCCTTCAGCTTCCTGTCGCAGCACATCTGATCGATGTCTTTCGATTTGAAGTTGAGACTCAAGAAGACGAACTGATTCAGGCAGCGAGTTCGAAGAGCTTGTGCCAGCAGTAGTGGCCAGTAACTCGAACACTACATCAAGATAGTACTTTTGGGTTCCCTCACTGTCGTCAAGATAGTTTTTATCAGCTTTCTTGGAGACCAACAGGGATGTCTCACTATCTTGAACCTTATCTGCATTACTTCCTTTACCATTGGATAACGCGGTACTGTTCTCCAATATTTTGTCTGCATTCTAAAATAGAAACAAGCAGACACATCACATGTTTACCATGTTGTATATGAAACTAATTTTGGTAAATGAGTTCAGTAGTAAAGTGGACATGATAACAGCATGAAAAAAACATATATCTATGTAGCATGGTCACTTTATGGTCTATATCATTCTAGTTTTTGTTGCCAAATCAAGATAGAGACACAGTTCAAATAATATTTGTTCAAGACAAAGCAGAATAGACAGAATATAAGTGTGGGTAACTATAGAGCAATAATAACACTTGTAATGTGCATGACATGAGAACATAACTGTTTATTCAATTGAAACTGAAATCAACATAGAGCAGGTTACAACAGCAAACCAGTTAAAGAAACAGGTTTAAAACATACCTGCTGCGCCATTGGAGTTTCAATTCCATCCTTCAAATTTGAAAATAGTTGGTATGAGTAAATACAGTAATGCAAGAGCAAAGGAGTATGAACCATAGCTACAGAACCTGACCTGAGAACAAATCTTCTTCTCCTTTCAGCGTTGAGTTGGGATTCGGAGTGGTGGTCCTCGTGCTTTGGGCACTGCAGTTCCCTTACTAACTGCTCGTGTTTGGGTGCTCTGTGGTGGAGACGGTGATGTGTCAACTGGAACTCGGTTACTATCTGTCGGGGTTGGGGTTAGAAGGGGTGTAGCTGGTTCTCTGTCCAACTGGTTAGGGGTACAATCTGCGAGAGTCTGGGTTATGTGTAGTGGATCTGGTCCTTGGGCAAGTACAACCGTGGTTCTATCTGCATCAACTGGTAGCACTATCTTTTCTGAAGACCGTGTTGTTACTCCCTTAGATACTGCCATCACGCTCTCCAATTCAAATGGCTGATAAACAAGAAAAGTAATTGAAAGTATATACATTGTATGATAGACAGGTACAATGGATAGTGGGGAATAAAAGAGGGCATGAAATAATTCATATTTATGTTGTCTAACCAAACAGGATAGCATGACACAATTTCACATATATGATGGCTAACTAAACAGGATAGCATGACACAATTTCACATTATGATGGCTAACTAAAAAAGATGGAAAGACATAGTTCAAAATATGAGACTATGTAAACAGGATGACATGACATAACTATATAATGTGTTTATTAATTAGGTTGGCATGCCATAATTCACATACATTCACGGATAGAATACCATAATTCAAAATATGATGACTGTAAACACTAAACATGATGAGATGATATAACTATATGATGTCTTTATTAAATGGGTTGCCATGCCATAATTCAGATAGATGATGTGTATGTACTATGTAAACATGATGGCATGATATAATTCAAATATATGATTTACATAGTAAGCAAGTAAGCAGATGGCAATCCATATATGATGTAAAAACTAAGGAATGCAAGACAACATGCATGACATGGGTAATATAACCCTGCCAAGTTTGAGCATAGACCTCAGGGGGAAATAGGACTGGTCATCAATCTCTGAATCCTCCTCTAAGGAGCTCTCTGTAGCCAGCAAGATGTCTGCTTCAGCAGGTAGCATTGTCTGCTCTGAATACCTTGTTTTCACTCCAAATACTTCCATCACCGCTTCAAATGGCCGATGCACAGGAAGAGTAGTTGAATATACAAACGCTGTCGACAAATGGAACACGTAATACAAAAAATGATAGCATGATATAATCCACATACATGATGATTGGCTAAACAGCATCTCATTGCATAATTCACATATATAATGCCTTTGCAACAAGATAGCATTGTATAATTCACATATATAATGTCTTGCAACAAGATGGCAATGCATAATTCACATATATGGTAATTAGACACTAAACATGTGGCATGCACACAAAGCATGTCTAAACTAATCAAATGACATAGCAATGCGAGACACCATACACACAATATGAGCAACATAACCCTGCCAAGTTAGAGCATACACCTCGGGGGGGGATAGGACTGGTCATTGATACGTCTCCAACGTATCTATAATTTTTGATTGCTCCATGCTACTTTATCTACTGGTTTGGACTATATTGGGCTTTATTTTCCACTTTTATATTATTGTTGGGACTAACCTATTAACCGGAGGCCCAGCCTAGAATTGTTGTTTTTTGCCTATTTCAGTATTTCGAGGAAATAGAATATCAAACGGAGTCCAAACGGAATGAAACCTTCGGGAACGTGATCCAGGAGACTTGGACCCTACTCCAAGAAGTTTTCGGGGAGGTCACGAGGGTGGAGGGCGCCCCCCTGGGCGCGCCCCCTGCCTCGTGGGCCCCTCGGAGCTCCACCGACGTACCCCTTGCACCCATATATACCTGCGTACCCTAAAACTTCCAGAACAGAAGATAGATCGGGAGTTCCACCGCCGCAAGCCTCCAGAACCACCAAAAACCAATCGGGACCCCTTTTCGATACCCTGCCGGAGGGGGGATCCATCTCCGGTGGCAATCTTCATCATCCCGGCGCTCTCCATGACGAGGAGGGAGTAGTTCACCCTCGGGGCTGAGGGTATGTACCAGTAGCTATGTGTTTGATCTCTCTCTCTCTCTCGTGTTCTCTCTCGTGTTCCTCTATGGCACGATCTTGATGTATCCCGAGCTTTGCTATTATAGTTGGATCTTATGATGTTTCTCCCCCCTCTACTCCTTTGTGATGAATTGAGTTTCCCCTTTTGAAGTAATCTTATCGAATTGAGTCTTTATGAGAACACTTGATGTATGTCTTGGTGATCAACTTGCGGGTTTCGTGACATTGGGAACCTATGCATAGGGGTAGGCACACGTTCTTGATTCTCCGGTAGAAACTTTGGGGCGCTCTTTGAAGTACTTTTATGTTGGTTGGATAAATCTGAGATTGTGTGATGCATATCGTATAATCATGCCCACCGATACTTGAGGTGACAATGGAGTATCTAGGTGACATTAGGGTTTTGGTTGATTTGTATCTTAAGGTGTTATTCTAGTAAAAACTTCAGGGTTGTTTGTGACACTTATAGGAATAGCCCAACGGATTGATTTGAAAGAATAACTTTGTGGTGTTTTCGTACCCGACCATAATCTCTACGTTTGTTCTCCGCTATTAGTGGACTTGGAGTGACTCTTTGTTGCATGTTGAGGGCTTGTCATATGTTCTATCTATGTTATTATTGTTGAGAGAACTTGCACTGGCGAAAGTATGAACCCTAGGCCTTGTTTCCTATCATTGCAATACCGTTTACGCTCACTTTTACCACTTGTTACCTTGCTGTTTTTATATTTTCAGTTTACAAAAACCTATATCTTCTATCCATATTGCACTTGTATCACCAGCTCTTCGCCGAACTAGTGCACCTATACAATTTACCATTGTATTGGGTGTGTTGGGGACACAAGAGACTCTTTGTTATTTGGTTGCAGGGTTGCTTGAGAGAGACCATCTTCATCCTCACGCCTCCTACGGATTGATAAACCTTAGGTCATCCACTTGAGGGAAATTTGCTACTGTCCTACAAACTTGTGCACTTGCAGGCCCAACAACGTCTACAAGAAGAAGGTTGTGTAGTAGACATCAAGCTCTTTTCTGGCGCCGTTGCCGGGGAGGCTAGGTAAGTGAAGGTATATCTTTAGATCTTGCAATCGAATCGTTTTAGCACTAGTTTAGTTTATAAAAGAAAACTACAAAAAAAATGGAATTGAGTTTGTCTCATATGCTTCACTTTTTTTATATCTTTCGTGAGTATGATGGAAAGGAAGATTGTGCCAAAGTGCTAGAAGAAGAAATCTATAAAATGTTTGGCACTAAATATGTGAATGATGAGCATGATTGCAATGTTGTTAGTATGAATTCCTTGAATATCCATGATGCTAATGATATGCAAAGCCACAAGCTTGGGGAAGCTATGTTTGATGAAGATGATATTTTTTGTCCCCCAAGCTTGGATGAGCAAATTTACTATGATGAAAGCATGCCTCCTATATATGATGATTATTGTTATGACACGTATGCTTTAGAGAATAATGATAACCATGAAACTTGTCATCTTGATCTTAATTCTCAATCATATGATAGTTATTTTGTTGAGTTTGCTCCCACTACTATTCCGAATGAGAAGAATTTTGCTTATGTGGAGAGTAATAAAATTTCTATGAAAGTAGATCATGAAAAGAATGCTTTAGGTTCTGGTTATATTGTTGAATTCATTCATGATGCTACTGAAAATTATTATGAGGGAGGAACATATGCTTGTAGGATTTGCAATAATATCAAGTTTCCTCTCTATGTGCTTAAATTTTTGAAGTTATGCCTGTTTTACCTTCCTATGCAAGTTGATTATTGTTCCCATAAGTTGTTTGTTCACAAAATCCCTATGCATAGGAAGTGGGTTAGACTTAAATGTGCTAGTCATATTCTTCATGATGCTCTCTTTATGTTTCAATTCTTATCTTTTATGTGAGCATCATTGTCATCATCATGCCTAGCTAAAAGGCATTAAAGAAAAGCGCTTGTTGGGAGACAACCCAGTACTTATCCTTACTGTTTTTGTGTGTTCAAATGATTATGCTACTGTATTAATCATGTTTTATAGATTTTGTTTCAATAAAGTGCCAAGTAGAACCTTTGGGAAGACTTGGGTGAAGTTTATGTGATCTTGCTGTGAAAAACAGAAAAATTAGCGCTCACGAGAATAGCTGCCATTTTTTACTGGAGAGTGATTTTAGGTTGATTCTTTTTGAAGATGATTAATAGAAAAATTTCTCAGGTCCAGAAATTTATTTCATAATTTTTGGGGTTCCACAAGTATACGTTTGATACAGATTACTACAGACTGTTCTGTTTTTGACAGATTCTGTTTTCTATGTTTTGTTTGCTTATTTTGATGCATCTACGGCTAGTATTAAGTGGTATGAACCATAGAGAAGTTAGAATACAGTATATATTACACCAATATGAATTTAGAATGAGTTCATTACAGTACCTAAGTGGTGGTTTTATTTTCTTATACTAACGGAGCTTACGAGTTTTGTTTTGAGTTTTGTGTGGTTGAAGTTTTCAAGTTTTGGGTAAAGATTCGATGGACTATGGAATAAGGAGTGGCAAGAGCCTAAGATTGGGGATGCCCAAGGCACCGCAAGGTAATATTCAAGGACAACCAAGAGCCTAAGCTTGGGGATGCCCCGGAAGGCATCCCCTCTTTCGTCTACGTTCATCGGTAACTTTACTTGGAGCTATATTTTTATTCACCACATGATATGTGTTTTGCTTGGAGCGTCATTTTCTTTTGTTAGTATTTTCTTGCTGTAGTTAGAATAATGTTTTGCCTCTTTACTTTCAATAAAAAATTCAAGGATAGCCTTTGCCATGCTTATTTTGCTAGTTTGCATTTTGCTGTTTGAAAACAGAAAGTTTACCGCTGTTGCAAAAATTACCTAGAAAATTCAGAGCATGGTATAACGTTGAATATTTTTGCATATTGACCAATGATAAATTTATTACAGTGTGAATTTTAGTTCATAATTTTTAGAGTCAGGGAAGTATTGATACTCTTGCATTCTTTACAGACTGTACTGTTTTGACAGATTGCTGTTATGTTTGCGTTGCTTGCATATTTTTGCTTGTTTAATGATTCTATTTGATGATAGGAGTATTAAATATGCAGAGGCATTCAGTATTAAATGTTGAATAATAATTTAAGTGATTTGTTACAGTATAATATGATAAGGTTTTGCATTGGTTTATACTAACCGATCTCACGAGTTCTTGTTGAGTTTGTTGTGAACGAAGCTTTTGATAAAAAGAGAAACCATGATATGAGAGGAATTAAGGAGACACAAAAGTTCAAGCTTGGGGATGCCCAAGGAACCCCAAGATAATATTTCAAGAAGTCTCAAGCATCTAAGCTTGGGGATGCCCCGGTAGGCATCCCACCTTTCTTCTTCAACAACTATCGGTTAGTATCGGTTGAGCCTAAGTTTTTTGCTTCTTCACATGAGTTGTGCTATCCTTGGAATATAATTTTCTTTAGCTTTGCTTGCTGTTTGAATAAAGTGCCAAGATCTGAAATTATTAAATGGGAGAGTCTTCACATAGTTGCATAATTATTCGACTACTCATTGATCTTCACTTATATCTTTCGGAGTAGTTTGTCATTTGCTCTAGTGCTTCACTTATATCTTTTAGAGCACGGTGGTAGATTGTTTTAAAGAAACTTGATCTCTCATGCTTCACTTAGATTATTTTGAGAGTCGTTAATAGCATGGTAATTTGCTTAATGTTAATATACTTGGTATTCAAGATATGTGAAACTTTCTTTTTAGTGGGTTGAATACTAAGATAAGTTTGATGCTTGATAATTGTTTTGAGATATGGAGGTGATAATATCATAGTCGTGCTAGTTGAGTAGTTGTGAATTTGAGAAATACTTGTGTTGAAGTTAGCAAGTCCCGTAGCATGCACGTATGGTAAAAGTTGTGTAACAAATTTGAAGCATGAAGTGTACCTGTCTTGTGCATCCTTATGAGTGGCGGTCGGGGACGAGCGATGGTCTTTTCCTACCAATCTATCCCCCTAGGAGCATGCGCGTAGTACTTGATTTTTGATGACTTCTAAATTTTTGCAATAAGTATATGAGTTCTTTTGACTAATGTTGAGTCCATGGATTATACGCTCTCTTACCTTTCCGCCATTTGCTAGCCTCTTCGGTACCGTGCATTGCCCTTTCTCACATTGAGAGTTGGTGCAAACTTCGCCGGCGCATCCAAACCCCGTGATATGATACGCTCTTTCATACATAAACCTCCCTATATCTTCCTCAAAACAGCCACCATACCAACCTATCATGGCATTTCCATAGCCATTCCGAGATATATTGCCATGCAACTTCCACCATCATCAACAACATCATGACATGCTTTACTTTTGTCATATTGCCATTGCATGATCTTGTAGTTGACATCGTATTTGTGGCAAAGCCACCATGCATTATTTTTCATACATGTCACTCTTGATTCATTGCACCATCCCGGTACACCGCCGGAGGCATTCATAATAGAGTCATATCTTGTTCTAGTATCGAGTTGTAATCATTATGTTGTAATCAATAGAAGTATGATGATCATCATCATTAGAGCATTGCCCGATCAAAAAAAAGAGAGAGAAAGGCCAAAAAGAAAAAAAGAAAGGCCCAAAAAAATAGAAAGGGCAATGCTACTATTTCTTTTTCCACACTTGTGCTTCAAAGTAGCACCTTGTTCTTCATGTACTGAGTCTCATATATTGTGCTTCAAAGTAGCACCATGATTTTCATATAGTGAGTCTCATAAGTTATCTTGTTCATACTAGTGGGAATTTTTCATTATAGAACTTGGCTTGTATATTCCAACGATGGGCTTCCTCAAAATGCCCTAGGTCCTCATGAGCAATCAAGTTGGATGCACACCCACTAGTTTTCTTTTGTAGAGCATTCTTAGCTCTAGTGCATCCGTTGCATGGCAATCCCTACTCCTTGCATTAACATCAATTGATGGGCATCTCCATAGCTCATTGATTAGCCTCGTTGATGTGAGACTTTCTCCTTTTTTGTCTTCTCCACACAATCCTATTCTATACCACCCATAGTGCTATGTCCATGACTCGCGCTAATGTATTGCGTGAAGGTTGAAAAAGTTTGAGATTATTTGAGTATGAAACAATTGCTTGGCTTGTCATCGGGGGTATAGAAGTTGGGAACATCTTTGTGTGACGAAAATGAAGCATAGCCTAACTATATGATTTTGTAGGGATGAACTTCCTTTGGCCATGTTATTTTGAGATGACATAATTGTTTGATTAGTATGCTTGAACTATTATCATTTTTATGTCAATATGACCTTTTGTCTTGAACCTATCGGATCTGAATATTCATACCATGATTAAGAAGATTTACATTGAAATTATGCCAAAGTATCACTCGCATCAAAAATTCTCTTTTTATCATTTACCTACTCGAGGACGAGCAGGAATTAAGCTTGGGGATGCCTGATACGTCTCCAACGTATCTATAATTTTTGATTGCTCCATGCTACTTTATCTACTGTTTTGGACTATATTGGGCTTTATTTTCCACTTTTATATTATTTTTGGGACTAACCTATTAACCAGAGGCCCAGCCCAGAATTGCTATTTTCTGCCTATTTCAGTATTTCGAGGAAACAGAATATCAAACGGAGTCCAAACGGAATGAAACCTTCGGGCACGTGATCTTCTCACCAAACGTGATCCAGGAGACTTGGACCCTACTCCAAGAAGTTTCTGGGGAGGTCACGAGGGTGGAGGGCGCCCCCTGGGCGCGCCCCCTGCCTCGTGGGCCCCTCGGAGCTCCACCGACGTACCCCTTGCACCCATATATACATACGTACCCTAAAACTTCCAGAACAGAAGATAGATCGGGAGTTCCGCCGCCGCAAGCCTCCAGAACTACCAAAAACCAATCGGGACCCCTTTTCGGTACCCTGCCGGAAGGGGATCCATCTCCGGTGACAGTAGCTATGTGTTTGATCTCTCTCTCTCTCTCTCTCTCTCTCGTGTTCTCTCTCGTGTTCCTCTATGGCACGATCTTGATGTATCCCGAGCTTTGCTATTGTAGTTGGATCTTATGATGTTTCTCCCCCTCTACTCCTTTGTGATGAATTGCGTTTCCCCTTTTGAAGTAATCTTATCGGATTGAGTCTTTATGAGAACACTTGATGTATGTCTTGGTGATCAACTTGTGGGTTTCGTGACATTGGGAACCTATGCATAGGGGTTGGCACACGTTCTTGATTCCCTGGTAGAAACTTTGGGGCGCTCTTTGAAGTACTTTTATGTTGGTTGGATAAATCTGAGATTGTGTGATGCATATCGTATAATCATGCCCATGGATACTTGAGGTGACAATGGAGTATCTAGGTGACATTAGGGTTTTGGTTGATTTGTATCTTAAGGTGTTATTCTAGTAAAAACTTCAGGGTTGTTTGTGACACTTATAGGAATAGCCCAACGGATTGATTTGAAAGAATAACTTTGTGGTGGTTTCGTACCCGACCATAATCTCTACGTTTGTTCTCCGCTATTAGTGGCCTTGGAGTGACTCTTTGTTGCATGTTGAGGGCTTGTCATATGTTCTATCTATGTTATTATTGTTGAGAGAACTTGCACTGGTGAAAGTATGAACCCTAGGCCTTGTTTCCTATCATTGCAATACCGTTTATGCTCACTTTTACCACTTGTTACCTTGCTGTTTTTATATTTTCAGTTTACAAAAACCTATATCTTCTATCCATATTGCACTTGTATCACCAGCTCTTCGCCGAACTAGTGCACCAATACAATTTACCATTGTATTGGGTGTGTTGGGGACACAAGAGACTCTTTGTTATTTGGTTGCAGGGTTGCTTGAGAGAGACCATCTTCATCCTCACGCCTCCTACGGATTAATAAACCTTAGGTCATCCACTTGAGGGAAATTTGCTACTGTCCTACAAACCTGTGCACTTGCAGGCCCAACAACGTCTACAAGAAGAAGGTTGTGTAGTAGACATCTGTCATCTGTCTCTGAATCCTCCTCTGAGGAGCTGTCCGTAACCAGCAAGATATGCGCTTCGTCAGATAGCATAGTCTGCTCTGAAGACCTTGTTTTCACTTCAGAATTTGCCATCACCGTGTCAAATGGCTGATGCACACGAAGAGAAGTTGAATGTACTAACATTGTTGACAAATGTAATATGTAACGGAAAAAAGGATGGCCTGATATAATTTACATATAAGATGACTGGCTAAGCAGGATGGCATTGCAAAATTCACATATATGATGCCTGGCTAAACAACATGGCGTTGCATAATTCACATAAATGATGAATAAACTAAACAGATGGCATTCGCACAAAGGATGTCTAAACTAAGCAGATGACATATTTGATGTATAAAGTAAGCAATGCAAGATACCATATGCATGATATAACCAACATCAGCATGCCAAGTTAGAGCGAAGACCTCAGGGGGTAAATAGGAGTTGTCTTCTCCTTCTGAATCCCCCACAGAACAGATATCTTCCTCTCGATTACAATCCGAAATGCGTGGAGGGGGGCTGCCTTTGCACCTACCATGGAGCGACGTCTGCATGAAATTTTATTGCCACGCAAGGCTCGTCTCTTTTGCTCTACATGTTCAGTTCCATTGTTTACAATAACTGCATGCATAGGAATAAAACATAGTGAGATTATGTAAGGAGTGCATGCAGAAATCCAGAGTGATGGTAGCAACCTGTGGATAGACCCAAAACCAATAATAGCAGGCAAATAATGGCTTTAGTTAAAAAATACAGATAATGGCTTCTTTACTGTTTGTTTCCCACCCAACATGAAACTCATAGTAGACACCGGAGATTAACCAGATAGTAGATAGATACTATTGATAGCGGCTCCGATATGTACCCCACAACCATTTAAAAACTCAAGTTTGACCATTAGTTTGGAGCTGACTCAGAGTCTAATCCGTGAACAGGACGATAAAGTAGCATGTAATATTAAGCGATACATAACGTAAGCAGACACGAAAGAGTGCGAGGTCATCTGCTCGGTTGATGATGGTAATGCAGTTTTCATGGCTGCCAGCGGCGGCGAAGAAGATCTGAGGCGACGAAAGACAGTCTTGAGGCCGGATCCCTGCTGTGTTGGACCCTTCTGTCATTGGAGCAGCTGAGCTGGGGTGGACGACGGCGCAGCAGGAGCGGGAAAAACCACGCAAGGTTTTCTTTGACAACTGTCTGTAAGAGAAATAATTCTGTAAGGGCTCGTTTGAATTGGAGGATTCCAACAATGCAGGGACAGGAAATAGACAGGAATAGGATAGGAATGCACGTGCAAAACAGAGAATTTAAAAACACAGGATTTCTGCCAATCTGGGTGTTTGATTCACAACAATTGGAAGATCACAGGATGCAAAGAAGCATGGTGAGATTAAGTCAAACCACAAGAAAATGTATGGTTATAATGCTATTATGCTACTATCTCTTAGTCTTGTGCTTCATGAATAGGAATTTGAAAAGGAGGACAAGCGAAAATTAAAATTCCTACGTTTTTTCTTTCAAGGAGACACTAAAGGAACAAATCTGTGTGCTCAGTGGACAATATATATAACATGTAGAGTAAAAAAGAGATGCAAGAAGTGTACAACCTCTTTGGCCATGTCGATCTCAGCGTGATTGGGTTGGCCGGGGAGGATGCTCCGGCTGACTTTGCTGTCGGAGGAGGGGAAGAAGATCTTAGGCGTCTGGAGATGGAGCCCGATGTACTGCTCCACTATGATGGAGGGTTTCATCATTGGAGTAGCTCCGGTGAGTTATACGACGCCGAGGCTGAAGCCGGACAAGAGAGACAACGAACAATGTTAACCTGAGTGGAATTCTAATAGCATCTCCAATACATGACGTAAAGTACATAACCACAAAGTGCTAGATGTAAAATACATCAACCGCTCATCTCTGAACTTAACTGTCAAAACTGAACTTAACTGTCGAAACTGAACTTAACTGTCGAAACTGAATTTTGTTGTCGAAACTGAATTTTGCTGTCGAAACTGAACGCACTAGCAAGGTGAGGCTACACGTCGGTCGACTGACTTTTTCATCTCTGGTCAGTCGATTTTGCAGCCGTTGGATACGAAATCAAGGGCATGTGGTTCATCTTCAACCTCCACCCCCCCTGAGCCGCCAGCCACCACCGGCCAAACAGCAGCTCCCCGCCGCCAACAGCAGGCGGTGCGCCACCCCACCCGCCTCGAAAACACTGCCCACCGCCGGTCCGCTGCCGCCCCGGCCATCCCTCTAGCCCACTCCCCCCCCCCCCCCCCGTGTCGAGCTTTTTCTCCGGCGATCCCCACGCCACCGCCCCGCCAACGCCCCGCCACCGCCGGCGACCACCGCCCCCATCCTGAACCCTATGATAGATAGTGGGGTACCTCTCCGGCAAGCCCCCCTCCCTGCTGCGGCTGGTTCTTCCTTCACCCCGATGATCCCCCCCCACCCCCTGAAAATCAACTGACCCAAAAGTCGATTCAGTCGACTAAAGTGTAGCTAAATCGGAGCAGCATCGCAAGCAAGAGCAAGAGCAAGAGCAGCAGCGCGAGCAAGAGCAGACCAGGCAGGGGACCAAGAGCAAGAGCAGAGCAGCAGCGCGAGCGAGGGATAAAGCAGCAGCAGCTCCTACTGATGTGGGCATCGCCGCCGAGGGAGCGACGCCGTGGAGGAAGTGGCCGGCGACGCCGGCGTGGATGGAGTCGCGCCGTGTTGGCTCGGGACCGATCGCCGGCAGCACGGTGAGATCGAATCAAGAAGAAAATGCGACGATTAGTGTACAACCTCTTTGGAGGCGCCGATTAGGCCGCAACTTCATCCGAGGAAACAGTGATGATGATGCTCTTCCGGTGGTGCAGATGAAGACGGCGGTGTGGGAATGGAGGTGGCGTGAAAGACGAGGGAAATGTCGGGGCAGCTCCTTGGAGGTGGAGGACGGGGTGGCTGAACCGGCGAGACGATGAGATCGACGACGGATCCTCATCCGGTACGGTGGATGAGGGACGTCGAGGTGTTGCTGTGGACGACGTCGTCGGGGAAGAGGCTCCGGCTGGGTGGCGGACGGAGCAGGGTGTGGGGTTTCATCACGGGTTCTCGCGGCCTCGGTGTACTAATGCGTGGGCGGATGGGATGGCAGTGGGGAACCATGGCTTAGAGACACGCTTGTCCGAAATGTGGGGTAAGTTACGAAAGTACCCCCACCGATTTGAGGCGGCTCTTTCGATTCAGGGGTACCACAGGCATTTCACGTGTCGGGAGTTCACAGGAGGTGGGAGTTTTCGCGCGCGTTGGAATTTCGGAATAGCAAGGCGCGGGTTGAGATGGAGGGAGTTGTCGGAGCACAACGAGACAAAGATATATCTTAAATATTTCAGGCTAACAAGGCGCGGGTTGAAATTTCCAGACAAGCCTGACGTGTACTGTACCAAATCAATGCGCACTACAAATGTCATTCAAATTTTTGAATTCATGTTATGTTCAATTAAAATATTTCGCTACGTGTATAATGCATGCAACATACTACTCAAATGAACGTTTTAGTGCATTCCAAACGTATATACTACCGCTTCAATATGAACTAAATTTGAATTCGTTTCTCTATTTGAATAAGATCTACAGTAATGATTGTTGTGAAGTCAAAGCATTTGAATTCGTTTCTCTATTTTAATAAGATCTACAATCATCATTATTGTCAAGTTAAACCATCATTTGTGTATTATCTTCACAACACACCACATGATTAGTCTCGAGTTACATATGAACTATGTGTACTATATGAAGTCGAACTAGAATTTTTGAATCCACTTTATTTTGATTTAAAATCACATTATATTTCTAGCTCTAGCTAGATCTTCATAATCTAAACCATGTCTCATATGTATAATGTGTTTATCACATTATGTATGGTGCCTCGCCCCCTACGCCTACAAGTATTTAGATGTGAGTTGCAAACACCACGCATTACCACAAATTCAAATAAAATGTGAGAATGTTCGATATATAGTATTGTTTAGATTGTTCGATATTTAGTTGTAAGCTGCAAATGCCACACATTATCACAAACTCAAATAAAATGTGAGATTGTTTGATGTATAGTATGGTTTAGATTGTTCGGCATTTAGCTGTGAGTTGCAAACGCCATGCATTATCACATTATGGTATAACATGTGCACAACACGTGTATCACCGCTATATTCATGCATGAAATGTTTAAAACACTATGATCTCCTATTCAAATATATGAATCCGCTTTCATATCAAATTATGATCTTTGTTAGTCTCTTACACCCACACATTCCTCTAACCTTTGTAGCTACCACTAACTTTCTCTCGTGCATGCACACGCCCTCCTCGTCCTCCCCCTTCCTCGGCATTCTATCCACCGGGCACATTCATTTTTTTATTTAGGTCATTCTCCCAGAGTCTCCACAACTCCTTTCCGACACACATCGATCGATAAACCTCTCCAGCGATGCCTGCCTACAACATACACACACACCTTCAATCTCCTCCTTTATGTGTCCTTGCCTCGTGTCTCTCATACGGTCAGACACACGTGTAAACTCTCGCCCCTCTTTTCATCGATCTCACAATCGCACACTCCTCCCCCTATCTAGATAGTAGTTGGGCCTCTCGCACCACCTCCTAGCTCCATTCTCTCTGTCTATCCGTCTCGCTGGGCCTTATTTTCCTCTAACAAATGGACGTACACCGACCGATCTCTCGCTATACATATAGCTAGCTAGGTCCTTATAACTCATTTTTACCCACACGTCAATCGATCTACCTCATTAGTTGTGTCTCTCCCTTCCTCCGACAAACAACAATTGATCTACCGATCTAGTTAGGTTTTCTTACCAAACACATGTATCCCCTTCATCATCCATGGATGCGTCCCGACAGATCTATCACGCACAGGCACACACAGAAACACATCCCCACTCTTATTGATAACATTGCAGTTCCACCCTCAGTTTGTCTAGTAGGCCTCTCCCACCATATTCGAGAAGCAACTCCATCACCCATCCAGCACTCTACCCCTCTCCCTCCCTCTCTCTCTCTCCTCTCTCTCTCTGTCCCATCATATTTCCCGTCCTTCAGTTATGTATGGATGTTGATCGATCTCCCTCAAGACATAGCTGGGTCTCTCCTTCTCGACACATATACGAGTCATTCTACCTCTATAGTTAGGCCTCTGCCTCCCCCTCCCCCCCCCACACACCGATACATCGAGCGCTCTAGTCATGTCTCCCTGCCACACACAAACTTGACATGTGCCCTCTAACGTTCCGGTAGGCCAGTCGCCCTATATCTTTGACTTGCACACACACACACAATTTCGATGGCTCTCTTCATCGATCTCGCACCCACCCACTTGATCCTCTCTTCGATTCTATCGATAGCTATGACCCCTCCCTCTCTTCTCGTGGATTGCCCGACCCTCTATGTATGATATGGATAGGCCTCCATTTCACACACATTGCATGCAAAAATTTGTTCGAGATGTCATCGACACATATTCCCACAAATAATTCACGAAATCAACCCCCCACCGCACCCCCACCCCAAAACAAAAAACACTCATGAACGTGGTTTGTATCTCTCTCACACACACACACGTAGGTGGGGGACGTGCATGAAGAGAAGAGGTGCATGCACGGCGCACATACTCCCGTCTATTTCCCAACCACACCCGCGCGGGTACACGGTGGAGCTCATTTCTGTACGAAAAAGGCAGCCCACGTGGTAATTTGGCACGTGTACTGGTTGTCCACTTGGTGGAGGGAGGATCGTCTACCACGGGTGAACAAACAAATTGTGACTTGACGTGTTATGTTAAAAAAAAGGCAAACCATGTGGGGCCTACCTTAGAGGCAAGGGTCTATACACTAGAGTACTTTTGATGTGTCCCGTCAACTCGCAGAACGAGGAGAAGCTTGCTTAGTAGGCCGTCTCCCCCGCCCACAGGCGCGGTGGCTCGCAGGATGAGGGGAAGCTTGCTCCGCCTTACGCCCGCTCCCTCGCCCATGCGCGCGGTGGCTCGCAGGACGAGGAGAAAAAATTTACTACTCCCTCCGTTTACTCCTCGTCCCTACTACCTTGGTTATAGAGATTATATCATATTGTTTGGAATATATATGTCCTTTAGTAGATTTCAATATGAACTACTAGTACATACTCCAAACACTGATGTATATAGACGTATTTTAGAGTGTAGATTCACTCATTTTGCTCCGTATGTAGCACTCTCCCTCGCCCCTCGACCCTCGCCCACGTGGTGGATGTGCAGCAATTCATTCGGTCTCATATAGCCAGAACGATATATACTGCACTACCATTATTGCTCGACTTCCCGAAGAGGCGAAGAGCCAATCGCAAGGTTAATATTTTGGAGATGCCAAGCGCAAGGTTATAGGTGAATGAGTAGTAGGTGCCGCGTCATTTATAAATAAAGTTTTTTTTTCTTCAGTGGCACGTACACAATATGATAGGTTCATATGGAGAGAAAAGGAAACCGCTCCACTATATGCATAGTCAGGATGGGCCAGCCTACACGGTTGCTTGCTGGGGTTGCTCTCTTCACACTCTCTCACACAAAACGACTGTGTCCACATCTCTAACATCCCGGCGGATCACGTCCTCTTGGGGAAGGGGTGGATGCTTAGTGTAGATGCGGTGGCCGTCGCCGACAGCGAAAACCCACTGTCGGCACGTCCCAATCAGGGGTCCCCGCCATTCTTTCTCACAAAGCCGGTGAGGTTGCCTTCGTCCCTTGCTCACTGTCGCGACGTGGGCAGTTGCCGCCTCCCGCCGCCCTCCTCAAGGTTGAGCTACGTCCCTCAGGTACAACTCCCTTTACAGCCGACTTGCACCACTGCTCTAGCTGCCCACATCACTCCCTGTGGATATTTATCTACTTCTTTGCCCCGCACATACCTCTACTGGCTTCTACGTACTGTATTTGTGATGAGTTTATGTCTCATCAACTCGTCCCAGTAATCTTATTCTAATCACGCTTCTTCAATTTCTTTGCCACAGGGATGCTCATCTCGATTTTGGTGAAACTGCACAAAATGATCCGATGGTCAAAAGGTTGCAAACTTCATTTATTAGGAAGCTCGAATGTTGCCAGCAAATTGAAGCCTAGTCAGGTTTCATGGTTCAAGGGCTAGGGACTGCATGGATCATTTTTTTTATTTAGCTGCCTCTGTTCCAAAATAAGTGTCAACTTTAGTAGTAGTACAGCTTTGTACTAAATTTTGCACAAAGTTGAGACACTTATTTTGGAACGGAGGGAGTACATATTTGCTATGATCTGTCAATCATTGAGATGCAATAGCATGCATGTTAGTCTCCTTTGTATTTGATGAAATGTTGCAACGGGCAACCTTGGACGCAAGATACATGTAACAGAAGCTGGAAGCTTCATAGCATTGTACAAATTTATCTCGCTGATAAATTACAGTACGTACTATACTAGTACTTCCTCCGTTCCTAAATATAAGTCTTTGTAGAGATTTCACCATGAACCACATGCGGATGTATATAGATGCATTTTAAGTGTAGATTCATTCATTTTGTTCCGTATGTAGTGGAATCTCTACAAAGACTTATCTACTAGTAATAGCTAGCCCCACTACTAGGAATTCTCTATCCTCTCCTTGAGCCACATCATCAAAATTGATGTAGCCGTTAGATGAAGTAAATCAGTCCATAATAGCCGTTTGATCTAGACGTTGAGAGGCTCCGCACTAAGCCACATGCAAGCATGTAGAAATACCGTGGCACATGCATGTGAGTGGGTTTTAAATCACATCAACATGTCTGCATGCAAGCATGCACCGGTAGCATGCATGTAAGTGAGATTTTAAGTCCCATTAACATGTCAAAAAGAAAAATATAATCCCATTATGCAGTAGGAGTTGGATGATCTTTTTTCCTTACGTGGGATGATCTAAATGATGATGGGAGTTTATTTAGTTGGCCTACCACATTTGTCATGCGGTTATAGAGTTTTTTTTAGTTCTATGAAATCGATAATTTTGCGCAGAGAGATATACCGTTGTTCCGCGTCAACGCGCGGGGACTCATCTAGTAATATTTAGGAATGGAGGGAGTACTATGTAAAGAGTTAGGTGTCGCACGGTGATAGTGTGAGGTGGGCAATGTAATCACTGAGCCTACGTGTTTTCACTGCTCTTGCACGCCTCCGCTGTAAGAATGGAGAAAATTGTAATCTAGTAGTAGTACCTCCTTTCGCCGAAAGCGTGGGACATCAAGCAGTCCTACCACCTCGGTAATAAAGACCAATGAGCCGTCAAATCACATAGACCCAGCAGTAAGTTGGACGGACAAAGCTACCATCATTCTTGCGCCAGTGAGAGGTTGCGTCCGCTCTGCCCGGGCATGAATGCGGCACCGATTCTTTGGAGCGGCGCTGGCCGTTTCGGGTAGGAAGCGCGCGCGGGCAATGGAGGGGCTTTGGGTGGGCGAGGCTGGTCAGGAGCGGGTGTGGCAGTTGTCCGCATGTCCCTACCGGACACGCCCGGAAACGAGAGGATGCACCGACTCTCGCGGCTAAAATCGTACACTACACAACATCTCTCTGTAGGAGTAGGTCGATCTGTCGCTCTCTCTAACACACACATGCTGTTAAACACACACACACACGCACACGCATGCACCTTGGTCCCGTTGCACCTTCTAACGTGACTTATTACACCTAGACGAAGGGAGTAGTAAGTATACGAGATATGGTGGCACACTGACTTAAGTCGAATGCAAGTGCCCAAAATTTGTGTGCATGTTATAATAAGGATTCACTTAAAATAGTATGTGAGCGAACAGAGGGATCAATTGGACAGTGTTCCCGAGCAGTAGCGAGATGTGTGAGGTAAGATACACCGATGGCACTTTTAATTTTTCTTATTAATTTGTTTGTTTCACCCTGTGACTGGTGGGACCCAACGTACTATGTGGAGAGAGGTAAGGTGACTAAGGCTGCATTATTTCTGCACCACTGTGGATAGTCTTACCACCAAAGCCACATGACACGATTATGATTGAAATCCCAATGACTCCCACGCACACACAAAAAAACGGCATGCTTGTCACACGAATGTAGGAATGTATAAAAGGTTATTTCCCTCTCGTTGAACATAACGGGAGGGTTGTGTAGCTGGTTAGCCTGTTCACTCATCAAACTTGAGGTCTCGGGTTCGATAACTACACTTGAGCATAATTTGTGCCAGGAGGATTCTTTGACTGGTCAAAATATTTTCTAGGGTTTGCACGCTTCACACACTCTCTCCAGTATATATATACACGCTGGAGCCTCAGCGCTTGTAGTTGCTCTCTTCACACTCTCTCGCCCTCTCCCGCTAGAGCCTCAGCGCTTGTAATTGCTCTCTTCACACTCTCTTGCCCTCTCCCGCTGGAGCCTCAGCGCTTGTAGTTGCTCTCTTCACACTCTCTTGCCCTCTCTAGATCTAAACAAGACTTTGTTGGCCTCTCTCTCCCCTCATTGCTACTCAAAGAGTCGACAGGATCCGTCCGCCGGGAAGGGAAGGAGGCTTAACGCTGTCGCCGTTGGCGAGGGACTATCGGCGCAACTATTCACTTTCCACCCAGCGGCGGCGCGGGAGGGCCTCCGGCCCCTTCTTCTTCATCGTCGTCCCGTCGCCCACCGAACCACGCCCCAAGAACCTTAAGGTATAATTTACTTACTCCACATGCATTGCTCTAGCTGCATGTATACCATGAATCTAGGATGTGGTTCAAAGAGGAAAGGAGTGGGGGAAAGTAGTGGGGAAAGTTGTATATAGCATGAATCTAGGACGTGGTTCAAAGAGGAAATGAAGGGGGAAAGTTGTATAGCATGAATCTAGGACGTGGTTCAAAGAGGAAAGGAATGGGGGAAAGTAGTGGGGAAAGGTGTATCGCATAAATCTAGGACGTGGTTCAAAGAGGAAAGGAAGGGGCAAAAGTACTAGTTCAAAAAGGAAAGGAAGGGAAAAGGCTGTAGAGTTTGAGCAGGATTAGATTTGATGCGCTCACATAGGGAAAGGTGTCTTAAAGATAACAAAACTGGGACCAACACAAATATGCTCCTTGGTTGTTTGTTCTTTGTTGCAACAGACTGTGCATGACCACAGTACATCGGTAGATGCACATGGTGCTGGTGCGTCCACTGTCCCGTGCAACTCATTAGTTGTTGTTAATCTAAGGCCATGTTTGGTTAAAAACTCCCTAATCCCTACCTACTTGGTTCCAGGGACTAAACATGGACTAGAGGTTATTAAATGACATGCTAAAAGACCATGTTACCCCTAGTAATGAACTAATAGAGACAAGGTGCGATGCGTGGCAGGGGCAACTGTTGGAAAAAGTCCCAAAAATTCTCCCTCGAGGTCTTCTTTCTTTAGTCCCAAATGCCCACTTTTAGTCCCTAAAAGTCCCTCCTGTTTGGTTTATATGGGACTGACACAGAGTTTTTTTAGTCCCTACACCAAAATGTCCCTGTAAACAAACACCCTCTAATAATGCTGCTGGAAAATTTATGCAATGCCACAGTTAAAAGCAAATTACATGTTTAACGAATTTTATTGTTAATATAATCTCTATGTTAATATTAATCAATGCCACCGTTTGATAAATGCTATTGTCTTGCTTTCTTTCCCATTTAGATAAGGTAGATGCTTCTTTTTGTTGGCTTCTGTGTCATCCACCGTTATTGACCACTAATTGTTTCCTTTGCACCTCTGTGTAAACAGGGTTATCCACTTCACCTCATTGCCATTTTGACCTTTTGTTGCACTGCACAAAACACTTTTGTTTTAAGAGTGTTTTGTGCAGTTCAACCAAAATGTCACACCGACAATGTTGCTTGATTGCTTGATCTTAGTGGAACTGCACAAGAGGAGATCTTACTTCCTATCCGTTAAGGCAAATTTGGTTCAGATCTTCTTCTTGTGAGTTGTTTGAATTCCGCATCATGAGAGGTCAGTACTAGCCTTCTTTCACATGATTCTGCAGTGTGCTTTCATATGTTGTGCTACTTGTACGATAATGTTGCTTGATTTTAGTGAACTGCACAAATGGAGACAAGACTTCCAATCTGTATGGGCACCGTAATATCCCATTGAGGTAAGATAAGGATATTTCACAACTGTTGGCCTGTATTTTGCCACTTTCATCAGAAAATTAAATTTAGTACTATACTTGTGCTCCCTAATTGACATGCCAAATCTTACATTGAAGGCGAAGCTTGTCTGTTATTGAACCAAGTGATGAAGGGGAAGAACAAGCGGAAGAAAAACAAAAATCAACTCCCGGTGCTGTAATGAAGCACTGAAACTGTGATGACACAAGTAATGATATAGTTTTGCATCTTAATTTATTGCTATGGCTGGAATGAGCAATTGTTTTGCCACTGATTTGATGCCACTCTTAATGTAATATGTAATTATCTCTACTTGTGCAAACAAGGATCTTCTTTGAAGATACCATATATTTTAGTGGAACTGCACAAGAAGATGTTGGAAACATTAAACTAATCGAGGAGTATATAGTAAGCATGGCCACCACCATAGATAGCAACAGATGGTTCCGGAGAAGTGCTTCATCTGTATGCTCTACAAAATAAGCCTCCTGACAAAGGTTGGTACTCGCCCACTGATTTCATCCATATGATTGAGCTTTGTCATCTCTATTGGTGTTGTGCTACTTTTTAGATACTGTCATGAAAAAGTGGTATTGTCCTTGAGAAGTGCTTCATCTGTGTTGTTTTAAATATTTCCTTTCCTTTTTTCAAGCAAACAAGGATGCTAGCATTTAGTAGTCCTCTTGTCTGTATGGAGACAAGACTTCCAATCTGTATGGGCACCGTAATATCCCATTGAGGTAAGATAAGGATATTTCGCAACTGCTGGCCTGTATTTTGCCGCTTTCATCAGAAAATTAAGTTTAGTACTATACTTGTGCTCCCTAATTGACATGCCAAATCTTACATTGAAGGCGAAGCTTGTCTGTTATTGAACCAAGTGATGAAGGGGAAGAACAAGCGGAAGAAAAACAAAATCAACTCCCGGTGCTGTAATGAAGCACTGGAACTGTGATGACACAAGTAATGATATAGTTTTGCATCTTAATTATTGCTATGGCTGGAACGAGCAATTGTTTTGCCACTGATTTGATGCCACTCTTAATGTAATATGTAATTATTTCTACTTGTGCAAACAGGGATCTTCTTTGAAGATACCATATATTTTAGTGGAACTGCACAAGTAGATGTTGGAAACATTAATCTAATCAAGGAGTATATAGTAAGCGTGGCCACCACAGTAGATAGAAACAGATGGTTCCGGAGAAGTGCTTCATCTGTATGCTCTACACAATAAGCCTCCTGACAAAGGTTGGTACTCACCCACTGATTTGATCCATATGATTGAGCTTTGTCATCTCTATTGGTGTTGTGCTACTGTTTAGATACTGTCATCAAAAAGTGGTATTGTCCTTGAGAAGTGTTTCATCTGTGTTGTTTTAAATATTTCATTTCCTTTTTTTCGAGCAAACAGGGATGCTAGCATTTAGTTATCCTCTTGTCTTTGCACAACAGGATCATCTTCCTCTGAAGAAGAATATGGAGTATGTGAAGTGACTAGTTCCGATTATGCCAGGATGAAGAAGCCCTGTCTATCTTCTCATCAGAAGGAGCAGTTGAAGGATGGTTACATTACTCCCCACAAGACCAAACTAACTTCAGCTCAGAAGGACTGACAAATCACCTTTTTTTGCTGTGATGTGCGAGTACAATGTTGTTCTAGGATTCTTTCTGGTGAGTTCCATTTTTCTAAAAGTGTGCTCTACATGGACCATGTATGTGCCTGTTGAAACTGTCAATTCATAGTACAATTTGCTTTATACTAAGCATTTTTTTTGTATTTGTGCAAACAGGGGTGCTCAGCTTGATTTCAATGGGAACTGCACAAAATGTTCATGAATACATCGAATCATTCATTTCCACCACAAGAAAGGAGGTGCCGATAAGTTCAAGGCGTTGCAACATATAAGGGCGAAATCATACAAGCTACACGCGAATTTGGTTGATTTTGGTGGAACTGCACAAAAAGAACAGCTGGTTTATTTAGCACGAGGTGCCATGTCAATGTCCGGACTGATGGCAAACCCTGCCCATTCCACAATTGTAGGCATTTGATATTTTGGAATGGGACAACCTTGTCAAATTTTGCTCATTGATTTTAGCAAGACATGCGTTTGATATTTTCGAATGGGACGCCCTTTGCTGTCAGCAGCGTCGACCAATTTTTTCTTTATTCTTTAGTTATGAAGTAAATATTGCCTCTGACATGTGAGTCGCTGAGATGCATAATCACCGATTGTTTTGAATGTTCTCTATGAATTGACAGGCCTGTGTGTTTGATTGCAATGTACAGAAACGCTAAAAAGCTGCTCAAACTCTTTGTACTCCTTCTGTTCCTTTTTACTTCGCACATTGTGAAAGTGCATACTTTTTTGTATAAGATTGGTCAAAGTAGAGATACTTTGACTGCAGACAAAACTTGTATGCAGACTAGAAAGGACCAGAGGGAGTACATGTGAAACTGCTGCAAACGAGGTGATCACCCTGGGAATAATGCTAGTATGTATTGTTTTGCATGTTCATCCAATGCCAGTGATACAGGAATTCGAACTAATCGAAATAAATTCATTCATACACGGTCGGATTTCATATAAACATGCCGGATTTCATTATATTTCATACATTCTTCAACTAAAAAGGGGTGCGTTGGAGGTATAATTAATTAACTGAAGCTACCCACATGTGTCCCGCTGAGCCGAACAGAAGCTTCAGTGACTTAACTGCAGGTGCAGTTGCATAACTGACATGTGGCCTGTTGGGCCCACGTGTCAGTCAGCCAACTGCACCAGCAGTTAAGTAGAAGCAGCGTTCTTCTCCAGCGCAGCTCTCCGACTCCACGTCACCTCCAAGAAGCTAACCGACCGTTAATGGTCAACCCGCCTAGCTTGGCTTCAACCGTCGGATAGCAGTGGTGGCCTTACTTGGACCCGAGCGGCGGCGACCTACCGTGTTCAACTCTTCCTCGTTTCCTGTGTCACGCAGCCTCATTAGCAGCGGGGCGGGGCCTCAGCGGAGCCGGCGATGTCCTCTATCTCGTTGCCGGCGGGCGGCGCCTCAGCGGAGTGGTGGAAATCCTCCCCAACGTTGCTGGCAGGGTGGGGCCTTGGCTGAGCCGGCGATGTCCTCTGCCTCGTTGTTGGCGGGGCGGGGCCTCGGCGGAGCCGGTGGTGTCCTCTGCCTCATTGTTGGCGCCGCGGGGCCTCGGCCGAGCAGGGCCTCGTCGACGCCAGTAGAGCGGGGACTCGTCGGAGCCGGCTTTGTCCTCTGCCTCGTCCTTGGTCTCGCCAAACAGCGCCTCGCCCGCTTCATCGCCCTCTTTGCTAGCCTCTTTGTAGGCGGCCGCAGCCTCCACCACCCACATGCGGTACCGCAAGCGCTCGAGGCGGCCCTTGCGGGTGGAGCAGTACGATTCGAGCAGCGCCTCCTGCTCCGCCCGCTCTGCGGTGATCTGCTCCTCCGCCTGCAGGTGCTCCTGGAGGAGATGGTGGTTGTAGGCGGCGTCGGCCTGCGCCTCCCGGAACTGCTCCTCACGCATCAGCCTCACCCTGTCCATGTATTGGGCACGGGCCTCGCCAATGGTCATGGTGCAATGCACCGGCGAGGATGGAGCGGAGGAGAGGGTTGGCACCGGATCATCGACTACCATGTTCTCCATTGGGACGTCGTCGTCCTCCGGCCGCCTGCCGGCCAGCCGGTCGGCAGCAATGGCTGCCATCTCCTTGTGGTCCGTCGTCCGCCCCTCCCGAAGAGCACTGGAGCGCGAGGAAGCCATGGTGGGTAGTAGTGGTGTGGACAGGAGAAAGGGAACGGATGCGGATGACTGCGGCTATGGCTGGTGTAGCAGTTTATATAGCAATGGTGGGCGGTCGGAGGGACGGACGTGTGGCGCCGAAGTAGCTGCCTCGGCAACCGCGTATCATTAATGTGGGCGGCAGATGGACTGACGGACGACACTTGTGTCGTTTGAAGGCGGAGCAATCGCCTGCACCGGGAAGCGGGGCGAGCGGCGCTGACTGTTTCGGGCAGAAAGCGCGCGCGGGCGAGGAGATGACTTTACTTGGAGAGGATGACAATGGGGACCCACCAGGTCCATAGCCTCACGTACGCAAGTGCCTCCTTATTATATATATATATATAACTATAATTTATTTTGCTTCCTCCTGGTTTCCTGACATCACGGTCCCACACCATTGTCAACCTATGTAGTAGTCAATAAACGAGAGAATTGCACAAGAAGCGGCCGACAGCTGGGACCAAGCAGCTCGAGCAGTATTTGTGTACTTGAGGTGTGAGCACTGCAGAGTTTTTTGATGCTTAGCCCAGATATTAATTTTTCTCCTCTAAACAACAACGAAAACATCGCTGCAGGTATTAACTGGGCGTGCTGTGGCCCATCTAGCCCAGACCAGATATCTAGCCCACATATTAATTTTTTTCAAGCTGAAAATGGCTAGCCCAGCTATACTTTTTTAGGAATACCCAGGCAAGGTCAAGTTGTTATTCTCCACCCCGCTGGGCTGCAAATCTTTCCTAGGAGGAATGCATTAGGCTTAACAAGAAAATGGGCTTTAAGAAATAATAAATGGGATGTAATTATAAAAACTAGGCAGTAACTATAAAAAATGCACCAAACACGTGATTACTTTATAAAATATTATTTTTGGATATTGAAAATTTTAATTTCATTAATTGTTGCGAGCGCAATGTTTTGTTGGATTTTTGCGTAATATAATTTATATTGAAATTGTATTTAATCTGACTAGAAATTTCAGGATAAAAATATTTCGGATCCCATCAAAATGTGGGAAATTTTATTGAATTCTGTTTTGAACGGTTGGTTGAAATGGGCTGTACTTTTAACAAACTGTAAATGGGTTGTAGTAAATTCCATTAGAATTCAAAAATGGGCTACACATTCTTACAAATCTCAGATGGGCTATAAGTTCTCTGCCACACATCTGGCCTTACTAAGCTGACGCGTCCCCTAAAAAACATAGTTGACGCGTATGCAAGGCTTTGTCAACTTATAGTCAACACACGGTTCTAGCAGTAGTGGCCGTTGGATATCCATCCAATGGATGCCATGCTTCTTCTTCAATCTCGGATATTCTAGCTTCACCCGCCCAAAAAAGATTCCTCCCCCTGACATCTGGGGCGCACTGTTTCGGAAGCTGACCTGTGGGCCTACTAAGTTGACGTACCAAGGACTTTGTCAACTTAGTCAATATAAACGATTCTAGCTGCAGTTACCGTACGATGTCCATCCAACGGTCGTCGTGCTTCTTCAACCTCTGGTCTTCTTGCTCCAGCAGCCCAAATCAGCGCCAGTCGTGCCGCGTGCTCCTGCCTCCCGTGGTCGGCTGTGCTGCCGCGGAGGCTCACCGCCCCCTACTACTCCCACCGCTGGCCAGGCCATCCCTCCACTCATCCACACCCCATGTTATTCTGTGGCGATGGCAGCGCAGCCGAACCAGTGAACCCTCGTACTCCTCTCCGCATGTGCATCCACTGCCGCGTCTTCCCCGGCTCCGCGTCATCCCCTTCCTAGGCCTCGCCGTCGTCCACTGCCCTGGTGCTCTCGGCGCGGCGTGGTCAACATGGTCAAGGAACGACTTCCATCGGACTTGGACTGTACATGCAGAGGCTGACAGCTGGGTCCACGGCAGCCGCAAGGAAGTGCCTCCTTATTACTCGCAAAATAATTATTCCTCCACCTGACAGCGGGGACCCACCAGACGGGCCACCATATTTGGCAAAAAAATGATTCGCCCCTTGACTGCTGGGACCCACGAGCTACATCTTCGCACGCAAGGAAGTGCGTCTGAAAAAATGATACACCCCCCTGACTGCTGGGACCCACCAGCTACATCTTCGCACGTAAGGAAGTGCGTCCGAAAAAAAACGATTCGCCCCCCGACTGCTGGGACCCAGCAGCTACACCTACGCACGCAAGGAAGTGTGTCCGGACAAAAAGGAAAAACAAAACGATTCGCCCCCCTGACTGTTGGGACCCACCAGCTACATCTTCGCACGCAAGGAAGTGCCTGACAGTCGGGACCCACCTGGTCGAAGCGTACGTAGCGTTGTCATTCTGGTCGCGAACGTGTATGTACATACTGGTTGATGTAGAGGCGCGCACGTGTCATAGTAGAGGCGCGCACGTGTCGTAGTAGAGGCGCGCACGTAGCATGTACACGTACGTACAGCGGCCAGGGTGCAAGAAAGAAAATACGGCCACGTATGTGTACATACGGGCGGGGTCTCAAACGCCTACCCGCGCATACGTACGGCGAGGGCCCGTTGACATGGCTGGTTCAGAACGGAGAAACAGCATCGTCTTCGTGTTCATGGGCAGGCAACGGAATGCATTGTGTTCATGGGGAGGCAACGGAATGCGTAGTGTTCATCGGGAGGCAACGGAACACGTGGGAGCCAACCGGCTGGGTCGGAACGGAATGTGTGGTCATGTTCATCGGGAGGGCTTGGACGGAACAGGCGATGGAAACGAGGCCTGGCGTACCGCACAACGGAGGAAACGGACCTCCTACATTCGGAACGGGGTCCTGTTGATCAGGAGGGGTGTGGCGTACCGCAAAACGGAGGAAACGGACCTCCTACGGTCGAAACGGGGGTCTTGTTGATCGGGAGGGGTGTGGCGTACCGCAAAATGGACGAAACGGACCTCCTACGGTCGAAACGGGGGTCCTGTTCATCGGGAAGGGTGTGGCGTACCGCAAAATGGACGAAACGGACCTCCTACGGTCGAAACGGGGGTCCTGTTGATGGGGAGGGGTGTGGCATACCGCAAAACGGACGAAATGGACCTCCTACGGTCGAAACAGGGGTCCTGTTCATCGGGTGGGGTGTGGCGTACCGCAAAACGGGACTCCACGAGATACTGTTCATCTCCACCGTCGACCTCCTCCAGCCTCCACGGGCTACCGTCGACCTCCTCCAGCCTCCACGGGCTCCTGTTCATCCAGCCTCCACCGCGCGCTACTCCATCGGCTACTGTTCAACGACCCCTCCACCGTCTACTATTCATCCAGGCCTCCACACCACGGGGTCCTGTTCAACCACCCCTCCACGGGCACCCCTCCACCGACTACTGTTCATCCAGCCCTCCACCACACAATGGGGTCCTGTTCAACCACCCCTCCACGGGCACCCCTCCACCAACTACTGTTCATCCAGCCCTCCACCACACCATGGGGTCCTGTTCATCCAGAGGCAACGCCACCGCTCACTGTTCATCCAAATCCCCCCGCAATGCTCACTGTTCATCCCAGAGGCAGCATCGATCGGCTTCAGTTAGCAGCAGTAGTGAAGGAATCGGTCGATCGGGCTCAGTTAACAGCCATCGATCGATCGCTCGGGTTCAGTAACGCGTAGCCTGCAGTGCAATCGCTCGGGTTCAGTTAGAGCCCAATGCCTCGCTCGGGTTCAGTTAGAGCCAACGCCTCGCACACACGCGCGTACGTGTCCGAGAGAAACGCGCCCCGACCTCCCATCGTAACCGGGAACTCCCCGAAATTTTCCTCGCCCTCGCTTCTACCATAGTTTTTTCCGTCATGGACGGCCCAAAGAATGTCATGCAGCTGCGTCTCCGGCCCACCCAGGACGAAAAGCCCATTTTTTGTCATGATTTTTTGTCATAGAAGTAGGAGCCGACCACATCTATGATGATACCGGGTTTTGTCACAATTATCATCATAGAAGTGTCATATGTATGACAGAAAAAATTTGTTCGGCCAAAATGTCACGTATGTTTCTTTTTTTGTAGTGACTTAAACATGGTGCTCAACTCCATATATTATTTCCCAATGATCTATGGTTATCCTATGATGTTTGAGTAGAACCGTTTTGTCCTGTGAGTTAATCGTGATCTTGGTTGGTATGATTGTATATTTTATTTATGGTGCTGTCCTACGGTGCCCTCCGTCTCACGCAAACGTGAGGGGCCCTCGCTCTAGGGTGTTGCAATATGTTCATGGTTCTCTTACGGTGGGTTTCCAGAGTGACAGAAACTTAAACCCGAGTAACTGGGGTATGACATATGGGAGTAAAGAGGACTTGATACTTAATGCTATGGTTGGGTTTCACGACCTTAATGATCTTTAGTAGTTGCGGATGCTTGCTAGAGTTCCAATCATAAGTGCATATGATCCAAGTAGAGAAAGTATGTTAGCTCATGCCTCTCCCTCATATAAAATTACAAGAATATGAATTATGGTTGTGGTGATGAACTTGCTATAGTTCCTTATATTTAGAATGAAATTGTTGCTATTGCACCCACACATGATAGTCCTATTATCTTTTTGAATTCTCCCAACTACACTATATCGGAGAAGTTTGCTCTTGTTAAGGATTATATTGATGGGTTGCCTTTTACCGTTGCACATCATGATTTTGATGAATATAATATGCATGTGCTTGCTGCTCCTACTTGCAATTATTATGAGAGAGGAACTACATCTCCGCCTCTTTATGTTTCCAACACAAAAAATTTGCAAGAAACTGCTTATGCTATGTATTGGACTTTACTTGATGTGCATGAATTGTTCTTGTATGACATGCCGATGCATAGCAAGATATTTGGACTTCGCCATTGCTTGATATATGTTGCTTTGTGCTCACTACTAAATGCCAAATCATTGTTAATTAAAATTGGCTTTGATATACCTTGGGATCCGGGTGGATTCATTACGTGAGCACATTATGCCTAACTTAATGGCTTTAAAGAAAGCACTGCGAGGGAGACAATCCGGAAGTTTTAGAGAGTCGTTTATTTCTGTTGAGTTCTTTTATAAAGTTTAAAAACAAAAAAAATCGAGGGGAACTTAAAACTTCACAAAAAGAAAAGTGAAAGTGAGATAGACGAGCACCGTGGAAGCGGGAGCTAGCATTAAACTTTTTTCATGCCCATGGAAACTTTGTGAATCTTGAATTGCAGAAAATTTTCAACAAAAACAATTACCCCTTGTACAATTCCATTGTATTATAAAAATAATGTGCTAAGATTTGCCTTTAGGATGTTTACATTGCTTGCTGGTTTGTGCGGTGCAAAACGGAAACTTTGGCTGTATTGCATGATTTTACATTTCTTACTGGAATGTCGAATGGTTCTGAACCTTTTTGCACTGTCTTTCTATACAAATTTGTATTTTTCCTATTTTTTCAGAATTTTTGGAGTACCAGAAGTACGGTTAATGTTCAGGTTACTACAGACTATCCTGTTTAAGACAGATTCTGTTTTTGATGCATTGTTTGCTTGCTTTGATGAAACTATCAATTTCTATCAGTGGATTAAGCCATGGAAAAGTTATATTACAGTAGCTACAATGCAAAAACAATATGAATTGGTTTGCAACAGTACTTAGAGTAGTGATTTGCTTTATTACACTAACGGATCTTACCGAACTTTCTATTGAGTTTTGTGTGGATGATGTGATCAAAGATCGAGGAGGTCTCGATATGAGGAGAAGGAGGAGAGGCAAGAGCTCAAGCTTGGGGATGCCCAAGGCACCCCAAGTAAATATTCAAGGAGACTCAAGCGTATAAGCTTGGGGATACCCCAGAAGGCATCCCATCTTTCTTCAACAAGTATCGGTATGTTTTCGGTTTTGTTTTGTTCACATGATATGTGCAAATCTTGGAGCGTCTTTTGCATTTAGTTTTCATTTTTATTTTATGCACCATGCTGGTATGAGATAGTACATGGTTGATTTATAGAATGCTCATTGCACTTCACTTATATCTTTTGAGTATGGCCTTTATAGAATGCATCATGTGCTTCACTTATATCATTTGAAGTTTGGATTGCCTGTTTCTCTTCACATAGAAAACCATTGTTTGAAGAATGCTCTTTTGCTTCACTTATATTTATTAGAGCATGGTCTTTTGTAGAAAGAATTAAACTCTCATGCTTCACTTAGATTTATTTACATAGTCAACAGGAATTAGTCAATTGCATGGTTAGTCATAAAATCCTTCATAAGATTTATGGATCACTGAATATGATATGTTTGATTCCTTGCAATAGTTTTGCGATATAGAGATGGAATATGTGGGAGGTACTAGTACACGGTTGTGGTTAGTAAGAATATTGGTGTTATGGTTTGTGATTCCCGAAGCATGCACGTATAGTCTCTCGTTATGCTATGATGTTGGAGCATGATTTATTATTGACTGTCTTCCTTATGAGTGGCGGTCGAGGACGAGCGATGGTCTTTTCCAAAGATGAGATTTTTCTGAGATGTTTAGAATTTCTGGTGATTTTCAGAAGTGTTCTTGATATTTTCTTTTTGTGTTTAAAATTATTTTCATAAGGTGAGGCTTGTTTTGAGGATCACCAGGAGGCTTGTGAACCTCATCTGCACTAAGGCAAGCCACAAAAACATTTTCATGATGCCATTTCAATATTTGTGATTTTCTTACTTGAATGAAATGATTAATCCATGCATTTAAATACTTATTGAGTTATTTATATTCTGTTAAATATTGGTTAGTTGTTATGCTTCATTTACAGAATGGTTGAAACTAGTTTAGTGGATAAAGCTAGTTAAGATTTATTTGAGGTGATGTTAGGAATAATTTTGTCATGCATGTTAGTAATTATTTAAAGCTATGTTTTTGCCTTCATAGATTGATAAAAATTTGTTAGAAAATATTATGTTAAATACTTTTTTAAATCATATTACTTGTCTTACAGAAGGTTTGAACCCAACTTAGTGATAAAGAAATTAAGAGTTGTTGATACTAAAATCTTTTTGTCAAGCATATGAGAAATTTATCGGAGTTACTTTCTTGCGTAAGAAAATAATAAAACTTGTTGCAAAATATTTTGGTTAAGTTGTGAGTCATTTTGAGCAAGTAGAGTAATATGAGTTGTTGATGTTTATGCTTGGTGTGTGTATGGATGACATCGGTCATTTTTATCATTATATGATGCATGTGTTGTTTTGCATTTCATGGTGAGGGAGTCCTGGATTAGGGGGTGTCCGGATAGCCAGACTATGACCTTTGGCCGGACTCCTGGACTATGAAGATACAAGATTGAAGACTTCGTCCCGTGTCAGGATGGGACTTTCCTTGGCGTGGAAGGCAAGCTTGGCAATACGATTGAAGTCATATAACTCAACAACCCGGAGAGTTAGCCCGGAAGCTCTGGAACAGGTTTCTTACCAAAAAGAACCAGATTGTCGACTGTCCGGACGCCGAAGCTTTAGCAGCTTTCAAACATAGCATCCGAGACAAATGGCTCGCCAGACACCTCGGCCAAGAAAAGCCAAGAACAATGGCCGCATTAATAAGCCTCATGACCCGCTTTTGCGCGGGAGAGGACAGCTGGTTGGCAAGATGCAGCACCAGTGACCCAAGTATACCCGAAGTAAGGGATGGAAACGGGAAGCCGCAACCCAGCAAAGACCAGCGCTAGAATAAGGGAAACAACCCGAAGAGCACGGCAGTTAACGCCGGATTCAAAAGCTCTCGGCAGGGTAAAAAAAAGCTACCCCTCAAGGATAACAGGGACGAACTGTCTAACCTAAACAAAATCCTGGACAAGATATGTCAAATCCACAGCACCCCCGGGAAGCCTGCAAATCATACCCACAGAGAATGTTGGGTCTTCAAGCAATCCAGCAAACTCAACGCTGAACACAAGGGGCTGGATACACCAAGCGAGGACGATGATGAACCCCACAAACAAAGCACTCGGGAACAGAAGAAATTCCCACAAGAAGTCAAGACAGTTAACGTACTACACGTGAGAAAAGGGAGAAATGAAGTGGCGCCCACAGAGATATGCGCCATGCGGCCTATCACAAAGGAGTCTTGTCACTGGTGGTCAAAACCGATCACCTTCGACTATCAGGATTACTCCGGAAGTGTCCGGCACGCAGGCCGGGCTGCCTTGGTATTAGACCCAATAATTGACGGATTCCACTTTACACGCGTCCTGATGGACGGCGGCAGTGGTTTAAACCTGATTTATCAGGATACAGTCCGCAAAATGGGGACGGACCCAACAAAAATTAGCCATAGCAATACTTCCTTTAAAGGAGTAGCGCCAGGCCCAGAAGCCCATTGCACGGGCTCCCTCCTACTAGAAGTTGTGTTCGTTCCCCCGACAACTTCCGTAGCGAAAAGCTGACCTTCCACATCGCTTCGTTTCAAAGCGGTTATAAAGCACTACTGGGACGCGAAGCTTTCGCCCGCTTCAACGCAATACCGCATTATGCGTCTCTCATGCTTAAAATGCCCGGTCCACGAGGCATCATGTCATTAAACGGAAATATTGAGCCCTCCTAGCACGCGGAGGACTGTGTGGCTGCCTTGGCAGCCACACATTAAAATGGCTTCACCAACCAAAGCATCTAACAGGTCGTTAAGACCACGGACACGGCTAGACGAGTCCGGAGCAAACATATAATTGATAAAGGTTTAATAGCCGTACACCCCTATACAAGGGGCTCCACGTATGTAAAATACACGACAATAAGGCTCAATTTTACCCATCTTGAATTATACTTTGTTTATTTAGTATAACATACATTTAGCGCGACTATTTTTTCAACTAAGTTCCTCTCTTTTACAGATGAACACCGTGGTACACCCGTCCAGGACACGGCACAACAGAGACACACGCACAGACATGCAGCAGGGACCCGTTCCAAGACCCTGCGTAAACCTTTTTTACTGTCTCTTGTTGATACACATCCCCCGGATTCTCAGTATAACCGAGAAGGAGGCTGGCGTCTTGGCATGTGGCCACGTCAGAATTTTGCACATACCTGGACACCAGAGGTTTATTATAAAGGGCATTGTTCAGCCCGTTTTTATCAAGACCGAATACCTTAGCGAGTGTTCGGCGTCGCGAGTTTGGCCTTATATGCATCAGCTCCGAATCATGTCTTTGGTCAAATGTTGGGTTTGCCCGGCTCCTGTGTTTTGCTGCCTTACGTTCTGCTCTATCGGCTAAGGCGGCACCAGGAGAACTACTGCGATTGTGCCCCGGTTCAGCCAGGCGAGCACCTCTGTAGAGAAAGCCGAAAACTGATTGTCATGGTATAGCGAGAGACTGGTCAACCACTCGATAACTTATCGGAATCTTTGGGATTCCTCCGCATTAACGAAGGGCCGTTTCCCGGCCAGGCACACACGCGCCCCGAATTCGGGCAAGCGCAGCGCCACCAGGGGCTATATGGCTAAGTGAAAGTGATAAAGCATTATAGTCCGATTGCCTAGTTCGCTGCGCTATCACCTCCTTCATGGACCAAGACGTTGGATCAAGTGTGAAAATGCGCCTTCTGCGAACACCCCCGCATCATATGCGTGGGGGCTGAAGCCGACGACTGCCATCTTTTAGATTATATACATATATACACTAACGGTCGCACAAGAGGTACTATAATTCTTGCAGACACAAGTATAAAAAGCTTCTACATTTCATCAAAATATTGTTTTAAACAAGAATACATGTTATTCAAACATAATATCTTTCGAGCACTGCGTCTCTATTAAACGAGTGCCCTGCAGAACTTCTAGAAAGTAGTGTTCGGCAGGTACTCGGCTTCTGTCCGTGGGATGCAACGGCGGCGGCCTCCATCTCTGCCCAGTATGTCTTGACACGGCCAAGGGCCATCCGCGCACCCTCCATGCATGCTGACCTCTTCATCGCGTTGATATACGGCACTGCACCAAGGAACTGCTGCACCAAGCTAAAATAACTGTTCAGCTTTGGCCTTTCCGGCCACAGATGATCCACGACATACTTCATGGCAAGTCCGGACAACCTAATAAGCTTGGCCCATTCGGCCAAACAATCGGTCAATTGAAGCAGACGCTCCGGATTGTTGAACTATGACCAGAAGAGCTTTTCCACTTCGTGATCTTTCTGATCTCGGAAGTGTTCGGCCGCATCAGCAGCACTCGCCGCTAAATCCAGATATGCGTCCGCCGAACTCCACATTCGGTCCAACGGAGCATATTTAGGATCTCCGAACTTCATCCGCAGCATAAAGGGCTTTCCAGTCGCGATATCTCCGGCTTGACGTAGCTCCTCCTTCATTGCCCTCATTGCAGAACGAGCATCCTTGGCCGCTGTAGTGGCCTTCTCCAGGTCCGTCCGCTCCGCCCGATCTTCTTTTTCAAGAAACTTGCAGCGGTCAGCAGCGTTCTTTAACTTCTCCGCCATCTCGACCATTTCTTTCTTGCTTCGGCAGTGAGCAGCCTGTTCGGCTTTCAGCTCCTCAACCGCCTTTAGGGCAGCCGCATCGCTTTTTCTGGCTTGCTCCTTGGCTCGGGCAAGTTCTGCCCGAAGGCCCTCCACGGCGACAGCCCCATCTGCATCAAGCGCACACGTTGTAAGATACTGGCATCAAGCTCCTCTTACCAGGTGTCTCCGGAAGAATTACATACCTTGTGCCTCGTCAAGCCGCTTGTTGACAAGCGCGATATCGGCATCTGCCACATCAAGTTGCCGCTTTAGCTCGGCAAACTCATCAGTCCGGCTGGACACCAGACACTTCGCCACCTACATAGGAAGGCGGCAAATTATACCTGGGATTATGATCCTCCGCGTGCCATCGCTTTCGACAGCACACAGAGTCTCAGGTGCTACTATCTACACAGGGCGCATCTTAAAATATGCGGAACTGTCAAATGGTACATCATTTCGCGTACCTCAAAGCCTGTTAGTAAACTCCTGACAGCTTCGTGCAACCCGCTCTCCGCAGACGAAATCCTTTCAATTACCGTACCCATCAACGTATGGTGCTCCTCTGAGATAGACGCTCGCCCTAGCAGATCCTTCAGTACCTCCGTCCATGCACCAGGCGGTGCCGGACTCGTATGATTGCCTTTTTCGAAGGCAGGACAAGGAGGGCTTCGGGGGCCATATGACTGCCTTCCGGCCCTGCCGGATTAGGAGAAACCCTCTACGATGATACCTCGGGGTCGCCCGCCTCGTAAGGCGGTACGGCAGGGGGTGGCGTTCCGCTCTCCATCATCTCCGGAAGAAGATACCCCGAAGACGAGCTCTGCTGAGAAGGGCTAAGGTCCGAACTACAAGGTAAATTTTCGGTTATTTTCCTCGAAAATAAAGCAAGGATTTCTCTCATTTTTTACTTACGGCTCGGTGGAGGGCTGATCCCCTTGAGGGCATAGTATGGCCGAGGTATTCCCCGGCACAGGACCCTCTGAAGACTTCTTCCCCCGCTTTGAGATCACGGTCTCCGGGTCTTCAGAGGCGGTCCTTTTCTTCCCCTGAGGAGAGGAATTTTCGATTCCTCCTTTCCGGACAGCCTCCTTCGCGGAGGCAGTAGCTTCCTTGTCCCCCTCATTTTCTTCCGAAGGCGCGATCTCCAGCATCTTGGTTAACACGGGATCCGAGGAGGTTCAGGAAGGGGGGCCGGACACCTGATTAACTTCGCCTTCGCTAGCCACTCCTGTTTCAAGAACATCTCTTTTAAGGGCGATGTTGTGATAAATAAACGGATGGCGTGTCCGGGCACAGGGCTACTTACTTGAGTATCCGGACGATTGCAGCTCAGACCTGCGTCCTCAGAGTCCGGACACACTACTTGTGGTCCGAAGAACAATTTGTACATCTCCACGGGCGTCGCGCCCATAAAATGTTGGAGAGCTCGCGGTCCCTCCGGATTGAACTCCCACGGGCGGAGGGGGCGACGTTTGCAGTGCAGGACTCGGCGAATCAACATGACCTGCGTCACCACAACCAGACTGATGTCTCTTTCCTGGAGATCTCGGATGCGGCCCTGCAACAGGGGCACGTCCTTTGCTGGCCCCCAGTCGAGGCGGGGGACCTGAGAGAAAAGCGGGCGGCGCCACCCACTTGGTACCCCTGGGAGCTGTGATATAAAACCACTCTTGTTGCCATAAGCTGGAATCCTCTTGAAAAGAGCCCTCGGGCCATGGAGCGTCAGCATTCTTGCTTATTACAGCGCCCCCGCACTCTGCATGTTGTCCCTCGATCATCTTCGGCTCTACTTTGAAGGTCTTGAGCCATAGTCCGAAGTGAGGGGTAATACGGAGGAAGGCTTCGCACACGACGATGAACGATGAGATGTGAAGGATAGACTCCGGCGCTATCATGGAAGTCCAGCCCATAATAGAACATGAGCCCCCTCACGAAGGGATCCGGTGCAAAGCCTAGCCCTCGGAGGAAGTGAGACATAAACACAACGCTCTCGCCTGGCTCGGGAGTAGGAATAACCTGCCCTTGAGCAGGCAGCCTATGCGGGATTTCGCCGGTCAAATACCTGGCCTCCCTCAGCTTTAGTACGTCTTCCTCCGTGACGGAGGAAGGCATCCATCGGCCTCGAAGGTCGGAGCCGGACATCGTCGAAGGTCCGAAGCACCTAAATCTGGAGCCTTGGGTGTTGGAACTCGAGGCGAGAGGCGAATTCGATTAAGACCAAAAGAAAGGAGTAAAGCCTTGGTCTCTTTATAAGAGGTTGAATACCAAGAGCCCTCCCCGTGACCGTTTGGGATTTACCTTTGATTGAGGAGACGTACCAACGGGCACGACTGGGTTACCCACGTCCGTGTTGATGAGAATCCCGTAAATAAAGGGGACACGATCTCTGCCCTGACAAGACGTGCCAAGGAAACCGCCTCGCAAAAAGTGCTGAGGCGGGACAGCAAAAAACGATTCGAATAAAGGCTTGGCTGTGGCGTGATGTCACGCTATAGGATACATCAGCAGATTAGATTTGTGTAAATATTATTCTCTCTACGGTAGTATGTGGAACTTATTTTGCAGAGCCGGACACGACCCTCGTGTTCAAAATCTTCTATAAAGTATTCGGAGGAGGAACCCGCCTTGCAATGCCGAAGACAATCTGCACGCCGGACTCGTCGTCATTGAAGCCTGGTTCAGGGGCTACTGAGGGAGTCCTGGATTAGGGGGTGTCCGGATAGCCGGACTATGACCTTTGGCCGGACTCCTGGACTATGAAGATACAAGATTGAAGACTTCGTCCCGTGTCCGGATGGGACTTTCCTTGGCGTGGAAGGCAAGCTTGGCAATACGGATATGTAGATCTCCTCCCATTGTAACCGACTATGTGTAACCCTAGCCCCCTCCGGTGTCTATATAAACCGGAGGGTTTAGTCCGCAGGACACAAGAACAACAATCATACCATAGGCTAGCTTCTAGGGTTTAGCCTCTCTGATCTCGTGGTAGATCTACTCTTGTACTACCCATATCATCAATATTAATCAAGCAGGAGTAGGGTTTTACCTCCATCGAGAGGGCCCGGACCTGGGTAAAAACATTGTGTCCCTTGTCTCCTGTTACCATCCGCCTAGACGCACAGTTCGGGACCCCCTACCCGAGATCCGCCGGTTTTGACACCGACACATGGCATGCTATGACACCGGTCATTTTTAGTTTAAAGTTAAACCTGAATATAACTCAACTTAAATATACCGTTGACTGGGTCATGCTGTCGCTGAATCGAGTTTCTTTCCAGTGCAACCACATTTGCCTTTGTGGGAAGGCCTTGATTCGGTCCATTGACATGGCCTCTCATCGGTGCCTCCATCTAGGGAAGGTTATGTCGTGTTTGCCCTGGCCCGGTAAGCAGGCATAATCTTGTGTGCTCGTTGATGAGATTATGGTACCGAGTCCCCGAGTGGGAGTGTTTTGACCACGATGGTAGTTGTGGTGTCTTTGGTAGACACGGGGCCACCCAGGACCAGCCCGTTGGGGATTTGGGTCGGAGTGGCCGGGAGAGTGCTGTGGCAATGGAGGGGTTTTGTCAAAATGCTATTGGTGCACCCGAATGGGAGTGCGAGGCCATGGGTTCCGTGGTGTGGGTACAGTGTGCTACCTCTGCAGAGTGTGTAATCTATCGATAGCCGAGTCCACGATCACGGACACCTCGTAGTAGGTCGCACCATGAGTCAATGTTTAATAAAAAATGCACACTAAGCTATGAACTTTGCATTGTTGATGGATGGCAGAAAGGCCATCGAGGCATTTGGGACCAAATGATGGTCGTGGTTGAGATTGCCGTAAGGATCACGAGTTGTTCTTGAGAAAGACCACTTTGGTGGTGTGTTTGTGATCTAGAGATGATCACAGTTGGTAAGCTGTCCTGAGGGACATTCGAGCATGATCACAGCATGTTGACATATAGTGTTGCATTATTAATAATTGGTTAAATATCATGATATTGTTTGTTATTATGATTATGCCTGTTGTGAGCTTGCAAGTACATTCAATGTACTGACCTGGCGTGTCATGCCAGATTTCAGGAAAAGTATTATTGGAGAGGAGCGTTGTTCGAGTCTAGATCATGTCCACATCGGTGTCCCTGTGATATAGAGCTTCCGCCACGAAGTTATTCCGCTGCCACGTAGTTGTTCGGGTCGAGGCCCCTTTATGTTCACTAAATAATGTAGATATTGTTCAGCCGCACCAAGTGTGCCGCTTGGCCTCGACAGCTGTTGTAATGTAACTCTGTTCCGCTAGTATCAATAAAGCGGTTGTTTTTCTGTACCAAGATGTTGTGTGTTGCCAGAAGACATGATCTCTGGGCTGGCAATGCATGGTAAACCGGTCGCTCTGAGCCGGGGTGCCACACTTTCTTTGGCCATGTTATTTTTATGTCAATATGAACTTTTGTCTTGAATCTTTCGGATCTGAATATTCATACCACAATTAAGAAGAACTAGTCGACAACCCGTGCATTTGCACGGGCTAGTCTATAATTTACTTGTACTCCCTCCATTCCTAAATATTTGTTTTTTTTAGAGATTTCAAATAGACTACAACATACAGATGTATATAGACATATTTTAGAGTGTAGATTCACTCATTTTGCTTCGTATGTAGTCACTTATTGAAATCTCAAGAAAGACAAATATTTAGGAACGGAGGGAGGGAGTATTAAATTAGTACATAATGTAATATAAATGTACATACTATAAAAAGTCCCACATTTATTTTTTGTCAAAGTACTCGACCCGCTGAAAAGTAAAATCATTAAAAATTCTAATAGTCAGCTGATGAGGAGAAACATTTGTCCTTATAGTTCAATAGCAACATATTTATTAAGAAATATGGTCTCGTGGAAACAATTCATTCGTGTTAGTATTGATTCACACTTGTAGCATCCATTACTTTAGTAAGAAAGAAAGAACACATTACTTTAATTATGCCCTCCTAGGTTGTTGGTATCTAAGCAATGTTGAGTGCATATTGTATCCATCTTATATAAACAACCTGAAAGATCTGCCAAAAGGTATTGATCCTAGATCGAGCCTTGTGTCGGAAATTTGACCAGCACCTTCTAGGCTCTAAACCATCGCTTGATGTTGGACACTGCTAATTTTGCAAATAAGAATGCTGAAAACAACTGACTGATTGGCATCTTGCCATACAACTTTGTTTCCATCTACACCAAGGTAAAATCAGGTCAAGTCATACCACTACAAAAATCAGGTCAGGTCATCATCAGGGTGGCAAAGCTGTTGTACATGTTAGTAACGATAGAGGGAAACTACATTAGAATTCTGATCGGTTCAAACCGCCCTCGGAATTATTTGGAGTAAATCCTATCGGTTATGACTTATATCGATAGTTCATTTGTTTCTGTCAAGTCAATAATAATATAGCAAAACATAGATCTACAAATAACTGGTAGAAACTTTCAGTGGCATTTCAGGGATGTTCAAGATAGTTCTAAGATTTGAAGCATCAATATGGTCAATAAAAATTCTTGTGTCAACAAATTCTACATATGGCTCTTTATATTCAAGAACTGAAAAATAAAAGGTACGGAAAAGCTAACTTTGACTGATCAGACATGGGGCCGAACTGGTAGTTTTTGAATTCATCCTATCCTTTGGTTTGCTTCCATGCCCATGCCCTCGGGGGTGCACCTTCTAAATTAGCTCAAGTAAACATATTTTTCAATGAAATGGAGTAAACTGTAATGAGTGTTGTGAATACAATTTCAGTTAATCCTTTCTTTGATACATATAGTGGCCTGATACTTTTATAGTATTGCACAAAATTATCTCATTCAAGATGTGTAAATATGATTAAGCGAGATACATTAAAGTCTATGGAATTACCTAAGTTTAATGCTGCCAATTTAATTACCTATAAGCTTGTGTGCTGTTTGCACATGTATCCCATATCTTAAATGTAAAAAACCAAAGTGTGAGAATGAGACAGTGAGTACGCATACATGCATGCAGTGGTGTGCAAATCCGTATAAGATCAACCAGGCTCCTGCCATGCATGCAATTTGATGGTCGGCCGAGGTTTGTAATATCCATGGGTGGAGGCAGCTTGTGAAGCGACCAACCTGTGGCTGATGATGCGACCAGTTAGGTTACTGTTGAGCAGGTCATGTATATCATTAGAAAATGAAAGCACATCATGTAAGGGAGATCAGCGATACTACTATATGGCCATGCATGCTCCAAGGTGGCAGCTAAAAATGCAGCTGGTGAAGCAACCAACCTACGACTTATAATGGGAGCAATCAGTTTACCGAGCAGCTCCTGTATAACAGATTCTTATGTTTCTAAATTAGTATGAATATTTCAAAAGATTCAATAATAGTATTGGCAACGTAGATCTAAATAATTGGTAGAAAAGTTCAATGGACATCATGAAAAGGCTTGGGGCCGATGGATGTATTCCCCTACATGCTGTCGTGTAAACCGCTCGAGAAACGACACATACTTTAGTTTATCCATAGATATATGTCTGCGGTTGTGCTGGTAATGCATTCGAAAAAATACCTGCACATTATTAGTATCATTGTGCATATCAGATGATTCATATCTCCACGTGTATGTACAGTGCTCATGCTTTTCATTGCCGCTTGAACAGGATGGAAGCAGGATGTGCCCTTACCAAAGAAAGTGTACGGCAGCACTGGATCAAGCTATCCCAGGTATACATTATGGCCATGGGGTCGAGGCCGCCTTGCCCCTTGTGGTATTGCTTCCTTGGGGCCCAAACCTTCATCTCGCAACTGCAGGAACTGCGACGTGGATTGGTATTAAAATGTACCGTTGATGCATCGCCGGACATTCATGCCGGAAATTCTGCACCTGAGCTCCCAACCTCAATTTGGTCTGGTCTGGTCTGCTGCCGCGACGTCCGACACGACCGCATAGGCACCTGCGCTCCCAACCTCAGTTTGGTCTGGTCTGGTCTGCTGCCGCGACGTCCGACACGATCGCATGGGCGTTTATGATGGCTGGTCAAATCATCTTTGGTTAAGAGAGGGAATAGGAGGGTCGTTGGGGACATGTAAAAAAGAAAAATATCAATCAATGGCACCACATGGTCCTCTGCCTTTGCAATTTGTCATCCAGTGTTGCGGAACAAAATGAGGAAGCCGATGGGATAATAGATCGATGAAAAATCGTCCAGTGTTGCAATTCGTTCTTCCTAATCCATCTTTTCCTGTAAAAAAACAAAACACATGGAGAGGCCAAGATCCGACTTGCCTTCTCATAACAGCAATCAATGGGAGGAGGATCCGGTAGGCGTGATTTGCCGTGGGTTGAACTTGCCGCCACCAGATCGAGGAAAAGGTGTGATTGGAGATATTTTTTACATCGGTAGCAAATAGGAGGAAAACTGGTTACGCAACACAGAGAGAGAGAGGGAAAGATCGGAGTCTCATTGTCGAGGATATATAATCTGATGGTTGGAAGTTTTTTTGACGGTGTTAACAGGTGTTAACAGTTTCTGCGTTTTCTTAGATTGGTTTTTTGTTATAAAATCATAGTTTTAAATAGCCGGCTATAGCCCCGCTATAGCTCCGCTATAGCTGTTTGAGGGTGTTGCCGCTAAATGATTTCATGTACAATTTGCCGCTATAGCTCCGCTATAGCCCAGATATAGCTGTTTTTAAAGGTCGCCGCTAAATGCCATAGCCCGCTATTTAAAACATTGTATAAAATTGTATGATTTTCTTTTCAAGGAGGTACGTGAACATGCCGTTCAGGTATAGATATAATTTTTTGGCCGAGACGTACGTATATACTCCCTCCGTTCCTAAATAATTGTCTTTCTAGCCATCTCAAATGGACTACAACATACGGATGTATGTAGACATGTTTTAGAGTGTAGGTTCACTCATTTTGCTCCGTATGTAGTCATTTGTTGAAATCTCTAGAAAGACAATTATTTAGGAACGGAGGGAGTAGATTGACAAGGGAGTTATTTAGCCATGTACGTTGGGTCAAGTGTACGTGCAGATTTGATTTTTTTGTCTAGGCTTTTTTTTTTGCGAATAGAGGTTTTTTCTGACCTTTGCCTTTTTTTTTACTTATTCTAGATTGATTAGTTGTGATCATTTGTTGTAGTTCCATGATAAAAAAACATAAAACACATGATGAAGCGTACATGGTGGGATGAGGCGTACATGGTGGGATGAGGCGTACTTGATATGGACTCTTTTATTTAATGTGCGCTTGATTTTTTTTAAATCAGTGAGTCATCCCGAGTAGATCTAGGCCGTAATAATTCGGTCCTACCAGATGAACGGCTCATAAATTCTAATTATTGTGGTAATTTCTTGGGAGTCTGTAATTAGTATAGGTATAGATATAGATTACATTGAAATTATGCCAAATAGCACTCCGCATCAAAAATTCTTTTTTATCATTTACCTACTCGAGGACGAGCAGGAATTAAGCTTGGGAATGCCTGATACGTCTCCAACGTATCTATAGTTTTTGATTGCTCCATGCTATATTATCTACTGTTTTGGACTATATTGGGCTTTATTTTCCACTTTTATATTATTTTTAGGACTAACCTATTAACCAGAGGCCCAACCCAGAATTGTTGTTTTTTGCCTATTTCAGTATTTCGAAGAAACGGAATATCAAACGAAGTCCAAATGGAATAAAACCTTCGGGAACGTGATTTTCTCACCGAACGTGATCCAGGAGACTTGGACCCTACTCCAAGAAGTAACAGAGGCGGTCACGAGAGTGGGCCCCCCCTTAGGGCGCGCCCCCTGCCTCGTGGGCCCCCTGTTGCTCCACCGACGTAATCCTTCCTCCTATATATACCTACGTACCCCCAAACGATCAGATAAGGAGCCAAAAACCTAATTCCACCTCCGCAACTTTCTGTATCCATGAGATCCCATCTTGGGGCCTGTTCCGGAGCTCCGCCGGAGGGGGCATCCACCATGGAGGGCTTCTACATCATCATAGCCCCTCCGATGAAGTGTGAGTAGTTTACTTCAGACCTTCAGGTCCATAGTTAGTAGCTAGATGGCTTCTTCTCTCTTTTTGGATCTCAATACAATGTTCTCCCCCTCTCTCGTGGAGATCTATTCGATGTAATCTTCTTTTTGCGGTGTGTTTTTTGAGACCGATGAATTGTGGGTTTATGATCAAGATTATCTATGAACAATATTTGAATCTTCTCTGAATTCTTTTATGTATGATTTGTTATCTTTGCAAGTCTCTTGGAATTATCAGTTTGGTTTGGCCTACTAGATTGATCTTTCTTGCAATGGGAGAAGTGCTTAGCTTTGGGTTCAATCTTGAGGTGTCCTTTCCCAGTGACAGTAGGGGCAGCAAGGCTCGTATTGTATTGTTGCCATCGAGGATAACAAGATGGGTTTTTTTTTATCATATTGCATGAATTTATCCCTCTACATCATGTCATCTTGCTTAAGGCGTTACTCTCTTTCTTGAACTTAATACTCTAGATGCATGCTGGATAGCGGTCGGTGAGTGGAGTAATAGTAGTAGATGCAGGCAGGAGTCGGTCTACTTGTCTCGGACATGATGCTTGTATACATGATCATACCTAGATACTCTCATAACTATGCTCAATTCTGTCAATTGCTCAACAGTAATTCATCATATTAATCTTCCTACGCTTTATTATTTGCTTTGCTTTTTTACTTTGCATATTTATACCAAAAATACCAAAAAAAAATATCTATCATCTCTATCAGATCTGACTCTCGTAAGTGACCGTGAAGGGATAGACAACCCCTATTCGCGTTGGTTGCGAGGAGTTATTTGCTTTGTGTAGGTACGAGGGACTCACGCGTAGCCTCCTACTGGATTGATACCTTGGTTCTCAAAAATTGAGGAAAATACTTACGCTACTGTGCTGCATCACCTTTCCTCTTCAAGGAAATCAAACGCAAGCCCAAGAGGTAGTAAGAAGAATTTCTGGCACCGTTGCCAGGGAGTCTACGCAAAAGTCAACATACCAAGTACCTATCACAATCCCTTATCTCCCGCACTACATTATTTGCCATTTGCCTCCCGTTTTCCTCTCCCCCACTTCACCCTTGTCGTTTTATTCGCCCTCTCTTTTCCGTTCGACCTTTCGTTTGCCTTGATGTCTTATTTGGCTCGTTTGCTCGTTTGGTTGAAATAGTTGAGTATTTATTCCTAAACAGAGAAGCTAAGATATATGGATCCTCATCCGCTTGCTAATCTTTTTAAGAGATCCAATTATGATGAACCAATTGCTAGTGAGTATTGTGCACTAGATTATCTTTATGAAGTTTTGCTTGAAATTTGTGAATCTGAAAATTGTGATGAAGAAATTTATGAAGAGATTCACGATAGTTCCTTGAATAAAAATCATGATTGCAATAATTTTATTATAAATTCTCTTGATGTTAATTGTGCTAATATTATGCAAAACCCTAAGCTTGGGGATGCTAGTTTTGCTATGTCCACTACCTGTTGCAATAATCATGATTGGGGAGATTCTTCTTATGATCTTGAAAATTTATTTAAGCCCCATGATGAATATAAGATTGGTAATAGTGTTTGCAATAATTTGAAAGTGGGTTTGGAAGAGTGTCAACTTTAGATCCCACATATTTGGATAATATTCAATCTTATGAAATTTTTGATAAAAGTGGGCTTGGAGAAATCATGACTTTAGTTAAGGATAATCCCACTATTTTGGAAGAGTGTCAACTTCGCATGCATGTGGATCGTGTTGAGAATATGTTATGTGATAGCTATATTGTTGAATTTTCTTATGATCCTACATGTAATTATTATGAGAATGGAAAATATGGTTATAGAAATTTTAATGTTACTAAATTACCTCTCGTTATGTTGAGATTGCTATTGTTCCTTTCCGCTTCCTTGCACATGCTAGTTTTTGCTTGCTATGATAATTTGTTTTTCTATAAGATGCCTATGCATATGAAGTATGTTAGACTCAGATGTGTTTGTCACTTGTTTCATGATGCTCTCTTTGTGCTTCAATTCTTATCTTTCATGTGAGCATCATTAAAATTATTAATGCCTAGCTAAAAGGCTTTAAAGAAAAGCGCTTGTTGGGAGACAACCCAATATTTTTCCTTTATGTTATTCAATAAATAATCCATCTATCTTCTGTTTAGATGTGGTTTTATGTTTTAATTTGTGTTTGGGCCAAGTTAAACCTATAGGATCTTCTTGGATGATAGTTATTTGATCTTGCTGTAATTTCCAGAAACTTTCTGTTCACAAAAACAATTGTTAAAAATCACCAGAACGTGATAAAATAGTGATTCCAATTTCTGCTGATCAATAAACAAATTGCCTAGGTCGTCCTATTTTGGCTGAATATTTGGAGTTCCATAAGTTTGCGTTAGTTACATATTACTACAGACTGTTCTATTTTTGACAGATTCTGTTTTTCGTTTGTTGTTTGCTTATTTTGATGAATCTATGGCTAGTAAAATAGTTTACAAACCATAGAGAAGTTGTAATAAAGTAGGTTTAACACCAATATAAATAAAGAATGAGTTCATTACAGCACCTTGAAGTGGTCTTTTGTTTTCTTTTGCAAACGGAGCTCACGAGATTTCTGTTGAGTTTTGTGTTGTGAAGTTTTCAAGTTTTGGGTGAAATCTTTTGATGGATTATTGAACAAGGAGTGGCAAGAACCTAAGCTTGGGGATGCCCATGGCACCCCCAAGATAATCTAAGAACACCAAAAAGTCAAAGCTTGGGGATGCCCCGGAAGGCATCCCCTCTTTCGTCTACTTCCATCGGTAACTTTACTTGGAGCTATATTTTTATTCACCACATGATATGTGTTTTGCTTGGAGCGTCTTGTATGATTTGAGTCTTTGATTTTTAGTTTTCCACAATCATACTTGCTGTACACACCTTTTGAGAGAACCATACATGAATTGGAATTTGTTAGAATACTCTATGTGCTTCACTTATATCTTTTGAGCTATATAGTTTTGCTCCAGTGCTTCACTTATATCTTTTAGAGCACGGTGGTGGATTTGTTTTATAGAAACTATTGATCTCTCATACTTCACTTAGATTATTTTGAGAGTTTTAAATAGCATGGTAATTTGCTTAAATAATCCTAATATTCTTGGTATTCAAGATTTGTAAAACTTTCTTTTGAGTACGTTGAACACTAAGAAAAGTTTGATGCTTGATAATTGTTTTGAGATATGAAGATGGTGATATTAGAGTCATGCTAGTTGAGTAGTTGTGAATTTGAGAAATACTTGTGTTAAAGTTTGTGATTCCCGTAGCATGCACGTATGGTGAACCGTTATGTGATGAAGTCGGGGCATGATTTATTTATTGATTGTCTTCCTTATGAGTGGCGGTCGGGGACGAGCGATGGTCTTTTCCTACCAATCTACCCCCCTAGGAGCATGCGCGTAATAATTTGCTTTAATAACTTGTAGATTTTTGCAATAAGTATATGAGTTCTTCATGACTAATGTTGAGTCCATGGATTATACGCACTTTTCTTCCTTCCACCATTGCTAGCCTCTCTAATACCGCGCACCTTTCGCCGGTATCATACACCCACCATATACCTTCCTCAAAACAGTCACCATACCTACCTATCATGGCATTGCCATAGCCATTCCGAGATACATTGCCATGCAACTTTCCACCGTTCCATTTATTATGACACGCTCCATCATTGTCATATTGCTAGCATGATCATGTAGTTGACATCGTATTTGTGGCAAAGCCACCATTCATAATTCTTTCATACTTGTCACTCTTGATTCATTGCATATCCCGGTACACCGCCGGAGGCATTCATATAGAGTCATATTTTATTCTAAGTATTGAGTTGTAATTGTTGAGTTGTAAGAAAATAGAAGTGTGATGATCATCATTTTTAGAGCATTGTCCCAAGTAAGGAAAGGATGATGGAGACTATGATTCCCCAACAAGTCGGTATGAGACTCCGAACGAAGAAAAAAAAGAGGCAAAAAAAGAGAAAAGGCCCAAATAAAAAAATGAGAGAAAAAGAGAGAAGGGACAATGTTACTATCCTTTTACCACACTTGTGCTTCAAAGTAGCACAATGATCTTCATAATAAAGAGTCTCTCATTTTTTCACTTTCATATACTAGTGGGAATTTTTCATTATAGAACTTGGCTTGTATTTTCCAATGATGGGCTTCCTCAAAATGCCCTAGGTCTTCGTGAGCAAGCGAGTTGGATGCACACCAACTTAGTTTCTTTTGTTGAGCTTTCGTATACTTATAGCTCTAGTGCATCCGTTGCATGGCAATCCCTACTCACTCACATTGATATCTATTGATGGGCATCTCCATAGCCCGTCGATACGCCTAGTTGATGTGAGACTATCTTCCCATGTTTTTGTCTTCTCCACAACCACCATTCTATTCCACATATAGTGCTATATCCATGGCTCATGATCATGTATTGCGTGAAGATTGAAAAAGTTTTGAAAATGTCAAAAGTATGAAACAATTGCTTGGCTTGTCATCGGGGTTGTGCATGATTTAAATACTTTGTGTGGTGAAGATAGAGCATAGCAAGACTATATGATTTTGTAGGGATAACTTTCTTTGACAGCCTGGGTTTTGCCCTTTCTTATTTGCTTGATTTTTCATTTGAATTTCTTTGAAACTTGGAGTTTTTGAATCTTTTCATATGGACTTAAACACTTGGGCATCCTTGGCTTTCACCCAAGTGCTTCACTTCCCTCGCAAATCATCATTTCACTTCTGACCCACCCCAAAAATAATCTTTGGAATATTTTTCTTAAATGAAAAATATTCATTTTCTCTCAAAAACCCTAAGCTCGATCTGTTTGCTTCAAAGCAACCCCAATTTTTATGGCTCAAAAAAATCTGAGAAAATTCACAAATATTCTGTGAACCCTAGTGCACCTTCCTGAGCAAAAATATTTCATCACTTTTTGGAATATTTTTGCTACAGAAAATCGTTTCTGTTCTAGACAGAAATGGGGGTTTCTACAGCAACTACCATTTTACTTGCTCCATTTGACCTGAACTTTCCTGTGCATCTTTACCTTAGTAACTTATGACTAGCCTCCAAAGCACAACTTCAAACTCCCATCCATTTGACCATAGTAACATCACAAAGTTACTGACCAGAAACTTACCTGGCATGTAAAATCCTCTCTACTGCACCTGGATCCAAACCAAACCGTGGTAAACTTCAAAACCACCACGAACAACATGCTAGACATGATTTTTGGACGAAGGCTGGCCTGAGGAGAGAGTTCGCGCGGTGACCACGCGTGTCCACGATGCCAGGCATGCGTGTCAACGCGCTCTGGGTGCTGCCGAACGCTCTGTTCACGCGTGCTCGCTTCCCCCGCCTGTCCAAACTTTCCAAACCTCGCCACCATCATCGTCTCGACGTCCCTAACTCCTCCCTGGCGTTCGCCGATGCTGGAGCTTGCCGCAGCGAGCACGGGCAAGGTCCGGCCAGCCCAACAGTGCGGAGCGCACTGTGCTCGTCGCCATCCTCTTGATCCTGTGCTCGTCTCAGCCCACCCACAGTGGCCGCGTGACCTCCGTCGCGTTCTCCCCCTCTCACTGACGTCGCTCGTCGCCGGGCGCCGTGGACAGGTGTCCACCGGCGGAGCCCTAAGCACCCTCGCCGCTCGCCTATAAATAGAGCCCTCCCCAGCCTCCTCGAGCACCATCCAGCACTCACACACACCCCACGATCGAGTAGGAAGCCGGAGCCCGGCCGGGCAGGCCTCGGGCCGCCGTCCCTGAGCTCGAGCTCGCCGGCGATCCCCTCTGGTCGCCGCAGTAATTCCAGCCCCTCCCAGGCTTGGGCGACCCCTCCAGGGCCTCCGCCTCTCTCCGGTAAGGCCGTATCACCCACTTGGAGCCCCTGGAGTGGCCTCCACTCGCCGTCTTCCTCAACTCCGGCGACCTCCATGTTCTGCCTCCGTCCGACCGCCCCTAGCTATGCTACGGGTACGGGCAGGTGCGCCTCAACCCCCTCTTGCCATCCCTCCCTCTCGTTTGGGCCAAGGAGCCCTCATCGCCGGCGAGCGCTCCGGCGAAGCCGTGGCCCCCCTCTGTTTCCTTCTCCCTCTTCCCCCACCTGACTAGCGAGGCCCGCTAGTCAGCCACTCAGTACGCGTGCGAAGCGGTACGAGTGGTGGCGCCCCTGGGCTTTACGCCTTCGACGTCACCCCCCAGTCTATTTCTTTTTATTCAAATTCATTTGAATTTACAGAACACTTCAAACAGCTATAACTCTTCAACCATAAGTCCAAATGAATTGATTCTTTTTGCATTGTGTTCTTTGATTAGAAATCTAGCAGCTCACCAAAGATGAGATTTTTCTGAGCTGTTTAAAATTTCTGGTGATTTTCAGAAGTGTTCTTGATATTTTCTTTTTGTGTTTAAAATTATTTTCAGAAGGTGAGGCTTGTCTTGAGGATCACCAGGAGGATTGTGAACCTCATCTGCACTAAGGCAAGCCACAACAACATTTTCATGATGCCATTTCAATATTTGTGATTTTCTTACTTGAATGAAATGATTAATCCATGCATTTAAATACTTATTGAGTTATTTATATTCTGTTAAATATTGGTTAGTTGTTATGCTTCATTTACAGAATGGTTGGAACTAGTTTAGTGGATAAAGCAAGTTAAGATTTATTTGAGGTGATGTTAGGAATAATTTTGTCATGCATGTTAGTAATTATTTAAAGCTATGTTTTTGCCTTCATAGTTTGATAAAAATTTGTTAGAAAATATTCTGTTAAATACTTGTTTAAATCATACCACTTGTCTTACAGAAGGTTTGAACCCAAATTAGTGATAAAGAAATTAAGAGTTGTTGATAGTGAAATCTTTTTGTCAACCATATGAGAAATTTATCGGAGTTACTTTCTTGCGTAAGAAATTAATAGAGCTTGTTGCAAAAAAAATTTGAGCAAGTAGAGTAATATGAGTTGTTGTTGTTTATGCTTGGTGTGTATATGGATGGCATTGATCATTTTTATCATTAGATGATGCATGTGTTGTTTTGCATTTCATGGCATGCTATGACACCGGTCATTTTTAGTTTAAAGTTAAACCTGAACATTACTCAACTTGAATATACCATTGACTGGGTCATGGTGCCGCTGAATCGAGTTTCTTTCCAGTGCAACCACATTTGCCTTTGTGGGAAGGCCTTGATTCGGTCCATTGCACGGCCTCTGGTCGGTGCCTCCATCTAGGGAAGGTTATGTCGTGTTTGCCCTGGCCCGGTAAGCAGGCATAATCTTGTGTGCTCGTTGATGAGATTATGGTACCGATTCCCCGAGTGGGAGTGTCCCCGAGTGGGAGTGTTTTGACCACGACGATGGTCGGGGTGTCTTTGGTAGACACGGGGCCACCCAGGACCAGCCCATTGGGGATTTGGGTCGGAGTGGCCGGGAGAGTGCTGTGGCAATGGAGGGGTTATGTCGGAATGTCGTTGGTCCACCCGAATGGGAGTGCGAGGCCATGGGTTCCGTGGTGTGGGTACAGTGTGCTACCTCTGCAGAGTGTGTAATCTATCGATAGCCGAGTCCACGGTCATGGACACCTCGTAGTAGGTCCCACCATGAGTCAACATTTAATAAAAATTGCACACTAAGCTATGAACTTTGCATTGTTGATGGAAGGCAGAAAGGCCATCGAGGCATTTGGGACCAAATGATGGTCGTGGTTGTGATCACCGTAAGGATCACGAGTTGTTCTTGAGAAAGACCACTTTGGTGGTGTGTTTGTGATCTAGAGATGATCACAATTGGTAAGCTGTCCCGAGGGACATCCGAGCATGATCACAACATGTTGACATATAGTGTTGCATTATTAATAATTGGTTAAATATCATGATATTGTTTGTCATTATGATTATGCATGTTGTGAGCTTGCAAGTACATTCAATGTACGGACCTGGCGTGTCATGCCAGATTTCAGGAAAAGTATCATTGGAGAGGAGCGCTGTTCGAGTATAGATCGTGTCCACATCGGTGTCCCTGTGATATGGAGCTTCCGCCACGACGTTATTCCGCTGCCACGTAGTTGTTCGGATCGAGGCCCCTTTATGTTCACTAAATGATGTACATATTGTTCAGCCACACCGAGTGTGCCGCTTGGCCTCGACAGCTCTTGTAATGTAACTCTGTTCCGCTAGCATCAATAAAGCGGTTGTTTTTATGTACCAAGATGTTGTGTGTTGTCAGAAGACATGATCTCTGGGCTGGCAATGCATGGTAAACCGGTTGCTCTGAGCCGGGGTGCCACAATGCTTGGTATCAGGGCCGCGCTGACTGTAGGACACGCTAGACTACGACGCGTTAACTGGATGCTAGATACGAGTTTTAGTTGAGTGCCGGTAGTAATTTGTGTTGATTGTTGCGTTGCATGCATTCGGTTTATATAATTTTTATGCTAACCTGCTAATGGTTGTGGGTGTAGATGGCTCCGGTGCCGTATCTGTGCCAATTGCAGCTGATGCCGTACACGTCGCCGCACCTCCTTCGCAACGTGTGGCGTCGGCTGTACCCCCTCGAAGATGACCCAGTCTATCGCGTGTACCGGGAGCATCTAGCTGATTCAGTATATGAGTATCACGCAGTGGTCACTCTGCGCACTAGTCCCGATTCCAGCTCTTACACTCGCACTTCTCGGAGCGGTTATGCCTCCACCGCTTCTCAGGCTGTCCAGTTTGCTGCATTCGAGGTCCTTGTCGAGCTTCGCTACAACGAGGTCCGAATGTAGAACCACCCAGGTTTCTACTACTACCCATCTCTGCATGACAATGGTCGTGTCCGTTTCCCTATCATTGATCCGGAGTCTGATAGTGTTGCTAGCCACCTTGCTCGTTATGTCACTGCTAGCTATCTCATGATCCACGAGCTGGCTCGAGAGCTGACTCGTAATCATACTGCTTTAGCTGCTACTTTGGTCACTTCTAGATCCGCCACTACTCCGTCTTCACTGGGATTTACCCCTTATGTCCCAGTCAGTTCTAGCTCCCCTATTTCACCGGTTACTCCCCCGAGTAGCACGGGCGTATCGGCCGCGAACCCTCTCAATACTCCTTCCGAGTGGGTCTCACTTCTCGCTACCCCTGTAGCCCCAATGCTTCATCCTACCCCTGCCCCTGAGGGAGATCCCTCGAGGCAGCGCCGTCGTGTTACCTTTAACCCAGAGGTTTCCATTAACCACGTCAGTTCGGGATCCGAGACCGCTTCAGGGGAGGACGCCACAGCACCAGCAGAGCAGTAGTCCCTTTGAGTATTCGCAGTTGTCTGGATGATGTATGGATGTAGTCGTGTGAGTCATGGTGTTTCGTTGCATGTATGAGAGTAGTGAACCAGTCATGTTGTTTACTTTTCATGTATGAGTCTATGTATAATTATGTTGAGACTTTATTCACCGTATTTTTCGCTCTTCTGCTTTCTTCCAGGATTTGTCGCTGGCTTTTCCCCAATTTTATTTTTGGGTGTTTCTCATCTCCATTGTGTTGTCTTGGGAAAAATTCAAAATAGGATGATGTGCGGACGCACCAGTAGCAATGTTCGTGAGGGAACTCCTGTTCGTCGTTCCGCACGACAGGCAGGACATTCTCCCGAGCCGTACGTTCAGCCACCACCTCCACCGCCTGATCCTCCCTCCACCGAGCAAAGTCTGCATATGTTTGAAGAGAAAAGGAACAATGATCTGATTGAAATATTGAGAAGTGTTCAAGCTATGGTTGGACAAATTGGAAATCAGAATGGTCACCACTCAAAGTTGTCAGATTTTCATAGGACCAATCCACCCAGTTTCAGTCAGGTTGTTGACCCATTGGATGCATACGATTGGTTGCGCACAATGGAGAAAAAGCTTGAGATTGCCCGTACTGAAGGAAATGATAAAGTTCCATTTGCAACTCATTACCTGGAAGGCGCAGCTGCCATATGGTGGGAAAATACAAAGGCCATGTGGCCGATTGAGGAGGAAGTCACCTGGGAAAAATTTAAGGATAAGTTCCGCAAATATCATATCCCTACTGGAGTTATGAAGGCCAAGCAGTGTGAATTTCTAGCGCTCGTCCAAGGAAATCAGTCTGTGGCTGAATATCTGCAAAACTTTAATCATTTGGCCCGTTACTCTATGTATGACATGGCCACCAAAGAAAGGAAGATTGACAGATTACTTGGAGGTTTAAATCCACAACTTCGGTGTGCTCTCAGTATGTTTGATTTCACGTATTTCCAAACTCTGGTGGACAAGCGTTCATTGCTGAACGGGAGCACAAGCTTATATCAGATAATAGGCCTGCTAATGACAACAAGCGCAAGTTTTAGCCAAAGAAGGATTGGCAACATGTGCAAAAGGCTCGTACCTGGCAGCAGACTCAGGTGTAATGCAGGCCAAATTGGCAGTAGAATGTTAACAAGACCACCACTCAAGTCAAGAATGTTGTGGCCAATCCAATGCATGAGGAGTGTCAGCGCAATAATTCTTGATTCATTTGTGGGCAGCACGGACATTATGCCAAGCAGTGCCCCAAGAACAACAAGATGAATGCCCTAAGCAGGCCACAAGTCAACTTTATGGAGTCGCGGCCAAACCAGCAAAACTTCACCGGGCACGTGCATCATATCTCCGCCGATGAAGCCCAAGAGAAGCCAGAAGTCATCATTGGTATGTTTTCTGTTAATGACATACCTGCCATAATTTTATTTGACTCCGGGGCTTCCCATTCTTTTATTTCTCGGAGTTTTGCCGCCCAAAACAATTTTCCTTGCACAATTTTGGGCAAAAATATGCTGGTACAAACCCCGGGATCTATAATCAAGAGCAATCTGATCTGCTGTGATCTGGAGATCAATATGGGGGTCTACTTTCCAACATCTCTGATAATCATTGAGTCTGAAAAGTTGGATATTATATTGGGTATGAATTGGTTGACCAAATATCAAGTTTGCATAAACTGCGCAACCCGAGAAGTCAGCCTGACCAGTCTAAATGGACAGTTCACCAAATTCTATACTCGCAAGAATATACCCAAGCCAGAATTAGTGTGCACTGCTGTGGTTGAATTGGAATTTATTCCTGTGGTCAGTGAGTACCTTGATGTGTTTCCAGAAGAACTGCCAGGCATGCCACCAGATCGGGAACTGGAATTTGCCATAGATCTTGTGCCCGGAACCGCACGTTATACAAGAAGTATTACCGGATGCCCTCATCAGAATTAGTGGAGCTAAAGAAATAGCTTGACGAATTACTCCAGAAAGGTTATATTCGTCCCAACTCTTCACCATGGGGATCACCTGCAATTTTCGTGGGCAAAAAGGATGGTAGTCTCCGTATGTGCATAGATTACCGCCAGCTGAATGAGGTCACCATCAAAAATAAATACCCGCGGCCAAGGATTGATGATCTGTTTGATCAGCTCAGTGGGGCTAAGGTATTCTCTAAAATCGATTTACGGACCAGATATCATCAGCTCAAGATTAAAAAGGAAGATATTCCTAAGACTGCATTCACTACTCGGTACGGTATTTACGAATATACCGTGATGTCCTTTGGCCTCAACAATGCCCCTGCTTTGTTCATGCATATGATGAACAAAGTATTTATGGACTTCCTCGACAAATTTGTGGTAGTCTTCATCGATGACATCCTCATTTACTCCAAGGGTGAAGAAGAACACAAGGTTCACCTTCGAGCAGTACTACAACGGCTCCGCGACCATCAACTATACGCCAAGTTCAGCAAGTGCGAATTTTGGCTCAAGAAAGTTGGGTTTCTCGGACATGTACTATCCGCCGAAGGTATAGCCGTGGACCCGAGCAAAATAAAAGATGTGCTCGATTGGGTACCGCCCACGACTGTGACTCAGATCCGGAGTTTCCTCGGATTAGCTGGATACTATCGTCGTTTTATTGAAGGGTTTTCCAAAATTGCTAAACCCATGACGGAGCTGCTCAAAAAGGATACAAAGTTCAAGTGGACAGAGGACTGTGAGAAGAGTTTTAATGAGCTGAAGAAACGTCTGACAACCGCACCTGTATTGACTCTTCCCGATATTTATCGCAGCTTTGATGTGTACTGTGATGCCTCCAGACAAGGTATTGGTTGCGTGTTGATGCAAGACAGCAAGGTAGTAGCATATGCATCACGACAATTACGACCCCATGAGGGAAGCTACCCTACTCGTGATTTGGAATTGGCTGCATGGTTCATGCGTTAAAAATTTGGAGACACTACCTCATTGGAAAAAGGTGCCAAATTTTTACCGACCACAAAAGTCTCAAGTACATTTTCACTCAGCCAGATTTAAATCTACGTCAGCGAAGATGGCTAGAGTTGGTCAAGGATTATGACCTTGGAATAAATTACCATCTAGGGAAGGCCAACGTCGTTGTCGATGCCCTCAGTCGAAAGCTTGTCAGCTTAAATGTCATGTTAAAATCATTGCCCGCCAAACTCCAAGAGGAGATCGCTCAGCTCAACCTGGTCATCGTAGATGCTGGCCTCGCTAATATTTTGGAAGTTAACCCCACACTTGAGATGGAGATCCGCAAGGCCCAGCCAGCTGACACCAATCTACAAAAACATGCCAAGGGCCAGATGGCAAAGCAGGCCTCTGACTTCTCCAAGGAGTACCCTCCGATTCCGTGGACGCATTTGTGTGCCAAATAAACTGGACTTGAAGAAGAAAATCCTGTTAGAAGCCCACGAATCCGCATATTCCATTCACCCGGGAGGTACGCAAATGTATGAGGACCTTAGACAAATATTCTGGTGGGATGGAATGAAGAAAGACATTGCCTATTTTGTAGCCTGTTGCGACATATGCAACAAGGTGAAAGCAGATCATCAGAAGCCAGCCGGACTTCTCCAACCGCTACCAGTTTCACAGTGGAAATGGGATGACGTTTGCATGGATTTCATCACAGGATTGCCTAGGACTCAGTGAGGCAAGGATGCAATCTGGGTTATAATAGACACCCTAACCAAGGTTGCTCATTTCATTCCAATCAGCACCAGATACCGAGAAGATGAACTTGCACAACTGTATGTATCCAGGATCGTCAGTCTGATTCTTTGTCTACCTCCGCTTTTTGGTCCCGTCTCCATCAAGCCTTGGGGACATCACCAAAATATAGTACTGCCTATCACCCTCAGACAGATGGATAGACAGAGCGGGTAAATCAAATACTCAAAGATATGTTGCAAGCCTGTGTGCTAGACAAAGGCGCTAAATGGGAAGACTACTTGTCGTATGCCGAGTTCTCTTATAACAAGAGTTTCCAGACCAGTCTAAAGATGTCGCCATACGAAGCTCTGTATGGCCGTAAGTGCCGCACTCCTCTAAATTGGTCTTAGACTGGAGATAGCCGTATCTTCGGAATGGATCTCATGCTGGAAGCTGAGAAACAAGTTAGGGAAATCCGAGACAAGTTGCAATTGGCCAAATCTCGACAGAAGAGTTATTATGATGCCAAGCATCGGTAGGTCAGTTTTGAACCCGGAGAACACGTATACCTCCGAGTCACTCATATGAAAGGATTCAAGAGATTTCAGACTCGTGGAAAGCTGGCACCCAGATTCATTGGTCCATTCCCGATTATGTCTCATGTGGGTACGGTTGCATATCAACTGGAACTACCCCCGGAATTGGCAGACATACACAACGTGTTCCATGTTTCGCAGCTGAGACGATGCATATCCCCGCTTGAGAAAAGGACTGCAATGGCTGAGATCGAATTGGCAAAACATTTAACTTATGAGGAGAGACCGTTCAAAATTTCAGATCAGATGGAAAGGGTCACTCGCAGTAAAGTCAGAAAATTTTACAAGGTTCAGTGGGAGCATCACACAGAGTCAGAAGCAACTTGGGAGCAGGAAGAATTCCTTAGGGATCAGTATCCAGAGTGGTTTTCCCAAGCAACCGAATCTCGAGGACGAGATTCATTCTAAGTGGGGGAGGTTTGTGACAGCCTGGGTTTTGCCCTTTCTTATTTGCTTGATTTTTCATTTGAATTTTTTTGAAACTTGGAGTTTTTGAATCTTTTCATATGGACTTAAACACTTGGGCATCCTTGGCTTTCACCCAAGTGCTTCACTTCCCTCCTAAATCATCATTTCACTTCTGACCCACCCCAAAAATAATCTTTGGAATATTTTTCTTAAATGAAAAATATTCATTTTCTCTCAAAAACCCTAAGCCAGATTTGTTTGCTTCAAAGCAACCCCAATTTTTATGGCTCAGAAAAATCCGAGAAAATTCACAAATATTCTATGAACCCTAGTGCACCTTCCTGAGCAAAAATATTTCCTCACTTTTTGGAATATTTTTGCTACAGAAAATCTTTTCTGTTCTGGACAAAAATGGGGGTTTCTACAACAACTACCATTTTACTTTCTCCATTTGACCTGAACTTTCTTGTGCATATTTACCTTAGTAACTTATGACTAGCCTCCAAAGCACAGCTTCAAACTCCCAGCCATTTGACCACAGTAACATCACAAAGTTGCTGACCAGAAACTTACCTGGCATGTAAATTCCTCTCTACTACACCTGGATCCAAACCTGTAACGCCCTCGATGCGGCTATAGCTCCCACGTGTCGAGGCACGACTTAGAGGCATAACCGCATTGAAAGCAATGTCGCAAGTGAGGTAATCTTCAAACAACCCATGTAATACATAAGGGAAAGAGATACATAGTTGGCTTACAGTCGCCACTTCACACAATACATAAATAAACATCCATCATTCAAATTACACTCAGGGTCCGACTACGGAACCAAAATGAAAGAAGACTACCCCAAAAGCTACACAGATCCCCGAATCATCCCCAACTGGGCTCCACTACTGATCATCAGGAAAAGACACATAGTAACGGCCACGTTCCTCGTCGAACTCCCAAGTGAGCTCGGTCGCGTCATCTGCACTGGCATCGTTGGCACCTGCAACTGTATTTGTAGAATCTGTGAGTCACGGGGACTCAGCAATCTCACACCCGCGAGATCAAGACTATTTAAGCTTATAGGTAGGAAAGGATTGTGAGGTGGAGCTGCAGCAAGCGACTAGCATATATGGTGGCTACAACGCAAAAGTGAGCGAGAAGAGAAGCAAAGCACGGTCGTGAAGCTAGAAGTGATCCTAGAACAACCTACGTCAAACATAACACCAACACCGTGTTCACTTCCCGGACCCCGCCGAGAAGAGACCATCACGGTTACACACGCGGTTGATGTGTTTTTAGTTAAGGTCAGCTTCGGGTTTTCTACAACCGGACATTAACAAATTCCCATCTGCCTCATAACCGCGGGCACGGCTTTCGAAAGATAATACCCTGCAGGGGTGTCCCAACTTAGCCCATTATAAGCTCTCATGGTAAACAAAGGATATTCCTTCTACCGGGAAGACCCGATCAGTCTCGGAATCCCAGACTACAAGACATTTCGGCAGTAATAAAACAAGTCCAGCAAAGCCGCCCAGATGTGCCGACAAATCCTGATAGGAGCTGCACATATCTCATTCTCAGGGCACACCGGATGAGCAAGACGTCGGGTTGGCATAGACCCTGGTTGCCCAAGGGGCGCCGGACATCGCTCGGTTTGGACCAGCAATCGAAGGAGAACTGGCCCGGGGGTTAAAATAAAGATGACCCTCGGGCTCGCGAAAACCCGGGGGAAAAAGGCTTAGGTGGCAAATGGTAAAACCAAAGTTGGGCCTTGCTGGAAGAGTCTTATTCAAAGCAAACTGTCAAGGGGGTCCCATAAATCACCCAACCATGTAAGGAACGCAAAATCAAGGAACATAACACCGGTATGACGGAAACTAGGGTGGCAAGAGTGGAACAAAACACCAGGCATAAGGCCGAGCCTTCCACCCTTTACCAAGTATATAGATGCATTAATTAAATAAGAGGTATTGTGATATCCCAACAAGTAAACATGTTCCAACAAGGAACAATGAGTCCATGTTCCAACAAGGAACAAACTTCATCTTCACCTGCAACTAGCAACGCTATAAGAGGGGCTGAGCAAAGCGGTAACATAGCCAAACAACGGTTTGCTAGGACATGGATGGTTAGGGGCTGACATGGCAATATGGGTGGCATGATATAGCAAGTGGTAGGTATCACAGCATAGGCATAGCAAAAGAGCGAGCATCTAGCAAGCAAAGATAGAAGTGATTTCGAGGGTATGGTCATCTTGCCTGCAAGGTTCTCAGAGTTGTCGAAAGCTTGATCCTCGTAAGCGTTCTCAACAGGTTCCTCGTTCACGTACTCGTCTCCCGGCTCTACCCAAGACAAGAGAACACAAGCAAAGAGGACAAACATCAATCACGATGCAATGCACAACCAACATGATGCTAAACATGGCATGATATGCGAGATGTGATATGCAATGCATATGCGTGCTCCGGAAGGACAAGGATGAACAAGGCATAATCTTGGCAAACCAAGTATGCCACTAGATAGATGAGGTGATTTCGGTTGAAGTCGATATAAAGATCACCGGAATCGGATGCACGGTTTGCAAATGACAAGCAAAACAAGAATGACAAGAATCTGCCATTAACAGCATGATGCCACTTAGCAAGCAACAAGAAATTAAGCTACTGCACCCAAACATATCGAAAAAGCATATGACAGTAATCTACTAAGGATGCTTGACAAAAGATGAACACTGAGCTACGGCTAAATCACACCACAACAGGTTCAAACAAGCATGGAAAAAGTGCAAACGATAACAGGTTCACAGACTGAAAATAACAACATAGCAGAAATTAACATCAGGATGACATGTTTAGAGCAAGCAAACAACATGCTACAGGATCAGGACATAGCAAAGTAAGGCATGGCATGAATCTACTCAAAGCACTTAACAAAAGTCCCTTACTGACCATAAGCCAAAAAGGATCAGAAAATATGATAACACCCATGTCAATTAAGCAAGTTTCGTTACAGGTTTCAAACTTAGCAGAAAACTGGACATGTCAAAAACAGATAACAAGTAGGCATGTTCGTGAGCTCGATGCACTCACTACAGAGCATTACATGATAAACTAAGCATACATCTATCAATAAGACATGGCATAGAAGCTATACATGTCAATATTAACATCATAGAATGCAAGGATCAACTACAACAAGCTTGGCAAAATCGAATAACATGTAAACAATCTGGCAGCAACATTTTATAGCAAAAGTAGAGCTCGACTGACTCAAGCTATGGCACTCCATAATTACAAAAGAAGGCATGGATGGATAGAGAAAATCCATATGCTCAAAACACTCTTACTGATCATGCTCAAAATAGGCATAGATCTCTCGGAAACAACATGAACACATGGCATAAAAATAACAGCAGGCAAGGACTTGGTGAAAATACTAAGTCTCTGAAATCAGCAACATTAAGTACCCTAGTTTGCATGCTTGTGCTAGTCACCACAAGGATCACAAAAATACATGGCATAAATCTCTGGAAAGATGGTATGGCAAATTACAAAACACATGTAGGACTCAACTTCATAGGATGCACACATCAATCATGGCAAACATGACAAAAGTGCATGTTCTGATAATAATCAGGAACTAACATCACATAGCCCTCTTCCAACAGCATTTCGGGCATCAAGATGAACTCAAATGAAGATGATACAATGGAATTAAATGATGTACTCATCGAGGCGAACAATTTGACATATTATACACACAAAACGGAGCTATGGATGCAGATATATGGTGTGATGAACATGCAAAAATAATGCAAAATATAAAAGACAGAGAGATTTGGGAGGGAGGAGAAGTCAACCCAGGCGGCACGGACTTCGAGACGGTGGCGGATCTCGCCGGAGACGGGGCTGCGGCGGCCGGAGAAGCGGCGGCGAGGCGGATCCGGCAAGGCGGCGGGCGCGGGCGGCGCGGGACGGCGCAGGGCGGCGCCGGAGCGGCGACGGCGGCCGGACGGACGACGCCGGCCGGCTTCCGCGGCAGAGGCGGCGGCGGGGCCGAGGCGCGGCTGCGGGCGAGGACGGCGGGCGGCGGAGCGGCGGCGCACGGGACCGCGGGCGCGGCCCGGTCGGCGGCGCGGGAGGGCCTCCCCTGGGCCCGGGCGGGCCGGCGAAGTGGGGCGCGACCGCGGGCGAACCGCGGCGCGACACGTGGCGGCGGCGGGGCGGTCCGGACGTGTCCGGCTGCGGTCGGACGTGTCCGGTGGCGGCGGGGACGAACGGGGCTAGGGTTAGGGTGGTTTGATCCGGGATTTGAGGGGGGGATGCCTTTTTATAGGTAGAAGGAGCTAGGAAGCTCCAAATGGAGAGCGGTTTTCGGCCACGCGATCGTGATCGAACGGCGATGGACATGAGAGTGACTTAGATGGGTTATTGGGCTGTTTTGGAGGGGTTTTGGGCTGCAACCCAAAAGAGGCCTTTACGGTTACCAGGTTAACCGTTGGAGTATCAAACGACCTCCGAATGACCCGAAACTTGACGAGCGGTCTACCGGTGCTATACCAAGGCCGCTTGAAAAACCTCGGTCCATTCTGAGAAAGTTTAATACCCGCTCACGGAAAAAGGTAAAAGGGGACGCCGGGGAACATAGGAGCGCCGGATTGCAAAACGGACAACGGGGAAAATGCTCGGATTTATGAGACGAACACGTATGCAAATGCGATGCACATGATGACATGATATGAAATGCATGACATGAACAAAATGCAAAATGACGGGAAACCCAACCATGGAGGAAATATTATATCACAATGCCGAAAATGGCAAGAGTTGGATTACAAATATGGCAAGATACATCCGGGGTGTTACAAAACCAAGCCGTGGTAAACTTCAAAACCACCATGAACAACATGCCAGACATGATTTTTGGAGAAGGCTGGCCTGAGGAGAGAGTTCGCGCGGTGACCACGCGTGTCCACGATGCCAGGCATGCGTGTCGACGCGCTCTGGGTGCCGCCGAACGCTCTGTTCGCGCGTGCTCCCTTCCCCCGCCTGTCCAAACTTGCCAAACCTCGCCACCATCATCGTCTCAACGTCCTTAACTCCTCCCTGGCGCTCGCCAATGCCGGAGCTTGCCCCAGCGATCTCAGGCAAGGTCCGGCCAGCCCAACAGTGCGGAGCGCACTGTGCTCATCGCCATCCTCTTGATCCTATGCTCGTCTCAGCCCGCCCACAGTGGCCGCGTGACCTCCGTCGCCTTCTCCCCCTCTCACTGACGCCACTCGTCGTCGGGCGCCGTGGACAGGTGTCCACCGGCGGAGCCCGAAGCACCCTCGCCGCTCGCCTATAAATAGAGCCCTCCCCAGCCTCCTCGAGCACCATCCAGCACTCACACACACCCCACGATCTAGTTGGAAGCCGGAGCCCGGCAGGGCAGGCCTCGGGCCGCCATCCCTGAGCTCAAGCTCGCCGGTGATCCCCTCTGGTCGCCGCAGTAATTCCAGCCCCTCCCAGGCCTAGGCGACCCCTCCAGGGCCTCCGCCTCTGTCCGGTGAGGCCGTCTCACCCACATGGAGCCCCTGGAGTGGCCTCTGCTCGTCGTCTTCCTCAACTCCGGCGACCTCCACGTTCTGCCTCCGCTTGCGAGGTTAATTCTGATGCCGTCCGACCGCCCCTAGCTACGCTACGGGTACGGGCAGTTGCGCCTCAACCCCCTCTTGCCATCCCTCCCTCTCGTTTGGGCCAAGGAGCCCTCGTCGCCGGCGAGGGCTCCGGCGAAGCCGCGACCCCCCTCTGTTTCCTTCTCCCTCTTCCCCCACCTGACTAGCAGGGCCCGCAAGTCAGCCACTCAGTACGCGTGTGAAGCGGTACGAGCGGTGGCGTCCCTGGGCTTTACGCCTTCGACGTCACCCCCCTAGTCTATTTTCTTTTATTCAAATTCATTTGAATTTACAGAACACTTCAAACAGCTATAACTCTTCAACCATAATTCCAAATGAATTGATTCCTTTTGCATTGTGTTCTTTGATTAGAAATCTAGCAGCTCACCAAAGATGAGATTTTTCTGAGCTGTTTAGAGTTTCTGGTGATTTTCAGAAGTGTTCTTGATATATGTATTTTTGTGTTTAAAATTATTTTCAGAAGGTGAGGCTTGTCTTGAGGATGACCAGAGGCTTGTGAACCTCATCTGCACTAAGGCAAGCCACAACAACATTTTCATGATGCCATTTCAATATTTGTGATTTTCTTACTTGAATGAAATGATTAATCCATGCATTTAAATACTTATTGAGTTATTTATATTTTGTTAAATATTGGTTAGTTGTTATGCTTGATTTACAGAATGGTTGAAACTAGTTTAGTGGATAAAGCTAGTTATCATTTATTTGACGTGATGTTAGGAATAATTTTGTCATGCATGCTAGTAATTATTTAAAGCTATGTTTTTGCCTTCATAGATTGATAAAAATTTGTTAGAAAATATTCTGATAAATACTTGTTTAAATCATATTACTTGTTTTACAGAAGGTTTGAACCCAACTTAGTGATAAAGAAATTAAGAGTAGTGAAATCTTTTTGTCAAGCATATGAGAAATTTATCGGAGTTACTTTCTTGCGTAAGAAATTAATAAAACTTGTTGCAAAATATTTTGGTTAAGTTGTGAGTCATTTTGAGCAAGTAGAGTAATACGAGTTGTTGATGTTTATGCTTGGTGTGTATATGGATGACATCGATCATTTTTATCATTAGATGATGCATGTGTTGTTTTGCATTTCATGGCATGCTATGACACTGGTCATTTTTAGTTTAAAGTTAAACTTGAATATAACTCAACTTGAATATACCGTTGACTGGGTCATGGTGCCGCTGAATCGAGTTTCTTTCCAGTGCAACCACATTTGATTTTGTGGGAAGGCCTTGATTCGGTCCATTGACACGGCCTCTGGTCGGTGCCTCCATCTAGGGAAGGTTATGTCGTGTTTACCCTGGCCCGGTGAGCAGGCATAATCTTGTGTGCTCGTTGATGAGATTATGGTACCGAGTCCCCGAGCGGGAGTGTCCCCGAGTGGGAGTGTTTTGACCACGACGGTGGTCGGGGTGTCTTTGGTAGACACGGGGCCACCCAGGACCAGCCCGTTGGGGATTTGGGTCGGAGTGGCCGGGAGAGTGTTGTGGCAATGGAGGGGTTTTGTCGGAATGTCATTGGTCCACCCGAATGGGAGTGCGAGGCCATGGGTTCCGTGGTGTGGGTACAGTGTGCTACCTCTGCAGAGTGTGTAATCTATCGATAGCCGAGTCCACGGTCACGGGCACCTCGTAGTAGGTCCCACCATGAGTCAACGTTTAATAAAAATTGCACACTAAGCTATGAACTTTGCATTGTTGATGGATGCTAGAAAGGCCATCGAGGCATTTGGGACCAAATGATGGTCGTGGTTGTGATCGTCGTAAGGATCACGAGTTGTTCTTGAGAAAGACCACTTTGGTGGTGTGTTTGTGATCTAGAGAAGATCACAGTTGGTAAGCTGTCCCGAGGGACGTTCGAGCATGATCACAGCATGTTGACATATAGTGTTGCATTATTAATAATTGGTTAAATATCATGATATTGTTTGTCATTATGGTTATGCCTGTTGTGAGCTTGCAAGTACATTCAATGTACTGACCTGGCGTGTCATGCCAGATTTCAGGAAAAGTATCGTTGGAGAGGAGCGCTGTTCGATTCTAGATCGTGTCCACATTGGTGTCCCTGTGATATGGAGCTTCCGCCACGACATTATTCCGCTGCCACGTAGTTGTTTGGATCGAGGCCCCTTTATGTTCACTATATAATGTACATATTGTTCAGCCGCACCGAGTGACAGTTGTTGTAATGTAACTCTGTTCCGCTAGCATCAATAAAGCGGTTGTTTTTCTGTACCAAGATGTTGTGTGTTGCCAGAAGACATGATCTCTGGGCTGGCAATGCATGGTAAACCGGTCGCTCTGAGCCGGGGTGCCACACTTTCTTTGGCCATGTTATTTTGAGAAGACATGATTGCTTTGTTAGTATGCTTGACGTATTATTATTTTTATGTCAATATGAACTTTTGTCTTGAATCTTTCAGATCTGAATATTCATACCACAATTAAGAAGAATTATATTAAAATTATGCCAAATAGCACTCCGCATCAAAAAAAATTATCGTTTACCTACTTGAGGACGAGCAGGAATTAAGCTTGGGGATGCCTGATACGTCTCCAACGTATCTATAATTTTTGATTGCTCCATGCTATATTATCTACTGTTTTGGACTATATTGGGCTTTATTTTCCACTTTTATATTATTTTTAGGACTAACCTATTAACCGGAGCCCTAGCCCAGAATTGCTGTTTTTTTTGCCTATTTCAGAGTTTCGAAGAAACGGAATATCATACGGAGTCTAAACGGAATGAAACCTTCGGGAACGTGATTTTCTCACTGAATATGACTTAGGAGACTTGGACCCTACGCCAAGGAAGCTTTGAGGTGGGCACGAGGTAGGGGGGCGCGCCCTCCCCCCAGGCATGCACCCCACCCTCGTGGGGCCCACGAAGCTCCACCGACGTACTTCTTCCTCCTATATATACCTACGTACCCCCAAACGATCAGATAGGGAGCCAAAAACCTAATTCCACCACGGCAACTTTCTGTATCCACGAGATCCCATCTTGGGGCCTGTTCCGGAGCTCCGCCGGAGGGGGCATCCACCACGGAGGGCTTCTACATCATCATAGCCCCGCCGATGAAGTGTGAGTAGTTTACTTCAGACCTTCGGGTCCATAGTTAGTAGCTAGATGGCTTCTTCTCTCTTTTTGGATCTCAATACAATGTTCTCCCCCTCTCTTGTGGAGATCTATTCGATGTAATCTTCTTTTTGCGGTGTGTTTGTTGAGACCAATGAATTGTTGGTTTATGATCAAGATTATCTATGAACAATATTTGAATCTTCTCTGAATTCTTTTATGTATGATTGGTTATCTTTGCAAGTCTCTTCGAATTATCAGTTTGGTTTGGCCTACTAGATTGATCTTTCTTGCAATGGGAGAAGTGCTTAGCTTTGGGTTCAATCTTGCGGTGTCCTTTCCCAGTGACAGTAGGGGAAGCAAGGCACGTATTGTGTTGTTGCCATCGAGGATAACAAGATGGGGTTTTTATCATATTGCATGAATTTATCCCTCTACATCATGTCATCTTGCTTAAGGCATTACTCTGTTTTCTTGAACTGAATACTCTAGATGCATGCTTGATAGTGGTCGATGAGTGGAGTAATAGTAGTAGATGCAGGCGGGAGTCGGTCTACTTGTCTCGGACGTGATGCCTATATACATGATCATACCTAGATACTCTCATAACTATGCTCAATTCTGTCAATTGCTCAATAGTAATTCGTTCACCCACCGTAGAATACGTATGCTCTTGAGAGAAGCCACTAGTGAAATCTATGCCCCCCGGGTCTATCTTCATCATATTAATCTTCCTACACTTTATTATTTGCTTTGCTTTTTATTTTACTTTGCATATTTATACCAAAAATACCAAAAATATTATCTATCATCTCTATTAGATCTCACTCTCGTAAGTGACCGTGAAGGGATTGACAACCCCTATTCGCGTTGGTTGCGAGGAGTTATTTGCTTTGTGTAGGTACGAGGGACTCGCGCGTAGCCTCCTACTGGACTGATACCTTGGTTCTCAAAAACTGAGGGAAATACTTACGCTACTGTGCTGCATCACCTTTCCTCTTCAAGGAAATCCAACACAAGCTCAAGAGGTAGCACCGTGCATTGCCCTTTCTCACCTCGAGAGTCAGTGCAAACTTCGCAGGTGCATCCAAACCCTGTGATATGATACGCTCTATCAAACATAAGCTTATTATATCTTCCTCAAAACAACCACCATACCTACCTATTATGGCTTTTCCATGGCCATTCCGAGATATATTTCCATGCAACTTCCACCGCTTCCGTTTGATGACTTGAGCATTCATTGTCATATTGCTTTGCATGATCATATAGCTGACATAGTAGTTGTGGCTCATCCACCGTTCATCATTTTTCATACATGTTATGCTAGATCATTGCACATCTTGGTACATGCCAGAGGCATTCATATAGAGTCATACTTTGTCATAGGTATCGAGTTGTAATTTTTATTTCTTTTGAGTTATAAGTAAATAGAAGTGTGATGATCATCATTATTCATATTTAGAGCAGTGCCCCGGTGAGGAAAGGATGATGGAGACTATGATTCCCCCACAAGTCGGGATGAGACTCCGGACAATGAGAGAAAAAATATAAAAGAAAAAAGAAAAGAAAAAAATAAACAAAGAGAGAAGGGGCATTGTTAGTATCCTTTACCACACTTGTGCTTCAAAGTAGCACCATGTTTTTCATATGGAGAGTCTCCTATGTTGTCACTTTCATATACTAGTGGGAATATTTCATTATAGGATTAGATGCACACCCACTTAGTTTTCATATTGAGCTTTCATACACTTATAGCTCTTACTGCATTCGTTGCATGGCAATCCCTACTCCTCAAGTTGATATCAATTGATGGGCATCTCCATAGCCCGTTGGTTAGCTGGATCGATGTGAGACTTTCTACTTTTTTACCTTCTCTATATTTACCCCTATCATTATACTCTATTCCACCCTTAGTGTATATCCATGGCTTGCGCTCATGTATTGTGTGAAAGTTGAAAAAGCTAAAGCGCGTTAAAAAGTATGAACCAATTGCCCGGCTTGTCATCGGGATTGTGCATGATAAATACTTTGTGTTAAGAAGATAGAGCATGACAAGACTATATGATTTTGTAGGGATAACTTGCTTTAGCGTTGGTATTTTGAAAGACATGATTGTTTATTGGGATGCCTTAGTATTGATGTCTTTATGTCAAATTATAGACTATTGCTCTGAATCACTTATGTCTTAATATTCATGCCATGACTAGACATACGATCAAGTTTATGTTAGGTAGCATTCCACATCAAAAATTATCTTTTTTATCATTTACCTGCTCGAGGACGAGCAGGAATTAAGCTTGGGGATGCTGATACGTCTCTGTCCTATCTATAATTTTTGATTGTTTTATGCCAATATTATACCACTTTCACATACTTTTGGAAACTTTTTATATGATTTATTGGACTAACCTATTGATCTAGTGCCCAGTGCCAGTTCCTGTTTTCTGCATGTTTTTTGTATCACAGAGTATCCATATCAAACGAAGTCCAAATGCAATAAAATTTCACGGAGAATTATTTTGGAATATTTGTGATTTTGGGGAGTTGGAATAACTGCAAACGGAGGCCCACACAGCCCACAAGACACCAGGGCGCGCCAGAGGCCCCTGACGCGTGATGGTGGGTTGTGCCCTCCTCGAACGTCGGTTGGAGCTCTACTTCGGGCGCAAGGAAGCTTATATCCGGAAAAAAAATCATGTTAAAATCTCAGCGCAATCGGAATTACGGATCTTCGGGAATATAAGAAACGGTTTTCGGCCAGATCTGGGGAATGCGAAACAGAAGAGAACAGAGAGGGAGATCCAATCTCGGAGGGGCTCCCGCCCCTCAGGCGCCATGGAGACCATGGACCAGAGGGGGAACTCTCCTCCCATCTAGGGGGGAGGCCAACACTACAAAAAAATACACTTCCGTGATGATACGTGTTTGTCACAGTAGGTCGCGTTTTTGTCATGCATGTACATCCATGACAAATTTATGACAGAATCAAGATAGTCATACCTGTGCTGTCGTAGAAGTGTTCCATGACATTACCAAAATTATCATCACGGAAGTGTCCACTTCCATGACGATAAATCGCGCGTCACAGAAGTGCTTTCGTCAAGGGTGACCGACACGTGGCATCCATCGTAACGGAACACCGTTAAGCTATGAGGTCGGGTTTTGGATCCCATAACCCGTTAACAGCCCCAACCAATGGGACATTTCCACGTGTAAAATTCTTATTGGTCGGACGAAACACGTGTCAGCTCGTCAGTGGGTCAGATAGGCGCCTATGATATGTCGACACGTGCCACGGCCCACCACTGGCCCATTTAGCTTACAAAGCCGGCCTGTTTGACTTGGTCAAAAGTTAACGGCTGGCCCATGAAAAGCCTGTTAACAGTCTCTTCGCAAATAGCCCATTTTACGGCCCGTTAACTCAGGGCCGTTAGGCCCTAAAGGAAATTGGCCCAACAACGTCATGTGGGCCATCGAATATAACACCAGCCCATTTCACTTTCGGTCCATGTATGGCCCACGACGTCTTTTGACCCATATGAGGCCTACGTATCTTTTGGCCCTTTACAGGCCCACGGTGACTCTAGCCCGTAATGAACAGTAATTTTCTTTATACCCGTTAACGGCCCGTGATTTACATGGGCCGTTTCCAGCCCGTGTTAGCTTTCGGCCTATTGACAGCCCATACGTTCTTGGGCTCCTTTTCGGCCCTCGATTACTTTTGGCCCATTACTGGCATGTTCCCCTAATGGTCCAAATTCGGCCCATGGCAAGAGTCGGCCCGTTACTGGCCTGTTCCCCTAATGGGCCAAATTCGGCCCATGGCAAGAGTCGGCCCGTTACTGGCCTGTTACCCTAATGAGCCAAATTCGGCCCATGGCAAGAGTCGGCCCTTTCTGGCCTGTTAACCTGTTGCGCCATTTCCAGCCCGTCCTATATTCTGGCCCACTAACGACCCGTTAAGCCTATGACAGAATTAAGCCTTTGTTGTCCTACGGCCTGTTAACGACTTGTTACCATGTTGGGCCGATACCAATTACACCCAATTACGGCCCATGTAGACCCATTTATCCGACGGCCCGAGGCCCACTGATTGCAGGCCCAATCGACGGCCCGTAGGAGACCCATGGATCCTACGGCCCGTATATGGCCCATGGTAGTTGCGACCACTAGCAAACCAGGGAAAAAGAAGACTAGGAAATAAATAAGTCTGAAACTAACGCAAGGCTATTAAGGCGATTGCACATATTACATCCACTCGACATCAAAGATCGCCACCAGTGCAAATTTAGGGAACACCCTACACTATACAAAAATGGCTTGTTGTTTTCTTCAGCCGGTGGCTGCACGTTAAGAATAAATTTTGTATCGCGCCAAAACAAATTACAGTTATATAAAAAAAGGAAGGTTGGCATAAAACTTAACAGTCTAGCAGATAAATGCACCACTAGAAGTTCAGAAGCTCGGTTCATTTGACCTGACTGTTACATTTTCATGTTGTATTGTCCGATGGAGCACCATAACCCTCGCCTTCATTTCCCTAGGCTCCTGAACAACATGGCAAATATCTGATAGTCTGGTTTCAAAACCATGCATATCTTGACGACATTGAGCAATGTTTCTCCTTGTTTCACAAAGGGTCTCTGTTAGGGAATGGACTTGTGTCTGGAGCGCAGATACAACATTGCTTTGAGCTTGCATATCTTGATCATGAGGCAGTTTGGACGATATTGCCTTAACAACCAACCTAGTATTACGCAGGAACGTGCTTTTGGCACTGTTAGTGGACAGGTACTGACCCACTGCAGCAAGAGCTGACATTGCGGTTATAGTTGCCTCGCCACCTTCAGAAGGTGGCGGTTCCACCATTTTTTCCATAGCTCGCTGAAAAGTTGAGGTTTTACATTAGTACCAGAACAGAAGATATTAAGGAGGCATCAAAACCAAACAAAATAGCTTTGGTCTATATACAGAACTTATTCTGGTGAACCCATGTAAAATATTAGTTGTATTTTATTGCAAACTACATAATAAACCAGGTTCCAAACATATGACCATGTACCATCGCTAATGTATTGTCTATTTCTTCACATTGTATTGAGGGCTAAGGATAAAGAGACGAAGTTTATAATATGGTAAGCATAGTATGACATCATTCATATCACAATACAACTGAGAACAGACAAACAGGCAATTGTAACATTGTGTGGGCAAGTCCAGCACGGAACTAGATTACGGGTCAAGATCAACGGAACATCACTCCTCTCTTTTAAACCTTGTAAGGTGACAATTGTGTATAAAATTGAAAAGAGTAATAGACATTGGCTGCAAACCATGCAGTTCAAGGCACAAGTCAGAGTAAGTAGTAGTTAAAAGGCATGAGGATTAAGGACTTACAACAGCGGCTTTGACTGGTGTAGTCATGCCCTTCTTCTTGCTGGTGTGACAGTCCTTGAAGATTTCCACAGCATTTGGTTCAGGTACTTTTTGGTCCTTGCGGGCTTTCCTCTGCATTTCGAACAAGTCAATATAGATCTGATAATATGGTACAGCGAAAAGAGTGAAACAGCAGCTAATTACAAGAGCCTCACAGTGTGCAATATAGCTACGAGATCCTGTCGTCTGTTGGAATTTCACTTTCGTACAGTTGGCCTTGTTCTTTGAACAGTTCACCTACAAGAAGATAGATTTGTGTGGCACATGCGTAAATAGGACTTCAACATGTGATCTGATCACATATATATAATGTACCTGATACTTCGGATCAGACCAGTGTTTAACAAGGCCCCTCTAGTCTTCATCCGATATATTTTCCACTTGAGATGTTTGGGAAAGTTCACTGTTAGCCTTGCCTTCAAAGTGAGTTTTCCTCAAGTTATACCAATATTGTCGCAGAGCAGACTTGAAAACATGGGTGCAAGCTTGGCTGGTTGCATCATCTTGGCTGTCCAACTTGAACCTCATCTGTTGAAAATTATGGGAGTCTCATTATCAGTAACCTAGAAAGTATGGGACAGAGTAAGACGATATTACTAGTTTCCATACATAACCATACTTACAGATAAATGGTCGAGGAAGGTGTTGAACTGGGTTTCATCTTTGTCATTCCTGTACTGAATCCATGTTGGGAGGATACGTACATGACACCTAACGACAACCGCTGCCTCTGATACTAACTTGGCTGACTCTGTAGCATCACGTGGCCTTTTTAAACCTGCCTCAAAATGGATCTCCATTCTTCCTCCTCTAGATTTAGTTAACCTATCGAGCATTATCCCTGATGTTTGTTTCCTCTTGTGCCTAGGTGCTAGTCCAACAACAAACATAGGAAGTGTTAGTGTACATCAAACAGTGAGACTACATATAAAGAAGCATGCAATTGTAACTTGACTCCAGCAACTACCTTCTTGTTGTTGAAGCTCACAAGGTTCATCTGATATTGCCAACTCGTCTTGTGTCAAGAGTGCTTGGGAAGTAGTGTCAGGTGGCAAGGGAGCTTGGGAACGTGCTGCTAGCTCAGTTGACGCACGAGTATGTCGTGCAACTGGTAGTACTGTGGTAGGTGTTGCAAGAACTAGGGATGTCGCTGCTTGTTTGGTGGCAGCTATTTGTTTCTGTTTGGATTTTTTTGCAACTCGTGTAGCATGGGATGTTGTGTTTGTAGAATTTTCCGCTGGACTTTGACCTTCTATTGCACCATCAGTACCAGTAGAATCTGCAGGATTCATCCGCTTCTCATTCCCTGCCATTCTGTGTTTCTTCCTCTTTCTCTGTGCCATGTTAAGTCAAGCCGACAAGAAAAACAAATAACAATTTAGTTCTTCAGAACAAATTGATGTGTGATGCAGACGAACTGAACTTTGATGTTAGACAACCACATGATAGGAGGATGTAATATGTATGAAAAACAGGACGGAAGAGATAACCAGAACTATGATGTGTAAACTAAGAAGAAGACGTTTCACCAAATTAAAAGAAATGCAATGGAAGGTAGACACCATATGAAAGATGCTATAAATATCGCTCTGCCAAGTTAACAGTGTCTCATCATAAATGGCGTTTAAACAAATGTGAAGCAGTACAAGAAATAAATCATATGCAAGATGCAACAACATCACACTACCATGTTAGAGGTCTCTCGTCATTAGTGCCATTGCATATTCACAGCATTGCATATTCACAGCTTATGATGTGTAAACTAAGGAGAAGGAATTTCAACAAATTAGAAGCAATGAAAGCTAGACACCATATGAAAGATGCAACGAATATCACTCTACCAAGTTAAATCTGTCTCGTCATAAGTGCCATTTCAACAAATTAGTAGTACAAGCTAGAAAAGAATGTGAGATGTAACCTATATCACACTCCAAAGTCAAACGTGTCTTATGATAAGTGATTGTTGCAGGTTACACAACAGTAGTAATTTGATGTAAGAACATGGTGTGATAGACAAATATTGTATGTTCTAGAAACAGGAACACGTGTCTTATTCAAGTATAATGTGTAAAGTAAGCAGATGGAATTCAACAAAATTAGAAGCAATACAAGCTAGACATCACACATAACATGCAACCACATATAACAGTGCCAAGTTAGAGGGGGCACCGGTGATGCTGCACTAGGGGAGACGTGCTCACCTTAAACACAGCTTTGTTGAGTGTCTATCCATGTGTTGTCTTGGAAATCATCTTGGGGGTGTGGAGGAGTAGAAACTGTAGAGGCCCTCCTTTCGGAAGGAGCACCTTTATCCGCTGCCTTGCTAACTTCCTTCCGCTTTATTGGTTTTGAATTGTGAAGTAAAACCAACAAGAAAAAGCAATAAAATTTTCTCTTCAGAACTCATTCATGCATGATACTGACAATCACTACTTTGATGTAAGGCAAACACATGATACCAGGATGGAATATGTACGAAAAACAGGACGGTATGGCATGTTCACAACTGTTTGTGTAAACTAAGCAGAAACCATTCCAGCAAATAAGAAGCAATGCAAGCTAGACACCACATGAAAGATGCAACCAATATGACTCTGCCAAGTTAAAAGTGTCCCATCATAAATGGAATTTCAACAAATTAGAAGCAGCGCATGCTATAAATCATATGAAAGATGCAATTAATATCGCACTACATATACTAAAGGTGTCTCGTCATGTTGATTGATGCGGGATACAAAAAACAATAGTTTTATGTCAGGACATGCTTAATAGACAGATGTACTATGTACTAAATACAGGAAGGCATGTCACATTAACAGGTATAATGTATAAGCTAAGCAGACTAGCACATGCAGTTTAACCAGATTGGAAGAATTACAATCTAGACACCATATGCAACATGCAACCACATATCACGCTACCAAGTTAGAGCAAGCACCTGCGATGCTAGTGTAGGGGAAATGTTGTAATCAACTATAGAGCTACCTTCACTATCTTCATCTAGCATTTCTGTTTCTTGAGAATCATGTCGGGAGGCTGACGCTGCATTCTTTAAATGAGGAGTAGTCCCCTTGCCTGTCTGCCTCGTCATAAGTGATTTATGAGGGATACACAAGAACATTAGTTTGATGTAAGAACATGGTTAATACACAGATGTACTAGTATGTACCAAAAACAAAAAGGCATGTCATATTCAAAGGTATAATGTGTAAGCTAAGCAGATGCAATTTAACCAAATTGGAAGCAATACAAGCTAGACATTCGGCTGGAGTGGTGAGCATGATCATCTAGGACCTGAGAGCCTGGTGGGAGGCGGGCTGCTTCGCCACCATCGCAGCTTTTTAGTTGGCTTCCCGGTGATGCCTATCTTTGTTGGGCTTGTCACTGGCTCGGCCAGTGCCCTGACTAGCTATTTGTCTTCTGGTGCTCACGGGATGGTGGTTCATGTTAAAAAAATATCTTTCCTTATCTTACCGACTTCGGCCTTTCGAATACAAGCTAGACACCATATGGAACATGCAACCACATATGACACCGCGAAGTTAAAGCAAGCACCTGAGATGGTGGTTCACTGCGAGAAAGGTCATCAACTCCAGAGCTACGTTTACCGTCTCCATCTGCTAACACTTCACCCTTTATAGCGTTGTAACGTGTCTTGCCTACCAGCATACAAAGCTAGAGCGACTTCTCTCTTTTCTTTTTGGCTTCTCTCATGGCAGCAGAGTCTAATACCCTTGCATAAAAACACAATAGTGAGAGTAAGGGTGAAGTGTGTGCAGAACTAGAGCACTATAAAAGTAGCAGATAGCAGGTGGCTGAAAAATAAATGACAAGAGACATATGATAGCTCTACAACATTGCATGGCAAACAAAACTAGATTCTACTCCGTATGATTTCGTAATATATGAGCACAGGAAATGCAGGTACTCCTCGAGCACACCAGCACATATGGTCATATATAAGATAACAGTCGACTGAAAATAAATAGGTCAATCGATTTTTTTAATGAACCGTCGGATCTATAAGGAACGGGCAGATGGCCTTCGTCTACCTCCCGCCAGTCACTGTTTACGATCTTTCTCGAACCGCCGGCGACCACCGGCCCAGACCCCAGCCTCCGCTGCCCCGCCCTCCCATCGACCTCACACCACAGCCGTGCTTGGCAGCGCCCCCAGGCCATCCCTTTAATCCCGTCCGACCTCCGGATCGGGCGCCAGTAGCTCTAGGCCGCACACGCCCCTAAGATAAACACCAAGGCGCTGCTTCCCCGGCGTAATAGGCGTACTAGCGCCTGTTACGCAGGGGAATGCTTCCGTTAATTGGGAATCAACTGGCTAGAAATTGAAATTCAGGGGGGTGATGGACCCCTAGCTAAGGTGAAATAGTATATGAGGAGAAACCTTGTGCATCGTGAGTTACTAGGAACATCTAGTATCAAGAAGAAGCGGTCAACTAGTGTCTTCTGTGGGATGAATACCGTGCAAGCAGAGACGTAAGATTTGCACGAATAAGGGAAGAGGAGTACCTTTTTTGGTTGCCGGTGTGGTCACCTCCACATGTCGCGCCGATTTTCTTCTTTTTACCGGGGAAACCGATGTTCTGGAGGGTGCAGGCTTCGACGAACCCATGGCCAAATTGTTGATTGTGTTGACATGGCCGTATGTCGGCGGAGGGGAAGCAGATCCGAGGCGGCGAAGGACGGCGTAGCAGGAACAGCTCTGGTGCGGTGGAGGGAGGCGAAGTTGGAGCGGCAGCGGTGAGGCGCAGGACGGCATGGCTGAACTGGCTTGGGTACGGACGGATCGGCCTCGACTTCAACTACTAGCCGTGGAGGGCATTGCGGTTGAGGTTGCGGTGGACGACGACGTCGGGGTATCGGCTCCGGCGTGATGGAGGAGGGCGGCGGTTGATGGGTGGGATGGGGTGGCGGACGGAGGACGCCGGGGTTTTGCGGCTGGTGGAGAGGTACTTTTGGCGCCCACGGAGTACGAATGGGGAATCGGACGGGTGGGGGGGAACCAATATTTCGGTCTGGGACGCGCTTGTTTTTGGCTTTTTTGAACAGAAGATGGGACGCTCTTGTTTGAAATTTGGGGAAAGTACAAACTTTGCCCCCCTCTTAAATTTCGGACCTACTGTGGGTCGGGGGTAGGATGGTAATCCCAGGTGTCCCAAATAGTGGGCGGGAGCGATTTTGGCCGCGCGCATGTGTGCTTAGGCGGCCATTGTGTATGAATATTTTTCGGATGCGGTTGCGTGGCGTCTAGATGAAGCTACAAACCTACCCGGTTTAGACCTTTGGACGTCGGGCCGGTAGGTTCCATGGGTCGGAGTTATTAGAAAAGTAATTTCCGTGTACTACCAAACATTGGTCTCACGCAGTTTCGGGCGAGTAGAGGCTCTTTTGGCGCTTCGTTCGAAATTTTGAAACACAAGCATTCATGTTTAGAGTACTCTTGAACTATGAGGATTGACCTAAATAAACAATGTTATATTTGACCTTGTATGTTTGAAAACCTCATTAAATTATCCTCTTCTTTTTGAAATTTTGACACTTGAAAATCCTATAACTACGATTATTTTGGAATGGATGAGCTAAATTTGAATCTATTTTGTATAGGACTACATATTCTATTATGTACAAAATGAGAGCAAAGATTGGTGCCCCCATAATTTAGGTATGGTTTACAAATGCCATGATATCAAATTCAAATAATTGAATGGACTTCATGTTGAATTTCATTTTTTAAACCACCTTAAGTTGAATTCAAATGTATGCTAGTTCATAGGTAGCTATTTATAATGTCCATTGTGTAACTTTCGTATGTATAATGTGCTTTACACACACAACATGAACTATACTCACGTTTATATTCGATTGCTAAAGCGATGCATTGTCTGGAGTTCAAAATACTAACTATGTGGATCAATTGTGTCGAATAATAACATAGACATGCTCAAATTCGATAGAATCTAAATGTCTGATGGATCAATGACCGCTCCTTACGCGAATTGCAAATATCATGATCCCATCCTAATATTTGGATACAATTTATATCTTTAATCAATGTGTAGAGCAGTCTTTTACGTGTAGTTTCACTCTCCATCGGTGGTCTCTCACGCATGCTCACACACTCTCTCCCGAGGTGCCTTTCTCGCACACATGCTCTAGATATAACCCTCCCTCCCTCTCGTAACCATTTACAACTGTTTTCACTAACCTTTATCACAAGCACTCTTCCTCTCGCAAACATACACACGCACAATCCTCATCAACCCTTTCTATATACATGGACCTGCCTACGTGTCTCATGTACGCACATTATCTTTACGCCTGTCTCTCACGCATTGTCTCACACCTCTCTTCCTAATCGACGAGTATGATTCTAGCAGAGCATTCTATAGGATGCCCCTTAAAGTTATGTTGGATGAATAGTAATATCAGAGATAAAGGGGTTACCTTAGTCCGAGAACCTATGGTTACAAATCCTAGCCGGCTTTGTTAGTGGACACAGAGTCCTTCACAATTCTGCTATCTTTGTCTTGTACGACTAGTCATCCATGGGTCTTCCTAAATGCGCCACGGGCCGACCAATGTGGCGCAGGACGGAACCGAACGAAGGGCCTCACCTCGACCCACCGGATCTCACGCGGTGACACACCCTCTGCCCCCACGTCTCATTATCTTCTCACACCCACACATACCAACACAAACACCACACACACAGAAAATTTCTCCTGGTGCCTCTATTCCCTCCCCCCTTGCATATACACACTCAAGGGAATGGAATCTCTTGTCGTGACGTCATATTTGTCTCTCTCTCTAGACCACTCTCATTTCACATGCTATCTCTCCCACGCCCCCCCCCCCGTCGGCCCCTCTATCCATGCCTCTCTCGAATACATAATACACACACATACCTCTCTAGGCCCCGCCAAATGCATCAATTACACATTCACACATGCATGTTACATCACGTACCCCATTGATCTAAAAAGCCCTATCTTCACGTTTATTTCACATACAACATTCCTTTTGAATAAAGTGTGGCCAAAAAATTATTTTAGAGTTTCTACATATATACAACATTACAAAGTTATATGCAGGAGTACGAATGCTAATTTGCATTGCATGGTGCCCACAATGATATTTATTCCGCACTGTGAATTTGTATATTTTTATACTATATACAAAGTTAGTCATAATAAAGAGAAACGAAGAGCATCTCTCTCTCCATCGCATACCCCCTTGTACGCCCCTTTCAGTATGCACACAAAACTATCTCCAGGTCCTCTAAAAGTAAGCCCCCAGAAAATTCACGCATGTTTCATCTTTCTCTCGCGATATATGCAGTGATGATCATTGTATTTGAAGCGAAAGCATGATACATATATTGGACTTCAGAATCCACTCATTATGGTCACCATTTACGTTTAGTGGTTATTATACAGTCACGGGCTCACCGTACAACTCTGTATTTGCTCATGACATGACTAGTTGACCAGTTAAACACTCCACGTGGCACCTCTAGTGTTGCATCACATTATCTCACTACCATCGTGCTCACCTGTCGACTTGTATCTACTCTACATCTACACTCTTATGAAATACTTAAAATACACTCTTATAAAAACAGAGTTGGTGATGATGGTGTGCCTGCCATCCTGCAATATAGGTCGTCCGATTTATATCTGACGGATAGGAAAGAAACTATGGCAATTTTGCAAAAAGGTACCCACACACCTCTCCACATTTGCAAATAAGGCCTTCCCTCATTCATCCTTTTCTCTCACAAGATAAACAAATCATACAAATGCATCTTGGTGTTACATGCAACGCACGGGCATCTTGCTAGTAAGAATGAAAACAAACGACAAAGAAATATTTGGACGGTGGTTCGAAGTCATGACCGCGGGCACAACGGACAAGGTGGCCTTGTATTGGTATGCTGAGTTGTCCGTTTTAACACACAGGAGCTGGTGTGGTGATTATATACACACGCACGCATGCACACGAACTGCATCCACACAACACTCAGACAAACACATGCATCCACGCATGCACGCAACACTCACACATACACACGCAGCCACGTACGCACGCAACACTCACACGCACGCATGCATGCACACACCAGTACACCACACGACCAACACACACTCTCACGCTCAAGTGCTCACCCTACACGTGCATGTGCACACATCAGGCCCTGACAGACACATACACAACCAGGTGATTCCCGCACACAGGTTGGAGCCTTGTCGCGCATACGTAAATTTGTGTTTATCTGACCTTTTGCCTATGCGAACTGACAGGTGGGACCCACAAGGAACATGGTCAATTTAACTAGTCAACATGGCGCCACGCAGACTATTTGGCCGGTCAACATAGTGCAATCCGATGCTAAACTATGAGCAAGTGACCGTATAATCACCGCAAAACGTATATAGTGACCGTAATCAGCTTATTCTGAAGTTCGGTGACCGTATTACGCTTTTCTACCTGTAGGCCCTCCAAAACTACATCTCTACACATTCTCGCATGTTACATCTAACAACTATGCAATACAGCACTACTACTACACTCTAACACAATAAATCATATGTGTTTTTAGTTTTACTAGATATCATATTGTTACTTATAGTTATTCAGTTTGCATAGATTAAAATTGCCTTTGAAATGTATGGCCAGTATCATCTACCGCATGGGAAAAATCCCGCCCTTTCCTGTTTAATCGGGTTTGTATCGATGGATCATGCGAAACAGCAAAACTATAGTACTATACAGTACAAGTGAAAGTTCACTGGGCCATCGTGTCGTCTAATCCTCCGTCGTAAGAGTGGAGCGCTCGCTTTCATAAATCTTCTAGTCCCTTTCGCCTACATGTGGGACATCAAGCTACCGGGTCCACGTGCCATACCGGAATACAGTGCAGAGCAGCCGGGGTGAAGCACCCCAGTCATGGCGCCGGCGTAGTAATGAGCAATGAGGCGTCAAATCACAAAGCTGCACCTTTCCCGCAGTTAAGTTGGAGGGACGAAGCAACCATCATTTCACTCGTTGCTGAATCCGCTTCTCCCTCATCTTCTTCAACTTAACCAGGTGTTGCTTCTACCGTTGTTCTGCCTCATGTGGGACGCAGATCGGCTTGGTAAAGGACTGACATGTGGGACCGCATGTTAGCAAACTGCCAGGACAACATCCTTCGAAAATAAGAAGCCTAATCCTAGACTTACAAAGGGCTACGTAGCTGCTATGTATACTTTCCATCTAATCTATATATGCCCCCCTGATTTTTAGGTGGGGTGTGCCTAATCCTCCCCTTTAATCCAATCAAATAGTCCCACATCACATCAGTTCATTAATTTACGTAAACCATTGCGTGGATGTAGCATTGCTCAAATAAGAAACCTCCCCCGCCATCCGCGCGACAAAATCACCTCCTTTTTACTAATCTTGATTCTATAACTTTTTAGATCAATATAATTGAGATTTGTATAGATAGCACACAGGAGCAAAACCAAGTGGTATGGTTAAGGGCATCCACAATGTGTAGCCAAATGTGAAAATAGCTTTTGGCATCGTGGGAACCATTGTGGACGGTGTTGCCAAAGCCAAAAAGATGGAACCGAAGCTCCCTGATTGATCGATTGAAGGAATAGAAAAATGCAACGTCTCTCCTCTTTCTCCCATGCTTGAACTCATGTAGTACAGTATAGAGCATAGAGTCTACTCCCCTGTCCCTTCTATCACAAATCACAAAGCAGTGAAGCGTCAAATCACAAAAGCACGGACGAAGCAACCATCATTTCACTCTTCGCTGACTCCGCTTCTCCATCGTCTTCTTCGAGAAGCCATCTCACCGAACTAGTACTCCTAGTAGTACTAGTAAAGGACTTCCTGGATGCAAATAAGGCGGTTGTCTCGACTTGCAGGCGGCACTTGCGAACGACTTACCGTGGTCTCCCTCAATGGCGTTCTCCGTCGAACGCACTTCGCCAAACCACCAAAAAAAAGATATCGTCGACGTCACCGCAATGGGGAAGGAAGTCAAATATAGTTACTACCTCCATTTTTTTGTACACAAGGCCAGTATATCAAAATTACAATTTGCAAAGGGCCACTAACACTAATTGAGGCAAAATTGATGGGGTTAGCAACCAAGGACATTAATATCCCTTGCATGCATGCGAAAGTGAGAAGGTTGGTTTGCATGGCGCTGCATTAATCAAGCGATGAGGAGTGAGATGGTTAGCTCTTTGGTCTTTGGAGAAAAAAATACGCATTAATTGACATGTGAAACGAGGATTTGTATCGATTAAATCCCACGAAGGAAAACCCCGCCTTTCTTTTTTAACACTAGTACTCCTAGTACGTACGTACTTATCCTGTTTGGGTCTAGGCCTTGCATTGCCAAACTACGCCACACATTTCTTCCAAGCTTGCCTAAAGTTTTCAAAATGAGAAGGAGGTACAGGTGAGCACGGTTGGCGCCGTCACACCGCACCCTCACATGGTCGCTCCTGCACGCCGCGGTCACACCGCACCCTCACACAGTCGCTCCTGCACGCCGCAAACCCAACCAAGGGAACGCACCCTCACTGACACATGTTGTCGCATGTGAACAAACCAAACTCAGCCATCCTATCGCTGACACACAATTTTCGTTCATAGAGTATGTTTATCCAACCATTGGGGAGTATCTGTACGGCCCGTGTGGTGGCCTGTTGGGGAAGAAGAAGAGGTGAGGAAGAAGGAAAGAAGGGTTAGGAGACGTAGGATATTCATTCAACCGCCTGAAATGGTAGACTGACCCAAGTCAGGCGACTTGCATAACAAATATATGTTTTTACACAGCAAAATATCCATAAAAACAACAACATAAAGAAAAACTATCACTGCTCGCGGAAAGAGACGGCCTCGTCATCTTTTGCTGCCGGCGTGAACCAGCCGTCGCTACCGACGTGTGTCTCCGCACCGTGGTTGTCCTCGGCCTCCAGCTACACGTTCAAGCGGAGCGTGCGGGCGCTCTGCACGGACGAGAGCACAGCCCGGTTCAAGTCGAGGACGTCCGGTTCCGCCTGCAGGAGGGCCTCGATGGCAGCGGCATCCGCGCGCTCCATGTCGAGTCAAGCCTCCGCCGCCCGATTCAAGTCCAGGACGTCCGGTTCCGCCTGAAGGAGGGCGTCGATGAGAGCGGCATCCGCACGCTCTGCATCGAGTCGAGCCTCTGCCGCCCGGTTCAAGTCCAGGACGTCCGGTTCCGCCTGCAGGAGGGCCTCGATGGCAGCGGCATCTGCGCGCTCCGCCTCAAGTTGAGCCTCCGCCGCCCGGTTCACATCCACGGCATCCGGTTCCGCCTGCAGGAGAGCCTCGATGGCAGTGGCATGCGCGCGCTCCGCGTCGAGTTGAGCCTCTGCCTCCCGGTCCTCCTTTAGTATAACCATGTTGAACCACTGGTCCGCCTGCACCATGGGGGACTCGGACGCCGGCACGAAGTCGACGTCCATCATCTCATACCCATCGGGGGCCTTCTGCGCCGCGACCTCCGCCATGAACATTGGATCGGCTTCCTCCTCCTCGTCACTTGGCTCCATAGAACTCGGGGATTGACCCGCCGCAAAGCGATCTTGGGAACGGAGGTCTGTGGCACCGACCGCCGCCGCGATTTCTGCGCGGCGCTCCAGCATCAGCATCTTGTAGTAAGTGATCTTGCGGCGCACCATGGCTTTCTGGCAAACTAGGGGACGCTTGATGCGGGCTAGGGGATCGAAAGGTGGGGGAATGTGCTGGAGATGTGGTGTGGTTTTAGGGCAGTGGCTGGCCTAGGCCGAGCAGCGAAGGTTCTGGTGTGAATAGTGGTTCCGGTGCCGACCGGTCAATCGTTTTTGACTGTACATCGCTCTTGTCGTGTTCACATTGCATCCCAGCATGCTGGACCCTCCACGTCGCTCACCGAATGGAACGCGCTTCGTCTTGCGTTTTCGCTCGCTTGTGGGACCGCAGTTGAGAGCAAACCGACGTCCCTCCCCCTCCCCGCCCGCGTCATTTATCATACCACCACTCCCTCTGTTTTATGCGGAGTAAATAAAAACAGAGGGAGTATACTACGGATGAGGATCCTCTAACGTGGCCGAACCCATTGAGTAACTGACATGCGGGGCCTAGCAAGCATGGGGTCCACCAGTAAGTGACCGAAAGGGAGGGTAAGGCAGGGATACCTACGTCAGAGGATCCACTTCCACTATACTACTTTGACCAAATGTTTGAGTAATAATATATGACATGCAACTTACACAAATGTTAGAGTAATAATATATGACATGCAACTTACACAAATCATACAGGGTCTAACGCGTTTTTCGAGGCTAACTTTGACCAAATGTTAGAGTAATAATATATGACATGCAACTTACACAAAGCATACGGTCAAATTCGTATGTGAAAGGAGTTTCCAATGATATAATTTTCACATTATACATCTCATGTACTATTAATCTTGTCAATAGTCAAATTGGAAACCATCTCGAGTACAAATCTAGGAGTACGTATGAATCTATCAATATTGATTGGGCGTTGTTGAATGTTGACACCTTTTTTATCAAAGTAGAGATACTTTGACTACACATAAAACTTATACGTAAACTAGAAAGGATAGGAGGGAGTATATTGTACGTTCAAAAACGAAACGAACATTGAATACCCTTTATATATGATTTGCGGATGCTATGATCACCGGTTCAAAATTTTGAATCCACCTTAGGTATCACGTGCACCCAATCATTCCCTCTCGATTTCATCTCGGGGTCCGGAGATCTATTGAAAGAGGACTAGGGTGGGTACATGCGAATGATACTCGGCGGAATGTTCAAATGAGGCATGCAGGAGGATGGACTCGACTAGAGGGCGACATGATCGATGGAGAAGAGGGTTGGAGAGGAATGAGAAATAAGCAAACGCCACATGATTATACTTGAACGGCTCAAATAAACAATAAGTTGTCTCGCTTGGCCTACATAGTGAAAGGCCTAATGCGCAACGCGGAGCACTGACGCTCGAATATGGCTGGGAAAATAGGGAAACCGACATGTGGGGCACACCCGTCGGGACGACGTAGCGCAGGCTAGTCCAATGGAGGAGTTGTCCCACGACCTCCTTGCCACCGACAACCGTTCATGTGGTTCGTTGGGGCCAACAACGGGGCGCAGTTCCAGCACCGCCTCTGGACACGACGACCGCGGTGAGCGACACGCTCATATCGTTGCTAGACACGGTCGGTTTCAGTGTGCCGAGGGTGGCGTTAGTGCTGTGGCACGACCAACGGTATGTTTGGTTTGTGCCCAAGGTTGCCCCATCAAAGCATTGGGTAGCCAAAATTTTGGTTGAGGTATTGGTTGCCCATGATTTGGCCGACATTGGCAAGAAAAATGAACTAGAGTTGGCTATAGTTCATTGGCATGCCAAAGAAATGGCAACCATCCAAACAAAGACCAATCTTTGGGTCATGACCAAAATTTTGGTTGAGGTATTGGTTGCCCATGATTTGTCCGACATTGGCAAGAAAAATGAACTAGAGTTGGCTAGAGTTCATTGGCATGCCAAAAAAATGGCAACCATCCAAACAAAGACTAATCTTTGGGTCATGACCAAAATTTTGGTAAGGTGCACTTTGGCCACAATCCAAACACACCCCAACACCCGGCTCGTCGAGGATGTATGAGGCGCCGCGACGCGTCCGCGAAGTGGTGTAGCACGGCCAACTGCATCCTTTGGACCTGAGACCATGCCGGGTCGTCTTGCTTTTTCAATGACATGCGTCGATCACATGTGAGCAAAGGGCATCTCCAACGTTGCCACGACCGCAGCTGACTACCCTGGCACACCAAAAACCCTCATCCCTCGCGTCATCGCGCGGTGCGCTCCCAGCCGGCGCCAGATTCCCGCATTCATGCCATCCGTCCGTATGCCGTCGTTAAGAGGCTCGGTGCCCGAGGAACCAACTCCGGCGACATAATGACACACCAGGATGCTTGGCCTCACCGGAATGCGCTACTTAAAGCGGCAACGCCCAGCTAACCTCCACCTGGAACCACATCCGCCATGACCGCAAGCGTGAATGCTCTGCGTGAGAGCTTGTCTTCGGGGATGGAGCTCGAGGTAGCCGCCCTCGCTCAAGTCGCCGCACAAGCGGTGGCCACGCTGGCGGCCGACAACGGGAGCACCGTCAGCCACGCGTCCTACTTGCCGCCGTCCAATGTCCGGCACCGCCGAGGTTGGGGACTCCTCCGAGGATGAGTAGGGCACGCGAGGCGGCAGGGCATGGTGTGCCAACTAGCCGGTCCGTCTCCCGTGTTCTACTTTTCCTCGCCGGAGACCGCACCTTCACTTCACGGGTCTTGAACCCCGCCCCCGTACATGGAGATTGCAGATGGAGGACGTCGGTCGCCGCCGTAGAATAGGTTTAGGGTCGGGTTTCTTTTATTTTTTGTCCTATAAAAGTTCGAAATGTAATGAAAATCTGCCGTGTTTGCATTAATCTCGGCCAGTGTATATGAACTTTCACAATAATATACATATTGTAGGAGTACTAGCAAGATGCCCGTGCGTTGCACGGAAGATCAAGATCTTGTGGGAGAAAAGGATGAACGAGGGAAAGCCTTATCTTCAAATGTGGAGAGGAGTGCGGGTAAATTGTCATAGTTTCCTTCCTATCCGTTAGATATAGATCGGACGGCCTATATTGCAGGATGACAAGCACACCATCATCACCAACTCTGCTTTTTATTGAACCGAGACAAATCTAACATGCGAAGTAAAATAAACACATAGGGTCTATACATACACAAATTATCTTAGGCACTCCAATAGTACGTCCACTACACATTCACGCATTTCACATCTTTCTACATCTACGGAAACCTACGAAAGGGTTAATGTAAATTGCCTCTCTCTCTCCTCCCCTAATTTTCATGGTGGTGGGCCCCTCCCTCCCCCCCAATCTACAATCAACAGCTCACACGTTTCACATTACGTTAATTACGTAACTGGGATTATGTAGGATCAGAAGTATGTCTAGAGGGGGGTGATTAGACTACTTGACCAAATAAAAATCTAGCCTTTTTCCAATTTTAGTTCTTGGCAGATTTTAGCTATCTTAGCGCAAGTCAAGCAATCTCAACACAATTCAAGCAAGCATGCAAAAGAGTATATGAGCAGCGGGAAGTAAAGCATGCAACTTGCAAGAATGTAAAGGGAAGGGTTTGGAGGATTCAAACGCAATTGGAGACACGGATGTTTTTGGCGTGGTTCCGATAGGTGGTGCTATCGTACATCCACGTTGATGGAGACTTCAACCCACGGAGGGTAATGGTTGCGCGAGTCCATCGAGGGCTCCACCCACGAAGGGTCCACGAAGAAGCAACCTTGTCTATTCCATCACGGCCATCGCCCACGAAGGACTTGCCTCACTAGCGGTAGATATTCACGAAGTAGGCGATCTCCTTGCCCTTACAAACTCCTTGGTTCAACTCCACAATCTTGTCGGAGGCTCCCAAGTGACACCTAGCCAATCTAGGAGACACCACTCTCCAAGAAGTAACAAATGGTGTGTTGATGATGAAATCCTTGCTCTTGTGCTTCAAATGATAGTCTCCCCAACACTCAACTCTCTCTCACAGGATTTGAATTTGGTAGAAAGAAAATTTGAGTGGAAAGCAACTTGGGGAAGGCTAGAGATCAAGATTCATATGTAGGAATGGAATATCTTGAGCTCAACACAAGTGTAGGTGGTTCTCTCTCAGAACATGTGTATTGGAAGTGTAGATGTGTTCTGATGGCTCTCTCTGCGAATGAAGAGTGGGTGGAGGGGTATATATAGCCTCCACACAAAATCTAACTGTTACACACAATCTGCCAAACTCGGTGGGACAGAATGGTTAAACTCGGTCGTACCGATTCAGCAAACCTAGTGACCGTTAGGATTTTCGGTGGGACTGAGATGCAACTCGGTAGGACCGATATGGTTAGGGTTAGGGCATAACGTAATCTCGATGTGACCGATTACACAAATTCGGTGGGACTGATTTTGGTAATAAGCTAACCAGAGAGTTGGTCAGGTAAACTCGGTGGGATCGATTCGCTCATCTCGGTGAGACCGAAATGTTACAAAAGGGAAACAGAGAGTTTACATTGCAATCTCGGTGGGACCGATCGCTCACTTCGGTTAGACCGAAACATTACGAAGGGAAATAGAGAGATTGCAATCCCATCTCGGTGAGACCGAGATCCCTATCGGTGAAACCGATTTGGCTAGGGTTTGTGGCAGTGGCTATGACATTTGAAACTCGGTGGCGCCGGATAGGAAGAATCTGTGGGGCCGAGATTGACTTTTGGAATAGGTGATATGTGGATGTGGGGAAGGTATTTGAGGGTTTTGGAGCATATCAATAAGCACATGAAGCAAGAGGCTCATTAAAAAACACCTCATCCCTCCTTGATAGTATTGGCTTTTCCTATGGACTCAATGTGATCTTGGATCACTAAAAATGTAAAATGTAGAGTCTTGATTTTGAAGCTTGAGCCAATCCTTTGTCCTTCGAATTTTGAGGGATCCACTTTCCTCATCCATGCCATGCCATTCACTGAGCTTTTCCTGAAATATTAATCTTGGAATAATGTTAGCTCAGTGAGCTATATGTTGTTAGGAATTACCAAAACCACCCAGGGATAGTTGCACTTTCAATCTCCCCCTTTTTGGTAATTGATGACAACATATAGATCAAAGCTTCGACAAATGATAATAAGAGTGAAAGATATTGTCGCTTTGAGAAGTATGTGAAAAGCAAGAGCTCCCCCTAAATTTGTGCATATCTTAAGATTTGCTTTGGACTGCAAATGCACAATGAGTTAGGATCATGGGTTACTCTTCCATGTCACATACATCTTGGTGGAGCGCTCAAAATGATAAGAATAAAATACATGCACTCATCACCAAGCAAAGTGAGTGATCATATAAGGATAAGTAAGATAATATCATCCAACAAGCATAAGTGTAGCTTATGATCAAACACATGATCATCAATATCTCACAGATAAAAGCATAGTATCTCAAGCACTCGAAAGCAAACAAAGTTCAACCAAGAAGACACGAGAGAACAAAAGCAAACTCTCTCTCTCGAAGCCTATGATCTATACATTTTTCTCCCCCTTTGGCAACAAGTTACCAAAAAGTTCATAGAAAATGCATAGCACTAAGACGACTCTCAGGCTTGGTCTTCAGGTGGTGGAGTCCGGAGAACGCCGAGGTCGAAGGCTTCAGTTGAAATAGATGGAGTTGCTGGGGTAGGTGCAGGAGCTGGTGGTACTGAGGTTGTAGCTGGTGCAGAAGTAGTGGCTCTGGTGTCAGGAACTGGCACTGCAGATGATCTCTGAGCTCTAGGTACTCTGGCAAATGCATCAGTTGTTGTTTTGCCCTTCCCCTCCTGCATATCATCATCTAATTGCTCCACAGCAGTCTGAATCTCAGTTACTTTCAAATCTAAGTCATAGAACTTTTGTTCCATGATTCTTTCCAAGCTCTCTTGATTTCGAGTCAGGGTGGCCAGTCCTTTCTCAATCCTCAGAGTTGATGCTATCAGATAACTAAGCTGCTCCTGCTTGTTCTTCAGAAAGTACTCAGATGCCTCCTCTTGAGTTGGCATCTTGGCAGCTTTCTCCATCTTCGCCTTCTGCTTCTTTGCTTGAGCTTGTGCTGATGATGGTTCATCCTTATTCATCACAACTTGATTGTCCTCAAAATCTGGATGGATGGGCAGGTGTTCCTTATCCAACAGGTATGTGCCTGTGCCCATCTTCGAGTTAATCAACTCCTGAATATGTGGGGCATATCCACAACTCCTCTTCTAATTAGCTGTTGTCCTCTTGATGGTCTCAACTATGAGGCTCATGACCTTGAACTTCTGTGGCACATCAAATATGTGTAGCAAGTTTATTGCATGGCCTATGATCATTCTATGATCACCTGACTTGGGCAAGAGAGTGTGCCTGAGGATCCAATTGATTGTAGGCAGCCCTGACAGCAAGTGTTTTACTGACCCAAACTGATGAGTCTCAAGATCTGCATCTGGAATTTCCTTGTACATGTTTGACATAGAGTTGTGGTCCATATTTTTCTTGGCATAGACATCCAAGTCATCTTCTTGCTCTTACGGGGCATTGATCAACTGAGCCCATTCTGCAACTGTAGACTGGTATCTAGTGCCTTCAGACATCCATACTATCCTGCCATCTGGATAGAAGTGTGTTGTGGAGTAGAATTGCATTATGAGCTCCTCATTCCACTTTGTGAGCTTCTGCCCAACAAAGTCTGCAACTCCACAAGCTCTGAAGTTGTCAAGCACTCCAGGATAGTGTTCTTGAAAGTGCAACTATCCCTAGGTGGTTTTGGTAATTCATAACAACATATAGCTCATTGAGCTAATGCTATTCCAAGATAACTATTTCAGGAAAGCTCAATGATTGGCATGGCATGAATGGTGAAAGTGGAACCCTCAAAATGCTAAGGACAAAGGATTGGCTCAAGCTCAAAAGCTCAAGACTCTTCATTTTACATTTTAGTGATCCAAGATCACATTGAGTCCATAGGAAACGCCAATACTATCAAGGAGGGATGAGGTGTTGCTTAATGAGCCCTTTGCTTTATGTGCTTAATGGTATGCTCCAAAATCCTCAACTACTTTCCCACTTCCACAAATGACCTAAACCCTAAGCCAAACTCGGTCATATCGATTCTTTCTATCCAGCGCCACCGAGTTTCATATGTCATAAGCCACTGCCAAAACCCTAGCAAATCGGTTTCACCGATAGGGATCTCGGTCCCACCGAGATGGGATTGCAACCTCTCGGTTTCCTTTTCGTAACTTTTCGGTCTCACCGAAAGAGCGGATCCATCCCACCAAGATTGCAATGCAAACTCTCTGTTTCCATTTTGTAACTTTTCGGTCTCACCGAAAGAGCAAATCGGTCCCACCGAGTTTGCCTGACCAACTCTCTGGTTAGCTAATGACCAAATCGGTCTCACCGAGTTTGTGTAATCGGTCTCACCGAGATTACGTTATGCCCAAACCCTAACCATATCGGTCCTACCGAGATGCATGTCAGTCCCACCGAAAATCTCTAACGGTCACTAGGTTTACCTTTTCGGTCCGACCGAGTTTGTTGATTCGGTCCCACCGAGATTGGTTAATTGTGTGTAACAGTTGGATTTTAAGTGGAGGCTATATATACCCCTCCACCTCCTCTTAATTTGTGGAGAGAGCCATCAGAACACATCTATACTTCCAACCTACATGTTCTGAGAGAGAACCACCTACCCTTGTGTTGAGGCCAAGATATTCCATTCCTACCATATGAATCTTGATCTCTAGCCTTCCCCAAGTTGCTTTCCACTCAAATCTTCTTTCTACCAAATTCAAATCCTGTGAGAGAGAGTTGAGTGTTGGGGAGACTATCATTTGAAGCAAAAGAGCAAGGAGTTCATCATCAACACACCATTTGTTACTTCTTGGAGAGTGGTGTCTCCTAGATTGGCTAGGTGTCACTTGGGTGCCTCCGACAAGATTGTGGAGTTGAACCAAGGAGTTTGTAAGGGCAAGGAGATCGCCTACTTCGTGAAGATCTACCGCTAGTGAGGCAAGTCCTTCATGGGCGATGGCCATGGTGGGATAGACAAGGTTGCTTCTTCATGGACCCTTCGTGGGTGGAGCCCTCCGTGGACTCGTGCAACCGTTACCCTTCGTGGGTTGAAGTCTCCATCAACGTGGATGTAGGATAGCACCACCTATCCAAACCACGGGAAAAACATCCGTGTCTCCAATAGCGTTTGAATTCTCCAAACCCTTCCCTTTACATTCTTGCAAGTTGCATGCTTTACTTTCCGCTGCCTATATACTCTTTGCATGCTTGCTTGAATTGTGTGATGATTGCTTGACTTGTCCTAAAGTTGCTAAAATCTGCCAAGAACTAAAATTGGGAAAAGGTTAAGTTTTTATTTGGTCAAGTAGTCTAATCACCCCCCCTCTAGACATACTTCCGATCCTATAGTTCTTCATTCTTCTTGATATACTCCCAGTCGACCCACCTCATATCACATATTATGGGTTTCTTGTCCAGCAGCACTGACTCATAGAAGTCTTGATGTTCCTTTGTGTGGAACCTATAGTCAACAGCAGTCCTTCTCCTTGTAGCATATGGATCTGATTCTCTCCATTTTCTCAACCCTGAATCTCTCCTGATCTTCATGTTCTCAGCCACAGGATGAGCATCGTTGTGGTCTGGAATCTTGGGTTTGAGCTTCCTTAGAACTTGTCCTTCATCATCTTCTTCAGCAGCAACATCACGCACTGGGGCCTTGTTCTTCTCAGCAGCAGATATGTTCCTGGTATTCCTCTTAGGTTTTGGCTTTGGAGCTTGAGCAGTAGAATTAGCAGCAGCTTTGGGTGCTTCTTTGGGCTTTGATGTTGCAGCCCCTGACCTTATAGCATCACCCATCATCTTCTGTGCCTTAGGTGCTGGTGCAGCAACCTCTTCTTCCTCTTATTCCTCAGAGTCTCTCCTCATGGAGGGTTTGCCAAGAACTCTGGTAGTAGTGGTTCTGACTCTCTTTTTCTTTTTGTCTTGCCCACCAGCTTCCTCTTCTGACTCCATGGTAAACTTCAAGGTTTCTCAAGTGGCAACCTTCCTAGGTTTGGAAGTGGGAACTCTCCTTGCAGGTGCCTTCTTATGCATACTTGGCTTTGTGGCTGCAGTTGAGCCATATTTCTTCTTGAGCACTTTCTTCTTTGATGTGGCTTCCTCTTCCTCTGCCACATAATCTTCATCTTCAGATTCTGAAGCCCTTTTCTTGCTTGCTCTAGTGGCAGCCTTGGGCAAGTTGCTTGGGGTGCTTCTGCTACCCTCATCTGAGCTGCTAGAGGGACTAATGCCCTCACTCAAGTGAACCTGCTCCTCTGACTTGTTCTGGCTGTCACTTTGGTCAGACATGTTGCAAACACTGACTGCAGACCCTGTGAATAGATTGTAGATGAGATAAAGTGGATGAGCATCACAAAATGCAGAGATTTTTGTAAAAGAATGAGTCAAAATCTTAGTTTTAGTTTTCCACAGAAAGCATTTCGGATCAACCGATTTGCAAACTCGGTGATACCGAAGTAGCTTTTGGAACCTAAACTAGTGAACTCGGTCAGACCGAGTCACAGTTCGATGGCACCGAGACTGCTAGGGTTTCACAAAATCCTGAACTCGGTCGCACCGATTTGCAATTCTCGGTCAGACCGAGAACCACATGTGCAATGGCCTTGGCCGAATCGGTGGAACCAAGTTCTGCAACCCGGTGGGTCCGAGATGGTTTCGGCGGAAACCTAACCCTAAATTTTCGATTCAATTCTGATCTACGGAGTGTTTTGACTGGATAGAAGCGTTTCAATCGTGGCAAGATTCATAATGAACACAATGTGCTAGGAATCGGATGGGGATAGCACTGTGATCGAGTACATACCCTAGTTCGGCGATGAACTCGCTATGGCGACAATGGCGGAGACGAAATCCGTTGACAGCGGCGGAGACCAGCGACAGGGGACGGCTGGCGACGAGGAGGATGATCCGGAGACCCAGGAGGCAGAGCGAGCTATGCGCGGGCGAAGAGGTTCCGGAGAAATTTGCAAAATTTTGCCTGTGAGTATATATAGCCCGACCCTATTTGTGTGACCGAGTGGAACAACTCGGTGGCACCGAGATGCATAACTGTTGACAGTTATAGCAACTCGGTGTGACCGAAAAGTTCAAATCGGTTGCACCGAGATGAAAACCTAGATCGACTTAGTGATCTCGATATGACCGAAATGGAGGAATCGGTCAGACCGAAACACACAAAGAAGTTTTGGAAGTTTAAGTCTATGACAAATCGGGGACTCTGAGTGCTCCTCACACAGAGTGGTTTGAATCTGACTTGATCAAATTTTGTGATGTAGCATGAATAGAGTTTGAGACGAGAAAAGCATAAATATCTAGAGAGGGTTCTTAGGCATTCTTGTCCATCCACTTGGCAAAAGAAAAAGGAAAATTAGTCAATCAAAACAACAAGTGGATGTCCTCGAATGAGTAACATATGCAATCAACATGCTCACACAATAAAATGGCAATTAAAATATGTGGCAAAGCATGCACAACCAATTCTAGCATCTATGAATCAATTGGCGATGACTAGGTCATCTATATATGAGTATATTGACTTAGGAGTCAAATGAGAACATTTGATCATAGGTCATACTCATTGTTTAAGCACAAGTGGGGTTACCACTTTTACATAAAGCATTGTTGTGTTCACACCACTAGAGTTGCTTTAGCTCAATTCTTAGAGTAAAGCTCCCCCTAGATGTGAGATCCCCTCTAAGAGAGATGAACTAACCTTGGGTTTTGTCGATGATGACTTCATGTAGATATTGAAGATGTGGATGCTCAATGTTGATGTAGTTCATTTGGAGCAATCCATTGGAGTGAGTTGCACTTTCAATACCTACACGGGTTAGTCCCACAAGGAACAAACAAGGATATCCATAGACATAGAATGATGAACATACAAGATGATGTCTTATGAAAGCTTTTAGGTTACCTTGTCCCTTGTCTTACCAACAAGAGGGTTTGTGACTCCTTGAACTAGTGCAAGATGTGGAAGTTGATTGCACTTGTTCTTGCCAAGATGATAAGAGTGAAGTATGTTGGCGGAGTCACCCTCAAGAACTCTCTAGTTCTTCTTCTTCTGGATCCACACCATCTTGATGGGAATCCTTGGTGTTGTAATTGTACTTGATGAAGTGGAACTTGAAGTAGTCTTCGGAACCCACTTGACTAAGGTCTTGGGAGCTTCTTCAAATGCATCAATTTCCTCTTGAAGCTTGTCCATGCTTTTTTGCTTGTAGTCTTGTGGTGGAAGATCATCTTGAGCTTGTGTCCCTTTGAAAGAAGTTGGATCATACTTCTCTTGTTGAGGAACAAACTTCATCTTGGGGTATTGATCTTCTTCCCACTCAACTCCATTGGCATTGAACTTTCGTTCAAAACCAACACCTTGATTCTTCCGGTGTCTTCCTTGCTTGCGCACAATTTCCTCGAATTGCTTACTCCCGGCAAGGCTCTTGTAAACACCTTTCTCTATAATTCCCTTAAATAAACTATTTTCTTGCTCAAGTGTAACTTGGCTAAGAGAATCATTAGTGGAATCAAGAGAACTACTAGAAGCAACAATATTGGATTTAGCATGATCATTGTTACTACTAGAGGAATAATCTTTCTTCTTCTTGTTGCTAGACTTGACTTGAGGCATGTAAGTGGATAAGAGTAAACGCTTGGCAATGTAAGAAGAACTTTTCTTACGAAGATCATCATTGATTGCTTTTAAGAACTCACGCTCTTGCTCAAGATTGAGCTTTTCAAAGCGTAATTTCTCATGAGTCCTTAAAAGTTCTCAATGATCTTCTAAGATAGTTTCATGAGCTAACTTAAGAGTGTTTAGTTCTTTAGTTAGAGACTCAATCTTCTCCTTATCATTGTCATTCTTTTTAGCATGATTAATTGACTTTTCATCATAGTATTCATCACTAGAGTTGTCAACAAGTAAATCATCATCACCTAACAAGTCATCCTCATCACTATTGAAATCAACATACTCGGGGTGTGATACCTTTGGGCCTTTGGCCATGAAGCATGTTTCAACTCCTTCATTTGGTGATTCAAATATGTCGTAGGAGTTAGTTGTCACAAGTGCTAGACCGGCAACACCTTCATCTTGAGTATATTCGGAATCGGAGTGATAGCTTCTCTCGGAGTGGTTGTCGGAGTCGGAGCCAGATACCCATTCACCAACATGAGCTTGATGTCTTCGTTTTGTGTAGCTCCTTGATGACTTGTCCTTTCTTTCCGAATCCTTGCTTCTCCGTGAGTGTCTTCGTTCATAACGATCATCTCTACTCCTTCTTTCTCTAGATGGTGATTCTTCTCTTCTACTTCTTCTCTTGGGAGAATCTTCTCTTCTCTTGTAGGGAGCCGTACACTCATTGGAATAGTGTCCGAGCCTTCCACAATTGTAGCAGTTTCGCTCTCGACTAGAAGATCTTTTGTCATTGTAGGACCTTGACTTGGAGCTTCTATCTTTGCTTCTACTCTTGTAGAACTTGTTGAAGTTCTTCACCATTATGCTCAATTCTTCATTGAAGGTTTGTTTCTCACTTGATGATGTGGGGGCTTCACATGAGGCTTTGTAAGCACCACTTGACTTGTTGTGAAGTTCCTCTTTATCCTTGAGTGACATCTCATGAGCAACAATTCTTCCGATGACTTCCGTTGGCTTGAGATCTTTGTAGTTGGGCATCATTTGGATAAATGTGCACACGTATCATATTTTCCATCCAAGGCTCTTAGGATCTTCTTGATGATGAATCTATCGGTTATTTCTTCACTTCCTAAGCCGGCAATCTCATTTGTGATAAGAGCAAGCCTAGAGTACATTTCAGCGACACCTTCACCATCCTTCATTTTGAACTTGTCAAGTTGACTTTGAAGCACATCCAATTTGGATTCCTTGACGGAGTCGGTTCCTTCATGCATATCAATCAAAGTATCCCAAATTTCCTTTGCATTCTCAAGACGGCTGATTTTTTTGAATTCTTCGGGGCACAATCCGTTGAAGAGAATATCACAAGCTTGAGCGTTGTAGTGCAGCATCTTCAACTCTTCCGCGGTAGCTTCACGGTTCGGTTCTTTCCCATCAAAGAATTCACCTTGCAAACCAATACACACAATAGCCCAAACGGCGGGGTTATGTCCAAGAATATGCATTTTCATCTTATGCTTCCAACTAGCAAAATTAGTTCCATCAAAGTAAGGACCTCTACAGTGATAATTTCCCTCGCTAGACGCCATACTCTCCTAGGTTGTGAAACCAAGGCTATGACCACCAAAAGCTATGGAAATCAAAGCAAATGGAGACCAAAGCTCTGATACCACTTGTAGGATCGGAAGTATGTATAGAGGGGGGTGATTAGACTACTTGACCAAATAAAAATCTAGCCTTTTCCAATTTTAGTTCTTGGCAAATTTTAGCTATCTTAGCGCAAGTCAAGCAATCTCAACACAATTCAAGCAAGCATGCAAAAGAGTATATGAGCAGCGGAAAGTAAAGCATGCAACTTGCAAGAATGTAAAGGGAAGGGTTTGGAGGATTCAAACGCAATTGAAGACACGGATGTTTTTGGCGTGGTTCCGATAGGTGGTGCTATCGTACATCCACGTTGATGGAGACTTCAACCCACGGAGGGTAATGGTTGCGCGAGTCCACGGAGGGCTCCACCCATGAAGGGTCCACGAATAAGCAACCTTGTCTATTCCATCACGGCCATCGCCCACGAAGGACTTGCCTCACTAGCGGTAGATCTTCACGAAGTAGGCGATCTTCTTGCCCTTACAAACTCCTTGGTTCAACTCCACAATCTTGTCGGAGGCTCCCAAGTGACACCTAGCCAATCTAGGAGACACCACTCTCCAAGAAGTAACAAATGGTGTGTTGATGATGAACTCCTTGCTCTTGTGCTTCAAATGATAGTATCCCCAACACTCAACTCTCTCTCACAGGATTTGAATTTGGTAGAAAGAAGATTTGAGTGGAAAGCAACTTGGGGAAGGCTAGAGATCAAGATTCATATGGTAGGAATGGAATATCTTGAGCTCAACACAAGTGTAGGTGGTTCTCTCTCAGACCATGTGTATTGGAAGTGTAGATGTGTTCTAATGGCTCTCTCCACGAATGAAGAGTGGGTGGAGGGGTATATATAGCCTCCACACAAAATCTAACCGTTACACACAATCTGCCAAACTCGGTGGGACCGAATGGTTAAACTCGGTCGGGCTGATTCAGCAAACCTAGTGACCGTTAGGATTTTCGGTGGGACTGAGATGCAACTCGGTAGGACCGATATGGTTAGGGTTAGGGCATAACATAATCTCGGTGTGACCAATTACACAAACTCGGTGGGACTGATTTTGGTAATAAGCTAACCAGAGAGTTGGTCAGGTAAACTCGGTGGGACCGATCCGCTCATCTGGGTGAGACCGAAATGTTACAAAAGGGAAACAGAGAGTTTACATTGCAATCTCGGTGGGACCGATCGCTCACTTCGGTTAGACCGAAACGTTACGAAGGGAAACAGAGAGATTGCAATCTCATCTCGGTGAGACCGAGATCCCTATCGGTGAAACCAATTTGGCTAGGGTTTGTGGCAGTGGCTATGACATTCGAAACTCGGTGGCGCCAGATAGGAAGAATTGGTGGGGCCGAGATTGACTTTTGGAATAGGTCATATGTGGATGTGGGAAGGTAGTTGAGGGTTTTGGAGCATATCACTAAGCACATGAAGCAAGGGGCTCATTAAACAACACCTCATCCCTCCTTGATAGTATTGGCTTTTACTAGAGTCTTGATCTTGAAGCTTGAGCCAATCCTTTGTCCTTAGAATTTTGAGGGATCCACTTTCCTCATCCATGCCAAGCCATTCATTGAGCTTTTCCTGAAATATTAATCTTGGAATAATGTTACCTCAATGAGCTATATGTTGTTAGGAATTACCAAAACCACCCAGGGATAGTTGCACTTTCAGATTACGTAGGTGTAGCATTACTCGTCCTAAAAAACCGAACTAAGCCAACCTCCCGGCATATCGCGCGGGAAAAGACCCGGCCGTGCCGTTTTAGTCGGGATTACCAGATTACTAGTAGTAGTATCGATGGATCGTGTGAAGCAACAATTTTTTTTGAGGGGGCGAAGCACCTAGTTTAAAAGGAAAAAAGGCGGTACACTCACAGCACTCCTGTCGCGGTCGCATTGCACCCCACACACGTTCGGTCCTGCACACGGCTCACGCAAACGAAACGCGCTTTGGCTTGCCTCTTCACTGACACATGGGACTGCACTTGGAGAAACCGACCATGTGCCAAACTCCCCCCGCCCACCGCGCGAAAATCCTCCCCCCCCCACACCCAAAAATTCCCCCCAAATCCGATTCAACCACCCTTCGGCCAACTAGCCAATAATATTCCCCAAACCCCCCTCCCCCTGTCCCCCTCCACTCCATTCGCTCTGCCAAAGCTGCCCTCCCCGCCGTGCCGATACGTCGGCGCCGCGGTTCGGCGATCCTCTCACTCCCACAGTACGCTCTCGTAGACTACCGTCCTCTAGCCGCGCCGCCACCTCTGGCTAAGTTCTGGTGGAGGAGCACGACGGTCAGCGCTGCCACCGCTGGCATCGTTCGTGTGGAGACGCACGGCGGTCAGCTTCTCCCACGGTACGCGCATTCTAGACTGAAGCCCCATTCATGTCGGTGTAGCGCTGAATGTTAGCTGATAGACGCTGTTAATCTCACTGTTTGCCGAAGTACTTTACTGTCAATATGCTTTGCTTAAGAAGCTTCCTTGCCCTATTCTGCACTCAATCTGCTTAGCTGAGATGGCATGCCAAGGCCGATTAGTTGCTAAAATATCCTGCCATATATTTATTGTGACGTAGATTGCCATGGTCTAGTAGCCAATCTGTTAGGTGAAATAGCTCTACACCGTTTTATACTCGATCTTTGTTGTTGCGATGGCCTTCAATAGTTTGATGGCTGTGTGCTCAGCCTCATTGACTGCTGAAACAGCCTGCCATAATTTGGCACTCAAATATGTTTGCTGAATTAGCTTTACATATATTTCGTTACTTAGATCTGCTCGTCCAAATATCTTGCCATAGCTTTAGACATCGACCTAGGTATTTTTTTCTGGACTTCACAAAAAAGCATAAATGTTTTTCCTGTAATATCTAGTAGAAGAACTTATTTGTATGTCTAACAGATGGACGGGACTTGGATAACTTCTGCTCAAAGATTCTCCGATGCATATGTCGAGGGGGTTGAAAACTTCATGAACTTTATCAGAGCTGAGTACGGTGGTCCGAAATCAGATGTGCTCTGCCCGTGTACCAGTTGTATGAATTCAGTTACAAGACCCCAGTCAACTGTGCAAAATCATCTACACATGTATGGGATGTCGGTCACATATACTAGGTGGGTTCATCATGGTGAAGTTGTGAACGTCAATGTTATTGACTACGTGGAAGCAGCAGATCACCATCTTGATCTGCCTGATGCTCAGGTGGAAGAGGAGGAGGAGGTGGTGGTGGTGGAGCCAGTGAGTTTGACCAACATTGAAACAATGCTATGAAATGCTCGTGCATTCCATGAAGTTTCACCTACAGAAGAAAAACGGTGGGCCCGCATGTTGGAACAATGCAACATTGTTGTCATCCCAGGAAATAAGCTGTCAGTATTCTCAGCTATGGTCACCTTTCTTCAGGTGAAGACATCTGAGCGGATGACCAACAAATCATTCAATGCGATGTTGCCTGCTTTCCGCGAATCTTTCCCAGATGCGTCTGAGCTGCCACACACCTACAGTAAAATGAAGAATTTCCTTCGTGCAGTTGGAATTGGAAATGATATGATCCATGTTTGTAAGAATAATTGTGTTCTATTCCGAAAGGATTATGACAACTTAAGTGAATGCCCGAAATGCAAATCATCAAGATGGAAAGATGGCGATGATGTGAAGAGGATTCCTCATAATGTTCTGAGGCATTTTCCAATTACACCAAGATTGCAGAGGTTGTTTCATGATGCTGAAACAAGAGAGGATGTACTATGGAATTCTAGGAACCAGGAGTACAGAGATCAGAATGTAATGAGCCATCCATCTCATGGTAGTAGTGGAAAAGCTTCAATGATAAACAAAAAGAGTTTGCTGCTGACCCGAGAAACATTAGACTTGGCTTACCTTCAGATGGATTTAACCCATTTGGCCACCAGAGCGCCACATATAGAATGTGGCCAGTGCTTGTTATCCCTTACAACATGCCTCCAAATGTCCGCACCAAAGAATCAAACTACATGATGGCCTTGCTCATCCCAGGTCCAAAAAGTCCTAGAAAGGATTTTGATTTGTTCATGGAGCCTCTTGTGGAGGAACTTCAACAGTTATGGAAGGGCGTTCTCACTCGAGACCTATATAGTAGCCCACCAGCTGATTTCTTTCTGCGTGATGTTATAATTTGGTGCATCCATGATTATCCGGCTTTGGGCACTATGTCAGGGCGAATGACACATGGTTACAATGCATGTGTTCGCTGTGACAGGAATCCGCTGTCATACGCGATACTTAGCCAGATCTGTTACATTGGACATCGTCGTTTCCTTGCCAAGGACAAGCCGCATCCTAGAAAATACCGACGACATGTGTTCAATGCAAAGCATGAAAACCGTGATGCGCCAAAGAGGCTCACCGCTGATGAGTTGCAAGTGGAATTAGAGAAGGTCAGGCATATTACACCAGGAAACCATCCTGGTAATGGTAGCGGGAAAAGGAAGTGTGGCAGGGTAGAAGAGAGATTATTGTTTACCCGCAGGTCCACTTTGTGGGACTTGGAGTATTGGAAATATTTGGATCTGCGGCATAATCTTGATGTGATGCACATCGAGAAAAATATATGTGACAGCATTATTGGCACACTTCTTAATATTGAAGGCAAGACGAAAGATACCTTAAAATCTAGGATTGATTTGACACACCTAGGGTATCAGAAAGGATTTGCAGGTGCAAGATGAAGGTAATCCACGGGATATGGCACCAGCTGTGTACATCTTGGACAAGGTAAAAAGAAAAGAATTCTGCGAGGTCCTGTCACGTGTGAGATTCCCCACATGGATTTTCTTCCAACCCTGAAAGGAGAGTCAGTGCAGATGGAAACAAGGTACAAGGGTTGAAAACTCATGACTGCCACGTCCTACTTCAAAGGGTTTTACCTGTTATCCTTAGAGGATTGGGCCACCCTGACTTATACAGAGCAGTTGCAGAGTTGGGACAATTCTTCAAGGAACTCTGCAGTAGGAATATCAGGATAGATGCTTTGGAGCGTCTTATAGACAAGATACCAACTATCCTATGTAACCTTGAGAAGATATATCCTCCAGCCTTCTTTGATGTGATGGTGCATTTGGCTGTTCATCTACCTGATGATAACTACTTAGAGGTGCAGTACAGTATGGCTGGATATACCCTATTGAAAGGCGGCTAGGCACTTTCAAGGGCTATGTTAGGAACAGAGCTAGACCCGAGGGTTCCATTGCAGAGGCCTACATTGCTACAGAAGCGTTGACATTCTGCTCAAAATACATTGAAACAGCTGATCAGCTTAGCAAAAAGGTGGGTGAAGACAATCCCGGGCTCAATGTTTTCGATTATTCTGTTCGAGTTACAGGGAAGAGTCGACAAGAGGACAAACCTAAAGATTTGGACAAAATGGTTTGGTATGTGTTGAATAACTGTCCTGAGATACTACCTTATATCAAGTAAGTGCAGTACTGTAGCTTATACATCGTAATCTACTAAACTTGCAGCACATTCTTATATATTTAGATGTTTGACGCGATCACTATGTTGTGTAGCATCTACAAAGAGGAGTTACTGCCGCAAAATCCAAGAAACATTGACAAACTGGTTATGGCAGGATTTGCGAAATGGTTCAAGAACCATGTAAGCTTTTGAAGTGCACTATCAGTTTTTTTAATATATTGAGTACATAAGATGATCAGCTTGTCTATTTTCTAACCATAGGTTAAGAAGATGCGGGAGGATGGGCAGGCAGTTGATGATGCCCTTTACTCACTAGCAATGGGTCCTGATACTCGGGTAAGACATTATGAATCTTGCGTTGTTGGAGAAGTGCGCTACAACACCCTTGCACGAGACGAAGGCAGGAAGACACAAAACAGTGCCATCATGAGCACGGATACGTATGACAAAGAGACAACTGAAATGTATGCTAACATAACAGACATTGTTCAGTTGCAGTATATCTCCAGTTTCGAGGATCATCGGTGTGTGGTTCTGTTGTGTTGTCGTTGGTATAACCTGTTTTCCAGGATCGCAAAACCCAGAGCTCCTGATTATTTCAAATCCATCAATGTCAAGGCGGCGTACCAGACCAACGAGCCTTTTATTTTGGCAAATCAAGCAACACAGATATTTTTCTTGGAAGACACTTTTGCACGTAGCGATGACTGGAGAGTATTGCAAAGGTTTGAGCAGAGGAATTCGCTTAATGAAGTTGCACAACAAGATGATGCTTACACTGCTCCTGATGTACAAGATAACACAGATGTTCCTAATATCTTTGAGAACCATCACGTCAATGACGCTAGCGAAAAGATTGCCTGTCGTGCTGTGGACATACAAGAGTTGATCAAGAAGAAGCCAATGTTCGAGAACGTTGAGGACGAAGAAGAAGATGACACCGTGGGGAATTACGATTCAGACTGATACACATGGCGAAGATGTTGACGCTGCTGCTGCGAATGATGATTACATTGCTTTTGTCATATTTGCCTGTCAGAAGACGTTTTTTCATCTAGGAATAATTGCATTTTTACCCCTAGTTGGTTCCTACCCACGGGTTTTGCCCTTACTTTTTGAGCTTGCTCAGTTTTGCCCTTACTTTTTTCGTCGTGGTCCCTCGAATGCCCTTTGACCGTTTGACCAAAACTTTGAAAATTCTTAACTAATTCATATGAACTCAGAAAAAAAGCAAATAAGATATCAAAATGTTCAGATAAACATTACCTTTATGTGCATATCATTTGCATTCAGGACAAAAGCACCCTTTAAACTACCTGACGTAATTAATGTTATTAACATTATTGAAAATAAAAAGGTATAAACAACATTTTTTCATGAATAAAAATTACATGCAAATGTAGGTGATGTTTTCTGAACATCCAGATATCTTATTTGCATTTTTTGAGTTTGTATCATCTTGTTATGAATGTTCTAACGACTTTGACCATTATTTGGAAACTTCATAACAAGTTGATACGAACTCACAAAAATGCAAATAAGATATCAGGATGTTCAGAAAACATCACCTACATTTGCATGTAATTTTTATTCATGAAAAAAATATTGTTTATACCTTTTTATTTTTAATAATGTTAATAACATTAATTACCTCAGGTAGTTTAAACGATGCTTTGTCCTGAATGCAAATGATATGCACATAAAGTTAATGTTTATCTGAACATTTTGATATCTTATTTGCATTTTTCTGAGTTCATATGAATTAGTTATGAATTTTCAAAGTTTTGGTCAAACGGTCAAAGGGCATTCGAGGGATCTCGACGGAAAAAGTAAGGCCAAAACTGAGCAAGCGCGAAAACTAAGGGCAAAACCCGTGGGTAGGAACCAACTAGGGGTAAAAATGCAAGTGTCCCTTTTATCTACTATGTGAAATTGTGTTTGCTATGACAACTGAAACTTGATGAACATGTTGTTTAGTATTTTGCTATGAGAACATCACTTGTTATGTATGCTGATTTGTGTTTGGTGATTGTATGACAACTAAAACATGATGACATTGTTGTTTAGTTGTACTCATATTTGGCTGTGAAACTTGAATTCGATGACATAGTTTGTTGTTGGACTGCAATTTGCTCGACATCTTCGAATGAGAACAAAGCTGACCCGACAGGGCCTCTGCTATTTATTTATTTATATGAGCAAAAGGGGATACCCCTTGATTTCCGTTAATAGAAATCATTAGATGTTCACAACACTACGCCTAGCCTGCTACACAGGTTTCATTCATTACTAGTTTCAGCAAAGTGCTCATGTCGTAGCAACTGAATACATCACGAGTGCTACATACACTGCAAATAAAGAGACAATCATCCTACAGAGCACATCGACTTTGCCCATTATCTTCACAAGCTCTTTCATCTCCTCATTGCTGTCAAGGTCGTTCAGCAGCTGTTGCTTGGCCATGATCAGAGGAACTGCATCTTTAACCTTCTGCTCTGCATCTTCCTCTTATGTCGTTCCTTCAGTTACTTGTCCGACACCCCAACCTGCTGGTATTGGGATTCCTCGGCTAACCAAATAATCAGCGTAGTTGCATTCCCCCACATCAGCAACTTTCCAGAAATACAAATCACACGAATCTTCCCTTTTCTGCACGAATCAAATTGGAAGATCATCAACCAAACTATTAAAAAAATCAGCAACTGTAAGCAGCAGAACAACACTTAAACATATTATTACCCCATGATTCGGGCATTTGTAGAAGACTCGGCCAGGGTTGCGGATTATGGTTGAGACGCGACGGATGACTCTGCGTGATTTGCAGCAGTGGCACCACACCAACGGCAGCGGGTTGCGATAAGCAATCGGTTGCGGTGCGCGTGCCGGCGGGGGTGTGATGAGACCCACAGACGATGGTATGGGTGGTGACTTGGCGCATATCTGGTTGTTGCCTGCTGAAGAGCAGGTGGATGAGCAGCCAGCGGACATGGTTGTTGCGGCCAGAGCTTCTGATGCTAGGCAGAGTAAGTAGAGAAGAGGACAAGCGAACGTTGGATATGTCAGTTTCATTACTTGCAGAGTCTAGGTTTGGATTCGAACCAGCTATAGGACCACGTCTTTCTTTTTTCTAAAACTCGGCAATGTCTCTTTACTGGTACACTAGCTTGTTCTGTACGCCTTCCCAAGTCTTTGATTTTCTTTCCCTTTTTTTTGCGAGTAAGGAAGGAGGACAAAATTGAGAGTTCCTGAGACTCGAACCCAAGACCTCTCGGTTGAAAACCAAGGGTTCTAGTCACTTATGTGGCGAACGTTCCCTGTGAGGAGGACGGCAGACGAACGCATTTTCCTCGCAGTTTTCTTCCTATATATAAAAAAGTATGCTACTTGGTGTCCGCTTAGTCAACAAACGATTGTGCCAACCTTGACCGTTGGATTGACATTCAGCGTCTGTCACGTTTCTTCAGTCTCTTCTTCCTCGAGTCGCCAAGGCCAAACGAGCGCGGACGGGACCGCCTGCTCCCGCCTCCCACGGCTGGCTGTGATCTTCCCCGACTCCTGTTCATTCCCGTCCGAGGCCTCACCATCGTCCTTCGCCCTAGTTCGCTCGCCGCGGCGCCGCCCTCCGGTGTTGTCAACATGGTCAACAACCGAGAGGAATAAGGAGATGACTGTACATGGTTAGGATGACAGTAGGGACCCAGCAGCGCATGCAGTAATTTTGTTTTTTCGGGACGGAGAAGGGTATCAACTGGGTTGTGCGGGACCCATGGCCCGTCTAGCCCAGGCTTTTATTTCATATGTTTAGCACATGACCAGGCCAGTTTGTTTTTTTCCTTTCTGAAAATGGCTAGCCAGCTATTTTGTTTTTTGCAGAATAACCCATGTAGGCCTACTTGCTTTTCTACGCCCTGCTGGGCCGGAACTCTTTCAAGACGAGGAGGGATGCATTTTGCCCAGAAAATGGGCTAGAAGTAATAAGAAATGGGCTATAAGTAATAATAGATGGGCTGTAAAATGAAAAAATACAGCAAACACGCAATTAGTTCCAAAATATTGTTTTCTTTCGGATTTTGATATTTCAAATTTCATTGTTTTTGTGCGGGTAAAATTTCATTGAATTATTAAGGTATATTTAGATTTAAAATTAATTTGAATCTGGCTAGGAATTTCGGGTTGTATGCTATTTGGGACAGATTTGGAGACTGACTTGTGGGTCTACTAGGTTGACATGTACTTTGGCTTTGTCAACTTAGTCCACAAACGATTCTAGCAGCACTGACCGTTGGATGTTAATCCAACGGCCGTGCTGCTTCTTCAATATCTGATCTTCTTGCTCCAGCCGCCCAAACCAGCTCCGGTGGGACTGCCTGCTCCCGCCTCCCATGGTCGGCTGTGCTGCCGCACAGGCCGCACCGCCCCACCCTACTTCATTGCTGGCCAGGCCATTCCTCTACTCACCCACACCTCATGTTATTTTCCGGCGACGGCGGCCGGACCAGTAAACCCTCGTACTCCCCACCGCGTGGGCAACCATTGCCGAGTCTTCCCCGGCTCCGTGTTGTTCCCTTCCTAGGCCTCGCCGCTGTCCACCGCCATGGTGCTCTCGGCGCGGCCTGGTCAACGTGGTCAACGAACGACATCCATCGGCCTTGGACTGTACGCGCAAAATAATGATTCCTCCACCTGACAGCTGGGACCCACCGGAAAGGCCTCTGTATTTCGCGAAAAAACGTTCCCCCCGCTGACATGTCGGACCCACCAGCTATATCTTCGCACGCAAGGAAGTGCCTCCTCATTACGCACAAAAAATGAATACCCCATGCTAGCTGGGACCCACCATAGTGGGAGGATGACTTGTGGGCCAACTAAGTTGACGGGGACGGAGGGCTTTGTCAACTTAGTCAATATGAATGATTCTAGCTCTAGTGACTGTACGATGTCCATCCAACGGCCACAGTGCTTCTTCAACCTCTGGTCTTCTTGCTCCAGCCGCCCCAAGCAGCGCCGGTCGTGCCGCATGCTCCTGCCTTCCGTGGCTGGTTGTGCTGCCGCGGAGGCCTCACCGCCCCCTACTATTCCCACCGCTGGCCAGGCCCTGCGGCGACGGCAGCCTCACACCGCAGCCAAACCAGTGATCCCTCGTACACCTCTCCGCGTGGGCTTCCACTGCCGCGTCTTCCCCGGCTCCGCATCATCCCCTTCCTAGGCCTCGTCGTCGTCCACCGCCATGGTGCTCTCCACGCGGCGTGGTCAACGTGGTCAAGGAATGACTTCCATCAGAAGAGTACTGTACGTGGAGAGGCTGACAGCTGGGTCCACGGCCACAGCCCAGTTTTTTGTGATTTGCCAAGTAAGTCGCTTTGTCAGCCTGTTGGGCTGCAAATCTTTCAAGACGAGGAGAGCTTTCATTCGGCTGGCCGAGAAAATGGCCCATCAGTAATGAGAAATGGGCTGTACATATTTAAAACACATCAAACCGGCAATTAGTTTCAAATATCTTTTTTCATTTCAAGATTTTAAATTACATTAATTTTTATGCATGGAGAATTTGTTGGATTTTATATTGATATACATTTATTTTTAAAATTAGTTTGAATGTGAGTCGAAATTTCGGGATTAAAAACAGTTCGGACCGCACCGAAATATGCAAAAATTCGTATAATTTTTTAACCGTGGCCACAATATGGGCTGTAATGCTAACAAAAAGAATATGGGCTCCAAAAAAACCTTAAGAATTAGCAAATGGACTGTAAATTATTAGAAATAATGGCAGATGGGTTGTATGTTGTTTTCCACAGATTTGAGGCTTTCCTAAAAAAAGGTTGACACACAAGCACTCACTGTTGGATGTCCATCCAACGGTCGTCGTGCTTCTTCAATCTCTACTCTTACTACTCCAGCCGCTCAAACAAGCGCCGGCGGGACTGCCTGCTCCCTCCTCCCCGCGGCCGGCTGTGCTGCCGCGCAGGCCTCACCGCCCCACCGTACTCCCGTCGCTGGCCTAGCCATCCCTCTACTCACCCACACCTGTTGTTATTCTCCGGCGACGGCAGACGAACCAGTAAACCCTGGTACAGTCGTACTCCCCTCCGCGTGGGAAACAACTGCCGAGTCTTCCCTGCCTCCGTGTCGTCCCCTTCCTAGGCCTCTCCGTCGTCCACCGTTGTGGTGCTCTCGGCGCGGTGTGGTCAATGTGGTCAACGACCAACTTCCATCGGAAGAGTACTGTGCGTGGAGACGCTGACAGCTAGGTCCATGGCCGCAGCAAGGAAGTGCCTCCTTATTACGCGCAAAATAATTATTCCTCCACCTGACAGCGGGGACCCACCGGACGGGCCACCGTATTTCGTGAAAAAACGTTTCCCCCCTGACTGCTGGGACCCACCAGCTACACCTTCGCACGCAAGGAAGTGCGTTCGGGCAAAACAAAATAAATGATTCGCCCCCCTGACTGCTGGGACCCACCAGCTACATCTTCGCACGCAAGGAAGTGCGTCCGGGCAAAAAAATGATTCGCCCCCTGACTGCTGGGACCCACCAGCTACATCTTCGTAGGCAAGGAAGTGCCTGACAGTCGGGACCCACTTGGTCGAAGCGTACGTAGCGTTGTCATTCTGGTCGCAAACGTGTACGTACATATATACTGGTGGATGTAAAGGCGCGCATGTGTCATAGTAGAGGCGCGCACGTAGCATGTACACGTACGTACAACGGCCAGGGTGCAAGAAAGAAAATACGGCCACGTATGTGTACATACGGGCGGGGTCTCGAACGCCTACTCGCGCATACGTACGGCGAGGGCTCGTTGACATGGCTGGGTCGGAACGGAGAAACAGCGTCGTCCTCCTGTTCATGGGGAGGCAACGGAATGCGTCGTGTTCATGGGGAGGCAACGGAATGCGTCGTGTTCATCGGGAGGCAACAGAACGCGTGGGATCCAACCGGCTCGGTCGGAACGGAATGCGTGGTCGTGTTCATCGGGAGGGCTTGGACGGAATAGGCGATGGAAACGAGACCTGGCGTACCGCACAACGGAGGAAACGGACCTCCTACGTTCGGAATAGGGTCCTGTTGATCGGAAGGGGTGTGGCATATCGCAAAACGGAGGAAACAGACTTGTGTTGGAGCGCTACGGTCGAAACGGGGGTCCTGTTGATCGGGAGGGGTGTGGCATACCGCAAAACGAAGGAAACAGACTTGTGTTGGAGCACTACCGTCGAAACAGGGGTCCTGTTGATCGGGAGGGGTGTGGCGTACCGCAAAACAGAGGAAACGGACTTGTGTTGGAGCGCTACGGTCGGAACGGGGGTCCTGTTCATCGGGAGGGGTGTGGCGTACCACAAAACGGGACTCCACGGGACACTGTTCATCTCCACCGTCAACCTCCTCCAGCCTCCACGGGCTCCTGTTCATCCAGCCTCCACCACGCGCTACTCCACTGGCTACTGTTCAACCACCCCTCCACCGTCTACTGTTCATCCAGCCCTCCACACCATGGGGTCCTGTTCAACCACCCCTCCATGGGCACCCCTCCATCGTCTACTGTTCATCCAGCCCTCCACACCACGGGGTCCTGTTCAATCACCCCTCCACCTTCTACTGTTCATCCAGCCCTCCACCACACCACGGGGTCCTGTTCATCCAGAGGCAATGCCACCGCTCACTGTTCATCCAACCCCCCCCCCCCCCCCCGCAACGCTCGCTGTTCATCCCAGAGGCAGCATCGATCAGCTTCAGTTAGCAGCAGTAGCAAAGGAATCGCTCGATCGGGTTCAGTTAACAGCCATCGATCGATCGCTCGGGTTCAGTAACGCGTACCCTCCAGTGCAATCGCTCGGGTTCAGTTAGAGCCCAACGCCTTGCTCGGGTTCAGTTAGAGCCAATGCCTCGCACACACGCGCGTACGTGTATGAGAGAAACGCGCATCGCTCGGCCCCCGACCTCCCCCCGTAACCGGGAACTCCCCGAAATTTTCCTCCCCCTCGCTTCTACCATGGTTTTTTCCGTCATGGACGGCCCAAAGAATGTCATGCAGCTGCGTCTCCGGCCCGCCCAGGACGAAAAGCCCATTTTCTGTCATGGTTTTTTGTCATAGAAGTAGGATCCCACCACATCTATGATGATACCGGGTTTTGTCACAATTATCATCATAGAAGTGTCATATGTATGATAGAAAAAATTCCGTTCGGCCCAAAATGTCACGGATGTGTCTTTTTTTGTAGTGCAAGGAAGAAGAAGGAGGAGGGGGCCTCTCTCCCGCTCGCTTCCGGTGGCGCCGGAGTGCCGCCGGGGCTAGGATCGGGACGACGATCTACATCAACAATCTTGCTACCGTCAACACCAACTTTCTCCCCCTCTATGCAGCAGTGTAACACCTCTTGTCCCCGTTGTAATCTCTACTTAAACATGGTGCTCAACTCCATATATTATTTCCCAATGATCTATGGTTATCCTATGATGTTTGAGTAGATATGTTTTGTCGTGTGGGTTAATCATGATTTTGGTTGGTATGATTGTATATTTTATTTATGGTGCTGTCCTACGGTGCCCTCCGTCTCGTGCAAACGTGAGGGGCCCTCGTTGTAGGGTGTTGCAATATGTTCATGGTTCGCTTACGGTGGATTGCGAGAGTGACAGAAACTTAAACCTGGGTAACTGGGGTATGACGTATGGGAGTAAAGAGGACTTGATACTTAATGCTATGGTTGGGTTTCACGACCTTAATGATCTTAGTAGCTGCGGATGCTTGCTCGATTTCCAATCATAAGTGCATATGATCCAAGTAGAGAAAGTATGTTAGCTCATGCCTCTCCCTCATATAAAATTACAAGAATGATTACCGGTACTTGTTATCGATTCCCTAGGGACAAATAACTTTCTTGTTGACAAAAGCTCTCTACTAAAACTAATTTAGTTGTGTCTTTATCTAAACATCCCCTAGATTTTATTTACATGCTCTTTATTATCTTTGAAACCAATCCTATCACACCTACAAAGTACTTCTAGTTTCATACTTGTTCTAGGTAAAGCGAACATCAAACATGCGTAGAGTTGTATCGGTGGTCGATAGAACTTGAGGGAATATTTGTTCTACCTTTAGCTCCTCGTTGGTTTAGACACTCTTATTTATTGAAAAAGGCTACAAACGATCCCCTATACTTGTGGGTTATCAGCTATCCCAGCGCATGCACACACCTGCCCAGCCCCCACGCAAGGCGCGCGAGGGAGAGCGTCAGGCAACTGCCGTCCTCCCTGGCGCAAAACAAAGAACCGAGCGAAGAAGTAGAGAAAAGAAGGTACTCAACCGAGCAATCGAGAAACGCCAAAACTTCAAATTTCAATAAAAGGTTGCAAACCAACTATAGAAAGCAAATGAACAGCCGCGTTCGGCACCTAGTCTAGTCTTCTCGCCAGCGCGGAGCTAAGTGCTGCCACTAGGACATGGGAGAGAGACCCCGTGGCCCAAGGGCGGCACTCCGAAGACTACGGGGTGTGTACAGGCCCACTCATTATTACGTGAGAGTGTCACGGGTGGATAACTTCACAGGCACTGGGCCTTGCTTCATGGGTAGAACTTCCGGAGGTGTTGGATGTTCCAGGCATTCTGGATGGGGATCCCGTCCTGCGTCTCTAGGCACACAATGCCAGGCCTGGAGACGTGGGCAATCCTAAACGGGCCCTCCCACATGGGTGAGAGCTTATACAACCCTTCCCTAGAGACCACCCACCTCAGGACGAGATTGCCCACCTTGAGCGCCCTGGAGCGGATGCTGCGGCAGTGATACCGCCGTAGCGCCTGCGGGTATCTTGCCGCACAGAGCAAGGCTTGGCGGCGGTGTTCCTCCCCCAGCTCGAGGTCCATCCCCGCATGGCGTCCTGACGTGCCTCGTCAAACGCCAGGACCCGCACAGAGCAATGCCATACCTCGTGAGGGAGAACCGCTTTGGCTCCATAGACGAGGAAGAACGGAGTCTCGCCTGTCGGCTTGGTGGCGGTGGTGAGGATGGACCAAAGCATGGACTGGAGCTCGTCGTACCAGCCCCTGCCGCAGGCCTCAAGCTTCTTATTGAAGGTCCTTGTCTTGAGGCCCATCAGGACCTCCGCGTTAGTGCACTCGGCCTGGTCGTTGCTTCTGGGGTGTGCCACTGAGGCGTAGCATATCTGTGTTCCAAGATTAGCACAATATGTTTTGAAGAGATTGCTAGTGAACTGCGAGCTGTTGTCAGTGATGATGCGGTTAGGGACCCCGAAACGGCTCACTAGGCCCTTGATGAACCTGACCGCAGAGCCGGCTGGGATGGTGCAGACGGCTTCCACCTCTGCCCATTTGGTGAACTTGTCGATGGCGACGTAGAGGTAGCGGTAGCCCCCGGGCGCTCGAGGGAACGGGCCCAGGATGTCCAGCCCCAAGACCGCAAACGGCCATGAGAGTGGGATAGTCTGGAGGCCCTAAGCGGGCTGGTGGATTTGCTTGGCATGGAACTGGCAGGCCTCGCAGGATCTCACCAGCTAGGTTGTGTCGTTGAGTGACGTGGGCCAGTAGAACCCGCTGCGGAACGCCTTGCCCACCAGGGTGCATGACGATGAGTGATGCTCGCAGCCATGTATGTCAGCCAGCAGTTCGCACCCTTGCTCCCTGCCGATGCATCGCAAGGAAACATCATTCGGTTGTTTTCGGTATAGCTCACCATCCTAGATGCATTAGGTTGTAGCTTGTCGAGCCACGCGTTTTGTGTCCTCTTCCTTCTCCGGCATGGCCCCTCATAGCAGGTACGTCTTGAATTCTTTGGTCCAACACCCCTCTGAGGCTCGAGCGCGAGGAGCAGGTGCGCTCCTGAGGTCGGGCCACAGGCGGGGGCTCCTGAGGCTGGTGGGTGGGGAAGCTCCTCTCGAGACGGTGCTGGCTCCGCAGGCGGAGGGGCCGTTGAAGGCTTGAGGAGCTGATCCTCGAAGACGTCGGGTTCCTGTGGCTGGTGCGTGGACTCCCTCTTGGCGATATCGCCGGCTTCCTTGTTCGTGCCGCGGGGCACATGCTGCAGCTCCAGGCCCAAAAATTGCTTCTCCATCTTTCGTACCTCGGCGAGGTACGCCTCCATGTGCTCGTCCTTCGGTTCGTACACCTTGTTGGAGAAGTTGATGAGGAACTGCGAGTCGCCTTTGATGGTGTGGCGCTTTACCCCCAAGGCCACCGCAGCCTTGAGGCCGGCGATCAAACCATCGTACTCCGTGATGTTGTGGGAGACCTTCTCGCCCCGCTGGAAGCACAGCTGCACGGTGTAGTAGAGCTTGTCTTGGGTGGGCGAGATGAGCACGGCGCCAGCCCCCGCGCCCTGGCGCACGAAAGCACCGTCGAAGTACATGACGGGTGCTTGACTTCATAACGAGAGAGATCGGTCCTCACCCGCTTCGGGCTTCGGAGCGTCGGTCCATTCTGCCACGAAGCCGGTGAGTGCGACTCCCTTGATGACCCTGGTGGTGCTGAACTCCAGCTGGAATGCCTGTAACTCGATGTTCCATTCGGCGACCCTCCCTGCAGCATTGGGGCTCCGGAGTACCCTCTCCAGCGGGTACGCTGAGATGACTTTGATGGGGCGGCCTTGAAAGTCATGGCGTAACTTGTGCGAGGCCACGAGGAGCGCGAGCAGAAGCTTCTGCGGCATGGGGTAGCGCGCTCGCGCGTCGCGTAGCACCATGCTGACGAAGTACACCGGGTGTTCGACAAGTACGGGAGCGCTGTTGGGGTCCAGGATCTCCTGAGGTTGGTGCGCTTCCTGAGGCCGGGGGCCCTCGGGAGGTTGGTCACCTGTCGGTGCTGCCGCGACCTTGCGAGGGTGGTCTTGTGGGGCCTGGTCATCCGCTGGCGCTGTAGTGGATTTAGTGGCGCCGTCTTAGCGCTGCATCATTCCAGCCGAATGTGTGGCGTCGTGCGGCAGGCTCTTGGCTTGACGCTCCTCCCGGACGGCTACCAGCTCCGCGCTAGCAGAATGGGGTGTGGCGGCCAGGTAAAGCACCAGGGGCTCGAGAGGGCGCGGTGCCACCATCACCGGTGGGCTAGTTAGGTACCTCTTGAGGTCCTGAAACGCTGTGTCAGCCTCCGGGGTCCACTCGAACGGGCCCTTCTTCTTCATCGGCTTGAAGAACGGGAGGGCACGCTCCCCCAACTTGGAGATGAAGCGCCCCAGCGAGGTCACACAGCCCGCGAGCTTTTGTATTTCCTTGAGAGTCTGCGGCGGGCTCATATCTACTATTGCCTTGACCTTCTCCGGGTTCACCTCGATCCCCCTGTGCGACACGAGGAAACCCAGCAGTTTGCCGGAGGGGACGCTGTCGTGGGTTTGTCACGGCAGATGTCCTAGCCAAAGGACTTAGTCGTGGAGCCATCGCGACGGGTTAACTCGAAGGGGTTAAAGCGGACACAGGGACACAGAGGGTTTATACTAGTTCGGCCCCTTCGATGAAGGTAAAAGCCTACGTCTAGTTTGTGGTGGAATTGATGAAGTCTCGATGGCTAGGGAGCGGATAAGCTTCGCCTAGACCTCGAGTTGTGGTTGTCTCTCTTTGAACCGATATCGGGTCGTCCCCTTATATACACGGGTGACGCCCGTCGGTTCATAGAGTCCCAATCTCCGGTTTATACTCGTACCCGGGTTGGTCTCTTCCTTATCCCTAACTTACAATACAAGTTGTACACAGGCCGGTTTACGGCTACAGATGTTAAACCGACTACGGCCTCGGGCCTTTACATAGCTGTAACGCCCCGGATCTGATGCGCCAGGTGTCCGCCAGTTATTCGCCGTCGTTGCCATGTCATGTGCTTGCGTGTCGCTCTTTGCCATGTCATCATCTGCATTTCATATCATGTCATCATGTGCATCACATTCGCATACGTGTTCGTCTTATGCATCCGAGCATTTTCCCCGTTGTCCGTTTTGCAATCCGGCGCTCCTATGTTCCCCGGAGTCCCTTTTTACCTTTTTCTGTGTGCGGGTATTAAACCTTCTCGGAACGGACCGAGGCTTGACATATGGCCTTGGTATAGCACCGGTAGACCGCCTGTCAAGTTTCGGGTCAATCGGAGGTCGTTTGATACTCCAACGGTTAACCGGGTATCCACAAAGGCCTCTTTTGGTGCAGCCCAACACCCCTTCAAAGTGGCCTAAAAACCCACCTAAGTCCCCTCCATCCTCTCGGTCGTTCGATCACGATCGCGTGGCCGAAAACCGCTCTCCATTTGGAGCTTCCTAGCCCCCTCTACCTATAAATAAGTGCTCCCCCCGGATTCCTCGCGCAGATGAAACCCTAGCAATATTCCCCGCGCGCAGCCGGACATGTCCGTCCGCCACCGGACGAAATCCCGCCACCTCACCCGGGCCAATGGCAATGCGCCACGTCGCCCCGCCGCCCTTCTCCACCTATCGCGCTGCGCCACGTGGCCTCCCGCGCCCTCTCTCTCCTCCTCCGCCGCCGCAGGCCCGCGGAAGCCCGCCGGGGCCCGAGGCCGGCCCGCCCGGGCCCGGACGCCGCCGCTCGCCCGCTCGCCCCGAGCCCCGCAGCGCCGCCGCCTTCGCCGGCCGGCGCCGCCGCACCTGCCGCCCGCGCGCCGCGCCATGGCCGCCGCCCGCCCGGTCGCCGGTGCGCCTCGCCGCCACCGCACCGCGCCTTCGCGTCGCCTCCGCCGTGCGCCGCCGCCATCTCCTCCCCGAGCCGGCCCCGCGCTCCGCCGCACCCGCCGCCGGAATCGCCTCACGCCGGTGCCGCCTCCTCCCGCCGGCGCCATGGCCTCGAACCACCGCCGCCGCGCCCGTTTTCCCTCCGCGCGCCGTCCCCGCGCCGGGATCCGGCCGGATCCGGCGAGATCCGGCCCGGATCCGCCATCTCCGGCGAGTCCCGCCTCCTTCCCCGTCATCTCCGACGAGCCCAGCTCCGGCGAGCCTCGGTTCCCGTACCCCGTTGACTTTTCTCGAAGGGTATATTTCTCCAAGTCCCCGACTTTTGGACATTATCATGCCCTGTTCATCTTGCCGTAACTCTCTGCATGTAGCTCCTTTTTGGGCGCATAATATGTCAAATTGTTCGTATCGAAGAGTACATCATTTCATTCCATTGCTTAATTTTCATTTGAGCTCATCTTGATGCCCAAAATGCTGTTAGAACAGGGCTATGTGATGTTAGTTGCTGGATCTTATCTGAACATGCACTTTTGTCATTTTTGCCATGATAGATGTGTACCTCCTATGAGGTTGAGTCCTACATGTGTTTTGTAATATGCCATGTTAACTTTCCATAGATTTATGCCATGTATTTTTGTGATCTATGTGGTGACTAGCACAAGCATGCAAACTAGGGTACTTAATGTTGCTGAGTTCAGAGACTTAGTATTTCACTAAGTCCCTGCCTGCTGTTATTTTTATGCCATGTGTTCATGTTGTTTCAGAGAGATCTATGCCTCTTTTTAGCATTATAAGTAAGAGTGTTTTGAGCATATGGATTTGCTCTATCCATCCATGCCTTTGTTTGTATTTATGGAGTGCCATAGCTTGAGTCAATCGAGCTCTACTTTTGCTATAAAATGTTACTGGCAGATTGTTTACATGTTATTCGATTTTGCCAAGCTTGGTGTAGTTGATCCTTGCATGCTATGCTGTTGTTCTTTCCATGTATAGCTTCTATGCCACGTCTTATTGATGTATGCATGCTTAGTTTATCATGAAATGCCCTGTAGTGAGTGCATCGAGCTCACGAACATGCCTACTTGTTATCTGTTCTTGACATGTCCAGTTTTCTGCCAAGTCTGAAACCTGTAACGAAACTTGCTTAATTGACATGGGTGTTATTACATTTTCTAGTCCTTTTTGGCTTATGATCAGTAAGGGACTTTTGTCAAGTGCTTTGAGTAGGTTCATGCCATGCCTTGTTTTTCTATGTTCTGATCCTGTAGCATGTTGTTTCATTGCTCTAAACATGTCATCCTGATGTTAATTTCTGGCATGTTATTTCCACTAAGTCTGTGAACCTGTTATCTTTTGCACTTTTGCCATGCTTGTTTGAACCTGTTGTGTTGTGATTTAGCCGTAGATCAGTGTTCATATTTCGTCAAGCATCTTGAGTAGATTACTGTCATATGCTTTGTTGATATGTGTGGCTGCAGTAGCTTAGTTTATTATTGCTTGCTAAGTAGCATCATGCTGTTAAGGGCAGATTCTTGTCATTCTTGTTTCGCTTGTCATTTGCAAACCGTGCATCCGATTCCGGTGATCTTTATATCGATTTCAACCGAAATCACCTCACCTTTCCAGTGGCATACTTGGGTTGCCAAGATTATGCCTTGTTCATCTTTTCCTTCCGAAGCATGCATATGCATTGCATACCACATCTCGCATATCATGCCATGTTTATGTGTTGGTTGTTTACTTTGTTGTTTGCTTCTTTCCGGTGTTGCTTCTTCGGGTTAGTTCCGATCACGTTGCGATTGTGAGGATTCGTTCGACTACGTCCGTTTGTCTTCTTCTTGGACTCGTTCTTCTTCCTTGCGGGATTTCAGGCAAGATGACCATACCCTCGAAATCACTTCTATCTTTGCTTGCTAGATTGCTCGCTCTTTTGCTATGCCTATGTTGCGATACCTACCACTTGCTTATCATGCCTCCCATATTGTTAAACCAAGCCTCTAACCCACCTTGTCCTAGCAAACCGTTGTTTGGCTATGTTACCGCTTTGCTCAGCCCCTCTTATAGCGTTGTTAGTTGCAGGTGAAGATGAAGTTTTGTTCCTTGTTGGAACATGGAGATGTTGTTCCTTGTAGGAACATGTTTACTTGTTGGGATATAACAATATATATTATTTAATTAATGCATCTATATACTTGGTAAAGGGTGGAAGGCTCGGCCTTATGCCTGGTGTTTTGTTCCACTCTTGCCGCCGTAGTTTCCGTCATATCGGTGTTATGTTCCCGGATTTTGCGTCCCTAACGAGGTCGGGTGATTTATGGGACCCCCTTGACAGTTCGCTTTGAATAAGACTTTTCCAGCAAGGCCCAACCTTGGTTTTACCATTTGCCTACCACCTATCCCTTTTCTCTTGGGTCTGATCAACCCGAGGGTCATCTTTATTTAGCCCCCCTGGGCCAATGCTTGTCTAAGTGTTGGTCCAAACCAGAGCCACTTGCGGTGCCACCCCGGGGCAACTTGGGGTATCGTCGGTTGCCGTACGTAGTGTTCATCTGGTGTTGCCCTGAGAACGAGATATGTGCAGCTCCTATCAGGATGTCGGCGCATCGGGCGGTTTTGCTGGACTTGTTTTATTGCTGTCGAAATGTCTTGTAGCCGGGATTCCGAGACTGATCGGGTCTTCCCGGGGAGAAGGAATATCCTTCGTTGATCGCGAGAGCTTATCATGGGCTAAGTTGGGACACCCCTGCAGGGTTTTGAACTTTCGAAAGCCGTGCCCGCGGTTATGTGGCAGATGGGAATTTGTTAATGTCCGGTTGTAGAAAACCCGAAGTTGATCTTAACTAAAATACACCAACCGCGTGTGTAACCGTGATGGTCTCTTCTCGGCAGGGTCCGGGAAGTGAACACGGTTGTTGGAGTTATGCTTGACGTAAGTAGTTTCAGGATCACTTCTTGATCATAGTTGCACGACCGTGCTTTTGCCTTCTCTTCTCGCTCTCTTTTGCGTATGTTAGCCACCATATATGCTAGTCGCTTGCTGCAGCTCCACCTCATACTTTTACCCTACCTATAAGCTTAAATAGTCTTGATCTCGCGGGTGTGAGATTGCTGAGTCCTCGTGACTCACCAGATACTTCCAAAACCAGTTTGCAGGTGCCGATGAGACCGTGCAGGTGTCGCACCCGAGCTCAAGGAGGAGTTCGATGAAGATCTTGTCCTTTATGTTGTTTCGTTCTAGTCGATCAGTAGTGGAGCCCAGTTGGGGTCGATCTTGGTCCTTTGTCGCTTTTGGGGTTTCTTCTTTTATTTTGGCTCCGTAGTCGGGCCCTGATTGTAACTGTATGATGTAATGTTTTATTCATGTATTTGTGTGAAGTGGCGATTGTAAGCCAACTATGTATCTTTTCCCTTATGTATTACATGGGTTGTGTGAAGATTACCTCACTTGCGACATTGCTTTCAATGCGGTTATGCCACTAAGTCGTGCTTCGACACGTGGGAGATATAGCCGCATCGAGGGCGTTACAATAGCCTCCTGGGCTTTACCATTCTTGAACTACAGATGAAGTTAACCCGGCCCGTATAGGCCGGTTTACGCTCAGTAGTAATATCCCCAACATTAGGCCCCAGGTTGATTTGAATGAGTTCATGTCAACCCTTAGCATAAATCTTCATATTCAGCACCTTCCCTTCGTCGCTAAACCGCTACGTCGTCATCTTCGTCGGTGGCCATAAACCGGCATGACATCATCATGAAGCTAGCTTTTATGATGCCTTCTTTGTTTAACCAATTCGCAATAACCGAGGCGACAGCTCTGCTTCTGAAATCTGTGGCTCCTGGATTCGCGCGCTTGACACATGTGTTTTGCCTTATAAATAGGGGCGAAGGGTCATTTCTTTTTCCCCTTCACCTCTTTCCTCTTTGTCTTCTCCGCGCCGTCAGCTTCGTAGCTCCACCGCTGTCGCTGACCTCCGCATCGTCTCGGGCCGCTGCATCAACCTGATTGGATCAGAGAAACTGCGGTGTGCTTCCGCATCCCTCTGAGCTCCGGTGAGATCCCCACCTTCTCAACTCAGATCTGCCTCTAGGGTTTACTATGTTCTTCACGTTCTTCACGTTCTTCGCGTTCTTCGCGTTCTTCGCACTTAAACTGAGATGCACCTTCATATGACCCCACGACCTTTGCTCCGTTCAGTAGTAGTTTTTGGCATATGTTTTCATTGCAATATACCTGGACCGTAGATCTGATCCATAGCTTGACCTTGCTGTTCTTGCACAATTTTCTTTAAATCATGAGTATTTTAGCCCTTTTACGAGATCGCCCCAGATCCAATATCATACTGAGATAATGTGAAACCTGTTTCCGTACACTTGCTCTTTTGCAATTCCCACTGTTTCACGGTCTTAGGTCCAGCGGTTTAACTTTGTTGTAGAATATCACCAAATCGGTACATACCATTAGTCCCCTTGTTGAACCGCCAGTAATCCCTTGATAGACCGCATCGCTTTACCAACATCGGTTTGTAATTGATTTCCTCCGGTTTAACATTGATAGTATCAACATGAAAAACCTGTGCACCACGCAGTCCTGAACCGGAATCATTTTCATTTTGTAGACTTCCTCATGGCTAAGCAAGTGTATGAGTGCAACTGGGCTCCTTCCCGGGTCACGAAAACTCAACTGAATAATCTGGTTCTGACCGGTGCTTTGAGCAGCAGAAAAACCATTCATTGGAGGGTGCCGGGCAAAGAGTGCCCCCCTACACCCCAAGACGGCGAAGTCGTTGTTTTTGCAGATCACTTAGCCCGCGGTTTCAACCCGCCCGGTTCAAAATTTTATCGCGACGTTTTGGCTAATTTCCAACTCCATCCACAAGATATTGGCCCCAACTCTGTCACTAACATATGCCACTTTCAAGTGCTCTGTGAGGTGTTTTTTCAAGAGGAACCTATAGTTGAGTTGTTCCGAGATTGCTTTCACCTAAACCGCCGCACAGAATTTACTGATGGCTCCAACATGGAACTGGGTGGCGTGTCAATCCAGAAAAGGAAAGAGGTCACTTACCCTCATGCGAAACTGCATAGTCACCCCCAAGAGTGGAATAACTCCTGGTTTTATTGTAAAGACACCTCTCCGGAGAATGAGAATATCCTGCCCGGCTTTCGTCCAGAACGGCTCAGCAACACTCACCCCCTTCCTCAGAGGCTGACTGCTAAAGAGAGGAGTAAATACGCTCCCCAACTATCCAAGCTCAGAGCCTTCATGGCCAACGGTTTAACAGGAGTCGACCTCGCTCGTTGCTGGATATCTTGGAGTATACTGCCACTCAGTCAACGCTCCGGTTTGATGTGTGAATACATAGGCAGTGTTGATGATCCGTTACGTCATGTAAACATCCAGCTTACGGATGACGAGGTCACCGAAGCCGTAAAGAAGATTTTAAATGAACCGGAACGCGTCTGCGCACGAACTGGCCTTCTTCCCTTCTGCGCCATCAACAAACCACCAGCGGTAAAAATTTCTTCTCATTAAGTTTGATGCTTTTTGTGCGCGTATGACTGATTCTAATGTCTGTTGACGCAGGGTGATGACCCGTTCTGGAGCAAAAAACTCCCTCAAGGAAAGGCGGATAAACCGGAGCAAACGACCCGGCCTAAGACGAGAGTCGTCAAAAAGTCTGCTCACAAGAGAAAAACCACGGCCTCTTCCGATCCTGCCGATGATGAGGTGGGTAATCCGGGTTTTGAAGCTGATCTTGACTCCCTCGGTTTGTTGTTCGTACAGCTTATTGACGATACAATTTGTCAGGATGATGCCGAAGCGAGCCATGCTGATGATGCAGAGGTAATTACCATTTCTTCTGATTCAAGCCTTCTGCCTTTCCACAAAATCCGTCAGGCGAACCGTAAAGTTAAATTTTCCCATCCTCTTGCTTACTTGGATCCCAACTTTCTTATGAAGACCCGTCAACACGAGGTGCGCCGTACAACCCGACACAGCGGTCAGGTAGTTACCTCCGCCGGTTTACCGAACAGTCCGGTTCGGAGACGTCGTTCAGAGGTCTCTAACTTGCTTGTCAAATTTTGTCCTAAAGCGGGCTGTTTTCGTCAACCGCTTAATCCGTTTGACTCCGATTATCAGGTCACCTCGCATTCATCCTCTGGCGAGTCAACTGGTACTCAGCTGCCTCCGCTCAAAACCGTGCTTGGGTAAGCTTACTTTTCTCATCAAGTTGTCCATTGTTGTAATCTTCGCCATATGCTGTCTTCAACTTTGCTACTTCTTTCAGAGCTAAACCAAGGCCGAGCAAAAAAGCTCGCCAAGACAAAACAGGAGAAGAAAACGCTCCTTCTGAACCGGACACTGCCCCGAACGTTGAAACGACCACCCCTGAGGATGTAATTGATGACCCATTAGTCCGAGATGAAGTCATTGTTCCTGAAGAAGGCTCTGTTAACCCCTCCGGCCCAACGGATCAACCAGCCAGCCCGATTCGTGCTGAGAAAACCATTAGTTCCTCAAAGCCTGTCGAGAGACCGACCGTGCCAGTCCAGACCGATGACCACAACGATGATGAAGTCATGATTACCGGCGTAGGTCGTACTGAACCGGGAAATCCCATCGCTTTGGCCAAGCACACTGCTAAAGAAGAAATTTATGCTTTAAGTAAAGGTAAATGGGATGTTGATCTGGCCACGTACTCCACTCTTGGCGCTCAAGACATTCATTCTGGCTATTTAAACCGGCTATATACTAGCCGCGACTATGAAGCCAATCTTGTGAAGATGATGAAAGATAAATTCGAGGTAACTTCCATGCCCTCACTCCTGCTTCTTACCACCGTAGCCCCCAAGGGTCGGTTTAACTTTATCATAATTGAACCGACACTTGCAATCATCATACCGTAGCATCCGAAATATCATTAAAGCAAATAGCCATTAGCCCCCAAGTGCCAAGTTGAATATTTGTATTGAGCTTGGGACTTTGATAATGACCTGAGAACTTGAGGTCAAATAAGCATTAGCCCCCAAGTACAAAGTATCTAACTTGTTATGTGCTTGGTACTTTCTTTGTTTAAACTGTATAACTTGTCGGACTGCGGGCTGAACTGAAGGTCAAAGAGAGCCAAATCACTGATCTTCAAGAGAATGTGAAGTCCCAGCAAGCAGAATCTTCCAAAGCCAAGGAGGAACTATCCAGCGCTTTGGGCAGCATGGAACAATTGAAGGAAGGTTTTAACAAGGAGCGGGCGGACTAGGCTACAGAAAATGCCGCTTTAACCAAGAAGATTGAAACCGCAGAAGCTGCCCTTAAAACGGTAACGAATGAATTGACCAGTGTGAAGCGACAGGTGCACGCAATGGCTGCAGCCATCTTTGGTAAGCCTCCTATAACATGTGTAATGACCTTGATTCATCTACAAAACAGCTCGGTTTACGACCTGATGACCGTATTACAGGCACTCGCATCCATCACTTGGGATCAGACGTGCGTATGAAGCTGGAAGCGGTCTATACCTTGGTCGAGCAGCTGTATATGGGCGCTCAGCGGATTATTAGCACTGCTTCACACAACAATCCGGCACCCACATTGATCCAGGACACACTGAAGAGGTTGTCGATGCTCCCTGCTCGGATTGAAGAGCTAAAAAGATCTGCTGCTCGAACCGGAGCCATTAATGCCTTAATCCGGGCCAAAGCATGGGTGCCTGATTTTGATCCCGTTGAAGCGGCTCAAGGCTATCCTAGCTTAAAGGAGGATGGCTCCGAATTCGATGAAGAAGAATTGAGAAAGATAAACCGGGCAGTGCGCCCTCTGGCCTGCCAATTGGTAGAAGAAGCAAACTTGTCTCATTATCAAGCCTAGTATGACGATCAGAACAAGCGGGTAGCTGTGCCAATCCCTGAAGCGGAAAACTTAATTCCTCCAATCCGTAAGCACACTTATGCCCCTGATATTGAACCGTCATCGCTGATACATGAGGAAGCCGTTTTTCAAGCATTAATAGGGATCGATTGGACCACTGTTGACTTCCAGCCGCTGGGTAGGGAGGAGGACGCTGAAGTGGAGCAGGATGATCCAGAACCATCAAACCGGAACGGCACGCAGGCGTGAACCGAGGAAAGTTTTAGCTGGTTTCCTTTTGATACTTTGTCAAGAAACAATCACCTTATTCGGGCACCGTGTTGCCTTGTAATAGGATAGACCGTACCTTATGCTTCATGAGATGCCTTCGCGCATCAGCACTGATATCCTCCTTTGGAAAATCATTATTGCCAACTTATATCTCCTGCGATCACAAATTTTTAAACTACCAGGGCGGTTGTACCGTCATCCAGTTTGCGAATTATTATAGTTACGCAAGGAAATGTGCAAGTATGATCAAACTTTTGTGATACGAAATACCTATCATATAATGGGCATGAAATAGGTGTTCGTAGCCAATATTGAAGCGGGAGTTGATAACTCTTAAACCGTCATGGGAGAATCGAACCCTTGTGTATATAACAGCAGCCTTTCGCTGCTCGAAAGAGGATATTTATCAGAAAAAACTCAAACCGAGCCAACAAGCTCAGATTTTTGCAAAAGAGGGCCATGTTCCTGCCAACTTGGCTATGTTGGACCGGTGTCGAATGTTGTCGGTTTAATAGAAAAGCAATAAACTATCAACTCTTTGCAAAAAGGAAAGAGATCAAAATACGGCGACAAAAACCTTTTGCAAAAGAAGAGCTCTATTGAGCTTGGTCAGACGGAATCACCATGGTCAGACGCAACCAAGCCCCCCTAAGGTGTAGCAATGGTGCCAGTCAGGCAGGACCCCAAAATGACGCGTGGCATTATGCCGGCCAAGTGGCATTGCTATGGTTCGGGTTCGACCAAGCCCCCAAATGACTCTAAGGCCCGTAGGCCGACCAAGAGGCATGACCGGTTCAGACGTGACCGTGTCCCCAAATGATTCTAGTGGCTTTCGCCGGCCAAGAGGTATTGCATCGGTTCAGACATGACCGAGCCCCCAAATGACTCTGGTGGCTTTCGCCGGCCAAGAGGTATTGCATCGGTTCAAACATGACCGAGCCCCCAAATGACTCTGGTGGCTTTCGCCGGCCAAGAGGTATTGCATCGATTCAAACATGACCGAGCCCCCAAATGACTCATAAGGATAGCCATGTTCTCTTTGGTTCGAACACGACCTATGTTTGAACAGGAAGCCTCAAGTGATCTCGTTAAGACTTGCAAGGGGTAAACCGGCTGTTGCTTAAAGACAACCCCGTGTAACCACACATGATATAAAGGAACAGATACCCCGCTTTAGCTGAGGATCCGGTTTATTATAATATATACATATTCATGATATATACATAAGCAGAGCCCATGGCTCAGGTATAGTAAGGCCGAAGATGAGCTACATTCCACGGTCTGTCGGTCTCTTGTCCGGATTTGCGTGAATCTTTGTGCTCTCAAACATCTACCAGGTAGTATGAACCATTGTGTAGATTCTTGCTGACCACGAAGGGCCCTTCCCAAGGCGGAGACAATTTATGCATCTCGGTTTGATCTTGAATAAGTCGAAGCACCAAATCTCCCTCTTGAAAGGTTCTGGTCCTGATCCGACGACTGTGATAGCGACGAAGATCCTGTTGGTAGATCGCTGAACGGGCAGCTGCTATGTCTCGTTCTTCATCTAGCCGGTCCAAACCGTCCTATCTGGAACTTTCGTTGTCTGCTTCAACGTAAGCCGCCACACGAGGTGAATCGTGTCGTATGTCACTAGGAAGAACTGCCTCTGCCCCATAAACCATGAAGAACGGCGTATATCCAGTTGACCTGTTAGGCGTGGTGTTGATGCTCCATAACACAGAGGGTAACTCTTCGACCCAACAACCCGGCGTCCGCTGCAAAGGAACCATAAGCCTGGGCTTAATTCCTCTCAAGATCTCCTGATTAGCTCTTTCTGCTTGACCATTGGACTGTGGGTGCGCCACTGATGACACATCAAGGCGGATGTGCTCTCGTTCGCAAAACTCCTTCATGGCACCTTTAGATAAATTGGTACCATTGTCTGTGATGATGCTGTGTGGAAAACCAAACCGGAAAATCACTTTTTTGATGAACCAAACCGCGGTGGCCGCATCACACTTGCTAACGGGCTCTGCCTCTACCCACTTTGTAAATTTGTCCACCGCCACCAGAAGGTGGGTCTTCTTGTCCTTGGACCTTTTGAAAGGCCCAACCATATCCAGCCCCCAGGTTGCAAACGGCCAAGTAATGCCGCGACTAATTGAGCCTCTGGATCAGGAACCGCCAAATCTGCTTCGCCAGGCAGTTGAACCGATGGGTTGTAAAGCACATCAAGGAACACATTAGGTGGTACCGGTTTACGCTGTGACCCCAGTCGACTTAAAGCATCCGCCGCCTCGTTCTTTCGTCGGTCCACATGGTCCACCTGATAACCTTTGAAGTGACCTGCGACCACATCAACCTCACGACGATAAGCAGCCATGAGTGGATCTTTTGAATCCCATGTCCCAGACACCTGCTGGGCCACCAAATCAGAGTCGCCAAAGCACTTAACCCGGCTTAAATTCATCTCCTTAGCCATCCGGAGACCATGAAGCAAGGCCTCATATTCTGCTGCATTGTTAGTACAAGGGAATATTAAACGGAGAACATAACAAAACTTATCACCTCGTGGGGAAGTTAGTATGACTCCAGCCCCCGATCCTTCTAATTGACGTGATCCGTCAAAATGAATGGTCCAGTAAGTGTGATCCGGCTTCTCTTCAGGGACTTACAACTCCGTCCAATCATTGATAAAATCCACCAATGCCTGAGACTTTATCGCAGTGCGAGGCGCATACTTTAAACCGTGCGGTCCAAGCTCTATAGCCCACTTGGCAATCCGACCTGTCGCTTCTCGGTTCTGGATGATATCACCCAAAGGAGCAGAGCTGACCACCGTGATAGGGTGGCCTTGGAAATACTGCTTCAGCTTCCGGCTTGCCATAAAAACTCCATATACTAGCTTTTGCCAATGCGGATATCGTTGTTTGGATTCAATCAGCACCTCGCTGATGTAATAAACCGGATGCTGAACCGGGTATTCTTTGCCTGCCTCCTTCCGCTCTACCACAATAGCCACACTGACCGCGCGAGCGTTAGCAGCTACATACAACAGCAATGGTTCCTTATCAGCGGGAGCAGCGAGTACGGGCGGATTGACCAGCTGTCTCTTTAAATCCTCGAACGCCTGATCAGCGGCAGAATTCCAGACAAACTGATCTGTCTTCTTCAACATTTGATACAGAGGAATTGCTTTCTCTCCGAGGCGGCTGATAAACCGGCTTAACGCAGCAATTCTGCCTGCCAGACGTTGGACGTCATTGATGCATTTCGGTTTAGCTAGGGAGGTGATAGCCGTAATTTTGTCCGGATTAGCCTCAATTCCCCTGTTGGACACCAGGAAACCCAATAGCAGAAGTTGCCTGGGCACTTTTGAGCCCAAAAGGCATAGATACATAGCAGAAGGCTCCAAAGGGAGTAATGAACGCCGTCTTCTCCTGGTCCTTAACCGCCATCTTAATCTGATGATAACCGGAGTATGCATCCAGAAAGCATAAACGCTCGCAACCCGCCGTAGCATCAATGATGTGATCAATACGGGGGAGGGCAAACGGATCTGCAGGGCAGGCCTTATTAAGATCTGTATAGTCCACACACATACGCCAAGTGCCGTTTTTCTTAAGGACCAGCACCGGATTAGCCAGCCATTCAGGGTGAAAAACTTCAACGATGAAGCCGGCCGCTAAGAGCCTGGCCACCTCTTCTCCAATAGCCTTTCTTCTCTCCTCATTGAACCGACGGAGGAACTGTTTCACCGGTTTGTATTTAGGATCCACATTAAGGGTGTGCTCAGCGAGTCGCCTCGGTACACCTGGCATGTCAGAGGGCTTCCATGCAAAGATGTCCCGATTCTCACGGAGGAACTCGATGAGCGCGCTTTCCTATTTTGGATCCAAATTGGTACTGATGCTGAATTGCTTGGACGAATCACCAGCTACGAAATCAACAAGCTTGGTCTCCGCGGCTGACGTGAATTTTAAAACCGGATCATGCTCTGTGGTAGGCTTCTTTAAAGGAGTCATATCCGTTGGATCAACATTATCCTTGTAGTATTTGAGTTCCTCCGCAGCACAAACCGATTCCGCATAGGCGGCATCTCCCTCTTCACACTCCAAAGCGATCCGGCGGCTCCCGTGAACCGTGATGGTTCCCTTGTGGCCTGGCATCTTGAGCTGCAGATATACATAACAAGGCCGCGCCATGAATTTGGCATAAGCCGGCCGACCAAACAAGGCATGGTACGGGCTTTGGATCTTCACCACCTCAAAAGTCAGTGTTTCTGATCGGGAATCGTGATCATCACCAAAAGCCACCTCCAATGCTATCTTGCCCACGGGGTACGCAGACTTGCCTGGCACCACGCCATGAAAAACCATGTGTGAAGGCCGTAGATCTTTATCCTTGAGCCCCATACGTCGAAAGGTCTCATAGTACAGGATGTTAATACTACTGCCCCCATCCATGAGCACCTTGGTTAACTTATAACCTCCTACCTGAGGCGCCACCACTAAAGCCAGTTGACCCGGATTATCCACCCGAGGAGAGTGATCCTCTCTACTCCAGGTGATCGGCTGCTCTGACCATCGTAGATATCGGGGCAGTGTCCGGTTCAACAGAGTTAACTGCCCTCTTCCGGACCTTCTAGTCTCGCTTGTCCAAGCTAGTGGTGAATACATGGTACTGGCCACTGTTTAACTGCTTCGGATTGCTCTGGTATCCCGACTGCTGCTGATTATAACTCCCTTGATCATTCTGGTTATGTTGGTTACCATGTCCGCCCGGATTACCAGCCCCGCTCGGATTACCATTAAACCCTGAACCGGAGTTTCCTCCACCGTGGTTTGGCCCGGATCCTGAACCGCCACCGGGATTATGATCATACCGGAAGGCGTTGGAATTCTTGAACTCTCGCATGATGTAACAATCCTTCCATAGATGGTTTGCTGGTTCCTCCGTCGTTCCATGCTTTGGGCAGGGCTGATTCAACAAACTATTCAAGCGCTCTGGATTGGGGTTGGGCCCGGCACCGCGGCCCTTGCCCCTACGCGGCCGGCCCCTATTCTGCACATTGGTGTTAGCCACAAAATCCATGGAACCATCCGCTTTACGCTTGCCTCCAACGCCGCTCCCTGGGTGATGCTGCTGTCCTCTGAAATTGCCGTTCTTCTTTCCCTTCCCTGCCTTTTCATCGTCAGACTCGGGATCCTTGGTACTAACAGAATCAGCATACTTTACCAAAGCCGCCATGAGCGTCCCTATGTCAGTGCAATGGCGCTTCATTCGTCCTAATTTCAATCTCAAGGGCCCAAACCGGCAATTGCTTTCCAAAGTCACAACTGCAGTGTCAGCATTGATGCGGTCTGATGAATGCAAGATCTGCGAAACGCGGCGCACCCAATGAGTGGTTGATTCTCCTTCCGCCTGGACGCAGGCGGCTAAGTCCACTATCGACATGGGTTGCCTGCACGTATCTTTGAAATTACTGATAAACCGTGCTCGCAATTGAGCCCATGAACCGATGTTATTGGGCGGCAGGCTTTTTAACCAAGTGTGGGCCGTTCCTTCAAGCATCATAGAGAAATATTTTGCACATGCAGCATCATCTACGTCAAGCATCTCCATGGCCATCTCATAACTCTCCACCCACGCCTCCGGGGGTTGATCTGCTGTATAATTTGGTACCTTGCGCGGCCCCTTGAAACCATTAGGCAGGCGCACATTGCGCAAAGCCGGTATAAGGCAAGGCACCCCCAAAGCGCTAGAAGCAAGCCCTGGTTCGACCGAAGTGGTGGGACGAACCGGCGTAGTCTGATGCACTGCCAATGCGGCTTCTCTGCGTGCCCGGGCCCGGTCTACCAACTCCTGAGCATCAGGAGCCGGGTTGTCGCCGCGGGGCCCTCCATGCCGTGCATTGCTGGACTCAGCTTGTTCTTCCAGGTGCCTGTTATAACTCCGGATTGGACGTGGAGTAGAATGAATCCGCTCGCGGCTGTATGAATACGCCTCCTGTTGGACCAGCGCCGTTCTGAGGAGCTCCTTGACCCGGCGCGTCTCTACGGCCTGTAACGAATCTCCTTCGACCGGAATAGCCTCTAGACGCGCTGCCGCAGCAACAAGATTATCCAGCGGGTTGGAGTAATGATCTGGGGGTCTGGTCACAATCCGCGGCTCCGGGTTATAACGGGGTAGATCTATTACGTGGGGCTGAACCGGCGCGCTTGTCCCGGGCACCTCTGCTCGGTTTACCACTGGCTGATTACAGGTCCCTGCTCCAGGAGTTTTGAAAAGATCCCTTCCTTCAAAAACCGATGGCAGGCGGGACCGATATTTCCTCCTCATGACCTCCTGCGAAGCGTTCTGATCCAGCATGAACTTATAGGCTTGCGCATCCAAAGCGGCCCGTTCCGTAGTCATCCTGACCTCCTCGGCTGCCAGATCGGCCTTGGCCTGACTAATCTGCTCTCTCACCTTTGCAATCTCTGCGTTATGAGCATCCCGATCCGCCGGATTAGCCTCTGTCAAGAGCACCGCCAGTGCGTCGAACAGATCGGATAATACTTGAACCGGGGGGCGCACAGAACCTCCTGCTCCGGCAGCCGTTGAACCGGAAACCATTGCTGCGGCCGTTGATGAATGAGGCGCTGCCTGGGTGCCAGCCATGAATATGCCGACCCGACTAGGCAGATCGGAGGGTTCCGGAATACTGTAGCCATCAGAACAGCCCCCAATCCGATCATCATGTACTTGATACAGGGACTCAGTTTCCCCGTTTGACGACTCATCACCGGAATAAACAACGGTTTCGCCACCAGATTCTGATCCGTCCTCATAGTCTCGCCCGTGGATGACTCCCACAAAGGCACGCTTTACGGCTGGCTTAACCCGGGCAGGTCGCCCACGCTGAGCCGTCTCGATGAGGTCGGTGCAGGTGTCCAGCTGAGGTCCCGGTTCACCAATCTTGCCGATGAAAACATGTATTCCGCCAAAGGGGACCCGGTACCCGTACTCAATTGAGCCGGCCTCAGGGCCCCAGCTTGCGTCGTCGATGTAGATCTTGCCGCGGCGACTCTTGGTCATCCGGCCCACGGCATATCCCTTGAGTCCTTCAAAGCGGCCCTCCAAGAACTTGAAACCATCGTGCGATCGCCCCACGGTGGGCGCCACCTGTCGTGGGTTTGTCACGGCAGATGTCCTAGCCAAAGGACTTAGTCGTGGAGCCATCGCGACGGGTTAACTCGAAGGGGTTAAAGCGGACACAGGGACACAGAGGGTTTATACTAGTTCGGCCCCTTCGATGAAGGTAAAAGCCTACGTCTAGTTTGTGGTGGAATTGATGAAGTCTCGATGGCTAGGGAGCGGATAAGCTTCGCCTAGACCTCGAGTTGTGGTTGTCTCTCTTTGAACCGATATCGGGTCGTCCCCTTATATACACGGGTGACGCCCGTCGGTTCATAGAGTCCCAATCTCCGGTTTATACTCGTACCCGGGTTGGTCTCTTCCTTATCCCTAACTTACAATACAAGTTGTACACAGGCCGGTTTACGGCTACAGATGTTAAACCGACTACGGCCTCGGGCCTTTACATAGCCTCCTAGGCTTTACCATTCTTGAACTACAGATGAAGTTAACCCGGCCCGTATAGGCCGGTTTACGCTCAGTAGTAATATCCCCAATAGACGCCGAACACGCATTTCTCCGGGTTGAGCCGTAGATCTACCATGCGCAGGCTGGCAAAGGTTTCCTCCAGATCCTGAATGAGGGTCCTTGCCTCCTGAGATTTTACCACAATGTCATCGACGTAGGCCTCTGCATTCCTCCTGAGCTGTTGACCAGAGCGTGCATCAACCGCTGAAAGGTCGCCCCAGCATTACGTAGCCCATACAGCATGCATGTGTAGCAGTACACTCCGCACAGGGTTAAGAAGGCCGTCTTCTCCACGTCCTCCACCGCCATCTTGATCTGGTGGTAACCGGAGAAGGCATCTAGGAAACACAACATGTCACATTCGGCGGTGGAGTCGACTATCTGATCGATGCGTGGAAGCGGGAACGGGTCCGGAGGGCAGGCTTTGTTAAGGTTGGTGAAGTCGATGCACATGCATTCCTTCCCGCCCTTCTTCGGCACGACGACAGGGTTCAGCAGCCACTCCGGATATCAGACTTCGCGGATGACACCCGCTGCCTGCAGCTTGCGGGTTTCCTGGACGATGAAGGACTGCTTCTCTGTAGACTGTCGTCGTGCCTTCTGATTTACCGGGCGCACATTAGGGCAAAACCTCATGTGGTGATCGATCACTCCCATTGGGACTCCACCAGCTGCTTGGGTTCCCAGGTGAATACCTCCTTGTTTGCATGCAGGAACTTCACTGGTGCCTCTTCTTGGTCTGGGTCAAGGTTGGCGCCTATGGTGAAGGTGGCTCCCGAGTCCCCATCATCATCGACCGGCACTTGCTTCATCTAGGCCTGATCTTGCGAGAATAACTGCTTCTTCTTCGCCGGCGCAGCCCCCTGGGCCCCAGATACCGCTTTGTCAGTGGGGCGAGCTACCGCTGCAGCCCTGAAGGTGAGCTTGAGGGCCGCCAGGGCCTCCTTGGTGTCCCCGGCCACGGTGAGAACACCGCTGCTCCCTGGCATCTTCATAAGGTTGTAGGAAGGATGGGTTGCCACCATGAACTGTGCCAGGGCAGGGTACCCGAGGATGGCGTTGTACGGGAGGCCGATGTGAGCGATGTCGAAGTCGATGAGCTCGGTTTGGTAGTTGTCACGGGTGCCGAAGGTGACGGGGAGGCGGATCTTCCCTAGGGGGCTGGTGGAACCACTACCGACTCTTGAGAAGGGCTTGGTGTGGCGGAGCCGGCCGAGCGGTACGTGGAGCAAGATGAAGGCTTCTACGGAGAGCACATTGAGGCCTGCTCCTCCGTTGATGAGGGTCCTAGTGACTGCAACGTTGCAGATGGTGGGTGTGCAGAGCATCGAGAGCGTGCCCGAGCCCGCGGTGATTGTTGGATGGTCCTCCGAGTTGAAGGTGAGGTCGGCCTGGGGCGCCGCCCATCCTGGGGGAGCCCCCTGCTGCACGCAGGAGGTGTCCATCTGGCGGACGAACTGCTTGATGTGGTGATCCGAGGGCGGCGCCTGTGAACCACCAAGGAGAGCTGCTACGGCGGGGTGTCGCGAAGCGTGCGATGAAGAGGTTGCGCAACTCTTCCCAGGAGGCCACAAAGGACCCCGGCAGGTTGAGCAACCAGGCACGCCGGCGAGGGCCATGGGGAACCAGTTGGCCATGACTTGGTCGTCGCCTCCGGCTTTGAGAATGGCCTCCTCGTACGCTAGCAGGTGGGCCGCTGGATCCGCCGCGCCATCACAGCGAGGCGACATCTCCGGTTTGAACTTGTGCGGCCACCGCACTTGCCGCAAGGCGGGGATGAAGGTCCCTAGGCCTACGGCGCCTCCGCACGCGCCCGTCAATCCAATTGGAGGAGTGGCGCCTGCCATGGGAGCCGGACGGAAAGGCAAAGCAGGCAGAGAGGCGAAGCTTTGGCGCATCCCTACCTGGCGCACCAAATGTCGAATTATGGGTTCCAGCAAAACCCTGTGAGGTTCAAACTCTGGGGTGCGCACGAAGAACACTCTCTTCCTAGCTCGCTCGCTCAACGATCTCAAGGCATATCTCGACGAACCCAAGGAACAAAAGACACAAAGGTTTATACTGGTTCGGGCCACCTTGCGGTGTAATACCCTACTCCAATGTGGTGGTGGATTGCCTCGAGGGCTAAGGATGAACTAGTACACTGGATGAACAGCCTCCTGAGGAGAGGTGTTCTTGAGCTCGATGAGCTGGCAAGATGGCCTTGGTGGAATGGATCCAATCCCAGATGAGATGCCTCCTACGGTGGTGGCTAGTCCTATTTATAGAGGCCCTGGTCCTCTTCCCAAATGTTAGGCGGGAAGGGATCCCACAACGGCCAAGTTTGAAGGGGGACAACTTGTACAAGCTATCCTGACAAAGGGTGGTCTTCGCCTGCCAAAGGCTCTGGTGGTGACGCTGTCGTGGGCTCCGCGATGACCTCCTTCCTGCCGTCCTGCTAGTCTTGGTCTCGTTGCACCGATATGGAAACCTTTGTCTGATGCCTCGGGACTCCTCGCCCGCGCCTGCCTCTTTAGCACCAAAGAGGAAACTGGTACACTGCGCCCACTGGCGCCCGCCTAGCCTTGGTCGTCATGGCTCACGTCACGTGAACCTCGCGAGGTGCCTTTTGCATAGATATCTCCACTCCTCAGGAGCTAACCTAGGGAGGCCGGCCCCAGGGAGGTCTTGGTGTCGCACGCCTCACGAGGCTTGGCCCCTCGCGAGGGTCCTGTTGTTGCTGCCGAAGCTAGGTCAGACCAAGCCGTTGGTGAAGCCACGCCGTGGGCCACAGGCAGGCAAGTCTGGGTACCCCCGTTCCCAGGACGCCGACAGTTTTCAATGGTGAACATCTCTATGTTGATCATATCTACTATATGATTCACGTTCGACCTCTCGGTCTCAGTGTTCCGAGGCCATATCTGCATATGCTAGGCTCGTCAAGTTTAAAGTATTTTGCACGTGCAAAACTGGCTTGCACCCGTTGTGTGTGAATGTAGAGCTTATCACACCCGATCATCACGTGGTATCTCGGCACGACGAACTATAGCAACGGCGCATACTTAGGGAGAACACTTATACGTTGAAATTTAGTGAGGGGTCATCTTATAATGCTACCACCATACTAAGCAAAATAAGATGCATAAAGGATAAACATCACATGCAATCAAAATATGTGACATGATATGGCCATCATCATCTTGTGCCTTTGATATCCATCTCCAAAGCACCGTCATGATCTCCATTGTCACCGGCTTGACACCTTGATCTCCATCGTAGCGTCGTTGTCGTCTCGGTAACTATTTCTTCTACGACTATCGCTACCGCTTAGTGATAAAGTAAAGCAATTACATGACGGTTGCATTTCATACAATAAAGCGACAACCATAAGGCTCCTGCCAGTTGCCGATAACTTCTACAAAACATGATCATCTCATACAACAATTTATATCTCATCACGCCTTGACCATATCACATCACAACATGCCCTGCAAAAACAAGTTAGAGGTCCTCTACTTTGTTGTTGCAAATCTTACGTGGCTGGCTACAGGCTTCTAGCAAGAACCGTTCTTACCTACGCATCAAAAACACAACGATTTCTCGTCAAGTGTGTTGTTTTAACCTTCAACAAGGACCAGCCATAGTCAAACTCGATTCAACTAAAGTTGGAGAAACAGACACCCGCTAGCCACCTATGTGTGAAGCACGTCGGTAGAACCAGTCTCATAAATGTGGTCATGTAATGTCGGTCTGGGCCGCTTCATCCAACAATACCGCGGAATCAAAGTAAGACGTTGGTGGTAAGCAGTATGACTATTATCGCCCACAACTCTTTGTGTTCTACTCGTGCATATCATCCACGCATAGACCTGACTCGGATGCCACTGTTGGGGAACGTAGCATGCAATTTCAAAATTTTCCTCCGATCACACAAGATCTATCTAGGAGATGCATAGCAACAAGATGGGAAGAGTGTGTCCACGTACCCTCGTAGACCGAAAGCGGAAGCGTTATGTTAAAGCGGTTGATGTAGTCGAACGTCTTCACGATCCAACCGATCCAAGTACCGAACGAAAGCACCTCCGTGTTCAGCACACATTCAGCTCGATGACGTCCTTCGAACTCTTGATACAATAGAGGGTCGAGGGAGATTTCCGTCAGCATGATGGCGTGGCGATGGTGATGGTGATGTAATCCGCGCAGGGCTTCGCCTAAGCACTACAACGCTATGACCAGAGGAGTAAACTGTGGAGGGGGCACCGCACACGGCTAAGAGAACTATTGGTGTCTCCTTGGGGTGCCCCCTGCCCACCTATATAAAGGGGGAGGCAGGCAGCCAGGAGGGGCATGCCATCGGGGGAGTCCTACTTGGACTCCTAGTTCAAGTAGGATTCGCCCCCTAACGGTGTCCTGGACTAGGGGGTACTCAACACGTCGTCTCCCGACCAGCTGGATCGGGCCGAGGACCCCCATGGTGGTTCACTATTGGGCCAGTTCGGACAGCCCATGCCGCATACAAGGAGGATTCCACAAGACTTGGCGCCCAAGACAAGGACTCCTCTAAACCCTAGGCCTATGGTGCATATATAAACCGAGGTCAGGCTAGTCGATAGACAATCTCATATTCATTACTACTATCTCGTGGTAGATACATGTACTTTGTACTACACCCATATGAAAACAATCAAAAGCAGCATGTAGGGTATTATCTCATCAAGAGAGCCCGAAGCTGGGTAAAACCCCGTGTCCATGTTACCATCGCTTCAAGACGCCTAGCTTAGGACCCCTACTACAAGATATGCCAGATATTGAACCGACATTGATGCTTTCATTGAGAGTCTGCTGGGTGATCATCACGGGTCGATGGGATGATCAGGTGATATCTTTCTAATCATATCTGTTTTGTACAAGTTAGTTTTTGTGAGAACTATCATAGGTTTGGAAGCTTCATCCGCAGATTAGGTTGAGATCAAGGTCTGTAAAATCTGCGACCAACGATGCGCCCCTACGCGGCATCTGATGCTCTACTGCAGTCTCCTGGTTGATAGATGGCGGCGTTTGATTGATTGTCAAATTGGTCTCTGACCTCGCACACAGTGCTCGATTGTAGAGCCGAAGACAAATCCACTACGCACAATGATCGTCGAGAGAGATTGCTTCCCTTATTCTCTTTCTTTTTTCCTTATTAAATTTAGCAACTAGGCTGCCGTCGGTCGTTCACTAGTACAGTAGTTTATTTTCGCTAAAGTTTGCTTGGATTAAAGTACTAACACGGTTACGTACTAGCTTTGCATCTGAGCTCCATGGAGATAAGTCGCCGCCACGGTCACTAGCTCGAAGTCCCAGGGCAAGTCTTGTGGCGGATCTGTACTATGACTCACCTAAAAGTGAACCCCCTCCACGTGAGGAGATGAGCTAAGTACTACTCCCTGTTAATTATTTGCAAAAGGGCAAGCATAGACTAGTACGTCTAGTACTTGCTACTACAGTTTTTTGATTAGTTTTAAAGTTGTCTACGACTATCCAAATTAGATTGATTTTCATGGATTCTTTATGTGGGTTGCTACAAGCGTTTGCACTGCAGATTTTTTGTTCTTCCTCGGACTGCTATGTTTGACACGCACAGGCAATCAGCGTATGGATGTGAAGCCGATGGATCATCAGTATCGTGCGCGTGGTCTACTTTGTCGCAAGCTGACCTACTCCATGCACCCAGTCCGGATACTCCGCAGCTCGACCGCTGCAGACAGCCTCGTGGTCGCAACCCTGTTGGACGTTCTCCCTCGAACTGGCCTGTACACCATCATCAGTTTTGTAGCGTCATCAGTTCGTCCGTTTGCTGTCCGTTTACTACGGTCTGCTATGGTCATCACCGCCGGCGAACAGGTTTTATTTTTCCAAATTATTCATTTAGCATTATTATATCCAGAATATTTTCTGTTGCTGTGTACTGCATTATTTTGGCAGAGAAATTCCACCGACGTCTATACCTGGCGTCGGTCCGGCCAGCCTCTCGCTGTCGACCGGGGAGGTCGACCTTCGTCGGCATCGCCGTGCCACGACGCCATCGCGCCGTCAAGCTAGCCTCAGCGCTTAGGCCATATTTACCTAACTTATTCACTTCGCACAAATTAATTATGCATTTTTTCTCAATTATTATTATTACTTGCTTGAACTATTCTATGTGTGCAGGCAATCAACTTCGACTGCATCACGCGGTCAACTCTGTGGGCCGACGTCATCGTCCTGCCTGTATCGATCAAGTTGCAGCGTCGCCTCAGCGCGCGTCCCTGTGTCAGAATGTCCGCGGCCATTCTATCGAGACGACCTCGGTGTTCAGGCCATTTTTTTAAATTATCTACTTTACTTAAGTTAATTAAGTAGAGGATATTTTTATATTAAAAAACATATATATTATCATCTCTGGCCTTGCACTATTTTATCTGTACAGGCAATTGACTTACACCGCACATTACCTGGCGCGACGACCCCCATCGAGGCCAAAGAGAGTTCGGTTCGGCGCAACCACATGGTTATCGACTTCGACTGCGTCACGCGGTCACTTCGGCAAGCCGGCGTCGTCGTCCCAATCGGCATAAATTGGCTCGCGTGATCACCTTATTGGTTGAATTGCCATACCGACATGTTCGGTTGCCTCTGGAACTTCGACATTGCTGAGAGAGCTCTACCTCATCGAGTGTTCGGCGTAAGGGCCATATTTATTTTATTACTCACTTTGCATAAATTATTAACTATGCAACGATTTATTATTATTATTATCTCCGGCTTGCACTATTTTCTGTGCACAGGTAAATGATTCGGGTCGGGTAGCGTTGTCACTCTAGTATACTGACGTGCTGACATGGGGTTTCCGTCGTCGCCTTACCGACCTACCGCGTCACCTCGGCTGGACCGGGGGCTTTGCCATCTCTTCATCAAACCTACTCCGGGGACTCCGGCATCATCAGCCGACCAGCTTCGTTAGCTCGGCTGGACCGGGGGCTGCTCCTCAACACGTCAACCGCGCTATGTCGCCACTTCGTCAAGCCGAGCTCTTTTCTCGGACAGTTCGGAACCGACTTGGGGGCTGGGACCTCGGCCAAGCCGAGGACTATGTCTTTGTCCCGCCATAAGTCCGGACATCATCATTAACACCGAGCACATTAACCAGCTAAGTCGCTTTCATGCTCAAAACTTTCGGTTTTAAATTTTGTTCGATTCGACCAAGCATTATACCTTTTTGGCAAAAAGTCGCTTGTGAAAAACTTCCTTGTCGAAACTTTGTTTGTGACACACAAATTCAAATACCCCGTTTACTTGGGGGCTTCCTTTATGAAGCTTTTCCTCTTGCATATGATTATACTTGTACGGCTTCATTCCTTGTTCGTGTATTACACCACAATATGCACCATGTTGACTTAAGTGTTCTGCAAGCTGGGTTGCCTCGCTCCTGTGCTTACCCCTACATTTCCAATTATTCGGCTAGGGAGTAAAGGGAGCACCTCTGCGATTGTCACGATCGGGTCATCCGAGCCGGACCTCAAACTGGGTGAAGCCGAAAGCTAGCACTCTTATTGTTTTCAATTATGGTCGGCACACAACGGAACTCATGAGTACAAAAAATCTATTGCACAAGTCTCATAGTAACAATGAGCACCGTAGAAAGGTATCGGTAGGGGTACTATTTTCTTCGAAGATGCTTCTTACACTTCGTTAATAATATAGCATAAGTTCCCTGAGCGCGCTTTGTCTGTTACAGCCTTATGGCCTGATTGCCTGGTTATCAGAAACACCGTCGATATTCTCAACAGGTGGAGTAGATAACACTTTTCGGCCCTTGACCGAACAGGGAGAAGCCGACGGTCGGTTAAGACGCGTATAAAGTTCGGGTGAACACAGATATGATATAAGTACTTCGGTACATACAATCATTATACATAAAATTCTTTTACCCAAGTCACTTGGGGGGCTCTTAAATTTGCATGAGCCATTTTACAATAATTTTTTCTTCTCATTCGCTGCAAAGTCTTTTTCTATCACTCCTTTTTCGACGCGAGTGTGTGGTCAATAGCCGGGTAGCCTGATTTCTCTCTCAAGCCGCTCAGTTTTAGTTCGCTAAACTGGCCTAACGAGAAACACTCCGCCTTCGGGATAGGGAGGTTGAAGCCGAAGGCTGACCCGCTTGAAGTCTTGAGATAGGATGTGTCATGTTAAAGCACGACAGAAGCACTTTTTTGTCTCTAAGACCAATTTTTTGGATTGGCACCGAACACTTGATCTAGTTCGGACGTCAAGTTTTTCCTGAGGTTTTTTGGTTTTTCAAGCATATGGCACTTTTAAACAATTTGTGTGTTTCCAGCATAAGTCTCGCAGTGCAACGCCGGACACCTTTAGAGATTCGACAAAAACATTCTTGGATATTGCTATATATGCATTGGTTTCGAATTGTGTCTTCGGTCAATAGTTGGGTTGTCCGGCTCCCGTCCTTGCTGCCTACGTTCCGCTTTGTTCGGCTAGGTGCGCAAAGGGAGAACCACTGTGATTTTGCTTCCAGCTAGCATGGTCAAGCGCCTTAGTGGAGAAAGCCGAAAACTGACTATCACAATAATCGTAAACTGGTCAGCGATCCGATGACTGTATTAAACTATAAAGATCGATAGAGGTCACCCCGTGTTAAATGACGGTCCGTTCATAACATTGGCCGAAGTGTTTACTGCTTGACCTCGACTATTGCCGAACACTAACCGGGGGCTAGTAACTGGCCACCCAACTTTAAGCTCCTACGGCTAAGTGAAAGTTACAAAGCCCGCATATCTGATTACTTTGTTTCTGCTAACACAACCGCCTTCGGGCACCGACACGTCGGCTAAGGGTTGTTGCCACCCGACTAGTGGCTCGGGGGCTACTACATTGACAATCCAATGCAGAAAATTTAAAGTGCAATATAGTTTTTCAGGAGATTATGATCCTCAGGTTGGTCAGCCGCACCCAACCTGAGTCTCGAGGAGTTTGCACACCGCCTTTTGTGTCCTAAAGTATTCTGCTGAGCTAGGAGTTGATCCTCAGGCTGATTTTGTGAAACAACCCGAGTCTCAGGGGCTACTAGGATCAGCGGTCTTATTTCATCCTTCAGGTGCATCTCGGGTTTTAGACCGATACACACCTTGAGGGCTACTGGCTATATATCTCGGCAGAGAATAAATTGCACCAATAAAAAATATTGACAAAAATCGGCCCGCAGTCAGGGTGGTGCACCACTTCGGAAGCAGTCCGGCATAAAACTTGGGCGCTAGTGACTGGCTCCATAGAGGGCATTTCCGGCATTAAGCTCGGCTAAACTCCTTTAACTTTTTAGAACCAAGGTGATTTATGACACCTGGGATATAGTCCGGCGTTGGAGCTTGGACATAGTACGGCGTTGGAGCTCGGATACAGTCCGGCGTTGGAGCTTGGACACAGTCCGGCGTTGGAGCTCGGATACAGTCTGGCGTTGGAGCTTGGACACAGTCCAGCGTTGGATCTCGGATAAATTCCGGCGTTGGAGCTTGGAAGTGGTCCGGCTTTGGTGCTCGGCTGCAAAAGATACCTCGAATGCAGTTCGGCGTTGGAGCTCGGATGCAAGAGGACGCTGCCGCTCGGGAACAACTTCAAACCCGAGGCATGGCATAAAAATAACAAGACATTGATAAAGGCCGGAAACTTAAAGGGGCTCCTCGGATACCCGACGTCTAAACTCTTCGGATTTACTTCGGCGATCCTCAAGATCGAAGATAAGAAGATTTGTTCAACCAGTTTTCAAGACCAACGACCAAAGATGAAGAACAGTTCAGAAGAATCGAGGAGCGTCCCCAACTTCAAGACAAGGACTCCTCTAAACCCTAGGCCTACGGTTGTAAGTGCATCTAGTGCCACCCTTGGTTGGTTTTGCAGTATTGACGACAAATTTGGTTGAGGGACTAATGTGTTTGTGAGAATTGCAGGATAACACAGGTAGTAGTCCCTCATTGATTCGGTTTACCTACCGGATATGACCCCTAAAAATGTATTAAGACATTGAAGACAATGGTGGTATGTGAAAATATTCACATTGAAGACTATGACATGAGAAGACATTGAGTGAAGACTATGAAGCGCGAAGACTTAGTTGTTTCATTGTTTCCTTTTTATTCTTTGTTGAGTCATAGGAACCACCGTACTGTTAAGTGGGGTCCAAGTGAACAAAGTCAGAATGACTAAAGTGATGCTCAACCAAAATCCTATGTCTTCTGGCGAAGACAATGAGAGCAAATCTTATCTAGAGCTGGATGAGTCAGCTTTGCTTGTAGCCCAAGTAAAGTTGTCGCGTGTGTTTGAAATCTAACCGTTGGAACATGTGTCAGTTCCTTAGTGACCCAGGGTCATTTCGGACATATCAGGTCGGTTTTCCTAGTGGCTATAAATAGCCCACCCCCTACACCATAAAATGGTGGCTGCTCAGACTTAGTGCACGGCTTTTGTCGTATTGAGAGCAACCCACCTCGAAGCCTTTGAGAGAGAGAAATCCTTGCGAGGACAAAGCCCAAACACCCAGAGCCAAAGAGTGTTAGGCATCACTGAAGTCTTTCTATCTGCGTGACCTGAAGACTTATTACACTTGAGGACTGTGAATCCTCCAGCCGGTTAGGCGTCGCGTTCTGAGCATCCAAGAGTCATTGTGGATCGCCGGTGAACGAAGTCTGTGAAGGTTTGGAAGTCTACCTTGAAGACTTACCAGAGTGATTGGGCGAGGACTGTGTGTCCTTAGCTCAAGGGGAATAAGGTGAAGACGCGGTCTTCTGAGTTGAATCTCAGCCTCCCTAACCAGACGTACAGTTGTCACAGCAACTGGAACTGGTCCAGCAAATCCGGTGTCCTCAACAAGTGACTGGTTCTATCCTCTCCCTCTCTTTACTTAGAGTTTGTCTTTGTGAAGTCATTGCCTGTTTGCTTTACCTATTTGTCTTCACCGTTTGACATCTATTGTTGTTTCGCTTCATACCATCTTCCATCCTGATCCTTACTACCTAGCTACTATTTGTCTTTGTACTCTCATGTTATTGCATACTTGACTATGGCTTGCTTAGTGTAGTATAACTTCCGCTGCATCTCAATAGGTTCATTTCCATTGTTTGTCTTCGAAACTTCCATGTTTTGAAGACTTTCATAAAAATCGCCTATTCACCCCCTTCTAGTTGATAACTAGCACTTTCAATTGGTATCAGAGCAAGGTACTCCCTTGTTCTGTGTGATTCGGTTTAACCACCTGGAGTTTTAGCTATGTCGATTGCAGGGATAATCAAAGTCTCCGCTGCTTGCCCCGTGTTCGATGGAACTGAATATCCCTACTGGAAGGATAAGATGCACATGCATCTTGAAGCCATTGATGTCGACCTCTGGTATGTCGTCAAGAATGGCGTTCCCAAGACTGGTGAAGGTGTCACCCCTGCTGATGTCAAGAAGTTCATTCAACTAGACTCTACTGACAAGAACATCATCTGTGGTCATCTGACCAAAGGACAGTATGGCCGCGTGAGTGCTCTAGAAACGTCGAAGCTAGTCTGGGACTTGCTATCCAAGGTCAATGAAGGCGTCTCAACCTATAGAGATCAAAGGATCGGTGTTCTTCGCAACCTCTTCAATCGCTTCAAGAGAAATGACAATGAAAATGTCCAGCTCACGTTTGATCGCCTCACTGACATCACAAATGAGCTTCGTGCTCTCGGCGCCACTGAGATTACCAAGCATGAAATCGTCAAGACACTACTGAGATCACTTGACAGCTCCTTTGACACCCTTGCCCTCATGATACAAGAACGTCCTGACTTCAAGACACTCGATCCGTCTGATATACTTGAGAGGGTCAACTATGGCCGAACTCGCGCTTTGAAGTCAAAAGTTGTTTCATCATCTGAAGAAGAATCTGACTGTGGTTCTGATGATCCTGAAGACATTGGAAAGGAACTTGCTATGCTTGTGAAGAAGTTCCATAAGTTCACTAAGAAGAAGGGCTTCAGAAAGTCTTCACGATCCAGCTCAAGAAATGATGAAGCTTCCACTCATGACTACAAAAAGAGAACAGGTCACAAGTGCAAGAAACCTGGACACTATACCTCTGAGTGTCCACTGTGGGACAACGAGAAGAAGAAGAAGAAGAAGAAGAAGAAGAAGAAGAAGAAGAAGAAGAAGAAGAAGAAGAAGAAGAAGAAGAAGAAGAAGAAGAAGAAGAAGAAGAGCAAGGAATATGATTCCGATGACAAGAAGAAGAAGAAATCTTCAAAGTCTTCTTCCAAGTCCTCATCCAAGTCTTCATCTCATAAGAAGAGCTCATCTGGAAAGGCTCGTGCTTTTGTTGGCAAGGAGATGGATTCAGAAGAGGAGTCTGCTTCTGAGGAGGCGGAGGTGGAGTCTGAGGAGGAGTCCGACCCTGGCGTCGCAAGTCTGGCTCTAGCCACAACCTACGTTGCCAAGTCCATCTTCAACACTGAAGACAATGACTTCCACACCAACGCTGAAGCTGATGACAAGGACGACTCTGCTCCCACCTACTGCTTCATGGCACGTGGTGCCAAGGTAAAATCACGCGATGCTTACTTTCAAACATCCAGTGAAGACGACTCTGATTGTGAATCCAAACCCAGCTACAAAACACTTGCTAAAATTGCAACTGAACAACAAAAGGCTATGGAACATACTCAAAAATTGTTAGACAAAAGCGATGACCTGTTGGACGCTGAAATGACCCGTTCACAATCCTTAGTTGAAGACATAAAAAATCTTCATGCTAAGTACCAAGAACTTGAAAGTCGTCATGAAACGCGCTCGACCACTCATGAAAAGCTCTCCTATGATTATCTTCAAAGGAAGCAAGAGCTTGAGAAATTGAGAGCGGCTCATGAAGATCTTCAAAAAGAGAATGAGTCACTTCGCGCTCAACAGATCAGTCCCACTCAGGATGGATTTGAACCACCATGTCTAAAATGTCTTGAGCGTGATAACGCTACCTCTGTTGCTGAATGTTCCACTGCTGCTACTATTGCATTGTCTTCAACTATTGATGTGGTAACTAACCCCTCTGCTGAGGATACCACTACTATTGCTGATGAAAATGCTAGGTTGAAGACATTGCTTGAAACAGGGATGTACAAAAGTCTGAAAGGGCATCAGACACTGTGCGATGTTCTCAAAAAACATATCCTGAACCGAAACCCTAGGAAAGAGGGTGTTGGGTTCGAGAGGAAAATGAATGTTGATGGTTCCTACTGGAAGCCTGAGCAGTACCCCAAAACCACATGGGTTGCTGCAAAGGGACCTTCAGTGGACCCATCCACCTTATCTGGCTTTACCTGTGCTAACCCTGTTGTCATTGATGAATCCTTTGATGCAAACTACAAACTGTTCAAGAATCAGAATGGTGAAGTGTTTGCCAGATATGTTGGTACTAACTGCAAGAATGGGCCACCAATGAAGAAGATCTAGGTTCCCAAAAGCTGTCTTGAGAATCTTCCAGTGAATGTCATCATGACACCACCTGGGAAGAAGACAAACCCCAGACCTAAGGATTCATATGGTCCAAAGGCTTCATACAGACAGAGGACTCACCTGAGTCACCCTAACGCCAATGTTTTGCAGGGAAACCATACTCAGACTTATGAATATGAGCGTGTGTCTTCAAACCGCTATCTTCATAGAACTAAGAACTTTTCTGCTTATTCATATGAGTATCATTCATCTCCTGCAAGGCTATTTGCTAGGGCTCCAAAGCCAAATTTCTCGGATGTTGCACTTAGACTCATTGCTTCTAAGCCACCCCTGAAGATCTGGGTGGTTAAGAAGAATTAACTTTCTCTTGCAGGGAAAGGTCTCCAGCCGAAAATCAAAGGCGTCTGATGCTATTGCTGGGGACCTAAAACATCTTGTAGGGCGCAAGACCAAATGCCCAAATGGTCTTACTATGTATTTTGTTCCTGAATCGTTTGCCATTCATCCTATCAGTCCTAATCTTGATCTGAGCTTCAATAATCCTCTTGCCCGTCAAATGTTTATGCTTCACAATGCTCTTGGTGAAGCCTATCCCCCTAACTGTACTGTAGGGTATGACACCCCGTGCTTCAGAATGGATTATGGACAGCGGATGCACTAATCACATGACTGGTGATCGAAGTCTTCTCATGGACTCAACTTTACGTCCATCTGATAAGAGTCACATCACATTTTGCTGACACTGGTAAAAGCAAGGTATTGGGTCTAGGTAGAGTTGCAATCTCAAGGGATCAGCACATGGATAAAGTGATGCTTGTTGAATCCCTTGGTTTCAACTTAATGTCTGTCCCGATGCTTTGCGACTTGAACATGATTGTGATATTTGGAAAATATCGTTGCCTTGTACTTATGGAATCTGACAAATCTCTAGTCTTTGAAGGGTACCGGAAAGATGATCTGTACATGGTAGATTTATCAGCAGGACCATAGCTTGTCGTATGTCTTCTTACAAAAGCTTTAGAGTGTTGGCTATGGCATCGGAGGCTGGGGCATGCTGGCATGAGGAACTTACACACTCTCGCCAAGAAGAAGCATGTCATAGGCATCGAGGGCGTCAAGTTCAAGAAGGATCATTTGTGCGGTGCCTGCGAAGCCAGAAAGATGACTAAGGCCAAGCATCCCTCGAAGACAATCATGACGACATCTCAACCCTTCGAGCTGCTACACATGGACTTATTTGGCCCTACTCACTACTCTACCCTCACAACAACTGCTTGTCTCTATGGCTTCGTCATTGTTGATGATTATTCAAGATATACGTGGGTGCACATAATTCTCTTCAAGACTGAAGTGCAAGATGTCTTCAGACGCTTCGCCAACCGAGCCATGAACAATTATGGCGTCAAGATCAAGCATATCAGAAGTGACAACGGCACTAAATTCAAGAACACCGGACTTAATCTTTATCTGGATACAATGGGAATCACTCATGAGTTCTCCGCTCCGTACACACCTCAGCAGAATGGCATTGTGGAGCGCAAGAACAGAACCCTCATTGAGATGGCTTGAACAATGCTCGATGAGTACAAGACACCAAGAAAGTTTTGGCCTGAAGCTATTGATACAGCATGTCATGTCATCAACCGTGTTTACGTCCATAAGCTTCTGAATAAAACATCATATGAGCTACTCACTAGCAAGAAGCCAAACATCAGTTACTTCATAGTATTTGGAGCTAGGTGCTGGATCAAGGATCCTCATCACAAGTCAAAATTTGCACCTAAAGCTCACGAAGGCTTCATGCTCGATTACGGAAAGGACTCGCACTCCTACAGAGTCTTCAACCTCTACCTCTACAAAATCATCGAAACTATGGACGTGCGGTTTGATGAAACCAATGGGTCTCAAAGAGAGCTCCTGCCAAGTACACTAGACGAAGCTCCACCCACTAGATCTATCAAGCTAATGGGAACTGGTAAAATCATGCCTTCTGAAGCACAGTCTGAAGAGGAACTCATCATCTCTGCACCTAACCAACCTGAAGACAATGCTCAGCCTGAAGACAATCCTTCCAATATTGATAATGATCAGCAAGAGCAAAGTCTTCGTCCAGTTCATCCTCATGTTGCAAATGAAGTACAGATTGAGAACATAATTGATAGCATCAATGCACCTGGTCCACTTACTCGTTCAAGAGCAACACCGTTAGCAAATTTCTGTGGGCACTTTTCTTTTGTGTCAATATCAGAACCCAAGAAAGTTGTTGAAGCCTTTATGGAACCTGAGTGGATTCAAGCTATGCAAGAAGAGCTTCAACAGTTCAAGCTGAACAATGTTTGGGAACTTGTCAAGCGTCCTGACCCTCGCAAGCATAACATAATAGGCACAAAATGGATATATCGAAACAAGCAAGATGAGCATGGTCAAGTCGTTAGAAACAAAGCACGTCTCGTCGCTCAAGGATATACTCAAGTTGAAGGGATTGACTTCGATGAAACATTTTCTCCTGTGGCTAGGCTTGAAGCTATTCGGATACTGCTAGCCTATGCAAATCATCACAACATCTTGCTATATCAAATGGATGTGAAGAGTGCCTTTCTCAATGGCAAGATTGAAGAAGAGGTATATGTCGCACAACCTCCTGGCTTTGAAGATCCAAAAAATCCTGATATGGTGTACAAGCTAAACAAAGCTCTGTATGGCCTCAAACAAGCTCCTCGCGCCTGGTATGATACGATCAAAGACTTCCTGAAGAGCAAAGGCTTCAAACCTGGATCCCTCGATCCCACACTCTTCACGAAGACATATGATGGTGAACTGTTTGTGTGCCAAATATATGTGGATGACATTATCTTCGGCTGCACCAACCAGAAGTATAGTGATGAGTTTGGATACATGATGCGAGAGCAATATCATATGTCCATGATGGGTGACCTGAAGTTCTTCCTTGGTCTTCAAATTCGTGAACAAAGGAATGGCATCTTCATATCTCAAGAAAATACCTCAAAGATTGCCTAAAGAAGTTTGGAATGCAAGATTGCAAAGGCTACACGACGCCAATGCCAGCCAGACACCATGTGGGTCCCGACGACAATGGTAAAGAATTCGATCAAAAGGTATACCGCTCCATGATTGGTTCTTTACTTTATCTATGTGCATCTAGGCCAGATATTATGCTTAGTGTTTGCATGTGTGCTCGATTCCAAGCGGCACCAAAGGAATCGCATCACTTAGCTGTGAAGTGAATGCTTCGATATTTGGCTTACACCCCAACATTAGGATTATGGTATCCAAAGGGCTCAGAGTTTGATTTGGTTGGATTCTCAAATGCTGATTATGCTGGTGACAAGGTGGATCGCAAGTCTACATCAGGCACATGCCACTTTCTGGGACGATCACTTGTGTGTTGGTCTTCAAAGAAGCAGAACTGTGTATCACTCTCCACTGCTGGATCTTGTTGCGCTCAGCTTCTATGGATGAAGCAAACTCTCAAGGACTATGGCATCAATCTGAAACAAGTACCTCTCTTCCGTGACAACGAAAGCGCCATCAAGATTGCCAACAACCCAGTTCAGCACTTGAAGACAAAGCACATTGAAATTCGTCATCACTTTCTCAGAGATCATGTCATGAAGGAAGATATTGATATCATTCACGTCAACACTGAAGAGCAACTGGCAGATATCTGTCGGATCACGGGTTCCGGCAGACCCTTAAGGTTTGAACTCTGGTGTGCGCGCGGAAATCGTGCCCTCTACCTCTCCGTCTCGTAAGGATCTAACTACTGCGAGAAGAACAACACAAGAGACACAGATTTTATACTAGTTCGGGCCACCATTGTGGTGTAATACCCTACTCTAGTTTGTGGTGGGTGAATTGCCTCTTGGGCTGATGAGGAAGAACAGTACAAGGAAGAACGACCTCGCGAGGGTCTGTTCTAGGCTAGGGGATGAACTGCTAAGGGGAGTTTGATCGCCCTTCTCTTTCTCTCTCCCTCTCTACTTGCTCTAGTTACCGAATCTGATGCCTCTACCCTGGGGGTGGCTAGTCCTATTTATAGGCAAAGGCCCTGGGCCTCTTCCCAAATATTGAGCGGGAAGGGCGCCAACATTTGGCCAATTCGAAGGGGAACATCTGGTACACTTATCCTGACTAAAGTTGGTCTTTGCCTGCCAAAGGCCCTGTGGTGACGCCGTCCTGGGCTCCATGGTGACCTCCTTCCCACCGTTGGACTGGTCTTGGTCTCGTTGCACCGAAATGGCTGCCTTTGCTTGATCCTCTCGCCTGCGCTTGCCCCCTTTGCACCAAAGAGGAAAGGGAGACGCTGCGCGGGCTGGTGCCCGCCTGGCACCCTTGGTCGTCATGGCTTGCGTCATGGGCACCTCGTGAGGTACCCGCCTTGATCCCTCCGCCTCCTCGCGAGCCAGCCTGAGGAGGCCGTGCTTGAGGAAGCGCCGTGTCGTCCACCTCGCGAGGCTTGGCCCCTCGCGAGGGTCTTGAGCTTTGTGGTGATGAAGATGGGCCACGCCGGGCCCCCATTCGAGCCACGCCGCACGCCGCAGGCAGGCAAGTCTGGGGACCCCCGTTCCCAGAACGCCGACAGTAGCCCCCGGGCCCAAGGCGCACATGGACTTGGCCGTGCCGAGAGGCGAAAGGGCAAGGGCGAAGCGCCGCGGGCCCTAATAGCCTGTGGCCTTGGGCGCCGCATGGTGGTTTGATTGGACATGGGCGACACTGTTCACCCACGCTCCCTTATTCTGCGCCGCACTAAGTTGCCCCGCAGTTGTACACAGCCGCCCCTTTTCCTGTTGCTTGACTGTCTCCTGCTCTTCCTCCCTCCGAACTCGGACCCTTGCTTCCAATCCCATCTCGCATCTCCTCCCTTCCGCCCGCTGCCATGGCTCCAAAGAAAGGGAAGGGGAAGAAGCCTGTGGCTCCATCTCGCCCGCCGCCGCCGGTGGCGCCTGCTGTCGGTCGCTCAATCATACTCAACCTGGAATGCCTGGGCAAGCTCAGCCCGGCTCTGGCCACCGCTTTCAACGAGTGTGGGAGGACGACGTCTTGGCCTACGTGTCACTTCCCTACCGATAGGATAATCACCGAGGTCCATTACTTTGCCGACGCCTTGTGGGCGGGGTTGGTGCCTCCCTTCTCCAATTTCTTCAACGCCATCCTTAATCACTATCAGATCCACATGATGCATCTGGGTCCTGAGTCCATTGCCCTCCTTTCAGTCTTCGCTTTTGTTTGTGAGGCGATGGTGGGCATACCTCCTTCTGTTGCCTTGCTGCGCCACTTCTTCTCCTTGCATCTTGCCGACCCCACGCAATGCTCGGCATGCGTGAGCTTCATAGCTTCGCCCGAGACCGCAGCCTCTAGTATCGACTTCAACCTCCCTCTGCCTTCAGCTGGATTTCGCAAGCGGTGGTTGTACGTTGATGTTGGGGTGCCCAGCCCCCGGCTCGTGAAGCCGACATCGCCTGTTGTGCCCAACTCGGGCTGGGGTCAGGAGACGCTCGTGAGCCCCCGGCTCGCCTTCGTCTGGCACCGCTTTATGTCCTTGAAAAAGCTTGGCGTAACGGTGCCCAAGGTGGTGAAGGAGTTCCTATTGTGCCGGATCGCCCCTTTCCAACGCCATTCTCCTCGAATGTGGGCCTTCAGCAGGCATGGTGACCGCATGAGGCTTCAGGAAGAAGACCTGACGCCCGAGGCGCTAAGGAAGGTGCTCTTGGTCCTGGCAGGCGATCCCAACCCCGGGGGTATCCGGCAAGGGGGAGCTTTGTTGTACCTCTGCCAGAACAGGGGTGACTTCGTGAGGCAGATGCCCCCTTTCGACGAGTGGGGGCTACGCCCTGTCGGCCTCTAGGGGCCTCACGAGAACCCTGTGGTGGTGATTTCCCCTCCGGTCGGCCTGGGTGAATCCTCTTCGAGTGGTGGGGCAGGGAGGCAGGAGACAGCGGGGGTCGAAGGAGCCGCGGATGATGTGGCCGCGCTAGGCGATGCTCTTGATGGGGCAACTCACGAGGTCCGCGCTGCCGTGGCAGCGGGTGAGGCGCTGCCGCTTCCGATGCTTGAGGCCAAGGCTCCTGAGCCCCCAGCCGTGATCTCTGACGAGGCAACTGCCCGTGCGCAACAGGCATGTGGCCTCAATGCAAGTGGCCTTGGTGCTCCGTCCTCTTCGCAGGCTGATCCTTGTGCATCTCTCTTGGGCCGTTTCCGTGTGGACTTTGAGGCCCTCCGGAGAAAAAGGGAGGCCCTGGGCGACGACTTCTCTTGCCGCTTGCTGAAGCGCCGGAAGTACTTTGCTGTCGATGAGTAAGTCTTCTCCTTTTCTGCTCCCTATCCTTCTTGCCGCACCCGCTGATCCTTGCTCTGCAGGCCTCTCCCTACTGAGCTTGATGAAGCCACCGAGTCGACGCCTTCCTTGGCTTCGTCTCCTCCGCCACCCCTGGGTGCCTCGAGCTGCACTGCCCTTGTGGTTTGGGCGAGCGACGGCACGGACCGTCACACAGCACGTGGTGACTCTTCTGTTCCCGCAGTCTCCTTCCGCGGGCCTTCCCTCGACATAGGCAGCCTGCCGTGGGCTTCCCGTCTGGTCGCGGGCTGCGATTGGCGGAGGCACCCCCAGGGCCCTTCTCCTGAGGTCAGGTTGGACTTAGGTCGAGCTTCTGACACGGCACGGCCGGCCGTCGTGAGGGCGCCAGCCCCCAGCCCCCTGCCCGGGGCCGGAGCGATGGTCCGAGGTCCTCGACGCCCGCTTGGGGCGGATGATGGCGTGGCAGATGTGCTTGAGCGTGCTCGGGAGCGTCGTGCCCGTCACCACGAGTTCCTCCAGAGGGCGAGTGGCGCCGTAGACCTGCTTGGGCAGGAGCTCGCTGAGGAAGACGCGCGCCTGGAAGCCGAGGGCCTGCGCTTGGCCGCAGAGCGGCGCGAGCTGGAGGCCGCCGCTGCCCTCGCGCGTCGTCAGCGCGACCTTGATGACGAAGAAGCGAAGGCGTCGCCGGAGGCTTCTCTGGCGGCTCGGTCTCAGGCCGTTGAGGAGGCCCGAGGAGCAGACCGACAGCGAGAACCAGCAGAAGAACGGGCACGGGAGCTCTTGGCCCGGTGTCGCTCGTTGGAGGAGCAAGCGGAGCTGCGCGAGGCAGCCCTTGCATCGATGGAGGTGGCTTCTGGTGACCCGGCTGATCTTCGGAAGCGCGAGGAAGCGTTGGTGCTGGAGGCCGCCGAACGCGCTCGCGAGCACGAGCAGCTGGAGACGAGGGAGCGCCTAGTGACGCAGGCGGAAGATGGTGTCGCCGCGCGGGAAGCGTGTGTCCTGGAAGAGGTTTGCCGTCGGGTGGCGATAGCGCGCCAAGGCCTCGAGCGTGAGTTCGAGGGGAAGCTGGGGATGATCCGAGTCGAAGCTGAGGGTAGAACCGCCGCCTTGAGGGCCCAATGAGATGAGGCGACGCGACGAGCTGGCGCCTCCCGGGCTGCTCTTGAGGCAGCGCAGAAGGAGCTGGCCACTTCCCAGGCCGAGGTGCTCCGCCTTCGCCGGTGTGTGGAAGAGGCTATGGCCGTCGAGCGTCAGAATGCTGACGAGATACGCCAGCGGCAAGTCCTGGAGCACGAGCACGACCCCATGCTCACCACGCTCAGGGAGAGGGCTAACGTTGCCCTGGGCAACATCTGTGAGGCTGCCGTTGGCGAGCCACACACGATCAACTACGCCGGCAACTTGCAGTTCTTCACCTCCGTGGTGACGCAGCTGGAGGAACGGTTGGTCAGAGCCGATAGGTTGGTGGAGGAGAGGAGCCGCGCCCTGCTCGGGCGTGCCTTTTCCCACGTCTTCAGCCATCTTCGGAACATGGACCCCCACTTTGACTTCGACGCCGCCATCGCCCCAGTTCCCCAGGCCGTTCGGGGCGACCTAGCTGAATGGGTGGAGAACAACGTGGATGCTCTCGTCCGGGCCTTCACTTCTGATGATGACGATGTGGTCGTGGCTGCCGATGAAGGTGGCGTGGTGGATGACCCCAATGCCGTTGATGGTGGCGCAGACGACGAAGGCGAGTCCAGCGACGCCAGCGACAGCTCGGGAGGCGCCCCTGAGGATGCATTGGGGGATTTGTCAGATTGACCATGTATTATCCTCGTCTTTTTACCCTGCATAGATAGAACTCAGGCGTTCGGCCTGACGGTTGTGAGAGCATTTTGGGAGGGGAAGCCCCTCATGTAAGAACTCGTATCTAATATATCTGCAGTAATTAAATCGTACGTGTGTCCAACGATAGGCTGTTTCACCCTTGTTCCTTCTTGGCTCCAAAGCCGTCCGCTGGAGGGTGTCGCGCCTCGGGTGCTTTCTAGTTGAAATCTCAGGACGCGGGGTCGTTGCTGACAGGAAACCCCACAGGCGTGGGCCGTCCTTGCGGGCTCCGAGCCTTCTCCTGAGGGAGATGTCTTCACAGGCGTTCGCCCTCCTCACAGGCTCCGGGCCTTTTCTCGAGCGAGACGTCTTCACAGGCGTTCGCCTTCTTCACAGGCTCAGGGCCTTTTCCCGAGCGGGACGTCTTCACAGGCGTTCGCCTTCTTCACAGGCTCAGGGCCTTTTCCCGAGCGGGACGTCTTCACAGGTGTTCGCCTTCTTCACAGGCTCAGGGCCTTTTCCCGAGCGGGACGTCTTCACAGGTGTTTGCCTTCTTCATAGGCTCAGGGCCTTTTCCCGAGCGGGACGTCTTCACAGGCATTTGCCTTCTTCATAGGCTCCGGGCCTTTTCCTAAACGCAATGGCATCACAGGCATTTGCCTTCTTCACAGGCTCCGGGCCTTCTATGAGAAAACAATCTCTGCAAGCACCAAAGGTCACCTCGCGAGGGAGCGACAGAGGCAGTCTGGGTCGTGCTCAAGCTAGGCCAGGCTCGGCTCGCGAGGGGCTCGCGAGGGGAGGCAGCTGTGGTGAGGTGGTGACCAGAACGCGGGAAATGATTCAAGAAAGATCAAGCACCCCTCCCCAAACACACGCAAAGCTCAAATTCGAATTCAACTTAAATCCAGCGGGGGAAAAGGTTACAGTCAAAGGGAAAGGCAATGAAAGCAAACAAAAAGGCCGCGTCCGGCACCTAATCTAGTCTTCGACATCTTCTCACCAGCGCGGAGCTAAGTGCTGTCCACTGGGCGTGGGAGGGAGCCCCAGGGCCTGAGGCCGGCATCCCTGAGACTCCGGGGCGTGTACAGCCCCACTCATTATTACGTGAGAGTGTCACGGGGTGGCGAGCTTCATAGGCACTGGGCCTTCTTCATAGGAACCGGCCTTGCTTCATATCGCCAAACGAGGGCCCCGCCTTGCGCCACACTCTAGTGCCACCAACGACGACCGGAAACCAGGACGCCGCCGGTGGGGTAGAGCGGTCGCCAGCGGTTCCCCCGACGACCACGGGTCCTCTGCCAGGGGCAGGCCCTCAGGCGCCTCCCCAGCGGAGGGCCTACCTTCTATGAACGCCTTGCTCCGAACGCCGCGGTGGTGATGCAGGATCCCTACCCCTTTCCTGCAGCCCCCTGCGTCCTCCTCCCGAGGGGTAGGAGGCCGCGGGAGCGGGGCAGCTACTTGCTGTGGCGACCTGCACCTCTTGTGACCCATGATTAGCGTATGTCTGCTCTTGAGGAATTGACGGTACCCGATAGTCGTTGCCTCCAGTGTGACCGATGGAGCCATCCTGGGGTTCCTGGAAGGGCTCGGCCTCTGGCGTTTCGTCCCCTCAGCTGGGGCTGAAGAGTGAGCCCTGTTCGCCCTCGTGAGCGTGCCCTTGGTCCATCATGCGGGGCACGTATTCTTCTGGCGCAGCCACCTCGAATGCCGTGCTGTAATGCTCCATGCGCCACGCGGCGTTGATCGCCGTGCCCACCGTGGGGTGGTAGCGTGGTTGCCCGCTCGCGCCGTGGGTCGCGCCGAGCCCTTCTCCTTCTCGCACCGGGGGCGGGGGCAGCGCCACCGCCGGTCTAGCGCCGACGGATTCGCCGGTGCCGGGGTAGTCTTGAGGCCCGTGGGGGCGCGCAGGGCCTCCTCGTGCGTCGCCCTGAACTGGAGGCGAAAGCCGAGTGCAGAAGGGGTGAGCCCCCGAAGCGGCGAAGCCCAGGAGTTCGGCGACCCGCTCCAGCAGCACGTCGCGGCCGCCCTCGAGTAGCCTGCACTGCAGCAGCTCCCGTGCTACTGTGAGCGCGGCCCTCGAGTTCGCCTGCTCCCGGCGGGTGTACGGCGTCGTGGTTGCGGCGTGATTGGAGGCCCTCGCTGCCGACCGCGCCTGCCGCGGAGTGAGGGTCGCAGAAGCTTGCCCGCGTCGCCCGCGGCCCGCAGCACCCTGCGGACCGCGAGCTGCCTATGGCGCGGGGTCGCCCGGAGCGGGAGGCTCCGCGCAGATGGGCCATGCCGCCCATGGGCCTTGGTTGCCCGCCTGGTCGCCGGACATGGTGACGACGGCGCAACGGGAGACGGAGCGATGGGAAGGTAGATTCCAGCGCACCCCTACCTGGCGCGCCAAATGTCGGATCACGGGTTCCGGCAGACCCTTAAGGTTTGAACTCTGGGGTGCGCGCGGAAATCGTGCCCTCTACCTCTCCGTCTCGTAAGGATCTAACTACTGCGAGAAGAACAACACAAGAGAAACAGAGTTTATACTAGTTCGGGCCACCGTTGTGGTGTAATACCCTACTCTAGTTTGTGGTGGGTGGATTGCCTCTTGGGCTGATGAGGAAGAACAGTACAAGGAAGAACGACCTCGCGAGGGTCTGTTCTAGGCTAGGGGATGAACTGCTAAGGGGAGTTCGATCGCCCTTCTCTTTCTCTCTCCCTCTCTACTTGCTCTAGTTACCGAATCCGATGCCTCTACCCTGGGGGTGGCTAGTCCTATTTATAGGCAAAGGCCCTGGGCCTCTTCCCAAATATTGAGCGGGAAGGGCGCCAACATTTGGCCAATTCGAAGGGGAACATCTGGTACACTTATCCTGACTAAAGTTGGTCTTCGCCTGCCAAAGGCCCTGTGATGACGCCGTCCTGGGCTCCATGGTGACCTCCTTCCCACCGTTGGACTGGTCTTGGTCTCGTTGCACCGAAATGGCTGCCTTTGCTTGATCCTCTCGCCTGCGCTTGCCCCCTTTGCACCAAAGAGGAAAGGGAGACGCTGCGCGGGCTGGCGCCCGCCTGGCACCCTTGGTCGTCATGGCTTGCGTCATGGGCACCTCATGAGGTACCCGCCTTGATCCCTCCGCCTCCTCGCGAGCCAGCCTGAGGAGGCCGTGCCTGAGGAAGCGCCGTGTCGTCCGCCTCGCGAGGCTTGGCCCCTCGCGAGGGTCTTGAGCTTCGTGTTGATGAAGATGGGCCACGCTGGGCCCCCATTCGAGCCACGCCGCAGGCCGCAGGCAGGCAAGTCTGGGGACCCCCGTTCCCAGAACGCCGACAATATCTTCACAAAGCCCTTGGATGAGAAAAGGTTTTGCAAGTTACGATGTGAGCTAAATATCTTGGAATCCTCAAATGTCCTGTGATCAGGCACACATCCTAACACTTATGCATGTTGATGACTTAGATGTGCAACACACAAAGTAAAGTATATCTTCAATCAATGAAGACTTACATTCTGAGTGTGAATACATTAACATGGAATTTGACTTCAGAGCGCCACGATAATTGTGCGCCGTGTCTGGGTCTAATACTTCCTATACGGTGGGTAACGCCACCACCAAATTTTTCTGTTTGAAGTGTTTTACTCATGGCGTTACATTTGCTATGTTGATTTGATTTTTTTATGATATATATATACTAGTGTTCTGTCCTCTACAGCATTCACTTATAGCTATGTCTTCCTTGTTGAATCTTTTGAACTAAGTGAATGTGATCGGACCCTAATCTCTCTATGCTTTCTATCTCAAACTCTATATGTCCAAATCATATGCATTCTATTGAAACTGTCAAATGTCTTCTCTGCGTCCTTGTTGGCAGAAGATACAGAGACAAACATTAAGTCTGTTTTAAATGTTCTATCCTTATTGCCTGAAATCCGGAGAAGCCAGAACGACCATCCGACAAACCTGGCGGGCGTGGGAACGTGGGACAACTCTGAGTATGTTGCATGCTTGCCACGTGCGCCTCAGATGTGAACCGCCAGGGGCACTTGCGTAATTGCATTGTGCCGCACACTTCCTTATAAATACATGTCCCCTGCGGTCAAGAAAACCTTCTTCCACCTCTCCACCTCGTCAAGACCCTAGCGCCACCGCTAGCTCTCGATGACGCCGGCGACGAAGCACTTAGCTGTCGCGACTTCTCCGACGCCGTCCTCACGCCGGCCGTGGAGATCGTCCTCTCCGTCGCCGCCGTAGGTGTCCTCCGTCGCTAAGTTAGGGCACGGTGGATTGAACTGCTCGGTCTCCTACTCTTTCCATCTAGCAGTTCTTCGCGTGGTAAATACGACTCTATTTTTACCGTCTTCTTGATCCTCAAAGATTCATCCTGTTTACCAAAATAGGTTTCTGCCTATACAATGTTAGATCTATCATGTCTGCATCTCATACTGCCTAGTATATTCACTTAAGCTTCACATATAGTTAGATTCCTCATTGTACCTATTCGCGGATTCATACAAATCTGGAACCAACTCTCAACATATAAGTGAATGTCTTCGCATCATGAGGTCAATGTCTTCAAACTGATTTATCTTCAAAATCTTCTGAGAATGCATATGACCTCTTCCCCTTCCCTCGCATCTCTAATGTTGTCACAGGTACATGTCCGTGGGAGAATCCCTTGGTTCTCATAGTCTGTATTCGTTTGCAGAATTCTTACAGCATCACATTAACTCTCCCAAAGCCAGTTCCTGTTTATCCAACAAGCGAAAGCCTTTGAAGCCTTTGAACGTGTTGAAGCCATTCAGTTTGAAGTTCATGGCTGCAGAGAAATCAGTAAGGAAGGGTGGCAGACAGCGTCGTGGGGGAACGTCAAGAGATTTGCCTGATGACCTCCCAAAGCTTTACAAGACAGATCCAGAAGAGGATTATAATCAGCACAAGACCCGCATCCAATGGATTCGAAGATATTGGGTAGAGCAATGGTTCAAGTACAACTTCGTCACCAAGGAGTATGCTGAGAAGAACGCTATCAAGCGGCCTTGGCGCGATATTTTGTACAAAAATCTTCTACCCAAGACCAGAGCTGAAGCCGTTGAGCAAGGCTTCTATCCTTGCATGGTCAGGGGACCTCAACCTGCCAGCGCTAACCCCACTTATCTCTTGTGGTATCGAGATGACGATCTTTTCAGACGGAATTATCAATTTGCAAAAGCCTCAGCAAAGAAGAACAAAGATTCTTTGGGGTTAAACTTCAACCCAGGCCCATCTGCTCCAAGGGAGGATGGCACTCGTCAAGCTGATCAAAACGAGATTGACCCCTTATATGATCTTCAAGGTCTCCTCACCTACATTGCAGTCCAAGGAGCTGCTATTGGGGACGCTTCTGATGATGCTGACACGGATGAAGCCCCTGCTCCTACTCCCAAGCCGCAGAAGCCAAAGAAGGCTAAAGCTTCTAGATCAGCTGCTCCTCCAAAAGCTTCACGTATGAAGCCACTGGCTACTGCACCTCCTGAAGACAGTGTGCAGTCTGAAGATCTATCACGCATATCCAAGAAAACGGAGAAGAAAGTCAAAAACATCAAGAATACTGATCAGACCCTGACCCCTGCTGCTATTTTGCGAGATGAACACATTGATTTGTCTAGTGATGAAGACCTTGCAGATGACGCTCTTGAGCAACTGATCAAGAGCAAGGAAGAAGCAGAAATGTTCAATGATTTGCCTCTCTTTGATGTGGCAATCATCCATAACTTCATTGATGAGTGGTTTGACACTCCCAACCTCAGCTTTGAAGATCTGCAACTTCCCATTGGTCTCAGCGTCTCTTTCAATGGCGCCATTGCTTCTGAGCTAGCTCTTGCTCAGCGCATCGTTGAACTGAAGCACAAGATCGACTATGAGAAAGCTCAGTTCAAGAAGCATGTGGCAAAGCTCAGCGTGCAAGATGTCAAAAACTTCAAGATCATGCTGCACGAGCTCAAAGAAGCCTTTCTCAAGAAGCGTGAAGAAGCTAAAGGTTCTCGTGAGCGCATGAAGATCCTGGCTGACAAGTGTGTGCAAGCCTACAATGAGGCTGAGAAGCGCAAGGCTCTTGGTCGTCCTGGCATCGACCCCAGAATAGCTGCCAAGAAGAAGAAGCTATCAACTGACCAATCTGCACCTTCAAGGCGGGAAGAGCCACGCATAGTCTTCCCAAGCAGCATGACTGGCTCAAAGCCAAAGGTCAGGTCAATCGCTTCAGATCTGAAGAAGACGAGGACTGCCGAGGCTGAAGCCAGAAAGAGGAAAAATCCTGAAGCCTCTGATGTTGCTCCCTCCAAGAAGAAGCGGAAAACCAAGAAAGATCGGGCTGCTCTGTCAGAGCCCCTAGTTGTTGAACCTATCTCAGTTGCTCGTCCTGATTCCTTGCATCAAGAACGACGAATGGTAGTTCATGAGCCTGCTTCCACAGAGGCTCCTGAAAGACATTCTAGCAGTTGACCCCACCGCTGCTGAAGACATTGGTCACCATGACAATGTTGAAGATGATGTAGTTCTTCCTCAGATCGAACACAACTTGGTATCATCGCCTGTTCTCACGAATAGCGAACTCATCAGCATTGGTCGTCCTCTGACGCCAATTGCTCAGGATGCATCATGGGCTGATCACCCACAACAACAAGACACCCCGAGTACTCCCAAACAACAAGTCACACCACCTGTGCAAGAAGAAGAGGAAAACTTTGAGGCCCAGCCAACTCCATCTCCATAGGCGTCGCCAGCGTTTCGCAGGCTTCGCAAAGGACCAAGGCCCCAAGTACCTCTTTCGAGCGTTCCAGAAGGAGAAGTGCATCACCAATCTGTTGCACGTCAAGTGTTTCCAGAAGCCACTCCTACTGAGAATGTCTCTGAGTCTGAAGCTAAAGTTGTTGAAGACAATCCGGCTACATCAGCTAATGAAAAACAAGAAGAAGATTGTGTCCCTACTCCCCCAATCTCTGAAGAAGTTGTTCCTGAAGCGAACGTGTCTGTGCCCGACCCTCCGACTCATCAAGTGGAGGTTGAGAATCTTGAGGCTGCCACCACCAACACAAATGAAGCCAATGATGTAGTCATGGCTGAAGCAAATGTGGAGCCTGCACCAACCAATGTGCCAGAAGTTAATGAAGCCAATGATGCATCTACACCTGAAGCCTCTGTTGTGCAGCCTGACGCCTCTGTTGATGCCACTGCTCCTGTTCCGCCACCAAGGCCACACACTATCGAGCAAGCATTCAACTATGGCCAACTTATCACTGTCAAATGGCCTTTTCTGACTCCTCCGCCTGCTGCTGGTCCTCAGTTTGTCTACCACGTTGAGCACAGGCCTCAGGTTCAGAAGCCAATGCCAAGGTTGCCCAGGTTTCCAGGTACTGCATCAGCACCCGGATCTTTTAATATCAATGGCTTCAAGGCACACAACACCTTCTTTGATAGCGCCAAGAACCCCTACTCCAACGCAAGAATATCTTCTGATCGATTCTGGAGCTATCAGCAGCGCAGTTATTACTCATGCATCTTATACAATCAAGGTCGCATCTTTCCACATATGCGTCTTGACACTGAAGCTATAACTGGTCTGCCCTGCTTGGAAGAAGCGCTGGATCGCTTCAGAGAGTCTGGTTTGCTGCAGTTCATCACCGATAAGGAGCACTGGAATGAAGAATTACTGCTCCAATTCTATGCCACTCTTCATATTCGTGGCTACAACAGGGATCCGAAGACTTGGGTCCTTGAGTGGATGACAGGCAATGTTCATCATGAAGCCAAAGCCTTTGATGTCATTGAGCTTACTGGCCTGCCCACTCCAGGTGATCTCTATGAACCTGGTTGTCAGCTTCATAGTGCTGCTATGGAAAGCATCTTGCACAAGCCTGAGCCCAATATGAGTCAGATGCTTAGCATGATGAAGCCTTTGCCTCCAGATGCTGAATATCCTAAGGAGTTCTTTGTTGAAGACCTTGAGTATCTGCCCTGCACCATCTATCACATTATCAGGCAAACTCTCTGGCCCATCAAAGGACATTCTCCACATGCCAAGCTGGAAGGCGCAATGAAGACTTTGGTCTTTCATATTCTTCATGGCAAGAGCTTCAATGCACAAGACTTATTTATCCGCCAACTTGCTGCATCAGGATCTGACATATTTGGTCTGAAGTTCTATGCTCCCTGGATCATGCGTCTGATCAAGCTCCACTCTGCCTTCAACTATCAACCCTCTGCACGCAATCATATCATATTTTTGCCAGAAGTGATCTGTCTGTTGAAGCCATATACCCAGAGCCTGTCAAGGAGCCTCTTAGTCTTCAGAATGCTGATCATCAAAGCTTCACGGAAAACATTGAAGGAGTTCAAGTTGTTGCACATGTCTATCCGTTAGCTGGAATCACTCGCTTGCCTCACCGTGCGCACACTGAAGCTACTGATAGCACCATTTCCCAAAGGCCTCGCAAACGCTCTCGTGTTTTGAATGACCGAGAACTTCTTGTGGCACTGCATCAGAAACAAGATAAGCATCATGACTGGCTCAAGCGACAGATGCAAAGTCTATTGGTGGACGCCAATCGCATTCGCAATCTTGCTACCAATAATGCTTTTGTCACTCATGAGACCTGTCGACGATCATGGAAGAGTTTGACACTGCTCAGTGCTGAAGCAGATCTTCAAGACGATGGCTTCACTAAAAAATTCAAGTTTGACTCCACTCCTCCACGGAATGCTGTCCTACGTCGAACTCCATCCCTTGAAGACTCTGACTATTCTTCCTCTGCTGCAATTGTGAATGCACGTGTCATCGATGATGCAGATGATGCTACTTCACCGCCCCCTACTTCTGCACGCATCGACACTGCACCAAGTTTGTCTGCACCGCCAAACAACACCAACGACCCTGCTACTTTACCTACTCCTCATGGGAACGAGTAGAGGCTCTATGTCTTCAAACCTTTCTGGTCCTTCCTGAAAAAAGGGGGAGAAGCATATGAGTTTGATAGTCTTCAAGCGGGTCCATATGGGCGGTTGCTTTATATTTTGCCTAGTGTTTACAACTCTCGTTTTTCATACATTTGGTTCTTTGAGTTGTAACACTTAAACTCGATGGTCGTCTGCTACTTATTTGCTATTTTGTGATGCGATGATAAATTCCGCATGTGCGATGATAACTTCCGCACTTAGGTCATTCTGCAGACGCCCATTTTTCAGTATGCATGTCATTATCTTCGTTATATCTTATCATGCATGATGAATTGTCGTCATAAGTTGAAGAGGATCTCCACAAGTACAACCTGCCATGTGCATTTGCATTCCAAAAGCAAATTTCTTATATGCACATCTTCAGGGGGAGCCTTTGCCACTTATGAAGACAATAACCTATCCTTTACAATTTCACATACTTTATCCCCGTTGAAAACTTCAACCAGTTTGTCATCAATCTTCAAAAAGGGGGAGATTGTAAGTGCATCTAGTGCCACCTTTAGTTACAAAGCCCGCATATCTGATTACCTTGTTTCTGCTAACACAACCACCTTCGGGCACCGACACGTCGGCTAAGGGTTGTTGCCACCCGACTAGTGGCTCGGGGGCTACTACATTGACAATCCAATGCAGAAAATTTAAAGTGCAATATATTTTTTGAGGACATTATGATCCTCAGGTTGGTCAGCCACACCCAACCTGAGTCTCGAGGAGTTTGCACACCGCCTTTTGTGTCCTAAAGTATTCTGCTGAGCTAGGAGTTGATCCTTAGGCTGATTTTGTGAAACAACCCGAGTCTCAGGGGCTACTGGGATCAGCGGTCTTATTTCATCCTTCAGGTGCATCTCGGGTTTTAGACCGATACACACCTTGAGGGCTACTGGCTATATATCTCGGCAGAGAATAAATTGCACCAATAAAAAATATTGACAAAAATCGGCCCGCAGTCAGGGTGGTGCACCACTTCGGAAGCAGTACGGCATAAAACTTGGGCGCTAGTGACTGGCTCCATAGAGGGCATTTCCGGCATTAAGCTCAGCTAAACTCCTTTAACTTTTTAGAACCAAGGTGATTTATGACACCTGGGATATAGTCCGGCGTTGGAGCTTGGACATAGTACGGCGTTGGAGCTCGGATATAGTCCGGCGTTGGAGCTTGGACACAGTCCGGCGTTGGAGCTCGGATACAGTCTGGCGTTGGAGCTTGGACACAGTCCAGCGTTGGATCTCGGATAAATTCCGGCGTTGGAGCTTGGAAGTGGTCCGGCTTTGGTGCTCGGCTGCAAAAGATACCTCGAATGCAGTTCGGCGTTGGAGCTCGGATGCAAGAGGACGCTGCCGCTCGGGAACAACTTCAAACCCGAGGCATGGCATAAAAATAACAAGACATTGATAAAGGCCGAAAACTTAAAGGGGCTCCTCGGATACCCGACGTGTAAACTCTTCGGATTTACTTCGGCGATCCTCAAGATCGAAGATAAGAAGATTTGTTGAACCAGTTTTCAAGACCAACGACCGAAGATGAAGAACAGTTCAGAAGAATCGAGGAGAGTCCCCAACTTCAAGACCGGTTCAAGGGGCTACTGACGGTGTCCTGGACTAGGGGGTACTCAACACGTCGTCTCCCGACCAGCTGGATCGGGCCGAGGAGCCCCATGGCGGTTCACTATTGGGCCAGTTCGGACAGCCCATGCCACATACAAGGATGATTCCACAAGACTTGGCACCCAAGACAAGGACTCCTCTAAACCCTAGGCCTACGGTTGTAAGTGCATCTAGTGCCACCCTTAGTTGGTTTTGCAGTATTGACGACAAATTTGGTTGAGGGACTAATGTGTTTGTGAGAATTGCAGGATAACACAGGTAGTAGTCCCTCATTGATTCGGTTTACCTACCGGATATGACCCCTAAAAATGTATGAAGACACTGAAGACAATGGTGGTATGTGAAAATATTCACATTGAAGACTATGACATGAGAAGACATTGAGTGAAGACTATGGAGCGCGAAGACTTAGTTGTTTTGTTGTTTCCTTTTTCTTCTTTGTTGAGTCATAGGAACCACCGTACTGTTAAGTGGGGTCCAAGTGAACAAAGTCAGAATGACTAAAGTGATTCTCAACCAAAATCCTATGTCTTCGAGCGAACACAATGAGAGCAAATCTTATCCAAGCTGGATGAGTCAGCTTTGCTTGTAGCCCAAGTAAAGTTGTCGCGTGTGTTTGAAATCTGACCGTTGGAACACGTGTCAGTTCCTTAGTGACCCAGGGTCATTTCGGACATATCAGGTCGGGTTGCCTAGTGGCTATAAATAGCCCACCCCCTACACCATAAATTGGTGGTTGCTCAGAGTTAGTGCACGGCTTTTGTCGTATTGAGAGAAACCCACCTTGAAGCCTTTGAGAGAGAGAGAAATCCTTGCGAGGACAAAGCCCAAACACCCAGAGCCAAAGAGTGTTAGGCATCACTGAAGTCTTTCTGTCTACGTGACCTGAAGACTTATTACACTTGAGGACTCTGAATCCTCCAGCCAGTTAGGCATCGCGTTCTGAGCATCCAAGAGTCATTGTGGATCGCCGGTGAACGAAGTCTGTGAAGGTTTGGAAGTCTACCTTGAAGACTTACCAGAGTGATTGGGCGAGGACTGTGTGTCCTTAGCTCAAGGGGAATAAGGTGAAGACGCGGTCTTCTGAGTTGAATCTCAGCCTCCCTAAACAGACATACAGTTGTCACAGTAACTGGAACTGGTCCAACAAATCCTGTGTCCTCAACAAGTGACTGGTTCTATCCTCTCCCTCTCTTTACTTAGAGTTTGTCTTTGTGAAGTCATTGCCTGTTTGCTTTACCTATTTGTCTTCACTGTTTGACATCTATTGTTGTTTGGCTTCATACCATCTTCCATCCTGATCCTTATTACCTAGATGATATTTGTCTTCGTACTCTCATGTTATTGCATACTTGACTATGGCTTGCTTAGTGTAGTATAACTTCCGTTGCATCTCAATAGGTTCATTTCCATTGTTTGTCTTCGAAACTTCCATGTTTTGAAGACTTTCATAAAAATCGCCTATTCACCCCCCCTCCTCTAGTCGATAACTAGCACTTTCAACGGTGCATATATAAACTGAGGCCAGGCAAGTCGATAGACAACCTCATATTCATTACTACTATCTCGTGGTAGATACATGTACTATGTACTACACCCATATGAAAACAATCAAAAGCAGCATGTAGGGTATTATCTCATCAAGAGAGCCCGAAGCTGGGTAAAACCCCGTGTCCATGTTACCATCGCTCCAAGACGCCTAGCTTAGGACCCCTACTACGAGATATGCCGGATATTGAACCAACACCCCCCTTTTCCTTTCTCCACCGGAGGGAATAGGAAGGAGAGGGAGAGGGAAAGGGAAGGGGGGCGCCGCCCCCTCCTCCTTATCCTATTCGGACTCCCTAGGAGTGGGCGCGCGGCCACCCCCCGTGGGCTTTCCTCTCTCTCCCTTAGGCCCATGTTGGCCCAACACTTCCCTGGGGAGGTTCCGGTAACCCCTCGGTACTCTGGTAAAATACCCGAATCACTTGGGACCATTCCGATGTCCGAACGCAACCTTCCAATATATGAATCTTTACCTCTCAACCATTTCGAGACTCCGCGTCATGCCCGTGATCTCATCCGGGACTCCGAACAAACTTAGGTCACCAAAACACATAACTCATAATACAAATCGTCATCGAATGTTAAGCGTGCGGACCTACGGGTTTGAGAACTATGGAGACATGACCTAGACACATCTACGGTCAATAACCAATAGCAAAACCTGGATGCTCATATTGGCTCCTACATATTCTACGAAGATCTTTATCGGTCAAACCGCATAACAACATATGTCATTCCCTTTGTCATCGGTTTGTTACTTGTCCGAGATTCGATCGTCGGTATCATCATACCTAGTTCAATCTCGTTACCGGCAAGTCTCTTTACTCGTTCCGTAATGCATCATCCCACAACTAACTCATTAGTCACATTGCTTGCAAGGCTTATAGTGATGTGCATTACCAAGAGGGCCTAGAGATACCTCTCCGATACACGGAGTGACAAATCCTAATCTTGATCTATGCCGACTCAACAAACACTTTCAGAGACGCCTGTAGAGCATCTTAATAATCACCCAGTTACGTTGTGACGTTTAATAGCACACAGAATGTTCCTCCGGTATTCGGGAGTTGCATAATATCATAGTTATAGGAATATGTATAAGTCATGAAGAAAGCAATAGCAATAAAACTAAACGATCATAATGCTAAGCTAACGGATGGGTCTTGTCCATCACATCATTCTCTAATGATGTGACCCTGTTCATCAAACGACAACACATGTCTATGGTTAGGAAACCTAACCATCTTTTATTAATGAGCTAGTTAAGTAGAGGCATACTAGAGACACTCTGTTTTGTCTATGTATTCATACATGTACTAAGTTTTCGGTTAATACAATTATAGCATGAATAATAAACATTTATCATGATATAAGGAAATATAAATAACAACTTTATTATTGCCTTGAGGGCATATTTCCTTCGGGAGATGCCCATCAATTGATATCAATGCGAGGAGTAGGGATTGCCATGCAATGGATGCACTAAGAGATATAAGTGTATGAAAGCTCAAACTCAAAACTAAGTGGGTGTGCAATCCAACTTGCTTGCTCATGAAGACCTTTGGCATTTGAGGAAGCCCATCATAGAAATATACAGGCCAAGTTCTATAATGTTAAGTTCCCACTAGTATATGAAAGTGACAACTCAGGAGACTCTCTATGAAAATCATGGTGCTACTTTGAAGCGTAAGTGTGGAAAAGGATAGTAACATTGCCCCTTCTCTCTTTTTCTTTCATTTTTTGTGGGCTCTTTTTGGCTTCTTCTTTTTTAATATTCCTCACCGGGACAATTCTCTAATAACGATGATCATCACGCTTTTATTTACTCACAACTCGATAATACAATTCGATAACTAGAACAATATGACTCTATATGAATGCCTCTAGCAGTGTACCAGGGTGTGCAATGATCTAGGGTAACATGTATAAAAATGATGAACGATAGTTGATCTACAAATAATATGCCAACTATATGATCATGCAAAGCAATATATATGACAATGAAGATGTATGTCATAAAACGCAACGGTGGAAGTTGCATGGCAATATATCTTGGAATGGCTATGGAAATGCCATGATAGGTAGGTATGGTGGTGATGTCTACTACACAACCTTCTTCTTGTAGACTTTGTTGGGCCTCCAAGTGCAGAGGCTTGTAGGACAGTAGTAAATTTCCCTCAAGTGGATGACCTAAGGTTTACCAATCCGTAGGAGGCGTAGGATGAAGATGGTCTCTCTCAAGCAACCCTGCAACCAAATAACAAAGAGTCTCTTGTGTCCCCAACACACCCAATACAATGGTAAATTGTATAGGTGCACTAGTTCGGCGAAGAGATGGTGATACAAGTGCAATATGGATGGTAGATATATGTTTTTGTAAACTGAAAATATAAAAACAGCAAGGTAGCAAGCGGTAAAAGTGAGCGTAAACGATATTGCAATGGTAGGAAACAAGGCCTAGGGTTCATACTTTCACTAGTGCAAGTCCTCTCAACAATAATAACATAATTGGATCATATAACTATCCCTCAACATGCAACAAAGAGTCACTCCAAAGTCACTAATAGCGGAGAACAAACGAAGAGATTATGGTAGGGTACGAAACCACCTCAAAGTTATTCATTCCAATCAATCCGTTGGGCTATTCCTATAAGTGTCACAAACAGCCCTAGAGTTCGTACTAGAATAACACCTTAAGATACAAATCAACCAAAACCCTAATGTCTCCTAGATACTCCAATGTCACCTCAAGTATCCGTGGGCATGATTAAACGATATGCATCACACAACCTGAATTCATCTATCCAAACCAACACATAGAACCTCAAAGAGTGCCCCAAAGTTTCTACCGGACAATCACGACGAAAACGTGTGCCAACCACTATGCATAGGTTCATGGGCGGAACCCGCAAGTTGATCACCAAAACATACATCAAGTGGCACGTGATATCCCATTGTCACCACAGATAAGCACGGCAAGACATACATCAAGTGTTCTCAAATCTTTAAAGACTCAATCCAATAAGATTACTTCAAGGGGAAAACTCAATCCATTACAAGAGAGAAGAGGGGGAGAAGAAACAAAAGATCCAACTATAATAGCAAAGCTCGCGATACATCAAGATCGTGCCAAATCAAGAACACGAGAGAGAGAGAGAGAGAGAGAGAGAGATCAAACACATAGCTACTGGTACATACTCTCAGCCCCGAGGGTGAACTACTCCCTCCTCGTCATGGAGAGCGCCGGGATGATGAAGATGGCCACCGGTGAGGGTTGCCCCCTTCCGGCAGGGTGCCGGAACAGGGTCCCGAGAGGTTTTTGGTGGCTACAGAGGCTTGCGGCGGCGGAACTCTAGATCTAATCTCTATTCTGGAAGTTTTACGATACATAGGTATATATGGGTGCAAGGGGTACGTCGGTGGAGCTTCGGGGGGCCCACGAGGCAGGGGGCGCGCCCCAGGGGGGTGGGCGCGCCCCCTGCCCTCGTGGCCAGCTCCCGTATCTTCTGACGTAGAGTCCAAGTCTATCAGGTAGGTTTCCTTCCAGAAATAACTTCTCCAGTTGATTTCGTTCCGTTTCGACTCCGTCTCATATTCCTTTTCTTCGAAACACTAAAATAGGCATAAAACAACAAATCTGGGCTGGGCCTCCGATTAATAGGTTAGTCCCAAAAGTAATATAAAAGTGGATAATAAAGCCCAATATTGCCTAAAACAGTACATAATATAGCATGGAGCAATCAAAAATTATAGATACGTTGGAGACGTATCAAGCATCCCCAAGCTTGATTCCTGCTCGTCCTTGAGTAGGTAAATGATAAAAAAGATAATTTTTGATGTGGAATGCTAGTTGGCATAATTTCATTGTAATTCTTCTCAATTGTGATATTAATATTCAGATCCGAAAGATTCAAGACAAAAGTTCATATTGACATAAAAATAATAATACTTCAAGCATACTAATAAAGCAATTATGTCTTCTCAAAATAACATGGCCAAAGAAAGTTATCCCTACAAAATCATATAGTCTGGCTATGCTCCATCTTCACCACACAACCCCGATGACAAGCCAAGCAATTGTTTCATACTTTTGACATTCTCAAACTTTTTCAATCTTCACGCAATACATGAGTGTGAGCCATGGATATAGCATTATATGTGGAATAGAATGGTGGTTGTGGAGAAGACAAAAAGAGGGGAAGATAGTCTCACATCAACAAGGCATATCAACGGGCTATGGAGATGCCCATTAATAGATATCAATGTGAGTGAGTAGTGATTGCCATGCAACGGATGCACTAGAGCTATAAGTATATGAAAGCTCAACAAAAGAAACTAAGTGGGTGTGCATCCAACTCGCTTGCTCACGAAGACCTAGGGCATTTTGAGGAAGCCCATCATTGGAATATACAAGCCAAGTTCTATAATGAAAGATTACCACTAGTATATGAAAGTGACAACATAGGAGACTCTCTATCATGAAGATCATGGTGCTACTTTGAAGCACAAGTGTGGTAAAAGGATAGTAGCATTGCCCCTTCTCTCTTTTTCTCTCATTTTTTTATTTTTATTTTGTTTGGGCCTTTTCTCTTTTTTTATGGCCTCTTTTTTTCTCTTTTTTTTTCGTCCGGAGTCTCATCCCGACTTGTGGGGGAATCATAGCCTCGATCATCCTTTCCTCACTTGGGACAATGCTCTAAAAATAATGATCTTCACACTTTTATTTCTCTTACAACTCGATACTTAGAACAAAATATGACTCTATATGAATGCCTCCGGCGGTGTACCAGGATGTGCAGTGACTCATGAGTGACATGTATGAAAGAATTATGAACGGTGGCTTTGCCACAAATACGATGTCAACTACATGATCATGCAAAGCAATATGACAATGATGGAGCGTGTCATAATAAACGGAACGGTGGAAAGTTGCATGGTAATATATCTCGGAATGGCTATGGAAATGCCATGATAGGTAGGTATGGTGGCTGTTTTGAGGAAGGGATAAGGTGGGTGTATGATACCGGCGAAAGGTGCGCGGTATTAGAGAGGCTAGCAATGGTGGAAAGATGGGAAAAGTGCATATAATCCATGGACTCAACATTAGTCATAAAGAACTCATATACTTATTGCAAAAATCTAGAAGTTATCAAAGCAAAGTATTACGCGCATGCTCCTAGGGGGATAGATTGGTAGGAAAAGACCATCGCTCGTCCTCGACCGCCACTCATAAGGAAGACAATCAATAAATAAATCATGCTCCGACTTCATCACATAACGGTTCACCATACGTGCATGCTACGAGAATCTGTAGGATCGAAAGTATGTCTAGAGGGGGGTGATTAGACTACTTGACCAAATAAAAACTTAACCATTTCCCAATTTTAGTTCTTGGCAGATTTTAGCTACTTTAGGACAAGTCAAGCAATCATCACACAATTCAAGCAAGCATGCAAAGAGTATATAGGCAGCGGAAAGTAAAGCATGCAACTTGCAAGAATGTAAAGGGAAGGGTTTGGAGAATTCAAACGCAATTGGAGACAAGGATGTTTTTGGCGTGGTTCGGATAGGTGGTGCTATCCTACATCCACGTTGATGGAGACTTCAACCCACGAAGGGTAACGGTTGCACGAGTCCACGGAGGGCTCCACCCACGAAGGGTCCACGAAGAAGCAACCTTGTCTATCCCACCATGGCCATCGCCCACGAAGGACTTGCCTCACTAGCGGTAGATCTTCGTGAAGTAGGCGATCTCCTTGCCCTTACAAACTCCTTGGTTCAACTCCACAATCTTGTCGGAGGCTCCCAAGTGACACCTAGCCAATCTAGGAGACACCACTCTCCAAGAAGTAACAAATGGTGTGTTGATGATGAACTCCTTGCTCTTGTGCTTCAAATGATAGTCTCCCCAACACTCAACTCTCTCTCTCACACAGGATTTGGATTTGGTGGAAAGAAGATTTGAGTGGAAAGCAACTTGGGGAAGGCTAGAGATCAAGATTCATATGGTAGGAATGGAATATCTTGGCCTCAACACAAGGGTAGGTGGTTCTCTCTCAGAACATATGAGTTGGAAGTGTAGATGTGTTCTGATGGCTCTCTCCACGAATGAAGAGTAGGTGGAGGGGTATTTATAGCCTCCACACAAAATCCAACCGTTACACACAATTTACCAGTCTTGGTGGGACCGAATCAACAAACTCGGTCGGACCGATTTAGTAAACCTAGTGACCGTTAGAGATTTTCGGTGGGACTGACATGCAACTCGGTAGGACCGATATGGTTAGGGTTAGGACATAACGTAATCTCGGTGAGACCGATTACACAAACTCGGTGAGACCGATTTGGTAATAAGCTAACCAGAGGGTTGGTCAGGTAAACTCGGTGGGACCGATTTGCTCTTTCGGTGAGACCGAAAAGTTACAAAAAGGAAACAAAGAGTTTACATTGCAATCTCGGTGGGACCGATCCGCTCTTTCGGTGAGACCGAAAAGTTACGAAAAGGAAACAGAGAAATTGCAATCCCATCTCGGTGAGACCGAGATCCCTATCAGTAGAACTGATTTGCTAGGGTTTGGCAGTGGCTTATGACAAATGAAACTCGGTGGCGCCGGATTGAAAGAGTCGGTAGGTCCAGGTTTGGCTATGGGTTTAGGTCAAATGTGGATATGGGAAAGTAGTTGAGGGTTTTGGAGCATATCACTAAGCACATGAAGCAAGAGGCTCATTAAGCAACACCTCATCCCTCCTTGATAGTATTGGCTATTCCTATAGACTCAATGTGATCTTGGATCACTAAAATGTAAAATGAAGAGTCTTGAGCTTGAAGCTTCAGCCAATCCTTTGTCCTTAGCATTTTGAGGAATCTACTTTCATCATCCATGCCATGCCAATCATTGAGCTTTCCTGAAATAATCATCTTGGAATAGCATTAGCTCAATGAGCTATATGTTGTTATGAATTACCAAAAACACCTAGGGAGAGTTGCACTTTCAGAATCACAAACTTCAACGCAAGTATTCTTTAAATTCACAACTACTCAACTAGCATGACTCTAATATTATCACCTCCATATCTCAAATCAATTATCATGCTTCAATCTTTTCTTAGTATTCAGCACACTCATAAGAATTTTTCTTTTTTTTGTCTTGTATGCCTAGCATATTAGAATTAAGCGCATTACCATGCTATTTATGACTCTCAAAATAATCTAAGTGAAGCATGAGAGTTCATCTTTTTCTTCAAAATAAAACTACCACCATGCTCTAAAAGATATAAGTGAAGCACTAGAGCAAACAACAAACTACTCCGAAAGATATAAGTGAAGATCAATGAGTAGTCGAATAATTATGCAACTATGTGAAGACTCTCCCATTTAATAATTTCAGATCTTCGTACTTTATTCAAACAGCAAGCAAAGCAAAATAAAATAAAATGACGCTCCAAGCAAAACACATATCATGTGGTGAATAAAAATGTAGCTCAAAGTAAAGTTACCGATGAACAAAGACGAAAGAGGGGATGCCTTCCGGGGCATCCCCAAGCTTAGACACTTGGTTATCCTTGAATATTATCTTGGTGTGCCTTGGTCATCCCCAAGCTTAGGCTCTTTCCACCCCTTATTCCATAGTCCATCGAATCTTTACCCAAAACTTGAAAACTTCACAACACAAAACTTAACAGAAAACTCGTGAGCTCCGTTAGCGAAAGAAAACAAAACACCACTTCATGGTACTGTAATGAACTCATTATTTATTTATATTGGTGTTAAACCTACTGTATTACAACTTCTCTATGGTTTATAAACTATTTTACTAGCCATAGAGTCATCAAAATAAGCAAACAACACACGAAAAACAGAATCTGTCAAAAACAGAACAGTCTGAAGTAATCTGTAACTAACGCAAACTTCTGGAACTCCAAAAATTCTAAAATAAATTGGTGGACCTGAGGAATTTATCTAGTAATCATCTTCAAAAAGAATCAACTAAATAGCACTCTGCAGTAAAAAGTTTAGGTAATCTCGTGAGCGCTAAAGTTTCTATTTTTTACAGCATGATCATAAAGACTTCACCCAAGTCTTCCCAAAGATTCTACTTGGCACAAACACTAATTAAAACATAAAAACACATCTAAACAAATGCTAGATGGATTGTTTATTCCTAAACAGAACCAAAAAGCAATAAACTAAAATAAAATTGGGTTGCCTCCCAACAAGCGCTATCGTTTAATGCCCCTAGCTAGGCATGATGATTTCAATGATGCTCACATAAAAGATAAGAATTGAAACATAAAGAGAGCATCATGAAGAATATGACTAGCACATTTAAGTCTAACCCACTTCCTATGCATAGGGATTTTGTGATCAAACAACTTATGGGAACAAGAATCAACTTGCATAGGAAGGTAAAACAAGCATAACTTCAAAACTTTAAGCACATAGAGAGGAAACTTGATATTATTGCAACTCCTACAAGCATATATTCCCCCTCATAATAATTTTCAGTAGCATCATGAATGAATTCAACATTATAACCAGCACCTAAAGCCAGGGTCGGTCCTTATATTTTGGGGGCCCGGGGCGAAACTATAATTTGGGGGCCCTTAAAATAATCACTATAAGAATATAGGATCACATAAGTGCACAAATCCAACAGGACATGTATTTGGTGTATATAGTTTCATGCGCAACCCTTGTGAATAGTAAATTTGAAAAAAAAATACTAGTCATACAAAAATAAAAAATAAAATCACAATTTTCTTTTGTAACATACATAGTTGACTATTATACTCGTGTATAAAGTTTCACAAGGAAATGACATTCTAAGCAAAAATGACAAAGCCGAAGTTATATTGGAAAATATTTTTTTGATGAATAGTAAGGCCCTGATTGTATTTTTCTTCTCTAAGAATACCACGGGTCCTGTTTCTTCATAAAGTTTCACACGTGAGTAGAATGGTCGACCAAGTTTTATACCGCCAAATTTCAGAATGTTTTAAATTTTTCTAGTATTTTATATAAAATTTCTTATTCGTACGGGTGTAGATGGAACCATATTTACCTTTGTATTTTCAAAAAGCAGCACTATATCAAATAATTTATACATATTACCTTCAAAATATCATCTAACAATCATCAATAAAATTCACTTATGATTGAGTCGATGGCTCCTCTCAGTAATTCTATCAAGTTAACTACACTTTGTTTTCTTTTCCCCCTTTTTATCAAATGCATATATTCTAAGAGTAGGCGACATTATGACACACAGCTCAAATTAAATAAATAAATTACATCAAAGCTTGAACACCGCAAAGCTATGCATCAAGCATGCGTGCCTATATAAAATACTCAATTAGCAATATAGATATGGGAAATAGGTTATATTACCTCAGATCATTCGGATCAGTGTTCGTTATCACCTGATCGGGATATCCGCGATGTTGCGATTTCTATGGATATGTGATGGAAGGCGCTCGGCGATCTGCATCACTGTGTGTGCGTCAATTGCGTGAAGAGCGGAGCAGATCCAGTGGAGTTCGTCGACGTGGCAACCCGTGAACTTTGTCAGCACTGCGTGCCCTACCATGGTCGTCCTCCCCTTGGAGTCTAGCATGAACGCCGCTCCCTCGTCCGCCCCCACCACCATCTTGCGGTTGTCGCCGGCGTCGACGTAGGAGGTGAAAGCTGCGACGGCGAGACCAAGCTGCCCATTGTTTGTTCGGCTGTGACCATAGGAGATTGGGGAATAGATTGAATAAGGAAGGTCAGAGCGATGAGAAGGAAACCCAATAATCTGGCTAGGGCAACGCAACCAGGCTAAGCATTTTTTGATTGAGAGAAGTGTACAAGCTAACAGATCAAATCCCAACTATGAGCGGCTTCGTGGGCTATCTGCATGCAACTCTGCGTGCGTAGTCTCCCTGGGCCATGGCCTACGTGGATAGTACCTGGGCGGGGGGCCCTATACTTGGGGGGCCCGGGGCGGCCGCCCCCTCTGCCCCCCCCCCCTCAGGGCCGGCCCTGCCTAAAGCATTCTTTTCATGATCTACTTGCATAGAAATTTTACTACTCTCCACATAAGCAAAATTCTTCTCATGAATAATAGTGGGAGCCAACTCAACAAAACAACTATCACCAATGGATCGTGACAAGTCGTTACTACTAGCAATGACTTCCTCTTTCATTACTTCATCCTTTCCATATCCCTCTCCCTTGTTCGATCTTACTCATCAAATGGCACTCGGTTCATATCTGTAAGTTCGTTCGATCATTGACAAGGTTCAAAGAAAGGGTGGGCCATTCACCATGAAGGCTAAAAGCGAGATAGGCTTTACTGGACATTTTTGCTTACAAAGGCGAAGACAATTCCGCGTTTTTTCAGCCGATTCTCCAAAATTTAAGACAATGATTGAAAATTAAGATCAAGATGACAAGTTTCATGGTTATCATATTCTTTAAAGCATACGTGTCATCACAATAATCATCATAGATAGGAGGCATGCTTTCATCATAGTAAATTTGCTCAACAAAGCTTGGGGGACAAAAAATTATCATCTTCATCAAACATAGCTTCACCAAGCTTGTGGCTTTGCATATCATTAGCATCATGGATATTCAAGGAATTCATACTAACAACATTGCAATCATGCTCATCATATAAATATTTAGTGCCAAACATTCTAATGCATTCTTCTTCTAACACTTTGGCACAATTTTGCTTTCCATCATACTCACGAAAGATATTAAAAAGATGAAGCGTATGAGACAAACTCAATTCCATTTTTTTTGTAATTTTCTTTTATAAACTAAACTAGTGCTAAAACAACAAAACAAAAAGATTCGATTGCAAGATCCAAAGATATACCTTCACTTACCTAGCCTCCCCAGCAACGGCGCCAGAAAAGAGCTTGACGTCTACTACACAACCTTCTACTTATAGACGTTGTTGGGCCTCCAAGTGCAGAGGTTTGCAGGACAGTAGCAAATTTCCCTCAAGTGGATGACCCAAGATTTATCAATCCGTAGGAGGCGTAGGATGAAGATGGTCTCTCTCAAGCAACCCTGCAACCAAATAACAAAGAGTCTCTTGTGTCCCCAACATACCCAATACAATGGTAAATTGTATAGGTGCACTAGTTCGGCGAACAGATGGTGATACAAATGCAATATGGATGGTAGATATAGGTTTTTGTAAACTGAAAATATAAAAACAGCAAGGTAGCAAGCTGTAAAAGTGAGCGTAAACGGTATTACAATGGTAGGAAACAAGACCTAGGGTTCATACTTTCACTAGTGCAAGTCCTCTCAACAATAATAACATAATTGGATCATATAACTATCCCTCAACCTGCAACAAAGAGTCACTCCAAAGTCACTAATAGCGGAGAACAAACGAAGAGATTATGGTACGTACGAAACCACCTCAAAGTTATTCTTTCCAATCAATCCGTTGGGCTATTCCTATAAGTGTCACAAACAGCCCTAGAGTCCGTACTAGAATAACACCTTAAGATACAAATCAACCAAAACCCTAATGTCACCTAGATACTCCAATGTCACCTCAAGTATCTGTGGGCATGATTAAAACATATGCATCACACAACCTCAATTCATCTATCCAAACCAACACATAGAACCTCAAAGAGTGCCCCAAAGTTTCTACCGGAGAATCATGATGAAAACGTGTGCCAACCCCTATGCATAGGTTCATGGGTGGAACCCGCAAGTTGATCACCAAAACATACATCAAGTGGCACGTGATATCCCATTGTCACCACAGATAAGCACGGCAAGACATACATCAAGTGTTCTGAAATCTTTAAAGACTCAATCCAATAAGATTACTTCAAGGGGAAAACTCAATCCATTACAAGAGATAAGTGGGGGAGAAGAAACATAAGATCCAACTATAATAGCAAAGCTCGCGATACATCAAGATCGTGCCAAATCAAGAACACGAGAGAGAGAGAGAGAGAGATCAAACACATAGCTACTGGTACATACCCTCAGCCCCGAGGGTGAACTACTCCCTCCTCGTCATGGAGAGCGCCGAGATGATGAAGATGGCCACTGGTGAGGGTTCCCCCCTTCCGGCAGGGTGCCGGAACAGGGTCCCGAGAGATTTTTGGTGGCTACACAGGCTTGCAGCGGCGAAACGCCAGATCTAATCTCTGTTCTGGAAGTTTTACGATACGTAGGTATATATGGGTGCAAGGGGTACGTCGGTGGAGCTTCGGGGGGCCCACGAGGCAGGGGGCGCGCCCCCTACCCTCGTGGCCAGCTCCCGTATCTTCTGACGTAGAGTCCAAGTCTATCAGGTAGGTTTCCTTCCAAAAATAACTTCTCCAGTTGATTTCGTTCCGTTTCGACTCCGTCTGATATTCCTTTTCTTTGAAACACTGAAATAGGCATAAAACAGCAAATCTGGGTTGGGCCTCCGGTTAACAGGTTAGTCCCAAAAGTAATATAAAAGTGGATAATAAAGCCCAATATTGCCTAAAACAGTAGATAATATAGCATGGAGCAATCAAAAATTATAGATACGTTGGAGATGTATCAAGCATCCCCAAGCTTAATTCCTGCTCGTCCTCGAGTAGGTAAATGATAAAAAAGATAAATTTTGATGTGGAATGCTAGTTGGCATAATTTCATTGTAATTCTTCTCAATTGTGATATGAATATTCAGATCCGAAAGATTCAAGACAAAAGTTTATATTGACATAAAAATAATAATACTTCAAGCATACTAATAAAGAAATTATGTCTTCTCAAAATAACATGGCCAAAGAAAGTTATCCCTACAAAATCATATAGTCTGACTATGCTCCATCTTCACCACACAAAGTATTTAAATCATGCACAACCCAGATGACAAGCCAAGCAATTGTTTCATACTTTTGACATTCTCAAACTTTTTCAATCTTCACGCAATACATGAGTGTGAGCCATGGATATAGCATTATATGTGGAATAGAATGGTGGTTGTGGAGAAGACAAAAAGAGGGGAAGATAGTCTCACATCAACTAGGCATATCAATGGGCTATGGAGATGCCCATTAATAGATATCAATGTGAGTGAGTAGGGATTGCCATGCAACGGATGCACTAGGGCTATAAGTATATGAAAGCTCAACAAAAGAAACTAAGTGGGTGTGCATCCAACTCGCTTGCTCACTAAGACCTAGGGCATTTTAAGGAAGCCCATCATTGGAATATACAAGCCAAGTTCTATAATGAAAGATTCCCACTAGTATATGAAAGTGACAACATAGGAGACTCTCTATCATGAAGATCATGGTGCTACTTTGAAGCACAAGTGTGGTAAAAGGATAGTAGCATTGCCCCTTCTCTCTTTTTCTCTCATTTTTTTTGTTTGGGACTTTTCTCTTTTTTTATGGCCTCTTTTTTCTCTTTTTTTATTTTTCGTCCGGAGTCTCATCCCGACTTGTGGGGGAATCATAGTCTCCATCATCCTTTCCTCACTTGGGACAATGCTCTAAAAATAATGATCATCACGCTTTTATTTACTCACAACTCGATAATACAATTCGATAACTAGAACAATATGACTCTATATGAATGCCTCTAGCAGTGTACCAGGGTGTGCAATGATCTAGGGTAACATGTATAAAAATGATGAACGATAGTTGATCTACAAATAATATGCCAACTATATGATCATGCAAAGCAATATATATGACAATGAAGATGTATGTCATAAAACGCAACGGTGGAAGTTGCATGGCAATATATCTTGGAATGGCTATGGAAATGCCATGATAGGTAGGTATGGTGGTGATGTCTACTACACAACCTTCTTCTTGTAGACTTTGTTGGGCCTCCAAGTGCAGAGGCTTGTAGGACAGTAGTAAATTTCCCTCAAGTGGATGACCTAAGGTTTACCAATCCGTAGGAGGCGTAGGATGAAGATGGTCTCTCTCAAGCAACCCTGCAACCAAATAACAAAGAGTCTCTTGTGTCCCCAACACACCCAATACAATGGTAAATTGTATAGGTGCACTAGTTCGGCGAAGAGATGGTGATACAAGTGCAATATGGATGGTAGATATATGTTTTTGTAAACTGAAAATATAAAAACAGCAAGGTAGCAAGCGGTAAAAGTGAGCGTAAACGATATTGCAATGGTAGGAAACAAGGCCTAGGGTTCATACTTTCACTAGTGCAAGTCCTCTCAACAATAATAACATAATTGGATCATATAACTATCCCTCAACATGCAACAAAGAGTCACTCCAAAGTCACTAATAGCGGAGAACAAACGAAGAGATTATGGTAGGGTACGAAACCACCTCAAAGTTATTCATTCCAATCAATCCGTTGGGCTATTCCTATAAGTGTCACAAACAGCCCTAGAGTTCGTACTAGAATAACACCTTAAGATACAAATCAACCAAAACCCTAATGTCTCCTAGATACTCCAATGTCACCTCAAGTATCCGTGGGCATGATTAAACGATATGCATCACACAACCTGAATTCATCTATCCAAACCAACACATAGAACCTCAAAGAGTGCCCCAAAGTTTCTACCGGACAATCACGACGAAAACGTGTGCCAACCACTATGCATAGGTTCATGGGCGGAACCCGCAAGTTGATCACCAAAACATACATCAAGTGGCACGTGATATCCCATTGTCACCACAGATAAGCACGGCAAGACATACATCAAGTGTTCTCAAATCTTTAAAGACTCAATCCAATAAGATTACTTCAAGGGGAAAACTCAATCCATTACAAGAGAGAAGAGGGGGAGAAGAAACAAAAGATCCAACTATAATAGCAAAGCTCGCGATACATCAAGATCGTGCCAAATCAAGAACACGAGAGAGAGAGAGAGAGAGAGAGAGAGATCAAACACATAGCTACTGGTACATACTCTCAGCCCCGAGGGTGAACTACTCCCTCCTCGTCATGGAGAGCGCCGGGATGATGAAGATGGCCACCGGTGAGGGTTGCCCCCTTCCGGCAGGGTGCCGGAACAGGGTCCCGAGAGGTTTTTGGTGGCTACAGAGGCTTGCGGCGGCGGAACTCTAGATCTAATCTCTATTCTGGAAGTTTTACGATACATAGGTATATATGGGTGCAAGGGGTACGTCGGTGGAGCTTCGGGGGGCCCACGAGGCAGGGGGCGCGCCCCAGGGGGGTGGGCGCGCCCCCTGCCCTCGTGGCCAGCTCCCGTATCTTCTGACGTAGAGTCCAAGTCTATCAGGTAGGTTTCCTTCCAGAAATAACTTCTCCAGTTGATTTCGTTCCGTTTCGACTCCGTCTCATATTCCTTTTCTTCGAAACACTAAAATAGGCATAAAACAACAAATCTGGGCTGGGCCTCCGATTAATAGGTTAGTCCCAAAAGTAATATAAAAGTGGATAATAAAGCCCAATATTGCCTAAAACAGTACATAATATAGCATGGAGCAATCAAAAATTATAGATACGTTGGAGACGTATCAAGCATCCCCAAGCTTGATTCCTGCTCGTCCTTGAGTAGGTAAATGATAAAAAAGATAATTTTTGATGTGGAATGCTAGTTGGCATAATTTCATTGTAATTCTTCTCAATTGTGATATTAATATTCAGATCCGAAAGATTCAAGACAAAAGTTCATATTGACATAAAAATAATAATACTTCAAGCATACTAATAAAGCAATTATGTCTTCTCAAAATAACATGGCCAAAGAAAGTTATCCCTACAAAATCATATAGTCTGGCTATGCTCCATCTTCACCACACAACCCCGATGACAAGCCAAGCAATTGTTTCATACTTTTGACATTCTCAAACTTTTTCAATCTTCACGCAATACATGAGTGTGAGCCATGGATATAGCATTATATGTGGAATAGAATGGTGGTTGTGGAGAAGACAAAAAGAGGGGAAGATAGTCTCACATCAACAAGGCATATCAACGGGCTATGGAGATGCCCATTAATAGATATCAATGTGAGTGAGTAGTGATTGCCATGCAACGGATGCACTAGAGCTATAAGTATATGAAAGCTCAACAAAAGAAACTAAGTGGGTGTGCATCCAACTCGCTTGCTCACGAAGACCTAGGGCATTTTGAGGAAGCCCATCATTGGAATATACAAGCCAAGTTCTATAATGAAAGATTACCACTAGTATATGAAAGTGACAACATAGGAGACTCTCTATCATGAAGATCATGGTGCTACTTTGAAGCACAAGTGTGGTAAAAGGATAGTAGCATTGCCCCTTCTCTCTTTTTCTCTCATTTTTTTTGTTTGGGACTTTTCTCTTTTTTTATGGCCTCTTTTTTCTCTTTTTTTATTTTTCGTCCGGAGTCTCATCCCGACTTGTGGGGGAATCATAGTCTCCATCATCCTTTCCTCACCTGGGACAATGCTCTAAAAATAATGATCATCACACTTTTATTTCTCTTACAACCCAACAATTACAACTCGATACTTAGAACAAAATATGACTCTATATGAATGCCTCCGGCGGTGTACCGGGATGTGCAATGACTCATGAGTGACATTTATGAAAGAATTATGAACGGTGGCTTTGCCACAAATACGATGTCAACTACATGATCATGCAAAGCAATATGACAATGATGGAGCGTGTCATAATAAACGGAACGGTGGAAAGTTGCATGGCAATATATCTCGGAATGGCTATGGAAATGCCATGATAGGTAGGTATGGTGGCTGTTTTGAGGAAGGTATAAGGTGGGTGTATGATACCGGCGAAAGGTGCGCGGTATCAGAGAGGCTAGCAATGGTGGAAAGATGGGGAAAGTGCATATAATCCATGGACTCAACATTAGTCATAAAGAACTCATATACTTATTGCAAAAATCTAGAAGTTATCAAAGCAAAGTATTACGCGCATGCTCCTAGGGGGATAGATTGGTAGGAAAAGACCATCGCTCGTCCCCGAATGCCACTCATAAGGAAGACAATCAATAAATAAATCATGCTCCGACTTCATCACATAACGGTTCACCATACGTGCATGCTACGGGAATCACAAACTGCAACACAAGTATTCTTTAAATTCACAACTACTCAACTAGCATGACTCTAATATTATCACCTCCATATCTCAAATCAGTTATCATGCTTCAATCTTTTCTTAGTATTCAACACACTCGTAAGAATTTTTCTTTTTATTAGTCTTGTATGCCTAGCATATTAGAATTAAGCGCATTACCATGATATTTATGACTCTCAAAATAATCTAAGTGAAGCATGAGAGTTCATCTTTTTCTTCAAAATAAAACTACCACTATGCTCTAAAAGATATAAGTGAAGCACTAGAGCAAACAACAAACTACTCCGAAAGATATAAGTGAAGATCAATGAGTAGTCGAATAATTATGCAACTATGTGAAGACTCTCCCATTTAATAATTTCAGATCTTGGTACTTTATTCAAACATCAATCAAAGCAAAATAAAATAAAATGACGCTCCAAGCAAAACACATATCATGTGGTGAATAAAAATATAGCTCAAAGTAAAGTTACCGATGAACGAAGACGAAAGAGGGGATGCCTTCCGGGGCATCCCCAAGCTTAGACGCTTGCTTATCCTTGAATATTACCTTGGGTGCCTTGGGCATCCCCAAGCTTAGGCTCTTTCCACTCCTTATTCCATGGTCCATTGAATCTTTACCCAAAACTTGAAAACTTCACAACACAAAACTTAACAGAAAACTCGTGAGTTCCGTTAGCGAAAGAAAACAAAACACCACTTCATGGTACTGTAATGAACTCATTATTTATTTATATTGTTGTTAAACCTACTGTATTACAACTTCTCTATGGTTTATAAACTGTTTTACTAGCCATAGAGTCATCAAAATAAGCAAACAACACACGAAAAACAGAATCTGTCAAAAACAGAACAGTCTGTAGTACTATGTAACTAACGCAAACTTATGGAACTGAAAAAATTCTAAAATAAATTGGTGGACTTGAGGAATTTGTCTAGTAATCATCTGCAAAAAGAATCAACTAAATAGAACTCTGCAGTAAAAAGTTCTAGCTAATCTCGTGAGCGCTAAAGTTTCTGTTTTTTACAGCATGATCATAAAGACTTCACCCAAGTCTTCCCAAAGGTTCTACTTGGCACAAACACAATTAAAACATAAAACCACATCTAAACAGATGCTAGATGGATTATTTATTCCTAAACAGAACCAAAAAGCAATAAACTAAAATAAAATTGGGTTGCCTCCCAACAAGCGCTACCGTTTAATGCCCCTAGCTAGGCATGATGATTTCAATGATGCTCACATAAAAGATAAGAATTGAAACATAAAGAGAGCATCATGAAGAATATTACTAGCACATTTAAGTCTAACCCACTTCCTATGCATAGGGATTTTGTGATCAAACAACTTATGGGAACAAGAATCAACTTGCATAGGAAGGTAAAACAAGCATAACTTCAAAACTTTAAGCACATAGAGAGGAAACTTGGTATTATTGCAACTCCTACAAGCATATATTCCCCCCTCATAATAATTTTCAGTAGCATCATGAATGAATTCAACAATATAACTAGCACCTAAAGCATTCTTTTCATGATCTACTTGCATAGAAATTTTACTACTCTCCACATAAGCAAAATTCTTCTCATGAATAATAGTGGGAGCAAACTCAACAAAACAACTATCATGTGATTGAAAATTAAGATCAAGATGACAAGTTTCATGGTTATCATTATTCTTTAAAGCATACGTGTCATCACAATAATCGTCATAGATAGGAGGCATGCTTTCATCATAGTAAATTTGCTCATCAAAGCTTGGGGAAAAAAATATCATCTTCATCAAACATAGCTTCACCAAGCTTGTGGCTTTGCATATCATTAGCGTCATGGATATTCAAGGAATTCATACTAACAGCATTGCAATCATGCTCATCATATAAATATTTAGTTCCAAACATTCTAATGCATTCTTCTTCTATCACTTTGGCACAATTTTCCTTTCCATCATACTCAAGAAAGATATTAAAAAGATGAAGCGTGTGAGACAAACTCAATTCCATTTTTTTGTAATTTTCTTTTATAAACTAAACTAGTGCTAAAACAAGAAACAAAAAGATTTGATTGCAAGATCCCAAGATATACCTTCACCTACCTAGCCTCCCCGGCAACAGCGCCAGAAAAGAGCTTGATGTCTATTACACAACCTTCTTCTTGTAGACGTTGTTGGGCCTCCAAGTGCAGAGGTTTGTAGGACAGTAGCAAATTTCCCTCAAGTGGATGACCTAAGGTTTATCAGTCTGTAGGAGGCGTTGGATGAAGATGGTCTCTCTCAAGCAACCCTGCAACCAAATAACAAAGAGTCTCTTGTGTCCCCAACACACCCAGTACAATGGTAAATTGTATAGGTGCACTAGTTCGGCGAAGAGATGGTGATACAAGTGCAATATGGATGGTAGATATAGGTTTTTGTAAACTGAAAATATAAAAACAGCAAGGTAGCAAGCGGTAAAAGTGAGCGTAAACGGTATTGCAATGGTAGGAAACTAGGCCTAGGGTTCATACTTTCACTAGTGCAAGTCCTCTCAACAATAATAACATAATTGGATCATATAACTATCCCTCAACATACAACAAAGAGTCACTCCAAAGTCACTAATAGCGGAGAACAAACGAAGATATTATGGTAGGGTACGCAACCACCTCAAAGTTATTCTTTCCAATCAATCTGTTGGGCTATTCCTATAAGTGTCACAAATAGCCCTAGAGTTCGTACTAGAATAACACCTTAAGATACAAATCAACCAAAACCCTAATGTCACCTAGATACTCCAATGTCACCTCAAGTATCCGTGGGCATGATTAAACGATATGCATCACACAACCTCAATTCATCTATCCAAACCAACACATAGAACCTCAAAGAGTGCCCCAAAGTTTCTACCGGAGAATCACGACGAAAACGTGTGCCAACCCCTATGCATAGGTTCATGGGCGGAACCCGCAAGTTGATCACCAAAACATACATCAAGTGGCACGTGATATCCCATTGTCACCACAGATAAGCACGGCAAGACATACATAAAGTGTTCTCAAATCTTTAAAGACTCAATCCGATAAGATTACTTCAAGGGGAAAACTCAATCCATTACAAGAGAGAAGAGGGGGAGAAGAAACATAAGATCCAACTACAATAGCAAAGCTCGCAATACATCAAGATCGTGCCAAATCAAGAACACGAGAGAGAGAGAGAGAGGGAGGGAGAGAGAGAGAGAGAGATCAAACACATAGCTACTGGTACATACCCTCAGCCCCGAGGGTGAACTACTCCCTCCTCGTCATGGAGAGCGCCGAGATGATGAAGATGGCCACCGGTGAGGGTTCCCCCCTTCCGGCAGGGTGCCGGAACAGGGTCCCGAGAGGTTTTTGGTTGCTACAGAGGCTTGCGGCGGCGGAACTCCAGATCTAATCTCTGTTCTGTAAGTTTTACGATACGTAGGTATATATGGGTGCAAGGGGTACGTCGGTGGAGCTTCGGGGGCCCCACGAGGCAGGGGCGCGCCCCCTACCCTCGTGGCTAGCTCCCGTATCTTCTGACGTAGAGTCGAAGACTATCAGGTAGGTTTCCTTCCAAAAATAACTTCTCCAGTTGATTTCGTTCCGTTTCGACTCCGTCTGATATTCCTTTTTTTCGAAACACTGAAATAGGCATAAAACAGCAAATCTGGGCTGGGCCTCCGGTTAATAGGTCAGTCCCAAAAGTAATATAAAAGTGGATAATAAAGCCCAATATTGCCTAAAATAGTAGATAATATAGCATGGAGCAATCAAAAATTATAGGTACGTTGGAGACGTATCAGGTGGCTGTTTTGAGGAAGATATAAGGAGGCTTATGTGTGATAGAGTGTATCATAATGGGGTTTGGATGCACCAGCGAAGTTTGCACCAACTCTCGAGGTGATAAAGGGCAATGCACGGTACCGAAGAGGCTAGCAAATTGTGGAAAGGTAAGAGTGTGTATAATCCATGGACTCACATTAGTCATAAAGAACTCACATACTTATTGCGAAAGCCTATTAGCCCTCGGAGCAAACTACTACTACACATGCCCCTAGAGGGATAGATTGGTAGGAAAAGACCATCGCTCGCCCCTGACCACCACTTATAAGGAAGACATTCAATAATAATTATGCTCCAACTTCATAGCATAATTACTAGAGACCATACGTGCATGCTCCGGGAATCAAAAACCTTAACACCAATATTCTTACTAAATCACAATCATTCACTAGTACCACCCACATATCACCATATTAATATCAAAAAACTATTGCGAGGAATCAAACATATCATATTCAGTGATCTACATGAAAGTTTTTATTACATCTCTCTTGAATACCTATCATATAGGGACCAATTTCATAACATGTGCATATTGCCATTACTATTTACTAAACTCTCAAAAAGATATAAGTGAATCATGAGAGTGCAACTATCTCTTTAAAATACAACCACCGCCGCGCTCTAAAATATATAAGTGAAGAACTAGAGCAATTGCCTAGCTCAAAAGATATAAGTGAAGCACATAAGTATTCTAACAAATCACGAATAAATGTGTGTCCCTCTCAAAAGGTGTGTCCAGAAAATGATGATTGTGTCAAACTAAAAGGAAAACAAAGAAAAAACTACTATGTCACAAGATGATCCAAGTAAAACTCATATCATGTGATGAATAAAAATGTTGCTCCAAGTAATATACCGATGGTTTGTAGACAAAACAGGCGATGTCATATGGGGCATCCCCAAGCTTAGACGCTTGGGTATTCCTTGAATATTACCCTGGGGTGCCTTTGGCATCCCCAAGCTTAAGTCATGCCACTCCTTGTTCCTTTATCCATCGTGATCTCACCAAAACTTGAAAAACTTCAGCACACAAAACTCAACAGAAACCTCGTGAGATTCGTTAGTATAGCAAGTAAATCATAAACTTTAGGTATTGTTGTGAACCCTATTCATATTTTATTATTGCATAGTACCTACTGTATTCTAACTTATCCATTACTTATACCCGCCCCCCGATATAATCATAGCATCAATAAAACAATCAAACTATGCAACGAAGACATAATCTGTCTAAAGCGGAATAGTTTGAATGATCTGAACGAATGCCATACTTTTGTAACTCCAAAAAATCTGAAAAATTAGGAAAATGTGGTAAATTTGTATATCAATCATGTGTAAAAACTTCAGATCAAAATCACATTCCAATGATTTTTAAGAACTCCTGTACCGAGCGCAAAAGTTTCTATTTTTCCACAGAATCAAATCAACTATCAACCAAATCATCCCAAAGGATTTACTTGACACAAACACCAATTAAAACATAAAAACACAATCATAACAGTAGCATAATTGTGTCAGCACATAAAAAACAGAAAGCAAAAAAGGAAAATAGGATAACTATTAGGTTTCCTCTAGCAAGCTCTTTCTTTATAGCCATTAAGATAGACTTGATATTTCAATGATGCTCACATGAAAGATAATAATCGAAACACAAACAGAGCATCATAAAACATGTGACAAACACATTTAAGTCTAACATACTTCCTATGCATAGCCATTTTTATAAGCAAACAAATTATCAAGACAGGAAATATCTAGCATATGCAAGGAATAAGAATAAAACATCGACAATCTCAACATAACGAGAGGTAATTTAGTAAGTGAAATTTTCTACAACCATACTTTCCTCTCTCATAATAATTACATGTAGGATCGTAATAAAATTGAACAATGTAGCTATCATATGAAATATCCTCTTCATGATCCACGTGCATAAAAGTCTTATAATCTTTCAAAATAGTGGGATTAACATAACCTAAAGTCATGACCTCTCCAAACTCACTTTTATGAAAAATTCACGAGATTGATAATTTCCCAAAGTAGTGGGATCATTATTACCTAAAGCTGACACTCTTTCAAACCCACTTTCAATATTATCGTCAACATTATTATCAATATCATATTCATTGTGAGGCTCAAATAAATTTTGAAGGTCATAAGAAGCATCACCCCAATCATGATCATTACAATAAGTAGTGGACATAACAAAATCATCATCCCCAAGCTTGTAGTTTTTCATATTATTAGCACAATTAATATTAATAAGATTTATAATAACATCATTGCAATCATGCTTTTCATTCAAGGAGTTATCATGAAACACTTGATAAAGTTATTCTTTCAACACTTCATCACAATTTTCAAATTCATGATTTTCAAGCAAAACTTCATAGAGATAATCAAGTGGATGAGGATCCATATCAATAGATTTTTAGCAAGCGAAGATGCAAGCAAATAGAAGGCACATGGCAACACAAACAAAGATAGTAACACACATATTTTTGGTATTTTTGATTTTTAGAGAAGTGGGGAGATGAAAAAGAGAGGCAAAGGCAAATAAAAATTAGAACAAGTAGATGATAGTTTGTGTGAAGGTACTTGAGAGGTTTTGATGATCTATCCCCAACAACAACGCCAGAAATTCTTTTTGCTACTTGTGAGCTGCATTCGGATTTTCCTCGAAGAGGAGAGGAAATGTAGTACAATAGAGATAAGTATTTCCCTCAGTGAGAACCAAGGTTTATCGAACCAAAAGGAGAATCACGCAAAGCCTCGTGAACAACACCTGCACACTCAAAAGCAAATACTTGCACCCAACGTGAATAAGGGGGCTGTCAATCCCCTTGGCCGTTACTTGCAAGGATTAAATCTTATAGTGGTAGATAGATGAACTACAAAAAAGGAAATAAAAATTACAGCAAGGACATTTTGGTTTTTTTATAATATGGTAAAAGTAGACCAAGGGCCATAGTTTTAACTAGAGGCTTCTCTCTCGAACACATAGCATACGGTGGTGAACAAATTACTGTTGGGTAATTGATAGAAAAACATATTGTTATGACAATATTCAAGACAATGATCATGTATATAGGCATCACGTCCGAGACAAGTATCCCGACTCTTGCCTGCATCTACTACTATTACTCCACCTATCGACCGCTATCCAGCATGCATCTAGGGTATTAAGTTAATAAAAACAGAGTAACGCCTTAAGCAAGATGACATTATGTAGACAAACTAAACTCAACTAATATGAATAAACCCCATAGTTTAATCCTTAATGACAATAATACAAATACGTCTCTTGACCCTTTCTATCACTGGGATAGAGCACCGCAAGATTGAACCCATCACAAAGCACCTCTCCCACTGAAGATAAATCAATCTAGTTGGCCAAACCAAACAGATAGATCAGAGACAAATACAAAGCTACAAAAATCATGCATAATAAAGTTCAGAAAAGACGCAATTACTTCTCATGAATATTCAGATCATAAACCCACAATTCATCTGATCCCAACAAACACACCGCAGAAGATTACATCGGATAGAACTCCAAGAACATCGAGGAGAACATGGTATTGAAGATCAAAGATAGAGAAGAAGCTATCTAGCTACTAGCTATGGACCCGAAGGTCTATGGTAAATTACTCACACATCATCGGAAGGCAGTAAGGATGATGTAGAAGCCCTCAGTGATCGATTTCCCTTCCAGAAGAGTACCAGAAAAGGCCTCCAGATGAGATCACGGAAGAACAAAGGCTTGCAGCAGCTATAAAAGTGTTTCGGGTGGCTCTCTAGTTGTTTAGAATATTTCTGAATTTATAGACGTGGAATTAGGTCAAGACGTGCTACGAGGGGCCCACAAGCTCAAGGGGCGCGCCCTACGAGCTTTTCGCTCCCTCGTAGCTCTTTTGGCATCCTCCCGAACCTTCTAGGGTCCCTTCTGGTCCAGAAAACATCATCATGAAGTTTCGTCGCGTTTGGACTTTCTTTGGTACAGATTTCTCTAAAAGCCAAAAACAAGAAAAAAACATAAACTGACGCTTGGCACTAGATTAATAGGTTAGTCCAAAAAATGATATAAAATCGCATATAAAACATCCAAGATTAATACTATAATAATATGGAACAATAAAAAACTATAGATATGTTGGAGACGTATCAGGTAGTAGGTTCAATCTTGCGGTTTTCTTACTCTGTGACAGGAGGAGTTGTCAAACACGTGTTTGTATTGCTGCTACTAAGGGTAAAATGACGGGGTTTAATCATATTACTTGATTCTACCTTGTCTACATTATGTCATCATGCTCGAAGCATTACTTTGTTTGTTATGAAGTTAATACCTCAAGATGCATGTGGAGTAATAGTGGTAGATTTAGTAAGATTAACGGTCTACTTGTCTTGACGTAATGCCTATATATTGATCATGCCATGAATATCGTCATAACTATGCGTTTTTCTACCAATTGTCCAACAGTAAATTGTTTACCCACCGTTATTATGCTCACGAGAGAGATGCCTCTAGTGAACGTTATGGCCCCCGGGTCCGTTCACTTTATATTTACTAAAACCCTAATTACTTGCTGCAATTTATCTATCTATCACTACTAGATTTTTTTTGAAAAACCCCATACATTAATTAATTAATAATGTTATTACAATCGTTCATTACAAAATTTGCCACACAGGGCGGAACGGTATTAAGAAGAATCCCATCAGATTTACTTATAAAGCTAAACTTCGTAATTTCATGAGCCACCTTATTGGCATTCCGATTAATTTTCGCAATTTTGAAGTTCTTAAGTATCTTTGATATACTCAATGCTTCTTTCTTCAGATCAACGAGCGACGACCTGTCATGATTCTCATTTGCAAGGAAAGAACGGACAAAAGCACAATCAGTCTCCAAAATAATGGACCGATAAAGAGTAATACCTATATAAAGGCCTGCCAGGCAAGCACGCAGCTCAGCTTCATTCACGTTGTACCACTGACCCAGAAAGTCCCACGAAGATATAATAATTTCGGCAGATGAGTTCCTAACAACCACCCCCACACTGGTCGCATTAATACTCTCCACATAATTGGCATCGACATTGATATTGATATAATCTTCTGGTGGAGGTTTCCATCCCACCTGTTGTTGTGATGTTGCGAAAACTGGTGTAGCACCTCCCATTTTTTCTTTACCTTTGTTACTAGGAACAACCTCGACAGTGTCGAGACAGGACGTAAAAGAAGACCAATAGTTTACCACAAAATTTGCAGAAGCAGCAATGGATTCTTGCCCTTTTCCAAAGATTAAATCATTTCTCAGGTGCCATGCTCGCCAGAAAAGAAACAAAACTTGCTCTCGCTGTTGCAGGCTCAAATGATCCAACAGAATCAATAGCCAATTTGGCCCCAAGAATTTGAACCACTCTTCATTAGGAATATTCCACGATTCTCTCAAGGCGAGTCGTAGAGCACGAGCCTTAGAACAAGTAACGAGGGCATGAAAAGTGTTTTCATCTTGTACTCCACAAATAGAGCACATACCTAAAGTAATCTGATGGTGCTTAAGTCTGGACTGCCAAGCTATTGGTTGCGGCCCTCCAGGCAAAAATCCTTATCTTCTGAGGGATATTAGCCTTCCAAATTAAATTCCAGAGCCTTCTTTCTCCCCATGGATCTCCACTAGATTGACCCAATTTATCTTGACTATCCTTCAACTTAAGCGCTAAATTGTACGCACTTTTAACAGAAAATATACCGTTCTTCTCATAGTGCCACGCAATAAAATCCCCATCCCCATAAGCATGAATGTGAATCTTAAGAATCTCCTCTACATCATGGGGATAGAAAAGGTACTTAATCAAATTTTCATCCCATACCTTTCTCCCGCTCAAGAACAAATCAAAGACCCATCTCAATCTAGTATTATGCCTTTTAGCTCAAATTTTAAGGCTAGTGCTCCTGGGTAACCAATTATCCCTCCAAATATTAATACTAGATCCATCACCCACCCGCCAAATGACACCATTTTTAAGTAATTCCAGACCATGCATAATACCTTGCCAAGTGAGTGATGCAGACTGAGGAAACACTGTATCAAGAATATGTCCCTGAGGGTAATACTTTGCCTTCATCAGCTTAGCACACAACGAATCCGGATAAACCAATAACCTCCACGCTTGTTTGGTTAAGAGGGCTTGGTTAAATAATCTGAGATCCCGGAATCCCATACCTCCCTTACCTTTAGACCTTGTTAATTTGTCCCATGCTAACCAATGTGTTTTTCTTCGATCTTCCTCATCTCCCCACCAAATATTCCTGATAATCTGGGTTAACTCCTCACAAAGGGAAGCCGGGAACTTAAAAATACCCATAGCATACACAGGTAGAGCTTGAATAACTGATTTTATTAAGTCTTCTTTCACCCCACAAGAAGCGTATTTCTCTATCCAGTCAGAGAGCCTTTTCAAAACCTTTTCTTTAGTAGATTGAAACTTACCAACTTTCATTCTTCCCTCAGGAACCGGAAGTCCAAGATATTTATATTCGAACCCATCGACCATAATTTTTAAGATTACCATTATAGCCACTTGATTATCCAAACTACACTTTTTCCCAAACATCATGGAACACTTATCAGGACTTAATAACTGCCCAGTCCCTTTCTTGTACTCCGTCAAAATATTTTTAATGACAACTGCTTGATCAATGGAGCCTTTGAAAAATAACATACTGTTGTCCGCAAACAGCAAGTGAGAAATACCTGGGGCTTGTCTATTAAAATGGAACTCCTAAAGAACTCCCTTGGTAGAAGCATCTTTAAGCAGTAAATAAAGTTCCTCGGCAACAAATAGGAACAAATACGCGGATAAAGGATCTCCTTGCCTGAGCCCCCGAGTAGGTGAAACGTCTCCAACAATTGTCCGTTGAAGCGCACCGCAAATTTCATTGATGTAACACATGCCATAATCCAATTTATCCATGTCGGTGCAAAATCCAAAGCCCCCATCATACATTGTAAGAAACGCCACTCCACCCGATCAAAGGCTTTAGCCAAGTCCAACTTATATGCGCAAAATTCCCCTCTGAAATCTTTCGGCATACTTAACGAATGCATACATTCAAAAGCTATGAGAGCTGTCGTCGGTTTGTCACGGCAGATGTCCTATCCAAAGGACTTAGTCGTGGAGCCATCGCAACGGGTTAACTCGAAGGGGTTAAAGCGGACACACAGACACAGGGAATTATACTAGTTCGGCCCCTTCGATGAAGGTAAAAGCCTACGTCTAGTTGGTGTTGGAATTGATGAAGTCTCGACGACTAGGGAGCAATCGCTTCTCCTAGGCCTCGAGTTGTTCGTTCCCCCCTTAACCGATATCGGGTCGTCCCCTTATATACACGGGTGACGCCCGTCGGTTCATAGAGTCCCAATCTTCGGTTTATACTCGTACCCGGGTTGGTCTCTTGCTTATTCCTAACTTACAATACAAGTTGTACACAGGCCGGTTTACGGCTATAGATGTTAAACCGACTATGGCCTCGGGCCTTTACATAGCCTCCTGGGCTTTAACATTCTTGAGCTACTGATGAAATTGACCCGGCCCAGACGGCCGGTTTAGGCCCAGTAGTAATATCCCCAACATTAGGCCCCAGGTTGATTTGAATGATCTCATGTCAACCCTTAGCATAAACCTTCATATTCGGCATCTTCCCTTCATTGCTAAACCGATATGTCGTCATTTTCTCTAGTGGCCGTAAACCGGCATGACATCATCATGAAGCTAGCTTTTATGGTGCCTTCTTTGTTTAACCAATTCGCAATCATCAAGGCGACAGTTCTGCTTCCGAAACCCATGGCTCCTGGATTCGCGCGCCCGACACACGTGCCTTGCCTTATAAATAGGGGTGAAAGGTCATTTCTTTCTCCCCTTCATCCCTTTCCTCTTCGTCTTCTCTGCGCCGCCAGCCTCGAAGCTCTGCCGCTGTCGCTGACCTCTGCATCACCTCGGGCCGCTGCATCAACCTGACCGGACCAGAGAAACTGCGGCGTTCTTCCGCACCCCTCGGAGCTCCGGTGAGATCCCCACCTTCTCAACTCAGACCCGCCTCTAGGGTTTACTGTGTTCTTCCCGTTCCTCGTGTTCTTCGCGTTCTTCGCGTTCCTCACGTTCTTCGCATTTAAACTGGGATATACCTTCAGATGACCCCGCGACTTTTGCTCCGTTCAGTAGCAGTTTTCTGCCTCTGTTTTTAGGGTAATATACTTAGATCGTAGATCTGATCCACAGTTTGACCTTACTGTTCTTGCACAATCTTCAAAAGCTCATGAGTTTTTACCCCTTATATGGGATCGCCTCAGATCCAATATCATACTGAGACAATGTGAAACCTGTTTCCGCACACCTGCTCCTTTGCATTTCCAACTGTTCCACGGTCTTAGATCCAGCGGTTTAACCTTGTTATCGAAGATTACCAAATCGGTACATACCATTAGTCCCCTTGCTGAACCGCCAGTAATCCTTTGATAGACCGCACCGCTTTACCAATGTCAGATTGTAATTGATTTCCTCCGGTTTAGCATTGATAGCATCAATATGAAAAAAATATGCGCAAAGCATAAGTCCTGAACCGGAATCATTTTCATTTTGTAGACTTCCTCATGGCTAAGCAAGTGTATGAGTGCAACTGGGCTCCTTCCCGGGTCACGGAAACTCAACTGAATAATCTGGTCCTAACCGGTGCTTTGAGCAGCAAAAACGCGATTCATTGGAGGGTGCCAGGCAAAGAGTGCCCCCCTACACCCCGAGACGGAGAAGTCGTTGTATTCGCGGATCACTTAGCCCGCGGTTTCAACCCGCCCGGTTCAAAATTTTATCGCGACGTTTTGGCTAATTTCCAACTCCATCCACAAGATATTGGCCCCAATTCTGTCACTAACATATGCCACTTTCAAGTGCTCTGTGAGGTGTTCTTTCAAGAGGAACCTACAGTTGAGTTGTTCCAAGATTGCTTTCACTTAAACCGCCGCACAGAATTTACTGATGGCTCCAACATGGAACTGGGTGGCGTGTCAATCCAGAAGAGGAAAGAGGTCACTTACCCTCATGCGAAACTGCATAGTCACCCCCAAGAGTGGAATAACTCCTGGTTTTACTGTAAAGACACTTCCCCAGAGAACGAGAATATCCTGCCCGGTTTTCGTCCAGAACGGCTCAGCAACACTCACCCCTTTCCTCAGAGGTTGACTGCTAAAGAGAGGAGTAACTACGCTCCCCAACTGTCCAAACTCAGAGCCTTCATGGCCAACGGTTTAACAGGAGTCGACCTCGCTCATTGCTGGATATCTTGGAGTATACTGCCACTCAGTCAACGCTCCGGTTTGATGTGCGAATACACAGGCAGTGTTGATGATCCGTTATGTCATGTAAACATCCAGCTTACGGATGAAGAGGTCACCGAAGTCGTAAAGAAGATTCTAAATGAACCGGAACGCGTCTGTGCACGAACTGGCCTTCTTCCCTTCTGCGCCATCAATAAACCACCAGCGGTAAATCAAATTTCTTCTCATTAAGTCTGATGTTATCTTGTGTGCGTATGATTGATTCTAATATCTGTTGACGCAGGGTGATGACCCGTTTTGGAGCAAAAAACTCCCTCAAGGAAAAGCGGATAAACCGGAGAAATCGACCCGGCCTAAGACGAGAGTCGTCCAAAAGCCTGCTCACAAGAGGAAAACCACGGCCTCTTCCGATCCTGCCGATGATGAGGTAGGTAATCCGGGGTTTGAAGCTAAACTTGACTCCCTCGGTTTATTGTTTGTGCAGTTTACTGACGATGCAATTTGTCAGGATGATGCCGAAGCGAGCCATGCTGACGATGCAAAGGTAATTACTATTTCTTCAGATTCAAGCCTTCTGCCTTCCCACAAAATCCGTCAGGCGAACCGCAAAGTTAAATTTTCCCATCCTCTTGCTTACTTGGATCCCAACTTTCTTATGAAGACCCGTCAGCACGAGGTGCGTCGTACAACCCGACACAGCGGTCAGGTAGTTACCTCCGCCGGTTTACCGAACAGTCCGGTTCGGAGACGTCGTTCAGAGATCTCTAATTTGCTTGTCAATATTTGTCCTAAAGCGGGCTGTTTTCGTCAACCGCTTAATCCGTCTGACTCCGATTATCAGGTCACCTCGCACTCATCCTCTGGTGAGTCAACTGGTACTCAGCTGCCTCCGCTCAAAACCGTGCTTGGGTAAGCTTGCCTTTCTCATCAAGTTGTCCATTGTTGTAATCTTCAACATATGTTGTCTTTAACTTTGCTGCTTCTTTCAGAGCTAAACCAAGGCCGAGCAAAAAAGCTCGCCAAGACAAAACAGGAGAAGAAAACGCTCCTCCTGAACCGGACACTGCCCCGAACGTTGAAGCGACCATTCCTAAAGATGTAATTGATGACCCATTAGTCCGAGATGAAGTCGTTGTTCCTGAAGAAGGCTCTGTTAACCCCTCCGGCCCAACGGATCAACCAGCCAGTCTGATTCGTGCTGAGAAAACCATTAGTTCCTCAAAGCCTGCCGAAAAACCGACCGTACCAGTCCAGACCGGCGACCACAAAGATGACGAAGTCATGATTACTGGCATAGGTCGTACTGAACCAGGAAATCCCATCGCTTTGGCCAAGCACACTGCTAAAGAAGAAATTTCTGCTTTAAGTAAAGGTAGATGGGATGTTGATCTGGCAACGTACTCCGCTCTTGGTGCTCAAGACATTCATTCTGGCTATTTAAACCGGCTATATACTAGCCGTGACTATGAAGCCAATCTTGTGAAGATGATGAAAGACAAATTCGAGGTAACTACCATGCCCTCACTCCTGCTTCTTACCACCGTAGCCCCCAAGGGTCGGTTTAACTTTATCATAATTGAATCGACACTTGTAATCATCATACCGTAGCATCCGAAATATCATTAGAGCAAATAGCCATTAGCCCCCAAGTGCCAAGTTGAATATTTGTATTGAGCTTGGGACTTTGATAATTAACTGATAACTTGAGATCAAATAAGCATTAGCCCCCAAGTACAAAGTACCTAACTTGTTATGTGCTTGGTACTTCCTTTGTTTAAACCGTATAACTTGTCGGACTGCAGGCTGAACTGAAGGTCAAAGAGAGCCAAATCGCTGACCTTCAAGAGAATGTGAAGTCCCAGCAAGCAGAAACTTCCAAAGCCAAGGAGGAACTAACCAGCGCTTTAGGCAGCATGGAACAATTGAAGGAAGGTTTTAAGAAGGAGCAGGCTGACTGGGCCACAGAAAAGGCCGCTTTAACCAAGAAGATTGAAAACGCAGAAGCTGCCCTTAAACCGGTAACGGATGAATTGACCAGCGTGAAGCGACAGGTGCACGCAATGACTGCAGCCATCTTTGGTAAGCCTCCTGTGACTTGTGCAATGACCTTGATTCTTCTATAAAACAGCTCGGTTTATGACCTGCTGATCGTATTACAGGCACTCGCATCAATCACTTGGGATCAGATGTGCGTTGAAGCTGAAAGCGGTCTATACTTTAGTCGAGCAGCTGTATACGGGCGCACAGCGGATTATCACCACTGCTTCACACAACAATCCGGCGCCCACATTGATCCAGGACACACTGAAGAGGTTGTCGATGCTCCCTGCTCGGATTGAAGAGTTAAAAAGATCTGCTGCTCGAACCGGAGCCATTAATGCCTTAATCCGGGCCAAAGCATGGGTGCCTGATTTTGATCCCGTTGAAGCGGCTCAAGGCTATCCTAGCTTAAAGGAGGATGGCTCCGAATTCGATGAAGAAGAATTGAGAAAGATAAACCGGGCAGTGCGCCCTCTGGCCTGCCAATTGGTAGAAGAGGCAAACTTGTCTCATTATCAAGCCCAGTATGGCGATCAGAACAAGCGGGTAGCTGTGCCAATCCCTGAAGCGGAAAACTTAATTCCTCCAATCCGTAAGCACATCTATGCCCCTGATATTGAACCGTCGTCACTGATACATGAGGAAGCTGTCTTTCAAGCATTAATGGGGATCGATTGGACCACTGTTGACTTCCAGCCGCTAGGTAGGGAGGAGGAAGCTGAAGTGGCGCAGGATGATCCAGAACCATCAAACCGGAATGGCACGCAGGCGTGAACCGAGGGCAGTTTTAACTGGTTTCCTTTTGATACTTTGTCAAGAAACAATCATCTTATTTGGGCACCATGTTGCCTTGTAATAGGATAGACCGTACTTTCTACTTCATGAGATGCCTTCGCGCATCAGTACTGATACCCTTTGGAAAATCATTATTGCCAACTTATATCTCCTGCGATCACAAAATTTTAAACTACCAGGGCGGTTGTACCGACATCCGGTTTGTGAATCTTTATATAGATACGCAAGGAAGCTTGCAAGTATGATCAAACTTTTGTGATATGAAATACCTGCCATATAATGGGCATGAAATAGGCGTTTGTAGCCAATGTTGAAGCGGGAGTTGATAACTCTTAAACCGTCATGGGAGAATCGAACCCCTGTGTATATAACACCGGTTTACAATGTAAACCATCCTTTAATGATAGCAACCTTTTGTTGCTCGAAAAAGGATATTTAGCAGAAAAACTCAAACCGAGCCAACAATCTCAGGTTTTTGAAAAAGAGGGCCGTGTTCCGCCAAATTGGCTATGTTGAACCGGTGCAGAATATTGTCGGTTTAAGAGAAAAGCAATAAACTATGAACTCTTAAAAAAGGAAAGAGAGCAAAATACGGTGACAAAAACCTTTTGCAAAAGAAGAGCTCTATTGAGCTTGGTCAGACGGAATTACCATGGTCAGACGCAACCAAGCCCCCCGAAGGTGTAGCGATGGTGCCAGTCAGCCAAGACCCCAAAATGACGCGTGGCATTATGCCGGCCAAGTGGCATTGCTATGGTTCGGGTTCGACCAAGCCCCCAAATGACTCTAAGGCCCGTAGGCCGACCAAGAGGCGTGACCGGTTCAGACGTGACCGTGTCCCCAAATGATTCTGGTGGCTTTCGCCGGCCAAGAGGTATTGCATCGGTTCGGACACGACCGAGCCCCCAAATGACTCTGGTGGCTTTCGCCGGCCAAGAGGTATTGCATCGGTTCAAACATGACTGAGCCCCCAAATGACTCTGGTGGCTTTCGCCGGCCAAGAGGTATTGCATCGGTTCAAACATGACCGAGCCCCCAAATGACCTCATAAGGATAGCTATGTTCTCTTTGGTTCGAACACGACCTATGTTTGAACAGGGAGCCTCAAGTGATCTTGTTAAGACTTGCAAGGGGTAAACCGGATGTTGCTTAAAGACAACCCCGTGTAACCACACATGATATAAAAGAAACAGATACCCCGCTTTAGCTGAGGATCCGGTTTATTATAATATATACATAGTCATGATATGTACATAAGCAGAGGCCATGGCTCAAGTATAGTAAGGCCGAAGATGAGCTATATTCCATGGTCTGTCGGTCTCTTGTCCTGATTTGCATGAGTCTTTGTGCTCTCGAACATCTATCAGGTAGTATGAACCATTGTGTAGATTCTTGCTGACCACGAAAGGCCCTTCCCAAGGTGGAGACAATTTATGCATCTCGGTTTGATCTTGAATAAGTCAAAGCACCAAATCTCCCTCTTGAAAGGTTCTGGTCCTGATCCGACGACTGTGATAGCGATGAAGATCCTGTTGGTAGATCACTGAGCGGGCAGCTGCTATGTATCGCTCTTCATCTAGCCGGTCCAAAGCGTCCTGTCTAGAACTTTCGTTGTCTGCTTCAACGTAAGCCGCCACACGAGGTGAATCGTGACGTATGTCACTAGGAAGAACTGTCTCTGCCCCATAAACCATGAAGAACGGCGTATACCCAGTTGACCTGTTAGGCGTGGTGTTGATGCTCCATAACACAGAGGGTAACTCTTCGACCCAACAACCCGGCGTCCGCTGCAAAGGAACCATAAGCCTGGGTTTAATGCCTCTCAAGATCTCCTGATTAGCTCTTTCTGCTTGACCATTGGACTGTGAGTGCGCCACTGATGACACATCAAGGCGGATGTGCTCTCGTTCACAAAACTCTTTCATGGCACCTTTAGATAAATTGGTACCATTGTCTGTGATGATACTGTGTGGAAAACCAAACCGGAAAATCACTTTTTTGATGAACCAAACCGCGGTGGCCGCGTCACACTTGCTAACGGGCTCTGCCTCTACCCACTTTGTAAATTTGTCCACCGCCACCAGAAGGTGGGTCTTCTTGTCCTTGGACCTTTTGAAAGGCCCAACCATGTCCAGCCCCCAGGTTGCAAACGGCCAAGTAATTGGAATCATCCTCAATTCTTGAGCTGGGACGTGAGCGCGTCTTGAGAATTTTTGACAACCATCACACCACCTGACCAGATCCTCCGCATCAGCATGAGCAGTCAGCCAATAGAAACCGTGACGAAAAGCTTTTGCCACTAAAGACTTTGAACCAGCGTGGTGACCACAATCTCCTTCGTGGATCTCACGCAAAATTTCACGGCCTTCCTCAGGAGATACACACCGTTGAAACGCTCCTGTCACACTGCGATGATGTAGTTTGCCGTTTTCAACTACCATGGACTTGGACCGCCGTACTATCTGCCTGGACAGAATCTCATCCTCTGGCAACTCCCCTCGGTTCATGTACGCCAGATAAGGAAGCGTCCAATCCGGGATGACATGTAATGCCGCCACCAATTGAGCCTCTGGGTCAGGAACCGCCAAATCTGCTTCGCCAGGTAGTTGAACCGACGGGTTGTAAAGCACATCAAGGAACACATTAGGTGGTACCGGTTTACGCTGTGAACCTAGTCGACTTAAAGCATCCGCCGCCTTGTTCTTTCGTTGGTCCACATGGTCCACCTCATAACCTTTGAAGTGACCTACGACAACATCAACCTCACGACGATAAGCAGCCATGAGTGGATCTTTAGAATCCCATGTACCAGACACCTGCTGGGCCACCAAATCAGAGTCGCCAAAGCACTTAACCCGGCTTAAATTCATCTCCTTAGCCATCCGGAGGCCATGGAGCAAGGCCTCATATTCTGCTGCATTGTTAGTACAAGGGAACATTAAACGGAGAACATAACAAAACTTATCACCTCGTGGGGAAGTTAATATGACTCCAGCCCCCGATCCTTCCAATTGACGTGATCCGTCAAAATGAATGGTCTAGTAAGTGTGATCCGGCTTCTCTTCAGGGACTTGCAACTCCGTCCAATCATTGATAAAATCCACCAATGCCTGAGACTTTATCGCAGTGCGAGGCACATACTTTAAACCGTGCGGTCCAAGCTCAATAGCCCATTTGGCAATCCGACCAGTCGCTTCCCGGTTCTGGATGATATCACCCAAAGGAGCAGAACTGACCACCGTGATAGGGTGGCCTTGGAAATACTGCTTCAGCTTCCGACTTGCCATAAAAACTCCATATACTAGCTTTTGCCAATGCGGATATCGTTGTTTGGATTCAATAAGCACCTCGCTGATATAATAAACCGGACGCTGAACCGGGTATTCTTTGCCTGCCTCCTTCCGCTCTACCACAATAGCCACACTGACCGCGCGAGCGTTAGCAACTACATACAACAACAATGGTTCCTTATCAGTGGGAGCAGCGAGTACGGGCGGATTGACCAACTGTCGCTTTAAATCCTCGAACGCCTGATCAGCGGCAGAATTCCAGATGAACTGATCCGTCTTTTTCAACATTTGATACAGAGGAATTGCTTTCTCTCCGAGGCGGCTGATAAACCGGCTTAACGCAGCAATTCTGCCTGCCAGACGTTGGACGTCATTGATGCATTTCGGTTTAGCTAGAGAGGTGATAGCCGTAATTTTTTCCGGATTAGCCTCAATTCCCCTGTTGGACACCAGGAAACCCAATAGCTTGCCAGCTGGTACACCAAAGACACATTTGGCCGGATTGAGCATCATCTTGTATGTCCTTAAGTTATCAAAGGTCTCCTTCAAATCATCGACCAACGTTTCCTTCTTCCTTGACTTGACCACAATGTCATCCACATAAGCGTACACATTACGGCCAATCTGCTTGTGGAGACAATTTTGCACACATCGTTGATAAGTTGCCTGGGCACTTTTGAGCCCAAAAGGCATAGATACATAGCAGAAGGCTCCAAAGGGAGTAATGAACGCCGTCTTCTCCTGGTCCTTAACCGCCATCTTAATCTGATGATAACCGGAGTATGCATCCAGAAAGCATAAACGCTCGCAACCCGCCGTAGCATCAATGATTTGATCAATACGGGGGAGGGCAAAAGGATCTGTAGGGCAGGCTTTATTAAGATCTGGATAGTCCACACACATACGCCAAGTGCCGTTTTTCTTAAGGACCAGCACCGGATTAGCAAGCCATTCAGGGTGAAAAACTTCAACGATGAAGCCAGCTGCTAAGAGCCTGGCCACCTCTTCTCCAATAGCCTTTCTTCTCTCCTCGTTGAACCGACGGAGGAACTGTTTCACCGGTTTGTATTTAGGATCCACATTAAGGGTGTGCTCAGCGAGTCGCCTCGGTACACCTGGCATGTCAGAGGGTTTCCATGCGAAGATGTCCTGATTCTCACGGAGGAACTCGATGAGCGTGCTTTCCTATTTTGGATCCAGATTGGTACTGATGCTGAATTGCTTGGATGAATCGCCAGCTACGAAATCAACAAGCTTGGTCTCCGCGGCTGACGTGAATTTTAAAGCCGGATCATGCTCTGTGGTAGGCTTCTTTAAAGGAGTCATATCCGTCGGATCAACATTATCTTTGTAGTATTTGAGCTCCTCAGTAGCACAAACCGATTCTGCATAGGCGGCATCTCCTTCTTCACACTCCAAAGCGATCCTGCGACTCCCGTGAACAGTGATGGTTCCCTTGTAGCCTGGTATCTTGAGCTGCAGATATACATAACAGGGCCGTGCCATGAATTTGGCATAAGCCGGCCGACCAAACAGGGCATGGTACGGGCTTTGGATCTTCACCACCTCAAAAGTTAGTGTTTCTGATCGGGAATCGTGATCATCTTCGAAAGCCACCTCCAATGCTATCTTGCCCACGGGATACGCAGACTTGCCTGGCACCACGCCATGAAAACCGTGTTTGAAGGCCGTAGATCCTTATCCTTGAGCCCCATACGTCGAAAGGTCTCATAGTATAGGATGTTAATACTGCTACCCCCATCCATGAGCCTACCTGAGGCGCCACCACTAAAGCCAGCTGACCCGGATTATCCACCCGAGGAGGGTGATCCTCTCTACTCCAGGTGATCGGCTGCTCTGACCATCGTAGATATCGGGGCACGGCCGGTTCAACAGAGTTAACTGCCCTCTTCCGGACCTTCTGGTCTCGCTTGTCCAAGCTAGTGGTGAATACATGATATTGGCCACTGTTTAGCTGCTTTGGATTGCTCTGGTACCCCGACTGCTGCTGATTATAGCCCCCTTGATCATTTTGGTTATGTTGATTACCATGTCCGCCCGGATTGCTATTCCCGCTCGGATTACCATTAAACCCTGAACCGGAGTTTCCTCCACCGTGGTTTGGCCCGGATCCTGAACTGCCACCAGGATTGTGATCATACCGGAAGGCGTTGGAATTCTTGAACTCTCGCATGATGTAACAATCCTTCCATAGATGGTTTGCTGGTTCCTCCGTCGTTCCATGCTTTGGGCAGGGCTGATTCAACAAACTATTTAAGCGCTCTGGATTGGGGCTGGGTCCGCCACCGCGGCCCTTGCCCCTACGCTGCCGGCCCCTGTTCTGCACATTGGCGTTAGCCACAAAATCTATGGAACCATCCGCTTTACGCTTGCCTCCAACGCTGCTCCCTGGGTGGTGCTGCTGTCCTCTGGAGTTGCCGTTCTTCTTTCCCTTCCCTGCCTTTTCATCATCAGACTCAGGATCCTTGGTACTATCAGAATCATCATACTTTACCAAAGCAGCCATGAGAGTCCCTATGTCAGTGCAATGGCGCTTCATTCGTCCTAATTTCAATTTCAAGGGCCCAAACCGGCAATTGCTTTCCAAAGTCACAACTGCAGCGTCAGCATTGATGCGGTCTGATGAATGCAAGATTTGCGAAACGCGGCGCACCCAATGAGTGGTTGACTCTCCTTCCGCCTGGACGCAGGCGGCCAATTCCACTATCGACATGGGTTGCCTACACGTATCTTTGAAATTACTGATAAATCGAGCTCACAATTGAGCCCATGAACCAATGGTATTGGGCGGCAGGCTTTTTAACCAAGTGCGGGCCGTTCCTTCAAGCATCATAGTAAAATATTTCGCACATGCAGCTTCATCTACATCAAGCATCTTCATGGCCATCTCGTAACTCTCCACCCACGCCTCCGGGGGTTGATCTGCTGTATAATTCGGTACCTTGCGCGGCCCCTTGAAGTCCTTAGGCAGGCGCACATTGCGCAAAGCAGGTATGAGGCAAGGCACCCCCAAAGCGCTAGAGGCAAGCCCTGGTTCGGCCGAAGTGGTGGGAAGAACCGGCGTAAGCTGGCGGGTCTGATGTGCTGCCAATTCGGCTTCCCTGCGTGCACGGGCCCGGTCTACCAACTCCTGAGCATCGGGAGCCGGATTGTTGCCGCGGGGCACTCCACGCCGTGCATTGCTGGACTCAGCTTGTTCTTCCATGTGCTTGTTATAACTCCGGGTTGGACGTGGAGTAGAATGAATCCGCTCACGGCTGTATGAATACACCTCCTGTTGGACCAGCGTCGTTCTAAGGAGCTCCTTGACCCGGCGCGTCTCTATTGCCTGTAACGAATCTCCCTCGACCGGAATAGCCTCTAGACGCGCTGCCGCAGCAACAAGATTATCCAGCGGGTTGGAGTAATGATCCGGGGGTGTGGTCACAATCCGCGGCTCTGGGTTATAATGGGGCAGATCTATTATGCGGGGCTGAACCGGCGCGCCTGTCCCGGGCGCCTCTGCTCGGTTTACCACTGGTTGATTACTGGTCCCTGCTCCAGGAGTATTGAAAAGATCCCTTCCTTCAAAAACCAGTGGCAGGCGGGACCGATATTTCCTCCTCATGACCTCCTGCGAAGCGTTCTGATCCAGCATGAACTTATAGGCTTGTGCGTCCAAAGCGGCCCGTTCCGCAGTCATCCTGACCTCCTCGGCTGCCAAATCCGCCTTGGCCTGGCTAATCTGTTCTCTCACCTTTGCAATCTCTGCGTTATGAGCATCCCGATCCGCCGGATTAGCCTCTGTCAAAAGTGCTGCCAGTGCGTCGAACAAATCGGATAATACTTGAACCGGTGGGCGCACAAAACCTCCTGCTCCGGCAGCCGTTGAACCGGAAATCATTGCTGCGGCCGTCGATGACTGAGGCGCTGCTTGAGTACCGGCCATGAATATACCGACCCGGCTAGGCAGATCAGAGGGGTCCGGAATACTGTTGCCGTCGGAACAGCCCCCAATCCGGCCATCATGCACTTGATACAAGGACTCAGTTTCCCCGGCTGACGACTCATCACCGGAATAAACGATGGTTTCGCCACCAGATGTTGATCCGTCCTCATAGTTTCGCCCGTGGATGACTCCCACAAAGGCACGCTTTACGGCTGGCTTAACCCGGGCAGGTCGCGCATGCTGAGCTGTCTCAATGAGGCCGGTGCAGGTGTCCAGCTGAGGGCCCGGTTCTCCAATCTTGCCGATGAAAACGTGTATACCGCCAAAGGGGACCCGGTACCCGTACTCAATTGAGCCGGCCTCGGGGCCCCAGCCTGCGTCGTCGATGTAGATCTTGCCGCGGCGACTCTTGGTCATCCGGCCCACGGCATATCCCTTGAGTCCTTCAAAGCGGCCCTCCAAGAACTTGAAACCATCGTGCGACGGCCCCATGGTGGGCGCCAACTGTCGTCGGTTTGTCACGGCAGATGTCCTATCCAAAGGACTTAGTCGTGGAGCCATCGCAACGGGTTAACTCGAAGGGGTTAAAGCGGACACACAGACACAGGGAATTATACTAGTTCGGCCCCTTCAATGAAGGTAAAAGCCTACGTCTAGTTGGTGTTGGAATTGATGAAGTCTCGACGACTAGGGAGCAATCGCTTCTCCTAGGCCTCGAGTTGTTCGTTCCCCCCTTAACCGATATCGGGTCGTCCCCTTATATACACGGGTGACGCCCGTCGGTTCATAGAGTCCCAATCTCCGGTTTATACTCGTACCCGGGTTGGTCTCTTGCTTATTCCTAACTTACAATACAAGTTGTACACAGGCCGGTTTACGGCTACAGATGTTAAACCGACTATGGCCTCGGGCCTTTACATAGCCTCCTGGGCTTTAACATTCTTGAGCTACTAATGAAATTGACCCGGCCCAGACGGCCGGTTTAGGCCCAGTAGTAATATCCCCAACAAGAGCATTGTCAGAATTTAACCTTCCCGGAATAAATGCACTTTGAGTAGGCGAAATCATACCATCAAGGAGCGGTCGCAGTCTGTTAACAAGGCATTTGGAAATAATCTTATAGATAACATTACACAAATTGATCGGCCTGAACTCTTTAATAGACTGAGGATTATTAACTTTTGGGATGAGAACAATAGTTGTGTTATTAATCCCCTCTGGCATAATTCTAGAATTTAAAAACTGTTGGACAGCCTTAACAATATCCTCTTTGATCAAACCCCAATTCCGTTGGAAAAACCTTGCAGGAAAACCATCCGACCCGGAGCTTTTGACGGTCCCATTGAAAAAGCGCATCACTAATCTCTTGTTCCGAAAATGGTTTGCAAAGCTCATCATTCATATCATTAGAGACAAGGGGTTTGACCAACGAAATAATATGTGACGGGTCAACGGAGTCGTCAACAGAATAAATTTTTTTAAAGAACGAGTTTGTTATACCTTTCATTTCCTCCAGATTTTCCGTGAGACCCCCATCATCCTTCCTTAGAGCCGCAATATAATTTTTCTTTGCTCTCCAAGAAGCCTTTCTCTGAAAATAATTAGTATCACGGTCTCCTCCTCTTATCTTATCCAAATAAGATTCATATTTCAACTGATTAACAAATCTACCCACCCGGTGAGTGCCCAATACTTCAACAAAAATGGGACAGTGATTAGACCTGGAGCTTATTATATGGGATACCTTACATCGAGGGAACACTGAAGACCAAAGCGGGCAGGCCACCACACGATCAAGATGCACGCCATGGTAACCCAAGTCATATAAATTGCAATCAGACAAAGCTTCAAGAAAATTAGCCATTAGCCTAGTAGACCTCTTATGACGAGAGAAGTGCTCTTCTTGCCACATAGCTTCGTTAAAATCCCCCACCATAAACCAAGCTCCAACACCAAGAGGTTTAATCCGTCTCAAGAGATCCCACATAACATACCTTTGACTCGCCTTAGGCTCACCCTAAATGAAGGTGCATCTCCACTTTGCTCCCTCTCCCTTGTCGGCGTACAAATCAATAAAGTGGTCACCATATTTGTTCAGCTCACAAGAGTACGCCTCATCCCAAAACACAGCTAGTCCACCACCTTTACCATGGCCAGAAACAGTAAAAACATTATTCATACCCAACCTATAGCGCAAGCTCTCAACATACTCTTTATTCTTTCTTGTTTCAGATAAAAAGGTAATATTGGGTCTATGCGTCTTTGAGAGGCACACCAACTCTTGAACTGTACGAGGTTGACCCAAGCCTCGACAGTTCCAACTCAATATTTTCATGGCTCCTGACGGGCGTCATCCATGCCCGTCAGGTCACCGGCAACCCCAAGGCCGGTAGCTTCCTTTTTTTCCTCGCCATCCTCTTTCTCCTCTCCCACTGATTCCCTCCTTTTATCCTGAGCCTCCTCCTCTCTCTCTCTCCCTCTCTCTCTCTCTCTCCCCTGTGTTACATGAACAATGGATCCATCTAGCCCTACTACAGCCTCAACCCTCTCAGTACAGACTCTTCTACAAGAAACACTTATATCATTTGCACTCTTATACTCTATACTCTTTGAACTAGTGCTATCCATGCTAAACACTAAATTTTGATCATCAGGATGACTCCTCTTACCACCTGTCGTGCTCTCCAGGATGGCTGCAAAGGCACCCTTGCGGCTAGACATGTCACTGCCGCTATTTGGGGGCGTTGGGACCCGAAACTTCACATGCTTGGCGCACACGCCTTGAACAGCAGCCCACTCCACCTGCTCATCTCTGTAGAGTCTCTTCCACCGGCCTCAAATAGATTCAGTTACCTTGCCTGGTTCAGCAACCTCCCCTTCAGCATGGGCGTACATGTTGATGGAGCCCATCATGTTACCCTGGCAGGCTGAGGGGACACCATCCACAACTTCTTTGGGTGCAACAGCAGCAGGGGTCACGGGTGCACTCAAGATGATGGAGGGAGCGTCCCCATTGACCCCTACAGCAACCTGATCCGGCCCGTCTGCTCGGCCAGACATGATGACCATCTCAGCATCATTGGGAGAAGGGTCCTCATCGTGGGAACCTTCAGCCCCCATCGCCTCCTCGACCGTGAGCTTTTGGACAGCCTTGATCACCACCTTGATCTCCTTCTCCGGTAGCTTGGACCTGCCCGCCAACTCCTCATCTCCAGGGGCCCCCGACAGGCCTCCGTACTCGAGGAGCCGCCCGGTCAAAGCCCCCGAAGTGTGCAGGTTCTTCGGGTGAGCAGAAGCCTTGAGGTTGATGGAGAAGTTCTTCTCTCGAAGCTCAGTAGGGACACCACAGAACTTGGTTGTAGTGTGCCCCACGACACCACAACACAAACAAAAATTAGGCAATTTTTCATACTTAACAGGAAAGTATATCTTGTTAGCGCCTCCAATCTTGGTTGTGTCGATGAACTTCCTCACTGGCTCGTCCACCTGATGCTCGACGCGGACGCGAATGTACTCGTCGATGATCTTCTTGTTCTTGTGTGACACCATAATGACGGTGCCGAGCCTCTCGCAAAAGGTCCTCTAACGCCCCGGATTCGATGCGCCAGGTGTCCGCCAGTTATTCGTCAGCGTTGCCATGTCATGTGCTTGCGTGTTGCACTTTGCCATGTCATCATCTGCTTTTCATCAGCATGTTTTTCAAAATTTGCATCCGTTCGGGTCCTCCCGGTTCTCTCCGTTGTCCGTTCGGAGCCCAACCACACTCGCACGCGCCCGCGGCACCTCCGAACATTATTTTATAAGTGGCATAAAAATGTTCTTGGAATGGGATGAAACTTGTCGAGCGGTCTTATTATAGTGTAGACAGACCGCCTACCAAATTTCATCGCATTCGGAGTCCGTTTGTTAGCCCAACCGTTAAACATATAGCGGTACCGTTGCCGGTACCTTCGTCGGATGTTTTAGTCTTCGAAAACCGTGTCGGGCCGCACTTCTCCCTCTCTCTTCTCAGCCCGAGGCCCTCTACACGGTCACTTGCAGCCCACCTAGCCATCCTAAACCCCCCTCCCTCCGGCCGGAGCCATCGGATCGTGATCGGAGGACTCCGAAAGCCCCCAAAACCCTCCTAACCCTAGCACCTACCCTATTTAAACACCTCCCCCTTCCAAATCTGGCAGCCTAGTCTTCCCCTACCTCTAGCCTCCCACCTCCTCCTCAAATTCCGCGCGCAGCCGTTCCAGATCCGCCACTTGTCGCCGGCCCACAGGCCAGCGCCGCCACCCGCCGTCGCCCCGGCCAATCGCCTTGCGCCACGTCGCCTACCCCGCCTCCCGCAGCCACTCACACGCCTCCACGTCGCCCCGCACCTCAGCCCCTGGCTCCCCACTCCGCCGCCAGCCCGCCAAGCCTAGATCGGGGGCCCGCCGGGCTCGCCCGGGCCCGGATCGCCCCGCGCCTCCCGCTCCCTCACTCCCGATCTGGATCGAGGGAAGGAGCTCCTCGACCCCGACCTCGCCGACCGCTCCTTCCCCACCGACTCGCCGGAGTCGCCGGCGGCGACCACCTCCGACGCAGATCACGCTGCCGCCCGGTCCCTCTTTCCCTTCCCTTTCTCCTTCCTCTCCTCACCAGCTCTCTCTCTCTCCCTCGCAGCAAGCCGCCGTCTCCAGGAACATCACCGTCGAGCTCGCAGTCATCGTCGTCGTTCCCGCACAGCCGGCCTCCTCATCACCGGGAACGGAATCCTTGCGTCCGGATCTGACGGCCCCTGCCCGGATCCACCCCATGCCGCGCGTCACCGGACCTCCGCGACCTCGCCGGAGCTCCCTCCTGCCGCCGCCTTGACCGCTCGGGAGCGAGCAGAGGAGCCGCTCGCTCCCCGATCCCCGTTGACCACGCCGCTGGACCGCCAAGTCCCTCTGGCGCGCCAAGGCCCAACCTGCGCCCCGCGGCCTGCCCAGCCTCCTCCCCACCGAACTAGGCCTGGCCCATGGTGAGCGCCCCAGCGCCCAGCAGTTTCGGCCCATGATGTGTTTTTTTCCCGTCTAGCGAATTTCTCTATTATCCAGTGATTTACCAGTTTTGCAGAAAAACCCTCTTACTTCATGCATTTAATAACTTCAGATCAGTGCATCGGATTAAAATGATTTTAATATGTAAAATGCTTAGAATTTTGCCTAGTTTCATAATATACCACTTCCATCCATGTTACAAATGTTTAAAATTGCTGTTTGCATTAATTTGCTTAAATAGCATGTTAAAATGATTTAATTCATAACTAATTAACCGTAACTCGGAATTTAATAAACTTTATATGTAAATGGGGTGGGAAAATGCCTAGTTTAACATGGTGCACTTTATTTTTCTGTTTAACAACATTAAAATTGTGTTTAGGCAGAACAGTACCAAATTCAAAATATGCATATGAGGATATTCCGGATTTGTTGTTTGTTATCTCTGGCCTCATTTAAATTTCCGAAATAGGTAGTTTTATTATGTTTCACCTCTTGCCATGTTAAAAAAACATTTAATATTGTTGGGTACATAAACAAGAGAGAACTAAATAATTAAATGTGGTGTTTTGCCAATATGCAACTCGTTGCATATTGGGCTCCACTTAATTTGTAGTATTGTTTGTGCACTTTGCCATGCCATGCTAGTTAAACCGGACATGCATCATCCTTGGTTGTGCATCATGCCATGCTTATGTGGTGGTTGTTTACTTTGTTGTTTGCTTCTTCCCGGTGTTGCTTCTTCGGGTTAGTTCCGATAACGTTGTGATTGTGAGGATCCGTTCGTCTACGTCCGTTTGTCTTCTTCATGGACTCGTTCTTCTTCCTTGCGGGATTTCAGGCAAGATGACCAGACCCTCGAAATCACTTCTATCTTTGCTTGCTAGTTGCTCGCTCTTTTGCTATGCCTATGCTGCGATACCTACCACTTGCTTATCATGCCTCCCATATTGTTAAACCAAGCCTCTAACCCACCTTGTCCTAGAAAACCGTTGTTTGGCTAAGTTACCGCTTTGCTCAGCCCCTCTTATAGCGTTGTTAGTTGCAGGTGAAGATGAAGTTTGTTCCTTGTTGGAACATGGAGTTGTTGTTCCTTGTTGGAACATGTTTACTTGTTGGGATATCACAATATATCTTATTTAATTAATGCATCTATATACTTGGTAAAGGGTGGAAGGCTCGGCCTTATGCCTGGTGTTTTGTTCCACTCTTGCCGCCCTAGTTTCCGTCATATCGGTGTTATGTTCCCGGATTTTGCGTCCCTAACGCGGTCGGGTGATTTATGGGACCCCCTTGATAGTTCGCTTTGAATAAGACTTTTCCAGCAAGGCCCAACATTGGTTTTACCATTTGACTACCACCTATCCTTTTCCCTTGGGTCGGCCAGCCCGAGGGTCATCTTTATTTAGCCCACCCGGGCCAGTGCTTCTCTAAGTGCTGGTTCGAACCGAGCCGCCTGCGGGGCCACCGCGGGGAAACTCGAGGCCTGGTTTTACTCATAGCCTGTCTCATCCGGTGTTGCCCTGAGACCGAGATATGTGCAGCTCCTATCAGGATTGTCGGCGCATCGGGCGGTTTTGCTGGACTTGTTTTATTACTGTCGAAATGTCTTGTAGCCGGGATTCCGAGACTGATCGGGTCTTCCCGGGGAGAAGGAATATCCTTCGTTGATCGCGAGAGCTTATAATGGGCTAAGTTGGGACACCCCTGCAGGGTTTGAACTTTCGAAAGCCGTGCCCGCGGTTATGTGGCAGATGAGAATTTGTTAATGTCCGGTTGTAGAAAACCCGAAGTTGATCTTAACTAAAATACACCAACCGCGTGTGTAACCGTGATGGTCTCTTCTCGGCGGAGTCCGGGAAGTGAACACGGTGTTGGAGTTATGCTTGGCGTAGGTTGTTCTAGGATAACTTATTGATCATAGTTGTTCGACCGTGCTTTTGCCTTCTCTTCTCGCTCTCATTTGCGTATGTTAGACAACAGATATGCTAGTTGCTTGCTGCAGCTCCACCTCACTACCCTATCCTACCTTTAAGCTTATATAGTCTTGATCTCGCGGGTGTGAGATTGCTGAGTCCCCGTGACTCACAGATACTTCCAAAACCAGTTTGCAGGTGCCGATGAAACTGTGCAGGTGACGCACCCGAGTTCAAGGAGGAGCTCGATGAAGATCTTGCTCATTGTGTTGTTTTATTTCAGTCGATCAGTAGTGGAGCCCAGTCGGGACGATCGGGGATCTGTGTAGCATTTGGGGTAGTCTTCTTTTATTTTGGTTCCGTAGTCGGACCTTGATTGTATCTGTATGATGTAATGCTTTACTCATGTATTGTGTGAAGTGGCGATTGTAAGCCAACTATGTACCTCTTTCCCTTATGAATTACATGGGTTGTGTGAAGATTACCTCACTTGCGACATTGCTTTCAATGCGGCTATGCCTGTAAGTCGTGCTTCGACACGTGGGAGATATAGCCGCATCGAGGGCGTTACAAGTTGGTAATCAGAGCCTTCCCCGACCTTAGGAGCCCCCACTGATTGATCGTTTTAGCGGTCGAGTTGTGTCTAGAAAAATGTTTTGAGTCATTTAGGAATTATGTATCGGAGAGTTTAGGAATTCTTTTTACTTCCCAGTCTCCTCATCGCTCTGGTAAGGCCTCCTGACGTAGAGTTTTGACTCTTCTCTTCTCAAATTTCACTAAAAAAATTTAGGATCACGCGGGTATCTTAGAATCGTTCCGATGGTTTTGTGATGGCAACATTGTCTTGGTGCCTCCTGTCAGCAGGGGTTTAGTGGAGGTGTCCCGGGGAGTTGAGCTCCGAGGTGTTGTCGTCATAATCTTATCGTTGCAGTTCTGGAATACCTGAGTTTAGTACGCCGACATCGAAAATCTCTTTTGTACAGTTGTTGGTGAGATAACCCTGATAGCCCAGTACTGAGGCGAGTGCGGGAGTATTGCCATAACTCGTATAACGGATGCTTTTCGAAGGTTGAGGTAGACGATTTCCGAGGGTTTCTTGGTTATGTGTTGAAGGATGGATACAGCTGGATCTAGGTATTGTTAGTTTGGATGATATATTTTGTGTCCCCTGTATCCCCAACACCTGATTGCATAACCAGAAAGTTTCGGGAGTTTATAAGTGGGAATTCAAGTATCTCCTAGAATATTTTTCCAACAGGCACATGATACGATATGGGATCTATCATATGTTTGTTTCCAGCTTATTTCCCAAGCCAATCCTTTGTTTTGTTTTATTTGTGGTATTCGAGTTGCTTCGAAGTCAAGTGTTGATTCCATACCTTTTCTAAACGGTGTTATCATATTTCTATGGAAATACTAATCCTTCTTGATCATCAAGATTATCATGCCAATTCTTTTTCAACCGGTGTGTCCCTCTTCAAGTGGATCCGATCACTTCAACATTCGCAAGATCAATTATCAGTTCTTCTCAACGGTGTTTGCTTCAGCCGTTCCAAGTTGTCTTTGTTTTTCCCGCCCTCCCACCCTTTTTCTTCAAGGACTCAGATTTCTTAATCATGTATCCTTTTATTTGTGGGAAGTCTCTTCATTCTTTTCTTTCAATGTTCTATTCGGTGATTTCCCATGAAGATGCTCAATAGTTTCAAGTTCATCATCCGTCATTCTTTTCTTCTCCGGTGGTTCCAATTCAAGCTTTATCGATCACATCTTTTCCTCGTTTCTAATGTTTTCTCGTACCGATGCACCTCTTAATCATTCACCTCTCGCTATTCATTTGTTCCGGAGTGATGAAGATGTCTCAGAAGATTCAAGTTTCCATTCTCAATTCACTCAAGTTCTTTTGAGGATGCTATCTCATTCAAGCCATTTAATTCAACCGATGCAATCTCTCCTTTCAAGCAATTGTTCAACGGTGGTTCTTTTCAGTGGGCCCTAACCCACAGGTCTTTTCCCAGGATCTTACCTGACTCTTCTAATTTTCTTGGAGCTATTCCCAAATTCATTTCAAAGTTTGATGTAAGAAGGAATTATCATCAGTCAAATGTCTTTCTCCAAGATCTTTCAATTCTTTCATCGTTGGTTCAACCTTTCTAATTTTAATTCCGGAGTGTCTCAACAATTCATGGTGTTGGTTCTCGTCATCATTCTCAACATTTGAAGACCGAAGAAGAGTTCCTCTTAAATCCTTACCCGTTCTTCCAAAGCTGTGTAGTTCTAGATTGATGCCATTCTCTCATAATTGTTTCGATTGTGAGAATTCTTTTCATACCCATCCGGAGCATTTCATGAGTTGTTTCCATTTCTTTTCCCCGAAGGCCATCATTTCATAATTCCTCATTCTCAGTTTTCAGCTCTCGTTCTCCAAATCTTACTGGTGCATCATTCAATATTCTCTAATCAGTTCATGATCTCTTCGTTCTCATGTATCTAAATCCTAGCAAGCATCTTCGTTCATTTGCTAATTCTTCCGGGTGTTTGTTTATCTTTTCTTCATTCATTTTCAATTCTTACGGTGGTTCATTCAAGAGTTCTCTTCCTTGGTTATCATATCAATTCATTCGTTCTTTCCAAATCCTACCGGCGGATCGTTGAAGAATTTTCTCAAGTTTGCGCCATATCTATCTTAATCCTTTCTACAAGAATAAGTAGTATGCCAAATCCGTTGCTTGTCATCAATTTTAATTGGTGAAGGATACGCATAACGTAATTCTTATTATTGTTTCATCCAAGTGATTAATTCTTTCTTCCGGAGTTCGTAATGGTATCAATTTCTCAGTTCTATGTTGTTCATCTTTCTTTTCGGAGTTCCAAGTTTTCTCGTTTATATCATTTCAAAGCTCCATCTAAATCATTGCAAGGCTTCACTTTGTGTTTTCAACTTCTGTTTCTTTCTATCATTCTTTTATTACCGGAGTTCTTCATGGAGGCTCTACATGATGGTTCATCAAGGATGCTTTTCATTATCGAATTGTTCTTCAAGGTTTCTCTCGAAGTTATGATCCGCCAAGCTATACTCAAAATAAAACAGAGTGCTCAACACATGTTTTGCCTTGAGGAGTTCAAGCGTTTCTTCATCTTGCATTCCGAAGTGCAATTCTTTCTATCTTATCTTTTGAGGTGGTATTATGTCATTCTTGATAATTTGAGTTCATGTCTCATGATTCACATGTTGTTAAGAATGAGATATTTAAATCCATCATTTTCTCTTCGCTCAAGAGATCTTTTCAACCAATCTATCTCTCCGTTGGAGTCATCTTGGGTCATATTTCACCTAAAGCCTTCCCTAAGGATTGTTGCTAATTATGGTTCTTATTAATGATCCATGTTTCTCCTTCTCTTCTCGGTGAAAGAGTTCTCATCTCCGTGTTGCTCTCAAGCAATCAATTGTTTTCCATAGTGGCATGTATTTCACCTCAGGTTTTGAGATGTCTCCATAAGCCCACGAGGATCATATCCTTTCATTGTTGGTTTTCCAACAACTCCGTTCAATCCTACTTTGTAAGGATGCTCTTTCAAATTCATTTATGGTAGGAGATGTTGGTTTCATTCTTCATTCTATTCGTTCCAACTATCTAACTATCATGCATTATTTCCGGAGGCCTTGTGATGTTGCTCTCTTCAACCAATCATCTCGTTTTCTCAAGAGCATGTTCTTTTCTTTGCTTTTCCGTTCAACAGGAGTGTTGTGCTCTCATTCAAGTTCTTTCAACTTATTAAGTTTTGCTTCTCTTTTCTACCGGAGTGCTGCCTGCATTCTTTCTTCTCATTTCTTGCTTATTCCGTTTCAACCGAAGTGGTTACATGTCCTTCCTTGTCGCTGGAGCTCTTTTTTTCCATGTCTTTCAACCTACAAGGTTCTCATAATGTTCCTTGTTCCTCTTTTCTAACGGAGTATTTCATTTCGTTCATCTCCGTGGTATTCTTTCTTTCATTTTGCTCAACCTCTCAAGGTTCTTTGGTTTCACTCGTTTGTCAAAGAAGCAACTTAGTTTTATCTCTTCTCTTCCTCTTCCGTTTCTCTCCGGTGCCATCCTAGATCTCGGGACGAGATCCTCTCGTAGTGGTGGAGTGTTGTAACGCCCCGGATTCGATGCGCCAGGTGTCCGCCAGTTATTCGTCAGCGTTGCCATGTCATGTGCTTGCGTGTTGCACTTTGCCATGTCATCATCTGCTTTTCATCAGCATGTTTTTCAAAATTTGCATCCGTTCGGGTCCTCCCGGTTCTCTCCGTTGTCCGTTCGGAGCCCAACCACACTCGCACGCGCCCGCGGCACCTCCGAACATTATTTTATAAGTGGCATAAAAATGTTCTCGGAATGGGATGAAACTTGTCGAGCGGTCTTATTATAGTGTAGACAGACCGCCTACCAAATTTCATCGCATTCGGAGTCCGTTTGTTAGCCCAACCGTTAAACATATAGCGGTACCATTGCCGGTACCTTCGTCGGATGTTTTGGTCTTCGAAAACCGTGTCGGGCCGCACTTCTCCCTCTCTCTTCTCAGCCCGAGGCCCTCTACACGGTCACTTGCAGCCCACCTAGCCATCCTAAACCCCCTCCCTCCGGCCGGAGCCATCGGATCGTGATCGGAGGACTCTGAAAGCCCCCAAAACCCTCCTAACCCTAGCACCTACCCTATTTAAACACCTCCCCCTTCCATATCTGGCAGCCTAGTCTTCCCCTACCTCTAGCCTCCCACCTCCTCCTCAAATTCCGCGCGCAGCCGCTCCAGATCCGCCACTTGTCGCCGGCCCAGAGGCCAGCGCCGCCACCCGCCGTCGCCCCGGCCAATCGCCTTGCGCCACGTCGCCTACCCCGCCTCCCGCAGCCACTCACACGCCTCCACGTCGCCCCGCACCTCAGCCCCTGGCTCCCCACTCCGCCGCCAGCCCGCCAAGCCCAGATCGGGGGCCCGCCGGGCTCGCCCGGGCCCGGATCGCCCCGCGCCTCCCGCTCCCTCACTCCCGATCTGGATCGAGGGAAGGAGCTCCTCGACCCCGACCTCGCCGACCGCTCCTTCCCCACCGACTCGCCGGAGTCGCCAGCGGCGACCACCTCCGACGCAGGTCACGCTGCCGCCCGATCCCTCTTTCCCTTCCCTTTCTCCTTCCTCTCCTCACCAGCTCTCTCTCTCTCTCCCTCGCAGCAAGCCGCCGTCTCCAGGAACATCACCGTCGAGCTCGCAGTCGTCGTCGTCGTTCCCGCACAGCCGGCCTACTCATCACCGGGAACGGAATCCTTGCGTCCGGATCTGACGGCCCCTGCCCGGATCCACCCCATGCCGCGCGTCACCGGACCTCCGCGACCTCGCCGGAGCTCCCTCCCGCCGCCGCCTTGACCGCTCGGGAGCGAGCAGAGGAGCCGCTCGCTCCCCGGTCCCCGTTGACCACGCCGCTGGACCGCCAAGTCCCTCTAGCGCGCCAAGGCCCAGCCTGCGCCCCGCGGCCTGCCCAACCTCCTCCCCACCGAACTGGGCCTGGCCCATGGTGAGCGCCCCAGCGCCCAGCAGTTTCGGCCCATGATGTGTTTTTTTCCCGTCTGGCGAATTTCTCTATTATCCAGTGATTTACCAGTTTTGCAGAAAAACCCTCTTACTTCATGCATTTAATAACTTCAGATCAGTGCATCGGATTAAAATGATTTTAATATGTAAAATGCTTAGAATTTTGCCTAGTTTCATAATATACCACTTCCATCCATGTTACAAATGTTTAAAATTGCTGTTTGCATTAATTTGCTTAAATAGCATGTTAAAATGATTTAATTCATAACTAATTAACCGTAACTCGGAATTTAATAAACTTTATATGTAAATGGGGTGGGAAAATGCCTAGTTTAACATGGCGCACTTTATTTTTCTGTTTAACAACATTAAAATTGTGTTTAGGCAGAACAGTACCAAATTCAAAATATGCATATGAGGATATTCCGGATTTGTTGTTTGTTATCTCTGGCCTCATTTAAATTTCTGAAATAGGTAGTTTTATTATGTTTCACCTCTTGCCATGTTAAAAAAACATTTAATATTGTTGGGTACATAAACAAGAGAGAACTAAATAATTAAATGTGGTGTTTTGCCAATATGCAACTCGTTGCATATTGGGCTCCACTTAATTTGTAGTATTGTTTGTGCACTTTGCCATGCCATGCTAGTTAAACCGGACATGCATCATCCTTGGTTGTGCATCATGCCATGCTTATGTGGTGGTTGTTTACTTTGTTGTTTGCTTCTTCCCGGTGTTGCTTCTTCGGGTTAGTTCCGATAACGTTGCGATTGTGAGGATCCGTTCGTCTACGTCCGTTTGTCTTCTTCATGGACTCGTTCTTCTTCCTTGCGGGATTTCAGGCAAGATGACCAGACCCTCGAAATCACTTCTATCTTTGCTTGCTAGTTGCTCGCTCTTTTGCTATGCCTATGCTGCGATACCTACCACTTGCTTATCATGCCTCCCATATTGTTAAACCAAGCCTCTAACCCACCTTGTCCTAGAAAACCGTTGTTTGGCTAAGTTACCGCTTTGCTCAGCCCCTCTTATAGCGTTGTTAGTTGCAGGTGAAGATGAAGTTTGTTCCTTGTTGGAACATGGAGTTGTTGTTCCTTGTTGGAACATGTTTACTTGTTGGGATATCACAATATATCTTATTTAATTAATGCATCTATATACTTGGTAAAGGGTGGAAGGCTCGGCCTTATGCCTGGTGTTTTGTTCCACTCTTGCCGCCCTAGTTTCCGTCATATCGGTGTTATGTTCCCGGATTTTGCGTCCCTAACGCGGTCGGGTGATTTATGGGACCCCCTTGACAGTTCGCTTTGAATAAGACTTTTCCAGCAAGGCCCAACATTGGTTTTACCATTTGACTACCACCTATCCTTTTCCCTTGGGTCGGCCAGCCCGAGGGTCATCTTTATTTAGCCCCCCGAGCCAGTGCTTCTCTAAGTGCTGGTTCGAACCGAGCCGCCTGCGGGGCCACCGCGGGGAAACTCGAGGCCTGGTTTTACTCGTAGCCTGTCTCATCCGGTGTTGCCCTGAGACCGAGATATGTGCAGCTCCTATCAGGATTGTCGGCGCATCGGGCGGTTTTGCTGGACTTGTTTTATTACTGTCGAAATGTCTTGTAGCCGGGATTCTGAGACTGATCGGGTCTTCCCGGGGAGAAGGAATATCCTTCGTTGATCGCAAAGCTTATAATGGGCTAAGTTGGGACACCCCTGCAGGGTTTGAACTTTCGAAAGCCGTGCCCGCGGTTATGTGGCAGATGGGAATTTGTTAATGTCCGGTTGTAGAAAACCCGAAGTTGATCTTAATTAAAATACACCAACCGCGTGTGTAACCGTGATGGTCTCTTCTCGGCGGAGTCCGGGAAGTGAACACGGTGTTGGAGTTATGCTTGACGTAGGTTGTTCTAGGATCACTTATTGATCATAGTTGTTCGATCGTGCTTTTGCCTTCTCTTCTCGCTCTCATTTGCGTATGTTAGACACCAGATATGCTAGTTGCTTGCTGCAGCTCCACCTCACTACCCTGTCCTACCTTTAAGCTTATATAGTCTTGATCTCGCGGGTGTGAGATTGCTGAGTCCCCGTGACTCACAGATACTTCCAAAACCAGTTTGCAAGTGCCGATGAAACTGTGCAGGTGACGCACCCGAGTTCAAGGAGGAGCTCGATGAAGATCTTGCTCATTGTGTTGTTTCATTTCAGTCGATCAGTAGTGGAGCCCAGTCGGGACGATCGGGGATCTGTGTAGCATTTGAGGTAGTCTTCTTTTATTTTGGTTCCGTAGTCGGACCTTGATTGTATCTGTATGATGTAATGCTTTACTCATGTATTGTGTGAAGTGGCGATTGTAAGCCAACTATGTACCTCTTTCCCTTATGAATTACATGGGTTGTGTGAAGATTATCTCACTTGCGACATTGCTTTCAATGCGGCTATGCCTCTAAGTCGTGCTTCGACACGTGGGAGATATAGCCGCATCAAGGGCGTTGCAGGTCCATCCCATTTCCACGATCTTGATTGGAACCGGCAACCCATGGATTTGCACCCAAATTCTGAAAGAATCAAGGGGAACATCCACAGGGTCACCGCTGCCATCAAACGCCGCGAGCAGGACTGCGTCATTCCTGTAGTGCCACGGTCCAGCTTGCAGCACATGACGCCGGTCACCTTCCTCCGAAAAGGTGACGACGAAACGCCTATCTTCACTTTTGACGACGAAACGCCTATCACTACTAGAATTAATACTTACAATTAACGAGTACAAGGGGATTGACAACTCTCTTGTCCGCGTTGGGTGCAAGTATTCGTTGTCTCTATGTGCAGATATTGTTAACGTTTGGTTGTGTGAGTCTCCTACTGGTTCGATAAACCTTGGTTCTTAACCGAGGGAAATACTATCTACTACTATACTACATCACCCTTCCTCTTCGGGGAAATCCCAATGCCTATCACAAGTAATAGCGACGAGAATGCCACAGGAGGTATGGGTGACGACATGGCAACTCCATATAGCCGTCTCTTTGCTGTACTATTAACCATGCAATTAGGTTGTGCATCACGACCAAGACAGAGGGAAAAAATGAGAGAACTTAATGTTTATTTGTTAATTAATATCATTGCATGTAATGAACTGATCATTGCATGTCGTGCTAGGTAATCTCAAGTCACTGAAAGCATACACACCCACGACTCTTATTGGTTGATTTTTATTTATGTCAAAAACAAGAAACGAGGTAAGAGTTAATGCACCATGTCTAAATGTTCTAGGATTATTTGATTTTCGTAATGTACGTAATACACCGGTACGAAGGAAGTAGTAGCATAGACTAGACTACTGTCGGATGCATGATAATAGTCTAAGTTACGCCCCACTATGACAAGCCTTAAGCAAAACAAAAAACAAGCCTTAAGGGCATCTCCAAGGCGGACCAACAAACCTCCCGTGACCGTCCAGACCATGCTGTCCGGACCGCGGAAGCCACCATCCAACGCCGACCTTTATCGATCCGTGGTGCGGTTCCGACGCCTTTTCTCTAGCAAATTGGAGACAAAAGTGTGGGAGGTTTGCGGGAGTATGGACACCCGAAACGTAGGACTCTGACACCCCAGGCCCACCCAATCCCCCTCCCGGCCCCATTTCCTTCCACTCCGTGCCCTCCCCCCTTGATTTGCATCCGCACCCTCCACCTCCGCCGCTGCCGCTATTCGTCTCCAGCCGCCACAGAGGCATTGTCGGACGTCCACAAGCAGCACGGACGCGCCCCACTCGCTGTTCCGACGAAGCTTTCCACCTTGGAGCCATTTGTACCCAGATATGCTCCGCCCCTGTTAACGACCTCCAAGGCGAACACCACGCCCGACAGGTGTCCGGTCAAATGCCATTGAGCTTATTTTTGAATGCTCGGTCATTTTTTAGAGTACAAAGGATGATAAGCTACTCGACCATGAAGGATGAGTTGTGCAATGCATGGCTGGCCATCCGCAGATTTCATAGGCAGGAGCAGCGGGGAGCCCTTGTGGGAGCAAGTGCATGAAAAGTTTCACGCACGAAAGCATATTGCGCCATACGACACGTACACCATTCAACGACGCAACGTGAGCTCGTTGGCGTGCTATCCAGGTCAGCGTCATCAAGTTTTGCAATTTGGTTAGTCAGCTCGAGGCAAGGTGGCCATTGCACGCGGACATGAAGGAGATGGTAAGTTTTACTTTCTCTTGCTCAACTTGTTGATTGATTCATTCACTCAATGTCGGTCTACACATTATAAGCACGCGGCCCCGTGGTGTACCACGGAACAGAGAGACGATCATTTACGTGAACACACTGTTGGATGAAGTCGAAGGGGAAGTTTGTGTGAAACGACATGATCCGTTCATGAACAACTTGCCGGACATCCGGGATCTAATCGAATTAGAGATATTGTTGTAATAGACTTAATGTGCATGCTATGTATGAATGATTTGTGCTATTTTCTATCCGGACTTTGATGAATATCGGCCGCTTTACATCAATTTCGTCCGATTAGTTAAAATACGGTTTAAAATATATGCCGCTATGGTTGAATGACGTCCCTCTGCATCCGTGTCTGTGAAGTGGTCCCTCTGTTACGAGACGGATACAGGAGCATTTTGTGGGTTCGGTTGAAGATGTCCTGAGCCAAACAAGAATCGTTCCCTGATTGCGAACATGTCTGGTCATCCCGGGACAAGGCTTTCAACGCGGCTGTAACCTGATACTTCCGTCAAAAATAGAAAACGTGTCAAGGTCCTGGCCGACCTATACTTTGTACTACAAGAAACATCCGTTGGACCTTTCTACCGCTCGAAAGTTGTGAGGCACGCCTCACAAGTCACGACTTGTTTTTTTTGCGGGAGGACAAGTCACGACTTGGCACGACCTACGCCCGTCAACGTCAGTCAGGCCCATGCCGTAGCGAACGAACCTTCGTTTCGCACCTGTAATTGCGTTTTTATGTAAAGAAAAAGATATACAGCATACAGCAGGTAATAAACGACAGTAACATTTACCCGTACATTTTTCCCACAAAGAAAAACCTTTACCGCAGCTAAAAATTCCAACCCGCCCACCCGCCAGTCACGAGGAGCGACCAACCCACCGGAAACCGAATCAAAAACCAGCAGCGGCCGCAACAGCGGCAGCAGCGGGGAGGAGCGAGCCTCGTATCGGGCCGCCCCGTACGCGCATTCCACGTGGTCGCTACTCCCTCCGCCCCTCACTCCCCTCCGACGAAAACACCTGCGGGCTGCGGCCCTGCCCGCCCCGGCCAGATTGCGCTCGACGGGATAGGCGTAGGTATTAAATCCGGGAGATCGGATTGGAAACAAAATCGAATCCCCGAATCTGGGTTGCTTGCCCTGATCGTCCGTGGGTTCGCGCGGCGTCGGCGGCGGCCATGGGGGCGATTGGTTGCCGTCGGGCCGGGGGGCCCGTGGGCTGGCAGTACGTCTTCGAGGATGAGGAGGACGAGCGCGAGGACGAGGACGCGCCGCTCGTGGAGGAGGAGGGGGCGGACGAGGACTGGGGGGTCGAGATGGAGAGGAGGGGGACGAAGAGGAAGGGGCCGCGCTCGTCGCGGCCGCGCAAGCGGCGGCGCGTCGCCACGCTCTGCGCCTCGCCGGCGTCGTCCGACTCCGGGTCCCCGTCGCCGAGCCCCGTGCCCAAGCGGCGGCGCGTCGCCAAGCTCTGCGCCTCGCCGGAGTCGTCCGACTCCGGGTCCCCGTCGTGGAGCGCCGTGCCCAAGAGGCGGCGCAGCGGAAACGGGGCCAAGAGGGGCCGCCCCGTCGCCGTGCCCGCGGAAACGGCTGCGCCCGCACGAGAGGAGGCGACGCCGAGCACTAGCGCCGCGGGCCGCGCCAAGGGGAGGAGGTCGTGCCACCAGTGCAAGGCGGCGATGAAGCAGCAGATGACCAAGTGTAAGCGATGCCGCGAGAAGATCTACTGCGGCCCCTGCATCGAGGATATGTACATCTCTCTTTCCGCTTGTATTGTTCGGTTATTAGCACGAATGGACATCCGAGTTACCAGCGAGGCCTGTGGGTTTGCAGGTACCCGGAGTTGTCGTTGGCCGAGGTTAGAGTCAGGTGCCCGTCCTGCCGTGGAATCTGCAATTGTAAACGGTGCACTGCCAAGGAGCAGGGTGAACCCAAGGTGATGATCTTGTTGCTTGTTGAGTTATTTCTGATAGTGCAAACGCATCAGCATTTCAGCAAGATATCAGCACTTCAGATTTGTAGGTTACATTCATAAGATTTCTTGTTTTAAATTATGTAGTTCTTCTCTGTTGTGACAACTGACAATGCTGTGACTTGTAGTACAAATTGTTGTTAGATTGTGACAAGGAAATCTATTATCAAGTGTTTGCAGTGTTTGACATACTTACAGATTTGCAAAACCATGACAGCTGTAAAAAATAAATCGATGCCATATGCTGAGGTCTAAAATATGTATTTTCCCCCCTCATAGAGTTCAGTTTTGAGGAAACGCAACGGCAGTAGATCAGTAACGAAGAGAAAGAAGACGAACACCTCAGGTGTGAAATCAACCAGGGTTCGGAATGAGGTGGCACAGACCGAAGCAAATGACAACTCCTTCCTAAGTTCCAATGAGATTAATAGCACATCGGTCATATTAGACAAGGTAGATACGTTGGATGCAAGAGCTGATGAGATTGCTCGTGAAACTAAAGTAAAGCATGCTAGATATCTGTTGCACTATCTGGTGCCTTGTTTGAGTGACCTGAACAGGGATCAGATGGTTGAGAGAAAAATGGAGGCCAAAATTCAAGGTAAACTAGATTCTCCAGAACACGTGGAAACTAAACAGAGTAACCTTGCAACTAATTGTTAGTACTTACCCTGTTTTCTGCCAAACAGGGTTGGAATTGTCTGAACTGAGTGTTGAACAGGCTGACTGCCGGAATGATGAGAGGATGTTCTGGTACTGAATGCTCCATTCATCCAACTTTGGATTTTTTTACTTCCTGTTGTTATTTTTTACTCCTACTTTGTAGTTATGATTTCTTTTCTATTTTGTCTAGTGACAATTGCAGAACTTCGATCTTTGATCTGCATAGAAGCTGTCCAAATTGCTCATATGAATTATGCATTGCGTGCTGTAAGGAGCTTCGTGAAAATAATCTTAAGGGCTCTTGTCGGGAAGAGCTGGTATCTTATCCTCATAGAGGAATTGACTATATGCATGGTGGTGATCCATCACCTGAGTTGATGAACTGCGTACAAACAGACTTGTCCAGTTGCCAGCCTAAGACTACCAAGTGGTGTGCTAATACTGATGGGACTATTAATTGCCCCCCACCTGAACTTGGTGGTTGTGGTGATCATGCCCTTAAGTTGAGACAGATGTTTCCAAAAGATTGGTTAAATAAGCTTGAAAGCGATGCTCTACAGTTGAGTAAGCAGCTAGAACCTTCTGATATTATCAGCGGATATACAAATGAATGCCCGTGCTGTACTAAACATGAAAATGCAAGACATGCTGCCACCAGAGATAATTCAACAGATAATTGCCTATACTGTCCAAAATCAGATAATGAGAAAACAGACGATCTAACTCACTTCCAGAGTCACTGGGTTAAAGGAGAACCTGTTATTGTACAAGGGGTACTACAGAAAATGCCACATTTGAGCTGGGAACCACCACATATGTGGTCTGAAGTACATGGTGCTAGTACTACCCCTGATATGAAAAATGTGAAGTGTATTGATTGTTTATCTTGTTGTGAGGTTAGTGAAAAACATTCCATATCTAGGATTTTTTTATTTCTTGAATACCTTTATAGTGTACTCCCTCGGTATCAAAAGACGCTTTTTGACACTTATATTTTGATACGAAGGGAGTATTTGTTTGTCAACTGATTCCCAATACATAAGATATTGAGGTGTAAAAAAACACTTTGTTGCCAAGATCTAGAATTTTTTCCAAAGGTATCTGGTAGCTGATCGTGTTACACATTTACCAATTTTCTATAATTATGATGAGCATTTTATACTTATCCATCGGTTTCAATACAATTATTAGCATCCTGAATATTGAAAAGGTCGTGGTGTCGATTAATTCGTTCACCGTCACCCAAAAAATTTGTTCTCCCATGAGCTCATTAGCTGGAAAGTGTTTACTGTCTTGAAGTACACTTTTCTTTGGTTATTTCAGGAATAACTCATCACAGTTGTCTGAAATATGTAATTTAATTTAAGTGCAAGGTTCCAAGAGAACATATATTCAGACAAATTTCTGTTAGGATGGATGAAGGGGTTGAATTAATCTGTTTCATGCGGACTTGATCAGTGTAGTCATATGTTTTTCATTTCTCATTACCCAGAAAGGAAATTCACCTTTTGTGTTTAAATAATCCAGGTCGAGATACGCACACAGGATTTCTTCAATGGATACTATTATGGTCGGGTGTATCAAAATGAATGGCCCGAAATGCTTAAATTGAAGGACTGGCCTACTTCAAATCATTTTGAAGAGCTTTTACCTTCGCATGGAGTGGAATACATCAATTCTTTACCCTTTCAACCGTACACAAATTTGAAATCTGGCTTGCTAAGTGTCTCCGCATTGCTTCCTGATGACATTCTAAAGATTGACATGGGCCCAAAGTCATACATAGCTTATGGCTATGCGCAGGAACTTGGCAGAGGAGATTCTGTTACAAAGCTTCATTGTGATATATCTGATGCAGTAAGTAAATAGCTGTACTCCCTTAGCAATTGAGAAGCACAAATACCTTGGAAGCAAATTCCTATCTCTTGTGTATATATGAAAGGAAAAATTTCACACTTGCTTACCTCAAAGAACTTAATTTTCTTGTAATGTAGAACATTCAATTTCGTGGGACCAATAGTAGAACCATGATTGGTGCTAGTCTTGCTGAGATTTGCTTCTCTTTAATTATTTTATGTTAACTTTGATATTGTTAGGTTAACGTTTTGATGCATACTGCAAAAGTTGCCCCTTCTGAAGGACAAGAAAATGCAATAAAAAACTTGAAAGCAAGACATGAGCTACAAGATGAAAAGGACTGTTGTGGGAATTTTGCAATTGATGGAAGTGATGCATGTCATAAAAACTGTCTGGATTCAAACCACACATCCTCTCCTAACTACAGCATGGACGATGATGGAGGTGCTTTATGGGATATTTTCAGGAGGGAGGATGTTCCAAAACTGGAAACATACCTTCGTAAACATTCCAAGGAATTTCGCCATATATATTGTTCTCCAGTTGAAAAGGTTGGTACTTGTGTGATATGAACAACCTTGTACTTGCTGCCATCATGTTTAACATCTTTCACCATGTTTGATTGCAGACATTTAACCCTCTACATGATGAAACATTCTATCTAACCGAGGAACATAAAAGGAGACTTAAAGAGGAGCATGGTGAGTTCTGTTTGTCTGCTTTTGTAACACTTTGCCAATTCTTTACTGCAAATGGTTGCAGTGTCTGGTTTGTATTTTCTTGAATTTTTGTTACTCCCATTTAGGAATCGAGCCTTGGACATTTGTACAAAAACTTGGAGAGGCAGTTTTTATACCTGCTGGGTGCCCTCATCAAGTACGGAATCTCAAGGTAAATGTTCTCAGTTTACCATAGCAGTGCCACAACTCCATACCTGTGCTAGATAAGGGAGAACTGCGAAATAATATTTAAGTTTGCATGTTATGTACCTGATTAATTTTATTGTTATCATTGCAGTCTTGCACGAAAATTGCTATAGATTTTGTATCACCTGAGAATGTCCAGGAGTGTGTCAAGTTAACTCAGCAATTCCGCGTGCTTCCTAAGAACCACAGAGCAAAAGAAGATAAATTAGAGGTAAGTATGACCTTTTTTATGAACATAATTAAGACTTTTTCAATGCACCCATTTTAGCCATCCTGCATTATATATGCATTTCAAGCAGCATTAAGCTAGGCTTGGGACTATAATTAATATATTAGTACAATGCAAGATGAGCTCCTGTGTGCTCTTTTCTCTTTTGTTGAGACCAGCTGCAACATGCTCGGTACCTAACTTTGGATTGTAACAGAAGTTGTGTTACTTCCTTTTAACTTCCTTTTATGCAAGGGTATAACTAATTAAATCTGCCACATTACATCATAAAGTAACCTCCTTCTGACTGTGTGTTGCCTCGTCTTTTCATCCTTCTCAGTGGCGACCATCTCCTTGATATCCATCCTGGCATCACCTTTCCTCCTGTGTTTGTTGGCTTGATGTGTAGTCACTGATGTGACCCTCACGCTACCGCGGCTGCCGTGAACTATGCCTTTGCAGTGTCGCTGCCGACACAGTCTCTCTCTCTTTGTGCTGTCGCAGCTATGCATGCATTGTAGTGAACTTAAGGCACCAGCACCGCTGCTGTTGCAACTTGCAACCCTTGCAGTGAAGTTCCTCTGCTGTCATCACCATGACCTACAGTGCTCCCGTCTTCTGTGCCATTGCTGGCGAAGCGATTGTTGCTCTTGGGACCTCGCACCACCCTGGCCATATTCCTACCGGCCTGACTCTATACACTAACTACCGCAGCTGCATGCGTGTTGGTGTCACGAGATGGGGAGAGCAGTGCACAGTTGTTGGTGGAGGATGAAGTGCAGCATCTGTAGGGTTATTATATCGGGCCGTCTCTAGGTATGCATTTCAGGAACGAGATTGTTGTAGCTTTTCTCTTTCTTATTACACTTTTTCATGTCCCATTTTGTATTTTTTCCTTGCAATTGGAGTCGGATATTCTTTGCCCACTTTAGCATCCGCTTCTCAAAACGTCCCGTGATCCACAAAATTAATGCGGTCTTAGTGCCCAACTCTTGAAATATCCCTTCCCTCCTTATTCTAAAACGGACTCTCAATCATGAATCCTCATTAACCACATCACCTACTGGACAGTAGCCATTGGATCAAGCGGGAACACAGTTCAAATCATAGGGTTGCACTCCTTTGCAGGCTCAGGCAATGTCCAATGCAAGTCGCGTAAACATGCGCTTAAAAAAAGGAAAAAAAGTGTGCCCATATTAAAAGTCCTAGCTCCCAAAGCAAACAAGTTTAGAGGCACTTACATTATATTTGAAAAAGGCAAGAACCCATAGAGATTATATTTGAGCAGATGGTTGCAAACCGGCCAGGAATTTTATCCCTAGCGCCCACTGTCAGCGCTGTGTGGGCAAAAGGCAGTTCCATGAGAATATGACGTGGCAGTTAGAGTTGAATATTATAGGGAGACAGATTGGATTCACGTGCAATACAAGAGATGGCAGTATATTAAGTTGACTAACCGGCGCCTTTTCGGCAGAAACAAGCATTTGTATTTGTAATAACTTTTATGCACCTCTTCAAATATTATAATTGCTACAGAGAATATGCCACAATTTCTTCTCGCCTACTTCCAGACTTCCTGTTTTCTGTGCACAATCATCCTGCAACATAACACTTATTGACAACACCACTCCCGCAAGCCATCTCTCTTCTTTTTGCTGACGAGGATTTCTGAACTGATAACATGACACTTCCGTTTTGTGCTTTCTCCAGTCCTCAAAATCCACTCTTTGTAAACCTTGTCTTTTTTAAGATAATTTCTGAAGGTGATGAACATCATGAATCCCTTCTCTTTTGTTTTTGCTTGATTGTTCCTGATTTGATGACCATCAAGTTCTTCTTTAGTTTCTCCAACACAATGTCCAAGAGCCATGACCATCGAACAGCTTCTCCTTCAGGATTTTTGTAAATTACTCTGTGCAAACCTTGTTCTGAAGGTGATGAACAGCACGAATCCCTTCTCATTTGTTTTTGTCTGTTTTTTCATGAATTGATGACCACAAAGTTCTCGTTTAGTTTCTCCAACACAATGTCCAAATCCACGACCATCAAACAGAAAAAAAAAATCCCACAAGCAATCACGAGCACTCTTCTAAAACTGTATACTTGTTTTGCTATTTGATATTATATATGGCCCTTGAATAGAAAATTCCGGTCGTTCTCCCGGTTGAATATGACATCATGCAACTTAATTTTGTCGTGCATGAAGTCATGACCCACCAATCTTTGTGCCAATGATGTGGCAGAGTTGGTCCTTTCAAACCGGTGATGTGATATGAGGGAAGTCCCAATGTGTTTATCTTGTGTTATACTCCCTCCGTTCGGAATTACTTGTCGCAGAAATGGATGTATCTAGACGTATTTTAGTTCTAGATACATCCATTTCCGAGACAAGTAATTCCGAACGGAGGGAGTATATCTGATTCAATATGTAGTCCGTATGTATGTTCATCTTCCTCGGAGTTTTGCTCAGTGGCATGTTTTAGGTACATCTCACATCATTAAATTGCTCGAGGGGATGTTCTCGGCGTAGCCCCAATCTTGTGTGATGACGGGATACCCTTCGTGAGGATGTCGGCGAACTAGCGAGACGAGGGAACATGCAGTACACGCACTTGCCCCAGGGCAACACGATCACGAACAAAGTGGAGGTCGATCTCGATGTGCTTGGTGCGCTGATGCTGGACGGGGTTCGTCGACATGTAGACGGCGCTGACGTTGTCATAAAAGACAATCGTGGTGGTTGGTGAAGGGCGATGGAGCCCGTGAAGAAGCTGCCGAATCCAGCTGGCCTCAGCAACGGCATTGGCCACGGCTCGATGATCAACTTCGGCACTGGAACGGGACACGGTATGTTGGCGTTTTGACGACCAAGAAACGAGGTTATCACCAAGAAAGACGCAGAAGCCTGACGTGGAACGACGAGTGTCAGGGCATCCAGCCCAGTCGGCGTCGGTGTAGGTGATCATGGAACCCGACGATGTGGAGTAGAGCTGGAGGCCATGAGAGAGCGTGCCCTTGATGTAACACAACACACACTTGATGGCCGCAAGGTGCTGTTCATGGGGATCATGCATGTGGAGGCAGACCTGATGAACAGCGGCGATATCGGGGCGCGTGAAGGTGGGGTATTGCAACGCCCCAGCAAGACTCCGATACTCTGTCGGATCAGCCACAGGAAGGCCAGCGGTGGCGGCGAGCTTGGGCGACGTGTCAGCCCACCGAAGAAGAGTCAACGCATCTTTAATATCACGTCAAATGTTTACGGTGCCTGCAATCTTCAGAGTCGATGGTGCACTGTTGCGGACCTAGTCACTCCATCACTAGTGGATGACTAGTGAGATGGAACTTAATGATACCAATCGTTGACACATCCCCAACCATTGTTGGACCAATAAGAGGAAGTCATGCCAAACAAATCCGTGATCAGGTGAATGCTAACTTGAGTTTATCTTATAGTTCGATGAATGGCTATCCTTTCATCTTCGTTGTTGTTAATCAAACTCAGGCGCCATGTTGAGGAAGCCAACCATTTTTCAGTTCTTGAAGAAACAAACCTGCAGAAACAAAGTTATAAATGAATTGCTTTGAACACTTATGATAAGTTCAAAAAGAAAAGAAAAAACACTTGCCTTTGATCTTTTGTTGTTGAAACAACATCCTCGAACTGCAACGTGACAATGGGGCATACTAGTAAACGTAGTCATCGAGTCTACTTTTCAACCCTATAAAACATGTATCATTTGAAGTAGGCGTGTTTGGGAAAAGCTATTGCACAAGAGTTGTCTAGTTTGCCAAGTTTGTGACTTATCCACCCAAAGAATCCATGCAAATATTGTTGTCATTTGGGACAATGGTTGCACCTAGCTAGAGTGGTTGTCCCCGTCTCTCTCGACCTATGACGAAACTCTCCAGTTACTAGCTACAAGCTTATGCAAAACAAGTGCTCCTTGCTGCCATTGTTCTTGCCATTCCATTCGGATTCGCAAGAACTATGTTTCCCCTAATTCACGCCCTATGTTTATCAACATTTTGTGTGAACAGGTACTAATTCAGCAACTCTCAAAGCTATAGCTTCTCCCCGTTGGCCTTGCTTACACTACAGTAAGGTCACTTGGCTTGGAAAGCTAGGCTATTTCAGTGATCCGTAGGTGAGGGACTCTTGATAAGGTCCTCTTTCTCTCAAGGACCAGATAACAACAAAGGATTGCCTTTGAATTGCATTTCCCTTTGCAGCTCTCATTTGCACCTCCCCGGATAGGTGTCTTTTCTCAACACGTTCCTCTCTTAAACGCTGACCAGGTCTCTCTTACAACCTCCCTCTGTCTTTGTTTAGTGAAACATGGAATACTGCATCTACACAGACATAATTGTTGTCTTAACTATTGGGCTCTCTAATCCATTCGCTCCCGCTTTCGTCTTGGTGTCAGTGTCGGTCCAGTAGAGTGTTTTTGCCGTTGGTGTTCTTTTCTATCTCGATGCATTTCACCGCTCTATCAAAAATTCTCTCTGCCCCTACCGTACTCCAGCTTCAGCCCTGGGATTTCGCTGCGGACTTGAAAAGCCACATACAATTTGGTTTACATTTTCTTGATTGTTCAGACAATGGATCAAAGTCCGTGTAGCTTCGAATCACCTTCCTAACTAATGGTTCACATTAAACCTTCCACTTGCAACTACTTCCCTCCCCCACATTGATCTTACGTAGTGAAGATCTGGAGCTCGCCAGGGTCGTTATTGGTGTCCTGTTGGGTTTTCTGTATTGGTTTTTCAATTTTTATGTGGCCTCTGCTTTCTTCTAATTTTTCTATGCTTTTTCCTCTTCCGTTTTTTTCTTTCTATTTTTGTTTACTGCACGGTTTGTGCGCATGTGCGGCTCAGTGTGTAGTCACTAATCACAGGGAGTACAGGTGCACTGGTGCACTACACGGTGATGAGTACATTTGCGTTGTGTGTGGTGTGAGAGAGTTAAACTTGAGCTATGTGGGAAGTACAAGTGTGCTACCTCCTCCTGTTCCTAAATATAAGTCTTTTTAGAGATTTCAATAAAAACTATATACGGAGCAAAATAAGTGAATCTACACTTTAAAATATGTCTATATATATTTGTATATAGTTTGTATTAAAATCTCTAAAAAACTTCTATTTAGAAACGGAGGAAGTAGATGCAAAGTATAAGTCCCCGCTTGGAATCCCTGTAAAGTTATACAACTGTAAAGTAATTACCCCTGTATATTACTCCTTCCGTTCCTTAAGTCTTTTTAGAGATTTCAATATAAACTACATAGGAGCAAAATGAGTGAATCTATACTCTAAAATATGTCTATATACATCTGTATATAGTCTATATTAAAATCTCTAGAAAGACTTATATTTAGAAACGGAGGGAGCACTGAAGATAAGTAAAATACAACCGGATATAAAAGTGGAGCCCATCCAAGGCCGGTGGCTGGAACTTCCACATGTGGAGACTGGTTGAGGAAACACAGGGTAAAACACAATGTTTGCATGTTGTTTGATCGCTTGCATGTTGTTTTGTTGCCTGCATATCATGAAAGTAATTTCCATCTCATGTTTGGTTGCATACATGCATGGTGATTAGGAGTTAACAACTACACTTGAACATAGAGATTACAATAGAACGCACATGCACATTCGGCGACCACAGACAGGACGACTATGACAAGGCAGGTAGACTACGACAGAGGGAACCACGGGCACGACTACTGGTCGACGCCGCTGTACCAGCAGAGGTCGGGCACAAGGCCTACCACGGCGTCGCAACTAAAGCCAAACAAACCGACGCCGACAGCCACACCTAATTGCAGAACAAGACTGGCGGCGAGATGCCATGAAGCTTCCCGCGTGCCACAAGAAGGTCGGCGACGACGCTGGATACGGCGCACACCATGAAGCAACTGCTGATCATAGGGAGCACGCCACCATGGATTGCCTCCACGAGCAGTTCTTCAATCCCTCAATACCGTCAAAGGAAAACTCTACACTACGAACCAATTGTTTGAATGGAACCACAATGTCGCCATGCATCTTCATGTACAACTTATATCGAATCGATTCACAGTTGTGTAGATTAGAAGGAGAGTGGTGAACGAGACTACGAATGAAGGAGGTTAGAGCAACTCCAACGCAGCAACCCAAATCGTCCGCCTGCGTTTGTTTGAGTCTGCGGGGACAAAAGTGGAGGGCTGGAGGTCCAACGCGTCGATCCAAACCCACAATGTGTCCGCTTTGCGTCTGCGCCGACACATTTGCAGCCCAAATTTGTGACATAAATGCGTCGGCGCGGACACGAAGCGGATGCGTCGCGCCTTCTCGGTGTTCGGTGCGTCCCCACCTGGTGGTCGTCCAACTATCTGAGGTCAGCTTAATTTAAGGAGGGGAGGGGGGGGGCATCTCCATCTCGCCACCCCTTTGCTCCCCGTCGGCGGCAACCCTAGCCACCGACATGATGGGCTTCTTCTTTGGCAATGGCAAAGCCAAAGGGCAAGGCCCCCGCCACCCCTCTCCCCCGCCTTCGCCGGCGTCTTCTCGCCGGCCGAGGCAGCGCGTGAGCGTGCCACTGCACCAGGCAAAGTGGCACTGGCAGCACCGTGTCGCTCTCCCCTACTCCGACATCACCCTGCCACACGATCAGCACTTGGATCCGAAGAGGATCTTAGTGCCGACGACGCTGCGGTCGGCAAAAGCGCACGAGGAGGTGCGGCGCCGGCGGGAGCTGCTGACGGCGGAGCAGCGCCGTGACTCTACCTACGACGGCGGTTCGCCCTATTGGGCGCATTGGTTCGCCTTCGAGCACGAGGAGGCCAGGCGGCGTGACGTTCGCGAAGTCTCCCATAGCTCCCCGTCGCCGCCCATCGTCGTTCGCGACCATGGCGGGTGTCCTTCGGGAGAGCGAGGAGGATGAGGGGCTCAGGACGGCGTACAAGGAGGAGGCGGCGTACCAGGCACGCATGGCGGAGGCCATGGCGCTGTCCGGGGCCAGCGACTGCGTCGTGCCACCGCTGGCCCCGCCGTCCCCAGTAAGGCCGAGCCAGAGCCAAACCCCGTCGAGCGCTACTCCTGGACGGGAGAAGTGGGTGAGCACCCCGCCGATCTAGATGGGGTGACGGCGGCGGCAAGAGGCGGCGTACCTCGAGCAATGGCACAAGCGACGGCTGGCCGAGAAGCGCCGCGAGGGCGAGTACCTCGAGCAGCTGGAGCGTGACGTCGAGGAGGAGCAGCGCGAGGTGGAGGAGGCGCGCCAGGCCCAGCCCGCATTGGCACAGCCCGAGCCCGACATCACCTCGTCTGGAACACGGCGTTTGATCGACCTCACCGGCCCGATGACGACGAGGACGCCTAGGGCAGCGCGCCGCCTTGTAGTTTAGTTTTTTTAACGCTTAATTAATGTAATGTGGATGCTTGGACTCTCGCCGGCCTTCGTGGTCGGCTTTAATGTTTAATTAATGTTTGTTTTTATTTTAAAATATTTGTATTTTTTTTCATGCGACGTCAAAATGGGTCGGGTCAGCGTTGGGCGCATGCGCTGACCTAAACGCGGAAGCGGACGTGGGCGTCCGCCTGGCCGACCCAAACTGATAAAAAGTGGAGAGAACGCAAGAGTTGCTATTAGGAATTAATTACAATACACTGGTCATATGTAGATCCACTCATTTATGATATGTGAAACAAAAAACCCACAACATGAAAGTTGTGTCAGACAGCGAGGTGAAGCTACTAGTCAAAGGAAACTTCAAACGGTCAACCATTTGCCATGAATGTCAAAATTTTCGTCCAAAAAAGATTCAAATATGAACATGAAAGTCAACACATGAACGAAACTACACTTGAATGGAATCAGAACATCGAGGCACATATTTTTCGTGTATAACTTTTCTCAAATCAAAGCACGATTATGTAGAAGCGATGAAGGAGATTAAAAGATGATTAGAGGAAAATACCTGCAAACCACTTGCATGTGTCGTCAGCATCGCTCGGGCCTGGCTGAAAACTGTCAATTTGAGTGTTTTCAACGGTACAGACAAAACGGTACTTTAAGAATCGTGTCGTGCAGGCCCAACTGCGTTTTCATATAACCAAAAAAGCTGTATGCAGGCGGCGGGGCTGTATGCAGACTGCCAAACACGTCCTGAAAGGAAATGCAAGGTGAAAACATTTTAAATTTAAAGACAACATGCCTTTTCTGTTCCGATGGCAAAAAGAAAACCCCTGTAAATTTGTGTAGAGAAAACCCACCACGTGTTGGCACTAATGCATTTTGGGGTGACCTTTGCAAAGAGATGTAATTTCCGGAGACGTAAGAGTGGATTAGGGCATCTGTACCAGAGTGGTACTGTTTCAGGTGGGCTTTTAGTTGGGCCGAAATTTAGGGCTGACCATACGAGTTGAATTTACATTATCTTTTCCGATGCATCTTGACTAATTTTACTTGTAAATAATTTACATCGATAACCATGAACCATTACTGACAATCTTACCTTCAATTTGGCGCAGGTGAAGAAGATGATAATATATGCTGTTGATCATGCCGTGGAGATTCTGAAGGAGCATTGGCATTCTTCGCCGTTGGCTTGCTGACAACGGTGTTGAGTAAAATGAAAATGAATAGTGTTGCCAAAAGCTCTCTGGCACAATAACCGAGGAAAGGTAGACTATGCAAAAGATCGATGTACTCTGTAGAAATTAGTTGAGCTCAGTGAAGAAATAAAGTATTATTTTGTTGTTGTGAATTATATTATACATGCACATTGCACTAATAGTTCAATCAGCAGGGATAGGAGCTATGTATATATTATACGTATGTAGCTATACTTAGGAAGGAGACGCTCAAGAACCTATAAGAATATGCAAGTTGGATCCAAAACTTAGTGACCGACTGCAGGCAAAGATTTAAGCATCTCCTACTTTAAACTACCATCTACTCTAATGCAAACTATTTAAGTCACAAATGATTATGTTATCTTACTTACTTTTTAGATGCATCGATGGATGGGATGGAGGGGGTATATCATCATTACTCCTCTCGGTCCATGTAACCTTGTGATCTAGCTCTAACTTTGATCATCGATTTGACCAACAAAACATATGCAATATGCTACAAATATAACCACTAGATTATGTTTTTCAAGACATAGTCAAAATAACAATCTTTACTTAAAAAAGAACGTAAGGTTCTCATTTCACATCTCACCACCCCTTCGTCAATCAACCACCTTAATTTACTTACCTTCTGAACCAATTCCACTTTAATTTACTTACAAACTTCTAATCAAAATATAAGTTAATTCACGGTCAGAATTTGATAAACATTTATTTGCACAATCACATTATTATTGACAGGTACTCTCTTCGTCCCATAATATAAGAGCGTTTTTGACACTAGTGTAGTGTAAAAATCGCTCTTATATTATGAGACGGAGGGAGTAAATCAAGGAGTTTGAAAAATAAAGGCAACCATGAGAGAGCGTCCCATAAAAATTTGAATTTGAAATTTTAAAAAATAAAGGCATCCATGGAGTTCGGCCTCCAAAACGCTTCTCTCTACCGCAAAACCATCACATATGGTGCTAGGATAATACGTACTATATAGGTACACCCTTGGCCTGATCTCGTATTAATTATTGCTCAAACGGATGTATCTAACATTAAAATGCGTCTACATCCATTTGAACGGCTATTAATATGAGATGGAGGGAATATCATTTTTTAGACAACTCATGTGGACCCATATTTTTTGTCTCCAGTGTCAAAAATATATATTTTTGTGTCTAACTAGTAACACATATCACTGATCAGCGCATAAGCTCATAAGCTCACGAAAATAGTCGTTCCGGCCGATTGGGCCCACCTATCGAGCTGACATGGCAAAGACCAAAAGCAAGTCATAACAAAATGAGGTGGCAGAGGAGATGTAACGCCCCGAGACCGATGCTCTAATTGCCTTCCTTTTATTTTAGTTGTTGCCGTGTGTTTTTTATGTTTGATGCATTATCATAATTGTTTTGCATATTTCATTCCTATATGCTTGTTGCCATGTTCATGTTTAGTGCCTTGTCATATCTTTGCTTCTTGCACTATGCTCATCTCACTTGTTATGTTGCATTGTGCCTCGTGTCATTTTATTGCATTGCATCATGATCATCATACCTTGGGTTGCATATTCAAGTTTTGTTATGTGTACTTGTGTGAATCCTCTTCTTCTTATATCCACCTCTTTTCTTCACCATGCACATAGCTGCAGCCATTCATCAAGTTCACCCAGGTTTCTATCCCATCCTAACTTCTCCTTTCTTCTTATTCCATTTATTGTTTTCTTGTGACATTTTTCCTGTTTAGGAAAATGTTCAACATTTCCCTATAAATCCTATATGATGCCTACTATCTCTCTATGCAAATTTCAGATCGTTTGGAGTTGTTTTGGTTGGGTTAAAAAATGGCTCAAGTTTGAATTTAATTCAAACTTGGATTATTTTTCTACCTCTAAAAATTCCCAAGTCAATTTATTAAATTTCTGCACAAATTCTGGACTCCAGGGATATTCTCATATCTCTCTCCACCCTCTCCATTATTCCTGTGCTTTTCTGTCTTGTTTTCTCTCTGAAGAAAATAGAAGAAGAGAAGCAGCAGTGGCAACAGCGCAGCCCACCAGCTCTCACTCCTCGCAGCCCACCTGGGCCTTTCTTTCCCCGGCCCAGCCGAGCCGAACGGACACCTGCCCCGCTACAGCGCCGTCTCCCTCCTCTGCCTTCAAGAGCGCCAGCGCCGTGAGCTCTGCTTCACGGACGTCGAGGGCAGCCGTCCTTGGGCCCCTATATAAACCAGCGCGCCCCCTAGGGTTTCCTCCTCCTTCCATTCTCGCCGCCGCCACCCCTTTTTCCTTCTCCTGCTTCTCCTTCTTCTTCAAGAGGCAGAAACCAGAGAGCTCCCGGCGCACTCCCATGGCTTCGCTGCGGCCATAGCCATCCTCCATCGTCTTCTTCGCTCCGGGTCGACTCGACTACGCCGTATTCTTCGTCTTCTTCAAGGCCAGGAGCCAGGAGGGTCCAAGGGCGCCGCGATCTTCTTCCTCTACTTCGTCTGCTTCCTCTGAGTCGCCAAGTCCCGCGCCTGGCGTCCTCCCCTGCTTCCTTCTTCCTCGGATAGGAACCGCGTCTGGTTCAGAGCTCGTCCGCGTCGCCGCCGGTTCGTCTCCGTGGCCGTAGCCGTGTCCTAGGGTGAGTTAGGTATACCTGCTTGCCTCCCTCTTATTCCTGTCGCGTTTAGGTCACCGGAGTCACTACTAGATCCATGCCATCGTCGTGCCCTCGCTGCTCCGGCGAATCTCTGAAACTTTCAGAGAAACGCTGCCGTGACCCGTCCGGATCTTGTCCCCGCTCGTCTCGCTCGGGCCCGTGCTTCGCTTCACCTCGCCACATCCACTGCACGCATCAGGTCGAGGCCACGGTCGTCGTGCTCTCGCGCCCGTGCCCGAGCGCGAGCTCTTGAAGCTTCCTACTCCTGCTTCCGTCCTTCCACGCGCCAACAGAGGATGTTTTCCTCCGCCGCACCCGCATGCCGCGGCCGCCCACACATGATCTGTTCTGCGCCCGCGCGCTTCACCGCAGCCGCACGCCCGAGCCGAGCCACGCTCGCGCTCGAGCACAACCCCCCTCCACCGCCTCGCTGCACGCCCGCCGAGGCCGTGGCCGAGTGCCTAGCCCTGCAAGGCCGGCCCTGTTTTCTCTGTATTTGTTTCGTCTAGGTTCAGACTTCGGATCCCTTCGAGAAGTAGGCATCCTTAGCCGAGACCTTTGCATCACCACCACCCTCGCGTGTTGCTCTGCTCCACTAACGCTAGCAAACATACTCACCAGCGCCTCACCCCGCTCATGTGCCCAGCCGTAGCCCATGCCTCGCCATGCCCGAGACGAGCTCTAGCTCGTGCTCGAGAAACCCCGCACGCGCGACTCCAGAAGCTGCTCCGCTTGCACCCGCCGCACCTGCACCCAACCCCGCACGCCCTCCGTTGTCTTCCAGCCGCTAGCGCCGCCGCGTGCGCTCGCCATCGTCGTTATCCATGTGCAGCCATTTATTCCAAGCTCGAGCCTTACAGGAGCTGTATAACTAGCGTTGCATTTCCGTATCCTACACAAAGATAGCAGCAGCCCAGTGGCTAGCGCCTTGCTGCTCAACCCAACAGATCCTGGGTTCGAAATCAAGGTTGGCCGTTTTCTTTTAATTTTGCCTCCTGTACATTTGTGTTTGTCCCTATGACACCCAGGCCCCACTTGTCATCCTCTCTGTTCACATACACCCGTACACAGCCACACTCCTGCCACCTCAGCACCCCGGGCCCACTCGTCATTGGCAATGGCTACCCCTGCCCGTGTCCCTTATTGTTTTCCCTTTGTTTTGCATATTAACAGAAATGCCATCATTTTGAATTGCTAATAACTAAATATTCATGCATCCAAATAGAACATGTCATATATGCATCTTGCTCAGTTTTTCATCTACTTTCATAATATGCAACTTTCATCCATGTTTAAAATGTTTAACATGGTGTTTGATTTAATTTGCATAAATATCATGTTAAAATGGTTCATTTCATAACTAAGTAACCGTAGCTCCGTTTTAAATAAACTTTATATGTAAATGGGGTAGGAAAATGCATAGATTAACTTGCTGCGTTTTATTTTGCTGTTGAACAACATTGAAATTGTGTATCATGCAGAACAGTACCAAATTTGAAATATGCATATGGGGATTTTCCGAAATTGTTGTTTGTGTTTCCGGCCTCATTTAAACTTGCCTAAATAGGTAGTTTGCTTATGCTTCACCTCTTGCCATGTTAACAACATTTAATCTTAACATGCATCATACTTGGTTTTGCATCATGTCATGTTATGCTTGTTTGTTTACCTATGTTGTTTGCTTCTTTCCGGTGTTGCTTCTTCCTGATAGTTTCGGTAACGTTGCGATTATGAGGATCCGTCCGTCTACGTGGCTTCGTCTTCTTCATGGACTCGTTCTTCTTCCTAGCGGGATTTCAGGCAAGATGACCGTCACCTTGGATCTCATTACTATCATTGCTATGCTAGTTGCTTCGTTCTGTCGCTATGCCGCGTTACCTACCACTTGCTGCTCAAGCCTCCCAAATTGACATGAACCTTTGACCTTTGTTACCCTTCCTAGCAGCCGTTGTTTGGCTATGTTACCGATTTTGCTCAGCCCCTCTTATAGCGTTGCTAGTTGCAGGTGAAGATGAAGATTGCTCCATGTTGGATTATGTTTATGTTTATGTTGGGATATAACAACATCTCTTATATTGTTAATGCATCTACATACTTGGTAAAGGGTGGAAGGCTCAGCCTTATGCCTGGTGTTTTGTTCCACTCTTGCCACCCTAGTTTCCGTCATATCGGTATTATGTTCCCGGATTTTGTGTCCCTAACGCGGTTGGGTGATTTATGGGACCCCCTTGACAGTTCGCTTTGAATAAATCTCCTCCAGCAAGGCCCAACATTGGTTTTACCATTTGCCTACCACCTACACCTTTTCCCTTGGGAGTAATTAACCCGAGGGTCATCTTTATTTAGCCCCCCCGGGCCAATGCTTGTCTAAGTGTTGGTCCAAACTAGAGCACCGTGCGGGACCATCCCTTGGCAACTTGGGTTACGTCGGTACCTGTACGCTTCGCTTATCCGGTGTTGCCCTGAGAACGAGATATGTGCAGCTCCTATCGGGATTGTCGGCGCATCGGGCGGTCTTGCTGGTCTTGTTTTACCATTGTCGAAATGTCTTGTAGCCGGGATTCCGAGACTGATCGGGTCTTCCCGGGGAGAAGGAATATCCTTCGTTGATCGCGAGAGCTTATCGTGGGCTAAGTTGGGACACCCCTGCAGGGTTTGAACTTTCGAAAGCCGTGCCCGCGGTTATGTGGCAGATGGGAATTTGTTAATGTCCGGTTGTAGTAAACTTGAAGTAAACTCTTCTAAAATACACCAACGGTGTGCGTAACCGTGAGTATCTCTTTTTGGGGTTGTTCGAGAGGAGAACACGGTTTTTGGGTTATGTTTGACGTAAGTAGGAGTTCAGGATCACTTCTTGATCATTACTAGTTGACGACCGCTTGCTTCGCTTCTCTTCTCGCTCTTATTTGCGTAAGTTAGCCACCATACATTGCTTAGTCGTTGCTGCAACCTCACCACTTTACCCCCTTCCTTACCCCTTTAAGCTTTGCTAGTCTCTATACCCATGGTAATGGGATTGCTGAGTCCTCGTGGCTCACAGATTACTACAACACCAGTTGCAGGTACAGGTTACACGATGATCATGACATGAGAGCGATGTTTACTTGTTTTGGAGTTCTTCTTCTTCTTCGTCGATCTTGGGTTAGGTTCCTGGTCGGTAGCCTGGGCTAGCAGGGTGGATATTGCTTGAGTTTCTGTTATGTTTCATCCGTAGTCGGATGTTGATCTTATGTATATGATGTACTATTGTATTCATGTGACATTGTATGACTTGGTTGTATCCCCACTATTATGTAATGTTGATGTAATGATATCTACCTTGCAAAAGCGTCTTCAAGATGCGCTTCTATCCTTGGTGGGACCTTCGAGTTCCTTTAGGATAGGGTCGCATCTTGGGCGTGACAAGTTGGTATCAGAGCCTCGACCGACCTTAGGAGCCCCCTTGTTTGATCATGTAGTTTTGGCCGATGTTGAGTCTAGAATAATTTTTTTTCAGAGTCTAGTTATATCGGAGAGTAGGATTTATTTGTACTCCCCAGTCCCTTCGTCACTCTGGTGAGAAATCTTGACGTAGGTGTTTTGAAATACTCCTCTTCCCGTTCAAATTTTTCTTTAGGATCACGTTGTTAGTTTTTTGTTCGTTGCCCATCCTCTGTTGTCCGGTGCATTTCTCGTCAAGTTGCTTCGATCCTCGTCATCTTTTGCAAGATCAATCCTCAGTTCTTTTCAATCGATGTTGTTTTCCTACCCGAAGTTGTCCTTGTTTTTTTCCCACCCGCCTACCCTTCTTCTTCTCGAAACCGGAGTCTGTAATCGAGTATCCATTCTTTTCGTGTGAAGCCTTTGCATTCTCTCCTCAATCATTTCAACCGGCGCTTCTCTATTCAATTATTCATCGGTTCCCCGTTCCAAGTTAACTTTGTTTTTCCCGCCCTCCCACCCCTTTTATTCCGGAGTCTGAGCCTTTATTTGAGAAATCAATTTCATTCGTGCGGAGTATCTTCAGTCTTTCCTCAATTGTCTCAACCGGTGAATTCTCGCATAGTTAATCTTTGTTCGTCGCATTATTTTTCGGTGGATCCAAATTCAAGATTTTTGTTGACGATCGTATTCTTTCCCTCAGCTCAAATATTTCCCTTTGCTCGTTCTACTCTCGCCATTCTATCATCCCGGAGTGTTGAAGTCATCTCAAAAGATTCATGTTTGCATCCATTTAATTTGAGGTTGTCACCTCATTCAAGTCTTTCAGTTGTTCTGGTGCATCATTTCTCATTCGACAATCCTTTTCCAACGGTGTTTCTTTTCAGTGGGCCCTAACCCACAGGTCTTTTCCCAGGATCTTACCCGACTCTTCTGATTTTCCCGGAGGTATTCTCAAGCTCTTTTGAAGTTTCACGTAAGTATGAATTTCATCAGTCAGATGCCTTTCCAAGATCGCTCTCAAATTCTTTCATGTTCGAGTCAATCTTTCCTCTTTTCATTATTCCGGAGTATCTCAACAATTTTGATGGTGTTTCTCATCGTCATTCTCAACATTTGAAGACCGAAGAAGAATTTCTCTTAAATCTTGTCCATTCTCCCGAAGATTCGTGGCGCTAGCTTGATGTTATCCTCTCAAATTATTTTCCAGTCGTGCAATTCTTTTCATCCATCCGGAGTATTTCAGGAGTTGTTTTTCCGTCTCGATCATCGGGAGGCCATCTTTTTGGAATATTTCTTCGTTCTAAGTTTTCAGATTAGTTCTCCATTTATTATATATCCGTGCCCCTTTGTTCGTCTCAATATTCTTCCGGTGCTTCATTCCAGTATTCTTCAATCAGTTCCCGATCTCTTCGTGCTCTTTTCTCTAAATTCCCTCAAGTATCTTCATCCTTTTTTTTCTAATTTTTTCCGGTGATTCGTTCTCTTCTCTTCGTTCGTTTACATTTTCACGGTGGTTCGTTCAAGATTCCTTTTTTCGTTGTTATCGTATCAATTCATTCGTTCTTTCCAATCCTACCGGTGGTTCGTCGAAGACCTTCCAAAATTTGGCACTATATCCCCCCTTAATCCTGTTTAAACGCGGATAAGTGGTATGCGATCCATTGCTCTCATCAATTTAATTGGTGGAGGATACGCATAACATAATTCTTATTCTCCTTTCATCAAGTTGATTATTTCCTTCCTTCGGAGATTTTTCATGTTGAATAATTTCTCGGTTCTAAGTTGTTCGTTGAGGGAGTCCTGGATTAGGGGGTGTTCGGGTAGCCGGACTATGCCTTCGCCGGACTCCTGGACTATGAAGATACAAGATTGAAGACTTCATCCCGTGTCTGGATGGGACTTTCCTTGGCGTGGAAGGCAAGCTTGGCGATGCGGATATTCAAGATCTCCTACCATTGTAACCGACTCTGTGTAGCCCTAACCCTATCCGGTGTCTACATAAACCGGAGGGTTGTAGTCCGTAGGACAATCATCTTCATACACAATCATACCATAGGCTAGCTTCTAGGGTTTAGCCTCCTTGATCTCGTGGTAGATCTACTCTTGTACTACCCATATCATCAATATTAATCAAGCAGGAGTAGGGTATTACCTCCATCGAGAGGGCCCGAACCTGGGTAAAAACATCGTGTCCCTTGTCTCCTATTACCATCCGGCCTTGACGCACAGATCGGGACCCCCTACCCGAGATCCGTCGGTTTTGACACCGACATTGGTGCTTTCATTGGTGGAAGGCAAGCTTGGCGATGCGGATATTCAAGATCTCCTACCATTGTAACCGACTCTGTGTAGCCCTAACCCTATCCGGTGTCTATATAAACCGGAGGGTTGTAGTCCGTAGGACAATCATCTTCATACACAATCATACCATAGGCTAGCTTCTAGGGTTTAGCCTCCTTGATCTCGTGGTAGATCTACTCTTGTACTACCCATATCATCAATATTAATCAAGCAGGAGTAGGGTATTACCTCCATCGAGAGGGCCCAAACCTGGGTAAAAACATCGTGTCCCTTGTCTCCTGTTACCATCCGGCCTTGACGCACAGATCGGGACCCCCTACTCGAGATCCGCCGGTTTTGACACCGACATTGGTTCTTTCATTGAGAGTTCCTCTGTGTCGTCGCCTTTTAGGCCCGATGGCTCCTTTGATCATCAACAACGATGAGGTCCAGGGTGAGACTTTTCTCCCCGGACAAATCTTCGTCTTCGGCGGCTTCGCTCTGCGGGCCAATTCGCTTGGTCACCTGGAGCAGATCGAAAACTACGCCCCTGGCCGTCAAGTCAGGTTTGGAAGCTTAAACTACACGGTTGATATCCGCGGAGACTTGATCTTCGACGGGTTCGAGCCACAGCCAAGCGCGCCGCACTATCTCGAGGGGCATGATCTAGCTCTGCCTCCGAACGGTGTCCTGGAGGCCGCACACGCACCGGTTCCGACCCCTAACTCGGAGCCTATTGCGCCAATTAAGGATGAGCGGTTGGACGTCACCTCAGGGGCTGTGATCTCAAAGGCGATCGAGCCGAACGCCAGCCCCGCACTCCGCGTGACCCGTGACTCCGAGGGTCCGAACTCTTCTCCGGACTCCGAAACCCCCGCGCCCCTGCCAATCGAATCCGATTGGGCGCCGATAATGGAGTTCACCGCCACGGACATCTTTCAGCACTCGCCCTTTGGCGACATCCCGAATTCTCTCAAGTCTCTCTCTCTATCAGGAGAGCCCTGGCCGGACTATGGTCAGCAAGGATGGGATACGGACGATGAATAAATTCAAAGCCCACCCACCACCCACTTTGTAGCCACTGTCGACGATTTAACCGACATGCTTGACTTCGGCTCCGAAGACTTCGACGGTATGGACGACGAGGTAGGAGACGAACAAGAACCAACACCTGTAGGGCGCTGGAAGGCCACCTCGTCATATGACATATATATGGTGGATACTCCAAAAGATGGAGATGGTGATGGAACAACGGGGGATGACACCTCCAAGAAACAGCCAAAATGCCGGCATCAGCGACGCCGCTCTAAATCCCGCCAAAGCAAAAACGGAGATTCCGACACGAGAGATAATACTACCCCGGATAGCGCCGAAGAACACCCACCCCAGCAAGATTCGGCGCAGGAAGATGGAGAAGCCAGCCCTCATGAGAGAGCGGCAGACCGAGAGGTTGAGGATGATAACTATATGCCTTCCTCCGAAGACGAGGCAAGCCTCGATGACGACGAATTCGTCGTACCATCAGACCCCGCCAAACAAGAGCGTTTCAAACGCAGGCTTTTAGCCACGGCAAACAGCCTTAAGAAAAAGCAGTAACAGCTTAGAGCTGATCAAGATTTGCTAGCTGATAGATGGACTGAAGTCCTTGCGGCCGAAGAGTATGAACTCGAACGCCCCTCCAAGAGTTACCCAAAGCGCAGGCCGCTACCCCGATCAGAGGAGGAAGCGCCTACATCACCAGCGCATGACATGGCAGACCGTCCACCTCGCGGCCGTGACAGAGAGGCCTCTCGGCCCTCCACCCAAGCCATGCCCCGACGCCGCTCAACTAAGGCATGGGAAAATGCGCCAGACCTGCGAGACGTACTAGAGGATAAGGCAAGACAAACAAGATCGATCTACGGATCGCGCAGGCGCCCGACGACACGTGGCGATGATCTTCACTCCGGATACAACAAATCCGGCCGGGCCGAACACAACAGACATAGCTCTTCCGAGCTGCGTCGTGACATATCCCAGTACAGGGGCGCCGCACACCCGCTATGCTTCACAGATGAAGTAATGGATCATAAAATCCCAGAGGGTTTCAAACCCGTGACCATCGAATCATACGATGGCACCACTGATCCGGCGGTATGGATCGAGGATTATCTCCTTCACATCCACATGGCACGTGGCGATGATCTACACGCCATCAAATACCTCCCACTCAAACTCAAAGAACTGGCCCGGCACTGGCTCAATAGCTTGCCAGCGGACTCAATCGGTTCTTGGGAGGACCTGGAGGCCGCATTCCTCGACAACTTCCAGGGCACCTACGTGCGACCACCGGACGCCGACGACTTAAGCCACATAATTCAGCAGCCAGAAGAATCGGCCAGGCAATTCTGGACACGGTTCCTAACAAAGAAAAACCAGATAGTCGACTGTCCGGACGCAGAGGCCCTAGCAGCCTTCAAGCATAACATCCGCGACGAGTGGCTTGCCCGGCACCTGGGACAGGAAAAGCCGAAATCTATGGCAGCCCTCACGACACTCATGACCCGCTTTTGCGCGGGAGAAGATAGCTAGCTAGCTCGCAGCAACAACTTATCAAAGAACCCTAGTAATTTGGATACCAAGGACAAAAGTGGCAGGACACGTCGAAATAAGCAAAAGCGCCGCGTAAGCAGCGACAGCAATGAAGATACGGAAGTTAATGCCGGATTCAGAGGCTATAAATCCGGTCAGCGGAAAAAGCCATTCAAAAATAATACTCAAGGCCCGTCTAGTTTGGACCGAATACTCGACCGCTTGTGCCAAATCCATGGCACCCCCAAAAGACCAGCCAATCACACCAACAGGGATTGTTGGGTGTTCAAGCAGGCAGGCAAGTTAAGAGCCGAAAACAAAGACAAGGGGCTGCATAGCGATGACGAGGAGGAGCCCAGGCCGCCGAACAACAATGGACAGAAGGGGTTTCCCCCACAAGCGCGGACGGTGAACATGATATACGCAACCCACATTCCCAAGAGGGAGCGAAAGCGTGCGCTATGGGACGTATACGCGATGGAGCCAGTCGCCCCAAAGTTCAACCCATGGTCCTCCTGCCCGATCACTTTTGATCGAAGGGACCACCCCACTAGCATCCGTCATGGCGGCTTTGCCGCATTGGTTCTCGACCCAATCATCGACGGATTTCATCTCACATGAGTCCTAATGGACGGTGGCAGTAGCCTGAACCTGCTTTACCAGGATACAGTGCGGAAAATGGGCATAGATCCCTCAAGGATTAAGCCCACAAAGACGACCTTTAAAGGCATTATACCAGGTGTAGAGGCCAATTGCACAGGTTCAGTAACACTTGACGTGGTCTTCGGATCTCCGGATAATTTCCGAAGTGAAGATTTAATCTTCGATATAGTCCCGTTCTGCAGTGGCTATCACACCCTGCTCGGACGAACCGCATTCGCAAAATTCAATGCGGTGCCGCACTACGCATACCTCAAGCTCAAGATGCCAGGCCCTCGAGGAGTAATCACGGTCAACGGAAACACCGAACGCTCCCTCCGCACGGAGGAGCACACGGCGGCTCTTGCAGCGGAAGTACAAAGCAGCCTTCTTAGGCAATTCTCCAGTCTGGCCGTTAAAAAGCCACACACTGCCAAGCGCGCCCAGAGTAACCTACAACAAGACCGCCCAGCACGTTTTGAGCAGGCGTATCAATGCGGCCCCAACCCCAGCCCTCGCAATATAGTGAAACCAGTGCCTCGCGTACATAACTACGCCCTTGAAATACCATGGGCACAAGGGAAGGGGCACAATAACGACACGCCCAAAATACGGCTTAAAACGTACTAGGGGCTGCCAGATTCTTTTTTCTTACTTTCAGGACTCCACATTTTGGACGACCTGTTCGGCAATTCGACTGCCGCACAAACGATGCAAGATCCAGGGAAGCAGACAAAGCCATGCCGCATCATGGAACTCCCAGGTGGTCTCTGTTACGAGCGGTATACCTGTTTCAAATACAATTCCGCGGTCTGCCCCTGGTCAGGACATGTTAAATAGTCCAGTATATTTTTGCTTATCGCACTACTTGTATCGTTCGACTTTGATAAATAGCCTCTCTATAAACAATGCATAGCTTTTTGTCTATTTTTTGCATTATCCTATTTTCATATATATGTTTTAACATAATTGCACCCGTGCACCATGGTACGGCCAACACGCCAGGGGCTTCAGTACCCCTTAATATGGTGTGAGAAGTCCGTGCACTTTCACAAGTGCGGCACCCCGAACTTATAGCACTATATGCATCGGCTCCGAATCATGATTTGGGTCAATAGTTGGGTTTGCCCGGCTCCTATGTTTTGGTGCCTTACATTCCGCTATATCGGCTAAGGTAGCACTAGGAGAACCACTGCGATTGTGCCCCGGTTCAGCTGGGTTAAGCACCTCAGTGGAGAAAGCTAAAACTGACTGTCATGATGGGGCGAGAGACCGGTCGCTGTTCGAGAGGTTTTTCGAGTCCCTAAAGACTTACGCCGCTTCGAGGAGGAGCTGGCTTTGTCCGGCCAAAGGCGTGGATAGCGCCCCGAACTCGGTCAGGGGCTTCGCCGAAATTTAAAATTATAAAGTTCTATGGCTAAGTGAGAGTGTTAAAGCATTATAGTCTGATTGCCTGGTTCGTTGTGCTGAGCGCCTCCCTCGAAGGACCCAACCATGGGAAAAAGAGCGCTCGGGTTTATCCCGAACACCCCAGCACTAGTGGCATGGGGGCAGAAGCCGACGACTGGCCATCTCTCAATTTTTTGATAAACGACCGCACAGAAAATAATATTTTAAATTCAGTAAGCATTGCTTAGCGCATATGAACAAGTTTTCAGCGCAACACGAGCGAGTTCATTCAAAAATTACATCCTTTGTACATTCATCCGCCACAAGGCGGGCACCTTCAAGAACATCCTTGTAGTAGTTCTCGGGCTTGCGATGCTCCTTCCCCGACGGCGGCCCGTCCTTCACAAGCTTCTCTCCGTCCAGCTTACCCCAGTGCACCTTTGCACGGGCAAGGGCCCGACGGGCACCTTCGATGCAGACAGAGCGCTTGATAACCTTGAGCCTTGGATAGGCTTCCACCAGCCGCCGCACCAGCCCGAAATAGCTCCCAGGCAGGGCCTCTCCGGGCCACAGCCGAACTATGAAGCCCTTCATGGCCTGTTCGGCCGCCTTGTAGAGCTCGACCAGCTGTTTCAGCTGGTCGCTCAGGGGTACAGGGTGTCCGGCCTCAGAATACTGAGACCAGAACACACTCTCCGTCGAGCTGCCCTCTTCAGCTCGGTAGAATGCGGCGGCGTCGGATACGCTGCGGGGAAGATTTGCGAATGCCCCTGGAGAGCTCTGGATTCGGGTAAGTGACAAGTAGTTTACTTTTATATTTCTGCTTTGCATTAAGAATGCCTTACCCGCTGCTATCTTTTTTATCTCCTCCAACTCTTGGAGGGCCTTTTGGGCTTCGGCCTTGGCACCCTTGGCGGTCTCAAGGGCCGACGCGAGCTCGGATGCTTGCGCCTTTGACTCAAGCTCCAAGCTCTCATGTTTTTTCATGAGAGCCTGCAGCTCTTGCTGCACCTCGCCGACCTGAGCCCCAAGTCTCTCTCGCTCGGTGCGCTCCTCGGTCGTTTTCTTTTCGGCCTCAGATAGCGCCTGCTTGAGGGTCGCCACCTCAGTTTTGGCCCCTATAATAAGCAGTACGATCCTGTTATTTTTTGCAATCACGCCTCTCTATAGGCACCTTTTTTTGTAGGGTATTTCTTACCTTCCTTTTCCTCGAGCTGCTGTTTGGCAAGGCCGAGCTCCTGCTCGGTCCGCCCGAGGTCCTGTTTCAGGACATCCACCTGCGCAGTTAGTGCGGCGGTGGATAGCAGCGAAGCCTGCATACGCATATTGACTCTTTATTGTTAGACTCCTGCGAAAATTAATAGATCCTCTATTCAGCTTTTCTTTCCGAACGCCAAACAGAGCATCAGGGGCTACTGTCTATGTGGTAATATTTTGACATATTTTTACTTACCTCGAAGCCTGTCAGAAGGCTAGCGCAAGCTTCAGTCAGTCCGCTATTGGCGGACTGAACCCTTTGGATCACCGTACTCATGATAGTACGGTGCCCCTTGTCGATGGAGGCGTCGTCAAGCACCTCCAGCAGATGGTCCAGCGACTCCAGTTGGATGGAAGTCGCTGGCTTAGAAGGCTTGCTCCTTTTGGAAGGAGTTCGCCTACCGCGGCTCGGAACTGTTGAAGATTCTGGCACGGTGTCCGGCTCAAAACCGGACTTGGAGCCCTGGGGGGTCTTGTCCCCTTCACTCCTAGAATCCGGGAGGTTGCCTTACGGCTCCTCCGGGACCACCTCCTCCTGCCCCGGAACTTGTCGCGACGCCACTTCGGCGTCATCCGCAGTGCTGGGGGAGACAGCGGGCGGAACGGAGTTCACGTCCGATGAGTCCAAGGAGCCGCTCGACGATTCGTTGTATTCGGCCTGGGGCGGGCTGCATAATTACATTCGACATTAAGGAAAGCTGTGCAACAAAGGAATATCATGAGTTACTCTGATATCCGAACTTACGATTTCGCCGGACGCTTGGCCCTGTTCGGCCACTCCTTTTTGCTCTCTGCGGCGTCATGGGAGTAGTCCGGCGGAGGGGTCTTCCTTTTCCTAGACCCCTCGGCCTCCCCTGCTGGGGCGGCCTTCTTCTTCTCTCCTCCCTCTGCTGGGGGGGGGGGAGCTTTCTTCTTCCTCCTCCTCGTTTTCACGGGAGGAGGGTGTCTCGGACTCGTCAGACGACGAGTCCGACACCACCACGTTACGGGCACTCTTTCGAGTCCCCATGGTCTTCTTCTTCTTGACCTTCTTCTCCAGCACCACGTAAGGTGCCGGAACCAGCAGCTTCACTAGGAGCACAGGGGCCGGGTCCTCGGGCAAGGGAGCCGGACAGTTAATTGGTCCAGATATCGCCTGCCAAGCCTGTCAAAGGTAAGGGAGTTTAGATCCCGCACAGAGTCAAAACTGTGAAAGGAAAAAGAGCTTAGTATCCTGTAAAAGGCGAAGATAGCTTACCTCGCTAGCGTGACGCTGCGAGCTGTATCCGCGGTCCTCGGAGGCGGGTGCGGGAGCCTCGGCGCCCTTGAAGAGCACCTTCCAAGCATCTTCGTACGTCGTGTCGAAGAGCCTGTTAAGGGTTTGGTGCTGCGCCGGGTCGAACTCCCACAAATTGAAGCCCCGTTGTTGGCACGGGAGGATCCGGCGGACGAGCATAACCTGGACTATATTAACAAGCCGGATTGGCTTGTTCACCAGGGACTGGATGCAAGTTTGCAATCCGGTCACCTCTTCTTCGTTGCCCCACGACAGGCCCGTCTCTTTCCAGGACATTAGCCGCGTGGGGGGTCCGGATCGGAACTCGGGGGTTGCGATCCATTTCGGATCGCGTGGCTCGGTGATGTAAAACCACCCGGCTTGCCACCCCTTTAGGGTCTCCACAAAGGAGCCCTCGAACCATAGGACGTTGGCCATTTTGCCCGCCATGGCGCCTCCGCACTCCGCCTGGCTGCCGCGCACCACCTTGGGCTTGACGTTGAAGGTCTTGAGCCAGAGGCCGAAATGGGGGGGGGGGGGACGCGGAGGAAGGCCTCACACACGACGATAAACGCCGAGATGTTGAGGATGAAGTTCGGGGCCAGATCGTGGAAATCCAGGTTGTAGTAGAACATGAGTCCCCGGGCGAATGGGTGGAGTGGAAAACCCAGTCCGCGGAGGAAGTAGGGAAGGAAAACTACCCTCTCATGGGGCCTTGGGGTGGGGAGAAGTTGCCCCTTCTCGGGAAGCCGGTGCGGGATGTCCTTGGACAGGTATCCGGCCTTCCTCAGCTTTTTCACTTGAACCTCCGTAACGGAGGAGACCATCCACTTGCCTCCCGCTCCGGACATTGCTGGAGAAGGTTGAGGTGGGAAGAGCGGGCTTGGGCGCTGGAGCTTGAGTGCGCAAGAGATGGATTGGCAAAGGAGGAAGAAGGCGTAGGTAAAAAGGTGGATCCTTATCCCCTTATATGGGCGGATGCGGTTATGCGTCCCCACCTGCCTAATAAAACTCGCTTGCCTCCCAAGCGCCGTGGTAAATGGCGCGGTTAGGTTACCCACGTCCGTATTGATGAGAATCCCATAAAAAGGGCACACGATCTCTGCTTTGACAAGACGTGCCAAGGAAACCGCCTCGCTAAACGTGCTGAGGTGGAAAAGTAAAAACGATTTATGTAAAGAACTTGGCCGTAGTGCGATGATGCACCGCGGGATACGTCAGCAGATTTGATTTGTGTTAATATTATTCTCTCTATGGCACTATGTGGAAACTTATTTTTGCAGAGCCGGACACTATTCTTGGTGTTTACAATCTTCTATGAAGGACTTGGAGGAGGAACCCGCCTTGCAATGCCGAAGACAATCTGCGCGCCGGACTCGTTGTCATTGAAGCCTGGTTCAGGGGCTACTGAGGGAGTCCTGGATTAGGGGGTGTTCGGGTAGCCGGACTATACCTTCGCCGGACTCCTGGACTATGAAGATACAAGATTGAAGACTTCGTCCCGTGTCCGGATGGGACTTTCCTTGGCGTGGAAGGCAAGCTTGGCGATGCGGATATTCAAGATCTCCTACCATTGTAACCGACTCTGTGTAACCCTAACCCTATCCGGTGTCTATATAAACCGGAGGGTTGTAGTCCATAGGACAATCATCTTCATACACAATCATACCATAGGCTAGCTTCTAGGGTTTAACCTCCTTGACCTCGTGGTAGATCTACTCTTGTACTACCCATATCATCAATATTAATCAAGCAGGAGTAGGGTATTACCTCCATCGAGAGGGCCCGAACCTGGGTAAAAACATCGTGTCCCTTGTCTCCTGTTACCATCCGGCCTTGACGCACAGATCGGGACCCCCTACCCGAGATCCGCCGGTTTTGACACCGACATTCGTCTTTTATTTTCCGGAGTTCCAAGTCTTCTGGCCTGTCTCGTCACGATGCTCCATCCGAATCATCGCAAGGCTTTATCTGATTCTTTCCACCCCTCAATTTTATCTTGTCATTCTTTTGTTACCGGAGTTCTTCACGGGAGATCGTCAGTATTTAATTCATTCTTCAAGAGTTCATCAAGGTTCTTATTGGAGGAGTTCAAGTATTCTTCTTCTTGCTTCGCGAGGTGCAATTAATTCTCCGTATTCTTTTGAAGTGGAGTTTTGCTTTTCTTCGTTCTTCTCAGCTATTTAATATTTTCCGTTTGTGGTCGATTATCACCTCATAATTTTGAGATGTTTTCCATAAGTCCACAACAAGCAATTCTTTTGTTGTTGAATTTCCAACAACTCCGTTCAATCCATCATCCTGAGGATGTTTTCAAACTCAATTGTGGTGGATGATATCATTTCCTTCTCCGTCCTTTTCATCCAACTCTTTCAATTCTTCTGGAGGCATTGTGATGTCCCTCTCGTCAAGTATCGTCTCATCTTGTAAAGATCATGTTCTATTTCGTTCCATGTTCAACCGGGATGCTATCACAATTCTTTTGTTCTTATTCCTTTCTATCCGGAGTGGTTTCAGAGTCTATCTTGTTCCTTGAGCTGTGATTCTCGTCATATTCGCCATTCCTCTTTTCTACTCGAGTGATCTTGACATTGTTCATCTTCTCTTGCGTTCTTATTTCACCTTGTCCTCTTTCTTTTCCGTCTCGTTCCTAAGATCTCGGGATGAGATCTCTTGTTAGTGGAGGAGAGTTGTAACGCCCCGAGACCAATGCTCTAGTTGCCTTCCTTTTATTTTAGTTGTTGCCGTGTGTTTTTATGTTTGATGCATTATCATAATTGTTTTGCATATTTCATTCCTATATGCTTGTTGCCATGTTCATGTTTAGTGCCTTGTCATATCGTTGCTTCTTGCACCATGCTCATCTCACTTGTTATGTTGCATTGTGCCTCGTGTCATTTTATTGCATTGCATCATGATCATCATTCCTTGGGTTGCATATTAAAGTTTTGTTATGTGTACTTGTGTGAATCCTCTTCTTCTTATCTCCACCAACTTTTCTTCACCATGCACATAGCAGCAGCCATTCATCAAGTTCACCCAGGTTTCTATTGTTGGAAATATGCCCTAGAGGCAATAATAAATAGGTTATTATTATATTTCCTTGTTCATGATAATCGTTTATTATCCATGCTAGAATTGTATTGATAGGAAACTCAGATACATGTGTGGATACATAGACAACACCATGTCCCTAGTAAGCCTCTAGTTGACTAGCTCGTTGATCAATAGATGGTTTCGGTTTCCTGACCATGGACATTGGATGTCATTGATAACGGGATCACATCATTAGGAGAATGATGTGATGGACAAGACCCAATCCTAAGCCTAGCACAAGATCATGTAGTTCGTATGCTAAAGCTTTTAGAATGTCAAGTATCATTTCCTTAGACCATGAGATTGTGCAACTCCCGGATACCGTAGGAATGCTTTGGGTGTGTCAAACGTCACAACGTAACTGGGTGGCTATAAAGGTACACTACGGGTATCTCCGAAAGTGTCTGTTGGGTGGCACGAATCGAGACTGGGATTTGTCACTCTGTGTAAACGGAGAGGTATCTCTGGGCCCACTCGGTAGGACATCATCATAATGTGCACAGTGTGATCAAGGAGTTGATCACGGGATGATGTACTACGGAACGAGTAAAAGAGACTTGCCGGTAACGAGATTGAACAAGGTATCGGGATACCGACGATCGAATCTCGGGCAAGTATCGTACCGATAGACAAAGGGAATTGTATACGGGATTGATTAAGTCCTTGACATCGTGGTTCATCCGATGAGATCATCGTGGAACATGTGGGAGCCAACATGGGTATCCAGATCCCGCTGTTGGTTATTGACCGGAGAACATCTCGGTCATGTCTGCATGCTCCCGAACCCGTAGGGTCTACACACTTAAGGTTCGATGACGCTAGGGTTATAAAGGAAGCTTGTATGTGGTTACCGAATGTTGTTCGGAGTCCCGGATGAGATCCCGGACGTCACGAGGAGTTCCGGAATGGTCCGGAGGTAAAGATTTATATATGGGAAGTCCTGTTTTGGTCACCGAAAGAGTTTCGGGTTTTATCGGTAATGTACCGGGACCACCGGGGGGGTCCCCGGGGTCCACCAAGTGGGGCCACCAACCCCAGAAGGTTGCGTGGGCCAAGGGTGGTGAGGGACCAGCCCCTTAGTGGGCTGGTGCGCCTCCCACCAAGGCCCAAGGCGCAGGGGAAGTGGGAGGAGGCAAACCCTAGGTCCAGATGGGCCTTGAGGCCCACCCTAGGGGCGCCTCCCCCTTCTCCCCTCCCTTGGCCGCCACCCCTTGGCCATCTAGGGCTGCCGCCCCCCTAGGGGTGGGAAACCCTAGAGGGGGCGCAGCCCTCCCCTTCCCCTATATATATGAGGCCTAGGGGGCTGCCTACATACGCGATTCAATCTCTCTTGGTGCAGCCCTGCGTCTCTTCTTCCTCCTCTTCTATGGTGCTTGGCGAAGCCCTGCAGGATAGCCACGCTCCTCCACCACCACCACGCCGTTGTGCTGCTGTTGGATGAAGTCTTCCTCAACCTCTCCCTCTCTCCTTGCTGGATCAAGGCTTGGGAGACGTCACCGGGCTGTACGTGTGTTGAACGCGGAGGTGCCGTCCGTTCGGCACTTGGTCATCGGTGATCTGAATCACGACGAGTACGACTCCATCAACCCTGTTCACTTGAACGCTTCCGCTTAGCAATCTACAAGGGTATGTAGATGCACTCTCCTTCCCCTCGTTGCTGGTCTCTCCATAGATAGATCTTGGTGACACGTAGGAAATTTTTGAATTTCTGCTACGTTCCCCTACATCTATCCCATCCTAACTTCTCCTTTCTTCTTATTCCATTTATTGTTTTCTTGTGACATTTTTCCTGTTCAGGAAAATGTTCAACATTTCCCTATAAATCCTATATGATGCCTACTATCTCTCTCTGCAAACTTCAGATCGTTTGGAGTTGTTTTGGTTGGGTTCAAAAATGGCTCAAGTTTGAGTTTAATTCAAACTTGGATTATTTTTCTACCTCTAAAAATTCCCAAGTCAATTTATTAAATTTCTGCACAAATTCTGGACTCCAGGGATATTCTCATATCTCTCTCCACCCTCTCCATTATTCCTGTGCTTTTCTGTCTTGTTTTCTCTCTCAAGAAAATAGAAGAAGAGAAGCAGCAGTGGCAACAGCGCAGCCCACCAACTCTCACTCCTCGCAGCCCACCTGGGCCTTTCTTTCCCCGGCCCAGCCGAGCCGAACGGACACCTACTCCGCTACAGCGCCGTCTCCCTCCTCTGCCTTCAAGAGCGCCAGCGCCGTGAGCTCTGCTTCACGGACGTCGAGGGCAGCCGTCCTTGCGCCCCTATATAAACCAACGCGCGCCCCTAGGGTTTCCTCCTCCTTCCATTCTCGCCGCCGCCACCCCTTTTTCCTTCTCCTGCTTCTCCTTCTTCTTCAAGAGGCAGAAACCAGAGAGCTCCCGGTGCACTCCCATGGCTTCGCTGCGGCCATAGCCATCCTCCATCGTCTTCTTCGCTCTGGGTCGACTCGACTATGCCGTATTCTTCGTCTTCTTCAAGGCCAGGAGCCAGGAGGGTCCAAGGGCGCCGCGATCTTCTTCCTCTACTTTGTCTGCTTCCTCTGCGTCGCCAAGTCCCGCGCCTGGCGTCCTCCCCTGCTTCCTTCTTCCTCGGACAGGAACCGCGTCGGGTTCAGAGCTTGTCCGCGTCGCCGTCGGTTCGTCTCCGTGGCCGTAGCCGTGTCCTAGGGTGAGTTAGGTATACCTGCTTGCCTCCCTCTTATTCCTGTCGCGTTTAGGTCACCGGAGTCACTACTAGATCCATGCCATCGTCGTGCCCTCGCTGCTCCGGCGAATCTCTGAAACTTTCAGAGAAACGCTGCCGTGACCCGTCCGGATCTTGTCCCCGCTCGTCTCGCTCGGGCCCGTGCTTCGCTTCACCTCGCCACATCCACTGCACGCATCAGGTCGAGGCCACGGTCGTCGTGCTCTCGCGCCCGTGCCCGAGCGCAAGATCGTGAAGCTTCCTACTCCTGCTTCCGTCCTTCCACGCGCCAACAGAGGATGTTTTCCTCCGCCGCACCCGCATGGCGCAGCTGCCCACACATGATCTGTTCTGCGCCCGCCCGCTTCGCCGCAGCCGCACGCCCGAGCCGAGCCACGCTCGCGCTCGAGCACAACCCCCCTCCACCGCCTCGCTGCACGCCCGCCGAGGCCGTGGCCGAGTGCCTCGACCTGCAAGGCCGGCCCTGTTTTCTCTGTATTTGTTTCGTCTGGGTTCAGACTTCGGATCCCTTCAAGAAGTAGGCATCCTCAGCCGAGACCTTTGCATCACCAACACCCTCGCGTGTTGCTCTGCTCCACTCACGCTAGCAAACATACTCACCAGCGCCTCACCCCGCTCATGCGCCCAGCCGTAGCCCATGCCCCGCCATGCCCGAGACGAGCTCTAGCTCGTGCTCGAGAAACCCCGCACGCGCGACTCCAGAAGCTGCTTCGCTTGCACCCGCCGCACCTGCACCCAACCCCGCACGCCCTCCGTTGTCTTCCAGCCGCTAGCGCCGCCGCGTTCGCTCGCCATCGTCGTTATCCATGTGCAGCCATTATTCCAAGCTCGAGCCTTACAAGAGCTGTATAGCTAGCGTTGCATTTCCGTATCCTACACAAAGATAGCAGTAGCACAGTGGCTAGCGCCTTGCTCCTCAACCCAACAGAACCTTGGTTCGAAATCCAGGTTGGCCGTTTTCTTTTAATTTTGCCTCCTGTACATTTGTGTTTGTCCCTATGACACCCAGGCCCCACTTGTCATCCTCTCTGTTCACATACACCCGTACACAGCCACACTCCTGCCACCTCAGCACCCCGGGCCCTCTCGTCATTGGCAGTGGCTACCCCTGCCCGTGTCCCTTATTGTTTTCCCTTTGTTTTGCATATTAACAGAAATGCCATCATTTTGAATTGCTAATAACTAAATATTCATGCATCCAAATAGAACCTGTCATATATGCATCTTGCTCAGTTTCTCATGTACTTTCATAATATGCAACTTTCATCCATGTTTAAAATGTTTAACATGGTGTTTGATTTAATTTGCATAAATATTATGTTAAAATGGTTTATTTCATAACTAAATAACCGTAGCTCCGTTTTAAATAAACTTTATGTGTAAATGGGGTAGGAAAATGCATAGATTAACTTGCTGCATTTTATTTTGCTGTTGAACAACATTAAAATTGTGTATAGTGCAAAACAGTACCAAATTTGAAATATGCATATGGGGATTTTCCGGAATTGTTGTTTGTGTTTCCGGACTCATTTAAACTTGCCTAAATAGGTAGTTTGCTTATGCTTCACCTCTTGCCATGTTAACAACATTTAATCTTGACATGCATCATACTTGGTTGTGCATCATGTCATGTTATGCTTGTTTGTTTACCTATGTTGTTTGTTTCTTTCCGGTGGTGCTTCTTCCTGATAGTTTCGGTAACGTTGCGATTGTGAGGATCCGTCCGTCTACGTGGCTTCGTATTCTTCATGGACTCGTTCTTCTTCCTAGCGGGATTTCAGGCAAGATGACCGCCACCTTGGATCTCATTACTATCATTGCTATGCTAGTTGCTTCGTTCTGTCGCTATGCCGCGTTACCTACCACTTGCTGCTCAAGCCTCCCAAATTGACATGAACCTCTGACCTTTGTTACCCTTCCTAGCAACCGTTGTTTGGCTATGTTACCGCTTTTGCTCAGCCCCTCTTATAGCGTTGCTAGTTGCAGGTGAAGATGAAGATTGCTCCATGTTGGATTATGTTTATGTTTATGTTGGGATATCACAACATCTCTTATATTGTTAATGCATCTACATACTTGGTAAAGGGTGGAAGGCTCAGCCTTATGCCTGGTGCTTTGTTCCACTCTTGCCGCCCTAGTTTCCATCATATCGGTATTATGTTCCCGGATTTTGCGTCCCTAACGCGGTTGGGTGATTTATGGGACCCCCTTGACAGTTCGCTTTGAATAAAACTCCTCCAGCAAGGCCCAACATTGGTTTTACCATTTGCCTACCACCTACACCTTTTACCTTGGGAGTAATTAACCCGAGGGTCATCTTTATTTAGCCCCCCCGGGCCAATGCTTGTCTAAGTGTTGGTCCAAACTAGAGCACCGTGCGGGACCATCCCTTGGCAACTTGGGTTACGTCGGTACCTGTACGCTTCGCTTATCCGGTGTTGTCCTAAGAACGAGATATGTGCAGCTCCTATCGGGATTGTCGGCGCATCGGGCGGTCTTGCTGGTCTTGTTTTACCATTGTCGAAATGTCTTGTAGCCGGGATTCCGAGACTGATCGGGTCTTCCCGGGGAGAAGGAATATCCTTCGTTGATCGCGAGAGCTTATCGTGGGCTAAGTTGGGACACCCCTGCAGGGTTTGAACTTTCGAAAGCCGTGCCCGCGGTTATGTGGCAGATGGGAATTTGTTAATGTCCGGTTGTAGTAAACTTGAAGTAAACTCTTCTAAAATACACCAACCGTGTGCGTAACCGTGAGTGTCTTTTTTCGGGGTTGTTCGAGAGGAGAACACGGTTTTTGGGTTATGTTTGACGTAAGTAGGAGTTCAGGATCACTTCTTGATCATTACTAGTTGACGACCGCTTGCTTCGCTTCTCTTCTCGCTCTTATTTGCGTAAGTTAGCCACCATACATTGCTTAGTCGTTGCTGCAACCTCACCACTTTACCCCCTTCCTTACCCCTTTAAGCTTTGCTAGTCTTGATACCCATGGTAATGGGATTGCTGAGTCCTCGTGGCTCACAGATTACTACAACACCAGTTGCAGGTACATGATACGCGATGATCATGACGTGAGAGCGATGTTTACTTGTTTTGGAGTTCTTCTTCTTCTTCGTCGATCTTGGGTTAGGTTCCTGGTCGGTAGCCTGGGCTAGTAGGGTGGATATTGCTTGAGTTTCTGTTATGTTTCATCCGTAGTCGGATGTTGATCTTATGTATATGATGTACTATTGTATTCATGTGACATTGTATGACTTGGTTGTATCCCCACTATTATGTAATGTTGATGTAATGATATCCACCTTGCAAAAGCGTCTTCAAGATGCGCTTCTATCCTTGGTGGGACCTTCGAGTTCCTTTAGGACAGGGTCGCATCTTGGGCGTGACAGGAGAGGAGGGTTCCAAATGTCAATGAATGAATCTTCATCTTCTTCCTATCGGGCATTTCCTCGAGCAATTTTCGGGTGGCAAGCTGCCGTTCCTACGGTCACCAGTGACCATTGTGTTGAACCTCCCGGTCATGCTCATACACAGGGACACGAGCATTGAAGAAGGCCAATGGATGCACGGCGGATTGACAACCAGTTCATCCAGCATGAGGAGCACGAGCCCGGAGCTGAAGTCGATCCGACACATGTGCGTGGCCGCAGCCGCCTTCGCCTTGACACTGGCAACCGCCAGGTGAAGCGTGGTGGCATCGTCCATGTCGGAATGAAGTGTATCAAGAGCCACAGAAGTTCCTCGTGGGTCGCCCCATGCTTCGATGGTAGTCACGACGTGGACGTGTGCACGGTGTGGCGAGACGGACGTAGATCGACGAGGGGGCACATCTCCAGCTGGCACGTCCTTCCTCATCTTGGCCCTTCGAGGAAGCGAAGGAAGTGTGCAGTGCCACCAGCGCTGAAAATCCTAGCTATGGTGTGGCAAAATTGGCTTTGCTGGCGCTGGGTTCCAACGCCATCAACATGGCGCTAGTGACAAAATTTACTGGTGGCGTTGGAGCACACGTCAGCATCAGTTTAGATACTGATGGCGTGCCCCATTGGCAACGCCAACAATAAGTGTATATTACCACTAACATGCCTTGTTGGCCCAACTCCACCAAATTGATTTTTCGCTTATAAAAAATGCAACTATGTGAACTATCAACTAATTTAAGATATACTACTGCATCAACTAGTTCAACTTAACAAACTAGATAGGTACTCATCGACTTAACTAGTTCAACTTCATAAAAGTTAGTAGTTCAAGAACTAAACTAGTTCAACTTCACAAACTGTTCAACCAAACTACATCATCACATTTCCAGATCAAGGATTGCCTTCAACTGTCGATTCTTGTACCTATTATTCTCTTCCTATTTTTCAAAATGAGCTTTCTCCATCTTGAGCTCATTCCTCTCGCCCTTGAGGAGCTTTCTCTCCTTCTTCAGTTGATACCTCTCCTTGATAGCTAACCCCTCTGGTCCCTCGGCTTAAGAGTCTTATCGAAGAGATCAACCTTCTTGTCGATTAATTGATCCCTCTCCGCCTTCAGCGCATAATTCACCTCCTTCAGGGCCTTGATAATACTTTCATGAGACTCTATAAGTTGGCGTTTGAGCATGTGCACATCATAGACGTTCTCCTCGATTGGTGTCGGATCCGGTTTGTATCCCTACAAAGTAAATTTTTCGAAATTGTTAGATATGCATGTATCTTTGCAATCATCATGAATGGTTAGATATATGCATTTCCTTGCAATGATGATGGATGTGTTTGGAATCTACCTGGTTGGTGCTCCCTTCGCCTCCGCTGGCATACGACGTGAAGTTGTGTGTGGCTGTTGTAGGTACTCATCGGCGCCAACTACAAAATAATAATAAGTTAACAATTTCATAGTTGACACTAGTTATTAGAACTAGAGTATGAATGCCACTAGAGTATGAATTAGAGGATGAACTAGAGTATACGAACTAGAGGATGAACTATTTTGGCACTTTAGAACATATGCCAAGGATGACCTATAGTATATGAATGCAACCAAAAGAATATATGAACTAGAGTATATGAATGCAACTAAAAGAATATACGAACTAGAGTGTATGAATGCAACTAAAAAATATGAGCTAGAGGAGGCACTATTTTGATACCAGTTTTGACACTGTTTTGGTAGTATCAAAGCTTTGGCAAACAAAAAAAAATTAACACTAGTTCATGGCTTCTCTTTTGGCACTGTTTTTCAGTTTGACACACTAGCTTGCAACCATCTACACATTTGGTAAAATTTTGGCACTATTTTTTAGTTTGGCACACTAGTTTGCAACCATCTAGCATAATGTATACTTTGCAATCATCTAGCAGAATGTACTAGCAGTTTGGCATTGTTTTGCAATCATCCAGCAGAATGTACACTAGTTTCTAATCATCTAAAGTTTGACACTATTTTTCAGTTTGTAATCATCTAAAAGTTTGCAATGTTTTGGAACCGTGACAACATATGCCACATGGCAGTAACCACAAGACAACATATGCAATTTTTACTCAATTGACATGCTCGCTCATTTTCTACACATGTAGTTTCTACAAAATTATCTAACACATGGAAGTTTCTACAAATTATCCAACACATGGAAGTTTCTACAAATTATCTAGTGTAGTGCCATACAAACTATCCAGCACTACCATACAAATTATCCATAGATTCAAACCCCTAATTTTTCCTACTCAGTCAAAGTAATTTTGCCTACTCACTTCACTGCCAAACCAAAACCCTGGAGATGCAAATCAAATCGGGAGGGGATGAACTCACCGATGATTTTGTAGAGAGGAGAAAGAAGGTGGAGGGGATGAACTCGCCGATGATTTGTAGTCGATGTTGTGCCAAACCAAAACCCTAGCAACCCGTCGTTTCTGCCGCTGTCGCCGAAACCCTAGCGATGCAAATCAAACTAAATAAAATCAAATGGGTCTAGAGATAGGGCAGCAAGAGAGGGAGTTGTAGATGTTACCGCAGCACCGGAGCCCGTCAAAATGGCCGCCAGAATCAGCCGGCGACGAGTGAAGACAGAAATGGGATCGAGAGAGAGAGAGAGAGAGAGAGAGAGAGAGAGAGAGAGAGAGAGAGAGAGAGAGAGAGAGAGAGAGAGAGAGAGAGAGAGAGAGAGACGGCAAAGAGAAAGAAAGAGAGAGAGAGCACGGGCAGAGAGAGCGAGGAGGGGCATTGCCCCCTTGGTTTAGACCCAGTGCCTCTAACGCACTTTCGGGCTTGGCCCAATACGCAAAAAAAGTAAAATAGAAAAAATTACCAGTTGATCAAGAAAATATATTACAACTAAAAGAAACACAATAATTCTACTTTAATAAAAACAAATAAAAGACTCAAAATATAGTATAAAAATGTCACCATTTACAAAATAAAATGTTACTTTTTAATAAAAGTAATACAACATTTCTACTTTACTAAAACAAATAAAAGACTCAAAATATAGTACAAAATGTCACCATTTACAAAATAAACATTTCTACTTTAATAAAACAAATAAAAGACTCAAAATATAGTACAAAAATGTCACCATTTACAAAGTAAATTGTTTTTAATAAAAGTAATACAAAATTTCTAGTTTAATAAAAACAAATAAAAAACTCAAAATATAGTACAAAAATTTCACCGTTTACAAAATAATTATCTTAGTTTAATAAACGTAATACAACATATCTACTTTAATAAAAGCAACTGAAAGACTCAAAATATAGCAAAAAAATGTCAACATTTATAAAATAAATTCTTACTTGTTAATAAAAGTAATACAAAATTTGTACTTTAATAAAAACAAATAAAATACTCAAAATATAGTATCAAAATTTCACAATTTACAAAATAATTATCTTACTTTAATGAAAGTAATACACCATTTCTACTTTAATAAAAACAACTAAAAGACTCAAAATATAGTACAAAAATGTTACCATTTAGAAAATAATATTCTTATTTAAATAAAACTAATATGATTACTTTAATAAAACTTATTCCTAGTTTTTTGACAAAAAATATTAAATACTTAAAACACATTAAAATCATTTAAGAATGAGATAATTCCTTATTTAACACTGTCTTAAAGTTTGTTGCCTTATTTGACACTGAAAAACTTTTCTTTCCTTATTTAACACTGAGTCTAAATTTTATGACTTTTATGTCACTTCCATCCATTTTAAGCCTTGACACTATTTAATGACACGTAAAAAGACCTATTTACCCTTTATGTGGTATGTGACCAAAAATTTACGTGTATGTGCATCCGGTCGACTCGATTTGTGTTGGCCTCGAAGACGTTGTAGCGGAGGGCATTTCGGCGTGCAGGCGTACGAGGCTAGCTCGAGTACTATCCGTCGAGATGTAGATGGCGACGTGTACGTGCACACCAAAAAACAAGCAGGTAGTACTAGACGAAGCTAGCTACCAGCCGATCTTTCGCTTGATCAATTCTGCGTTGACTGGTTAGCTAACCAAGCTAGCGATATTATCTCAGCAACAACACGAATACACGAGATGATTGATGGCCACAAACATCTTTATTTTCTTTCTTTCCATTTCAACTCACGGTTGTTACAAACGGGCTGGGTTTATTTCCAACATTTTGCTAGGTGCGTGATCAAATTTTGAAGCAAAATTGATGAGTGCTTCTCGCAGCTCTTTGTGTAGTGCGCATACAAGCACTGACTTTTCACAAGAAAAATGTACAAACACTGACTATGATATTAACATATTGACTTGTTGTATACTATCAGTCGAGTATGTGCCGTCCCATGTACTCCCTCCGTTCCAAATTACTCGTCGTGGTTTTAGTTCAAATTTAAACTAAAACCACGACGAGTAATTTAAAACGGAGGGAGTACTATCGATGTACACCGGCGACCTTATTGATCACCATGCGCCCTGTCTTTACCAACGCGCTACTCCCAAGAGCAAATAGAGTAGATCTACCAGGCTTGCCATCTAGGCAGAGTCGTATACTCAAGCTAAACTACCACGGAAAATTTTGGTCACATATCACATGAGGGGCAAATAGGTATTTTCAGGTGTCATTTCACACTGTTACGGCTTAAAATGGACAAAATTTTCATAAAAGGCATAAAATTTAGATAGTGTGTTAGATAAGGAAGAAATAGTTTTTCAATGTCAAACAAGGAAACAACATTTAAAAGAGTGTTATATAAGGAATTTTCTCTTTAAGAATAAGGGATAGCTAGTTAGAGAGAAGATTTGTGTGGAGAAGGCAACTGAAATTGTTTGAGAAACAAGGGTTGCCAACAATATTATTATATATAGACAAAATGTAACTGATGACGTGCAAGGACAACGCACGCCACCACTAGACTAAATATCTAGGGCGTGTATAGAAATCCAATGCCACCACTAAGTTGCCACAGGTCAATACAACTGGGCCCGCAGACTAAGGCATAGCCTAGTGGTGGGAAGGGGCTGATGCCTTCCCACCCACCCAGGTTCAAAGCATGGTACTTGCAATTTGGGTTTGTTGCATCAATTATACTGTAGGGGTTCCCTTACAGTCTTTCTATCAAAAAAATACAACTGGGCCCATCAATTTGTGGCGTGCTTGAAAAAAGCAACACTAACACTAACTATGTAAAGCTGGCATACCAAATATGCCAAAACCAACACTATTTGGAAAAATGGTGGTGGTGTTGATTGGAAATGGCGTGCCACCAATTAAAGTTGTCGCTAGCCATTTCTCTACTAGTGTGCCCATCCTCGATGGCTCCTCTCTTCATTGCGCAGCGAGGGGACACGACACAACAACAACAATTTCCCATGGACCTAGCAAGGTCGGGACCTCCACGCCCCATCTGCCCTTCGCGCCACCGCGCTCGTCACGCTCCCGTGTACACTCCCCTAGGTGCCACTGAATCTCCTCTTCTCGCAGTGCCTGTCCCCGAGGGATCCTCTCTCTGACGCATGTCGAGCTCGACTCTTGCGTGTTGGTGGTGGTGCCCGACGGAGCCATGGATGGAGAGTTCCACATCCCGACTTAATAGGAATGATAGACTACTCATATCAACAAGGCGCACCTTCTTTTTTGAGAGCCCATCCGAAAGGAACCTCAAAGTTAAGCGTGTTCGGCTTGGAGCAATTCGAGTATGGGTGACCGACTATGAAGTTGATCCCAGGTGTGCACGAATGAGGACAAAGCGTGCAGGAAAGACTAGTGTTGGTTTGTGGGTCTAGTCTAGATTCCATGCGCACCGACCAGGAGCCGGTAGTTAAACCGGTGGGTTTTGTTAGAGCGTTACAAAGAGTGAGTGGCAGTGAAGCTCAGATTGGAGGGAAGAGTGAAGTCATGTCTAGCCGGCAACCACTATGGGGTAAGGAGAAAGAAGATTTGGGGAAGGGAGAGAGGGAAAGAAGGAGAGTGCAGATAAGATAGGAGGCCGAAAGGTGAGGCCTTCGGCCACATCAGCACATTATCTATGTAGGCTTGCCACGTCGGCCTGATAGGCGGGCCCCATCACCCGATTTTGCTATTTTCACAAGCTTAGTGAAAGATCGATGCATTGTTTTATTCACTAGACTAAAAAACTGTGGCTTCATGTGAGTTGTCCCAAATGTGGTACCAAATTCTTACCGTAGCCTCATACGTGGTGGTTTTGTGTAATTACCTCTCATATTTACACACACGGATTCTTTGTAATTTTTAGCCTTTTTCCCTTGGTGCACACATTTGTGTCAATTTTATTCTTTCCCATTCTTGTCGGTTCTTATTTTTGTCTTCATCCACTAGTGTAGCACCGTCCAAAGCAAAAGGTTAAAACCCCTTTCGATAACAAAATTTTGAACAATAGAAATGTGAAGATGCACGATAACATGGTCCATCACACACTATATAGGTTAATTATCTGTAATAGCTTTGTCCATCGCACAAGATACACACAAAAGTGAACATCCGCGATGGGAGAGCTATCACAAACAATCTAGTGGAACAAAATGTGTGAGATCTGTTGAACATCCCACAAACCAGCGTAAAGAAAGAGTTTGCGCTAGTACATGATATCACACACGATACTGTACATACAACAATGTGGGATAGGTTGATCCATCGCACACGCTTTTTCCGTTGGAAACGTTCGTGGCCACACAACATATTGCACATGGTTGTGGACAAACAATCGTGTGGGGTGTATCATTCACCACACACAATGCGATGCCGGTAGCGTGTGAGTTACTTGGTCTATCGAACGCATTGTCTTTGACGAAATCGTGTGTGGTTGTGACACCCCGAAAATTTGACCTTGTTTTAATGAATTAAAATTTTGTCAGGAATTAAAACTTTGAATTTCTGAGCTCCTTTTTGATTTTTTAATCATTTTCTTCCCTGTTGTGATGAGCTTTTCCCAAGGAGAGAACCTTTCAAATATGTTTTTGGGCTTGTTTAAACCTCTCAAGAAAAACTTTTCTTTTATTAGTAGAGCAAATTTACATAATTAATTTGCTTGCTCTTTATTTTCTTGGAAATGGTTTTTACAGGTTAAATGGCCATATTTGAACTAAAACCTCATTAAGAATTTATTCAAAAATCCCACCAAAATTTGGAGATGTCATGTGATGTTTTTAAATCACCTTTGTACAAAATAACTTTCATTCATAAAATATTTTGAGCTCTACACCCAATTTTCTTCTCTGGTCCAATGGGCAATTTTGCACTACAACCCATTTAAATACTTCTTTCTAGCCTCCACCAAAATTATGGGATGTTAGTAGCAGCATATGTTTCAACTTTATGCGAAATCCCAGTGTTGTTCCTTGAAAGTTTTGAGTGTTTCAACCTCATCTTCATTTTGGTCCAACATGATGGTTTGTACAGCAACCACATTTTTGCTTGCTCTGTTATCCATGATTCCTCTCCCTGCTTATAGCCCTCCCTGTTAAACCCTTAAGTCCAGGAGCATGCAACCATTGGCATATTTTTGATTCATGAAATAATGCCATCCACCTCCTGTCCAGATTTGGAGTTCTGCAAAATTTGCACTAGCAAGTTTGTGCTTTCCACCAACTAACCTCACCACCCTCTTTTGCAATCAAAGAGACACTGATCTGGAGAATTTGACCCCTCCAAGAACTACCTAGATGACCTTAGCATTTTATCAAACACCCTGTGGGCATGATCAGTTTTGTCATGAGTTTTTGTTTGCACTATGATCTTGACCACCTGACCAGTCCACCTTGTCCCTTGAGTTTCCCTCCAGCTCTAACCTAGCCCTGTTGCGTGCCAACCTCACCTGTGACCTGTAGCATGCCACGACATTGCGTCGAACACCTTCCGTGCGTGCACTGGACACGCCCAGAGCGCGCGTATTGCACGAACCTGACCGAGGCGACACGCTGGCCCCCTGGTTTTGGCTCGCTCTATGGCACCACGCCACGCGCTACCCTCCTCACAGCATCGCGCCAAGCCGCCCTGGCAACCAACAGCGCCACCGCCAGAGCGTTTTGGCGGCACACCGGCGTCGGCCGACAGCCGCTGCTTCATCCAGCGCCGCCCAAGCCACCCCGGCTCGCCACCTGGCCCCTGGCACAGCCCGAGCTCATCCGCAGCCTTGTCCACTAGCGCTCGTCGCCGCCACGTCGCCCTGCAGCACAGAGAGGCGGTTCGCCACCGTTCTTATCCCCACCGCCGGAGCACCGACCTCGTCGAGCTATAAAAGAGGTCCCCGAACTCCACCGAGCATGCAGGCGACCTCAGGCCACCCGTATGGCACTCCCCTAACTCGCATTCGACCCAGGGAAGCTTTCTTCCCCGTCTCCGGCAACTCCTGCCGCCGCCACTACCCCAGCCGTTCCGGCGCCACCAAGGCCTCCCCCACTCCGTTCTCTTCACCAGAAAACTCCCCTTCCTCCCACGAACCTAACCCCCTACTCAATTTTGATCGGGAACCACCGTGGCCCAAAAATCACTCCGCTCCCGAAGCCTCCTCCGCCGCGAAGCTCGCCGCCGGCAGCTCCCACCGCCCCCACCTGCCTGGCGACCACCGGGAGGATCGCCCTGGAGTGGCGGATCCATCCCCGCCCTCGGAGCCCCGCGAGGAGCCGCCAGTCGCCGGCGACGATCGCCGGAGCCCCGCCTCCGCTCGGGACAGAGGAAGGAGAGGGAGAAGGACTAGTCAAACCCGACTAGTGGGCCCCATGGACCCACTGTCAGTAGCAACTGCGCCGTCCACGTGTTTGAGTGGAAGCGTAAACCCCACAGTGCGTCTCCCCTACACCGAAAGCGTATTCTGTCCGAATCGTTTTCTTTTATATATTTATTTTAAAAACAGATTTGACTAAACTTTGACCGGCTGCAACTTTTTAAATATAACTCCAAATGAATTAATTCTTTTTCCTACACCTCTCAAATTCTGTCTAGTTTATTTTAAGATTTATTTGAAAATTTTCCAAACAACTTTTTTGTACTATTTTTGAAATATGTGTTGTTTGCATATTTTTTTTTTGAAAATAGGATTTTGGAAGAGAAGAAAAACTTCCAAAAGTTTTGGAGAGCACCCCCACCTCTCCATACCTTTAAGGCAAGCATTCTGAACCCCAGGAATAATATGTTAGTGTGATGATTCACACGTTTATAAATACCACCTCGTTTCGGAGTAGTGTTATTTCATGTGATATGATCTTTTGCATGGATGCATTATGTGGATTTCCTTGCTGTTGGAAATGAGCATACCCGTGTGATGGCAATCATCCTCATGTGCCTTACCTGCGTGCCGGTAAGGAATCCAGAAAGCCTCTGCCTTGGGTAGGTGTGAGCTTGTCGCCGGTCTCCGTCGGGACGGTCACATCCGGTATGGCATGGTAAGGTATAATGAGTGGTGATTTGTTGGTTGAAGTATTTTTGTTGTGCTAACCATGCAGGGAACCTTTATAAGCCTCCTGAGTCGGCCATAGATCGAGTCTTGTTCCGGTAACCCCCATACTTGTTTCGTACTGCCACAGGTCCCCGCCGTAGGTGGGGTATGGTTCAGTAAGTTGCTAACCCTTGTCTTGGCACACACCGTACAGAGAGGCCATGGTGGAAGATACCGGCTGCATCCGGTAGGCATGCCACCTGGTCCGGGGGCATGGGTGTATCCGGTTGGGACCGAGAGGGGGATACCCCTTAGAGCGCGCAATAGAAATTTGATCCCATGCTACGTCGAGGTTGTAGCCTCCCCACTTAGAGTTTGCTTGACAGGTGTCGTGGGTGATTCCAGACACCGGTGAGTTGAGCTGGTGTGTGCAAGTCAGGTGTGTTTTCAATTAAAAGACCGTAGACGGAATTAGTCCCGATGGACTACAGGAATCCGTTACTCGTGGTTAAAGAGTACACCCTCTGCAGAGATATAAAACCTATTCGAATAGCCGTGTCCATGGTTAAGGACTACAGTTTGGGATGAGTCAAGTGTTGGTCTTAGTATCGGTCTTCGGAGGAGAAACTACTAAACCCGAATATTGAATTATTACTTGCGATATATGATAGTTATGATTATTATCATTATGGACTAACCATTTGCATGATTTGAAATAAAGAATATCCCTGGGACGGTACTACCTCCTGGATATTCACCATGATTGTTTCATTTCTTTTAAAGCCCTTTCTGTGGTGTCGCTCAGACGCCTGACTGTGGCATTTCTTTTAAAGCCCTTTCTGTGGTGTCGCTCAGACGCCCGGCTGTGGCATTTCGTGTAAAGCCCTTTCTGTGGTGTCGCTCAGACGCCCGGCTGTGGCATTTCTTTTAAAGCCCTTTCTATGGTGTCGCTCAGACGCCCGGCTGTGGCATTTCTTTTAAAGCCCTTTCTGTGGTGTCGCTCAGACGCCCGGCTGTGGCATTTCTTTTAAAGCCCTTTCTCTGGTGTCGCTCAGATGCCTGGCCGTGGCATTTCTTTTAAAGCCCTTTCTGTGGTGTCGCTCAGACGCCCGGCTATGGCATTTCTTTTAAAGCCCTTTATGTGGTGTCGCTCAGACGCCCGGCTGTGGCATTTCTTTTAAAGCCCTTTCTGTGGTGTCGCCAAGACGCTCGACTGTGGCATGCTTGTTGATTATTTTATAAATATCACCACTGCTATACTATTACTTATTCATAAATAACATGCTTGCATGCATCATAGTTTCATTGATCTTTTGTGGCTAACGTCATGAGCATGAAACGTTTCCAGTACGTCATTGTTATATTATACCCGTGTTCATAATGTTTGCGAGTACATTCAAAGTACTCACTGGCTTGTCCCTGGCTATTGTCTTGGCCAGATTGCTTGCTTGGAGAGGAGCGTTGCGATGAAAGCCCTGGAACCTAAGCAACGGTGATAGCAGCCTCGCGCAGATAGGAGTTAACCTGGTCAGCTGTTCCCGTGGGAAATGGAGTCCCATAGATCGTGGTGATCCACAAACCGCTTCCGCCCTCAACCACTAAAAACCATTTGTTGTACCCATAGGCCACAATGGTCTTGTACTACATATTTTGTACCTTTGCTTGGATTTTTCTGTAACAAGTTGGTGCATCATCAGCTAACAGTAATCCTGGGGCTAATGAGCTCGACGACCATTTTTTTGGAAATTAATGCCCGGAAAAACCGGTCGCGACAGACTTGGTATCAGAGCCAGGCTGACCATTGGCTAATCCTATCTTAGCCAGGTCAATAAACCTAGGCAAACCAACCCACCAAGCCTTAACCAAACCCCAGCCGAGCTTCTCCTGCAAGATAGCCCCACAGTGACCCGACACCTTTTGGCAGTCGGTGCCCAACCTACCAGCGTAGCCGTCGATCACGCGCCAGTGACCGGCCCCCTAAATAGTCCTTTCTCGCAAGCGTACGAAGGAAGGCTCCGTCCCCTTTTTCCTATAAAAAGGGCACGCTAGCCTCAACCCAGCACAGCACGGCCGCTATCCCAAACCGAGCCGCAATGCCTGGTCCTATCGTGCACCATGAGACCACAGCAACCAACCTTGGAGGTTTTGTGACCATACTCGCAAACCTCACCCGTCGTGCCTATGCGTTAGAAGAGCCCCCAGAATATGTTGTGTACCAAGGGCCCGTAAGCGGTGAAAGCCGTCAATTCTGGGCCACTGTACACATCTACGGTAGGGGTCTCGCACCCGAACGCCCCTACAGGTTCACCGGAAGAACAACTTCCTTTGAGACACAAGCCATCCAACTAGCTTCTCGAGAAGCTATAGTTCATCTCCGGCACTTGTCGCCCAGAGTTGACTGTCGCTTGTTCCACTACTATCCCAGACGCGAAGGATACGGTAGGCCACCCCAAGTTGCCAACGGAGATCACGAGACAGATCCTGCATTGTTGCACCTAGTGCGCTACGTAAGTGCACTAGAAGAACTGTGCGATCAGGTCACAATTGATCTTATCGCAGCTCGTGGAGAGCTGGTTCGTCGAGCCCCGGCAAGAGTAGAGGACGAACCCAACACCGACAACCCAGTCGTGTTGTTTGGATAACCGATCGAGCCCCTGAGGTCTACCCCAGCCATCGGCCAAGGTGTTGCGATAACCCCAGAAGTGCTACGTTGCATTTTGGGAACACACTCCAACGGAGTGGTGACCAGCAATTCCCGAGATGGCCATCATCGCTACCCCGAGCCTGCAGCCCCTCAAACCACTCCAGTTAATTCCGACGGCGAGACTCGTGGAGAAGCCTCAACATCCATAAGGCACGCCCGCATGGATGCAAACGAGGTAGACTAAGTAACCCGAGTTGTGTCGAGTCTCAGTGTACCCTCGCTTTGTAACCGTGTGGCCTTGTGAATAAACGCTGCTAGTTGTCATGCCTCTGCTTTAATAGTAACCTTGTCTAACACCCAATACCAGTGTGAGATTGCTACCCCTGGCGCAGTTACCACAAGCCTTCCCGACAACCCCCACAGTCACACGTCACCTCGGTGAAAAATGTGTATCTGTGGCATTGACTTCGACTCGCGGAACAGAGCTGGAAGTTTCGTTACCATTCACCACGGTAGAAATGACCCAGCTCCGGTGCTATAAAGAGGCCGCCGCGTGACCTTGCTAAACACTTCTCATCTTATGCACCATACTCACAACCATTTCTTGCCATGCCGACACCCAGCATTTACCTGAGAACGCCAGATGCAACCCCGGGTAGTTTTGTCAAGATATTGTGGGATTTTACCTGCAGTACCATGGGCGCTACCCAGCCACCCCAGTACGAGCTGTTCAAATCGAGGATCACCCCTTCCACCTCGAGATATTGGGCAGCAGTGCACATCCCTCCCGTAAATTCAAACCAAGACCCAACAGAGATCTCTTTCGTGGGGAAATCTATGCCAACCCCACAAATGGCCGTGGAAGCTGCGGCTTATGAAGCGCTTGCCCGCCTTCGATTCGCGGTGCCCTATGCCAGCGAACGAGGGTATTACTACTTCCCGAGCCGTGCAGCGCCCGGAGGAGTAACATCGTTTCCCGGTATGCGAATCGAGAGAGACCCCGTACTGGCCAACCTTGTCCAGTACGTCATCGCTCAAGAGAGTTTGATCCAACGCGTGATGGGTTATCTCTAGAGCCTCGCAGATTTAAATCCTCAGATCGCCATCGGCAGATCACTGAGGCCCGACCAGGAGAGACACATGCATCGACTGGTCAATCCACTGTCCCCGATAGAAGAAGAATGTGTCTCAGTGCCAGAAACATTCTCTCCAGACCCCGTCCAGCTACCCTTTGCACTATAAGACGTCGCTGCTGCATTTTAATTTGTTGCAACATTTAATTATCCGATGTAACTTGTGCGTGGTAACCGAGTGTGCGCATTGAGTAAATCTTTATTAATGAGTGATCCTGTTGCATTATTGTTTTCTCCCGCAATTAATCCTGGAATAAGTTTTCTTTTCGCTAAACCGCTACTTCTGCATCTTCTCACGACATGGACTATTTTATTACACACAGCACAACGACCACAGACTCTCGACCATCATCAACCAAGCACATACACTGTTTACAAAAAAAAACTTTGCAACAGTGTTACATCTGGCTAACCACCCTCTAACAACAGTTAGCACCCATCACACCCCACCTACTCCTCGTGATCGTCACCACCGCGGAGAGCCAACACCGAGCAGCAGCATCACCACGCTCGTCGAGGATCATCGCACACAGGAGCACGGAGAGCCCCAGCAGTGTCGCCAGCCCTCCGCATATCAGGATCGCGAACCAGTCCGGCATCGCCTCCGCCATTAGAGCCTCACCCGAGCTCCTGTAAGCAGAAATGGAGGAAGAAGGAGGAAGAGAAGCGAGGCCAGGTGTGAGGAAGAAGAGAGAGAGAGAGACACCTCGGCTGTTTTATAGCTCGATCTCGGTGTTCGGTGGGCAAAGTCCACCAACGCCGCTCGTCGCCCGATCGCCGGTGCTCAGAGTCGAATCCGCGAGCAGTGCCGACAGCACGCTGGCCCGCGAGGTGAGTGCACACTGCCCCGGCAGCTAGCATGCCGCGCACTACAGCGCTACAGCCTAGATGCCCTACGCGCTAGACGTCGCCGGTGGAGAAATCGTGGGAAAACGCGCGGGAGAGAGGAAGAGGGGAGAAACAGAGGAAGAAGAAGAGGCCGACAGTGGGCCCTGGGTCCACCTGTCAGCCAGAGAGAGCACTGTGCTCTCGGGTACGACCAGCGCATAATTAAATTTAGAAATTTTTCTAAATTTATTTCCAGTGTAGAAATCTCACGTTTTTGTCTCGAACCGTAGATTTTTTTCCACGCAGCGCCAGTTTTCTCACTATGGTTTTTCACCACTTATAGCCCTCTCACTGTAGCCACATTTTTTTTGCATATTTTATTTTCTTGAAAACAACTTTTAACAAATCTCGAGGACGAGATTTTTCTTAAGGGGGGTAGTGTTGTGACACCCCGAAAATTTGACCTTGTTTTAATGAATTAAAATTTTGTCAGGAATTAAAACTTTGAATTTCTTAGCTCCTTTTTGATTTTTTTTAATCATTTTCTTCCCTGTTGTGATGAGCTTTTCCCAAGGAGAGAACGTTTCAAATATGTTTTTGGGCTTGTTTAAACCTCTCAAGAAAAACTTTTCTTTTATTAGTAGAGCAAATTTAGATAATTAATTTGCTTGCTCTTTATTTTCTTGGAAATGGTTTTTACAGGTTAAATGGCCATATTTGAACTAAAACCTCATTAAGAATTTATTCAAAAATCCCACCAAAATTTGGAGATGTCATGTGATGTTTTTAAATCACCTTTGTACAAAAATAACTTTCATTCATAAAATATTTTGAGCTCTACACCCAATTTTCTTCTCTGGTCCAGTGGGCAATTTTGCACTACAACCCATTTAAATACTTATTTCTAGCCTCCACCAAAATTATGGGATGTTAGTAGCAGCATATGTTTCAACTTTATGCAAAAACCCAGTGTTGTTCCTTGAAAGTTTTGAGTGTTTCAACCTCATCTTCATTTTGGTCCAACATGATGGTTTGTACAGCAACCACATTTTTGCTTGCTCTCTTATCCATGATTCCTCTCCCTGCTTATAGCCCTCCCTGTTAAACCCTTAAGTCCAGGAGCATGCAACCATTGGCATATTTTTGATTCATGAAATAATGCCATCCACCTCCTGTCCAGATTTGGAGTTCTGCAAAATTTGCACTAGCAAGTTTGTGCTTTCCACCAACTAACCTCACCACCCTCTTTTGCAATCAAAGATACACTGATCTGGAGAATTTGACCCCTCCAAGAACTACCTAGATGACCTTAGCATTTTATCAAACACCCTGTGGGCATGATCAGTTTTGTCATGAGTTTTTGTTTGCACTATGATCTTGACCACCTGACCAGTCCACCTTGTCCCTTGAGTTTCCCTCCAGCTCTAACCTAGCCCTGTTGCGTGCCAACCTCACCTGTGACCTGTAGCATGCCATGGCATTGCGTCGAACACCTTCCGTGCGTGCACTGGACGCGCCCAGAGCGCGCGTATTGCACGAACCTGACCGAGCCGACACGCTGGCCCCCCTGGTTTTGGCTCGCTCTGCGGCACCACGCCACGCGCTACCCTCCTCACAGCATCGCGCCAAGCCGCCCTGGCAACCAACAGCGCCACCGCCAGAGCGTTTTGGCGGCACGCCGGTGTCGGCCGACAGCCGCTGCTTCGTCCAGCGCCGCCCAAGCCACCCCGGCTCGCCACCTGGCCCCTGGCACAGCCCGAGCTCATCCGCAGCCTTGTCCACTAGCGCTCATCGCCGCCACGTCGCCCTGCAGCACAGAGAGGCGGTTCGCCGCCGTTCTTATCCCCACCGCCGCAGCACCGACCTCGTCGAGCTATAAAAGAGGTCCCCGAACTCCACCGAGCACGCAGGCGACCTCAGGCCACCCGTATGGCGCTCCCCTAACTCGCATTCGACCCAGGGAAGCTTTCTTCCCCGTCTCCGGCAACTCCTGCCGCCGCCACTGCCCCGGCCATTCCGGCGCCACCAAGGCCTCCCCCACTCCGTTCTCTTCACCAGAAAACTCCCCTTCCTCCCACGAACCTAACCCCCTACTCAATTTTGATCGGGAACCACCGTGGCCCAAAAATCACTCCGCTCCCGAAGCCTCCTCCGCCACGAAGCTCGCGCCGGCAGCTCCCGGCGCCCCCCACCTGCCTGGCGACCACCGGGAGGATCGCCCTGGAGTGGCGGATCCATCCCCGCCCTCGGAGCCCCGCGAGGAGCCGCCAGTCGCCGGAGCCCCGCCTCCGCTCGGGACAGAGGAAGGAGAGGGAGAAGGACTAGTCAAACCTGACTAGTGGCCCCCCTGGACCCACTGTCAGTAGCAACCGCGCCGTCCACGCGTTTGAGTGGAAGCGTAAACCCCACAGTGCGTCTCCCCTACACCGAAAGCGTATTCTGTCCGAATCGTTTTCTTTTATATATTTATTTTAAAAACAGATTTGACTAAACTTTGACCGGCTGTAACTTTTTAAATATAACTCCAAATGAATTAATTCTTTTTCCTACACCTCTCAAATTCTATCTAGTTTATTTTAAGATTTATTTGAAAATTTTCCAAACAACTTTTTTGTACTGTTTTTGAACTATGTGTTGTTTGCATTTTTTTTGAAAATAGGATTTTGGAAGAGAAGAAAAACTTCCAAAAGTTTTGGAGAGCACCCCCACCTCTCCACACCTTTAAGGCAAGCATTCTGAACCCCGGAATAATATGTTAGTGTGATGATTGACACGTTTATAAATACCACCTCGTTTCGGAGTAGTGTTATTTCATGTGATATGATCTTTTGCATGGATGCATTATGTGGATTTCCTTGCTGTTGGAAATGAGCATACCCGTGTGATGGCAATCATCCTCATGTGCCTTACCTGCGTGCCGGTAAGGAATCCGTGAAAGCCTCTGCCTTGGGTAGGTGTGAGCTTGTCGCCGGTCTCCGCCGGGACGGTCACATCCGGTATGGCATGGTAAGGTATAATGAGTGGTGATTTGTTGGTTGAAGTATTTTTGTTGTGCTAACCATGCAGGGAACCTTTATAAGCCTCCTGAGTCGGCCATAGATCGAGTCTTGTTCCGGTAACCCCCATACTTGTTTCGTACTGCCACAGGTCCCCGCCGTAGGTGGGGTATGGTTCAGTAAGTTGCTAACCCTTGTCTTGGCACACACCGTACAGAGAGGCCATGGTGGAAGATACCGGCTGCATCCGGTAGGCATGCCACCTGGTCCGGGGGCATGGGTGTATCCGGTTGGGACCGAGAGGGGGATACCCCTTAGAGCGCGCAATAGAAATTTGATCCCATGCTACGTCGAGGTTGTAGCCTCCCCACTTAGAGTTTGCTTGACAGGTGTCGTGGGTGATTCCAGACACCGGTGAGTTGAGCTGGTGTGTGCAAGTCAGGTGTGTTTTCAATTAAAAGACCGTAGACGGAATTAGTCCCGATGGACTATAGGAATCCGTTACTCGTGGGTAAAGAGTACACCCTCTGCAGAGATATAAAACCTATTCGAATAGCGGTGTCCATGGTTAAGGATTACAGTCTGGGATGGGTCAAGTGTTGGTCTTAGTGTCGGTCTTCGGAGGAGAAACTACTAAACCCGAATATTGAATTATTACTTGTGATATATGATAGTTATGATTATTATCATTATGGACTAACCATTTGCATGATTTGAAATAAAGAATATCCCTGGGACGGTACTACCTCCTGGATATTCACCATGATTGTTTCATTTCTTTTAAAGCCCTTTCTGTGGTGTCGCTCAGACGCCCGGCTGTGGCATTTCTTTTAAAGCCCTTTCTGTGGTGTCGCTCAGACGCCCGACTGTGGCATTTCTTTTAAAGCCCTTTCTGTGGTGTCGCTCAGACGCCCGACTGTGGCATTTCTTTTAAAGCCCTTTCTGTGGTGTCGCTCAGACGCCCGACTGTGGCATTTCTTTTAAAGCCCTTTCTGTGGTGTCGCTCAGAAGCCTGGCTGTGGCATTTCTTTTAAAGCCCTTTCTGTGGTGTCGCTCAGACGCCCGGCTGTGGCATTTCTTTTAAAGCCCTTTATGTGGTGTCGCTCAGACGCCCGGCTGTGGCATTTCTTTTAAAGCCCTTTCCGTGGTGTCGCCAAGACGCCCGACTATGGCATGCTTGTTGATTATTTTATAAATATCACCACTGCTATACTATTACTTATTCATAAATAACATGCTTGCATGCACCATAGTTTCATTGATCTTTTGTGGCTAACGTCATGAGCATGAAACGTTTCCAGTACATCATTATTATATTATACCCGTGTTCATAATGTTTGCGAGTACATTCAAAGTACTCACTGGCTTGTCCCTGGCTATTGTCTTTGCCAGATTGCTTGCTTGGAGAGGAGCGTTGCGATGACAGCCCCGGAACCTAAGCAACGGTGATAGCAGCCTCGCGCAGATAGGAGTTAACCTGGTCAGCTGTTCCCGTGGGAAATGGAGTCCCATAGATCGTGGTGATCCACAAACCGCTTCCGCCCTCAACCACTAAAAACCATTTGTTGTACCCATAGGCCACAATGGTCTTGTACTACACATTTTGTACCTTTGCTTGGATTTTTCTGTAACAAGTTGGTGCCTCATCAGCTAACAGTAATCCTGGGGCTGATGAGCTCGACGGCCATTTTTCTGGAAATTAATGCCCGGAAAAACCGGTCGCGACAGTGGTGGCTCATCGATCCACCCACTCATTTTGTTGCAGTTGTGTGTGTGTGTGTCACAAGTGGTCATCGCCCACAAAACTTATTAAGTAATTGTGTGCAATGCAATGATCCAGTAAGCATGTTTATTACCCCATTATTTAATCCCTGTAATAATCAAATTCACATTCATATTGAACAATGTTCACCATGATTTCATATCACCAGGATTTCATAATTAACATCACAATACGCCATACAGATAGTACACCATAGCACACAAGCACCAAATTTCATGTGTAATATCTAAAAACTTAGAAAAGTAGCATCATAGGAGGTAAATAGATAGCCGAATCTCATGTGGAAAATTGCTGAAGCGGAAGACAAATATTAAGCCTTCGACGATGTTGAAGGTCCTTCCAAAATTATGTCAGCGCCCATGGATGATCATCTGCCCATACTTCGCCCTCTTGTGGAAGTCTTCAATATTATACCATGGGTATTGTTGAATACATTCCTTGCCTCTTGAGAGTGCAAGTGGTTTGAGAGGTAATCATTGGTGAACTACCTTGGAGAGGACTGAAAACAAAGATATACATAAATATGTTTTCTAAATATTCAAATTGTGTGCATATGAAAAAACCTAGGTAAGACAGTTATAGTTTCTACATCATATTTATTATTCTGTTCAGTTGAGTTATGAGTACAGTAAAATGTATTATTCATCATTTTAGTGTGTTGCCCCTAACATGTGAGGATCAAAACAAGAAATAAAGAGAAAAGAAATAGGGGGCAACACTACTATCATTTTCGTATACATTTGTGCTTCAAAGTAGCATCTGGCTTTAGCAATATCATAAAGTGCTTCAAAGTAGCAGATATCATAAAGTGCTTCAAAGTAGCACTACTGCATTTCATATCGAGAGTTTTTATTTGCTTCATGTTTATACACTAGTTGGGGATTTTTTTCACGCTATAGAACTTGGCTTGCATATTCCAATGATGATCTTTCTCAAGATGCTTTAAGTCTTCATGGGCAAGCAAGTTGGATGCACACCTCACTAGTCCATTAGGAGAGCTTTCATACACTTATAGCTAGCTCGAGTAATCCGTTGCATGCCAATCCCTACTCCTTGCATTAACATCGATTATAAGGCCTCTCCATTTATTAATGATCAATGATAACCCACAAGTATAGGGGGTCAATTGTAGCCTTTCTCGATAAGTAAGAGTGTCGAACACAACGAGGAGCTAAAGGTAGAACAAATATTGCCTCAAGTTCTATCGACCACGGATACAACTCTACGCACACTTTACGTTTGCTTTACCTAGAACAAGTATGAAACTAGAAGTAGTTTGTAGGTGTAAAGGGATAGGTTTGCAAGATAATAAAGAACACGTAAATAAAAGCTAGGGGCTGTTTAGATAAAGAAACAATTAAGTTAGTTTTAATAGAGAGCTTTTTGTCACAAGAAAGTTATTTGTCCCTAGGCAATCAATAACTAGACCGGTAATCATTATTGTAATTTTATATGAGGGAGAGGCATGAGCTAACATACTTTCTCTATTTGAATCATATGCACTTATGATTGGAACTCTAGCAAGCATCCGCAACTGCCAAAGATCAGTAAGGTAAAACCAAACCATAGCATTAAGTATCAAGTCCTCTTTACTCGCATACGCAACAACCCACTTACTCGGGTTTGTGTTTCAGAAACTCACGCAACCCACTATAAGCGAATCATGAACATATTGCAACACCCTACAATGGGGATCCCTCACGCTTGCACGACACAGAGAGCACCATAGGATAGCACCAATAATAAAACATACAACTCAAACCAATCACGATCATCAATCAACCCATACGACAAAACAGATCTACTCAAACATCATAGGATAGCCACATATCATTGGATAATAATATATAGCGTTGAGCACCATATTTAAGTAGAGATTACAACAGGGATAAGAGGTGTTACACCGCTGCATAGAGGGGATAAGAGGTGTTACACCGTTGCATAGAGGTGCTACAACAGAGATCTACACCTCCAACCGACCTACGGGGTGGCCACAAGCTTGCCAAGTGCGCCCTGGGAAGGGGGCGCGCCCCTTGAGCTTGTGGGCCCCTCGTGCATCATATCGCATTGATTTCGCTTCCCAAAAATCACATTTATTCTAAAATAATTCTCCGTAAATTTTTATCGTGTTTGGACTTTGTTTGATAAGGATATTCTGTAAAAAAACATGCAACAAACATGAACTGGCATTGGGCGTTGGATCAATATGTTAATCCAAGAAAATCATATAAATTGTTGCCAAAAGTATGTAAAAGTTGTACAATATTGGCATGAAACAGTGAAAAATTATAGATGCGATGGTGACGTAGCAATCAACCGCGTTGATGCAAGAGTTTCTTACCTTTTTTTACCTCTTATATATACCCCCATCATCATTCTCTTTTTCATGCAAAGATCAAGTCTCGTGCTCAAGTATTGCATATGTGTTAATTAGTTGAAACAAGAGTGTTATGCGATTTATGTGCTTGGCTGAAACTCTGACCGGTTTATGTCGGGGGAAATCTGCTTCCTCGAACACCTATGGGGATCGAGCCCCTTTCTTGGTTCGGCGGGGGCCGGAGGTCGCGCGAAGAGCGGATCGAGGCGATGCACACAAGGGATTTTACCCAGCTTCGGGCCGCAAGGATGCGTAAAACCCTACTGCTGCTTTGTGGATTGTATTGTGTTCTTGCTCGGGAGCGTGTGGTGCTACAGTACACGCGAGCTGCTGGCGAGAGAGAGCGTAGCGACGGATGTCTCCCCTTCCTACATGCGCATGGGGCCTCCTTTTATATGCTCAAGGGGTTACCCACAGGTGGCAGCGCAGGTGGGGGCAAAAATGGGAGAATGCTGTAGTGGGTACAGCTGCCTGCACAGTGGCTGTACAGTGCTATCATACCTAACTCTGACGGCAGGGGACAAGGGCATTAAATGCCCGTCCGCATCGCCCAGACGGTGCAGGAAAGGTGACTGTCAGGAGCGCCACCGTTTGCCACGATGGCTACTCTGTCAGCGTCGCTTCGCCACCGCATGCCCCTGGCCGCGCAGCCTCTCGCCACGTACGCCTAGAACGGCCCCAGAGCGATGCGTGGGTGGATGAGCTGGAGCGCAGGCGCGGGGTGGTGACTTGCCGCGGCAAGTGCCTTGCTGCGGCTGGTGTCTTGTCGCGCCCGGGAGCTAGTCGCTCACCGGTCCTTGCCGGGACGCGGGGCGCGTCGCAGCAAGTATCTTGTCGTGCCTCGGTCGGCCTTCCCGGCAAGCTCCTCCTGCCGGGGCCTTGTGCTTCGAGTGGTCGTCCCGGCAAGCTCCTCTTGCCGGGGCCTTGCTCTCTTCGGGTGGCCTTCCCGGCAGGCTCCTCCTGCCGGGGTCTTGGCTCAAATACTTTGTTCTTGGATGGCCCAAAAAGGGACCATGGAGAGTCTTGGCGATCGCCTGGCAAGCCTTGCCGCGGGGTGCTACGACTGCCCGTGCACAAGTTCGGGGTACTAAGGTACCCCTACTTTAGTACACCGACAGGAGCCCCCGGGCCTGGGCCATACACGGTGCCAAGCGCTGTTGGGCCAGGCCCAAAACAGTGCATGGGCACGCGCGGCCTGGGTCATGCTGCATCTGCTTCTGCGTCCACCATGTTCTCCCCGAACGGCACGCGTCGAACGCGGCATCGTGGGGAGAGGCGTGCGTGACGTGGGCGGCAAGCGCGGGGCTGAACCCCGCAGGCATGCGTCACGTCGCAATAAAGGGGGACGGTCCGCGCTAGCTCCATAAGTGGAGGGAGGCGTGGAGGCGTGGCCCGTTCGCTGGACGGGGCCGAGGCACGGTTTCCGAGGCGCCCGCTCCCCACGATCACGGGGTGGGGAGAGGTCGCCTCATCCATCGCCTCGGTCCTGCGCGCCAGCCACGCGGCTTCCATGCACCCGGGGTTGCAGACGGTGGAGGCAGGAAACCGGGCCGTCGCGGTTCGGGGCAGCGGGTCGGCCCCAGTCGCCTGGCCTTCCTGCGTCCTGATTGGTTGAGCGGGGCGGCCGAGCCCCCACCCTGCTTGTTTATAAAGAGCAAGAGGGGGCGACGGAAGTCCGCACTCCTTCATCTTTCTTTCTCTTCGGCTTCTGATCCCCTCCCTCCATTCGCCATGGAGAAAGGGAACCCTGGTCCTTCGTCGGTGGCGGCGAGGGTTGCCGCTAGGCAACGCGTCCCTCCTCCCCTTGCACCCGCGGTGGCGGAGCCAACCATAAGGGGAAGGGGGAGGGGGCGAGGTCGTGGACGAGGGCGTGGACAAGGCCGAGGCGCTCAGGGAAGAGGTGGGCGGGGCGACGCGCCAGCCTCGCCTCCGCCAGCGGCTCCTCTTCCCACGGCGGTCCACCTCGGGGACGATCCTTGTGAGTTCTTCGTCAGGCTGCGCCGGGCGCCTCGCCGCCGCCTTTGCCTCCCGGCTCCCTTCGCAAGCGTGATGGAGATGGAGCAACCCGAGACGCTAAGGCTGCGCATGAAGGGCTGCGGGATCAGCGGCACGCGGGTCCACGTCGAGTCCCCAGCCCCCGGCATGGTGTATCTTGGCCGAGGGTGGAAGACATTCGCCCGTATCCACAGCTTGATGGAGGGGTTCACCCTCCATTTTAAGTTGATGGAGCGCGATCTCCTCTCCGTCAAGGCCTTCGGGGACTTCGGCACCCGGGCCCGGTGCTGCGTGGATAGCTCCTCCGACAGCGAAGGCTCCTCCTCGAGCGAGAGTGACGAGGAGGGGAGCGACAGCGACGACGAGGGCAGCGGTCGTCCGGATGACAGGTCCGACTAGGCGCCGGTCGCAGCTCCGTGTGGCACCGGCGACCCCATCATCTGTGTCGCCGGCTCCTTGAGCTCCCCGGGGTCGCCTCCTTGGCGGCTGGCGTGGCGAGGCTGCGGAAGAGGAAGAGGGCTGGCGGCAAGGCCGTCAACTCAGAGTACGAGGGCACGGTGCCCTCGACAGCATGCTGACGCCCTGCCGCCTTGTCGGGCCCTTCTTCCAGCGCCGCCATCACCGTCCAGCTTTCAGCCGGCCCCCGGGGCGTTCTGTTGGTGTCTTCTGCCACCCGTAGCTCGCCTAGGCACCCCTTTTGCCCTTTTCGCCTCCTTGTCCTACCTCCTGAGGAGAGAGACAAGAAAGGGATTACGGGCATCTTATCTTTTTTCAATCTGTAAGCCCTCGGGCCTTAGCCGTATTTAAAACTTGTAATCCCATCTTTCATGTTTTTCATTCTCTCTGAACTGTACCTGAGCGGAATGTTTTTAATGAGAAGGGGATGTTTGCCGGGCCATTTGTCCCGTGGGTAAAACCCACGCCAAGGAGCGAATCCTTTATATCGTTAAGATAGACACTTCTTTGCCCGGCAACAGGCCCTGCCGTCTTCCCGCGCCACTCGACCTCTCTCACGCCTTTGGCGGAGGAAGGGACGAAGCGGGTTCGGGCCCCTCGTTCCGCCCCTTTGCCGCCGCGACTACTACCAAAACGGGCCCCAGGAACGCGCTCTGGGGCCTGTCGTTAAGGGAGCACGGTAGCTTTTAGGAGGAAACAAGGTTTTCGTATTCCACAGTTCATAAGAGAATGCATGACAAGGGACGCAAAAACTTATCTGGGATTGCAGCCCCCGGCAACTTTGGCTTGCCGCGGGCGAATCTTCGTACTTGCAGCCCCCGGCAACACTGGCTTGCCGGGGACCAGATGCTGGCCCGCCCTTCTTCTCTTCTTCGTCCTTAAGCGGCCTGGCCAGGATATGCAAAACCCTGCGAACCAAAGGAAATGAAGGAACAGGAAAAAGGATGCAGACTCAACCTCTAAGCTAGGGGTTAGCAGCTGTTAGGCACTATCAACCCTAACCAAGGACGAGACTCGACTCAGCATGCATGCTAAAACTTAGGGCGCCAGCGCTTCATTTACTGCTGCTCAGGGTCTGCGCCTGGCTTTGTACAAAGGATTACATGCAACTGCGGCAAGACTTGTACAAAAGGTTGGTTGCCGGGCGGGGCCCGACAACCGTGCCTTACGGGTAAAACTTACGAAGATGCTCAATATTCCAGGATTTGCTCACCGGAGTGCCATCTTCGGTCTCGAGGCGGACAGCGCCGGGCCTCGTGACTCGTCTCACCCGGTAAGGGCCTTCCCACTTCGGCGTCAACTTGTTATGATTCTTGGCGGACGGGGCGCGCCGAAGAACAAGGTCGCCTTCCTCGAAGCTTCTGGCTTTAACTTTGCGGCTATGGTAGCGACGCAAAGCTTGCTGGTAGCGAGAGGCTCGCACAGCAGCCTGAAGACGATCTTCCTCAAGGAGCAGCGCGTCATCTTCACGCAGCCGCTCTTGCTCAAGCTCATCATAAGCGAGAACTCGAGGTGACCCGTATACGAGTTCCGTGGGGGTAACTGCTTCTGCTCCATAGACTAGAGCAAATGGTGTCTGGCCAGTGGCTCGATTTGGCGTCGTTCTGATCGACCAAAGAGCCACCGGCAGCTCCTCGATCTAGTTTCTTCCGCACTTGTGCAACCTGTCGAAAGTTCTGGTCTTGAGCCCGCGCAGTACTTCGGCATTGGCCCTTTCAGCTTGACCGTTGCTCCTGGGATGAGCAACAGAAGCGAAGCAGACCTTGGCGCCGAGATCTTGGATGTATTGCATGAAGGCGCGACACGTGAATTGTGTATCGTTGTCGGTGATGATCCTGTTGGGGATCCCGAAGCGGCAGACAATCGACCTAAAGAACTTGATGGCTGACTGTGCTGTCACCTTCCTCACTGGTTCCACTTCCGGCCACTTTGTGAACTTGTCGATTGCAACGTACAAGTACTCAAAGCCCCCGACAGCTCGGGGGAAGGGGCCGAGGATGTCGAGCCCCCAGACCGAAAATGGCCAGGATAAAGGGATCGTCTGGAGAGCTTGAGCTGGCTGGTGTATCTGCTTGGAATGGAACTGGCACGCTTCACACTTGGTTACTTGTGCAGTTGCATCCTGGAGGGCTATCGGCCAGAAGAAACCTTGCCGGAACGCTTTGCCGGCAAGTGCTCTTGCGCCAATGTGGTGACCACATATGCCTCCATGTATCTCTGCCAACAGCTCATGTCCGTCTTCCCGGGAAATACACTTCAATTTCACACCGTTGCGCCCTCTTCTGTACAGTGTGTTGTCGACGAACTGGTACATACTCGAGCGCCGGGCTACTCTTTCCGCTTCTTCTTGTTCTTCGGGAAGTTCTCCGTGTTGGAGGAAATGTACAGTCTGTTGCGCCCATGCTGGAGCCTGTGGCTCGACAACAAGGACTGAAGGCACATCTGCTGCTGCGGGAACATCCGCTTCTACGACGAGGATATGGGGCTCAGCCGGAGCTTGACGCTCCCCGGCAAGCTTGCCGGAGCAAAACTTGTCGGGAACGCCTGCTTCTACGGAACAAACCCTGGGGTTTTCCGGAGCAGACGAATCCTCAGCGCTCTTGGCGTCGATCTTGGGGACCTTCTTGGCGGCGGCTCCGGGGAGCTCTGCCGGAAGATAGTCGCCGGAGACCAACTTCCTCTTCTTGCTCTGTCTGGTTGATGGCGTTACGGATGGCTGAGTCAGCTTGAGCACAAAGGTTCCTGGTTCCACAGGTAACTTAAATGCTGCGCACTTTGACAGGCCGTCAGCGATGTCGTTCTCAGCTCTTGGAATGTGTTCCATTTGCAGGCCGTCAAAGTGCTCTTCCAGCTTCCTCACTTCATCAACATACGCTTCCATCAACGGACTCTGGTAATCCTTGTTCACTTGGCGGACGACAAGCTGCGAGTCACCCTGACAATGAGCTTCTTGATCCCAAGTTCTGCCGCGATCCTGAGACCGGCGAGCAGACCTTCATACTCTGCAGTATTGTTGGTTGCTTGCTCCTTGGGGAAGTGCATCTGGACTACGTACTTGAGGTGCTATCCGGTGGGCGCGATGAGTAACGCGCCAGCACCGGCGCCTTGCAGCGAGAAAGCACCATCAAAGTACATCAGCCACTCTTTGCTCGCTTCCTTGGCGGGGATGCTCGTCTCTGGAATATCTTCGTCCGGTGTCGGTGTCCACTCCGCTATGAACTCCGCCAATGCTCTGCTTTGGATAGTCGAGGTGCTCTCGAACTGGAGACCGAAGCTCGACAGTTCTAGTGCCCACTCGACAATCCTGCCTGTTGCTTCTGGATTCTGCAGTATCCTCTTCAGCGGAAAGCGGGTGACAACCGTAATCTCGTGTGCTTGGAAGTAATGGCGCAGCTTTCTCGAGGCCATAAGGAGGCCGAAAAGCAACTTCTGCACACCAGAGTACCTTGACCTAGCCCCCTGCAGGAGGGAGCTGACAAAGTAAACTGGGCGCTGCACCATTTTCTTCTTCAGCATCTCCACTTGCTCCTGCGCAGATTCATCCTTGTCGGGGCCAGAGCTTGTCGGGGAAGCCCCCTGCTTGTCGTTGGACGTGCTTGTCGCGGTTGCTGGCTCATCATCTGCCTCCCTCTCTACTACTAACGCAGCACTAACCACTTGATTGGTTGCCGCCAGGTATAGCAGCAACTTCTCTCGTGGTTTAGGCGCGACAAGTATTGGAGCGGAGGACAGGTATTTCTTCAAGTCCTGCAGCGCAGCCTCTGCTTCCGGAGTCCATTTTACTGGACCCGCCTTTTTCAAAATTTTGAAAAATGGCAGGGCGCGTTCTGCAGACTTGGAAATAAACCTGCTGAGAGCCGCGACACAGCCGGCAAGCCTTCGTACGTCCTTGACACGTGTTGGTGCTTCAATCTGCTCGATGGCCTTGATCTTGTCTGGGTTGGCTTCGGTTCCTCGCTGAGACACGAAGAACCCGAGAAGCTTGCCGGAAGGGACTCCGAACACGCACTTCTCGGGGTTGAGCTTGAGGCTGATCCTGCGCAGGTTCGCAAAGGTCTCTTCTAAGTCTTGAGTCAGGGTTGCCCTGTCTCTGCTCTTGACCACTATGTCATCCATGTAGGCCTCCACATTCCTGTGGATTTGTGGCTCAAGAGCGGTGTGGACAACCCTTGCAAACGTTGAACCAGCATTCTTCAGTCCGAAAGGCATCCGCACGAAGCAGTACGTGCCACATGGAGTGATGAACGCGGTCTTCTCTTCATCTTCTTCAGCCATGAAGATCTAATGATATCCTGAGTAGGCGTCAAGAAATGAAAGCAGGTCACATCAGGCCGTGGAGTCAACAATCTGGTCAATGCGCGGCAAGGGAAAGGGATCTTTGGGACAAGCTTTGTTAACATCAGTGAAGTCGATGCAAAGCCTCCATTTCCCATTTGCTTTGCGCACGACAACAGGATTGGCCAACCACGTCGGATGGAGCACACCCCTGACGAGGCCTGCTGCTTCCAACTTCTTGATCTCTTCTGCGATGAACTCTTGGCGCTCCACCGCTTGCTTCCTGACTCTCTGCTTGACGGGCCGCGCATGAGGACAGACGACGAGGTGGTGCTCAATCACTTTCCTGGGAACGCCGGGGATGTCGGACGGTTGCCAGGCAAACACGTCGACATTCGCCCGCAGGAAAGCAACGAGCGCGCTTTCCTATTTGGGGTCAAGTGTGGCACTGATGGTGAAGGTACCACCAGTGCCGTCCTCCTTGGCGGACACCTTCTTGGTCGTTGGCGGAGCTGCCATTGTCTTCTTACTCTTGCCGGTGGAGCTCGATGGCGCGTCCTCGACGGTAGCGCAGCACTCCGAAGAGGTGCGCTTGCCGGAGTGGGCACCAGAGCACTTGCCAGGCTTGGTCCTCTTCTTCCCTCCGGGAGCTTCAGCGGCAAGTGGCTTGCGATCCGCTGCGGCTGCTGCTTCCCGGTAGATCTTGTCGGCACAGATAAGGGCATCCTTCTTGCCGCCGGGGACAGAGATGATGCTTATCGGGCCTGGCATCTTGATCATGTTGTATGCGTAGTGAGAGGCCGCCATGAACTTGGCGAGCGCTGGACGGCCGAGAATTCCATTGTAGGGCAATGGAAAATCGGCAACGTCAAAGGTGATCCTCTCTGTCTTGAAGTTCAGCTCGCTGCCAAATGTCACTGGCAACGTTATCTTCCCCTTCGGCTTGCTCCTTCCCGGGTTGATTCCTTGGAACGTGCTGGTCTCTTCGAGCTCGCTGTCGGGGACTTGGAGTTTCCGGAGCACAGCGGAGGAGATCAGGTTCAAGCCGGCCCCGCCGTCAACTAGCATCTTAGGGTGTGTTTGGTTTCTGTCATCGGATGGAATGTAATGGGTCGGTTCCATCCCTAGGACCCGTTCCTGTGTTTACTTAGTCGAAGGAATCGGAACCCACTAGTTCCATGAAACAGCATATTCGCTGATTATGCCGAACCGAGGTGTTCCTCGAAAATGAGCGGACCACGCGGAACCACCTCTCTCGCGTGCCTCTTCCCCTCAGCGCCGCGTCCCTTCCGCACCTCTCCCTCTCTCTATCTGAGCCGCCGCTGCCCAAAACACCTCTCTGGCTCTCTGGTGGCGGCTGTACCTCGCGTCCCAGTCGTCTATCCTCTCCCATGGCGTGCAACAACAGCTTGGAGGCGATCTAGCAGCAGGCGGCAGGCTAGTAACCAGCGGAGCAACATAAACAGAGAGCAGGACGCGGTTGCTTGTTCCTGTCGTCGTCGGTGGCTGCCGCGTCGTCCCGACGGACTGGTGGGTCTTCTTTCCGGCGCCTTGTTCCTGTCGTCGCTGCTGTTGGTGTGAAGCAGAGCACAAGCATGACGACAGTGCCTCGCCGCCATTGGTGCCTGACACCGCTCGGTTGGAGCGATTTGCCTGACATCATATTGATTTCCGGGAGCACCTACCTTTATACTAGTTGATACATTCGAATTGATTTCCGTGAGCAGCAATCTTCATACTACTTGATACTTCTGAATTTGACGGCGAGAGCAGCAATCTTCACCTGGTCGGCGACGGAAGAAATCAATTTCCCTTCTACCCTGCTTGATATTACTAGTTGATGCGCTGCTGTTGATGCTCAGTACCAGTACTAGTTGATGCGTATTTAATCACCGTACTAGCACTTGGAGAATAATTCTTCGTGACCTGTATCTTATCCTATTACTCTAACCAAACGCTGAGACGGAACCATTCCGTTCCATCTCATTAGCTCTGCTGAACACTAAGACGGAACCATTCCGTTCCAGTAGAATGGAACCATTCCGTTCCATTCCACTTGGTTCTACAACTAAACACACCCTTAGTGACCTTGAGGTTGCGGACTGTTGGTGAGACCAACATCGGCAAGCACCCGATCGCAGTTGTGCGATCAGGGTGGTCCTCAATATCAAAGATGATAGGCGTGCTGGACCATTTCAGAGGCTTGCGCGACTCGACGGGTGGTTCCGCTGCATTGACTTCCCGCGCCCACTGCTTGAGCTGGCGGTGAGAAGTATGCAGGGAAGCACCGCCGTCTATGCACAAGACCTCTGTGGCTTTCTGAAACTCCTGCTCACTGGTCTCAACGTCATCTATGTCTTCGTCTTCGTCGTCGTCTTCGTTCTTGCCGCGGCCGCGGGGAGGCCTGTCCGCTTGCCGCTGCTTGTCCTTGTCGCGGCATCCTCCCTGGCCAGGGCGCTTCGTGCCTGATCCTCCGCCACCTCCCCGGGCTCTCTCCTTGTCGCGCCGCTCGTACTCGGCCTTTTGCAGCTCGATGAGCCGCTCGACCTGCTTGCAGCTCTGGAGGTCATGGCCCTTGGTGCGGTGGATCTTGCAGTACTGTTTGTTGGTGCCGTCCCGCTTGTCAGTAGCCGCCACAGCCTGACAGTTGGCGCATCCGGCAACCTCCTTGCCGGAGCTACCAGCCTGGGCCTTCTTGGCGGCGCCTTCATCGCCGAACTGCTCAACAACCAGTACTTCTTGGCTCTTCTTCTTCCTGTTGCTCCGCCGCCGGCTCTTCCTTGCCGGGGCGGTGTCCTAACTGTCAGACTCTCCTGCTCCAGCGTTCTCTCCGGGGAGTCTCCTCCCTTCCTCAGCACGGGCACACTTGTCGGCCAGGGCATATAGCTCACTGACGTCTTTGATCTTGCACATCGCCATCTCCTCCCGCATCCTGCGGTTACGCACGTTCTGATGGAACGCGCTGATGACCGCGGCGGGGTGGACGTCTGGGATGTTGTAGTGTCCATGGCTGAATCTCTGGATGAACTTGCGCAGGGGTTCCCCTTCCTTCTGGACGAGTAGATGAAGGTCGCTCGCTTGGCCATGGGGTTTGTGGCCGCCCGTAAAGGCGCCAACAAACTGATGGCACAAGTCTGTCCAGGAGGTTATGGAGTTGTCCGGCAAGTGCATGAGCCAGGATCTGACATTGGATTTGAGTACCGGCGGGAAGTAGTTGGCAAGGACCTTGTCGTCTCGCCCTCCAGCAGCCTGCACCGCGATGGTGTAGATGCTGAGGAACTCCGACGGATGAGACTTGCCGTCGTACTTCTCTGGTACGTCTGGCTTGAAATTCTTCGTGCTGGGCCACTGGACTTGCCGCAGCTCACGGGTGAACGCAGGGCAGCCCACCGCGTACGGCAGGTCGCCTGGTTCCCCCGGTGCATGCATGTCGACAGAGGGCCCAACGCGCTGGTCTGATTGACGCCGCGCTTCTCTTCGACGCTCGATGCGAGTACGAGCGTCCTCTTGCTCTCGCTCGTGAAGAACTTGGCGTTGATCGCGACGAGTTCGCGGATTCGACGACGTGGTGGAGTCGTTGTCATGATGGTTCCGGCGAGTCGGCGATCTTGGTCTCTGGGGCGGGGAGTGCACGGTGGCCGCACCCCCGCCAGTCTTGGCGCCATAGTCGGCGATCTTGGCCTCTGTGGCGGGGTCTGCACGGTGGCCGCACCCCCGCCAGTCTTGGCGCCATCGGTTCTCGCCTGGCCGTCCCGCCGCGGCTGTGACGTGCTGTGCTGCCGCGGGGTGTCGCCGTTAGCGAAACCGATGAGGCTCTGTATCGTGGCCCTCCAGTCGTCGAGCTTGTCCACCGTTGGAGGGTAGTCTAGGAGCAGTTGAGCTCGCGCCAGAGCTTCTGCTGGAGTGGCGGGCAACAGTGGCGAACGGCGCGTGGAGCGGGATGTGCTCGAACTTCTAACTATGTTAGAAGGAGCAACACCCGGACCAGGCAGCCGCGCCACGCTCGCGCCAACACGTAGGTGTGAGTGCTGGCCTTGAGCGCCCTGGGATCCGCCGGCTCGATCTGGGTCCAGCGAGCGTATGGTGCCGTGGGTGCCAAGACGCTGCTGGTCCCGGGCCTCCTGAGAGGGGCGCGGCGCATGTTCGAACGCTGTGGTGCCATGAGCTGTCTCGACGATGCCCGTTCCGCCGCCGGTGCCATCCCCAGCACCCGTTTGCTCCAAGGGCGGTGGGTTCGACGCGGACGGACCGACCACCTCCGGAGCTTTATTCTTCGATGGCATGTCAATGAAGGTGATGGAGATCTAGTCTGTGCGGACGCCGGATCAGGTTCGCACAACTTCGACGCCCCCTACCTGGCGCGCCAAAGATGTCGGGGGAAATCGGCTTCCTCGAACACCTATGGGGACCGAGCCCCTTTCTTGGTTCGGCGGGGGGCGGAGGTCGCGCGAAGAGCGGATCGAGGCGATGTACACAAGGGATTTTACCCAGCTTCGGGCCGCAAGGATGCGTAAAACCCTACTGCTGCTTTGTGGATTGTATTGTGTTCTTGCTCGGGAGCGTGTGGTGCTACAGTACACGCGAGCTGCTGGCGAGAGAGAGCGTAGCGACGGATGTCTCCCCTTCCTACGTGTGCATGGGGCCTCCTTTTATATGCTCAAGGGGTTACCCACAGGTGGCAGCGCAGGTGGGGGCAAAAATGGGAGAATGCTGTAGTGGGTACAGCTGCCTGCACAGTGGCTGTACAGTGCTATCATACCTAACTCTGACGACAGGGGACAAGGGCATTAAATGACCGTCCGCATCGCCCAGACGGTGCAGGAAATGGGACAGTCAGGAGAGCCACCGTTTGCCACGATGGCTACTCTGTCAGCGTCGCTTCGCCACCGCATGCCCCTGGCCGCGCAGCCTCTCGCCACGTACGCCTGGAACGGCCCCAGAGCGACGCGTGGGTGGATGAGCTGGAGCGCAGGCGCGGGGTGGTGACTTGCCGCGGCTGGTGTCTTGTCGCGCCCGGGAGCTAGTCGCTCACCGGTCCTTGCCGGGACGCGGGGCGCGTCGCAACAAGTATCTTGTCGTGCCTCGGTCGGCCTTCCCAGCAAGCTCCTCCTGCCGGGGCCTTGTGCTTCGAGTGGTCGTCCCGGCAAGCTCCTCTTGCCGGGGCCTTGCTCTCTTCGGGTGGCCTTCCCGGCAGGCTCCTCCTGCCGGGGTCTTGGATCAAATACTTTGTTCTTGGATGGCCCAAAAAGGGACCATGGAGAGTCTTGGCGATCGCCTGGCAAGCCTTGCCGCGGGGTGCTACGACTGCCCGTGCACAAGTTCGGGGTACTAAGGTACCCCTACTTTAGTACACCGACAGTTTATGATAATATGTTTTGTTACAATGAATATTTAGTGTACCATGCCTCATGATACATGTGACATTCTTTCTAAACCTAAAGGCATCAGCAAGTATGATATGAAAGCATTGATCCATGAAAAGCGGGGGTTATTTTATTTTCACATTTTGATGTTACTTGATTGTCGTCAATTATAGATTATTACATTGCATCGCTATTTTTATGAGTCACACTTATGACTAAATTAGACTAATTATGTTCCTGTTAAGGTAATTTACAATCAAAAATTATTTTTTTATCATCTATCTACTCAGGATGAGCAGATATTAAGCTTGGTGATGCTGATATGTCCTGAATGTATCTATATTGTTTTTATTATTTCATGCTATTATTATATCACCTTTTTAAAGTTTCACACCAATTTTTATTAATTTTTTGGACTAACCTATTAATTCAGTGCCCAATGCGAGCAACTATTTTCTGCTTGTTTTCAGACTTTCAAGAAAGTCAATTTTACAGAGTCCAAAAAATGGGAAAATTTACAGAAAAAAGTTTTGCATCAGGAAGTTTTCGGATGACCCTGGCTCGACCTAGGGGTGGCCCACAACCACCACATGGCCAGGGGTGGTCGTGTGGTGTGCCATGGCCCATACACCTCCTTTCCACCACCTCTCGACACCCACAATTTTATATTGCCCCCAAAATCCTAAAAATAATTATCAAGGAATTCTTCCGCCGCCGCACACCTCTGTTTTGGTGGGATCCAATCCAAAGGCCTTTCTGGTACTTTGTTCGATGGAGAATTCGTCACGGTGGCCATCTACATCAACCTTGCTACCACCATGATTGTCCGTGAGTAATTTCCTTTGGACTATGGATTCAAGGCAGTAGCTAGATAGCAATCTTTCCCTTATTCTTTAATACAATTATCACATGAGCTGCCCTAATGATTGTGATCCATGTGATGTACTCTTTATTGGTGTGTTTGTTGCGGTGTGATGAATTGTCACTTTATGATCAAATCTACATATGATTTTTGTTGGATTCTTTTGATTTCTTTGCTGCATAATTTATAGGCATATATGTTCTCCGATCTGTTAGTCTTGCACTGGTCATGTTTAGATGAATGATCCCCAAGAGGAGTTGTGTGCCTTAGTTGGGTTTAGTCTTTCAAGTAATCTACCATAGTGGCGGAAAGTTGAAAATGCTGGGAAATGTAGCATGAAAATTCAAAAAAAAATTCTACGCCCACGCAAGATCTATCTAGGAGATGCATAGCAACGAGAGGGTAAGAGTGTGTCTACGTACCCTCGTAGACTGAAAGCGGAAGCGTTTGACAACGCGGTTGATGTAGTCGAACTTTGATACGTCTCCAATGTATCTACTTTTTCTCATGCTTTTCCTCTTGTTTTGGACTCTAATTTGCATGATTTGGATGAAACTAACCCCGGACTGACGCTGTTTTCAGCAGAACTACCATGGTGTTGTTTTTGTGCAGAAATAAAAGTTCTCGGAATGGAACGAAACTTTGCGAGGATTTTTTATGGAATAAATAAGGATTTTGGGAGCCAAGACCCACCAGAGAGGGGCCCCTGGTTGGGCACAACCCACCAGGGCGCGCCCCCCTCTCCTGGCGCGCCTAGGTGGGTTGTACCCACCTGATGGCCCCGCTGATGACCCCCCTGATACTATAAAATCACATATTTCCAGAAAAAAATCAGAGAGAAAGAATTATCATGATCCACGAGACGGAGCCGCCGCCAAGCCCTGTTCTTCCTCGGGAGGGCAGATCTGGAGTCCGTTTGGGGCTCCGGAGAGGGGGATCTTCATTCTTCGTCATCACCAACCCATCTCCATCGCTAATTCCATGATGCTCCCCACCGGGAGTGAGTAATTCCTTCATAGGCTAGCTGGTCGGTGAGGAGTTGGATGAGATTCATCATGTAATCGAGTTAGTTTTGTTAGGGCTCGATCCCTAGTGTCCACTATGTTCTTAGATTGATGTTGCTATGACTTTGCTATGCTTAATGCTTGTCACTTTGGGCCCGGGTGCCATGAACTCAGATCTGAGCCGTTTATGAATTCATCATTATATCCATGTTTTAGATCCGATCTTGCAAGTTATAGTCACCTACTACGGTTATGATCCGACAACCCGGAGTGACAACAACCGGGCCCACTCTTGGTGATGACCGTAGTTTGAGGAGTTCATGTATTCACTATGTGTTAATGCTTTGTTCCGGTTCTTTATTAAAAGGAGGCCTTAATATCCCTTAGTTTCCAATATGGACCCCGCTGCCAAGGAAGGGTAGGACAAAAGATGTCATGCAAGTTCTTTTAATAAAGCACGTATGACTATTTACGGGATACATGCCTACATTATATCGATGAACTGGAGCTAGTGCCGTATCGCCCTAGGTTATAACTGTCACATGATGAATATCATCCAACAAGTCACCGATCCAATGCCTACGAATTTATCCTTATTGATCTTGCTGCGTTACTATTGCTATCATCACTGTTACACTTGCTACAAATTACTGCGATCACTGTTACTGTTACTATTGCTGCTGTAACTACTACCAAAACTATCAAACTACTTTGCTACTGATCACTTCGCTGCAGATAATTAATCTCCAGGTGTGACTGAATTGACAACTCAGCTGCTAATACCTTCAGATATTCTTTGGCTCCCCTTGTGTCGAATCTATAAATTTGGGTTAAATACTTACCCTCGAAAACTGTTGCGATCACCTATACTTGTGGGTTATCAAGACCTTTTTCTGGCGCCGTTGCCGAGGAGCATAGCTATATTTGTTGAGTCACTTGGGATTATTATCATATTATCACTATGAAGAATCTGAAGGATCCTAAACCGAAGGTATTTCCCTCAAGTACGAGGGGAGGTAAGAAACTGCCATCCAGTTCTGCTTTAGATTCACCTTCTGTTATGAGTAAACTTGCAACACCACCACATGCTATTAATTCGGATATGTCGCAAGTTATTTATGATGCTACTTCTACTATGAATGATGCTTATGATGATGCTACTACCTTGCTTGATAATGATGATGTGCCACTTGGTGTTTTTCTTGATAAACAAATTGCTAGAGTAATACAACATGATGTTGTTGATTCTGATGATGAGCCTGAAACTGAAACTCCTGAAACACCTGCTAGAACTAGCCTTCCTAGATATGAATTGCCTAAGGTACCGGAAGGTTATGTTATGAGTGAAGAAGCAACTAGAGATATTCTTGCTTGCAATGATAGAGATGATCTAGAGAAATTAATATGCAAGTATAAAGAAAAATCTCTGAATGCTAGAATGAAGTGTGATCCTAAGTTTGCTACTTCACCTATTTGTATTGCTGATAAGGATTATGAATTCTTCTGTCGACCCAGAGTTAATTACTTTGGTTGAATCTGATCCTTTTCATGGTTATGAAACTGAAACTATTGTGGCACATCTTACTAAGTTGAATGATATAGCCACCCTTTTACTCATGATGAGAAGACTCGCTATTACTTTATTCTCAAATTATTTCCATTCTCATTAATGGGTGATGCTAAAGCTTGGTACAATACTCTTACTCCTGGTTGTGTGCGTAGTCCCTAGGATATGATTTATTACTTCTCTGAAAAATATTTTCCTGCTCATATGAAACAAGCTGCCTTACAGGAAATATTTAACTTTGTGCAAACTAAAGAAGAGAGTCTCCCACAAGCTTGGGGGAGGCTTTGCAAATTACTCAATGCTTTGCCTGATCATCCTCTTAAGAAAAATGAAATACTTGATATCTTCTATAATGGACTAGCCGATGCTTCTAGGGACTTCCTAGATAGTTGTGCTGGTTGTGTTTTCAGGGAACAAACTGTTGGACAAGCTGAAGAATTATTGAATAATATCTTGAAAAATTATGATGATTGGACTATTCCTGAACTACCGCCTAAACCCACTCCAAAGAAGAGGGGTATATTATATCTCAGTCCCGAAGATATGAAAGAGGCAAAGAAATCAATGAAGGAAAAAGGCATTAAAGCTGAGGATGTTAAAAATTTACATCTTATTGAAGAAATACATGGGCTTAGTACACCACCACTGCCTAAGGTGGTCGAGGTAAATTCTCTTATGAAGTTTAGTGAAAATGATAATCCCCACAATATGCATCCTAGTCAATGCCTTTATGAGTTTGAAAACTACATTAGAAAACAAGATCACTTCAATGCAAATGTTATTAAACAATTGAAATATAATTCTGATATGATTGCCCGCTTGAGTGACTTGTTATTTAGAATATCAAATGATGTTAGAGGTGTTCGAAAACATGCTTCTATGGTTCAAACTCAACTAGAACAAGTTGCTAAAGCACAAAGAGAATTACTTGATGAAATGAACCATAATATGCATGACTTTTCTATTAGAGTTGCAACTAGAGGAGGTAAAATGACTCAAGAACCACTTTATACTGAGGGACACCCAAAAAGAATTGAAATGGATTCACAAAGAGCTAACACTCACTGGTGCACGTCGGTCCTAAACAAACAGTTTTTAACACCTTTCCGCGACGACATTTGGAACCATCGCCAAGTGAGTGTGTGCGATAGGGTGTCCTTCCCACACGACCCAGAAATCGTCGGGGATAGGCCCTCCCGGGACCCAGGCTAGGGCCGTGTGCGATCGGGCAAGGCATCGAAACCCAATCATTTCCATAGGTATGTACATCCCACACGGTAATCCGAGCAAATCATTTCCGTAGGTATGTACATCCCACACGGTAATCCGAGGAAATCATTTCTGTAGGTATGTACATCCCACACGGTGAATCCTAGAAAAACATTTCCGTTCGTATGTGTATCACACACAGTCAATCCAAGGAATACGTTTCTGTTGTTATGTACATCCCACACAGTCAATCCAGGGAAAAAGTTTCCGTTCGGAGTTACATCCCACACGGTTTTATGTATACGCTCGTGTATGAAAGGTGTAACTATCACACACGCTCTACCTTGGTTAACTGTTTGCCTTCATTAACTACATCACACACGATTTGATGTAGAAAAATGTGTGGTCTTGGGCTATCCGTCACAAGTGCTTTTACTGCCAGAACCGTTTGCAAAGTTCCATGACCGTCTGTTCTCTTTTTATTTTTCCTGTAATTTATTATTCTAATTGGAAATTTTGAAATACAAAACATGCAATTCAAATTCTCAGCACAATGGTTCAACAACTAATCCATAAATAAAATTTCCAGCACAATATGTTCAGTAATTATAGGATTAGGCAGCAATTAACTATGATGAACCACAATATTTAAAGGTGGTAAAGGTGAAGAGACAAGTGTAAATCATTTTGACTGCCGACGGTGTTGAAGAATCGGAATGCCCATAATGTGCCTTCCTGCATGCCATAGGCACGAACCACTTTTGTCCAACCCCTTGTGACGATCGCCCGCCCATCCTTCACCGCCTTCAGGAAGACTTCTAGAGCATTATCATGGTAGCATGAATTATATAATTTAACCTTAGTTGCCTCCACTCCGATCATGTAGTTTGCAAGGTAATCATCAGTAAATAGCTTCGGAAACCACTGAAAAGAGAAAAATATCAGATACTGAGGTCTAATAGAGTAACTTGTTGTGGGCAGGGGGAAAAGGCAACACATTACTTACCATCCTAAAGTTCACTGTTGTCTTCGACTGTAAATAAAGAGCTTAATTCCAATCACCCGTTTCTTTCGCCTAACAATCTTTCTTAGTTTCCTCACTTGACGCTTGTTCATGACTATATCATTGCCCCATACGCAAAAGGGATCGAAGCGTGGATCAGTACCCCTCATATATCCACCTAAAGCAACCAGTAAATGTTAGAAGCTAAACTGAGATTGCACAAATGATGTAAAATACAACTACCTATGTTCCTAAGTACAAGTATTTTTTTTGAGATTTCAATATGAACTACATACGGATGTATATAGAATTATAGATATAGTTTACATTAGAATCTAGATTCACTCATTTTGCTCCTTATGTAGTCTATATTGGAATCTCTAAAAATACTTATATTTAGGAATAGATGGTGTATAAGACATGGGATGCAGCTAACCTCGACGGCAAACAACAACATCGCCCATTGTAGCCCTGTGTAAGTACATGGAAAGCTGATGTTAACTACAACAGGGTTAACATCCACCAAAAATAGCAAATGGTAATAAAATGGCAGCATCTATAGTGATATCTTCATTTCGAAAGAGTAGCATGGTAGCAAATGAACGGATTAAAAAATGGCTACAACTGTTAATTGCAACAGGCTTAACAACATCCTAATTCATGTTTTGTAAGTTAGTATCCATTGAAATACAACTCTCTAAAAATGGATACAACTGTTAATTGCAACAGGCTTAATGGCCATTGAAACCGGTACTGATAAAATGCAATTGGCAGAGTTAAACATCACAGGGCAGGTGCTGCCAGAGCAGATAATGGCCCAGTTGTCTATAAAAAGGTAGGGAAAATATCTCAAATGTGTTAGGCATGTTTACTGCAACATGCTTAATACATCGACAGTACAAAAATATCCGTTAATTGCAACTGGTATTGGTAAGATTGAACTGGTGGGTACATACTTGGTAAGTCCTGAGAGGTAGTTGCTGGGGCACTTCATCTTGGCCAGAGCCCACCCGAAGTCAGCGGCAGCGGAGGCGAGCTGTTCCTCCGGGTCAAAGCATGGATCGGTGCCACTGACATGTGTACCTACAGGCAACCACTAAATGGTAGAAGTTAAACTGCAATTGCACAAATGATGTGAAATACTGCAAGACATGGGATGCAGCTAACCTTGATGGCAAACAACAGCATCAGCCGTTATGACCCTGCGTAAGTACATGGACAAGCATGTTAAGTTCAACAGGGTTAGCATCCACCAAAAATAGCAAATGGGGCAGCATCTCTAGTATATCTTCATTGCGGAGAGTAGCATGGTAGCAAATGGACAGATTAAAAAATGGATACAACTGTTAATTGCAACAGGCTTAACAACATCCTAAGTCATGTTTTGTAAGTTTGTAGCCATTGAAATACAACTGTTTAAAAATGGATTCAATTGTTAATTGCAACAGGCTTAATAGACATTGAAACCGGTACTGATAAAAATGCAATTGGCATAGTTAAACATCACAAGGTAGGTGCTGCCAGAGTAGAGAATGGCCCAGATGTCTATAAAAGGTTGGGAAAGTAGCAAAAACGTGTTAGGCATGTTTACTAGAACATGCTTAATACATCGACCGTACAGAACATAGACATTAATTGCAACTAGTATTGGTAAGATTGAACTGGTGAGTACATACTTGGTAAGTCCTGAGAGGTAGTTGCTGGGGCACTTCATCTTGGCCAGAGCTCACCCAAAGTCAGCAACGGCACAAGCGAGCTGTTCCTCCGGGTCGTAGCATGGATTAGTGCCACTGACATGTGTACCTACAGGCAACCAGTAAATGGGTAGAAGTTAAACTGCAATTGCACAAATTATGTGAAATACTGTAAGCCATGGGATGCAACTCACCTCGACGGCAAACAAAAGAATTGGCCGTTATGACCCTGCGTAAGTACATGGACATGCATGTTAAGTGCAACAGGGTTAGCATCCACTAAAAATAGCAAATGGGCAGCATCTGTAGTGATATCCTGAGTCATGTATTGTAAGTTTGTTGCTGGTATTGGTGAAATTGAGCTGGACACTACAATATTTGAACATCACACAATGTGTATTACTGAAATAAACAAGGCATGAACATGCTTAATACATCAACCGTACAAATCATAGCCGTTGCAAGTGGTATTGGTAAGATTTAGCTGGTCAGATCTTACCTGTTAAGTCCTGGGGGGTAGTCGCCGGAGGACTTCATCTGGGCCAAAACTTGCACCATGTCGTCGGCGGTGAGGTGTTCCTCTGGGTCAACACGCACAGCGGCCATCGCGCCATGGACCGCCATCAGCTCCTGGCAGGGGGGGATTTGGAGGCATGAGGATGTTTCGCAGGAGCCATTTAAGCAATCAGGCCGGGGACGTGGTAGAGATCGGTGGGTTACCTGACTGGATCCGAGCATAAAGTAGATGTGGTTGAAGCTGTGGTTGCAGTGGCGGCGGTTTGAGATGCCGGTATGGGTAGGCGCGAGGGAGGGGGATACTGAGGGGAAGGGGATGTGGTTGGAGGAATAAGTTCTGAAATCGCGCGCCTAATGAAAATTTCGGTGCGAAACTTGAAACTTGGGCGGGGGAAACACACAATGCAGACAAAGCTCATAAAATACTCGTGTGCGATAAAAAGGAAGTTGGCAGATCCCGTCTCCAAAAATGTACACGTATACTTGATTTTCGGTCAATGGTACGCCTGATTTATTAGGAAATATCGCACAGGTAACTGACTTATGGGTCATTAACGCAAAAAACGCAGACGGGTACGGCATAGAAACCGTGTGTTTTGTGATCTTCTAATGATTAACGCAAAAAAACGCACACGGGCACACATGCTAATCGACGCTCAAAGCCCTCAAAGGATGCTCTTACCGACATTGTACGTTAATACTACAAACTTAAAGTACTACGGGTAATTTGCTCTAATACTACAAACTTAAACTACTTCTCACATGCTGCCATCAGGGCATGCTGGCCAGACGCCGGCGTTCTCCTTCCCGGCCTTGTAGGCGGCAGCCCATCGTGCTTCGATCTCCGCCAAGATCTCCTCACCATGGCGTGCGGCCTCTTTTTTCTTGCGGCGGCGGGACTCTCTTTTCTTGACTGCTTTCTGCCTTTTCCACTCCTTCTGTGCGGCTTTAACCGCCTCTAGATCCACCACCCATTCGGCCATGGCAGCCTCAAAGTCCGCCCATGTAACTGTCTGGCCGGCGGCGGCGATGAACTAGGCGCGGCGAGATGCCATCGCTTCCTTACCATGTGTGCGGTCGCGGGCGGCAAGGAACGCGGCACGGCGGGATGCCATCGCTTCCTTACCAGTTACCGTGCGCCGCAGTGCCATGGACGACGCCTGGAGAGAGCTCTGGGACAGAAGGGCCGGGCAGCTGTACAGTGCGGTGGTATTCAAGAGCTCAACCACAAATGACAACAGAAATTTGGCTTCCCTTACAATTTTGCTCGTTCATTATCGCACACGGTTCATCACCATCGCTTCCGGAAATAGTGTGCGCTGAGCCTATTGTGTGTTGCGTTATGATTGGTCGGAACCCCAGCCACGCGGATCGTGCGTGTGCACCGTTGGATACGCCGCGATCGAACGACAATCCACGTCCCTCACATCACACCCATGCACCTATAGCTGGATTGAATTTATATGCGCTAAATGCCTAGAAAATGCACATAATACCCTAATATGGTAAATGAGCCCGAAAAAATGCCAAATTTGAACACGGTGATTTGCAGGGTGTATGTTCGTCGTAGAAAAAAACTCCAGGGCAAAGAACGAAGAAAATTTGGATTCCCCTTCAATCTTGAGGATTTCCCTTTCGAAAGCATGGAACTTCCTCGGTGATGGTTCGATTTATGAAGGGCGTGCATGACGACATAAGCCAGACCTTCTTGTAGGATTGGAAGTATGTCTAGAGGGGGGGTGATTAGACTACTTGACCAAAGAAAAACTTAACCTTTTCCCAATTTTAGTTCTTGGAAGATTTTAGCAACTTTAGGACAAGTCAAGCAATCATCACACAATTCAAGCAAGCATGCAAAGAGTATATAGGCAGCGGAAAGTAAAGCATGCAACTTGCAAGAATGTAAAGGGAAGGGTTTGGAGAATTCAAACGCTATTGGAGACACGGATGTTTTCCCGTGGTTCGGATAGGTGGTGCTATCCTACATCCACGTTGATGGAGACTTCAACCCACGAAGGGTAAGGGTTGCGCGAGTCCACGGAGGGCTCCACCCACAAAGGGTCCACGAAGAAGCAACCTTGTCTATCCCACCATGGCCATCGCCCACGAAGGACTTGCCTCACTAGCGGTAGATCTTCACGAAGTAGGCGATCTCCTTGCCCTTACAAACTCCTTGGTTCAACTCCACAATCTTGTCGGAGGCTCCCAAGTGACACCTAGCCAATCTAGGAGACACCACTCTCCAAGAAGTAACAAATGGTGTGTTGATTATGAACTCCTTGCTCTTGTGCTTCAAACGATAGTCTCCCCAACACTCAACTCTCTCTCACAGGATTTGGATTTGGTAGAAAGAAGATTTGAGTGGAAAGCAACTTGGGGAAGGCTAGAGATCAAGATTCATATGGTAGGAATGGAATATCTTGGCCTCAACACAAGGGTAGGTGGTTCTCTCTCAGAACATGTAGGTTGGAAGTGTAGATGTGTTCTGATGGCTCTCTCCACGAATGAAGAGGAGGTGGAGGGGTATATATAGCCTCCACTTAAAATCCAACCGTTACACACAATTTACCAATCTCGGTGGGACCGAATCAACAAACTCGGTCGGACCAAAAAGGTATACCTAGTGACTGTTAGAGATTTTCGGTGGGACTGATGTAACGCCCTCGATGCGGCTATATCTCCCACGTGTCGAAGCATGACTTAGAGGCATAACCGCATTGAAAGCAATGTCGCAAGTGAGGTAATCTTCACACAACCCATGTAATACATAAAGGGAAAGAGATACATAGTTGGCTTACAGTCGCCACTTCACACAATACATAAATAAACATTCATCATCCAGATTACACTCAAGGTCCGAATACGGAACCAAAATGAAAGAAGACTACCCCAAATGCTACACAGATCCCCGAATCACCCCAACTAGGCTCCACTACTGATCATCAGGAAAAGACACATAGTAACGGACACGTTCCTCGTCGAACTCCCACGTGAGCTCGGTCGCGTCATCTGCACTGGCATCGTCGGCACCTGCAACTGTTTTGGTAGAATCTGTGAGTCACGGGGACTCAGCAATCTCACACCCGTGAGATCAAGACTATTTAAGCTTATAGGTAGGAAAGGATTGTGAGGTGGAGCTGCAGCAAGCGACTAGCATATATGGTGGCTAACATACGCACATGAGAGCGAGAAGAGAATGCAAAGCACGGTCGATGAACTATGATCAAGAAGTGATCCTAGAACAACCTACGCCAAACATAACTCCAACACCGTGTTCACTTCCCGGACCCCGCCGAGAAGAGACCATCACGGTTACACACGCGGTTGATGTGTTTTAATTAAGGTCAACTTCGGGTTTTCTACAACCGGACATTAACAAATTCCCATCTGCCTCATAACCGCGGGCACGACTTTTGAAAGATATTACCCTGCGGGGGTGTCCCAACTTAGCCCATTATAAGCTCTCACGATTAACGAAGGATATTCCTTCTACCGGGAAGAACCGATCAGTCTCGGAATCCCGGACTACAAGACATTTCGGCAGTAATAAAACAAGTCCAGCAAAGCTGCCCGATTGTGCCGACAAATCCTGATAGGAGCTGCACATATCTCGGTCTGAGGGCACATCCGGATGAGACATCCTACGAGTAAAACCAAGCCTCAAGTTTCCCCGAGGTGGCCCCGCAGCCTGCTCGTTTCGGGCCAGCACCCAGAGGAGCACTGGCCCGGGGGGGCTAAAATAAAGATGACCCTCGGGCTCGCGAAAACCCGGGGGAAAAAGGCTTAGGTGGCAAATGGTAAAACCAAAGTTGGGCCTTGCTGGAGGAGTCTTATTCAAAGCGAACTGTCAAGGGGGTCCCATAAATCACCCAACCGTGTAAGGAACGCAAAATCAAGGAACATAACACCGGTATGACGGAAACTAGGGTGGCAAGAGTGGAACAAAACACCAGGCATAAGGCCGAGCCTTCCACCCTTTACCAAGTATATAGATGCATTAATTAAATAAGAGGTATTGTGATATCCCAACAAGTAAACATGTTCCAACAAGGAACAACATCTCCATGTTCCAACAAGGAACAAACTTCATCTTCACCTGCAACTAACGACGCTATAAGAGGGGCTGAGCAAAGCGGTAACATAGCCAATCAACGGTTTGCTAGGACATGGTGGGTTAGAGGTTGACATGGCAATATGGGTGGCATGATATAGCAAGTGGTAGGTATACAGCATAGGCATAGCAAAAGAGCGAGCAACTAGCAAGCAAAGATAGAAGTGATTTCGAGGGTATGGTCATCTTGCCTGCAAGGTTCTCAGAGTTGTCGAAAGCTTGATCCTCGTAAGCGTTCTCAACAGGTTCCTCGTTCACGTACTCGTCTCCCGGCTCTACCCAATACAAGAGAACAAGCAAAGGAACAACTATCAACCACGATGCAATGCGCAAACAACATGATGCAAAACATGGCATGATATGCTAGATGTGGTATGCAATGCATATGCGTGCTCCGGAAGGACAAGGATGAACAAGGAATAATCTTGGCAAACCAAGTATGCCACTGGAAAGATGAGGTGATTTCGGTTGAAATCGATATAAAGATCACCGGAATCGGATGCACGGTTTGCAAATGACAAGCAAAACAAGAATGACAAGATTCTGCCATTAACAGCATGATGCTACTTAGCAAGCAACAAGAAATTAAGCTACTGCACCCAAACATATCAACAAAGCATATAACAGTGAACTACTCAAGATGCTTGAAAAAAGATGAACACTGAGATATGGCTAAATCACACCATAACAGGTTCAAACAAGCATGGCAAAAGTGCAAAAGATAACAGGTTCACAGACTTGGTGAAAATAACATGCCAGAAATTAACATCAGGATGACATGTTTAAAGCAAGGAAACAACATGCTACAGGAACACAATATAGCAAAAAAAGGCATGGAATGAATCTACTCGAAGCACTTAACAAAAGTCCCTTACTGACCATAAGCCAAAAAGGATCAGAAAATATAATAACACCCATGTCAAATAAGCAAGTTTCGTTACAGGTTTCAGACAGCAGAAAACTGGACATGTCAGAAACAGATAACAAGTAGGTATGCTTACGAGCTCTATGCACTCACTACAGAGCATTTCATGATAAAATAAGCATACATCCATCAAGAAGACATGGAATAGAAGCTAGACATGGCAAGAACAACATCATAGCATGCAAGGATCAACTACAACAAGCTTGGCAAAATCGAATAACATGTAAACAATCTGCCAGTAACATTTTATAGCAAAAGTAGAGCTCGATTGACTAAAGCTATGGCACTCCATAATTACAAAAAAAGGCATGGATGGATAGAGAAAATCCATATGCCCAAAACATCCTTAATGATCATGCTCAAAATATGCATAGATCTCTCTGAAACAACATGAACATATGGCATAAAAATAACAGCAGGGAATAACTTAGTGAAAATACTAAGTCCCTGGAATCAGCAACATTATGTACCCTAGTTTGCATGCTTGTGCTAGTCACCACAAAGATCACAAAAATACATGGCATAAACCTCTGGAAATATAGCATGGCATATTAAAGAACACATGTAGGACTCAACTTCATAGGATGCACACATCAATCATGGCAAAAATGACAAAAGTGCATGTTCTGAAACAGATCTGAAACTAACATCACATAGCCCTCTTCTAACAGCATTTCGGGCATCAAGATGAACTCAAATTAAAATGATTCAATGAGATGAAATGATGTACTCGTCGAGTTTAACAATTTGACATATTACACGCACGAAACGGAGCAATACACAACAAGATATGAGGCGATGAACATGCGACAATTATGCAATATTTTTAGAACTTAGAGGAATTTTTGGAGGGGGGAGAAGGTCAACCTCGACCGGATCTCAGATCCGGCGCACGGATCGAGGCGGGGCCGGCGACGAGGCAGAAGGAGGGAGGCGGCGGTGTCGGAGCTCTGGCGGGAGGTGACGGAGCCGGGGCGGAGACGGGCGGCGGCGGCGGGCGCGGGGCGCGGGTCCGGTCGGCGGCGCGGGGCACCGGTGACGGAGACACGTGTCGCGCCCGGATTCGTCCGGCGCGGCGGCTGGACGTGTTCGGCGGTGGAGTGGACACGTCCGGCGGCGGGAGGAGGAAGAGGCTAGGGTTAGGGGCGGATTTGATCCGGAATTTCGGAGGAGAGGGTCTATTTATAGGTAGAGGGGGCTAGGAAGCTCCAAATGGAGTGCGGTTTTCGCCCACACGATCGTGATCGAACGGCGATAGACATGGGAGTGACTTAGATGGGTTATTGGGCTGTTTTGGAGGGGTTTTGGGCTGCAACACACACGCGGCCTTCACGTTTACCCGGTTAACCGTTGGAGTACCAAACGACCTCCGAATGACCCGAAACTTGACAGGCGGTCTACCGGTGCTATACCAAGGCCGCTTGACAAACCTCGGTCTATTCCGAGAAAGTTTAATACCCGCTCACGGAAAAAGGTAAAAGGGGACGTCGGGGAACATAGGAGAGCCGGATTGCAAAACGGACAACGGGGAAAATGCTCGGATAAATGAGACGAACACGTATGCACATGCGATGCACATGATGACATGATATGAAATGCATGACATGAAAAAAATACAAAATGACGGGAAACGCAACCACGGAGGGAATATCATATCACATAGCCGAAAATGGCAAGAGTTGGATTACAAATATGGCAAGTTACATCCGGGGTGTTACAACAGACATGCATCTCGGTAGGACCGATATGGTTAGGGTTTGGGCATAACGTAATCTCGATGAGACCGATTACACAAACTCGGTGAGACCGATTTGGTAATTAGCTAACCAGAGAGTTGGTCAGGCAAACTCGGTGGGACCGATTTGCTCTTTCGGTGAGACCGAAAAGTTACAAAAGGGAAACAGAGAGTTTGCGTTGCAATCTCGGTGGGACCGATCCGCTCTTTCGGTGAGACCGAAAAGTTATGAAAAGGAAACAGAGAGGTTGCAATCCCATCTCGGTGGGACCGAGATCCCTATCGGTGAAACCGATTTGCTAGGGTTTTGGCAGTGGCTTATGACATATGAAACTCGGTGGCGCCGGATAGAAAGAATCGGTATGACCGAGTTTGTCTTAGGGTTTAGGTCATTTGTGGAAGTGGGAAAGTAGTTGAGGATTTCGGAGCATATCATTAAGCACATAAAGCAAAGGGCTCATTAAGCAACACCTCATCCCTCCTTGATAGTATTGGCTTTTCCTATGGACTCAATGTGATCTTGGATCACTAAAATGTAAAATGAAGAGTCTTGAGCTTTTGAGCTTGAGCCAATCCTTTGTCCTTAGCATTTTGAGGGTTCCACTTTCACCATTCATGCCATGCCAATCATTGAGCTTTCCTGAAATAGTTATCTTGGAATAGCATTAGCTCAATGAGCTATATGTTGTTATGAATTACCAAAACCACCTAGGGATAGTTGCACTTTCAATCTCCCCCTTTTTTGGTAATTGATGACAACATATAGATCAAAGCTTCGACAAATGATAATAAGAATGAATTACATCGTCGCTTTGAGAAGTATGTGATAAGTAAGAGCTCCCCCTAAATTTGTGCATATATAAAATTTGCTTTGGACTGTAAATGCACAAGAAGTTAGAATTATGGGTTACTCTTCCATGTCACATACATCTTGGTGGAGCGCTCAAAATGATTAATAATGAAATACATGCACTCATCACCAAGGCAAAGTGAATGACCACATAAGATAGATAAGATATATCAAGCATGCATAAGTGTAGCTTATGATCAAGCACATGATCATCAATGTCTCACAAGCATATCAAAGTATCACGACCAAAAGCAAACAATGTTTGAAAAACCACCAAATAAAAGAAAGAGAGAAAAGCAACACTCTCTCTCTCGAAGCCTATGATCTATACGTTTTCTCCCCCTTTGGCAACAAGTTACCAAAAAGTTCCTAGAAAATGCATAGTGCTAAATCGACACTCAGGCTTGATCTTTAGGTGGTGGTGGAGTCCGGATCACTCCAAGGACGAAGGCTTCCGTAGACGCGGTTGGAGTTGGAGCTGAAGTGGATGCTAGAGCAGGTTGGGTTGGTGCTGCGACTGGAGCTGAGGCGGTTGCTCTTGTGTCAGGAACTGGCACTGCAGACGACCTCGGACCTCGTGGCACTCTGGAAAATGCATCAGTGGTTGTCTTCCCTTTCCTCTCCTGCATATCATCTTGGAGCTGCTCCACTGCAGTCTGAATCTCTGTCACCTTGATATCCAAGTCATAGAACTTTTGTTCTACGATTCTCTCTAAGCTTGCCTGGTTCTGAGTTAGGGTGGATAGTCCTTTCTCAATCCGCAGGGTGGATGCAATCAGGTAACTAAGCTGCTCTTGCTTGTTCTTCAAGAAGTACTCAGATGCCTCCTCTTGAGTTGGCATCTTAGCAGCTTTCTCCTTCTTTGCCTTCTCCTTCTTGGCTTGTGCATGGGCTGAAGATGGTTCATCTTTGGTCATCACAACTTGGTTGTCCTCAAAATCTGGATAGATAGGCAAATGTTCCTTGTCCAACAAGTATGTGTCTGTGCCCATCCTTGAGTTAATCAACATCTGGATCTGAGGGGCATAACCACAGCTCGTCTTCTGATCTGCCGCAGTCCTCTTGATAGTCTCTACTATGAGGCTCATGACCTTGAATTTCTGAGGCACATCAAATATATGTAGCAAGTTAATGGCATGACCTCTGATCATCCTGTGATCTCCAGACTTGGGCAAAAGTGTGTGCCTAAGGATCCAGTTGATCGTAGGCAGACCTGACAGCAAGTGTTTTACAGACCCAAACTGGTGAGTGTCAAGATCATCTGTTGGAATCTCCTTGTACATTTTTGCCATAGTGTTGTGATCCATCTTTTTCTTGGAATAGACATCCAAGTCATCTTCATTCTCCTCTGGGGAATTGATAAGTTGTGCCCACTCAGCAACTGTAGATTGGTACCTTGTACCCTCAGACATCCAAACAATCCTTCCATCTGGGTAAAAATGTGCTGTGGATCAGAACTGCATAATAAGCTCCTCATTCCACTTTGTGAGCTTTTGCCCAACAAAGTCTGCTACTCCACATGCCTTGAAGCTGTCCTGCACTCCAGGGTAGTGCTCTTCGTTGTCCTTGATATATTCCCAGTTGACCCATCTCATGTCACATACAATTGGCTTTTTGTCTAACAAGACTGTCTCATAGAAGTCCTGATGTTCCTTAGTGTGGAACCTGTAGTCAACAACAGTCCTCCTCCTGATAGCATAGGGATCCTCAGCTCTCCATTTTCTCAGTCCAGAGTCTCTCCTGATTTTCATATCCTCAGCCACAGGAAGAGCATCATAAAATCCAGAGATTTTTGCAAAAGAATGATTCGAAAACTTAGTTTTAGTTTCCCACAGAAAGCATCTCGGATCTACCAATTTTTAAACTCGGTGATACCGAAGCAGTTTTTGGAACCTAAACTAGTGATCTCGGTCAGACCGAGTCACAGTTCGGTGGCACCGAGACTGCTAGGGTTTCACAAAGTTCCAAAATCGGTCTCACCGATTAGTAACACTCGGTCAGACCGAGTCTCATTGTGCAATGGCATAAACCAAATCGGTGGGACCGAGTTTTTCAACTTGGTGGGTCCGAGATGGTTTCGGCGGATACCTAACCCTAAAATTTTCGAATCAAACCTAATCTACGAGTTCATTGACTGGATAGAAGTTTATCAAACGTGGCAAGAATCATTATGATCACAATGTGCTAGGAATCGGATTGGGAATAGCACAGAGATCGAGTCCATACCCTAGTTCAGCGGAGACTCGCTACGGCGACAACGGCGGGGTTGATTTCCGTTGACGGCGACGGAGACCAGCGACTGGAGGCGGCTGGCGGCGAGGAGACGATCCGGAGATCTCAACGGCAGAGCGAGCTATGGCGCGGGCGAAGGGGTTCGGAGAAATTTCCAAAATTTTGCCCGTGTCTATATATAGCCCGACCCTGTCGGTGTGACCGAGTGGAACAACTCGGTGGCACCGAGATGCAAAACTGTATACAGTTATTGCAACTCGGTGTGACTGAATGGTTCAAATCGGTTGCACCGAGATTGAAAACTTAGATCAACTTAATGATCTCGGTAAGACCAAAAGTGGGGTATCGGTCAGACCGAGAATCACAAAGAGGTTTTGGAAGTTTAAGTCTATGACGAATCGGAAACTCCGAGTGCTCCTCACACAGAGTGGTTCGAATTTGACTTGATCAATTTTGTGATGTAGCATGAATAGAGTTTGAGACGAGAAAAGCATAGATAGCTAGAGGGGGTTAGTAGGCATTCTTGTCCATCCACTTGGCAAATGAAAAGATAAAGCCAAACAATCAAAATAACAAGTGGATGTCCTTGAATGAGTGAAATATGCAACCAACATGCTCACACAATAAAATGGCAATTGAAATATGTGACAAAGCATGCACAACCAATTCTAGCATCTATCAAGCAATTGGCGATGACTAGGTCATCTATATATGAGTATATTGACTTAGGAGTCAAATGAGGACATTTGATCATAGGTCATACTCATCGTTAAGCTCAAGTGGGGTTACCACTTTTACATAAAGCATTATTGTGTTCACATCATTAGCGTTGCTTTAGCTCAAGTCTTAGAGTAAAGCTCCCCCTAGATGTGATATCCCCCCTAAGAGGGATGAACTAACCTTGGGTTTTGTCGATGATGACTTCATGTAGATGTTGAAGATGTGGATGCTCAATGTTGATGTAGATCACTTGGAGCTATCCTTTTGAGTGAATTGCACTTTCAATACCTACATGGGTTAGTCCCACAAGGAACAAACAAATATATCCATAGACATAGAGTGATGCACATACAAGATGATGTCTATGAAAGCTTTTAGGTTACCTTGTCCCTTGACTTACCAACAAGAGGGTTTGTGACTCCTTGAACCAGTGCAAGATGTGAAAGTTGAGTGCACTTGTTCTTGCCAAAATGATAAGAGTGAAGTATGTTGGCGGAGTCACCCTCAAGAACTCTCTAGTTCTTCTTCTTTTGGATCCACACCATCTTGATGGGAATCCTTGGAGTTGTAGTCGTACTTGATGAAGTGGAACTTGAAGTAGTCTTGGGAATCCACTTGACTAAGGTCTTAGGAGCTTCTTCAAATGCATCTATTTCCTCTTGAAGCTTGTCCTTGCCTTTTTGCTTGTAGTCTTGAGGTGGAAGATCATCTTGAGTTTGTGTCCCCTTGAAAGAAGTAGGATCATACTTCTCTTGTTGAGGAACAAACTTTGTCTTGGGGTATTGATATTCTTCCCACTCAAATCCATTGGCATTGAACTTTCGTTCAAAACCAACACCTTGATTCTTTCGGTGCCTTCCTTGCTTGCGTACAATCTCCTCGAATTGCTTACTTCCGGCAAGGCTTTTGTACACTCCTTTCTCTATGATTTCCTTCAATATGCTATTTTCTTGCTCAAGTGTAACTTGGCTAAGAGAATCATTAGTGGAATCAAGAGAACTACTAGAAGCAACAATATTGGATTTAACATGATCATTGTTACTACTAGAGGAAGAATCTTTCTTGTTCTTGTTACTAGACTTGACTTGAGGCATGTAAGTGGATAAGAGTAAACATTTGGCAATGTAAGAAGAACTTTTCTTGCGGAGATCATCATTGATTGCCTTTAAAAGCTCATGCTCTTGCTCAAGATTGAGCTTTTCAAAGCGTAACTTCTCATGAGCCCTTAAAAGTTCTCGATGATCTTTGAAGATAGTTTCATGAGCTAACTTAAGAGTGTTTAGTTCTTTAGTTAGAGCCTCAATTTTCTCCTTATCATTGTCATTCTTTTTAGCATGATTAATTGATGTTTCATCATAGGATTCATCACTAGAGTTGTCAGCAAGTAAATCATCATCACCTAACAAGTCATCTTCATCACTATTAGAGTCAAAATACTCAGGGTGAGTTACCTTAGGACCTTTGGCCATAAAGCATATTCCAATTCCTTCATTTGGTGAGTCAAATATGTCGTAGGAGTTGGTTGACACAAGTGCTAGTCCGGCAACACCTTCATCTTGAGTATATTCGGAGTCGGAGTGATAACTTCTCTCGGAGTGGTTGTCGGAGTCGGAGCCGGATACCCATTCACCAGCATGAGCTTGATGTCTTCGTTTTGTGTAGCTCCTTGATGATTTTTCCTTTCTTTCCGAATCCTTGCTTCTCTGTGAGTATCTTCGTTCATAACAATCATCTCTACTCCTTCTCTCTCTTGAGGTGATTCCTCTCTTTTGCTTCTTCTTTTTGGAGAATCTTCTCTTCTCTTGTAGGGAGCCGTACACTCATTGGAATAGTGTCCGGGTCTTCCACGATTGTAGCAGTTTCGCTCTCGACTAGAAGATCTTTTGTCATTGTAGGACCTTGACTTGGAGCTTCTATCTTTGCTTCTACTCTTGTAGAACTTGTTGAAGTTCTTCACCATTAAGCTCAATTCTTCATTGAAGTTTTGTTTCTCACTTGATGATGTGGGGGCTTCACATGAGGCTTTGTAAGCACCACTTGATTTGTTGTGAAGTTCCTCTTTATCCTTGAGTGACATCTCATGAGCAACAATTCTTCCAATGACTTCCGTTGGCTAGAGATCTTTGTAATTGGGCATCATTTGGATCAATGTGCACACGGTATCATATTTTCCATCCAAGGCTCTTAGGATCTTCTTGATGATGAATCTGTCGGTCATCTCTTCACTCCCTAAGCCGGCAATCTCATTTGTGATGAGAGCAAGCCTAGAGTACATTTCAGCGACACCTTCACCATCCTTCATTTTGAACTTGTCAAGTTGACTTTGAAGCACATCCAATTTGGATTCCTTGACGGAGTCGGTACCTTCGTGCATATCAATCAAGGTATCCCAAATTTCCTTTGCATTCTCAAGACGGCTGATTTTGTTGAATTCTTCGGGGCACAATCCATTGAAGAGAATATCACAAGCTTGAGCGTTGTATTGTAGCATCTTCAACTCATCCGTGGTAGCTTCACGGTTTGGTTCTTTCCCATCGAAGAAGTCACCTTGCAAACCAACACACAAAATAGCCCAAACGGCAGGGTTATGTCCAAGAATATGCATTTTCATTTTATGCTTCCAACTAGCAAAGTTAGTACCATCAAAGTAAGGACCTCTACGGTGATAATTTCCCTCACTAGACGCCATACTCTCCTAGGTTGTGAAACCAAGGCTATGACCACCAAAATCTATGGGAATCAAAGCAAATGGAGACCAAAGCTCTGATACCACTTGTAGGATCGGAAGTATGTCTAGAGGGGGGGGGTGATTAGACTACTTGACCAAATAAAAACTTAACCTTTTCCCAATTTTAGTTCTTGGCAGATTTTAGCAACTTTAGGAGAAGTCAAGCAATCATCACACAATTCAAGCAAGCATGCAAAGAGTATATAGGCAGCGGAAAGTAAAGCATGCAACTTGCAAGAATGTAAAGGGAAGGGTTTGGAGAATTCAAACGCTATTGGAGACACGGATGTTTTTCCTGTGGTTTGGATAGGTGGTGCTATCCTACATCCACATTGATGGAGACTTCAACCCACGAAGGGTAACAGTTGCGCGAGTCCACGGAGGGCTCCACCCACGAAGGGTCCACGAAGAAGCAACCTTGTCTATCCCACCATGGTCATCGCCCACGAAGGACTTGCCTCACTAGCGGTAGATCTTCATGAAGTAGGCGATCTCCTTGCCCTTACAAACTCCTTGGTTCAACTCCACAATCTTGTCGGAGGCTCCCAAGTGACACCTAGCCAATCTAGGAGACACCACTCTCCAAGAAGTAACAAATGGTGTGTTGATGATGAACTCCTTGCTCTTGTGCTTCAAATGATAGTCTCCCCAACACTCAACTCTCTCTCACAGGATTTGGATTTGGTAGAAAGAAGATTTGAGTGGAAAGCAACTTGGGGAAGGCTAGAGATCAAGATTCATATGGTAGGAACGAAATATCTTGGCCTCAACACAAGGGTAGGTGGTTCTCTCTCAGAACATGTAGGTTGGAAGTGTAGATGTGTTCTGATGGCTCTCTCCATGAATGAAGAGGAGGTGGAGGGGTATATATAGCCTCCACTTAAAATCCAACCGTTACACACAATTTACCAATCTCGGTGGGACCGAATCAACAAACTCAGTCGGACCGAAAAGGTAAACCTAGTGACCGTTAGAGATTTTCGATGGGACTGACATGCATCTCGGTAGGACCGATATGGTTAGGGTTTGGGCATAACATAGTCTCGGTGAGACCGATTACACAAACTCGGTGAGAATGATTTGGTAATTAGCTAACCAGAGAGTTGGTCAGGCAAACTCGGTGGGACCGATTTGCTCTTTCGGTGAGACCGAAAAGTTACAAAAGGGAAACAGAGAGTTTGCATTGCAATCTCGGTGGGACCGATCCGCTCTTTCGATGAGACCGAAAAGTTACGAAAAGGAAACAGAGAGGTTGCAATCCCATCTCGGTGGGACCGAGATCCCTATCGGTGAAACCGATTTGCTAGGGTTTTGGCAGTGGCTTATGACATATGAAACTCGGTGGCGCCGGATAGAAAGAATCGGTATGACCGAGTTTGGCTTAGGGTTTAGGTCATTTGTGGAAGTGAGAAAGTAGTTGAGGATTTCGGAGCATATCATTAAGCTCATAAAGCAAAGGGCTCATTAAGCAACACCTCATCCCTCCTTGATAGTATTGGCTTTTCCTATGGACTCAATGTGATCTTGGATCACTAAAATGTAAAATGAAGAGTCTTGAGCTTTTGAGCTTGAGCCAATCCTTTGTCCTTAGCATTTTGAGGGTTCCACTTTCACCATTCATGCCATGCCAATCATTGAGCTTTCCTGAAATAGTTATCTTGGAATAGCATTAGCTCAATGAGCTATATGTTGTTATGAATTACCAAAACCACCTAGGTATAGTTGCACTTTCACTTCTCAAATTTTTACTAGGGCATGGTGAGGTCATACCATGGCACCATGCCAGGCGTCGTGTTTGTAAGCATTTATTTCATTTTTCTATAGTTGAAAACCCAACAAACAAACATTGGTGGTTGACTATTACCACACATTTCATTGAAATATCTATCCATTCCTCGTAAAAGGCATGAGAATTTACTAAATGGCACGAGCATGGTTTTCTAGGTTGTTCTTGTGGACCCTTTCATGCATCGATTGTTTGAACTTGAATTATGCGCATTAATGCCTCAGAAATGCACATAATCCCCTGAATATGGCAAATGAACCCGGAAAAGTGCCAAATTTGAACACGGTGATTTGCAGGTCGTATGTTCATTGTAGAAAAAAAACTCGTGGACAAAGGACAAACGAAATTTGGACCCCCCTTCAATCTTGGTGATTTCCCCCTTGAAACCATGAAACTTCCTTGGTGATGGTTCGATTTATGAAAGGCGCACATCACGACATAAGGAAAACATTCTCCACTTTTTAACAGGGCATGGTGAGGCCATACCATGGCACCACGCCAGGCGTCATGTTTTCCAACCATGTGTTTTATTTTTTGTATAGTTGTTAACCGAGTAAACGACGCGTTTATGGTTGACTGTTGCCACACATTTCCTTCAAATATCTGCCCATTCCATGGCATGAGAATGTGCTAAATAACACGAGCATGGTTTTCCAGACCGTTCTCGTGCACCTTTTCATGCACCGATTGTTCGAATTTGAATTATGTCCATTAATGCCTAGAAAATGCACATAATCCCCTAAATATGGTAAATAAGCCCGGAAAAATGTCAAATTTGAACACGTTGCATTTGAGGCGGTATGTTGATCGTTGGAAAAAAACTGAATGACAAACTAGGACGGAAATTTGGATTCTCCTTCAATCTTGGGGATTTTCCCTCTCGAAAGCATAGAACTTCCTCGGTGATGGTTTGATTTTTGAAGGGCGTGCACGACGACATAAGCCAAATCTTCTCAAATTTTTACCAGGGCACGGTGAGGTCATACCAGGGCACCATGCGAGGAGTCATGTTTTTAAGAATTTATTTCATTTTTTTCTATAGTTGAAAACCCAACAAACAAACATTTGTGGTTGACTATTGCCACACATTTCAACGAAATATCTATCCATTATTCCTTGTGAAATTCATGTGAATTTACTAAATGGCAGGAGCATGGTTTTCTAGGCCGTTCTTGTGGACCTTTTCAGGCATCGATTTTTTGAACTTGAATTATGCGCATTAATGCCTAGGAAATGCACATAATCCCCTAAATATGGGAAATGAGCCCGGAAAAGTGCCAAATTTGAACACGGTTATGCTCATCATAGAAAAAAACTCATGGACAAAGGACAAAGGAAATTTGGATCCCCCTTCAATCTTGGTGATTTCCTCCTCGACACCATGAAACTTCCTCGGATGATGGTTCGTTTTATGAAAGGTGCGCATCACGACATAAGGAAAACATTCTCCAATTTTTACCAGGGCATGGTGAGGCCATACCATGGCACCATGCCAGGCGTCATGTTTTCCAACCATGTTTTTCATTTTTTGTATAGTTGTTAACTGAGTAAATGACGCGTTTATGGTTGACTATTTCCACACATTTCCTTGAAATATCTGCCCATTCCTTGTAAAAGGCATGAGGATGTACTAAATAACACGAGCATGGTTTTCCAGACCGTTCTTGTGCACCTTTTCATGCACCGATTGTTCGGATTTGAATTATGTCCATTTAATGCCTAGAAAATGCACATAATCCCCTAAATATGGTAAATGAGCCCGAAAAAATGTCAAATTTGAACATGTTGCATTTGAGGCGGTATGTTGATCGTTGGAAAAAAAACTAAATGACAAACTAGGACGGAAATTTGGATTCCCCTTCAATCTTGGTGATTTCCCTCTCGAAAGCATTGAACTTCCTCGGTGATGGTTCGATTTATGAAGGGCGTGCATGATGACATAAGCCAAACCTTCTCAAATTTTTACCAGGGCATGGTGAGGTCATACCATGGCACCATGCCAGGCGTCATGTTTTTAAGCATTTATTTCATTTTTTCTATAGTTGAAAACCCAACAAACAAACATTTGTGGTTGACTATTGCCACACATTTCAACAAAATATCTATCCATTATTCCTTGTAAAAGGCATGAGAATTTACTAAATGGCACGAGCATGGTTTTCCAGGCTGTTCTTGTAGACCCTTTCATGCACCTATTGTTTGAACTTGAATTATGTGCATTAATGCCTAGGAAATGCACATAATCCCCTAAATATGGCAAATGAACCCGGAAAAGTGCCAAATTTGAACACGGTGATTTGCAGGTTGTATGTTCATCATAGAAAAAAACTCGTGGACAAAGGAAAAAGGAAATTTTGATTCCCCTTCAATCTTGGTGATTTCCCCCTTGAAACCATGAAACTTCCTCGGTGATGGTTTGTTTTATGAAAGGCGTGCATGACGACATTTTTATGAGGGCACAGTGAGGTCATACCATGGCACCACACCAGGCATCATGTTTTTCCAAACATGTATTTCATTTTTGTATAGTTGTTAACCCAGTAAACGACGCGTTTATGGTTGACCATTGCCACACATTTCCTTGAAATATCTGCCCATTCCTTGGAAAAGGCATGAGAATGAACTAAATAGCAGGAGCATGGTTTTCCAGACCGTTCTTGTGCACCTTTTCATGCACCGATTGTTCGAATTTGAATTATGTGCATAATTAATGCCTAGAAAATGCACATAATCCCCTAAATAAGGTAAATGAGTTCAGAAAAATGTCAAATTTGAACACATTTCATTTGAGGCGGTATGTTGATTGTTGGAAAAAACTGAATGACGAACTAGGACGGAAATTTGGATTCCCCTTCAATCTTGGTGATTTCCCTCTCAAAAGCATTGAACTTCCTCGGTGATGGTTCGATTTATGAAGGGCGTGCATGACAACATAAATCAAACCTTCTCAGCTTTTAACCAGGGCGCGCTGAGGCCATACCATGGCACCATGCCAGCCGTCATGTTTTTCAAGCACATATTTCATTGTTCTATAGTTGATAACCTAGTAAATGACGCGTTTGTATTTGACTATTGCCATGCATTCCATTGAAATATCTGCCCATTCCTTGTAAAAGGCTTGAGAAATTACTAAATACCACGAGTATGGTTTTTCTAGACCGTTCTTGTGCACCCTTTCATGCACCGATTGTTTGAATTTGAATTCTGTGCATTAATGCCTACAAAATGCACATAATCCCCTAAATATTTTAAATGAACCAGAAAAGTGTCAAATTTGAACATGGTGATTACCAGGGTTTATGCTCATCGTAGAAAAAACTCATGGATGAAGGACAAAGGAAATTGGATTCCCATTCAATCTCGGTGATTTACTATCGCACACGATTCATCTCCGTCGCCTCTGCGAACTGTGTGTGTTCACTCACACATGCAAAAGGAAAAGAAAACCCTCGCCCACTTCGTACCCACTCACTCGCCGCAGACTCCTCCGCAACTCTGCACCCTAAGCTCGACGGCTGTTGGCGACAGGCGTAGGTCGCTCTCCAAACGGCACCGGATTTCGCCTCCACCGCTTTTTGCCGCCTATCTGCACCGACATTCTAGACTCTGGTTGACTGGGCTTTTCTCCGGGATTGGGCCGGGGATTTTTCTCATGGAGAAGGTAATCAACTTAATTAGCAAAATATTCACTCATCTCTTATCGCAGTCCGTCCTTCGCTGTTAATCAACCGTCGGAAATCACCGTGGAATCATTTTTGTTCTAGCTGATTCGTTGGTGTTCATTCATGTGTCCACAGTGCGAGCACAAATCGGGCAACTGTGGTCATGGCCAGTCAGAAACGAAGTTTTATCTCACCATTCCGGATGACTTCAGGGAGCGCTCGGTATGTTCAATCTCAACCTACCACGGTCGACATGGCCTAAATTTGTGAACATATACCGTCTGTTGCTACATTATCTATATATTTGCATCAAATCTTTGTTACATTATCTATTTTTAATTCTATATTTTGTACTTTGCTTGCATCTATATATGGATATGTTCTATCAGTTACTCCCATATTTGCATCTTGCTATGTTATTTCAATATATCTAATTTACGATCTTAATTTTCATTTCAAGCAGCACATCCCTTGCTTTGTAAGAACAAGAGTAGAAGGAAATCTTGGGCTTTACTTTGCTGATGACTCCCAGGATGTCATATTGACAACGCAACATGGATTTACAATGGTGGTTAGCGTAAAACTTGATAAAGATGGTCAATCCTATTTTAATGCAGACCTTTGGAGAAAAATGTCTAAGTGTTATGAACTGAAAGCTGGCAATAAGATTCTAGTGCGTGCACCACAACCTGGTCTAATTAACATGGATGTTTACTTCCCCAACGTCATCAGCCGATAAAAGTCTGGTCAAGGTTAGTGTCCTTTCAACTTTCTCCATGCTTTCATATTACTATTTAAGCAACCAATTGATCACTATTTAGGCAACCAATTGGGATATCATATTCTGACTCCGTTCCTAGGCAGTAACAAATTATGTTTACCAATTTATGCGCACTATATATTCTTCCGCCATGTTCTGAATAAATAATACATTTCCACCTTCTAAGCAGGATATGTTGGATGCATAGTGAACGATCTGTATGTTACTAAGCGTACAAAATTTCACTCGAAGGACTTGAAGCATGTCATAACTTTGTTGATAATCTAACAGAGATAGCACAACGTATGAACGCTGAATTTTGGATGGGATTAATTAGACCTATGGTGCACACACTGAACAAGACCAATTGTGTGCACAAAGCGCTGGTAAAAAGTCTTATTTTAATGTTGATGCTCATAAACTATATATATCTTCAACGATATGTTACAATTGTTTTTTATTCTACATGTCAACAGAAATTGCCCCTATAGCAGTTCCTGGATCGATTTCCCGGCGTGGTCGAATTACACTTGTGCCTGCTAATAACGCCAAAGTGATTGCAAGGTACTGCATTTCCCGCAAAAATGGAACCATTCAAATTAACAAGTTCTCGCTTCTCGTGGCAATGCATCCATATTGGAAAATTGGAGACACTGTTCTACTCCTGCTCTACCAAGGAACATGAGGGCTCTTCCTTTTCATTGACGAGATGCCGAGTCGCCGTGATCAAGCTGCTTCCAGTGGATAGTTGTGGTTGTTGGCCCTCAGCCTCTTAAAATGTGCTAGCTGTTACTATATATGTTAAGTATGTAGATATGGACCATATGGTTGTTGGCCCTTAGCCTCTTAAAATGTGATAGTTGTTACTATGTTAAGTATGTAGATATGGACCATATGGTTGTCAAAACCGTGTTACGAAGATCCTCCTTTTGTCAAATAGTGTAACAACAATATATATGTTACTCAAATGTTGTTACCCAAGTTCATAAATTTTCATGGAAAGTATTAGTATCGTACACAGTTCATTGAGTTTAAGCGTGTGCCCGATGTCCAGAAGGCATTTGCATATTAACTTTCCATATTACAGATTCACATACATGTTCACACAAGGAAACGTATGTGTAACATACTAATCATCACACATGAGTACTCGCAGACGCATAGTGTGCGATACTCCTAGCCACCGCAAGCAACTAGTTTGCATTTTTCAAAGTTTTTTGTACACACAGAATCACACACGAAGTAACTGTATTGACCATCTGTGTTGTAATTTCTCGTCACAAACAGTTCATCCGAGTCGGCTGTTTGCCACGTATCACACACATCTTGTTTACACGACTCGTTTGTGTTCTTTTGACTCATTGCAAACAGTTCATCCATGTGAACTGTATGTTGCATATCACACACATCTTGTTAAGTTGAACCGTTTCTGTTGTGTTCACTAATCGAAAATAGTTCGTTTGAGTCCGTATGTCATATATCGCACACACATTGATATGGCTGCCCGTTTCTGTTGTTCTACCTCATCACAAACAGTTCGAATGGATTAACCATGTGTCCTGCATCGTACACACATTGTTATGGCTGCCCGTTTCTGTTGTTCTGCATCATCGCAGATAGTTTGAATGGATTAACCATATGCCCTACATCGCACACGCAATTAAAATCTTAACCGTGTTTGATGCATCCATCATCGCAAATGTTTTGCACCTTTTTTGACGGTTTTTTACACCACCGTTTGCGATTATTGCATCGCACACAGTTTCGGCAAAGGGTCTCTGGTCGTAGTGTCGCGTTAGCAGTATCCTGCAGTAGTGACTAGTGCACCTAGTCCTTCTAAAAAGAAAAAGAAAAAGAAAAATGATAGGACTTTGCACACTTCTAGTGAACCTGAAATAGAGAAACCTCCTGATAATGAAAATGGAACTTCTATCTCAGATGCTGAAACTCAATCTGGTAATGAACACTCACCTAGTGATAATGAAAAAGATAATGACGAGGTTCATGAAGACTCTCAACCCAATGAAAAAGAACTAGATAATGATGTTGAGATAGAACCACCTGTTGATCTTGATAACCCACAAGCTAAGAATAAAAGATATGACAAAAGAGACTTTGTTGCTAGAGAACACGGTAAAGAAAGAGAACCGTTGGTTAAAAAACTATGCCTTTTCCACCCAAGTCAACTAAAAAGAATGATGATGAAGAATTTGAACGCTTTGCTGATATGCTGAGGCCAGTCTTTTTGCGTACTCGCTTGACTGATATCTTGAAAATGTCTCCTTATGCAAAGTATATAAAAGACATCATCACAAATAAGAGAAAAATACCGGAAGATGAAATCTCCACTATGATTGCTAATTATACTTTCAAAGATGGAGTACCTAAAAAACTTGGAGATCCAGGAATACCAACTATACCCTGCTCCATTAAGAAGAATTATGTGAAAACTGCTTTCTGTGACTTAGGAGCTGGTGTTAGTGTTATGTCTTTCTATTTATATAAAATATTTTACTTGAATAAACTCACACCTACTGAAATATCTTTGCAAATGGCTGACAAATCAACTGCCAAACCTATGGGTATCTATGAGGATGTGCCCCTTGTTGTTGCTAATGTTACTATTTTGACTGACTTTGTTATACTTGAGATGCCCGATGTCGGTGTACTAAAGTAGGGGTACCTTAGTACCCCAGACTTGTGCACGGGCAGTTGTAGCACCCTGCGGCAAGGCCCGCCCCGGAAGCGCCAAGAGAAGACCAAGCATTCAAGACAAGGCCCCCGGCAAGAGGAGCTTGCCGGGTCAAGAAGACAAGGCCCCCGGCAAGAGGAGCTTGCCGGGCCGAGAAGACAAGACCCCGGCAAGAGGAGCTTGCCGGGACGACTGCGCCCATGAAAGGCCATCCAAGAACAAAGTATAACGAGACAGAAGATCGAGCCCCCGACAAGAGGAGCTTGTCGGGAAGGCCGAACCCAGGCATCACAAGAGAAGCCCGCCGTGGCGCGCCAAGCGCCCCGGCAAGGCCTGATAGCTGGCACGCTATCAGGCACAGGAAGACGACCCCCGCGGCAAGCCACTTGCCGCGGCAAGATCGCCACCTCAAGGCTGCGCTCCAGCTCGCCCGCCACGCGTCGCTCCGGGGCTTACCCCGAGGGCACGTGGCGGGGCACCGCGCAGCCTGGGGCATGCGGTGGCATGCAGACCGCCATCGTGGCGAACGGTGGCGCACCTAACGGTCCGCCTCGGTGCTGTCCGGGCGACCGTGACGGGCATTTAATGCCCTTGTCCCCTACCGTCAGAAGTAGGTATGATAACACTGTGCCGCACTGTAGCGCCACCGTTCCCGCACTATTACAGCTACCACCCCTTTTACACTTTTGCCCCTTTCTCCTACGTTGACACCTGTCGGTGACCCCTTTGCGCTATAAAAGGAGGCCCGTGTGCGACGTAGAGGGGGTTCCGGGTTCCGGGGTTCGGAGAATCGGCACCCAGACAGCCATACGCCCGGTGCAGCTAGCTCCCCAAGCTCCCGAGCTCCCCAGTTCAATACAACTAAGCAGGAGTAGGGTTTTACGCGTCGATCGCGGCCCGAACCTGGGTAAACCGCCCGTGTGCTCGCTTCGATCTGCTCTCCGCGCTCCCTCCGCCCCCCTCCGGACAACGAAAGGGGCTCCGGCCCCATAGGTGCCCGCGGGGGACAGCCCGTCCGCCCCGACATCTTTGGCGCGCCAGGTAGGGGCGGCGACAAGACGCCGGGGACAGCCCGCTCCTGCGGATCCCAGGATCCGTCCAGTCGAAGCAGGTGTCCCCGGTAAGCCTTGCTCCGGCGAGCAGACCAGCGGTCTGAACGCCGGGGAACAGTCCGCTCCTGCGGATCCGAGGATCTGTCCAGTTGAAGCGGGGGTTCCCGACGAGCTTTGGCATTCCTTCCCACGGGCTCGTGTGCGGCCCTCCTCGAGTATCCGCCCGCGCAGAGTTCGGGCAAGAAGCAGCTGCTCCTTGAGGAGGACCGCCTTCCGGCTGCTGGGCGAACCGATCGCTTCCAGCGAACCCTGCGCCGCTCCCGTAGCCGCAGCGGATAGCGCCGGAAGCCGCGAAAAAGGCGACCTCGTTCTTCGGCGCGCTTCGTCCGCCAAGATCCAAACGAGTCGACGCCGACCGTGGGAGGAGTTTCGCCAGCGCGGTTGGCGGAAACAGGTTCCGGCAACCGTCCTCTCTGCCCAAGTCTTGCCGCGGTCGCATGTGATCCTTGGCGCAGAGAGGGGCGCGGATCCCCAAGCATAGCTACGCCTAGCTCCGGAGGGTCGTGAGGCCCTGCGCCCTCACCTACCCCCAGGATGGGCTGGATGCTGCCCAAGGAGGTTTTACCCCACCGGGCGGCAAGCGATAAGAGAAGATAAGTTGCCGAAGCTCGAGCAATTGCTCCATTGATTTTTAAGAGTTATCTCCCTCGAACGACCGAGCCTTGGTTGAGAGGCCTGAGCGCGGAAGGACCGGCACGAGACTGGTTGCGCCCTCATTCCGTTTCGAGCCCGCTCAACGACTTGAGTGTGCTACACCCCGAGTAGCGTCCTCACTTTGTTTCGAGCTTGCCCGGCACCCCAAGCGTGCTGCGACCGCAGTCGCACCGTTTGCTTTGCTTTGAGCCTGCTCAACAATCTGAGTGAGCGGCAACCAGCCGCGGCCAGGTTTCTTGCCGGTGGTAGCCCCGCCAGCGGGTCGCTGACGTCCCGCGCTCGGCGCCCGTGGCAAGGCGGAGGCCTACGCCGGCAAGTCCCCGAAAGCGTAGGGCGGAAACAAACAAGGCGCCGGTCAAGTAGAGGGGATAACAGCGCGATGCATAGCTTAAGATGAAAAGTTATATTACAAAATGCCTTACTGCTGCCCTAACCAGCCGTTTCCGTGGCATATTTGACAGCGGCAGGCAAAGGGAGATAAAAGAAAGGGGCAGGCGGGCCTAATCTACGCGGTCACCCTCGATCCTCTTGACCCCGGCCGCCTTCTTGACGATAGGGGCGATGAGGGCCTGGATCCCCGTCAGGTCTGCGTTCTCCGGCAAGGGCCTGAGGACGTTGGTAAGCCTGATGTCGGGATTGCGGAAAACGATCTTCGCCAGCACCCTCTCGAGGGCCCCGGAGATGGCCCCCCGCATCTCGTCGGCCCGCTCCTTCGGGAGCGACATTCGGAGGTGCTGGAGCGCCTGCGCCACCCCTTGGAAGAAGGAAGTGAGCTTGGCGCTGGGCGCGGCGTCCTTGTCGGCGAGAGACTGGTGGCCCTCGATCCCCAGCAGCGTCAGCTCCTTGTCGATGGTGGCGGCGATGTCGACGAGGCCCTCGGTCCACCGCTCCACTGTATCCCTGAAGGTGTTCTGAGAAGCGGCGGCGCGCCTCAGCAGCTCCTCGCTGCCGTCGACCTCTTTCCGTAAGGCCGCCTCCTTCTCCTTAGCGCTGTCCAGCGCTTTGCCGAGCGCCTCCAATTTCAGTTCCAGAGTGGAGTTGGAGTTCTTGGCGGCGTCAAGCTCCCGGATCTTCTCGGCGAAGCGACCCTGAAGCTCACCAAGGGTGAGCGCACCCTTCTCGCGCTCCAGCCGGAGCGCGGCGAGCTCCTCGTCCTTCGCCTTGAGGTCAGAATCGAGCTGCGCCACCCTCGCCTCCAGCCCCTTCTTGGTGATCTCAGCGGCTGCGGCAGCGTCCCGCGCCTTCTTCAGGTCTCCGCTGAGCGCCCGCTCGCGTGCGGCAGCCTCCTCCTCGTGGTCGGCGAGGCTGGCCGTTTCCAGCACCAGCTCGCCTTCCCGCGCGGGTAGCTCCGCGGCGGCAAGCCCCTGCTGCTCCTCGGCCTCCCCGTCGCCCACGGGGACATCAGCGCCGTCCGCCTCCTGGGCACCGGCGACGTCGTGGGCATCGCCACGCGCGCCCTCCTCGACAACGGCCTCAGCCTTCGTCGGATCCGAGGCGGGCGCTGCGCTCGCCGCGGCCGGGGGACCGTCGGCCGCGTCCCCTGTCGGAAGGTCCTCCCTTGCCGAGGATCTCCCCCTTGGCGGGGTAGCGGACTCGGTCGGCACGGCGGAGGCGCCCTCTGGACGCGCCCGCCGGAGCTGCTCCGCTCCTGCCCAAAAGCAACAACTTCGCATCAAACAACAAGAAGAGGGAGGGCTCGCGTACGCGCCAAGCAGCAAGGACGAGTCGTGTGCTCACGCTGGGGGCTGCGCTGCGAGCCGCCCTGAGGACCCCTTGCCGGGTCCGGTAAGGGCGCCTCCGACACGACCTCGCTTGCCGGGGGAGATTCGTCATCAAGGATGACCCACGGGATCCTCGATCTCTTCGCTCTCCTCTGAGCCAGGGTCCTGAGAAGGGGACCGGGTCAAAGGAAGAGCGAATGAGCTGTCGAACAGGACGAACCATCAAGGAAAAAAGATATGAGCTCCATGGGGAACTTACTCTCCGTCCTCCTCGTCGTCGGAGCTGAGCGCTGAATAGTCGAAAACCGGCTCGGCCCTGGCACGGGGAGGCGGGGGAGTGGGCTCCCGAGGCCGCTTGGCGGGGGCTGTAGATGACTCCGCCCCCGTCGACGCCGCGGCACGGGGCGCGGCGGCAACCGAAGCCCCAGCCCGCGGGGACCCCGCTCCCGCCGCCGACCCGGCCCTGCGGAGGCGCCTCCTCGGCCGGGCCGGGGGCTCCGCCTGCGACGAGCCGCCCGGAGGCTGCAGGAAGGCAACGCCGACCTCCGGCAAGCCGCTCGCGTCTTGGGCGGGCTCGTCCTCGCCGCCGAGCCCGGCCGGTTCCCCCTGGTCGACAAGTTCCATCGGGTCGGCGAGGCTCTCCGCCTCCGCCGCCTCCGCCTCGGCCACGGTGAACCCAGCTTCGCCCGCAGCCGCGGCGGCCGCCGCCTCCTCCATCCTGGAGGCAATGTAAGCTAGCTCCGCCGCGGTGGTGGCTCGGGTGAGGCCATCCTTCTCGGCAGGGTCGACTGGCTCCTCCTCCAGGCCGTCGAAGAAGGCCCGCACGACATCATCCGGCGGCTCCTGCCAGGTCGCGTTGACCCCGCGCGAGTCGCACAACGGCATCATCGCAAGGATATGGCTGAGCGACGAGTTGTTGCACAAGGGAACGACGCCCGGCGGCAGCCGGAACCACTCCGGGTGGTCAGGGTCGTGCTTGAACAACTCCTTCAACATCGCGTCGTGCTCCAGCACGGTGAAGTTAAAATTGAGGCCCGGACGCAGCCTCATGATGTCCGCCGCGTTCCGGAACTCCCAAGCCGGCTTCCTCCTCTCCTGCAGGGGAGCGATGCGACGGCGAAGGAAATCCGCGCCGACGGCGCCGACGGTGAGTCCGGCGAGCCTGAGGCGCAGGATCCGGGTGACGGCGATCTTCAATTTGGCGTCGTCCGAGGACACCTCGCTCCAGTCGTCGCCGCGCACCACCGGAGTTCGGCGCACGGTGGTGAACGGCTGCGGACGATCCTCGACAATCAAGCACCATTCCGCCCTCCACTCCTCCCACCTGCCGCGGAGATCCCCGCCCAAGTAGGCCCCCTTCTGGCCGGACCGGGAAACCCAGGCGATCCCACCGGACAGCGGCTCCCCTTTTTCCACCCGAGGGACAAAGAAGTGCCGGAAGAGGGCCACGTTGGGACGAATTCCGACGAAGTTCTCGCAAAGGTGCATAAAGACCGCCATTGTGAGGACGGCGTTGGGGGTAAAGTCGAGGAGGTGGAGGCCATAGGTGCTCATGATTTCAGAGAAGAACTCCGAGTACGGCGGGCAGAGCCCGCAGTAGAAGAAGACGACGAAGAAAGGGTACCCGGTCGGGTACTGCTTCTGGGCTTCGGCGGGGAGCACCCGCGTGCGCGGATGCGCTCGCGTCTTCGTCGACCAGAAAAGGGAGTACCTGTCCCTCAGCTCCACCGCACCGAGCTGGGGAGGGAACGTCGCCGTCTCCTTCCGAAGCACTTCAAGCTGTAGCGCCTCGGCCGATTTCGCAGCCTTCCCCTTCGCCTTATCGCTCTTCGGGGCCATGGCGGAGGCAGGGGAGGGAGATCGCCGGAGCTGACGACGACGGGCGCCCCAAGAACAAACCGCTGCTGCCTCTGAGGGGAGGAGGTGGCAGAGGTTTTAGAGGGGTAGTGACCGAGGGAAAGGCGAACCGCCCCTACTTTCCTCCGCTATAAGAGGGAGAGGTGGGAGAGGGGGGGGGGGGACGCTTCGCCTCTCCGAATCGAGAGGTCGTGCGCGACGTGACGCGCGCCTGCGCGGTTCAGCCCCGCGCACGCCACCCACGTCACGCTCACCTCGCACGCCCCGCCCCCACGACGCCGCGGTAAGCGCGCGCCGCCTGGGGAAGGCGCGGCGGATGCGGAGTTAAGGAGCAGCGCGACCAAGGCCACGCGTGCCCGTGCACTGTTAGGGCCTGGCCCAACGACGCTCGGCACCGTGTGTGGCCCAGGCCCGGGGGCTCCTGTCGGTGTACTAAAGTAGGGGTACCTTAGTACCCCAGACTTGTGCACGGGCAGTTGTAGCACCCTGCGGCAAGGCCCGCCCCGGAAGCGCCAAGAGAAGACCAAGCATTCAAGACAAGGCCCCCGGCAAGAGGAGCTTGCCGGGTCAAGAAGACAAGGCCCCCGGCAAGAGGAGCTTGCCGGGCCGAGAAGACAAGACCCCGGCAAGAGGAGCTTGCCGGGACGACTGCGCCCATGAAAGGCCATCCAAGAACAAAGTATAACGAGACAGAAGATCGAGCCCCCGACAAGAGGAGCTTGTCGGGAAGGCCGAACCCAGGCATCACAAGAGAAGCCTGCCGTGGCGCGCCAAGCGCCCCGGCAAGGCCTGATAGCTGGCACGCTATCAGGCACAGGAAGACGACCCCCGCGGCAAGCCACTTGCCGCGGCAAGATCGCCACCTCAAGGCTGCGCTCCAGCTCGCCCACCACGCGTCGCTCCGGGGCTTACCCCGAGGGCACGTGGCGGGGCACCGCGCAGCCTGGGGCATGCGGTGGCATGCAGACCGCCATCGTGGCGAACGGTGGCGCACCTAACGGTCCGCCTCGGTGCTGTCCGGGCGACCGTGACGGGCATTTAATGCCCTTGTCCCCTACCGTCAGAAGTAGGTATGATAACACTGTGCCGCACTGTAGCGCCACCGTTCCCGCACTATTACAGCTACCACCCCTTTTACACTTTTGCCCCTTTCTCCTACGTTGACACCTGTCGGTGACCCCTTTGCGCTATAAAAGGAGGCCCGTGTGCGACGTAGAGGGGGTTCCGGGTTCCGGGGTTCGGAGAATCGGCACCCAGACAGCCATACGCCTGGTGCAGCTAGCTCCCCAAGCTCCCGAGCTCCCCAGTTCAATACAACTAAGCAGGAGTAGGGTTTTACGCGTCGATCGCGGCCCGAACCTGGGTAAACCGCCCGTGTGCTCGCTTCGATCTGCTCTCCGCGCTCCCTCCGCCCCCCTCCGGACAACGAAAGGGGCTCCGGCCCCATAGGTGCCCGCGGGGGACAGCCCGTCCGCCCCGACACCCGAGGACGACAACATGTCGATTATCCTTGGTAGACCCTTCTTGAATACTGCAGGGGCTGTTATTGATTGCAATAAAAGCAAGATCACTTTTCATATTAATGGTAATGAGCATACGCTCCACTTTCCGAAGAAACAATTCCAAGTGAATTGTATTAGTGTTATTGAAAAATCTCCAACAATCACTATTGGAAGTTTTCAAATACCTCTACCTACTGTTAAAAATAAATATGAAATGCTTATTGTTGGGGAAATGCAAAACGCCATTGATGTAACTTAGTGATTTATGAAAGTTCTTCGGTTTCATGCTAATCGAAAGTGGTGGTTAATAAGACCTGATCAACCTTATTAATGAATCATATTTGAATGGTATGAAGTTGATGAATTTAGTAAGCACTACCTTCTGTCCCTACTTTTTGTTCTCTGTTTTATAGTTAAATAAAATAATTGCCATGTTTTGTCTGTTTTCTGAATTCCCCGTGCAATAAAAAATGACCCAAAAATAGAAGTTCTCAGAATGCCCTGAAAATTTATATGATTTTTTCCTGAATATTTAAGAATTTTTGGTGCAAAAATTACCACAGGGAGGTGCACCAGGTGGGCACAACCCACCTGGGCACGCCAGGACCCCCAAGCGCGCCCTGGTGGATTGTGGTCCCCACGTGGGCCCCCTCACTTATCTCTTTAGCCCACATCATCACTCACCTCCAGAAAAAATCCCCATTGCTCTCTCTCCCGTGTTCTAGAGCTCAAACCCGTGGATTTCGATCTCTTTGCTCGAAGCTCTGTTTTCAAAACTGTTTCAGGGGATTGTTACTTGGTATGTGACTCCATCATTTTTCCAATTGGTTTTTGTTTTAGTGGTTTATACTTTGAATAAATAGCTACTCTTGGTGCTATTGTAGATGTGCTTGCATGTTCAATTCTTAGTGTTCTAAGTAGTTTGAATGCTTGCTATGGCCTCTATGTATCCCTATGAGTAGTTGCTATTAGTTTTGTGAAGTTTTGTTGGAAAAATTTTGTGAACTAAAAATTCAGATTTTTGTTCATAGGAAAAATTGTACGTGGACATGATGAACCTATTTGGAAGGAGTTCCTCGAGGAGACGATCCTCGGGGGCATCTTCTAGTGAAAGTTCTACTCGTCGGTCCTATGTTGAACCAAGTGAAAGTTCCACGCGATATGCCACCACCAAAACATGCTTATAGCCTTGCGATGAATATATGGTGCAGGTGGGCATCAAGGAGGAATTTGAGCAATATGTTTACAATGCAGCATACTTAGTTTGCCAAACTTGAGCCTCATTCACACCACTCTCACTGGTAAAAGGAATAATAACCTTGGAGCGATTATTGCATGTAGACTTCAGCATAATGCCAAAAGTGGCTGGTTCTGTGGTGGAATTTATGCCACATGATTAGCACGAGGATTGGGTGTTTCACCTTTTCCCTTTGACCCTACCTTACCCACTCATTATTTAGATTCTGATGCCCTAAAAGATCATAAGATTCTCAAGGGAAGGGTTGATGACTTCACTTATAAATTGTTGTTTAACCAATCACATGTTGTGGACACATATTTGCCTGGGCCTGCTCTCTTTGATTATAATAGCAAGGAGAGATATTTTGTTCTTGAGAGCGAGGCCCGTGCTCACAACGCAGCAGTGGTAGCGGCACGGCGTGCCGAGGCTTCCGCACCGAGAGCCTCCGTGAGCTACCACACCGACTACTACCCTCCAGCCTACTGATCGATTACCAACTTAGGCCAAAAGCCTAAGCTTGGGGGAGTACGTGTTTCTCACCGACATTATATTCATGTCTACATATCATTCTATTTGTCGGTGCTCACACTTTTCCATTGTATCATCCATGCTTAGATTTATTTTCTTGCTTTCTTCTTGTGTGTCTGAAAAACCATAGAAAAACAAAAAAAATTAGTTGTAGTAATTTACTTTCTATGCATGCTTAGTAGTAGTATTAAAAAGAAAATCCAAAAAGATTTCCTTGTTCTTATTTTGCTTGTTGGGAGTGATAACCCACAAGTATAGGGGATTGGAACAGTTTTCGAGGGTAGAGTATTCAACCCAAATTTATTGATTCGACACAAGGGGAGCCAAAGAATAGTCTCAAGTATTAGCAGTTGAGTTGTCAATTCAACCACACCTGAAAGACTTGATATCTGCAACAAAGTAGTATGGAAGTAACAGTAACGGTGGCAAAAATAACAGTAGTAGTTTTTGTAGTAATCGTAACAGTGGCAACGGAAAAGTAACTAAGCAAAGATCAATATGTGAAAAGCTCGTAGGCAATGGATCAATGATGGATAATTATGTCGGATGCGATTCCTCATGCAACAGTTATAACATAGGGTGACAAAGAACTAGTTCATCAATGTAATGTAGGCATGTGAGGGAGTCCTGGATTAGGGGGTGTTCGGATAGGCGGACTATACCTTCAGCCGTACTCCAGGACTATGAAGATACAAGACTGAAGACTTCGTCCCGTGTCCGGATGGGACTTTCCTTGGCGTGGAAGGCAAGCTTGGCGATGCGGATATTCAAGATCTCCCACCATTGTAACCGACTTTGTGTAACCCTAACCCTATCCGGTGTCTATATAAACCGGAGGGTTCTAGTCCGTAGGACAACTCCATCATGCAACATTCATACCATAGGCTAGCTTCTAGGGTTTAGCCTCCTTGATCTCGTGGTAGATCTACTCTTGTACTACCCATATCATCAATATTAATCAAGCAGGAGTAGGGTTTTACCTCCATCGAGAGGGCCCGAACCTGGGTAAAAACATCGTGTCCCTTGTCTCCTGTTACCATCCGGCTTTGACGCACAGTTCGGGACCCCCTACCCGAGATCCGCCGGTTTTGACACCGACATTGGTGCTTTCATTGAGAGTTCCTCTGTGTCGTCGCTTTTGGGCTCGATGGCTCCTTTGATCATCAACAACGATGCGGTCCAGGGTGAGATTTTCTCCCCGGACAGATCTTCGTCTTCGGCGGCTTCGCACTGCGGGCCAATTCGCTTGGCCATCTGGAGCAGATCGAAAGCTACACCCCTGGCCATCAGGTCAGGTTTGGAAGCCTAAACTACACAGCAGACATCCGCGGAGATTTGGTCTTCGACAGATTCGAGCCAAAGCCAAGCGCGCCGCACTGTCTCGCGAGGCATGATCTAGCTCTGCCGCCGGACAGTACCCTGGAGGCCGAAAGCGCACCGACTCTGACCCTCAATTCGGAGCCAGATGCGCCGATCGAGGATGATCGGTTGGACGTCACCTCGGGGGCTGCGATCTCAAAGGCGATCGAGCCGAACGCAGGCCCCACACTCTGCAGGACCCGTGACTCTGAGGATCCGGACTCCGAACCCCCCGTGCCCCTGCCGATCGAATCCGATTGGGCGCCGATAATAGAGTTCACCGCTGCGGACATCTTTCAGCACTCGCCTTTTGGTGACATCCTGAATTCCCTCAAGTCTCTCTCTTTATCAGGAGAGCCCTGGCCGAACTACGGTCAGCGAGGGTGGGATACGGACGATGAAGAAATTCAAAGCCCACCCACCACCCACTTTGTAGCCGCTGTCGACGATTTAACCGACATGCTTGACTTCGACTCCGAAGACATCGACGGTATGGACGACGATGCAGGAGACGAACAGGAACCAGCACCTGTAGGGCGCTGGAAGGCCACCTCGTCATATGATATATATATGGTGGATACTCCAAAAGATGGAGATGGCGACGGAACAGCGGAGGATGACACCTCCAAGAAACAGCCAAAGCGCCGGTGTCAGCGGCGCCACTCTAAATCCCGCCAAAGCAAATACGGTGATTCTGGCACGGGAGATAATACTACCCCGGATAGCGCCGAAGAACACCACCTCCAGAAAGATTCGGCACAGGAAGATGGAGAAGCCAGCCCTCATGAAAGAGCGGCAGACCAAGAGGTTGAGGATGATAACTACATACCTCCCTCCGAAGACGAGGCAAGCCTCGACGACGACGAATTCGTCGTGCCATCAGACCCCGCCGAACAAGAGCGTTTCAAACGCAGGCTTTTAGCCACGGCAAACAGCCTCAAAAAAAGCAGCAACAGCTTAGAGCTGATCAAGATCTGCTAGCTGACAGATGGACTGAAGTCCTTGCGGCCGAAGAGTATGAACTCGAACGCCCCTCCAAGCACTACCCAAAGCGCATGCCGCTACCCCGATCAGAGGAGGAAGCACCCACATCACTAGCGCACGACCTGGCCGACCGGCCACCACGCGGCCGCGATAGAGAGACCTCTCTACCCTCCACCGAAGCCATGCCCCGATGCCGTTCAACTAAGGCACGGGAAAACGCGCCAGACCTGCGAGACATACTGGAGGATAAGGCAAGACAAACAAGATCGATGTACGGATCGCGCAGGCGCCCTACGGCACATGACAGAGATATTCATTTCAGATACAACAAATCCGGCCGAGCCGAACACAACAGACATAGCTCTTCTGAGGTGCGTCGTGATATAGCCCAGTATAGAGGCGCCGCACACCCACTATGCTTCACAGATGAAGTAATGGATCATAAAATCCCAGAGGGCTTTAAACCCGTAAACATCGAATCATACGATGGCACAACAGATCCCGCGGTCTGGATCGAGGATTATCTCCTTCAAATCCACATGGTCCGTGGTGATGATCTACACGCCATCAAATACCTCCCACTCAAGCTCAAGGGACCGGCCCGGCATTGGCTCAACAGCTTGCTAGCAGACTCAATCGGTTCTTGGGAGGACCTGGAAGCTGCATTCCTCGACAACTTCCAGGGCACTATGTGCGACCACCGGATGCCGATGACCTAAGCCACATAATCCAGCAGCCAGAGGAATCGGCCAGGCAATTCTGGACACGGTTCCTAACAAAGAAAAACCAGATAGTTGACTGTCCGGACGCTGAGGCCTTAGCAGCCTTCAAGCATAATATCCACGACGAATGGCTTGCCCGGCACCTAGGACAGGAAAAGCCGAAATCTATGGCAGCCCTCACGACACTCATGACCCGCTTTTGCGCGGGAGAAGACAGCTCGCTAGCTCACAGTAACAACTTATCAAAGAACCCTGGTAGTTCGGATACCAAGGATAAAAGTGGCAGGACACACCGGAACAAACAAAAGCGCCGTGCTAACAGCGACAACAACGAAGATACGACAGCAAATGCCGGATTCAGAGGCTACAAATCCGGTCAGCGGAAAAAGGCATTTAAAAAAATACTCAGGGCCCGTCCAGTTTGGACCGAATACTCTACCGCTTGTGCCAGATACATGGCGCCCCCCGAAAGGCCAGCCAATCACACCAACACGGATTGTTGGGTGTTCAAGCAGGCAGGCAAGCTAAGAGCCGAAAACAAAGACAAGGGGCTGCATAGCGATGACGAGGAGGAGCCCAGGCCGCCGAACAACAGTGGACAAAAGGGTTTCCCCACACAAGTGCGTACGGTGAACATGATATACGCAACCCACATTCCCAAGAAGGAACGAAAGCATGCGCTACGAGACGTATACGCGATGGAGCCAGTCGCCCCAAAGTTCAACCCATGGTCCTCCTGCCCGATCACTTTTGATCGAAGGGACCACCCCACTAGCATCCGTCACGGCGGTTTCGCCGCATTGGTTCTCGACCCAATCATCGACGGATTTCATCTCACAAGAGTCCTCATGGACGGCGGAAGTAGCCTGAACCTGCTTTATCAGGATACAGTGCGGAAAATGGGCATAGATCCCTCGAGGATTAAGCCCACAAAAACGACCCTTAAAGGCGTTATACCAGGTGTAGAGGCCAACTGTACAGGCTCAGTAACACTTGAAGTGGTCTTCGGATCTCCGAATAACTTCCGAAGCAAAGAGTTAATCTTCGATATAGTCCCGTTTTGCAGTGGCTATCACGCCCTGCTCGGGCGAAGCGCATTTGCAAAGTCCAATGCGGTGCCGCACTACACGTATCTCAAGCTCAAGATGCCAGGCCCTAGAGGAGTAATTATGGTCAACGGAAACACCGAACGCTCTCTCCGTACGGAGGAGCACACGGCGGCTCTCGCAGCGGAAGTACAAAGCAGCCTTCTCAGGCAATTCTCCAGTCCGGCCGTTAAAAAGCCAGACACCGCCAAGCGCGCCCGGAGTAACCTACAACAAGACCGCCTGGCACGTTCGGAGCAGGCGTAGCAATGCGGCCCCAACCCCAGCCCTCGCAACATAGCAAAACCAGTGCTTCGCGTACATAACTACGCTCTCGAAATACCATGGGCGCAGGGGAAGGGGCACAATAATGGCAAGCCCAAAATACGGCCTAAAACGTACTAGGGGATGCCGAATTCCTTTTTCTTACTTTCAGGACTCCACACTTCGGACGACCTGTTCGGCAATTCAACTACCGCACGAACGATGCAAGATCCGGGGAAGCAGACAAGCCATGCCGCACTATGGAACTCCCAGGTGGTCTCTGTTACGAGCAGTATACCTGTTTTAAATGCAATTCCGCGGCCTGCCCCCGCCCAGGACGTGTTAAATAGTCCAGTATCTTTTGCTTATCGCACTATTTGTATCGTCCTACTTTGATAGCAGCTTCTTCATAAACAATGAATAGCTTTTTGTCTGTTTTTTGCATTATCCCGTTTATATATATATATATATGTTCAGTAATGACATGCGGCACCCGTACACTGTGGTACGGCAAATACGCCAGGGGCTTCAGTACCCCTTAATGTGGCGCAAGAAGTCCGAACACTTCATAAGTGCGGCACCCCGAACTTATAGCACTATATGCATCGGCTCCGAATCATGATTTGGGTCAATAGTTGGGTTTGCCCGGCCCCTATGTTTTGGTGCCTTACGTTATGCTGTATCGGCTAAGGTAGCACTAGGAGAACCACTGCGATTGTGCCCCGGTTGAGCTGGGTTAAGCACCTCAGTGGAGAAAGCTAAAACTGACTGTCATGATGAGGCGAGGGACCGGTCGCTGTTCGAGAGGTTTTTCGAGTCCCTAAAGACTTATACCGCTTTGAGCGAGGAGCCGGCTTTGTTCGGCCAAGGCGTGGATAGCGCCCCAAACTCGGTCTTCCGAACTAGGGGCTTCGCTGAAATTTAAAATTATAAAGTTCTATGGCTAAGTGAGAGTGTTCAAGCATTATAGTCCGATTGCCTGGTTTGTTGTGCTGAGCGCCTCCCTCGAAGGATCCAAATATGGGAAAAAGAGCGCTTAGGTTTATCCCGAACACCCCAGCACTAGTGGCATGGGGGCGGAAGCCGACGGCTCGCCATCTCTCAAATTTTTTGATAAACGGCCGCACATAAAATAATATTTTAAATTCAACAAGCATTGCTTAGCGCATATGAACAAGTTTTCAGCGCACAGGATAAACACGAGCGAGTTCATTCAAAAATTACATCCTTGGTACATTCATCCGCCACAAGGCGGGCACCCGCAAGAACATCCTTATAGTAGTTCTCGGGCATGCGATTGTCCTTCCCCAGCGGTGGCCCGTCCCTCACAAGCTTCTCACCATCTAGCTTACCCCAGTGCACCTTTGCACGGGCAAGGGCCCTACGGGCACCTTCGATGCAGACGGAGCGCTTGATGACATCGAGCCTTGGACAGGCCTCCACCAGCCGCCGCACCAGCCCGAAGTACCTCCCAGGCAGGGCCTCTCCGGGCCACAGCCGAACTATGAAGCCCTTCATGGCCTGTCCGGCTGCCTTGTGGAGCTCGACCAGCTATTTCAGCTGGTCGCTCAAGGGCATAGGGTGTCCGGCCTCAGCATACTGAGACCAGAACACATTCTCCGTCGAGCTACCCTCTTCAGCTCGGTAGAATGCGGTGGCGTCGGACACACTACGGGGAAGATCTGTGAATGCCCCTGGAGAGCTCCGGATTCGGGTAAGTAACAAGTAGTTTACTTTTATATTTCGGCTTTGCACAAAAAATGCCTTACCCGCTGCTATCTTTTTCATCTCCTCCAACTCTTGGAGGGCCCTTTGGGCTTCGGCCTTGGCGGACTTGGCAGCCTCAGAGGCCGTCGCGAGCTCGGACGCTTGCGTTTTTGACTCAAGCTCCAAACTCTCATGTTTTTTCATAAGAGTCTGAAGCTCTTGCCGCACCTCGCGGACCTGGGCCTCAAGTTTCTCTCGCTCGGTGCGCTCCGCGGCCGTTTTCTTTTCGGCCTCAAACATCACCTGTTGAGGGTCGCCACCTGAGTCGTGGCCCCTACAATAGGCAGTACAATCCTGTTATTTTTTGCAATCACGTCTTTTTATATGCATCTTTTTTTGTAAGGTATTTCTTACCTTCTTTCTCCTCGAGCTGCCATTTGGGAAGGCCGAGCTCTTGCTCGGTCTGCTCGAGGCCCTGTTTCAGGGCATCCACCTCCGCAGTCAGCGCGGTAGTGGCTAGCAGCGAAGCCTGCATACACATATTTTGACTCCTTTTTGTTAGACTCTTGCGACATTTAATAGATCCTCTATTTGGCTTTTCTTTCCGAACGCCAAACAGAGCATCAGGGGCTACTGTCTATGCGGTTATATTCTTGCATATTTTTTGCTTACCTCGAAGCCTGTTAGAAGGCTAGCGCAAGCTTCGTTCAGTCCGCTCTTGGCAGACTGAACCTTCCGGATCACCGTACTCATAATAGTACGGTGCTCCTCGTTGATGGAGGCGCCGTCAAGCACCTCCAGCAGACTGTCCGGCACCTCCGGTTGGACGGAGGCCGCCGGCTCAGAAGGCTTGCTCCTCTTGACAGGAGTTCACCTGCCGCGGCCCGGAACCGTTGAGGATTCCGGCGCGGTGTCCGGCTCAAAGCCGGACTTGGAGCCCTGGGGGGGTTTCGTCCCCTTTACTCCTGGGGTCCGGGAGGTCGCCTTGCGGCTCTTCCAGGACCACCTCCTCCTGCCCCGGAGCTCGTTGCGACGCCACTTCGGCGTCGTCTGCAGTGCGGGGGGAGACAGCGGGCGGAACTGAGTTCATGTCCGACGAAACCAGGGAGCCGCTCGACGAATCGTCGAGTTCGGCTCGGGGCGGGCTGCACAATTATGTTCGGCATTAGGAAGAGCTGAACGACAAAAGAATATCATGAGTCACTCTGGTATCCGAATACTTACGATTTCGCCGGACGCTTGGCCCTGTCCGGCCACTCCTCGTCATCCTCGTTGGCGTCGGGGGAGTAGTCCGGCGGAGGGGTCTTCCTCTTCCTGGACCCTCCGCCTCCCCCGTTGGGGCGGCCTTCCTTTTCTTTCCTCCCCCCGCTGGAGGGGGAGATGCTTCTTCCTCCTCCTCCTTGTTTTCACGGGAGGAGAGCGTCTCGAACTCGTCAGATGACGAGTCCGACACCGCCACGTTGCGGGCACTCTTTCGAGTCCCCGTGGCCTTCTTCTTCTTGGCCTTCTTCTCCGGCACCACATAAGGCGCCGGAGCCAGCAGCTTCACTAAGAGAGCAGGGGCTGGGTCTTCGGGCAAGGGAGCCAGACAGTTAATCGGTCCGGATATCACCTGCCAAGCCTGTTAAAGGTAAGGGAGTTTTGATCCCGCATAGAGTCAAACTATGAAAGAGAGCTTAGACATCCTGTGAAGGGTAGAAATAGCTTATCTCGCTAGCGTGACGCTGTGAGCTATATCCACGGTCCTCGAAGGCGGATGTGGGAGCCTCGGCGCCTTTGGTTAGCACCTTCCAGACGTCTTCATATGTCGTGTTGAAGAGCCTGTTGAGGGTTTGGTGCTGCGCCGGGTTGAACTCCCACATAGTAAAGTCCTGTTGTTGACACGGGAGGATCCGGCGGACGAGCATAACCTGGACCACGTTGACAAGCCTGATCGGTTTGTTCACCAGGGACTGGATGCATGTTTGCAGTCCGGTCACCTCTTTCTCGTCGCCCCATGACAGGCCCGTCTCTTTCCAGGACATAAGCCGCGTGGGTGGTCCGGATCGGAACTCAGGGGCTGCGACCCATTTTGGATCGCGTGGCTCGGTGATGTAAAACCACCCGGATTGCCACCCCTTTAGGGTCTCCACGAAGGAGCCCTCGAGCCACTGGACTTTGGCCATCTTGCCCGCCATGGCGCCTCCGCACTCCGCCTGGCTGCCGCACACCACCTTGGGCTTGACGTTGAAGGTCTTGAGCCAAAGGCCGAAATGGGGGCGGGCGCGGAGGAAGGCCTCGCACACGACGATAAACACCGAGATGTTGAGGACGAAGTTTGGGGCCAGATCGTGGAAATCCAGGCCGTAGTAGAACATGAGCCCCCGAACGAATGGGTGGAGTGGAAAACCCAGTCCGCGGAGGAAGTGGGAAAGGAAAACTACCCTCTCATGGGGCCTTGGGGTGGGGAGAAGCTGCCCCTCCTCGGGAAGCCGGTGCGCGATGTCCTTGGACAAGTATCCGGCCTTCCTTAGCTTCTTGACATGGCCCTCCGTGACGGAGGAGACCATCCACTTGCCTCCCGCTCCGGACATTGCTGGAGAAGGTTGAGGTGGGAAGTGCGGGCTTGGGCGCTGGAGCTCGGGTGCGCAGAAGATGGATAGGCAGAGGAGGAAGAAGGCATAGGTAAAAAAGTGGATCCTTATCCCCTTATATGTGTGGATGCGGCTATGCATCCCCACCAGCCTGGTAAAACTCGCTTGCCTCCCAAAGCGCCGTAATAAATGGCGCGGTTGGGTTACCCACTTCCATATTGATGAGAATCCCGTAAATGGGGGACACGATCTCTACTTTGACAAGACGTGCCAAGGAAACCGCCTCGTGAAACACGCTGAGGTGGAAGAGTAAAAACTATTCGAGTAAAGGACTTGGCCGCAGTGTAATGACTAACTGCAGAATACGTCAGCAGATCTGATTGGTGTTAATATTATTCTCTCTATGGCACTATGTGGAAAATTATTTTGCAGAGCCGGACACTACTCTTGGTGTTTACAATCTTCTATGAAGGACTTGGAGGAGGAACCCGCCTTGCAATGCCGAAGACAATCTGCGCGCCGGACTCGTCGTCATTGAAGCCTGGTTCAGGGGCTACTTAGGGAGTCCTGGATTAGGGGGTGTTTGGATAGCCGGACTATACCTTTAGCCGGACTCCAGGACTATGAAGATACGAGATTGAAGACTTCGTCCCGTTTCCGGATGGGACTTTCCTTGGCGTGGAAGGCAAGCTTGGCGATGCGGATATTCAAGATCTCCCACCATTGTAACCGACTTTGTGTAACCCTAACCCTATCCGGTGTCTATATAAACTGGAGGGTTCTAGTCCGTAGGACAACTCCATCATACAACATTCATACCATAGGTTAGCTTCTAGGATTTAGCCTCCTTGATCTCGTGGTAGATCTACTCTTGTACTACCCATATCATCAATATTAATCAAGCAGGAGTAGGGTTTAACCTCCATCGAGAGGGCCCGAACCTGGGTAAAAACATCGTGTCCCTTGTCTCCTATTACCATCCGGCCTTGACGCACAGTTCGGGACCCCCTACCCGAGATCCGCCGGTTTTGACACCGACAGCATGTATTCCGAATATAGTCGTACGTGCTTATGGAAAATAACTTGCATGCCATCTTTTCTCCTACCCTCCTGTTGTGACGCCCGGATTTTCAAACCACAATAACCCTCCGCTAATGATGCCACGTCACCACGATTACTGTTGTTAATCTTGCGATGATTCAAATCCTGTTCAAATTTCAAATTTAAAATCAAGTCAAACAGTTAAAGTTCTCAAAAGTCAAAACTAAAATGTTCTAAATGTGACAAATAATTCATAGGTAATATTGGTGGAGAAACCACATTTTTATAAGATAGTTAAATGCATCAGGTAATTAAAACAACAGCTAATACATTAATTAAATGCCTTTTATAAATTATATAATATTAAAACATCTTAATTAGGGGTCAAACTTTTTTTGGGAGTGGGTTTAAAGATAATAATAATTTGGAAGGTTGTTTTGTATTTCAGTTAAACTAAAATACATTAAAGACTAAAATAAAACAAATAAATAGAAAATAAAAATAAACAAAAGGGAAAAACAAAACTAGCAAAAAAATTTGAAAAACTGAACCCCCCACTGGACCATGCGGCCCAGCCCACCTGGCCCAGCCGGCCGGCCACCCCACTACCCAAACCCTAGCCACCGTCCACTACTCCCCCCCACTCACACTATCTCTCCCCCCGATCTGGATCGGGATCGAACCCGATCCCGTCGCCCCCGATGGCCCGTCGCCGTCCATTGCCGCCAGGACCTCCCCGGAGGCCACGTCGCCGGAGCCCCTCCTCACCGGACTGCCTCCACTGCGACGCGCCGTCTCCGTCGTCCTCCCCATGCCCCGCTGCCTATGCCCTACGAAATCCCCATGAGGCACCCCTCCTTCCTCCTTTTCCCATGGTCACCGCCGCTCGCTCGCCCCGCACCGCTGCTGCATCATCGACGCTGCTCCGCTGCGGCCGCTGCCCTTCGCCCCGTCCACCAGCAGCACACGCCCGCCTTGCACACGTGCCTACAAGGCCCCGCCTCCCGCGCCGGTGCTCACCGCGGCCCCGTGCATGCTCTTGCTCCGGCCCTTCCCGCTGCCGCAGTCTGCCGCGGCCTCGTCGCCCCTTGCCGCCCGCTACTTTGCTTGCCGTCAACTTCGCCGTGGTCGTGCCCGACCCCCGCGCACCCCGCATCTGCCGCGCCTGTGGTCGCGCGCTGCGCGCGAACCCGCTCGCCCGCGTCCGCCACTACTGGACGCCTCGCCCAGCCTCGTACCAGCATGCGCCCGCGCGGGGATGGGCTCGCAGCCGCCCACTGCTGCCGTTGCCGCCCACCGCAACTGCCGCCCGTGGCCACTCCGACCATTGCCCCGGACCATGCGCCCCCGCCTGCTTGCCTCTGTCGCCTGCCGCCGTCCTCGCTCCTGGTCGTGCCCTCTCCGTCGCTGCCTCCCCCTGCACCCACGGCCCTCCGCCTTGCCTCGCTCCCACGCTCGCTGGCGCGCACGACCGCCTGCTGCCATGGCTGCTGCTCGCTGCTGTTGTTCCCCACCGCCGCTGCTAGCCTCGCCTCCGGCCGCCGCCCGCTGGCCACCGCGAACCCCCGCTGGCCACCATGATGACATCAACATACACTATTCTGGATAATGTTGATTTAAAATAATTAAATAAATCCTAAAAATAATTTAAATCTTTAGAAATTAATATAAAATAATCCGTAGCTCGGATGAAAATACTTTGTACATGAAAGTTGCTCAGAACCACGAGGCGAATCCGGATACGCAGCCCGTTCATCTGGCACACATCCCTATCATAACGAACACGCAACTTTTCTCATCCGTTTCATTTGTCCGAAAACGCGAAAACACCGGGAATACTTTCCCAGATGTTTCCCCCCTTCGCCGGTATCACCTACTACCGCGTTAGGGCACACCTAACATCGCTCATTGTCATGTCATGCATCATCATGCATATGTTTGCATTATATTTATTGTTTCTTCCCCCTCTTCTCTTGGTAGACACCGAGACCGACGCCGCTGCTACCCAGTACAACTACGGTGTTGACGATCCCTCCTTGCCAGAGCAACCAGGCAACCCCCCCCCCCCTTGATCACCAGATATCGCCTATTCTTCTCTCTACAGCTTGCATTAGAGTAGTGTAGCATGTTACTGCTTTCCGTTTATCCTATCCTGATGCATAGCCTGTCCTTGCTACTACTGTTTTTACCTTTATCCGCAATCCTAAATGCTCAGTATAGGATGCTAGTATTCCATCAGTGGCCCTACAATCTTGTCCGTCTGCCATGCTATACTATCAGGCCGTGATCACTCAGGAGGTGGTCATGGGTATATACTTATATACATAATATATTATACATGTGGTGACTAAAGTCGGGTCGGCTCGTACAGTACCCGCGAGTGATTCATGGATTGGGGGCTGAAAGGACTTTTGTCCCGGCGGCCCTCTGGATGGATCTTTGTGGCGGAGCGACAAGGCAGGTTGTGACCACCTAGGAGAGAGGTGGGCCTGGCCCTGGTCGGCGTCCACGGTTACTCCAAAATAACACGCTTAACGAGATCTTGGTATTTGATCTGAGTCTGGCCACTAGCCTATACGCACTAACCAACTACGTGGGAACAGTTATGGGCACTCGACGTCGTGGTATCAGCCGAAGCCTTCGTGACGTAAGCGACTGAGCGGCGTGCATCGGGTTGGACCGCGTAATGCAACATCCTTTGAAATGGAGGTTGCTAGCTCTGCTCTCCGGCCGCCCACACAACGTGCAGGTGTGCAATGGGCGATGGGCCCAGACCCCTGCGCGCATATGATTTAGACCGGCGTGCTGACCTCTCTGTTGTGCCTAGGTCGAGCTGCGACGTGTCGATCTTCCGAGGCCGGGCATGAACCAGAAAAGTGTGTCCAGCCAAAGGGGATCGAGCGTGTTGGGTAATGTGGTGCACCCCTGCAGGGAAGTTTATCTATTCGAATAGCCGTGATCCTCGGTAACAGGACGACCCGGAGTTGTACCTTGACCTTATGACAACTAGAACCGGATACTTAATAAAACACACCTTTTCAAGTGCCAGATACAACCCGGTGACCGCTCTCTAACAGGGCGATGAGGAGAGGATCGCCGGGTAGTATTGTGCTATGCGTTGATACATGGTGAACTTACCATCTACTCTCTTCTACATGCTGCAAGATGGAGGCTGCCAGAAGCGTAGTCTTCGACAGGACTAGCTATCCCCCACTTATTCTGGCATTCTGCAGTTCAGTCCACCGATACTGCCCCTTTACACTGATACCCATGCATATGTAGTGTAGATCCTTGCTTGCGAGTACTTTGGATGAGTACTCACGGTTGCTTCTCTCCCTCTTTTCCCCCTTCCCATTTCTTCCTAGTTGTCGCAACCAGATGCTGGAGCCCAGGAGCCATATGCCACCGTCGACGACTACTCCTACTACTCTGGAGGTGCCTACTACTACATGCAGGCCGCTGACAATGACTAGGAGAAGTTTTGGAGGATCCCAGGCAGGAGGCCTACTGCTCTTTCGATCTGTATCCCAGTTTGTGCTAGCCTTCTTAAGGCAAACTTGTTTAACTTATGTTTATACTAAGATATGGTTGCTTCTGCTAACTCGTCTATGATCGAGCATTTGTATTCGAGCCCTCGAGGCCCCTGGCTTGTATTATGATGCTTGTATGACTTATTTTATTTTAGATTTGTGTTGTGATATCTTCCCTTGAGTCCCTGATCTTGATCGTACACGTTTGCATGTATGATTAGTGTACGATTGAATTGGGGGTGTCACAAGTTGGTATTAGAGCCGACTACCTGTAGGAATCCCCTTTCCAACTCCTTGGCCGAAGTTGAGTCTAGTCATTGCAAAACCTTTACTAACATGGTTGTGTGGCCTATGGGCCCACATCACCATTGGGTGGTATTAGGATCTTTTATTCATCATCTATACTCTAGGACTCTGATCTCTCTTCTATTCGGGTTAAATGATTTTACTAACTCTGACTCTAGGTTCTCATAATTACTTCCTCCCAGAGAGCCCTTCACTCCAGATGATCGGTTGGTGCACCGGAAGATTCCAAAGATACTCTCCGATGTTCTTTCGAGACTTTGTGCCCACCGCTTTTGCTATTCCCGAGCACCGATAAATCCTTATAGATAACTTCTTACCCTTGCCATTCTTACATTCATCCCTTAGCTGCTCTTGTTATTACAAGATGCATCGAATTGTTCTTCGACTTTTAAGAATCTCTTGAGCCATTGCATTACAGATCTTTGCCGCATGAATACCCCTACGGATAATTCCTCACACTTATCGAGTATGCGCTCATTCCCAATTGTTCATGTGTTTCACAAAAGACTTCGAAATACCATCGATCTTCCGAAAATCCTGAGCAGCCTATTGCTCTTGAAATTCTTGCTTGCTTGCATTATGGTTAATCCCATAAGTCTCGTAATCTTATTGGCACCCCTTGCCTTTATCATCTTGAGTCCCTTGATTCAGTATGTCGCGAATGTTCGCAATCCTTAATCAGATCCTAGAATTCATCCTTTCGGCTCAGACGTCGTTTTAACATGAGCTAGATCTCGACCAATCAAATTGCCATCGATTGTACCCCTAAGTCTATTCAACTTCTCCATCCTTAACCAGAGCGTTTGCTTCTGTTCCCTTGATTTGGAGCTCATAATTCCTTTGCATTTGAGCTTTGAATTAGTCAGTTGTTTTGATAATCTGATCTCCTTGCTTTCTTTCTTCTTCTAGTTGAGTACCGACGCTCACATCAGATCCCTTGTGGACCACCAGATCCTTTATTGGATTTTATTCGACAATGTCCTTCATATTTGATCGCCTCGTGAATTCTTCCCGGATACATAATTCCATTAGTAAATCCTATTGTCTGATTGGCCGACCATGCTCTTCTTTCAAACTGGTGGTATTTACTCTCGAAGCTTGTGGTATATGTTTCTAAGATGCCCATATGGGTCAAACCTATGCCTTCTTTAGTCTATGTGAACCCGAAGTTTATGCGGGTTATATCTATTGGTGTTTTGGCGGATAAATTTTCAACTCCATAACTTCTTCGAGGAAAGTGAATGAAAGATTATGCATTGGATAAGTGGGAGTCGACCTTGAAATTTGTGTTAATGCCCATGGACACGATGTAAATCTTATCTTGGAAGCTTCTCGTAAAATAGGTAACCCCTTGTTATAAGTTCTTGTATCCGTGGTTTGATCATTTACAGATGTGGTTCTGACCATAATGTTCCCTTGATTCAATTTCTCAGACAAGTTAAACCACTTGTCCTCTGCAGATCGTTGCACCTATCCAAACTTTACTATGATCTATCGTCAAGTATTACACTCTGGTATCTCAAGAATATCATGGAACTGCATAACTTCTTATGTGTTCTTCATGAACTGTTATTTATCACCGATTCCAATTCTCCCGGGTTCTGGGTTGTCGTCAACCGAGAACACCGATATGTGAACCAATCCCGCATTCCGGTTCGATAACCCTAAGTAATTTTAATTGCTTATGAGTTTAATAATCCTTCAAGACATTCCTAGCCTGATCGGCTATATCATTATCGTGCTGATTTTAACTGTGCTACCTGGTCCTTAATCCCGGAGCACGACTTCCGTTGATGAGCTAAGCTTATGTTGATTTCCTTGTCTTATCGTTCCACCTCAAACAACAAGCTTGATCCCAAGTTGATGTTGTATCCATGGATCCAATAATCTTTCATTGCAACAATCCCTTTGCTTGATGCAGTCGTTGTTCGATTGCTTCTTCGTGGAGCCTCTTGACAAAATTTGTCGTGATCATCGTCAACCTTTTGGGTTCTTCCGGGATATCTATCGAATACTTGATGAGAAATACCATCCTTGCCCCTTGATGATTTGTGTTATCATCGGCATCTTTATTCTCCTCCCTCCAGCGCAAACTTTTTCATGTTTCGTGTAGTACCTTGAGTTCCTTGCTATCCAGCTTATGTTATGTTCTACCTTGGAGTATTACCATCTTTTACGTCAAGGATGTTGTGAGGATTGCTCCACCTCTCAAGAATTCTTAAAATAGTGATACTTCTCACCATCACCATTCTTTCTTGGTTCCCGTTTTGATTCTAACCGGGATACCAACAAGTGAACGGTGCTGTTTGGATTCTGTACTTCTAGCAACCCTATTGCTTTGAAGTTAATGGTCGACATTTCATTCTTAGACCATTGGTTATCGAATCACCATTCTAAGCATTGATCATGCTACCTAGGCCCATATTTTGGGTGCACCTTTTTGACTAATGTTTAATGGTGTATGTTTTCCTCGAGCATACATCATTATATCATTTGATCTGACTAATGTTATCTCCTTGTTCACATGATTGTGGAAATCCATCTTTCTGGAAATTTCGATGGATTGTCACTGAGTCCATCAGCCACCTCCTCATCCTCTCCGTGGTTTAATGATCAACTCTTGTTTTGGAACTCGCTTCCATAGATCATTTCCGAGAGTCTCACAATGTCATCTCGTCAAATTGTGTTGCACCGTTTCTTCTCAGGTATCCTATGTCTAAGGTATCCTGACACCAATCATGACTGAATCTCGGCCAAATATGATGGTTGGGACATTTTCCAAAAGCCGTAACATTGGACTTTGTATAGCCCAGTAAGGTGATGTCATGCCTAGCACACCGGGCCGGAGGACCCATTGTAATGGTTTTCCTTTTTAGCAAGGTTATCCATTCTTTCATGAGGAAAATGTAACACTTATTCTATGGGTTATTCCTGATGGATCCTTTGAGTATCCAAACTCCGACCTTGCTTGAAGACCATGTCAATGCTATCTCGAAGCATGTCTGTGGTACTCCGATTTTCAACAAGAGCCTTTGGAGCCCAATGCTGAATGTTTCTTGCTCAATTATCCAAACACCATTGTATGGGTAATGTCATGAAATTTCTCTCCCCTTACCTAAAGGGTTTTCTACATTATATCCTGTCATGGATATCATGCTTTGCTTGTCATTGGGAAGGATATACCCCTGAAATATGTGTTTAAACACATTTTCCTTTCCATTGTTCTGTTTAATCTGATAATCGCCTTTTCCTTCCCATTGTTTTGTTTAACTTTTCTTGTGATCTATATGATCTAAGAAGTAATATTTTTCTGCTTATGTAAACACCTTGGTGTAGAACCGTGTCAGTAAGACCCTGTTACTATATTTGATGACATTTCGGTAGCCACCGATGGATGAGAACTTTACCTAATTGGTCCGCCTCGTTGCTCGAGCAGGAGAATAGTTCTCTTCGCCCCTCGCCCTTGGTACCGATGTTGTTGCCGACATAACTGACGGGCTATCCTCTGGCATGCCTTACTTACATGATCGTGCAAGACGTCACCACCCTTCCTACTTTTAACCCACACGGTGGGCCCATAACCTATAGTTCCATAGGATCGAAATCTGAGTCTCCTGTACACCCCCTGTCCCCAAAGTTATTCCTCGCGTGTGGCCTCGTATGGGATTCACGAGCCACCGTCGGAGAGATCATCAATTCTGGTATCAGACACAATACTTATTCCCGTTGCTTTGAACTCCTTTCATGCCCTGTATCAGGCATCGAATGATTGCCTGCCTGCTCGAAACTTCCCATGGTACCTCCTTACTGTGCTCTCGATATTTTCCTAAGTTTCAATGAGGGAGTTACTTTCCGCCACCAACCCCGTTATTTTCGACCAAATAGTCAACCTTGGAGAGGTCCGTTCTCCAGGACTACCCCCTTTATTCTTTCGTAAGTACGATGGAGTTCCCGAAGAAAGGATGCTGACTTCATCATGATGACCTAAAGCAGAAAAATGAAGACATCAATGTAATGGGTCGACCTCTTCAAGAAGAGCAACCAAGACCGACAAGATCCGTTAGAATTTCGTAACCAGAACCCCCCTTATTCCACCTCTTAAATCTCGGGACGAGATTTCTTGTAGTGGAGGAGAATTGTGACGCCCGAATATTCAAGCAACAGTAACCCTCTGCTAATGATGCCATGTCACCACGATTACTGTTGTTAATCTTGCGATGATTCAAATCCCGTTCAAATTTCAAATTTAAAATCAAGTCAAATAGTTAAAGTTTTCAAAAGTCAAAACTAAAATGTTCTAAATGTGACAAATAATTCATAGGTAATATTGGTGGAGAAACCACATTTTTGTAAGATAGTTAAATGCACTCAGGTAATTAAAAATAACAGCTAAAACATTAATTAAATGCCTTTTATAAATTATATAATATTAAAACATCTTAATTAGGGGTCAAACTTTTTGTGGGAGTGGGTTTAAAGATAATACTAATTTAGAAGTTTGTTTTGTATTTCAGTTAAACTAAAATACATTAAAGACTAAAAGAAAACAAATAAATAGAAAAGAAAAATAAACAAAAGGGAAAAACAAAACCCCCCACTGGACCAGGCGGCCCAGCCCACCTGGCCCAACCGGCCGGCCACCCCACTACCCATAACCCCACTACCCAAATCCTAACCCACCGTCCACTACTCTCCCCCACTCGCTCTCTTTCCCCCCGATCTGGATCAGGATCGAACCCGATCTCGTCGCCCACGACGGCCCATCGCCGTCCGTCGCCGCTAGGACCTCGCAGGAGGCCACGCCGCCGGAGCCCCTCCTCGCCGGACTGCCTCCCCTGCGACGCGCCGTCTCCATCGTCCTCCCCACGCCCCGCTGCCCATGCCCTACGAAACCCCCGTGAGGCTCCCCCTCCTTCCTCCTTTTCCCGTGGTCACCGCCACTCGCTCGCCCCGCACCGCTGCTGCATCGTTGATACTGCTCCGCTGCGGCCACCGCACTCTGTCCCGTCCACCCGCAGCGCACGCCCGCCCCGCGCATGTGCCCGCACGGCCCCGCCTCCTGCGCCGGCGCTCGCCGTAGCCCCGTGCACGCTCTCGCTCCGGCCCTTCCCGCTACCGCAGTCCGCCGCGGCCTCGTCGCCCCTTGCCGCCCGCTAGTTCGCTCGCCGTCAACTTCGCTGTGGTCGTGCCCGAACCCAACGCACCCCGCATCTGCCGCGCACATGGTCGCGTGCTGCGCCCGAACCCGCTCGCTCGCCTGCGCCACTACTGCCCGCCTCGCCCAGCCTCGTACTAGCGTGCGCCCGCGCCGAGATGGGCTCGCAGCCGCCCACTGCTGCCATTGCCGCCCGCCGCAACTGCCGCGCGTGGCCACTCCGGCCATTGCCCCGGACCGCACGCCCCCGCCTGGTTGCTAGCCTCTGTCGCCTGTCGCCGTCCTAGCTCCTGGTTGCGCCCTCTCCGTCGCCGCCTCCTCCTGAACTCGCGGCCCTCGGCCTTGCCTTGCTCCCGCGCTCGCTAGCGCGCACCACCGCCTGCTGCCATGGCTGCTGTTCCCCACCGCCGCTGCTAGCCTTGCCTCCGACCGCCGCCTGCTGGCCACCGCGAACCCCCCTGCCCGTCGCCTTGCGCTACTCCCTACATCGCACGCGCGCCCGCTGCACTAAATCGGGTTGCGCCCGACGCCCGCTAACGACCAAACCCAGAAGGCCCCTCTGGGCCACTCACATGGGGGCCCCGCCCCAGAACGTTTTTATAAAAATTTAAAAAAGAATTAATTAAATAATAGTAATAATAATAGATGAATAAATAATAAAAATGTTAATTAATTAATTAAATAATTAATTAACTTAATTAATCCTGATTAGATTAATATAATCACGTGTTTTAGTTAAATAATCTATTAGGTTAGTTAATAGTCAATGACAGCTCGGACCCACATGTTAGTTTGATCCAGTCAACGCCTGTTGACTGCTGACGTCATGCTGACATCATGATGACATCAACATACACTATTCTGGATAATGTTGATTTAAAATAATTAAATAAATCCTAAAAATAATTTAAATATTTAGAAATTAATATAAAATAATTCCTAGCTCGGATGAAAATACTCTGTACATGAAAGTTGCTCAGAACGACGAGGCGAATCCGGATAAGCAGCCCGTTCATCCGGCACACATCCCTAGCATAACGAACACGCAACTTTTCCCCTCCGGTTCATCTGTCCAAAAACGCGAAAACACCGGGAATACTTTCCCGGATGTTTCCCCCCTTTGCCGGTATCACCTACTACCGCGTTAGGGCACAACTAACACCGCTCATTGTCATGTCATGCATCGTCATGCATATGTTTGCATTATATTTATTGTTTCTTCCCCCTCTTCTCTCGCTAGACACCGAGATCGACGCCGCTGCTACCCAGTACGACTACGGTGTTGAAGACCCCTCCTTACCAGAGCAACCAGGCAAGCCCCCCCCCCCCTTGATCACCAGATATCACCTATTCTTCTCTCTACTGCTTGCATTAGAGTATTATAGCATGTTGCTGCTTTCCGTTTATCCTATCCTGATGCATAGCCTGTCCTTGCTACTACTATTGTTACCTTTACCTGCAATCCTAAATGCTTAGTATAGGATGCTAGTATTCCATTAGTGGCCCTACATTCTTGTCCGTCTACCATGCTATACTATCGGGCCGTGATGACTCGGGAGGTGGTCACGGGTATATACTTATATACATAATATATGATACATGTGGTGACTAAAGTCGGCTCGGCTCTTAGAGTACCCGCGAGTGATTCACGAATTGGGGGCTGAAAGGACCTTTGTCCCGTCGGCCCTCTGGGTGGATCTTTGTGGCAGAGCGATAGGGCAGGTTGTGACCACCTAGGAGAGAGGTGGGCCTGGCCCTGGTCGGCGTCCGCGGTTACTCCAAAATAACATGTTTAATGAGACCTTGGTATTTGATCTGAGTCTGGCCACTGGCCTATACGCACTAACCAACTACGCGGGAACAATTATGGGCACTCGACGTCATGGTATCAGCCGAAGCCTTCGTGACGTCACCGACTGAGCGGCGCGCGCCGGGTTGACCGCGTAACTCAACTTCCTTTGAAATGGAGGTTGCTAGGTCTGCTCTCTGGCCGCCCACGCAACATGTAGGTGTGCAATGGGCCCAGACCCCTGCGCGCATAGGATTTAGACCGGCGTGCTGACCTCTCTGTTGTGCCTAGGTGGGGCTGCGACGTGTTGATCTTCCGACGCCGGGCATGACCCAGAAAAGTGTGTCCGACCAAAGGGGGTCGAGCGTGTTGGATAATGTGGTGCACCCCTGCATGGAAGTTTATATATTCGAATAGCCGTGATCCTCGGTAACAGGACGACCCGGAGTTGTACCTTGACCTTATGACAACTAGAACCGGATACTTAATAAAACACACCCTTTCAAGTGCTAGATACAACCCAATGATCGCTCTCTAATAGGGCGACAAGGAGAGGATCGCCGGGTAGGATTATGCTATGCGTTGATACTTGGTGAAATTACCATCTACCCTCTTCTACATGCTGCAAGATGGAGGCTGCCAGAAGCGTAGTCTTCGACAAGTCTAGTTATCCCCCTCTTATTCTGGCATTCTGCAGTTCAGTCCACCGATATTGCCCCTTTACACTGATACCCACGCATATGTAGTGTACATACTTGCTTGTGAGTACTTTGGATGAGTACTCACGGTTGCTTCTCTCCTTCTTTTCCCCCTTCCCATTTCTTCCTAGTTGTTGCAACCAGATGCTAGAGCCCAGGAGCCAGACACCACCGTCGACGACTACTCCTACTACACTGGAGGTGCCTACTACTACGTGCAAGCCGCTGACGACGACCAGGAGATGTTTAGGAGGATCCCAGGCAGGAGGCATGCGCCTCTTTCGATCTGTATCCCAGTTTGTGCTAGCCTTCTTAAGGCAAACTTGTTTAACTTATGTCTGTACTCAGATATGGTTGCTTCCGCTGACTCGTCTATGATCGAGCATTTGTATTCGAGCCCTCGCGGCCCTTGGCTTGTATTATGATGCTTGTATGACTTATTTTATTTTAGAGTTGTGTTGTGATATCTTCCCGTGAGTCCCTGATCTTGATCGTACACGTTTGCGTGTATGTTTAGTGTACGATTGAATCGGGGGCGTCACACCCGTGGCATCGGGGTCCTATTGGAAACTAAGGGATATTAAGGCCTCCTTTTAATAGAGTACCGGACCAAAGCATTAACACTTAGTGAATACATGAACTCCTCAAACTACGATCATCACCGGGAGTGGTCCCGATTATTGTCACTTCGGGTTGCCGGATCATAACATATAGTAGGTGACTAATGACTTGCAAGATAGGATCAAGAACTCACATATATTCATGAAAACATAATAGGTTCAGATATGAAATCATGGCACTCGGGCCCTAGTGACAAGCATTAAGCATAGCAAAGTCATAGAAACATCAATCTTAGAACATAATGGATACTAGGGATCAAACCCTAAGAAAACTAACTCGACTACATGGTAAATCTCATCCAACCCATCACCATCCAACAAGCCTACGATGGGATTACTCACGCACGGCGGTGAGCATCATGAAATTGGTGATGGAGGATGGTTGATGATGACGATGGCGATGGATTCCCCTCTCTGGAGCCCCGAACGGACTCCAGATCAGCCCTCCCGAGGAAGATTAGGGCTTGGCGGCGGCTCCATATAGTAAAACACGATGAATCCTTCTCTCTGATTTCTTTCTCCCCGAGCGTGAATATATGGAGTCAGGGTTGACGTCAGTGGAGCCTTAGGGGTCCCACGAGGCAGGGGGGCGCGCCCTGAAACCTCGTGGACAGGGTGTGGGCCCCCTGATGCTGATTCTTTTGCTGGTATTTTTTATTAATTCCAGAACGTGTCTCCATGGATTTTCAGGTCATTCCGAGTACTTCTATTTCTGCACAAAAATAACACCATGGCAGTTCTGCTAAAAACATCGTCAGCCTGGGTTGGTTCCATTCAAACCATGGAAGTTAGAGTCCAAAACTAGGGCAAAAGTGTTTGGAAAAGTAGATACGTTGGAGACGTATCAACTCCCCCAAGCTTAAACCTTTGCTTGTCCTCAAGCAATTCAGTTGACAAACTGAAAGTGATAAAGAAAAACTTTTACAAACTCTATTTGATCTTGTTGTTGCAAATATGTAAAGCCAGTATTCAAGTTTTCAGCAAAGATAATGAACTAACCATATTCACAATAACATTTAGGTCTCATATTTACTCATATCAATGTCATTATCAACTAGTGAGCAATAATAACAAGATGGTATCTCGCTAGCCCTTTTTGAGACCGCAAAACATAAATGCAGAGCACCCGTGAAGAGCAAGGACTGACTAGACAGTGTAATTCATGGTAAAATAGATCCAGTCACAGTCATACTCAATGTAAATTAATAGCAATGCATGCGAATGACATCGGTGCTCTCCAACTGATGCTTTTCAATAAGAGTATGATGACTCAACATAAAAGTAAATAGATAGGCCCTTCGCAAAGGGAAGTAGGGATTTGCAGAGGTGCCAGAGCTCGAGTTTTGAAACAGAGGTAAATAATATTTTGAGTGGCATACTTTCATTGTCAACATAACAACCAAGAGATCTCGATATCTTCCATGCTACACACATTATAGGTGGTTCCCAAGCAGAATGGTAAAGTTTATACTCCCCCACCACCAACAAACATCAATCCATGGCTTGTCCGAAACAACGGGTGCCTCCAACTAACAACAATCATGGGGGAGTTTTGTTTGCAAGTATTTTGATTTGAGCATGGGACTGGGCATCCCGGTTACCGGGCATTTTCTCTTGAATGATGAGCGGAGTCCACTCATCGTGAGAATAACCCACCTAGCATGGAAGGTATAGACAACCCTAGTTGATACATGAGCTATTCGAGCATACAAAACAGAATTTCATTTGAAGGTTTAGAGTTTGGCACATACAAATTTACTTGGAACGGCAGGTAAATACCGCATATAGGAAGGTATGGTGGACTCATATGGAATAACTTTGGGGTTTATGGAAGTGGATGCACAAGCAGTATTCCCGCTTAGTACAAGTGAAGGCTAGAAAGAGACCGGGAAGCGACCAACTAGAGAGCGACAATAGTAATGAACATGCATTAATATTAATAAACAATGAGTGCAAGCATGAGTAGGATATAAATCACCATGAACATAAATATCGTGGAGGCTATGCTGATTTTGTTTCAACTACATGCATGAACATGTGCCAAGTCAAGCCGCTCGAATCGTTCAAAGGAGGATACCACCCTATCATACCACATCACAACCATTTTAATAGCATGTTGGCACGCAAGGTAAACCTTTATAAACTCCTAGCTAATTAAGCATGGCATGAGCAACTATAATCTCTAATTATCATTGCAAACATGTTTCATTCATAATAGGCTAAATTAGGAATGATGAACTAATCATATTTACAGAAACAAGATAGGTTGATTTCATACCAGCTTCGCTCATCTCAACCGGTCCATCATATATCGTCATTATTGCCTTTCACTCGCACGACCGAACGGTGTGGATAATAATAATAGTGCACGTGCATTGTACTAAGCTGGAGTCTGCAAGCATTTAATACAAGGGAGAAGACAAGGTAATATGGGCTCTTGTTTAAATCAACAATAATGCATATGAGAGCCACTCAACATTTTCATCATGGTCTTCTCCTCTCAACCCCCAAAGAAAAGAAATAAAACAATTTACATGGGAAAGCTCCCAACAAGCAAAAGAAGAATGAGAAATCTTTTTGGGTTTTCTTTTAATTACTACTACTACAGGCATGATAACTAAACTAGCTAAAAGCTATCACTAATTTTTTGGTCTTTCTTAAGGTTTTTCAAACACACAAGAAGAAGGCTTAGAAAATAAAATAGACTAGCATGGATGGCACAATGAAAAAGTATGAGCACCGACAATTGGCATGAGTGTGTGAACATGAATGTAATGTCGGTGAGAAATACGTACTCCCCCAAGCTTAGGCTTTTGGCCTAAGTTGGTCTATGGCCACTGCTAGCCTGGCGAATATCCAAAGTTGTAGTTGGGGTCGTACTGAGATGCAGCAGCTACTGCCTCAAGAGCTGCATCTTGGAGGCGAGTTGCCTCCGTCCTCCTCTCATACTCGTTCACCTCCTCCTTGGTTAGAACATATCTCCTTTTTGCCTGAAAGTTAAAGAAAGTAGGAGCAGGGAGGGAAACATGGACAGTGCGCCTTTTGTGAAAGATTAGTCGGTTCTGGAGGAACTGTTCATTCCTCTCAAGAAACTGATGGTGAACCATAGCACCATAATCTAAATAAGCAGGAGGCAACTTCATATCATTTTCATGTATGGGTACACCAAGATAATTAGCTACACGAGTTGCATAAATTCCACCAAACAAATCTCCACTTGTACCGTTAAGATGCAACCTTCGTGCAACAATGGCCCCCAAGTTATATCTTTTATCACCTAATACCGCACTCTTGAGGACACAAAGATCTAGAACGCACATGTGACAAGCCTCATCTTTACCGTCAATGTATCTACCTATAAAGAGAGAAAAATAATGTCTAGAAGGGAAATGAATGTTCCCTATGATGGCTTGTGTGATTTCCCTAGATTCCCCCATAGTGATAATAGCAAGAAAGTCTTTATATTCAAATTTGCGAGGTTCACTAACATTGCCCCACTGTGGGAGTATACAAGCAGTATTAAAATCCTCTAGGTCCATGATATATGATTTATCATAAAGATCAAATAAAACAGTGTGAGAATTGCGCGAGGATGTAAATTTAAACCTCCTCACAAAGAAATCAGTTAGGTAGTAGTATTGTAAGCACTTATCTCACATGAAGTCCTCAAGATCAGCATTACGCACATACGCGTCAAATTCATCCTTGATACCTGCTTGGACCATAAACTCCTCTGACGGCCATTCACAAGGACGCACTTGAGCTTCCCTTGGAAATTCATCGTCCGGCTCACGTACCACGAGCATTGGTCCTTGCTTCCTTGAGGAACCACCTTGGTACATTTTCCTAAACGTTTTTCTTTCTCTGAAAATTTTCTGAAATTTTTGGTGACTCAAAATAAAAGTGAACCAAACTCAACAAGATTGATAGCAACTACTCCCACAAGTGCCTAGAGGCTAAATCATGCATTAAAAATACTTTTGACCATATAAATTTGACATCCAAGCTCAAGAACAGGGTCACCTCAGCAGCAAAAATTTGCAATAAATAAAGCACTAGAACAAAAACTAATTGGATCATTGGAGGAGTCACATACCGAAGAACAATCTCCCCAAACAGTTTTGTGAATGGAGCTTTGAGCAAAGAGATCGAAAATGGTAGCAAGATGAGCTAGAACACGGGTTTGAGCTATGGGAGGATTTTTTTGGAGGAAGACGAAGTGAGTGGGTGCTGGAATAAGTGGAGGGGTCCACGTGGGGCCCATGAGGCAGGGGGTGCGCCCCAGGGGTATGGGCGCGCCATATGCCCTCGTGGCCAAGTGGTGGCCCCCTCTGGTGTGTTCTCGGTGCCAATAATTCTTAAATATTCTACAAAAAATCATATTTCATTTTTAGGACGTTTGGAGAACTTTTATTTTCGGGGTATTTTTTTATTGCAAGGATAACTTAGAAAACAGACAGAAAATACTATTTTTGCTTTATTTAATCTAAATAACAGAAAGTAAAAGGAGGGTACAGAGAGTTGTGTTTTCTAACTTCATCCATCTCATGCTCATCAAAAGGAATCCACTAACAAGGATGATCAAGTCTTGTTAACAAATTCTTTCTGAATCGCATGGAACCGGAGAATTTTCGAATAACACTAGGTTACCTCAACGGGGATATGCATTGCCCCAACAATAAGAGTATCATATTTCTTCTTGACAGTAGGAAGAGGGAATTCAAAACCTCCAATAGTAATCATTGAAAATTTTCCAATAGAATTGATAATATGGACTTGAGATTGTTTCCTCGGAAAGTGTACCGTATGCTCATTACCATTAACATGAAAAGTCACATTGCCTTTGTTGCAATCAATAACAGCACCTGCAGTATTCAAAAAAGGTCTACCAAGGATAATCGACATACTATCGTCCTCTGGAATATCAAGAATAACAAAGTCCGTTAAAATAGTAACGTTTGCAACCACAACAGGCACATCCTTGCAAATACTGACAGGTATAGCAGTTGATTTATCGGCCATTTGCAAAGATATTTCAGTAGGTGTCAACTTATTGAAATCAAGTCTATGATATAAAGAGAGAGGCATAACACTAACACCGGCTCCAAGATCACATAAAGCAGTTTTAACATAGTTTCTTTTAATGGAGGGTATAGTTGGTACTCCTGGATCTCCTAGTTTCTTAGGTATTCCAACTTTAAAAGTATAACTGGCAAGCATGGTGGAGATTTCAGCTTCCGATATCTTTCTTTTATTTGTAACAATATCTTCCATATACGCAGCATAAGGATTCATTTTAAGCATGTCAGTCAAACACATATGCAAAAAGATAGGTCTAATCATTTCAGCAAAGCGCTCAAAATCCACATCATCCTTTTTCTTGGATGGTTTAAGAGGAAAAGGCATGGTTTCTGAACCCATGGTTCTCTTTCTTTACCGTGCTTCCTAGCAACAAAGTCTCTCTTATCATAAAGTTGATTCTTTGATTGTGGGTTATCAAGATCAACAACAGGTTCAATCTCTACATCATTGTTATTGCTAGGTTGAGCATCAATATGAACATCATCATTAACATTATCACTAGGTTGATGTTCATTACCAGATTGTATTTCAGCATCAGAAATAGAAATATCATTGGGATTCTGAGGTGTGTCAACAACAGGTTCACTAGAAGCATGCAAAGTCCTATCGTTTTTCTTTTTCTTCTTCTTAGAAGGACTAGGTGCATCAACATTAGTTCTCTGAGAATCTTTCTCAACTCTATTAGGGTGGCCCTCATGATACAAAGGTTCCTGAGTCATTCTACCCCCTCTAGTCACAACTCTAACAACATTATCATTTTCCTTATTATTTAATTCATTGAGCAAATCATCTTGTGCTTTAAGCACTTGTTCTACTTGAGTGGTAACCATAGAAGCATGTTTACTAATAAGTTTAAGGTCACCTTGAACTCTAGACATATAATCACTCAAGTGTTCAATCATACAAGCATTACATTTCAATTGTCTACCAACATAAGCATTAAAATTTTCTTGTTTAACAATAAAATTATCAAACTCATCCAAGCATTGGCTAGAAGACTTATAACGAGGAATATACCCTTTATCGAATCTACAGAGAGAATTTACCTTTACTACCTGTGTCGGGTTACCAAGACCATGTATTTCTTCGATAGGCGGTAAATTCTTAACATCTTCAGCTTTAATACCCTTTTCTTTCATAGATTTCTTTGCCTCTTGCATATCTTCAGGACTGAGAAATAGAATACCCCTTTTAGTCGGAGTTGGCTTAGGAATTGGTTCAGGAAGTGTCCAATCATTATCATTACTCAATATATTATTCAATAGCAATTCAGCTTGCTTAGCCGTTCTTTCCCTCAAAACACAACCAGCACAACTATCCAGGTGGTCTCTGGAAGCATCAGTTAGTCCATTATAAAAGATATCAAGTATTTCATTTTTCTTGAGAGGATGATTAGGCAAAGCATTAAGTAATTGGAGAAGCCTTCCCAAGCTTGTGGGAGACTCTCTTCTTCAATTTGCACAAAATTATATATTTCCCTTCAGGCAGCTTGTTTCTTATGAGCGGGGAAATATTTAGCCGAGAAGTAATAAATCATATCCTGGGGACTACGCACACAACCAGGAGCAAGAGAATTAAACCATGTTTTAGCATCACCCTTTAATGAGAACGGAAATAACTTAAGGATATAGTAGTAACGATTTTTTTCTCATGAGTGAACAGGGTGGCTATATCATTCAATTTAGTAAGATGTGCCACAACAGTTTTAGATTCATAGCCATAAAAAGGATCAGATTCAACCAAAGTAATTAACTCAGGATCGACAGAGAAATCATAATCCTTATCAGCAATACAGATAGGTGAAGTAGCAAAAGCAGGGTCATATTTCATTCTAGCATTCAAAGACTTTTCTTTTAGCTTAGCTAGCAGTTTCTTAAGATCATATATATCTTTGCAAGCAAAAAGATCTCTAGCACTTTCTTCATCCATAACATAACCCTCGAGCAATTCATATCTAGGGGGAGAATCTTCATCATCACTTTCATCAATATTATCTGTTTCAATAATTTCATTCTCTCTAACCCAAGCAAGTTGTTCATCAAGAAATTCACCTAATGACACAATATTATCAAGCATAGAAGTAGTTTCATCATAAGCATCATGCATAGCAGTAGTGGCATCATCAATAACATGCAACATATCAGACTCAATAATAGGTGTAGGTGTCACAAGTTTACTCAAAACAAAAGGTGAATCAAGTGCAGAGCTAGATGGTAGTTCCTTACCTCCCCTCGTAGTTGAGGGATAAATCTTGGTTCTTTCATCTTTCAAGTTCCTCATAGTGATCAACAGATATATATCCCAAGTGACCCAAAGAATAGAGCTATGCTCCCCGGCAACGGAGAAAATAGTCTTGAATACCCACAAGTATATGGGATCGCAACAGTTTTCGAGGGTAGAGTATTCAAACCAAATCTATTGATTCGACACAATGGGAGGCAAAAAATATTCTCAAGTATTAGCAGTTGAGTTGTCAATTCAACCACACCTGAAAGACTTAATATTTGTAGCTAAGTATTTAGTAGCAAAGTAGTATGGAAGTAACGGTAACGGTGGCAAAAGTAACAGTAGTAATTTTTTTAGTAATCGTAACAGTGGCAACGGAAAAGTAACTAAGCAAAGATCAATATGTGAAAAGCTCGTAGGCAATGGATCAATGATGGATAATTATGTCGGATGCGATTCCTCATGCAACAGTTATAAAATAGGGTGACACGGAACTATCTCCAGTTCATCAATATAATGTAGGCATGTATTCCGAATATAGTCATACGTGCTTATGGAAAAGAACTTGCATGACATCTTTTGTCCTACCCTCCCGTGGCAGCGGGGTCCTATTGGAAACTAAGGGATATTAAGGCCTCCTTTTAATAGAGTACCGGACCAAAGCATTAACACTTAGTGAATACATGAACTCCTCAAACTATGGTCATCACCGGGAGTGGTCCCGATTATTGTCACTTCGGGGTTGCCGGATCATAACACATAGTAGGTGACTAATGAGTTGCAAGATAGGATCAAGAACTCACATATATTCATGAAAACATAATAGGTTCAGAACTGAAATCATGGCACTCGGGCCCTAGTGACAAGCATTAAGCACAGCAAAGTCATAACAACATCAATCTTAGAACATAGTGGATACTAGGGATCAAACCCTAACAAAACTAACTCGATTAGATGGTAAATCTCATCCAACCCATCACCGTCCAGCAAGCCTACGATGGGAATACTCACACACGGCGGTGAGCATCATGAAATTGGTGATGGAGGATGGTTGATGATGACGATGGCAACGGATTCCCCTCTCCGGAGCCCCGGACGGACTCAAGATCAGCCCTCCCGAGGAAGATTAGGGCTTGGCGATGGCTCCGTACCGTAAAACGCGAGGAGTCCTTCTCTCTAATTTTTTTCTCCCCGAGCGTGAATATATGGAGTCAGGGTTGACGTCGGTGGAGCCTCAGGGGGCCCACGAGGCAGGGGGCGCGCCCCAGGGGGTGGGCGCGCCCTGCACCCTCTTGCACAGGGTTTGGGCCCCCTGATGTTGATTCTTTCGCCGGTATTTTTTATTAATGCCAAAACATGTCTCTGTGAATTTTCAGGTCATTCCGAGAACTTCTATTTCTGCACAAAATAACACCATGGCAGTTCTGCTGAAAACAGCGCCAGGCCGGGTTAGTTCCATTCAAATCATGCAAGTTAGAGTCCAAAACAAGGGCAAAAGTGTTTGGAAAAGTAGTTACGTTGGATACATATCAGGGAGCTCTCCCGTGTAAATAGTTTTTCTTGTTTTTGCTTTTTATTTGCTTATTTAAGAAAACCAAAAACTCCAAAAATATTTCATTGTGTTTCTCTGAATTTCTTTTCTTTTTATTCGAGTTGTACCGAGGATAAGACCACGTTTAAAATCTTGATTGGTTCTCATATGAATAAGTGTTGATCTAATAAAGAGCCCATTTTACCTTGTCTTCTCCTCTTGAATAAAATGTTTTGCAGATTCCAGCTTAGTCCACGGCATTCTTGCACTACTATTATTATTTTCATATCATTCGGTCATGCAAGTGAAAGGCAATAATGATGACATTCGATGAGCTGGCCGTGGCAAACAGAAACTGGTATGAACTCGACTTGTTCTGTCTGTGTAAATATGTTTAACCAATTATCCAGGCTTCAACCCATTATGATTAAACATGTTTGCAATGACAATTAGAGATTATAGTTTCTCATGCCATGCATAAGTAGCCGAGAGTTGATAATGATTTATCTTGGATATCAACATAGCGTTAAAATGATTGTGATGTAGTATGATGATATGGTATCCTCCTCCGAATGTTCTAGTGGCTTGACTTGGTACATGTTCATGCATGTAGTTGAATCAAAACCAACATAGCCTCTATAATTTTTATGTTGATGGTGTTCATATCCTACTCATGCTAGTGTCCAATGTTACTTATGCATAATGCCTGGTCATGATCATTGTTGCTCTCTAGCTGGCCGCTTCACAATCTTAATTGCTAGCCTTCGCCTGTACTAAGTGGGAATTCTGCTTGTACATCAAAACCTTGAACCCAAAGTTATTCTAGAGGAGTCCATCATACCTACCTATATACGGTATTACCCTGCCGTCCTAAGTAAATTTGCATGTGCCACCTCTAAAAACTTCTAAAAATTTATCCTTTTTGTGTGCCTGGATCGTTTATGGAACGACGGGAGGTGGTCGATATCTTCCGTGTTAAGCATGTTATCCTCAGGTCGATTGTTTACTCACTCACCATCGCACGAGGAAATGGGCGGTATTAGGGATGCCCAGTCCCAAATTGTAAATATTAAAAATAGTTCATCTCTTGAATAATCAAACAAAAACTCCCAATGGAGTCAAAACTTTTACTTTCCGCTTGGGGACCGCCACTAGCGTGCTTAGCATGGAAGATGTTGATAACTGATGGTCGTGAAGTGAATAAGAAAGGTGCATGTCTCATAATATCATTTATCTCTATTTTAAAAATTGAGCTCTGGCACCTCTACAAATCACCGCTTCCCTCTGCGAAGGGACTTTCTATTTACTTTTTTTTTGTGTCATCACCTTCTAAAAACAAGCGCCAGAAACTGAGTAGAGCACAGCTATCTTGATTTATGCGTTGTGTGTAGCTAATGTTGGGTGCATCATGACTGTATCTTTTCTACCATGAATCACAATGTTTAGTCACTGCTTGAACTTTGGAGGTGCTCTGCATTTATGTTTTGCGGTCTCAGAAAGGGCTAGCGAGATACCCTTATTGTCATATTATATCATGGTTGTTTTGACAACATGTTACTGTTTGAGATATCTTATTATTGCTCGCTAGCTGATTACGTCACTGATATGAGTCATTATAATCTTTAAGAGTTATTGTTGACATGGTTAGTTATAATGTTGGATGAAAACCTGGGTGCTGTTTAAGCTTATTTATGCAAACAAGAGCAAAAGAGTTCGTAAAAGTTTTTCTTTCTCACTTTCAGTTTATCAACTGAATTGCTTGAGGACAAGCAAAGGTTTAAGCTTGGGGGAGTTGATACGTCTCCAAAGTATCTACTTTTTCTCACACTTTCCCTCTTGTTTTGGACTCTAATTTGCATGATTTGGATGAAACTAACCCCGGACTGACGCTATTTTCAGCAGAACTACCATGGTGTTGTTTTTGTGCAGAAATAAAAGTTCTCGGAATGGAACGGAACTTTGCGAGGATTTTTTATGGAATAAATAAGGATTTTTGGAGCCAAGACCCACCAGAGATGGGCCCCTAGTTGCGCACAACCCACTAGGGCGCGCCCCCTCTCCTGGCGCGCCTAGGTGGGTTGTACCCACCTGGTGGCCCCGCTGATGACCCCCCATGATACTATAAAATCACATATTTCCAGAAAAAAAATCAAGGAGAAAGAATTATCGCGATCCACGATACGGGGGCCGCCGCCAAGCCCTGTTCTTCCTCGTGAGGGCAGATCTGGAGTCCGTTTGAGGCTCCGGAGAGGGGGGGTCTTCGTTCTTCGTCATCACCAACCTATCTCCATCGCCAATTCCATGATGCTCCCCACCAGGAGTGAGTAGTTCCTTCATAGGCTCGCTGGTCAGTGAGAAGTTGGATGGGATTCATCATGTAATCGAGTTAGTTTTGTTAGGGCCCGATCCCTAGTATCCACTATGTTCTTAGATTGATGTTGCTATGACTTTGCTAAGCTTAATGCTTGTCACTTTGGGGCCGGGTGCCATGAACTCAGATCTGAACCATTTATGAATTCATCATTATATCCATGTTTTAGATTCGATCTTGCAAGTTATAGTCACCTAAAATAGTTATGATCCGACAACCTCGGAGTGACAACAACCGGGCCCACTCTCGGTGATGACCGTAGTTTGAGGAGTTCATGTATTCATTAAGTGTTAATGCTTTGTTCTGGTTCTCTATTAAAAGGAGACCTTAATATCCCTTAGTTTCCATTATGAACCCCACTGCCATGGGAGGACAGGAGAAAAGATGTCATGCAAGTTCTTTTAATAAAGCATGTATGACTATTTATGGAATACATGCCTACATTATATCGATGAACTTGAGCTAGTGCCATATCGCCCTAGATTATAACTGTCACATGATGAATATCATCCAACAAGTCACCAATCCAATGCCTACGAATTACTGCTATCACTGTTACACTAGCTACAAATTACTGCTATCACTGTTACTGTTACTATTGCTGTTGTAACTACTATCAAAACTATCAAACTATTTTGCTATTGATCACTTTGCTGTAGATAATTAATCTCCAGGTGTGGTTTAATTGACAACTCAGTTGCTAATACCTTCAAATATTCTTTGGCTCCCCTTGTGTCAAAACTGTTGCGATCCCCTATACTTGTGGGTTATCAAACTTCTTCTCGTTCCGACCGATCAAGCACCGAACGTACGACACCTCCGAGTTCTACACACGTTCAATTCGATGATGTCCCTCGAACTATTGATCCAGCAAAGTGTCTAGGGAGAGTTTCGTCAGCACGACGATGCGTGACGGTGATGGTGAAGTGATCTGCACAGGGCTTCGCCTAAGCACTACGACAATATGACCGAAGGCGTAAACAGTGGAGGGGGCGCCGTACATGGCTAACGATCGTTGTTGTATCTTCTAGCGGTGCCCCCCTCATATATATAGGTTGGAGGGGAGGGGAGGCAGCCAAGAGGGCACCCTAAGTAGGAGGAATCCTACTTGGGCGCCACCCAATTTGCCCCCCCCTTCCATATTCATCTCGAGTGGGAAGGAAGGAGGAGGGAGGAGAGAAGGAATGGTGAGGCCAAATTGTTCCCCTTCCTTTCTCTCTTCCCCTCTTTCCTTCCCCCCTTATTTTGGCCTACATGGGGCGCACCAGCCCCTAGGGGCTGGTCTGTCCCCTTCTCGGCCCATTAGACCCATGCAGTTATTGGGGGGATGCCTGGAACCCCTTCTGGTGACCCGATATGTACCCGTACCCCCGGAACACTTTCGATGTCCGAATATCATCGTCCAATATATGAATCTTTACCTCTCGACCATTTCGAGACTTGTCGTCGTGTCCGTGATCTCATCCGGGACTCCGAGCAACACTCGGTCACCAAATCACATAACCCATATAATAAAAAATCGTAATCGAAAGTTAAGCGTGCGGAACCTACGGGTTCGAGAACTATGTAGACATGACCGAGACACCTCTCCGGTCAATAACCAACAGCGAAAACTGGATGCTCATATTGGTTCCCACATTCTACGAATATCTTTATCGGACGTACCGTAATGACAACATACGTTATTACCTTTGTCATCGGTATGTTACTAGCCCGAGATTCGATCGTCGGTATCTTCATACCTAGTTCATCTTGTTACCGGCAAGTCTCTTTACTATACCACAACTAACTCATTAGTCACATTGCTTACAAGGCTTATTATGATGTGCATTACCGAGAGGGCCCGGAGATACCTCTCGGATACTTGGAGTGACAAATCCTAATCTCGATCTATGCCAACGCAACAAACACCTTTGGAAATACCTGTAGAGCATCTTTATAATCACCCAGTTACGTTGTGACGTTTGATAGCACACAAAGTATTCCTCCGGTCTCCGGGAGTTGCATAATCTCATAGTCGAAGGAATATGTATTTGACATGAAGAAAGCAATAGCAATAAAACTGAACGCTCAATATTCTAAGCTAACGGATGGGTCTTGTCCATCACATCATTCTCCTAATGATGTGATCCTATTCATCAAATGACAACACATGTCTATGGTTAGGAAACTTAACCATCTTTGATCAACAAGCTAGTCTAGTAGACGCTTACTAGGGACACGGTGTTTTGTCTATGTATCCACACATTTATCAAGTTTCCGGTTAATACAATTCTAGCATGAATAATAAACATTTATCATGATATGAGGAAATATAAATAGCAACTTTCCTTCAGTCTCCCACTTGCACTAGAGTCAATAATCTAGTTCACATCGCCATGTGATTTAACACCAATAGTTCACATCTTTATGTGATTAACACCCATTGTTCACATCGCCATGTGACCAACACCCAAATGGTTTACTAGAGTCAATAATCTAGTTCACACCGCTATGTGATTAACACCCAAAGAGTACTAGAGTGTGATCATGTTTTGCTTGTGTGAGAATTTTAGTCAACGGGTCTGCCATATTTAGATCCGTATGTATTTTGCAAATTTCTATGTCTATAATGTTCTGCATGGAGCTACTCTAGCTAACTGCTCCCATTTTCAATATGTATCCAGATTGATACTCAGAGTCATCTGGATCAGTGTCAAAGCTTGCATCGACGTAACCTTTTACGACGAACTCTTTGTCACCTCCATAACCGAGAAAACATTTCCTTAGTCCTCTTAGGTAACTAAGGATAATTTTGACCGCTGTCCAATGATCTACTCCTGGATCACTATTGTACACCTTTGCCAAAACTCATGGAAAGGTATACAATATGTCTGGTACACAGCATGGCATACTTTATAGAACCTATGGCTGAGGCATAGGGAATGGTTTCATTCTCTCTCAACTTCACACCTTGCAACACAGGCATGAACTCTTTCTTTGACTGATCCATTTTGAACTTCTTCAAAATCTTGTCAAGGTATGTGCTTTGTGAAAGTCCAGTTAAGCGTCTTGATCTATCCCTATAGTTATTGATGCCCAATATATAAGTAGCTTCACCGAGGTCTTTCATTGAAAAATTCTTATTCAAGTATCCTTTTATGCTATCCAGAAATTCTATATCATTTCCGATCAACAATATGTCATCCACATATACTATAAAAAATGCTACAAAGCTCCCAATCACTTTCTTGTAAATACAAGCTTTACCATAAGTCGGTATAAAACCATATGCTTTGGTCACCTCATCAAAGCATATATTCCAACTCCCATATGCTTGCACCAGTCCATAGATGAATCGCTGGAGTTCGCACACTTTGTTAGCACCTTTAGGATCGACAAAACCTTCTGGTTGCATCATATACAACTCTTCTTTAAGAAATCCATTAAGGAATGCAGTTTTGACATCCATTTGCGAGAGTTCATAGAATGTGGCAATTGCTATCATGATTCGTATAGAATTAAGCACCGCTATGAGTGAGAAAATCTCATCATAGTCAACACCTTGAACTTGTCGAAACCTTTCGTAACAAGTCGAGTTTTGTAGACAGTAACATTACTATCAGCGTCAGTCTTCTACTTGAAGATCCATTTATTCTCTATGGCTCGCCGATCATTGGGCAAGTCAACCAAAGTCCATACTTTGTTCTCATACATGGATCCTATCTCAGATTTCATGGCCTCATACCATTTTGCGGGATCTGGGCTCATCATCGCTTCATCATAGTTCGTAGGTTCGTCATTTTCTAGTAACATGACTTCCAGAACAGGATTACCGAACCACTCAGGTGCGGAACATGCTCTGGTTGACCTATGAGGTTCGGTAGTAACTTGATCTGAAGTTTCAAGATCATTATCATTAGCTTCCTCTCTAGTTGGTGTAGGCATCACGAGAACGGTTTTCTATGATGAGATACTTTCCAATTCGAGAGAAGGTACAATTACCTCATCAAGTTCTACTTTCCTCCCACTCACTTCTTTAGAGGGAAACTCCTTCTCTAGAAAGGATCCATTCTTACCAACTAAGATCTTGCCTTCGTATCTATGGTAGGAGGTGTACCCAATAGTTTCTTTTGTGTATCCTATGAATACGCACTTCTCCGATTTGGGTTCGAGCTTATCAGGCTGAAGTTTTTTCACATAAGCATTGCAACCCCAAACTTCAAGAAACGATAGTTTAGGTTTCTTGCCAAACCATAGTTCATACGGTGTCGTCTCAACAGATTTAGATGGTGCCCCATTTAAAGTGAATGCAGCTGTCTCTAATGCATAACCCCAAGATGATAGTGGTAAATTGGTAAGAGACATCATAGATCGCACCATATCTAATAAAGTACGGTTATGACGTTCGGATACACCATTACGCTGTGGTGTTCCAGGTGGCGTGAGTTGTGAAACTATTCCACGTTGTTTTAAATGAAGGCCAAACTCGTAACTCAAATATTTGCCTCCGCGATCAGATCGTAGAAACTTTATTTTCTTGTTACGATGATTCTCCACTTCACTCTGAAATTCTTTGAACTTTTCAAATGTTTCAGACTTGTGTTTCATTAAGTAGATATACCCATATATGCTTAAATCATCTGTGAAGGTCAGTAAATAAGGATACCCGCCGCGAGCCTCAACACTCATCGGACCGCATACATCGGTATGTATTATTTCCAATAAGTCATTAGCTTGCTACATTGTTTCGGAGAACGGAGTTTTAGTCATCTTGCCCATGAGGCATGGTTCGCAAGTATCAAATGATTCCAAGAGTTCATCTGCATGGAGTTTCTTCATGTGCTTTACACCAATATGACCTAAACGGCAGTGCCACAAATATGTTGCACTATCATTATCAACTTTGCATCTTTTGGCATCAAGATTATGAATATGTGTATCACTACGACCAATATTCAATAAGCCATTCACCTTGGGGGTGTATGACCACAGAAGGTTTTATTCATGTAAACAGAAAAACAATTATTCTCTGACTTAAATGAATAAACTTATTGCAATAAACATGATCTAATCATATTCATGCATAACGCAAACACCAAATAACATTTATTTTAGGTTCAACACTAATCCCGAAGGTAGAAGGAGTGTGCGATGGTGATCGTATCAACCTTGGAATCAGTTCCAACACACATCGTCACTTCACTCTTAACTAGTCTCTGTTCATTCTGCAACTCTTGTTTCGAGTTACTAAACTCAACAACTGAACCGGTATCAAATACCCAAGGGTTGCTATGAACACCAGTAAATTACACATCAATAACATGTATATCATATATACCTTCGTTCACTTTGCCATCCTTCTTATCCGCCAAGTATTTGGGGTAGTTCCGCTCCTAGTGACCCTTTCCTTTGCAGTAGAAGCACTTAGTTTCAAGCTTGGATCTAGCTTTGGGCTTCTTCATGGGAGTGGCAACTTGCTTTCCATTCTTCTTGAAGTTCCCTTTCTTTCCCTTGCCCTTTTCTTGAAACTAGTGGTCTTGTTAACCATCAATACTTGATGCTATTTCTTTATTTATACCTTCACCGATTTCAGCATTGCGAAGAACACGAGAATCGTTTTGTCATCCCTTGCATATTATAGTTCATCACGAAATTCTAGTAGCTTGGTGATAGTGACTAGAGAACTCTGTCAATCACTATCTTATCTGGAAGATTAACTCCCACTTGATTCAAGCAATTGTACTACCCAGACATTCTGAGTACATCCTCACTGGTTGAGCCATTCTCCTCCATCTTGTAGGCAAAGTACTTGTTAGAGGTTTCATACCTCTCAACATGGGCATGAGTCTGAAATATCAATTTCAACTCTTGGGACATCTTATATGCTCTGTGGCGTTCAAAACATTTTTGAAGTCCCGGTTCTAAGCCGTAAAGCATGGTGCACTAAACTATCAAGTAGCCATCATACCGAGCTTGTCAAACATTCATAACGTCTGCTTCTGCTCCTGCAATAGGTTTGTCACCTAGCGGTGCATCAAGGACATAATTCTTGTGTGCAACAACGAGGATAATCCTCAGATCATGGTCCCAGTCCGCATCATTGCTACTATCAGCTTTCAACTTAGTTTTCTCTAGGAACATATCAAAAATAAAATAGGGGAGCTATACACGAGCTATTGATCTACAACATAGATATGAAAATACTATCAGGACTAAGTTCAATTAATCAAATTACTTAAGAACTCCCACTTATATAGACATCCCTCAAGTCATCTAAATGATACGTGATCCAAATCAACTAAACCATGTCCGATCATCATGTGAGATGGAGTAGTCATCAATGGTGAACATCTCTATGTTGATCATATCTACTATATGATTCACGTTCGACCTTTCGATCTCTGGTGTTCTGAGGCCATGTCTGTACATGCCAGGCTCGTCAAGTTTAACCCGAGTATTCTGCATGTGCAAAACTGTCTTGCACCCGTTGTATGTGAACGTAGAGTCTATCACACCCGATCATCTCGTGGTGTGTCGAAACGAAGAACTGTAACAACTGTGCATACTCAGGGAGAACACTTATACCTTGAAATTTTAGTGAGGTATCATCTTATAATGCTACCACCGTACTAAGCAAAATAAGATGCATAAAAGATAAACATCACTTGCAATCAAAATATGTGACATGATATGGCCATCATAATCTTGTGCCTTTGATCTCCATCTCCAAAGCACCATCATGATCTCCATCGTCACCGGCTAGACACCTTGATCTCCATCGTAGCATCGTGGTCGTCTCGCCAACTATTGCTTCTACAACTACCGCTAACGCATAGTGATAAAGTAAAGCAATTATTGAAGGAAATATGCCCTAGAGTCAATAATAAAGTTGTTATTTATATTTCCTTATATCATGATAAATGTTTATTATTCATGCTAGAATTGTATTAACCGGAAACTTAGTACATGTGTGAATACATAGACACAACAGAGTGTCCCTAGTATACCTCTTCTAGACTAGCTCGTTAATCAAAGATGGTTAAGTTTCCTAACCATTGACATGTGTTGTCATTTGATGAATGGGATCACATCATTAGATAATGATGTGATAGACAAGACACATCCGTTAGCTTAACATAATGATCATTAAGTTTTATTGCTATTGCTTTCTTCATGACTTATACATATTCCTCTGACTATGAGATTATGCAACTCTCGAATACCGGAGGAACACCTTGTGTGCTATCAAACATCAAACATACACCTTCATGACTTATACATATTCCTCTGACTATAAAGATGCTCTACAGGTGTCTCCGAAGGTGTTTGTTGGGTTGGCATAGATCAAGATTAGGATTTGTCACTCCGAGTAACGGAGAGGTATCTCTGGGCCCTCTCGGTAATGCACATCACTATAAGCCTTGCAAGCAATGTGACTAATGAGTTAGTTGTGGGATGATGCATTATGGAACAAGTAAAGAGACTTGCCGGTAACGAGATTGAACTAGGTATGATGATACCAACGATCGAATCTCAGGCAAGTAACATACCGATGACAAAGGGAATAACATATGTTGTTATTGCGGTTTGACCGACAAATATCTTAGTAGAATATGTAGGAACCAATATGAGCATCCAGGTTCCGCTATTGGTTATTGACCGGAGATGTGTCTCGGTCATGTCTACATAGTTCTCGAACCCGTAAGGTCCGCACGCTTAACGTTCGATGACGGTTTTTATTATGAGTTATGTGTTTTGGTGACCGAAGTTTGTTCGGAGTCCGGATGAGATCACGGACATGACAAGTAGTCTCGAAATGGTCGAGAGGTAAAGTTGATATATTGGAAGGTAGTATCCGGACAATGGAAGGGTTCCGGAATGTATTGGGTACATACCAGAGTACCGGAGGGGTTACCCAAAACCCCCGGGGAAAGATATGGGCCATATGGGCCATAGGAGGTTGGCTAACCAGCCCACAAGGGGCTGGTGCGCCCCCCACAAGGGAGGAGGCCGAATTCGTTTAGGGAAAGGGGGTGCCACCCCCCTTTCCTTCTCCTACTCCCTCTCCTTCCCCCATTCCACCTCCATGAGAAGGAAAAGAAGGCGGGACGCATCCTACTAGGACTAGGAGTCCTAGTAGGACTCCCCCCTTATGGCGTGCCTCGGCCGGCCTCCTCCCTCTCCCTCCTTTATATACGTGGGCAGGGCACCCCTTGGAGACACATCAATTGTTCCAAGCCGTGTTCAGCGTCTCCCTCCACGTGAAGCCCTACGCGGATCACATCACCGTCACCGTCACCATGCTATCATGCTGACGGAACGCTCCCTCGACCCTCTGCTGGATCAAGAGTTTGAGGGACGTCATCGAGCTGAATGTGCGCTAAACTCGGAGGTTACGTACGTTCGGTACTAGATCGGTTGGATCGTGATTACGTTCGACTACATCAACCGCGTTAACCTAACGCTTCCGCTTTAGGTCTACGAGGGTACATGGACACACTCTCCCCCTCTCGTTGCTATGCATCTCCTAGATAGATCTTGCGTGAGGGTAGGCAAATTTTGAAATTGCATGCTACGTTCCCTAACAATTACATGGCGTTTGCATTTCATACAATAAAAGCGACAACCATAAGGCTCCTGCCAGTTGCCGATAAATTTTATAAAACATGATCATCTCATACAATAACGTATATCACATCATGTGTTGGCCATATCACATCACAACATGCCCTGCAAAAACAAGTTAGACGTCCTCTACTTTGTTGTTGCAAGTTTTACGTGGCTGCTACGGGCTTCTAGTAATAACTGTTCTTACATACGCATCAAAACCATAATGGTGATTTATAAAGTTTGTTGTTTTAACCTTCAACAAGGACCGTCCGCAGTCAAATCCGATTCAACTAAAGTTGGAGAAACAGACACCCGCCAGTCACCGTTATGCAAAACTAGTTGCATGTCTGTCGGTGGAACCGGTCTCATGAACGTGGTCATGTAAGGTTAGTCCGGGCTGCTTCATCCAACAACCGCCGAATCAAAATAAGACATTAGTGGTAAGCAGTATGACGATCACCGCCCACAACTCTTTCTATTCTACTCGTGCATATCATCTACGCATAGACCTGGCTCGGATGCCACTGCTGGGAAATGTAGCATGAAAATTCAAAAAACTTCCTACGTCCATGCAAGATCTATCTAGGAGATGCATAGCAACAAGAGGGGGAGAGTTTGTCTACGTACCCTCTTAGACCGAAAGCGGAAGCGTTTGACAACACGGTTGATGTAGTCGAACTTCTTCTCGTTCCGACCTATCAAGCACCGAACGTACGGCACCTCCAAGTTCTGCACACGTTCAGCTCGATGACGTCCCTCGAACTCTTGGTCCAGCAAAGTGTCTAGGGAGAGTTTCGTCAGCACGACGGCATGGTTATGGTGATGGTGAAGTGATCCGCGTAGGGCTACGCCTAAGCACTACGACAATCTGACCTGATGTGTTAACTGTGGAGGGGGCGCCGCACACGGCTAACAACCGTTGTTGTATCTTCTAGCGGTGCCCCCCTCATATATATAGGTTGGAGGGGAGGAGAACTGGCCAAGAGGGCAACCCAAGTAGGAGGAATCCTACTTGGGTGCCACCCAATTCGCCCCCCCCCCCTTCCATATTCACCCGGAGGGGGAAGGAAGGAGGAGGGAGTAGAGAAGGAAGGGTGAGAATGAATTGCTCCCCTTCCTTTCTCTCTTCCCCTCTTTCCTTCCCCCCTTATTTAGGCCTACATGGGGCGCACCAGCCCCCTAGGGGCTGGTCTGTCCCCTTCTTGGCCCATTAGGCCCATGTAGTTGCCGGGGGGATGCCCGGAACCCCTTCCGGTGACCCGATATGTACCTGATACCATCGGAACACTTCCGGTGTCCAAATATCATCGTACAATATATGAATCTTTACCTCTCGACCATTTCGGGAATCCTCGTCATGTCCGTGATCTCATTTGGGACTCCGAACAACATTTGGTCACCAAATCACATAACTCATATAATACAAAATCGTCATCGAACGTTAAGCGTGCGGACCCTACGGGTTCGAGAACCATGTAGAGATGACTGAGACGCCTCTCTGGTCAATAACCAACAGCGGAACCTGGATGCTCATATTGGTTCCCACATATTGTACGAAGATCTTTATCGGTCGTACCGTAATGACAACATACGCTATTCCTTTGTCATCGGCATGTTACTTGCCTGAGATTCGATCGTCGGTATCTTCATACCTAGTTCAATCTCATTACCGGCAAGTCTCTTTACTCGTTCTGTAATACATCATCCTGCAAATAACTCATTAGTCACATTGCTTGCAAGGCTTATTATGATGTGCATTACCGAGAGGGCCCAGAGATACCTCTCCGATACTCGGAGTGACAAATCCTTATCTCGACCTATGCCAACCCAACAAACACCTTCGGAGATACATGTAGAGCATCTTTATAAACACCCAGTTACGTTCTGACGTTTGATAGCACACAAGGTATTCCTCTGGTCACCGGGAGTTGCATAATCTCATAGTCGAAGGAATATGTATTTGACATGAAGAAAGCAATAGCAATAAAACTGAACGATCAATATGCTAAGCTAACAGATGGGTCTTGTCCATCACATCATTCTCCTAATGATGAGATCCCCTTCATCAAATGACAACACATGTATATGGTTAGGAAACTTAACCATCTTTGATCAACAAGCTAGTCTAGTAGAGGCTTACTAGGGACACGATGTTTTGTCTATCTATCCACATATGTATCAAGTTTCCAGTTAATACAATTCTTGTTGAGGGACGTAGTATTTCAAAAATATTCCTACGATCACGCAAGATCAATCTAGGAGAAGCATATAAACGAGCAGGGAGAGTGTGTCCACGTACCCTCGTAGACCGAAAGCAGAAGCGTTTAGTAACGCGATTGATGTAGTCGAACATCTTCGCGATCCAACCGATCAAGTACCGAACGCAGGGCACCTCTGCGATCTGCACACGTTCAGCTCGGAGACGTCCCTCGAACTCTAGATCCAGCTGAGGCCGAGGGAGATTTTCGCCAGCACGACGGCGTGGTGACGGTGATGATGAAGTTACCGACACTGTGCTTCGCCTAAGCACTACGACAATATGACCGAGGTGGAAAACTATTGAGGGGTGCACCGTACACGGCTAAAGATCAATTTGTGTGTCTATGGGGTGCCCCCTCCCCCGTATATAAAGGAGAGAGGAGGGAAGGGCCGGCCGGCCCCTAGGGCGCGCCCCAAGAGGGGAATCCTAGCTACTAGGACTCCAAGTCCTAGTAGGAATCCACCAAAAGGGAGAGAGGGGAAAGGAAGGAAGAGGGGGAAGGGAAGGAAAGGGGGGCGCTGCCCCTTCCCCTAGTCCAATTCGGCCCAAGGGAGGCAACCCCTCCTGGCCCTTCCTCTCTTCCCACTAAGGCCCATAGAGGCCCATTAGTTCTCCCGGGGTTCCGGTAACCCCTTCCGGCACTCATGTTTTATCCGAAACTCTCCAGAACACTTCCGGTGTCCGAATAACATGGTCCAATATATCAATATTTATCTCTCGACCATTTCAAGACTCCTCGTCATGTCCTTGATCTCATCCGGAACTTCGAACAACCTTTGGTACATCAAATCACATAAACTCATAATACCAATCGTCATCGGAAGTTAAGCGTGCGGAACCTACGGGTTCGAGAACTATGCAGACATGACCGAGACACCTCTCCGGTCAATAACCAACAGCGGAAACTGGATGCCCATATTGGTTCCCACATATTCTACAAATATCATTATCGGTCGTACCATAATGACAACATACGTCATTCCCTTTGTCATCGGTATGTTACTTGCCCGAGATTCGATCGTCGGTATCATCATACCTAATTCAATATCGTTACCGGCAAGTCTCTTTACTCATTCCGTAATGCATCATCCCGCAACTAACTCATTATTCACATTGCTTGCAAGGCTTATAGTGATGTGCATTATCGAGAGGGCCCAGAGATACCTCTCCAACAATCGGAGTGACAAATCCTAATCTCGATCTATGCCAACTCAACAAACACCATCGCAGACACCTGTAGAGCATCTTTATTGTAACATCCCAAATTTTCAATTTGGAATGTTATACATTAGATCATCATTGCATATCATATTTTATTGCATTTTGGATTGATCCTATAAATTCTACGCGACTTAAGGACCCACGGAGAGAGTTGGGGATTTTGTTATTTTTATATTTGAGTTTTCTCAAATTTTGAAAAGAGGATCATTTGATTTTAATTAATTTTCTCTTTGAATATTTCCTTTATGAAAATAAAAGAGAGGGGATAAAATGACTTTCCCAAAATAAAGAAATATTGGACATTTAATATTAAAATCAAATAAGAATTTATTCGGAGATTTATCACTATTTTCTTTGAATTAGGAAAAATATGTGTTTTTCAAAATTGCATTAGAGGCCAAAATAAATGTTCACCTTGTCCGCTATATTTTTAGAGGACGGGGAAATTTTATTTCAGGATTTTTGGAGTCAGTTTAGTATTTCTTTTCTTCGTTTTTCTGTGTGTTGGAATTATTTAAAAAAAAGTCAACCGCCTTACCGGGCCGTGTCCGACTAGGACACTGCACCCGGTCGGCCTTTTTAAGGCCGAGGCCCGAGCCGCCCAGCCCCAAACCCTAGCGCTCTGCCCCGCCTCAAAATCCACGCCGCCGCCGCCGGATTCGCCGCCGCCGCCGGAGTCCGCCGCCTCCGCGCCGTCTCGCCGTCGCCGCCCCGCCGCCGATGCCGGAGCCCGCCGCCCCATCGACACCCCACCGGAGTTCGCCGCCGCCGCCTTCCCGATCCGCGAGGTAGCCGACGGTTTTATTCCAAAAACCAATAGGTTTTTATACAAAAACCTAGATGCGTTTTTTAGATCATTTGTTTTCCGGTTTAGTTATTTAGCGAACGCCCGTTCGTACGTTCGTTCTAACTAATGGTTTTCACCCATTAACCGCAGACAACGAACGTTCGTTCGTTAGCCTGTTCGTCGGTTTTTCTTTTTCCAGGGATTTTCTACGATTATTTTCGATCACGATTTCTGCCCTGATTTTTGTTTTAGTTTATCTTTTTGCTCGTTTATCGGAATCAAGTGATTCAAGCGCCTAGATATTTGTTTCGAAGCCCTCTTTCTATTTAACCAACTTGAACAAGATTTTGCTACTTTAGAATTTAACTTTAGTTCAGATTAGTAATCGAATCTTGTTTCTTTTGCAGTTTGAGTTTCGTTGCTTCGTTTGGTTTGATTATTTTTGCAAACCGGAGTTCTTAATTTGAACTTTCTGGTTAGATCTCTTATTTGGGTTTTACCCGTTCTTATAGTTGAGTGTTTATTGTATGCTTGTTTTTTTTGCGATAGAGTACCCGGAGTGTGAAGCGTGCTACTACGAGTCTCTAGGTTTCGCGGATCATCAGCAAGGCAAGTAACACTTTGATCATACCTCTTTACTACCCAGTTTTGTTGCATTAGATCAATCCTCAAACAATTGCATGGTTAGGATCTGATTAAACTTGTGGGTTTTGGGAAGTAGATGAGGTAGTACCTATTCACATGTTTATTTTCAAACCTATGGGAGTTACTTGTACGTTGCTTATATTGCTATGCTATGCTCGTAAACGTGGATTGGGTTTGAGTGTATCCATGACAGATGTGAGTTTGTTAATTAATGGTTAACGTAAGGTGGCTACTTAAATACACATCTGGGTGGATTGCTTGTGGGCACCTGGAGAATCCAGTGTTGTCCTAGGATATCCCGGAGGACCTGTGTGATCATCCTACGGTCCGTCACCCAGGCTCAAAGGGATCATAAGATTATTCATGCTAGAAACTTCCGTGTGCAGCCACAAGCCATTATGGGATCTGACATAGTTGAGTAAGTTGCGTGAAGCTCTTGAAGAGGTAGACTAGTAGATGTAGTGGGTTGTACGTGGTACTGTCTATCCAGAGTAGAGAGTTGATGCTTCAGGAAGACTGTGTCTCGAATCTCCGACCATGGATGTATTCATGTCTTGTGGGGAAAAGTGTGCAAACCTCTGCAGAGTGTATAAACTAATCATGGTTAGCCGTGTCCCCGGTTATGGACATCTTGAGTATCTGGTTCTTGGGTTATCATGTTGATCTCATCACTCTTAAAATAAATTGATTGGGTTTAATGATGATGCTTAATTGGGATTGAGTTGGAGGAACCATCTCAATGTTTAACAACCACCATGATAGTTAAATAAAATTTATTCCTTTGTTGTAGGAAAAAATTGGCTTTATGCAAAACTATAACCATGGAGCTTACCACCAGCCAAATATGCATGTAGTGATAGCAATCATTTTGTTCATTACTCTATGTGTTACATTGCCAGCATATTCCATGTGCTGACCCTCTTCGGGCTGCAACGTTCATGTTGCAGACTTTTCAGAGGGCGAGTAAGGAGCCATAGGTCATTGTCTTTCACTCAATGATGTCGTTGAGTTTGATGGACTCATTTTATCTTCCAAGCCTTCCGCTGTTATCGATTCTAGATGGTTTTAAGACATATTTATTGTAATAAGCTATCTTTTAAGACATTCGATGTAATGAGTGTGTGATTGCTACTCTGTTATAAATCCTCATGTACTGTGCATGTCAACATTACCGATCTAGGGATGACACTGACGCACAGAGATCAGACTATTTGGGGTCTGGTCGCTACAAGATGGTATCAGAGCACTCGCTGACTGTAGGACACAGCCACTACGCTAAAACCCTAGATCACTACTCTCTTCTCATTTCTGACTCCTCTCCGTTTTTCTACTCTTTAGGATGGAGGACTCAAGGAACAAGTTTGCACAACCAGATGAAGATACACCTTTTGGACGACATTTGAAGGAAGTTACTAGATACCTGAACATCGGAATACCAAGCTTCACCGGGACTTACAACGCCACTTTAACAGAAGAGGAGCGTTGGATGATTCAAGTTCAAGTTCCAGGAACGACCTTCACGCCAGTCACTGAGCCCATGGAGTTTTCCTTTGATGCACTAACCTGGAGTCTAGGCAAGAGCATGGCAGCCCACATCACCATGGGACACATTGGAGAAGTTTACCACAAGGATCTCAAGGATACTATCTACCAGATTTGTGGGCGCCGAGATGAGCAATGGGAGATGATCAGCACCAGGAAGGACAGGTCCATTGCAGCTTTCATCCAGGAGTTAAATCAACACATTCTTCGCCAGGAGAACCAGATGTGCGCAAGCATGATAGATCTAAAGAAGGCAATGACCAGGATCACGGAGCTGGAGGATGAACTCAAGTCTACACACGATGGATACGAGGAGGAAATGACGATACTCGTGGAGAAGAATGACGACCTCACAAGGAAGCTAGGAGTTTTCATGGGAGACCCTGCGCCAGGAGGAGAAGACGGCTGTCGGTGTCAAAACCGGCGGATCTTGGGTAGGGGGTCCCGATTTGTGCGTCAAGGCCGGATGGTAATAGGAGACAAGGGACACGATGTTTTTACCCAGGTTCGGGCCCTCTCGCTGGAGGTAATACCCTACTTCTGCTTGATTAATATTGATGATATGGGTAGTACAAGAGTAGATCTACCACGAGATCAAGGAGGCTAAACCCTAGAAGCTAGCCTATGGTATGATTGTGTATGAAGATGATTGTCCTACGGACTACAACCCTATGATTTATATAGATATCGGATAGGGTTAGGGTTACACAGAGTCGGTTACAATGGTAGGAGATCTTGAATATCCGCATCGCCAAGCTTGCCTTCCACGCCAAGGAAAGTCCCATCCGGACACGGGACGAAGTCTTCAATCTTGTATCTTCATAGTCCTGGAGTCCGGCTGAAGGTATAGTTCGGATGGCCGAACACCCCCTAATCCAGGACTCCCTCAGTAGCCCCCGAACCAGGCTTCAATGACGACGAGTCCGGCGCGCAGATTGTCTTCGGCATTGCAAGGCGGGTTCCTCCTCCAAATCCTGTGTACCTATAGGAATAATATCCGATTTTTGTAATGGAGCGCTCCTCGGCTTTCACGCCCAATAATGGTTGTCTTCCACGTGTTAAACCTAGTGCCCCGTTCTCAAGAGGGGTCTATATATCAAGTGGGCGGAGCCGAAGTATGGTGCATCGCCGGGACCGGATACTTATCCGGAACCCCAAAGAAGGCGTCCGAGGACTGGCCTTCGGAATGGTTTTACATAGATGACGTCCCGCTACCGGACCCTATCCGGATCGGTCTCCCCGAGTTCAACAGTGCTCCATTGAAGAAACGCTTGAGCTGGCGTCCGCGGAGCTCTCAGAGAGAAAGCGACAGAGACGTCCTTTACCTGATGGGCCGGATAAGACTGTTGGCTCATTCTGGACTAACCATGATTGGAGTCATGGCCGCATGCATTATGCGGGGGGTGCAGCCGCTTCAATATAGAGGCCACCCCATGTGGGATTTCAACGGGGAGGATGACACCACCCGTTACGGTCGTAAGGGGCCAGCCTCAGCTGCCGCTCTAATAAAGATTTTATCCTCTTTGTACAAGGGAGAAAATGAGGAATTCCTCCGCGTCAATCCACGGGCCGGATTCACTATGTACGAACCTCCAAGTTGGGTAAGTGAACAATTGCGCCTGCCCGTTTGTTTTATACTCCCACAGTTAGATATATAGTCTAACGACTTCGATGCAGGGACTGCGACAGGAAGTAAAGAATATAAACAGCCGCCCTCCACAGCCCGAGGACCCAGAACGGTCCCTCGATCCGGACTCCGAAGAGGATCCGGACATATCGGTGGAGCTTATCGATGGGGTGTTCCATCAATTAAGCAAGGACAATACCTTGGTAGCCATTACGGCTGATTACCCCGGGTTAATCCCGGCCTCCCAGGTGACAGAAACCGGAGTTTTTATTCCCCTGAGAGAGATTCCATTCTCATGTATTCCGGCGTCCCTAACGACAACCGTGTTTTGCAGGGGAGATTTCCGAGGCGGGAAGCCGAACCTGCGGCGGCTGGCCAACGAGGGGCCGCAGGGCCCCGTGGGGCCAAAAGGAATGTAGTCCGGACTGAGATGCCGGCGCAAAGGTATGGTGCACCCTCTGTTTCCCTGGTGTTATTCTGTCAGGGCATATTAACATTCGTGTTGTCTTCAGGGTGAAGAGACCTCGCTGGACTATATCCGGAGAGGTTGCCAATCGCGCCTCCACCAGCCAGGCTCCAACGTCTGGCCAGGAGGCGGAGGCGAGCACTAGGCGCGAACCAGACGCTCCTCCGACAGAGGATGCGGACAGGCTGTCTGCCACAAATTCTAAAGTGGAGAGTGCCATGAACCACAGGCGTCGCCGGACAGTTCTACGCGACGCTTGTTTCTCCCGAGAGGCTTTAAATGCCTTTAATTCGGGAGATGCATACCTCCGTGCCGCTCAAAGTGGTTTAGCCAGAGCCACGGAGCAGTATGTAAAAGACATACGGGTAAGAAAATTTTGGTCAAATATATATATACCAGTACCCCCGAGACTTGAAACAGTTAAAGTAACTGATTTAAGGATCATTTAATATGCAGGTTCTTACAGAGAAGAACACAGTACTGTCCCAGGAGCTGGAAAAGTGCAAGGCCCAACTAGAGGCCGCACTGGCCACAACAGGGGAGCCCAAAGGGACCCCCTCAGGTAAGATACACTTCGAAAGATTAGTGTTGTGCGGTTTGGGTGCAAATCTGACAAGTCATATTGCAGATGGTGCCGGATTCCATCCGGAAAAGCAACAACTCTTACGCCGGCTAAAGGCCGGTGAGAGTACGTTGACAAAGGTGAGGCGAGAGAAGAATGACCTTTAGGATGCCAACACCAAGCTGGACGTCGAACTTAAAGACGTTCGTGGCTAGCTGTCAGACTCCACGAGGGAGAATCAGCGGCTTCGACGCGGCATATTCAGTAAGTGCTTGAACAAACTTTGAAAAAAGAGTTCGGCGAGGAAGTCGACTAATAGAGTAATGTCTGTAGGTATTGTCACAGGTCGTCCTGCAGAGGAGATGCCCGGTTCTACGGGTGACCTTCTTCCCGAACTCCTGCAACTGCACGAGCGAATTCGGCAGGTGATGCGAGGCGTTGCCCAAGCCTTATGGCCTTCCCACTCCATGCCCGAGGGCCTTGGAGAGCTTGCGGAGAAGATGAAGGGAGCTCGGCGGCGCTTCTGGTTGTGGAAGATATCGTCCTGCCGACAAGGTGCTAGGGAGGCCTGGGCCATGGTGAAGACCCGTTTTACGAGGTCTGACCCAAACCATATGGCCGAGGTCGGACCAGTGGGGCCTGACGGGAAGGAGATCCCTATAAGCTTAGTATACGGCCAAGTAGAGTTGGCCGCGAAGTATTCCCAGCAGGACTGTAAATTAGACAGCCTGTTAGAAGGTATAGAAGAGGAATACGATCAGTCAGAATGACTATGTAAGTTTGAAATGACATGTGTAATGCCTTCTAGCTGTATTGTAGATCGTTTGTCTTTGTCGACCTTTTGGCTTCAACCTCAGGACCTGACGGTCCGGAGTGTGTCCGAACACCGCAACGGTTATATAATAACCGGGGTATGCGTGGAGACCAGGCATATGGGTCATTAGTGCTTTATCAGACAAGTGCCCAACTAGTTATGTTATATTACATGGTTAGTAAGAAACATCTTCCAGAGAGAATAGTTCTGTTAAGGGTTCCTTTCACTGGGGAGGCATGCCCTAAAGTGCATGTCCGGACTGCGTAAAAAGACGCAGAAAAAGCATCTGGGGGCGCATAAAATTAGTAAAGAGATCATCTTTTATTTCACCGACCGAATATTCCCTTAAGAACGCTAGCTTTCGGCTTCACCCAGTCTGAGGTACACATCCGGCTAACCCGGCAGTAACAATCGCAGAGGTGCTCCCTTTACCGCCTAGCCGAACAATCGGGAACGTAGGGGTAAGCACAGGAGCCAGGCAACCCAGCTTGGCCAAAACTTAAGTCATATCGATGCATATAATGGTGAAGATAAAAGGTACATGCGGAAGTTTAACACATGTGATGGGCGTGAAGCCCGTATAAATAAGATTCTATTAAAGAAGCCCCCAGGTTTAATGAGCGCGAGTGGCGCATCACTTGATGAGCCTTTTAGGGCTATAAAAAGAAAAAGAGGAGAAGAGGAGAAATATAAGACAGAAAAATGTAAAAAATGGACAGAGGAAGGAGACGAACATAGAATCCGGTGCTAGGCATAGAATCTTCGAAGACGGGTGGCGTTCCATGGGTTCGGCTTGAGTCGGTTATCCGACGCATCTCGCAGGCGGTACGCTCCACCAGTCAGGACTTGGTCGATTATGAATGGACCTTCCCACTTGGGCTTGAGTTTGTCTTTTTTCTTATCCGGCAGGCGTAGAACTAGTTCGCCAATATTGTAATTTTTGGCCCGTACTTCTTTTCTTTGATATCTTCGAGCCTGTTGTTGATAGAATGCGGAACGGGCTTTTGCCACGTCGCGCTCCTCCTCCAAGGCGTCCAGGTTGTCCTGCCGATCGAGCTCGGCTTCTCTTTCTTCGTACATACGCACTCGAGGTGAGTCATGAATTATGTCGCAGGGCGGAACTGCCCCTGCGCCGTACACCATAAAGAATGGTGTGTATCCAGTGGTACGATTCGGCGTGGTCCGCGGCCCCTAGAGTATGGAGTCGAGCTCCTCTACCCAGTGCGTGTTAGATTCCTTCAGGGACCGCACTAGTCTGGGTTTAATGCCGCTCATGATAAGACCATTTGCACGTTCGACCTGGCCGTTGGTTTGTGGGTGATAGACGGAAGCATAATCGAGCTTAATGCCCATGTTTTTGCACCAGAGTTTTACCTCGTCGGCTGTAAAGTTTGTACCATTATCGGTCATGATGTTGTGGGGGACGTCGTAACGGTGTACTACCCTGGATATGAAGTCTATCACTGGTCCGGATTCGGCTGTTTTAACAGGCTTGGCTTCTATCCATTTGGTGAACTTATCCACCATGACCAGTAAGTATTTTTTTTATGGGTCCCCCCTTTGAGGGGTCCGACCATGTCAAGCCCCCAGACCGCAAAGGGCCAGGTGATGGGGATAGTTTGGAGTGCGGTGGGTGGCATATGGCTTTGGTTGGCAAAAAGTTGGCAACCAACGCATCGTTGGACTAAGTCCTGAGCGTCTGCCCGGGCCGTCGGCCAATAAAAGCATGTACGGAAAGCCTTGCTAACAAGGGACCGAGCAGCAGCGTGATGACCACCGAGTCCGGCATGAATTTCAGCCAGAGGGTTCCGCCCTTCCTCTTCGGAGATGCACCTTTGAAGGACTCCGGTAGTGCTTTTCTTATAAAGCTCTCCTTCGCGGACTTTATAGGCTTTAGATCGCCGCACTATCCAGCGAGCCTCGTTTTGGTCCTCTGGGAGTTCCTGCCTAGTAAGGTAGGCTAGGAATGGTTCTGTCCACGGGGCGATAACCGCCATTATTACGTGGGCTGAAGGTGTGATTTCGTCGGCAGACCCTCCAATTATGTCAGATTGTTCGGCGTCGAGTGGTGCGGCTTGGTCCGGACTGTTATATGCGGGTTCCCCCTCCCATGCTACGGATGGCTTGAACAATCTTTCCAAAAAGATGTTGGGGGGGGGATTGCATCGCGTTTTTCTCCAATGCGTGCCAGGACATCCGCTGCTTGATTATTTTCTCGGGCTATATGGTGAAACTCTAGCCCTTCGAACCGGGCTGACTTTTTTAGGACGGCATTGCGGTAAGCTGCCATTTTTCGATCCTTGGCGTCGAAGTCGCCATTTATTTGGGATATCGCGAGGTTCGAATCCCCGCATACCTCTAGGCGTTGAATGCCCATGGATACTGCCATCCGAAGACCATGTAGAAGGGCCTCGTATTCGGCTGCATTGTTGAAGTCTGTGTACATAATTTGGAGTACATATTGAACTGTGTCTCCTGTGGCGGACGTCAAAACGACGCCAGCCCCCAGTCCGGCCAAAATTTTGGAGCCGTCGAAATGCATGATCCAGTTTGAGTATGTGCCTTACTCTTTAGGGAGTTCGGCCTCCGTCCATTCTGCGACGAAGTCGGCCAAAACTTGCGATTTGATAGCTCGCCGTGGCTTATAGGTTATATTGAACGGGAGGAGCTCAATGGCCCATTTTGCGATCCGGCCCATTGCATCGCGGTTGTTGATAATGTCATTGAGTGGTACTTCCGAGGCTACTGTAATTGAACACTCTTGAAAGTAGTGTCTAGCTTCCGGGATGCCATGAATACCGCGTATGCAATCTTTTGATAATGCGGGTACCGTGATTTGCATGGCGTGAGGACAGCGGACACGTAGTATACCGGCCTTTGAAGGGGAAATTTGTGTCTGTCCGTTTCCCGCTCGACGACGAGCACTGCGCTGACAACTTGATGGGTTGTCGCGATGTACAATAGCATTGGCTCGCCGGTGTTTGGCGCGGCCAGGACTGGGTTTGTTGCCAATACGGCTTTTATTTCATCGAGTCCGGCCGTGGCGGCGTCCGTCCACTTGAAGTGTTCGGTTCGCCGAAGGAGGCGATAAAGGGACAGTGCCTTTTCTCCCAAGCGGGAGATGAAGCGGCTTAGAGCCGCCACGCATCCGGTTAATTTCTGTATTTGTTTGAGGTCCTTTGGGACATCCAATTGTGACAAAGCTCGAATCTTTGCTAGATTTGCTTCAATTCCTCTACCGGATACAATGAAGCCCAAGAGCTTTCTGGCTGGAACGCCGAAAACGCATTTCTCCGGGTTGAGCTTGATGTCGTATTTTCGGAGGTTATCGAATGTAAGCCTCAAGTTGTCTACTAGAGATTCCACGTGTTTTGATTTGATGACCACATCATCCACATACGCCTCCACTGTTTTGCCGATCTGGTTTGCCAGACATGTCTGTATCATGCGCTGATATGTTGCGCCGGCGTTTTTCAGCCCGAAGGGCATTGTGTTGAAGCAGAATGGGCCGTATGGTGTGATGAATGTTGTTGCGGCTTGGTATGATTCTGCCATCTTGATTTGATGGTAACCAGAGTATGCATCGAGGAAACACAACGAATCGTGTCCTGCGGTGGCGTCGATAATTTGATCGATACGGGGGAGGGGGAAGGGATCCTTTGGGCAGGCCTTGTTAAGGTCTTTAAAATCGACACACACGCACCAGGATTTGTCCTTCTTTGGTACCATCACAAGGTTTGCTAGCCAGTCCGGATGTTTTATGTCTCTAATGAATCCGGCCTCCAATAACTTGGCTAGCTCCTCTCCCATAGCCTATCTCTTCGGTTCGGAAAAACGCCGAAGGGCTTGTTTAATAGGTTTGGATCCTTTCAGGATATTTAAGCTGTGTTCGGCCAGCCTGCGTGGGATTCCTGGCATGTCTAAAGGGTGCCAGGCGAAAATGTCCCAGTTCTCTTGTAGGAACTCTCGCAGTGCGACATCTACATCAGGGTTCAGTCGTGCCCCGATGGAAGCTGTTTTATTGGGGTCCGTTGGATGGACCTGGAATTTTACTATTTCGTCTGCTGGCTTGAAGGATGTGGACTTTGATCTCCTATCGAGTATCACATCATCCCTATTAACCGCGGAGCGCAGCGCAGTCAGTTCTTCAGCTGCCAAGGCTTCGGATAGTGCCTCAAGGGCCAATGCGGCCCTCTTGTTTTCGGCGCGGAGTGCTGTGTCCGGATCACTAGCGAGAGTGATAATTCCATTCGGCCCGGGCATCTTGATCTTCATGTACCCGTAATGGGGTATTGCTTGGAAGATTGTAAATGTCTCCCGCCCTAGTATAGCGTGGTATCTGCTATTGAACGGGGCCACCTGGAACGTGACCTCTTTGGACCTGTAATTATCCGGCGTGCCGAACACCAGCTCTAGTGTGATTTTTCCTGTGCAGCGCGCTTCCCGACTCGGGATTATTCCTCTAAAGGTTGTGCTGCTTCGCTCTATGCGGTTCCAGTCTATATCCAGTTTTTGGAGGGTTTCCTCGTAAATGAGGTTCAATCCGCTGCCTCCATCCATGAGTACCTTGGTGAGGCGAAAGCCGTCCACTATGGGACTGAGGACCAATGCGGCTGGTGCTCGGGCTGTTTGGAATTTAGGTTCATCACTCGCGTTGAAGGTGATAGCCGTGTCGCTCCATGGGTTTATTGTTGCTACTTGATAGACTTCGGCGAGGCTGTGGAGTGCTCTTTTTTGCATATTATTTGATGCGAAAGTCTCGAAGACTATGAGAACGGTACTGGTGTCCTCGGGCTGGCTTTCTGCAGCCTCCAAAATTAGGAGGTCCTTGCCAATTTTGGCCACCTGCCGGAGTATCCAACATGCTCTAAGGCTGTGATTTGGTGTGGCATCCTCTGTACTGTGAATTCTACAGGGTCCATCAAGCCACCTTTCCAGTACGGTTCCATGCCCTGTAGAGGGTTTTGGCTTTTTGATATTTAATCCGGGTGTCTTACTATGATGCACCCTCTTAGTTCGGACGGGATTGCTATTCAAGGCCGGATTATCCCAAAATTTTATTTCGGTTTTCCAGGCGCTTTCCATCGCACAGTACTTTTGTACTATGGACGCCAAGTCAGTGAAGCGTGTAATATCACGACGACTTATGGCGTTAAGTATTCCCTCGTCCGTGCAATTACTGCAAAAGATTGAAATTGCGTCTCCCTCGCGGAAATCCTTTATCATGTTCATAACCAGGAGGAATCTGGCCCAGTAATGATGTACTGTTTCCTCGGGCTTTTCCCTGATTTGGGAAAGATCGCTTATGTTCGGGCGGGCGGGGGGCGTTGAATATGAAAACTCGCCCAATCTAAGATTCTGAGGTCGAAGAGCTTCCAAACTCTGAAGTTCGGAGTCTTGGATGTTGTCTAATGAATCTAGCCCGTTGCCTGATTCTAAGCTCAGGTCTTGAGTTATATCTTCCCCTCCGCGGGTATCCGGCTTGGAGGGGTCGGGAATTCGGACATAGCTAGTCCTTAAAATAGATGAAGGGTCGCCGCACTACGCCTCTACCACGGCAATGTGGTGGGTGACTTGGGGAGAGTTAATTTCTCTTAGATCGGGTTTAAGCCCAACCTGGCCGTAATCCGTAGCGACCCCCAGGGCGGCCATGCGATCCAAGAGCTCGTTTACGGAAGAGAGCTCCATCGGATCCAGCTGCTCGACAAGCTCCGAGCTGACGTGAGGTTGCTTTCGATGACCCGAGAGGTCACCGTCGGCGCAATGGCCGAACAGGCGGTCCTGAGAAAACCGCCTAGCCGGAGGGTTTGGCCGACAGCCAAGGCTCCCTTAGCAACGGCGCCGTCTTTAAAGACGGGAAGAGGCATCCTTCCTAATTGTGACGGCATAGAGGAACTCTCAATGAAAGCACCAATGTCGGTGTCAAAACCGGCGAATCTTGGGTAGGGGGTCTCGATCTGTGCGTCAAGGCCGGATGGTAACAGGAGACAAGGGACACGATGTTTTTACCCAGGTTCGGGCCCTCTCGATGGAGGTAATATCCTACTCCTGCTTGATTAATATTGATGATATGGGTAGTACAAGAGTAGATCAACCACGAGATCAAGGAGGCTAAACCCTAGAAGCTAGCCTATGGTATGATTGTGTATGAAGATGATTGTCCTACGGACTACAACCCTCCGGTTTATATAGATACCGGATAGGGTTAGGGTTACACAGAGTCGGTTACAATGGTAGGAGATCTTGAATATCCGCATCGCCAAGCTTGCCTTCCATGCCAAGGAAAGTCCCATCCGGACACGGGACGAAGTCTTCAATCTTGTATCTTCATAGTCCTGGAGTCCGGCTGAAGGTATAGTTCGGATGGCCGAACACCCGCTAATCCAGGACACTCTCAACGGTGATTCCACTTGCCCGGAGAACTACATCATCATCGACGACACCGACTCGGACCCCGACGATAGCAATGATGACTTTGTTGATGAAGCTGGAGCAAATATTATGGAGTCTTCCACCGATCAATTTTTCTAGTCGACCACCATATCAATAGTAGAAATTCCCCCATGTATATAGTAGAGTCCGAGCACTTTTGTAACGATAGTTAGACCGATTGTATGCCCTTGTTTGAATTGATTGAAGTGATATGATTGTGTTTGTCTCATGTGCATATGGGTAGTGTTTTCCACCAAGACCTCATTCTATTTTGTTTTCTCACCTTTTCTAAACCCAGCAGATGCCTCCGGGATGTGACAATGGATTTGCTTTCCCGCCGGAGCTCACTCAGTTGATCCAGCAGCAGAATGCATTGATGCAGATACTAGTCCAGAATCAGAATCAGGGGAACAACAACAACCCACCACCACCACCACCACCTGTTGATCATTTAGCCTGTTTTCTAAGGTTGAATCCGCCGGTGTTCTCTAGTAGCACCGAGCCGATAGTTGCAGATGATTGGCTCCGCAAGATTGGAAGGGAGTTGACCACTGCAGGATGCACAGATGTGGAGAGATGTGTTTTGCCGCACATCAGCTTGATGGACCCGCAGCATCATGGTGGGAGAATTTCACAGCCACTTACCCCATCGACACTGTCACATGGGACCAGTTTCAGCAGGCTTTTCGCACTGCCCATGTATCAACAGGAGCTATGGCCATGAAGAAGCGCGAGTTTCGCAACTTACGCCAAGGAGGACGCACTGTTGGCCAGTATGTGGACGACTTCAGTAAGCTAGCACGTTATGCCCCAGATGACGTCGCTACGGATGCAGCAAAACAGGAGAATTTCTGGAAGGACTGAATGATGAGTTGAGCATGCAGTTGATGGTGGCAACCTTCAATAACTACCAGGAGTTGATAGATAGAGCTCTCATGATTGAAGGGAAGCAACAGCAGATTGACAACCGCAAGAGGAAGTATGGACAAGGGAAGTATAATTCTCGAGCTCAGCAGAGACCCCGTTTTACCCCGAACTCGGGAGGACCCCTTCAACATAACCATGGAGGTCACAATCACAATGGAGGGATGTCGCACAACCATAGTGGCCCCAAGAACGGGAATGGTAATGGAGGAAGCAACGGCCAGAACCGTACCAACCCAGCAACACCCGCCAAGAAGGATCTAAGTCACATTACTTGTTTCAAGTGTGGGAAGAATGGACATTATGCCACGAAGTGTTATGAAGCAAAGAATGGGAATGGAAATGGAAGCTCTGGGAAGAATCCCAACCCTTTTAACAGGGGACAAGTGAACCACGTTAGCGTGGAGGAGGTTGAAGCGCAACCTGATGCAGTAATAGGTAAGTTTTTTATTAAGTCATTTACTGCAATCGTTCTCTTTGATACTGGTGCATCGCATTCATACATATGAAGGGGATTTGTGGATAAGTTTAAGCTGCCAACCCAAGCCCTTAGATCACCCATGTTAGTAACCTCACCAGGAGCAGAGTATATGGCTAGCCTATGGTGTGATCGGTTACCATTAAGGATTGGTAATTACCTGTTTCCCTCAGACCTAATAGTATTGGAGTCACAAGGACCGGATGTGATATTAGGCATGGATTTGTTATCGAAGTATGGAGGGAACATTGACTGCGCCAGTAAGTCGATTTTGCTTACCACCCCATAAGGAAGAAGAATCAAGTATGTATCCCGGCATGTGCCGAATAGGACTCAAGTGAATTCCTTATCAGGAGTTGTATAGGAGGAAGTACTAGTGGTGAAGGATTTCCGGATATATTTCCAGAAGAGTTGCCAGGCATGCCACCGGATAGAGACACTGAGTTTTTGATCGAGCTTTTGCCAGGCATAGGGCCAATATCTAAGAGAACGTACAGGATGCCCGCTAAGGATTTAGAGGAAATTAAGAAGCAAATAAAGGAGTTACTGGATAAAGGCTATATTCGCCCAAGCTCGTCACCTTGGGGATCACTAGAACTTCTAGTGGAGAAGAAGGATGGATCGTTGAGGATGGTTGTTGATTATCGAGGGTTGAATGAGGTGATGATCAAGAACAAGTACCCACTACCGATGATTAATGATTTGTTTGACCAGCTGGAAGGAGCTAAGGTGTTTTCCAAGATCGATCTGCGATCAGGGTACCACCAGCTGAAGATTCGAGTGCAGGATATACCTAAGACAACTTTTACCACAAGGTACGGGCTATATGAGTATACCGTTATGTCATTCAGTCTGACTAACGCACCTGCCTATTTTATGAACATGATGAACAAGGTGTTTATGGAGTTTTTGGATAAGTTCGTCGTGGTGTTCATTGATGATATTCTAGTCTACTCGAAGAATGAAGAGGATTATAAAGAGCATTTGCGTCTGGTACTTGGTAAGCTCAAAGAACACCAGTTATATGCCAAGTTCAGCAAGTGTGAGTTTTGGTTGAAGGAAGTTGGATTCCTCGGACATGTTATATCCGGAGAAGGAATAGTAGTAGACCCTACCAAGGTTGTCACTGTGACAAATTGGGAAGCACCCACATCAGTTGGAGAGATCAAGAGTTTTCTTGGACTCGCAGGATACTACCGAAGGTTCATTGAGAATTTCTCGAAGATTGCAAAGCCCATGATGGATTTGTTGAATAAGGACACCAAGTTCAAATGGACTGAGGAATGTGAGGCCAGTTTTCAGGAGTTGAAGAAACGCTTGGTTACAGCTCCAGTGTTGATTCTTCCAGACCAACGCAAGGATTACCAGGTGTATTGCGATGCTTCTCGTCGAGGACTTGGAGCAGTGCTTATGCAGGAGGGAAGAGTTGTTTCATATGCCTCACGACAGCTTAAACCCCATGAGTTGAATTATGCTACCCATGATTTGGAGTTAGCAGCCGTAGTGCATGCGTTGAAGACATGGAGACATTTTCTGATCGGAAACCATTGTGAGGTGTACACGGATCACAAGAGTTTGAAGTATATCTTCACGCAGAAGGTCTTGAATCTCAGGCAGAGGAGATTGTTGGAGCTTATTAAGGATTATGATATGAAGTTGCATTATCATCCCAGAAAGGCTAACGTAGTAGCTGATGTGTTGAGCCGCAAGAGTCATGTCAATACACTCATGACCGGAGAGTTACCCAAGGAGTTAGCAGAGGATCTTCGTGAACTATGTTTGGAAATAGTTCCGAGAGGTTATGTAGCAACATTGGAGATTCAGTCTACTTTGATGGATAAGATCCGAGAAGCTCAGAAGACGGACAAGGAGATTGCCGAGATAAAGGAAATGATGAGCAAAGGAAAAGCTAAGGGATTTCGTGAGGATGAGCATGATACCCTATGGTTTGAGGACTGCGTATATGTGCCAAATGATCCGGAGATCAGGAAGTTGATTCTGCAAGAGGCCCATGATTCGCCATATTCGATTCACCCAGGAAATACCAAGATGTATCTGGATTTGAAGGATAGCTTCTGGTGGACCGGAATGAAGAAGGATATTGCGGAGTATGTAGCAGTTTGTGATGTATGTCAGAGAGTGAAGGCAGAACATCAGAAGCCAGCGGGATTGTTACAGCCATTGCCGATACCCGAATGGAAGTGGGATAAACTAGGCATGGACTTTATCATGGGATTGCCCAGGACTCGTTCAGGCTATGACTCGATATGGGTTGTAGTCGATCATTTGACAAAGGTAGCTCATTTCATTCCAGTAAAGACCACTTACACCAGTGCTAAGTTGGCAAAGATATACATGACTAGGATCGTATGTCTACATGGAGTCCCGAGGACCAATGTATCAGATAGAGGAACCCAGTTTACCTCAAAGTTTTGGAATCAGTTGCATGAGACTTTGGGAACAAGGCTAGAGTTCAGTACAGCCTTTCACCCGCAGACAGATGGACAGACTGAGAGAGTCAATCAGATTCTGGAGGACATGTTGAGAGCTTGTGCGCTAGACTATGGATCTAGTTGGGACGACAGTTTGCCTTATGCAGAGTTCTCTTACAACAACAGCTATCAAGCCAGTTTGAAGATGGCCCCTTTCGAGGCATTGTACGGAAGGAGGTGCAGGACACCATTGTTGTGGGATGAAGTTGGAGACCTTCAGTTGTTTGGACCAGATTTGATTAAAGAGTCTAAAGAGAAGGTTAAGTTGATGTGCGATAGACTCAAGATAGCCCAGTCCAGGCAGAAGAGCTATGCAGATTCTAAACGCAAGGAGATAGTTTACAAAGTCGGAGACAGAGTGTATCTTCGTGTATCACCACTTCGAGGAGTGAAGCATTTTGGAGTTAAGGGAAAGTTAACACCATATTTTGTGGGACCATACAAGGTTTGGAACGTATGGGAGAAGTTGCGCACAAGTTGGAATTGCCCGAAGGATTGTCAGGAGTTCACGATGTGTTCCACGTTTCTCAGTTGAAGAAGTGCCACACAGAAATGGCTGATATTCCTCTGGGAGATACAGTGCCACTGGAAGCGATTCAGTTGGATACCGATTTGACCTACGAGGAGAAACCAGTCAAGATTCTTGAGTTTGCCAGCCGAGTCACACGCAGTAAGGTTATCAAGTTCTGCAAAGTTCAGTGGAGCCACCATACCGAGGATGAAGCCACCTGGGAACGAGAGGAAGACCTACGGGAGGATCACCCTCACCTATTTTCTAGCCAACCCGAATCTCGAGGGCGAGATTCATCTTAAGGGGGTAGGTTTGTAACATCCCAAATTTTCAAGTTGGAATGTTATACATTAGATCATCATTACATATCATATTTTATTGCATTTTGGCTTGATCCTAGAAATTCTACACGACTCAAGGACCCACAGAGAGAGTTCGGGATTTCGTTATTTTCATATTTCAGTTTTCTCAGATTTTGAAAAGAGGATCGTTTGATTTTAATTATTTTTCTCTTCGAATATTTCCTTTATGAAAATAAAAGAGAGGGGATAAAATGACTTCCCCAAAATAAAGAAATGTCGGATATTTAATATCAAAATCAAATAAGATTTTATTCGGAGTTTTATCGCTATTTTATTTGAATTAGGAAAAATATGCATTTCTCAAAATTGCTTTAGAGGCCCAAATAAATGTTCACCTTGTCCGCTATATTTTTAGAGGACGGGGAAAATTTATTTCAGAATTTTTGGAGTCTGTTTAGTATTACTTTTCTTCATTTTTCTGCGCGTCGGAATTATTTGAAAAAAAAGTCAACCGCCTTATCGGGCCGTGTCTGACTAGGACACTGCACCCGGCCGGCCTTTTTAAGGCCGAGGCCCGAGCCGCCAAGCCCCAAACCCTAGCGCCCCGCCCGGCCTTGAAATCCGCGCCACCGCCGCCGGAGTCCGCCGTCGTCGCGCCGTCTCGTCGTCGCCGCCCCGCCGCCGACCCCGCCGCCACCGCCGCCCCGTCGCCACCCCGCCGCCCCGTCGCCGGAGCCCGCCGCCGCCGGAGTTCGCCGCGTCGTCCCAATCCGCGAGGTAGCCGTCGGTTTTATCCCAAATATCATTCAGTTTTTATACGAAAACCTAGATGCGTTTTTTTAGATTGGTTTTATTTTCTTCCGGATTAGTTATTTAGCGAACGCCCGTTCGTACGTTCATTTTAACGAACGGTCTTCACCCGTTAACCGCAGACAACGAACGTTCGTTCGTTAGCCTGTTCGTCAGTTTTTCTTTTTCCATGGATTTTCCGCGATTATTTTCGATCGCGATTTCTGCCCTAATTTTTGTTTTAGTTTATCTTTTCGCTCGTTTATCGGAATCAGGTGATTCAAGTGCCTAGATATTCGTTTCGAAGCCCTCTTTCTATTTAACCAACTTGAACAAGATTTTGCTACTTTAGAATTTAACTTTAGTCTAGATTAGTAATCGAATCTTGTTTCTTTCATAGTTTGAGTTTCGTTGCTTCGTTTGGTTTGATTCTTTTTGCAAACCGGAGTTCTTAATTTGAACTTTCTGGTTAGATCTCTTATTTGAGTTTTGCCTGTTCTTATAGTTGAGTGTTTATTGTATGCTTGTTTGTTTGTGATAGAGTACCCGGAGTGTGAAGCATGCTACTACGAGTCTCTATGTTTCGCGGATCATCAGCAAGGCAAGTAACACTTTGATCATACCTCTTTACTACCCAGTTTTGTTGCATTAGATCAATCCTCAAACAATTGCATGGTTAGGATCTGATTAAACTTGTGGGTTTTGGGAAGTAGATGAGGTAGTACCTATTCACATGTTTATTTTCAAACCTATGGGAGTTACTTCTACGTTGCTTATATTGATATGCTATGCTCGTAAACGTGGATTGGGTTTGAGTGTATCCATGACAGATGTGAGTTTGTTAATTAATGGTTAACGTAAGGTGGCTACTTGAATACACATATGGGTGGATTGCTTGTGGGCACCTAGAGAATCCAGTGTTGTCCTAGGATATCTCGGAGGACCCGTGTGATAATCCTACGGTCCGCCACCCAGGCTCAAAGGGATCATAATACTATTCATGCTAGAAACTTCTGTGTGCAGCCACAAGCCATTATGGACTCTGGCATAGTTGAGTAAGTTGCGTGAAGCTCTTGAAGAGGTAGACTAGCAGATGTAGTGGGTTGTACGTGGTACTGTCTATCCAGAGTAGAGAGTTGATGCTTCAGGAAGACTGTGTCTCGAATCTCCGACCATGGATGTATTCGAGTCTTGTGGGGAAAACTGCGCAAACCTCTGCATAGTGTATAAACTAATCATGGTTAGCCGTGTCCCCGGTTATGGACATCTTGAGTATCTGGTTCTTGGGTTATCATGTTGATCTCATCACTCTTAAAATAAATTGATTGGGTTTAATGATGATGCTTAATTGGGATTAAGTTGGAGGAACCATCTCAATGTTTAACAACCACCATGATAGTTAAATAAAATTTATTCCTTTGTTGTAGGGAAAAATTGGCTTTATGCAAAACTATAAGCATAGAGCTTACCACCAGCCAAATATGCATGTAGTGATAGCAATCATTATTCATTACTCTATGTGTTACATTGCCAGCATATTCCATGTGCTGGCCCCTTTCGGGCTGCAACGTTCATGTTGCAGACTTTTCAGACGATGAGTAAGGAGCCATAGGTCGTTGTCTTTCACTCAGTGATGCCGTTGGAGTTGATGGACTCATTTTATCTTCCAAGATTTCCGCTGTCATCGATTTTAGATGGGCTTAAGCCATATTTATTGTAGTAAGCTCTCTTTTGAGACATTCGATGTAATGAGTGTGTGATTGCTACTCTGTTATAAATCCTCAAGTACTGTGCATGTTAGCATTACCGATCCAGGGATGACACTGATGCACAAAGATCAGACTGTTTGAGGTCTGGTCGTTACATTTATAATCACCCAGTTACGTTGTGACGTTTGATAGCACACTAAGTGTTCCTCCGGTATTCGGGAGTTGCATATTCTCATAGTCATAGGAAAATGTATAAGTCATGAAGAAAGCAATAACAATAAACTAAATTATCATAGTGCTAAGCTAACGGATGGGTCTTGTCCATCACATCATTCTCTAATGATGTGATCCCGTTCATCAAATGACAACACATGTCTATGGCTAGGAAATTTAACCATCTTTAATTAACGAGCTAGTCTAGTAGAGGCATACTAGGGTCACTCTGTTTGTCTATGTATTCACACATGTATTAAGTTTCCGGTTAATACAATTCTAGCATGAATAATAAACATTTATCATGATATAAGGAAATATAAATAACAACTTTATTATTGCCTCTAGGGCATATTTCCTTCAGTCTCCCACTTGCACTAGAGTCATAATCTAGATTACATAGTAATGATTATAACACCCATGGAGTCTTGGTGCTAATCATGTTTTGCTCGTGAGAGAGGCTTAGTCAACGGGTCTACAACATTAAGATCCATATGTATATTGCAAATTTCTAAGTGTCCCTCTTTGACTTGGTCGCGGATGGAATTGAAGTGTCTCTTGATGTGCTTGGTTCTCTTGTGAAATCTGGATTCCTTTGCCAAGGCAATTGCACGAGTATTGTCACAAAAGATTTTCATTGGACCCGATGCAATAGGTATGACACCTAGATCAGATATGAACTCTTCCATCCAGACTCCTTCATTTGCTGCTTCCGAAGCAGCTATGTACTCCTCTTCACACGTAGATCCTGCCACGACGCTCTGTTTAGAACTGCACCAACCAACAGCTCCACCATTCAATATAAATACGTATCCGGTTTGTGACATAGAGTCATCTGGATCAGTGCCAAAGCTTGCATCAACGTAACCATTTACGACGAGCTCTTTGTCACCTCCATAAATGAGAAACATATCCTTAGTCCTTTTCAAGTATTTCAGGATGTTCTTGACCGTTGTCAAGTGATCCACTCCTGGATTACTTTGGTACCTCCCTGCTAAACTAATAGCAAGGCACACATCAGGTCTGGTACACAACATTGCATACATGATAGATCCTATGGCTGAAGCATAGGGAATGACTTTCATTCTATCTGTATCTTCTGCAGTGGTTGGGCATTGAGTCTGACTCAACTTCACACCTTGTAACACAGGCAAGAACCCTTTCTTTGCTTTTTCCATTTTGAACTTCTTCAAAACTTTATCAAGGTATGTGCTTTGTGAAAGTCCAATTAAGCGTCTTGATCTATCTCTATAGATCTTGATGCCCAATATATAAGCAGCTTCACCGAGGTCTTTCATTGAAAAATTCTTATTCAAGTATCCTTTTATGCTATTCAGAAATTCAGTATCATTTCCGATCAATAATATGCCATCTACATATAAATCAGAAATGCTACAGAGCTTCCACTCACTTTCTTGTAAATTCAAGCTTCTCCAAAAGTCTGTATACAACTATATGCTTTGATCACACTATCAAAGCGTATATTCTACTCCGAGAGGCTTGCACCAGTCCATAAATGGATCGTTGGAGCTTGCACACTTTGTTAGCACCTTTTGGATCGACAAAACCTTCTGGTTGCATCATATACAACTCTTCTTTAAGATATCCATTAAGGAATACAGTTTTGACATCCATTTGCCAAATTTCATAATCATAAAATGCAGCAATTGCTAACATGATTCGGACAGACTTAAGCATCGCTACGGGTGAGAAGGTCTCATCGTAGTCAACTCCTTGAACTTTTCGAAAACCTTTTGCAACAAGTCGAGCTTTGTAGATAGTAACATTACCGTCTGCGCCAGTCTTCTTCTTGAAGATCCATTTATTTTTTATGGCTTGCCGATCATCGGGCAAGTCAACCAAAATCCACACTTTGTTCTCATACATGGATCCCATCTCAGATTTCATGGCGTCAAGCCATTTTTCGGAATCTGGGCTCATCATTGCTTCCTCATAGTTCGTAGGTTCGTCATGGTCAAGTAACATGACTTCCTGAACAGGACTACCGTACCACTCTGGTGCGGATCTTACTCTGGTTGACCTACGAGGTTCGGTAGTAACTTGATCAGAAGTTTCATGATCATCATCATTAGCTTCCTCACTAATTGGTGCAGGAATAACTGGAACTGATTTCTGTGATGAACTACTTTCCAATGAGGGAGCAGGTACAGTTACCTCATCAAGTTCTACTTTCCTCCCACTCACTTCTTTCGAGAGAAACTCCTTCTCTAGAAAGGATCCATTCTTAGCAATGAATATCTTGGCTTCGGATCTGTCATAGAAGGTGTACCCAACAGTCTCCTTTGGCTATCCTATGAAGACACATTTCTCCATTTTGGGTTTGAGCTTATCAGGTTGAAGCTTTTTCACATAAGCATTGCAGCCCCAAACTTTAAGAAACGACAACTTGGGTTTCTTGCCAAACCACGGTTCAAATGGTGTCGTCTCAATGGATTTAGATGGTACCCTATTTAACGTGAACGCAACCGTCTCTAAAGCATAACCCCAAAACGATAGCGCTAAATCAATAAGAGACATCATAGATTGCACCATATCTAATAAAGTACAATTACGACGTTCGTACACACCATTACGCTGTGGTGTTCCGGGTGGCGTGAGTTGCGAAACTATTCCGCATTGTTTCAAATGAAGACCAAACTCGTAACTCAAATATTCACCTCCAGGATCAGATCCAAGAAACTTTATTTTCTTGTTACGATGATTTTCCACTTCACTCTGAAATTCTTTGAACTTTTCAAATGTTTCAGACTTATGTTTAATCAAGTAGATATACCCATATCTGCTTAAATCATCTGTGAAGGTCAGAAAATAATGATACCCACCGCGAGCATCAACACTCATCGGACCGCATACATTAGTATGTATTATTTCCAATAAGTCTGTTGCTCGCTCCATTATTCCGGAGAACGGAGTCTTAGTCATCTTGCCCATGAGGCATGGTTCGCAAGCATCAAGTGATTCATAATCAAGTGATTCCAAAAGCCCATATGCATGGAGTTTCTTCATGCGCTTTACACCAATATGACCTAAACGGCAGTGCCACAAATAAGTTGCACTATCATTATTAAACTTGTATCTTTTGGCTTCAATACTATGAATATGTGTATTACTACTATCATGATTTGGTAAAAATAGACCACTCATCAAGGGTGCATGACCATAAAAGATATTACTCATATAAATAGAACAACCATTATTCTCTGATTTAAATGAATAACCGTCTCGCATCAAACAAGACCCAAATATAATGTTCATGCTTAACGCTGGCACCAAATAACAATTACTCAGGTCTAAAACTAATCCCGAAGGTAGATGTAGAGGTAGCGTGCCGACGGCGATCACATCGACTTTGGAACCATTTCCCATGTGCATCGTCACCATGTCCTTAGCCAATATTCGCTTAATCCGTAGCCCCTGTTTCGAGTTGCAAATATGAGGAACAGAACCAGTATCAAATACCCAGGCGCTACTACGAGCATCAGTAAGGTACACATCAATAACATGTATATCAAATATACCTTTCACTTTGCCATCCTTCTTATCCGCCAAATACTTGGGGTAGTTCCGCTTCCAGTGACCAGTCCCTTTGAAGTAGAAGCACTTAGTCTCAGGCTTAGGTCCAGACTTGGGCTTCTTCACTTGAGCAACAACTTGCTTTCCGTTCTTCTTGAATTTCCCCTTCTTCCCTTTGCCCTTCTTCTTGAAACTGGTGGTCTTGGTGACCATCAACACTTGATGCTCCTTCTTGATTTCTACCTTCGCGGCCTTTAGCATTGCGAAGAGCTTGGGAATTGTCTTATCCATCCCTTGCATATTATAGTTCATCATGAAGCTTTTGTAGCTTGGTGGCAGTGATTGAAGAACTCTGTCAATGACACTATCAACCGGAAGATTAACTCCCAGCTGAGTCAAGTGATTGTGGTACCCAGACATTTTGAGTATATGTTCACTGACAGAACTATTCTCCTCCATTTTGCAGCTGTAGAAATTATTGGAGACTTCATATCTCTCAATCCGGGCATTTTCTTGAAATATTAACCTCAACTCTGGAACATCTCATATGTTCCATGACATTCAAAACTTCGTTGAAGTCCCGGTTCTAAGCCGTAAAGCATGGCACACTGAACTATCGAGTAGTCATCAACACGCGACTGCCAGGCATACACAATGTCTGCAGTTGCCGGCGCGGGTGGTACACCTAGCGGTACTTCCAGGACGTAATTCTTCTGTGCAGCAATGATGATAATCCTCAAGTTACGGACCCAGTCCGTGTAGTTGCTACCATCATGTTTCAACTTAGCTTTCTCTAGGAACACATTAAAATTCAATGGAACAGTAGCACGGGCCATTTATCTACAACAACATAGACATGCAAAATACTATCAGGTACTAAGTTCATGATAAATTAAAGTTCAGTTAATCATATTACTTAAAAACTTCCACTTAGATAGACATCCCTCTAATCATCTAAGTGATCACGTGATCCATATCAACTAAACCATGTCCGATCATCACGTGAAATGGAGTAGTTTTCAATGGTGAACATCACTATGTTGATCATATCTACTATATGATTCACGCTCGACCTTTCGGTCTCAGTGTTCCGAGGCCATATCTGCATATGCTAGGCTCTTCAAGTTTAACCTGAGTATTTTGCGTGTGCAAAACCGGCTTGCACCCGTTGTATGTGAACGTAGAGCTTATCACACCCGATCATCACGTGGTGTCTTGGCACGACGAACTGTCGCAACGGTGCATACTATGGGAGAACACTTGTACCTTGAAATTTAGTGAGAGGTCATCTTATAATGCTACCACCGTAGTAAGCAAAATAAGATGCATAAAGGATAAACATCACATGCAATCAATATAAGTGATATGATATGGCCATCATCATCTTGTGCCTTTGATCTCCATCTCCAAAGCACCATCATGATCACCATCGTCACCAGCTTGACACCTTGATCTCCATCGAAGCATCGTTGTCGTCTTCGCCAACTATTGCTTCTACGACTATCGCTACCGCTTAGTGATAAAGTAAAGAAATTACATGGCGATTGCATTTCATACAATAAAGCGACAACCATATGGCTCCTACCAGTTGCCGATAACTGTTACAAAACATGATCATCTCATACCACTACAAAAAAATACACTTCCGTGATGATATGTGTTTGTCATAGTAGGTCGCGTTTTTTGTCATGCATGTACATCCATGACAAATTTATGACAGAATCAAGATAGTCATACCTGTGCTGTCGTAGAAGTGTTCCATGACATTACCAAAATTATCATCACGGAAGTGTCCACTTCCATGACGATAAATCACGCGTCACAGAAGTGCTTTCGTCAAGGGTGACCGACACCTGGCATCCACCGTAACGGAACGCTGTTAAGCTATCGGGTCAGGTTTTGGATCCGATAACCCGTTAACAGCCCCGACCAATGGGAAATTTCCACGTGTAAAATTCTTATTGGCCGGACGAAACACGTGTCAGCTCGTCAGTGGGTCAGATAGGCGCCTATGATACGTCGACACGTGGCACGACCCAACAAAGGCCCATTCCTGTGAAAAGGCCGGCCCGTTTGACTTGGTCAAAAGCTGGCGGGCCGGCCCATGGAAAGCCTGTTAACGGCTTGTTCGCATATAGCCCATTTACAGCCCGCTAACCCAAGGCCCGTTACTCCCTATTCGAATTAGGCCCAGTAGCGTCATATGGGCCATCCAATATGATTCCAGCCCGTTTTCACTGCTGGCCCATGTATGGCCCATGACGTCTTTTGGCCCATATGAGGCCCTATGTAACTCTTGGCCTATTAACGGCCCGTGGTGAAACTGGCCCGTAATGAACAGTGTATCACTTTACACCCATTTACGGCCCATGGTGAAACTGGCCCGTAAAGAACAGTGTATCACTTTATACCCATTAATGGCCCGTTATTTCGTTGGGCCGTTTCCAGTCCATGTTATCTTTCGGCCTTCTCAGAGCCCATTTACTCTTGGGCTATTTTCCAGCATTCGTTTACTTACGGCCCTTTACTGTCATTTTCTGCTTGTGGGCCAAATTCAGCCCGTGGTTACAGTCGGCCCGTTTGTGGTCCGTTAATACGTTGGGCCGTTTTCATAGCGTCATCAAATGCGGCCTATTAACGATGGCCCATTATGGTCGGCCCATGAACGGACGATTCCAACTCTAGCCCATTTACGACTAGAATGCGGTCTGTTCGGCCCATGTTTGGCCAATCGATCATACGGCCCGTATAAGGCCCATTGATGATACGGCCCGTAGAAGGCCCATCGATTATACGGCCCGTAGAAGGCCCATTGTTTCTACGGCCCGTAGAAGGCCCATTGTTTCTACGGCCCATAGAAGGCCCACTGTTTCTACGGCTCATAGAAGGCCCACTGTTTATACGGCCCGTAGAAGGCCCACTGTTTCTACGGCCCGTAGGAGGCCCAGTGTCACTACAGTAAATATTAGCCCATGGTTATTGTGGCCTGGTTTTAAAAAATAGGTTATTGCAGCCACTAGCAAACCGCAGAAAAAGAACTGCACTGACTACAAGCAAACAAATAAACAAGACAACAAGGAAATAAATAAGCAAACAACTTACACTAGGCTATCACGGCTATTACACATATTACATTCACTGGGCATCAAAGTTCGCCACCAGTGCAAATATAGGGAACACATCGGCATATAAATGCCGCAGCAAAACAATTCCAGAACTGAGACCACTTCAGAAGATCTCAAGAAACAATATCCTGGGTACCCATAATACTGGCAAGATGCTTAGCAAGCTTATTAACTTTCTCTTGTTTGGTGCTTAAGTCCTCCAGCGCTTGCTGTTGCACCAGAAAGTATGCATCTGAATTCTGCAGGGACTTCCTCAGTCCTTCGGCTTCCTGTCGCATAACATCTGATTGATGTCTTTCAACTTGAAGTTGATACTCAAGAAGCCAAACTGATTCAGGCAACGAGTTCGAAGAGCTGGTGCCAGCAGTGGTAGCCAGTAACTCGAACACTACATCAACACAGGACTTTGGGGTTGTCTCAGTGTCTTCAATATAGTTTTTATTAGCTTTCTTGGAGACCAACAGGCATGTCTCACTATCTTGAACCTTATCTGCATTACTTCCTTTACCATTGCATAACAGGGTACTCTTCTCCAATATTTTATCCGCGTTCTAAAAGAGAAACAAACAAACACATCTCAGGTTTACAATGTAGTATATGAAACTCATTTTGGTAAACCAGTTCAATAGTAAGGTGGACAGGATAAAAACATGAAACAAACATATATCTATGTAGTATGGTCACTGTATGGTCTATATCATTCTAGTTTATAATGCCAAATCAAGATAGATACAGTTCGAATCATATCTATTTAAGACAAAGCAGCATAGACAGAATATAAGTGTGGGAAACTATGCAGCAGTAACAACACTTGTAATGTGCATGGCATGAGAACATAATTGTTTATTCAATTGAAACTGAAATCAACATAGAGCAAGTTACAACAGCAAACAGCCAAACACGTTGAAGAAACATGTTTAAAACATACCTGTTGCGCCATTGGAGTTTCAATTGCATCCTTCAAATTTGAAATTAGTTGGTATCAGTAAATACAGTGATGCAAGAGCAAAGTAGTATGAACCATAGCTACGGAACCTGACCTGAGAACAATTATTCTTCTGCTTTAAGCGTTGACTTCGGGTTCGGAGTGGTGGCCCTCGTGATTTGGGCACTGCAGTTGCCTTACTAACTGCTCGTGTTTGGGTGCTCTATGGTGGAGACGGTGTTGTGTCAACGGGAACTGGGTGCCTATCTGCTGGGGTTGGGGTTAGAAAGGGTATAGCTAGTTCTCTGTCCAACTGGGTAGGGGTACAATCTGCATGAGTGTGGGTTATGTGTGGTGGGGCTGGTTCTTGGGCAAGTACAACCGTGGTTCTATCTGCATCGATAGGTAGCACGATCTTTTCTGAAGGCCGTGTTTTTACTCCCACAGATACTGCCATCACTCCCTCCAATTGAAATGGCTAATAAACAAGAAAACTAATTGAATGTACAGACATTGTAAGATAGACAGGTGCAATGGATAGTAGGGAAGAAAACAGGGCATGAAATAATTCACATTTATGTTGTCTAAGCAAACAGAATAGAGGACATAATTTCACATATATTATGGCTAATTAAACAGGATAGCATGACACAATTTCACATGTATGATGGATAACTAAACAGGATAGAATGACATACTTCAAAATATGATGACTATGTAAACAAGATGACATGATATAACTATACGATGTGTCTATTAAAGTGGTTGGCATGCCATAAATCACAAACATGCCGTCGATGGAAACATGATGGCATGATATAATTCACGGATAGAATGACATAATTTAAAATATGATGACTATGTAAACAGGATGAGATGATATAACTATATATGTCTTTAGAAATTGGGATGGCATGCCATAATTCAGATACATGCTGTCTATGTAAACATCATGGCATGACATAATTCAAATATATGATTTATATACTAAGGAAGTGAGTAGAGGGCAATCGCATATATGATGTGTCAACTAAGGAGATGCCATTCAATATTGTGTATATGATGTAAAAACTAAGCATTGCAATACAACATATGCATTATATGAGTAATATAACCCTGCCAAGTTTGAGCATACACCTCAGGGGGATAATAGGACTGGTCATCTGCCTCTGAATCCTCCTCTGAAGAGCTATCTGTAACCAGCAAGATATCTGCTTAAGCAGGTAGCATTGTCTGCTCTGAAGACCTTGTTTTCACTCCAGATTTCTCCATCACCAATTCAAATGGCTGATGCACAGGAAGAACAGTTGAATATACAAACATTGTCAACAAAAGCAATGAGAAATACAAAAAAAGGACGGCATGATATAATTCACATATATGACGCATGCCTAAACAGCATGGCATTGCATAATTCACATACATAATGCTTTGCAACAAGATAACATTGCATAATTCACATATAATGTCTTGCAACAAGATGGCATTGCATAATTCACATATATGGTAATTAGACACTAAACAGGTGGCATTCACACAAAGCATGTCTAAACTAAGCAAATGACATAGCAATGCAAGATACCATACACACGATATGAGCAACATAACCCTGCCAAGTTAGGGCATGCACCTCGGGGGGGGGGGAATATGACTGGTCATCTGTCTCTGAATCCTCCTGTGAGGAGCTATCGGTAACCAGCAAGACATGCGCTTCGTCAGATAGCATTGTCTGCTCTGAAGACCTTGTTTCCACTCCAGATTTTTCCATGACCGTGCCAAATGGCTGATGCACAGGAAGAGTAATTGAATGTACTAAAATTGTTGACAAATTTAACACGTAATAAAAAAATGATGGCATGATATAATTCACATATAAGATGACTGGCTATCCAGGGTGGCATTGCAAAATTCACATATATGATGCCTGGCTAGACAAGATGGCATTGCATGATTCACATATATGATAAAGAAACTAAACAGATGGCATTGACACAAAGCATGTCTAAACTAAGCAGATGACATCTTTAATGTATACAGTAAGCAATGCAAGGCACCATATGCATGATATTACCAACATCAGCATGCCAAGTTAGAGCGAAGACCTCATGGGGTAAATAGGAGTGGTCTTCTCCTTCTGAATCCCCCTCATAACAGTTATCTTGCTCTTGATTACGATCCGAAATGGGTGGAGGGGGGCTGCCTTTGCGCCCACCATGGAACGACGTTTGCATGAAATTTTATTGCCACGCAAGGCTCGTCTCTTTTTCTCTACATGATCAGTTCCACTGTGTACAATAACTGGCATGCATAGGAATAAAACATAGTGAGATTATGTAAGGAGTGCATGCACAAATCCAGAGTGATGGTGGAAAACTGTGGATAGACCCAAAACCAATGATAGCAGGCAGATAATAGCTTTAGTTAAAAAATACAGGTAATGGCTCCTTTAATGTTTGTTTGCACCCAACATGAAACTCATAGTAGACACCAGAGAATAACCACATAATAGACAGATAGTACTGATTGCTGCCCCAATATGTACCCCACAACCATTTTAAACTCAAGTTCAGCATTAGTTTGGACCTGACTTGGAGTCTAATAGGTGAACACGACGATAATGTAGCATGTCATCATATTAAGCGACGCATAACATAAGCAGACACGGAAGAGTGCGACCTCTCTTGCGGACCCGTGTAGTCCTCAAGGTCATCTGCTCAGTTGATGATGGTAATGCAGTTGTCGTGGCTGCCGGCGGCGGGGAAGAATATCTGAGGCGGCGAAAGATAGTCTGGAGAGGGGTCCCTGCTGTGGTGAACCCTTCCATCGTTGGAGCAGCTGAGCAGGGGTGGAACACAGCGCCGCAGGAGCAGGACAAACCACACAAGGTTTTCTTTGACACATATCTGTAAGAGAAGTAATTTAGTAAGGGCTTGTTTGAATTTGAGGATTCTAACAATGCAGGGATAGGAAATAGACAGGAATAGGATAGGAATGCACGTGCAAAACAAAGAATTTAAAAACACAGGATTTCTGCCAATCTGGGTGTTTTATTCACAACAATTGGAAGATCACAGGATGCAAAAAAGCATGGTGAGATTAAGTCAAACCACAAGAAAATGTACGGTTATAATGCTATTATGCTACTATCTCTTAGTCTTGTGCTTGATGAATAGGAATATGAAAAGGAGGAGAAGTGGAAATTAGAATTCCTACGGTTTTTCTTTCAAGGAGACACTAAAGGAACAAATCCTATAGTTTTCCTTTGCTCCATTCCTTTGCACCAAATTCATGAAAAGTAGTACCATAGGAAACTTTCCAATTCTGATGTTTTTTATTCACTTTTCCTTTCAAGCACTGGCGATTCTAGTAGGCAGGCTTGAGCAAGGAAAATCCTGCGCTAAAAAATGTTTTTGTGCTACTTATATTACTTTGGACCCAGGCCACTGCCATACTAGCTCAACTCCCAGGCCCATCGACAAATGCACAGCTCAAACGCGCAGAGATAAATAATGATGGCGTTCAAGAGAGTCCATCACGGATAGCTAAGTTGCCTGGTACCTCACTGCTTGTCATATAGTAGGATAAAATAATCGTATTTCCCGTTACTACGAGTGCTCAGTGGACAATATATATAACATGTAGAGTAAAAAAGAGATGCAACAAGTGTAGAACCTCTTTGGCGAAGCCATGTCGATCTCAGCGTGATTGGGTTGGCCGGTGAGGATGCTCCGGCTGACTTGGCTGTCGGAGGAGGGGAAGAAGATCTTAGGCGTCTGGAGATGGAGCCTGAGGTACTGCTCTGCTGTGATGGAGGGTTTCGTCGTTGGAGCAACTCCGGTGAGGTGTACGACGCCGAGGCTGAAGCAGGACAAGAGAGACAACGAACAACGTTAACCTGAGTGGAATTCTAATAGCATCTCCAATACATGACGTAAAATACATAACCACAAAGTGCTAGATGTAAAATACATCAGCCGCTCATCTCTGAAGTTAACTGTCAAAACTGAATTTAACTGTCGAAACTGAACTTAACTGTCGAAACTAAACTTAACTGTCGAAACTGAATTTTGTTGTCGAATCTGAATTTTGCTGTCGAAACTGAACGCACTAGCAAGGTGAGGCTACACGTTGGTCGACTGACTTTTTCATCTCTGGTCAGTCGATTTTGCAGCCATTGGATACGAAATCAAGGGCCTGCGGTTCATCTTCAACCTCCACCCCCCCTGAGCTGGCCAAACAGCAGCCCCACGCCGCTCGCGGCCAACGGTGCACCGCCCCGCCCGCCCCGAAAACACTCCGCACGGCCGGTCCGCTGCCGCCCCGGCCATCCCTCTAGGCCCCCTTGTGACGAGCTCTTTCTCCAGCGATCCCCACGCCACCGCCCCGCCAACGCCCCGCCACTGCCGGCGACCACCGCCCCCATCCTGAACCCTAAGATAGATAGTGGGGAATCTCTCCGGCGAGGCCCCCTCCCCGCTGCGGCTGGTTCTTCCTTCACCCCGGCGAGCCCCCCCCCCCACCCCCTGAAAATCGACTGACCCAAAAGTCGATTCAGTCGACTGAAGTGTAGCTAAATCGGAGCAGCATCGCAAGCAAGAGCAAGAGCGAGAGCAGTAGGGCAAGCAAGAGCAATAACAAGAGCAGACCAGGCAGGGGACCGAGAGCAAGTGCAGAGTAGCAGCGCGAGCGAGAGCTAAAGCAGCAGCAGGTCCTACTGATGTGGACGTCGCCGCCGAGGGAGCGACACCGTGGAGGAAGTGGCCGGCGACGCCGCCGTGGATGGAGTCGCACCGTGTCGGCTCGGGACCGAGCGCCGACAGCACCGTGAGATCAAATCAAGAAGAAAATGCGGCGATTAGTGTACAACCTCTTTGGTGGTGCCGATTAGGCCGCAGCTTCATCCAAGGAAACGGTGATGATGATGCTCTTCCGGTGGTGTAGGTGAATACGGCGGTGTGGGAATGGAGGTGGCGCGAAAGACGAGGGTAACGTCGGGGCAACTCCTTGGAGGTGGAGGACGGGGTGGCTGAACCGGCGGGACGATGAGATCGACGACGGATCCTCATCCGATACGGTGGATGAGGGACGTCGAGGTGGTGCTGTGGACGACGTTGTCGGGGAAGAGGCTCCGGCTGGGTGGCGGATGGAGCAGGGTGTGGGGTTTCATCGCGGGTTTTCGCGGCCTCGGTGTACGAATGGGTGGGCGGATGGGATGGCAGTGGGGAACCATGGCTTAGAGACGCGCTTGTCCGAAATGTGGGGTAAGTTACGAAAGTACCCCCACCGATTTGAGGTGGTTCTTTCGGTTCAGGGGTACCACGGGCATTTCACGTGTCGGGATTTCACAGGAGGTGGGAGTTTTCGCGCGCGTTTTAATTTTGGAATAGCAAGGCGCGGGTTGAGATGGAGGGAGTTGTCGGAGCACAACGAGACAAAGATATATCTTAAATATTTCGGGCTAACAAGGCGCGGGTTGAAGAGGCGGGAGTTTCGCAGCACAAATAGACAGAGACGCTAGCTTGAATTTTCGGCATAACAAGGCGCGTCTTGAAATTTCAGAACAACAAGCTTAACGTGTACCCAAAAAAAAGACAATTTGCACCTCAACACGCACAACACACACATAAACACCATTTAGACTAGAGTAAGGTACACGTGCATTGCACGCATGAGATTTGGCAACCAAATTATGAATAAATACCACATTATAGCACGCAAGCTTTGAGTCATATATGCATGATGTAGATGTTCGTTTAATTCTTATAGTTCATTTCATTCAAAATCATCTAGTTTTTATAAGAAAGCTAATCTATTTTAAGATTCATGGAATTGTGCGTCGTAAGACATAAAGTAAAAACAAATAATGGCAAATCATGTAGAAAAACATTTGGGCAATTCTGGAAGATTCTAGAACAAATAAGAAGTGCTTGTCTTTTGATGTTTGTGCATTATGCTTAAGTTCAACCATGGAGTCTTCTAGATTATACATGTGGCGAAATCTGGTGGAATCTAGATGATATCCAACGGCCAGTAGTGCTCAAATTTGCCATCTTTGGACCATCAGATTCGCCTCATCCAACGACCATCTTTCAAAGTTAAAGTTACCCGCACACAATATAAAAAAATATAAAATATAATATATAGGGGTATAGATATAGATATGTGATGCGAAAGCCGCCCATCATCTCCAATTAGAATAGTGTGTCCATGCACGGATGCGACGTGGCCAAATGATGTCTGCCATTGGTATCTCAAATTCAAATCAGTCTGACCTTGTTCAATGTGTATACATTACAACATGCTCGTTTCCAAACCACATCGCGCAGATCTCCGTTATATTCATGCATGCATGGGTTTGAAACATCAGGATCTCTTATTCAAATATTTGAATTCAACTTTACATTTATATGACCTCACCTATTCAGCTATTCTTTTACACCCACACAGTAGTCTTCTCTTTATAATTGTACCACTAACTTTCTCTCGTGCATGCATGCACACACACTACCAGTCGGCATTATCCATTGCACGCATGCAATCTTTTTCTTCAGGTTGGTCTCCCATGAAGGCACACACCCACACACATCCCCCTCTCCATCATATCGGGCATTCTTTATCTCTCACGCGTGCATGCGCAACAATCGATGTTCCTCTATGTATGTGTGTATATAGCTAGGTCTTTTGTAGTTTTCCACACAAACCGATCAATCGATATATCCAGTGAGGTCTCACCCTCTTTCCCACGTCCACATCAATCAATCTATACCTATCTATATAGGATTAACATATATAGCTAATACACCCACATTAATTATATATCCAACGTCCCCCTCTCATCATCCATGCCTTCCGCTTCATCTCTCAGACGCGTGCACAATGGCGAAGACAGGGGGCAGTAAGGGCCCTGCCCCCTCCCCCCTAACATCACTATATATAGAGGCTAATATGAATGTGATCATTAGACAATTGCTGCTAAAAATGGTTTAAGTTCATGAATTGGCCCTCCTCGTAAAGGATTAGCAATGCTTGGCCCCCTAGCTCATTTATTTTTCATGGCTCCGCCACTGCGCGCAACAACGCACGTGTTCGCCCCCTCTCTCTAAATATCGATCTCGCACTTGTGCATTCCATCATAGTCTCCCTCCACTCGGCCCCTCGCACCATCTTCTAGCCCCCACCGGATTTTGCCACATGTACAATCTAGCAGACTCCATGGTTGAACTTAAGCATAATGCACAAACCTCAAAACAACCGTGGTTCTCTTTTGTTCTAGAATCTTCCGTATCATAACTGCCCAAACTTTTTTTCTAGTTGAATTGCCATTATTTGTTTTTACTTTAGGCTTTACAACGCACAATTCCATGAATCATAAAATAGATTAAGGGCTTCTTTGATTCAAAGGATTCTCAAAGGAATTTTGGAGGATTCTAATCATTAGGAATTTTTCCTATCTTGGTTGTTTGATTCGTAGGATTGTAAACCATAGGAATTTTTTCATATGAGTCATTTGCACTAGATTTCATAGGAAACATCCCATCCACTCAAACCACTTTGAAAGAATTCTGCGTTTTTTCTATGCACAATCAAACACTCGTACAATCCTGTAGGATTCAAGACGACATTCCACTATAATCCCATGTTTTTCCTATTCCCGCGTTCGTAGCTTTTTGGTAAAAACTAATTGATTTTGAATGAGATGAACTATAAGAATTAAACGAAGGGCTACATCAGGCATATATGACTCAGAGCTTACATGCTATAGTGTGGTATTTATTCATAATTTGGCTGCAAAATCTGATGCATGCAATGCACGTGTACCTTACTAGTACTTCGAGTATGTGCAAAACACGTAAATTAGAATACTAATGGCACACTACACAATGTCTCTCTTACAGTTCATGAAGCCACGTGGCACATGTGGAGGCGTTGTCGCGACCTCCTTGCGTGGATTGATCACAGTGACGTGCTGCTGGTTCCAGAATAATGTACCCGTCCTCCCTGAGCCATACTAGCGGTACATGCACGAAGCGAAGATGTGCACGCACGCCACGCACGCACTCATTCCCTCGCACGCACACGCGGGTACACGAGCGGACAAAATTTTGTACCAAGATCCACCCCATGTGATAATTTGACGCATGTAAAGTCGTTCACTTCATTGACAGTCAATTAATACAGCGCATGCAAATTGAGTGGACGTGAGGGCGGAAGAAAGACATTATTACTCCACTGCGCGCATGCGAGTAGTTAAATCGTGGGTTGCTAGTAGTACTTCCATTGGTCTCCTTCGTATTTTGTGCCAATTTTTGACAGTAACATAATATTTACGCATTTGAGCAGTGTAGTACTTGAAATTTATGTTCCGATAAACTCATCGGGGGCCGTTTCGGGCCTCGAAACCAAAACCATCAATTAATCTTTACCTTGTTCCCATCACATTCGAAAGCCTGCTCACACCTACTAGTACGTACCAAACCTGAACGTGTTCCCACTATGCAGGTATTAGACTAGTGCTAGTACTTAGGTTATAAAAAGAGGAACTACCTAACCGAAAATTACTCTACCTTTCCTCCTCATAAGTGCTTCTTCTTCGTCCATCGTTGCCATGGCCGGTGAGCAGAGCTCTAGGTCGAGAACTACTCGTAACAAGGGAGCGGCAACCAAGGCCGCGGAAAAAAAAGATAGGGCTCGCCGCCATGCAGAGACCTTGAAAGATCTCTCACGGGCAGGCGATGGCTCCCAGGAGCGCCCTAGCCACGGAGGCGAACATGCCGAGCCGGCGGAGCTGGAGTCGTTATCCCTCGACGGCATGCCCGATCAGCTCAATAAGCAGAAAGAGTTCATCCAAGGCTTGATGGAGTTGCTGAAGGAGAGCCTCGACGACATGCCCGCTGAGCTCAATCAGCAGGGGGAGTTGACCGCCGGCTTGGTGATGCTGCTGAAGAAGAGCATTGCCTCGGAGAAGAAGGCAACCGGCGAAATCCTGCGACTCCAGGAGGACAATGTGAAGCTCTGCCACGAGATCGACCTGTTGAAGGAGAAGAACACCAGCTGGAAGAAGCTGCATGAGAATAGTAGTTCCTCGATGAAGATGCTGCAGGCCCTCGTCATGGAACAGAAGGAAGAGTTGGTGAAGCTCCGCATCGAGCACCCAGCTGCTGTCAAGGTACGTAATATGGCCGTGGAACAGATGATGAAGGCTCGCGTCGAGAAATGTTGCGTCATGGACACAATGTTGAAGATGGCGGAGGAGACGCGCAAGGAGATGGAGGTCGTGGAGGCGATGAAGAAGCAGTTACGACTCGGCGGCGAATTAGATCATTTGGGGTGGTAATCTTCCTTCTTCTTTTGCTCCTGTGTTTCATCTTTTGCTTCGGGTGTTTCGCCGCACATGTCACGTTCTCCACGAGGCATGAATAGAACAATGGTTTTTTTAGGGAATGAATAGAACAATGCTAACAATGAGATGACTAGCAAATTAGATCATTTTTTATCGCCATATGGCACTGGGCTGCCGTGTTTCGTGCTCCTCCGTCGCAGTACTACTCCAGTGGAAAACTTGAGTATATCGCACGGTTCTTTGCTCCTCCTCGATCAGGTCGTCGGTGCATTTATACGAGCAGTCAAATCACAAGGCCCCGTCTTCCAGCAGTAATGAGCCGTCAATTCACAAAGGTCCTCGCCTCTCGTGAAACCGACCAAGCTAGACTGCCCCGCCCTCTAGCCTTTTAAAAAATGTATACTTTTGTACAGCAGTAGTATCGATCGATTGTGCCATGGAGCAAAACTTGAAACTAAAAAAAAGGTGGTACATATAGAGAGCGCTCGTCGCCAAATTATGCATATAGTACTATTAAAAAGGCTAGTCACAATAATGGTGTCCAGCACAACCCACCCCTCAAATAAAACTAAGAGGGTGCTTGGATACATTTTAGTCCCATGACTAAAAGTAGTGGGACTAAAACATGCTAGCCTCACCCATGCTTGGATCCAAATACTAAAAAGGCTAAAATCAAGTTAATGAGCATTTATTATCCTCCAAACCCTCCAATCCAGAACTCGCCTGTGTTAAAGGAGAGGAGTTAAATGAGTAGAGAGGGGACTAATCCACATTTTAGTAGGGGTACCCCTGACTAAAATTTTTTAGTCTCAAGACTAGTTTTAGCCCCTCTTAAGTCAGGGGTGCTTGGAACTTTAGCCTCTTAAAGAGACTATTTTTAGTCAGACTAAAATAAGTCCCTTGGATCCAAGCACCCTCTAAGCATCCTGGAATTCTTTGACAAAACTAAGCACCCTGAAATTCTTTGACAACTAAACTGATGGTTATATGATGTTGGCCGTATATATTGTACGTATATCATGTGAAGAAACGAGTGGTAGTACTATACCAACTAAAAGATGAAATGTAAGAAATACTAGTATGTACGTACTGAAGAGTTAAAGTAACGAGAAGAAACATAACATAGTTCTGCTAGGGGCTCGGCACAACACACCCCTCAAATTAAATTAAGCGCACCTAAAATTAAACTTTACAACTATTCCGGTAGACACTGCATTAGAACCACCATGAGCAACGACACTGCCACCTTACTCGGAGTCCTTGTTCACGTCCTCGACTTCGTCCTTGTCCCTCTTCCTCTTGGCCGATACTTCTTTGCTTGAACTGCACACTTGGCTGTTGCTCTTTGCCGGGGTTTCCTGGGCTCCCCGAGCACCTATGGGGACGGAGCCCCTTCTCGGTTCGGCGGGGGGCGGAGGTCGCGCGAAGAGCGGATCGAGGCGAGGCACACGGGGGAAGGCTTTTACCCAGCTTCGGAGCTCTCCGGAGAGATAACACTCCTACTGCTGCTTTGTGGATTGTATTGAGTTCTTGCTCGGGAGCGCCGAGTGCTACAGTACACTCGGGCAGCTAACGAGACCGAGCGTTTCTCTGAGGATCGATCCCCTCCCTACGTTGTGCATGGGCCTCCTTTTATATGTTCAAGGGGTCTCCAACAGGTGGCAACGTAGGTAAGGGCAAAAGTGTAAATATGTTGTGGTAGGTACAGCTACCTACACAGTGTATCATACCTAACCCTGACGGCAGGGGACAAAGGCATTAAATGCCCGTCTACGTCGCCCAGACGGTGCAGAAAAGGGACCGTCAGGGGCGCCATCGCTCGCCACGATGGCGATCCTGTCAGCGCTGCATGCCATAGTGTACCCCTGGCTGCGCAGCCTCCCGCCACGTACGCTGGGAAGGGTCCCGAAGCGACACGTAGGTGGGTGAGCTGGAGCGCGGGTACAGAGTGGCTGCCTGCCGCGGCAAGTGCCTTGCCGCGGCCGTTGCCTTGTCGCGCCTGGGAACTTGTCGCTCACCGGGTCCTGCCGGGACGCGTGGCGTGCTGCGGCAGGTTCTTTGACATGCTCTTGTTGGGCTTCCCGGCAAGCTCCTCTTGTCGGGGTCTTGTACCTTGAATGGCCTTCCCGGCAAGCTCCTCTTGCCGGGGACTTGTCTCCTTGACTTAAATACTTTGTTCTCGAATGGCTCCAAAGGAACCATAGAGAGCCTTGGTGATCACCTGGTGGGCCTTGCCGCGGGGTGTTGCGACTGCCCGTGCACAAGTTCGGGATACTAGAGTACCCCTACTTTAGTACACCGACACTCTTCATCCAACCCTTGTAGATACTGAAGCAAAGGTAGCCATCCATTGCAGCGTAGTGGATGTGGTCTATATCTAGTACATTTCGCTGCCATGCATGACGCTGAAACATGTAATGAGGTTTCCCCAGTTTATCGTATGAAGGATGAACCATGGCTCCTGCCAGGGTCAGCATTGAAGGCCGATGAGAGGACACCAGCCGATTCTTGGAGGTCGAAGGTGTTGCCTACAACGAGGCCTATCCGACGCAGGACTTCTTTGTCATTACCAAAGTCTACAGTAACGAATTTGACTAGGTTGCTCCCGAGGCAGTCCTTAAAATCCTGGCACTCAACGTCGGCATGGCATATATGGTAGAACAAGCATAAGTCATGCACGCAAACCTGGATCATGGCGGTCTTCTTCCTCTCTTCGTCCTTTAGATCCTTCTCTCGTCCCAGGACTGTGGTGTACTCAACATCTAGCCCAGCGACCCACTCATCATCTGAGTTTTCAAACATGCGTCTGAAGCGAGAAAGGCATCCTTTCACCGTCGCAGAAGAATGGGTGTAGATGACGTCAAACTCATCGCAGGTGATGGTTCTAACCTTGTACTCACCGCCGATCGTGGAGATTTGGGATGCCATGGATTTGGGAGGAGGGTTAGGATTAGTGGAATTGTCGTAATGTGAATGGACGGGACGACTAGGAGCGAACCGCCATAGTATTGAAGGGCGTGCGGGGACGAGTAGGAGCGAACTGCCAGCATGCGAACGGCAGGGTAGTGGCTTTCCATTTTCCCATGATACGGGCTTCCGAGAGCCCTTGGATCTGAGATCGAACGGTTGCATGATGTGATTCTAGACCTATGGGTGAATATCCTATCCTGGAGGGTTATTCTGCAAATTTTTAGCAACTTAGCATGCGACCGTTTGATCTCAGATCCAAGGGCTACCAGCAGCCCGTATCATGGTCGCGCCAACCACGACCGTCGCGTCGCTCACGCGGCCGCGCCCTTGGAGATTTAACACGATGCGTTAGGCTATCTGATGTTGGCATGTCATACATAGTCATCACTTAGTCACTCATACTGCAACAAGGTTGGCTATAAGGTTGGCTATAAGTGTATTTTTTTGATTAACTTGCCACATGAGACTTTATGCCTATGTGGCAAGCTTAAGCACCTGTAGGAGCAAGTAAAAGTAAGGTCAATAGTGCGCTTTACATGGCATTTTTGCATATGTGGAGGAAAGAGAGGCAAGGAAAAAGTGGATAAGTGGGCTCTCATGCAAGAGCCAGCCTCTACTACATGGTGGAGCATTGGGAGAGGCACCTGTATGGAGGTGGTCAGGAATCTGGGAGACTCACGCCGGTCATAGCGCCGCAGTTAAAATGATAATGGCAAGTCAAATCACGGGGCCCCACCTGTCCAGTAGTAACTCGCTGTCAAATCACACTGCCCTACGTTTGCAGCAGCCTACTCCCTCGTCTTCTCGCGTCTCTGTCGAACCGACTAGGCGAAACTGCCCCGCTGCCTACCGCGCAGGAAAAGCCCCGCCCTCGACTTTTAAATAGTATACAGTATACTAATTTTGTATCCATGGATTGCACCCGCGCCATGGAGCAAAGCATCTAAAAAACAGAGGAGAGACGGTGGTCTTGCAATAGAGAAGAGGGAGAGGCGACATGGTGGTTTTGGAATGGAGATGATGGAGAGGAGAGGAGGTGGTTTTGCAATGGAGAAGATCAGAAGAGGGAGAGGCGAGACGGTGGTTTTGGAATGGAGATGATGGAGAGGAGAGGAGGTGGTTTGGCAATGGAGAAGAGGGAGAGGAGCGTGCGGCAGCGATTTAGGATTGGACGAGAGGGCCGGCGCGCTGTGACTGGATCAAAATCAAAATCAATTTACCCTTCAATTAATAAAGCGACCCCACATTAACTAGTCTCCCTTTTATTCTGGGTCATAATTGACCATGATTTTCGCACATAAAATATATGTTATACGTTGCAAAAATAATATAATTTGAAAGTACATTAAGATACGAACAAAACGATACAATTTTTGGTGACATGCATTCACATTTTGCTTGTCAAATACAGTACATGGTCAAACTTTGACCCAAAATACGCAAAACAACAAAAAAATACTTCCAAGACCAGCGCCGCTCTTCCGCTCTTCTCCTCTTAAACCACCGCCGCTCCTCTCCTGTTCCAATCTAAATGCAGTGCCGCTCCTCTCCTCTTCCATTTCAAAACCACCGCCCCTCCTCTCCTGTTCCAGTCCAAAACCAGCATCGCTCCTCTCCCGTTCTAATCCAAAACCAGCGTTGCTCCTCTCCTCTTCCATTCAAAAACCACTGCCGGCGAGTGAAGGTGATGTGAAGAAGTAGATCGATGGAGGAGTACAACCGATATGTGAGGATCGCAGACGGCGACCCTGTGAAGCTAGCTAGGATGTTGGAGATACAGTCTTGGTTTGACAACAAGGACCAACTAGCGGCGACGACGACATCCATGGCCAAATATCTGCAATAGAGCGAAAAGGCGGCGATACTCCCGGAGGGAGTCGCGCCGGAGTACATAGAGCTGCTCCTCTGGGCCATGGAGCAAACAGATTCACCGAATCCGATCGTGAGGGAGCGGTGGTGGGAGTATCGATCCCAGATGGAGCATCCACCAGAGATTGAAGGATCGAGCATCTACAGGGTGCCGTTTGTGGGGTGTCCTGCCAGGGCGAGCCGGTGGAGTCTTCGTCGACCGAACCCAACTGCAAGAGGAGAAAAGCAGTTGGCCCGACGATGCTTCCCCGCCATCGTCTACCTCACCGTTCACATCGTCTCACGGGGCGGCTATCAGCCGCCGAGGAATAAGAGGGGGCGCCCCCCCCCAGCGCAATAGTCGGGCAGGTTGTGAATTGTCAGGAGGAGCTTAGGGTTGTTAGTATTTGCAGGTTGTGAATTGTGTTTTGTGTTGTGTATTTTGAGAGTACTTTCAGATATGAATGTCTTTTGAATTTCAGATTTGCAGTATTGAGCATATGAAGTATTTTATGAATTCTAGAGATCTATTTTTAGCTCTTAAAAAAATGTAGTTTCATAGGAGTATAAAAGTGCAGACAATGTGATTCTCAAAGAAGAAACTGCAAGTTTCAGTTTCAGATAAGAAACTGCAAGTTCAGTTTCAGATAAGAAACTGCAACTTTCAGAGGCAGAGCATTTATATTAAGACGGCCTTTTCAAAAAGGATTAACATCATGTTGGAAGTTTTATTCATGTTCAAAAATGGAACTACCAGCCAGTTAACATCATGCTGATCAACATTCATGCATAGCACATCTTCATATGATGCACAGTCAAAATGCCCACACAATGTCGAGTGTGCGAAACACAGAGAAAACGAGGGACGAAGTTTTGGCAAGTGTTGGACGTGGTTTTGGGCTGCCCCGTCTAGGCTTTCATTTTTAACATGCGCAGCCCACGACCTCGGATGGAGGTCCATAGGCCTGTTTGTATTTTCTTAGGGCCGTCATGTATCGACCGGCCTATGGACCTCCCATCCGAGGTTTTATTTTTGGCAGCCCAATTTATGTATTTTTTTGAAGAAAACGCAGAGGCCTATTCTATTTTTCTATATAAGAATAGGAATGCCAGGTCCAACTTATGTTTCCCTTCTAACTATATTATATATATTTAAATTATTTTATATGTTGACTGTTTAGTTCACATAATTGCCAAATAGATGACCACTTTCGCGATCCCCTTCGCCCCCGCCACCACCTCCACCCTCGCCGCCGCCCCCACCACTACCTCCACCCTCACCGCCGCCATAGATCTCACCGCCACCCCCCGCCTCCTGACTCCGGGCACGCCTGCCCCCCTCAGCAAGTCCGCTCGCGCGCCCCATGGAGTCGCCGGCCATATCCATGGGGGAATGGCTGGAAGACAGGCAGATGTACAAGATGCATCTCCCACATGTCTACAAAGCCTTCCCGCGGATGCTCCAGCCGCTCGACTCCGTCGCGCCGGCGGTGCTGCGGGAGACTCGAGGGAGGAGATGGAGGGAGCGGGCGATGCGGATCCGCGACGACGCTCTCTCCTGGACCCAGTGCACGCGCGAATGGAGGGAAGCAGAGGAGGAAGCTGCGAGGGAGGAAGCCGAGGAGGGACCAAATGTGTTCTCTCACTCACGCAGGTATGCTCGGATGTGAAAGGATCATGTGGATTGGGAGCTGCTGAATCTAGCCCTGCGGATCTACTTCGAAGGAGATTTCTCGAAGAAGCACAGGATGCCCCACCCCAGTGAGCCGCTGATTGCATTCGTTCAATGGGCAAAAGGAGAAGTGAATTCAGGAGATCCACGTCATGCTGCGAGATGGGAATGCTTGACTGGACTCCTGCACACCAGCACGCCACCGGAGCCGGAGCAGGTGGATCCCCTACCTTACCTCTCCCCCAAACCTGCAGAAGATTGAAATTAGGCTTGCAATCTACTTCAATTGAGCTGTCCGATGGTTATTTCTGCTTCCTGAGAGACAACATCTGGCTGGAGGATGAGAAGGAACCGGGAACTCCGATGAATTTCCCCTATCACAATGGGGGGAGCGCCGGTTGGGCAGTGGTACGGCCCACCTCCGCCTCAAATGGGGGCACAATCTGTGCAGGCTCCTGTAATTGCCCAAGATCAATCTGCTGGTGGTTCTGACTCTTAGATCAGTGGGAAATCTCAAGGCAAGAATCAGCAAAAGAAGAGATAGGACATCCAGAAAACTGCTCCTGCCCCTGCTTCGGGCCTTATGGCATACTCTAAGGTGATCTGCTACAAGTGTGGGGAACCAGGGCATCATTTGGATAAATGTGTCAAGCCCAAGAGTTGTTTTATCTACAAAATGGTCACCCATAAAGTTGAGAAATTGCCCTGTCAGAAGGAAAACCCATAGTTCTGCTACATATGTTGGAAGTGCTGCTCTAGGATTATGTCCACCATTGACAGAATTTTCTGTGACACAGAATTAGATAGTTTCTTTCCCCTTTCTAGTTTTAGAGCTCTGCCCAGATGTGGTAGTGACCACACTCCTTTGCTCTGGGACTCTGGTCTTAACCAAACTCCAAAGAGCAATAGTTTTAAATTTGAAAAGTGGTGGTTGCTTAGAGAAGATTTCACTGAGCTAGTCAGGAAAATCTGGAATGAGCCTACTCGGAGCAGCTGCCCCCTAGAAAATTGGCAGATCAAAATCAGGATATTTAGAAGAACTACCAAAGGGTGGAACTCCAATGAGGAAGCTAATCTTAGAAGATACAAAGGCTTCTCCTCCTTGAGTTTGATTCTCTAGATATTAAGGCAGAAACCACTGACCTCACTGAGGCTGAGACTAATAGATTAAACTTTGTCCATGGAGAGCTCAAGAAAATTTGGCTTCAAGAAGAAATCAAAGCCAAACAAAGGTCTAGAGATAGGAACATTAAGGAGGGTGATAGAAATACTGCTTACTTCCATGCAATAGCTAACCAGAGGAGGAGGAAAACCCTCATTCACTCCCTTGATAGTCCTAATGGCCCTGTTACTGAGGTAGATGAGATGCTGAAAGTAGCTAGTGACTTCTACAAAGACCTGATTAAGAAAGAAAACCCTTCTGGGTTCTCTCTACAAAACAATTTTTTCTCTGCTTCTGAAAAAGTCTCTACTGCTGAAAATGAGCTGCTAGAAGCCCCCTTTTCAGAGACAGAGGTGAAGGAAGCCATTTTTAGCTCTTATCCTGATGGGGCTCCTGGTCCTGATGGGATTCCCTTCTTGTTTTACCAGCATTTTTGGGACTTGGTGAAAAATGATCTCTTAGATCTTTTCCAAGCCTTTCATAGAGGAGAGTTGGATCCAGCAACTTACTCATGGGGGGTCTGTTGGGGTCAAGTTAAATAACTGTGAAAGTGATTTTTTCCTTGCTGGTAAAGGCCTTAGGCAAGGTGACCCCATCTCCCCTCTTTTGTTTAATTTAGTAGTGGACGTTCTTACTAAAATGTTGAGAAAAACTGCTGATCATAGTCTGATTGTAGGGCTCTGTCCAGGTCTGCCCTGGTGGCATCATCTGCCTTCAATATGCAGATGATACCATCCTTTTCTTAGACAGTGACTCCACACATGCTAGCAATCTGAAAACTGTTCTAACCTGTTTTGAACAAGTCTGAGGCATGAGAATCAACTACTCTAAAAGTGAACTCATCCCTATCAACATGGATGATCAAGAGTTAGCTGACTTCCTCTCTATTCTAGTCTGTAATAAAGGTAACTTCCCCATTAAGTACCTAGGTATCCCTCTCCACTATGATAAATTGAGGAGAGAGGATATCCAACCCCTTCTGGATAAAATCATTAAAAGGATTGCTGGGTGGATGGGCAAACTTCTCTCTTACAGAGGTAGATTGATCCTCATACAAGCTTGTTTGGCTAGCATTCCAGTGTATCTCCTCTCCTTCTTCAAGTTCCCTAAATGGGCAGTGAACCTCATCAATTCTCAGATGTCTCATTGCTTGTGGAATGATTTTGAGGGAAATAGTAAGCTACACCTTGCTAATTGGGCCCTAGTCTCTATGAAAAAAGATTTTGGAGGCCTAGGCATACCTAACCTCCAAGAAATTAACATTTGTCTTATAGGGTCTTGGATTAAAAGATTCTATGAGGAAGACCTGAAACCCTGGAAGCTTCTTATTGCCCATAAATACCTAGGAAATAAACCTAATATTTTTGTCCCTTCCTCCAACCCTAAGACCTCTAGATTCTGGGAAGGGTTAAAATCTATTATGCATGCTATGAAATTTGGCTACAGATGGAACATAGGGGATGGGAGCAGAACCAGGTTCTGGGAAGATACTTGGTTTGGCATATCCCCCCTAGCAGTCCAATTTTCGCCTATTTACTCTGTCTGCAATGAGCTTAACAAAAGTGTCAATGAAGTTTGGGACGGTCAATGCCTAAAACTCTCTTTTAGAAGGAACTTTAGTGATAGTCTCATGGAACAATGGTTCCAGTTGGAGGAAATTGTCAAAAGCATTACCTTTACTGCCGAGCCGGATGCCCTGATTTGGCAGCTAGACAATAAGGGGAAGTATTCCTCCAGCTCCCTCTATCATGTTATCAACTTTAGAGGGGTTCAACCCGTGTTTATCCCTGCTGTATGGAAATTGAGAGTTCCCCCTAAAATTCATATATTTCTCTGGCTTCTCTCCAAAAACAAATTGATGACTAGGGATAACCTTAGGAAGAGACACATCATCAAACCCCTTGATTGTGTTTACTGCTTGGAACAAGAGTCTTGTTCTCACCTATTTTTTGAATGTATAGTTGCTAAACATCTCTAGGCCCACATTGAGGAATATTTCTCTAGTCAGATTGGCTCATCCTTCAAATCTATCGCCAGATTCTGGATTGCTACCAAAAAGTGCTCAGTTTTAAACACTGTTAGCTCAGCTGACCTTTGGTGCCTCTGGAAATATAGAAATGCTTTGATTTTCAGTAACACCTCCTGGATTTCCATTCCGCAGGTCTTGAGGTTGATCAGGAACATGGTGAGGAACTGGGCGATTCTCTCCTTCGGATCGGACAAGGACAAGTTGATGAGCTTCGTGGAAACCCTAACAAGATCCCTCCAGAAACCGTTGGCGATCACTTGTGGCTGAACAAGGCTCGACCTGCTCTGGGGCTGGACCCGTGGGCTCGTCTCAAGATCTCTGATGAAGATGATGGGCACCTGGCGCCAAAAAAGAGGGACATCCACCATGCTACGCCTTCCAGCCCGGTGTCTCCGCTTGCTTACTGGTCGCCGCAGGCTGACACGACCCCTCGGCTGAAGACCATGAAGGCTTCACTGAACCCTCCTTGTGTCATTTGAGTGCTCTATCCGCTCTGCCTTTGGTAGCGCTCGGGTGATTTGTGTTATTCAGAGAACTTGTTCATCCACCCCCCCTAGTTTGTAGCTTTTCTACCTTTGCTTTTGAACTGCTCTTTGAGCTGCTGTATCAGAATATGTTGTGGTTTCGTTCTCAGCAATGGAACCGGGGAGATGCTCCCTGTTTTTCTAAAAAAAATATTTTATATGTTATTATATATTATTTTTATTGTCATCATATATTTAACAGATACTTACATATGTAAGAAAACAATATCCCACATCTTATTAACTTATAAAAATAATTTCTTAACAAATAAAATCCTGGATTGTTTTGGCACGAAAATCCTAGTGATTGTGTACAAAAGCTTGGTAAGATTTAAGGACGAATGTAATAATATCACTTATTATTTAAATATATTTATAACAAAATGCTCAGCCCCTTTTTATTTTTTGATAACATTGCTGGCCCAACCCAACATTATAATTAGAATCAGCCCAGCAAAATCGTGTATTTCGAGAAAGTGCAAATGGCCTATAATTTTTTAGGGAATAAAATAAATGGGCCGCATGGACGCTACATTATTTTTTCACCCAGACCAGCTAATGGCTGTAATTCAAAAAAAGATCAAATTGACTGTAAATTCTACCGCGCAAAAAAAGACTGTAAATTCTGAAAAAATGGGTTGAATACGTGCCACATTTTGGAGGCTGAAATGTGGGCCAATAGGTCGAAGCCAACGCAAGTCATTGTCAATTTAGTCAACAAATGATTTTGACATGTTAGCCGTTGGATTTACATCCAACGACCGGCATCCATCTTCAATCTCTCGTCTTCTTCCTCCAGCGCCGCCGGGACCACCTCCCGCCTCCTGCTGCTAGCAGCTCTGCTTAGCACGCTTCGCTATGAAGCGCTACTCCACCGTTGGCCAGGCCATCGCTCCACCCCTCCACACCTCATGTTCTTCTCCACCGACTGCCAAACCACACTGCACTAGAACCAGTTAACCCCGGCTCCCTGTCTTCCCCGGCTGGGTCCACTACCGCGTCTTCTCCACCTGACATCTGAGACCCACCGGAAGGGCCTCTGTATTTCGCGAAAATAACGTGCCCCCCGCTGACATGTCGGACCCACCAGCTATCTTCGCACGCAAGGAAGTGCCTCCTTATTACGCACAAAAAAATGAACATTCCCCCTGCCAGCTGGAACCCAGCATAGTGGGAGGCTGACTTGTGGGCCTACCAAGTTGACGGGATGGAGGGCTTTGTCAACTTAGTCAATATGAACGATTCTAGCTCCTGTTACCGTACGATGTTCATCCAACGGCCGTAGTGCTTCTTCAACCTCTGGTCTTCTTGCTCCAGCCGCCCAAACCAGCGTCGGTCGTGACGCGTTCTCCTGCCTCCCGTGGCCAATTGTGATGCCGCGAAGGCCTCACCGCCCCCTATTACTCCCACCGTTGGCCAGCCATCCCTCTACTCACCCACACCCCCTGTTATTCTGCGGCGACAGCAGCCTCACACCACAGCCGAACCAGTGAACCCTCGTACTCCTCTTCGCGTGGGCATCCACTGATGCGTCTTCCCCGGCTTTGAGTCGTCCCATTCCTAGTCCTCGCCGTCATCCACCGCCCTGGTGCTCTCGGCGCAGCGTGGTCAACGTGGTCAACGACCGACTTCCATCGGAAGAGTACTGTACGTGGAGAGGCTGACAGCTGGGTCCAGGCGGCCGCAAGGAAGTGCCTCCTTATTACGCGCAAAATAATTATTCCTCCACCTGATAGCAGGGACCCACCGGACGGGCCACCTTATTTCATGAAAAAAACGTTTCCCCCTGACTGTTGGGACCCACCGGACGGGCCAGCGTATTTCATGAGAAAAACGTTCCCCTCGCTGTCAGCTCGGGCCCACTAGAAGTGCCTCCTTATTACGCATAAAAAAATGAATACTCCCCCTGCTAGCTGGAACCCACCATGGTGGGAGGCTGACTTGTGGGCCTACTAAGTTAACTGGGACGAGGGCCTTTGTCAACTTTAGTCAATATGAACGATTCTAGCTCGAGTGACTGTACGATGTCCATCCAATGGCCGTAATGCTTCTTCAACCTCTGGTCTTCTTGCTCCAGCCGCCCAAAGCAGCGTCGGTCGTGTCGCATGCTCCTGTCTCCCGTGGTCGGCTGTGCTGCCGCGGAGGCCTCAACGCCCCCTACTATTCCCACCGCTGGCCAGGCCCTGCGGCGACGGCAGCCTCACACCGCAGCAGAACCAGTGAACCCTCGTACTCCTCTTCATGCGGGCTTCCACTACCGCGTCTTCCCCGGCTCCCCGTTGTCCCCTTCCTAGGCCTCGCCGTCGTCCACCGCCCTGGTGCTCTCGGCGCGGCGTGGTCAATGTGGTCAAGGAATGACTTCCATTGGACGTGGACTGTATGTGGAGAGGCTGACAGCTGGGTCCACGGCCGCAGCAAGGAAGTGCCTCCTTATTACGCGAAAAATAATGATTCCTCCACCTGACAGCTGGGACCCATCGGACGGGCCACTGTATTTCGTGAAAAAAAGTTTCCCCCTGACTGCTGGGACCCACCAGCTACATCTTCACACGCAAGGAAGTGCCTGACAGTCGGGACCCACCTGGTCGAAGCATACGTAGCGTTGTCATTCTGGTCGCGAACGTGTACGTACATATATACTGGTCGATGTAGAGGCGCGCACGTGTCGTAGTAGAGGCGCGCACGTAGCATGTACACGTACGTACAGCGGCCAGGGTGCAAGAAAGAAAATACGGCCATGTATGTGTACATACAGGCGGGGTCTTGAACGCCTACTCGCGCATACGTATAGCCAGGGCTCATGTACATGGCTGGGTCGGAACGGAGAAACAGCGTCGTCATCGTGTTCATGGGGAGGCAACGGAATGCATCGTGTTCATCGGGAGGGCTTGGACGGAATAGGCGATGGAAACGAGGCCTGGCGTACCGCAGAACGGAGGAAACAGGCTTGCGTTCGACCGGCCACGTTCGAAACGGGATCCTGTTCATCGGGAGGGGTCTGGCGTACCGTAAAACGGAGGAAACAGACCTCCTACGATCGAAATGGGGGTCCTGTTGATCGGGAGGGGTGTGGCATACCGCAAAACGGGACTCCATGGGATACTGTTCATCTCCACCGTCGACCCCCTCCAGCCTCCACGGGCTACTGTTCATCCACCGTTGACCTCCTCCAGCCTCCACCTGCGACTGTTCATCCACGGGCTCCTGTTCATCCAGCCTCCACCGCGCGCTACTCCACCGGCTACTGTTCAACCAGCCCTCTCCACGGGCTCCTGTTCAACCACCCCTCCACGGGCTACTGTTCATCCTGCCCTCCACGGGGTGGTCCTGTTCATCCAGCCCTCCACGGGGTCCTGTTCATCCAGCCCCAACCGGCTCAATCGATCGGGGTACTGTTCATCCAGAGGCAACACCACGGGGTCCTGTTCATCCACCCCCACTAGGAACTATTCATCCAACCCCCCCCCCCCCCGCAACGCTCACTGTTCATCCAGAGGCAGCATCGATCGGCTTCAGTTAGCAGCAGTAGCGAAGGAATCGCTCGATCGGGTTCAGTTAACAGCCATCGATCGATCGCTCGGGTTCAGTAACGCGTAGCCTACAGTGCAATCGCTCGGGTTCAGTTAGAGCCCAACGCCTCGCTTGGGTTCAGTTAGAGCCCAACGCCTCGCACACGCGCGCGTACGTACGAGAGAAACGCGCATCGCTCGGCCCCTGACCACCCACCGTAACCGGGGACTCCCTGATATTTTCCGCGCCCTCGCTTCTACCACGGTTTTTTCCGTCATGGACGGCCCAAAGAATGTCATGCAGCTGCGTCTCCGGCCCACCCAGGACGAAAAGCCCATTTTCTGTCATGATTTTTTGTCATAGAAGTAGGAGCCCACCACATCTATGATGATACCGGGTTTTGTCACAATTATCGTCATAGAAGTGTCATATGTATGACAGGAAAAATTCGTTCGGCTCAAAATGTCACGGATGTGTCTTTTTTTTTGTAGTGTACAACAATTTATATATCATCACGTCTTGACCATATCACATTACAGCAAGCCCTGCAAAAACAAGTTAGACGTCCTCTACTTTGTTGTTGCAAATTTTACGTGGCTGCTACGGGCTTAGCAAGAACCGTTCTTACCTATGCATCAAAACCACAACGATTTTTTGTCAAGTGTGTTGTTTTAACCTTCAACAAGGACAGGGCGTAGTCACACTCGATTCAACTAAAGTTGGAGAAACAGACACCCACTAGCCACCTGTGTGCGAAGCACGTCGGTAGAACTAGTCTCATGAACGTGGTCATGTAATGTCGGCCTGGGCCGCTTCATCCAACAATACCGCTGAATCAAAGTATGACATGCTGGTAAGCAGTATGACTATTATCGCCCACAACTCTTTGTGTTCTACTCATGCATATAACATCTACGCATAGACCTGGCTCGGATGCCACTGTTGAGGAACGTAGTATTTCAAAAAAAATCCTATGATCACGCAAGTCTATCTAGGAGAAGCATAGCAATGACAGGGAGAGTGTGTCCACGTAGCCCCATAGACCCAAAGCGGAAGAGTTTAGTAACGCGGTTAATGTAGTCGAACGTCTTCGCGATCCAATCGATCAAGTACCGAACGCAGGGCACCTCCGCGATCTGCACATGTTCAGCTCGGTGACGTCCCTCGAACTCTAGATCTAGCTGAGGCCGAGGGAGAGTTTCTCCAGCACGACGACGTGGTGACCGTGATGATGAAGTTACCGATGTAGGGCTTCGCCTAAGCACTACGACAATGTGACCGAGGTGGAAAACTATGGAGGGGGCACCGCACACGGCTAAAGATCAACTTGTGTGTCTATGGGGTGCCCACCTCCCACGTATATAAAGGACAGAGGAGGGGAGGGCCGGCCAGCCACTAGGGCGCTCCCCAAGAGGGGACTCCTACTAGGACTCCAAGTCCTAGTAGGAATCCACCAAAAGGGAGAGAGGAGGAAGGGAAGGAAAGGGGGCGCCGCCCCCTTCCCCTAGTCCAATTCGGACCCAAGGGGGCGCGGCCAGCCCCTCCTGGCCCTTCCTCTCTTCCCACTAAGGCCCATAGAGGCCCATTCGTTCTCCCGGGGTTCTAGTAACCCTTCCGGCACTCCGGCCGATTTTATCCAAAACTCTCCGGAACACTTCTGGTGTCCAAATAACATGGTCCAATATATCAATCTTTATGCCTCAACCATTTCGAGACTCCTCATCATGTCCGTGATCTCATCCGGAAGTCCGAACAACCTTCGGTACATCAAATCACATAAACTCATAATACCAATCATCATCAAACGTTAAGCGTGCAGACTCTACCCGTTCGAGCACTATGTAGACATGACTGAGACACCTCTCTGGTCAATAACCAATAGCGGAACCTGGATGCTCATATTGGTTCCTACATATTCTACGAAGATCTTTATCGGTCAAACCGCACAAAAACATACGTTGTTCCCTTTGTCATCGGTATGTTACTTGCCCGAGATTCGATCATCGGTATCATCATACCTAGTTCAATCTCGTTATCGGCAAGTCTCTTTACTTGTTCCATAATGCATTATCCTGCAACTAACTCATTAGTCACATTGCTTGCAAGGCTTATAGTGATGGACATTACCGAGAGGGCCTAGAGATACCTCTCCGACAATCGGAGTGACAAATCATAATCTCGATCTATGCCAACTCAAAAAACACCATCGGAGACACCTGTAGAGCATCTTCATAATCACCCAGTTACGTTGTGACGTTTGATAGCACACTAAGTGTTCCTCCGGTATTCGGGAGTTGCATAATCTCATAGTCATAGGAAAATGTATAACTCATGAAGAAAGCAATAGCAATAAACTAAACGGTCATAGTGCTAAGCTAACAGATGGGTCTTTTCCATCACATCATTCTCTAATGATATGATCCCGTTCATCAAATCACAACACATGTCTATGGCTAGGAAACTTAACCATCTTTGATTAACGAGCTAGTCTAGTAGAGGCATACTAGGGACACTCTGTTTGTCTATGTATTCACACATGTATTAAGTTTCTGGTTAATACAATTCTAGCATGAATAATAAACATTTATCATGATATAAGGAAATATAAATAACAACTTTATTATTGCCTCTAGGGCATATTTCCTGCAATTCTAGCATGAATAATAAACATTTATCACGATATGAGGAAATATAAATAATAACTTTATTATTGCCTCTAGGGCATATTTCCTTCAGAAAATGGGTGTCTGTTGTTGCCACTAAGAATAAAAATATAGTTGCTCCTTTGAACGCGGGGTGAAGATAATATACTATCTATGTCATGTCATCATAGTTAATGGAATACTCTGTTTTACTTAACAATTTGAGATGCATGTTGGATAGCGGTCTAGGGTGGAGCATTAGCTATAGATGCAGTTGGATACTGGTCTACAAATATGTCACGACCGGTTTTCCAATACAAATATTTATTGAGAAACTGATCTTTTGAGTCCAGTACGAGGAGAAATCCTCCTTACTGGTAGACAAATCTCTTGATACAATAAGCCAGTAGCATAAAATATATTACAGGGTCGAGCTGAGGTTGCTCAACCAATTATTACAAGCACGCCAATAATTATACATAATGGCGGATATGACACAGTGGTGTGGTGGTTTACTACTGACTCGAGAATAAAGTGATGGTGGAATAACACTGCTCTTAAACTAGCATCTCATCGAGCGACGAGGTGAGGCTCGATGAATTTATTCGGGTAGCGGAAGCGGTTATAATACAGTGACCAAATCCAGGGTCGCACGAGACTGACTGGGACTCCTCTAGGCGTCGGACTCGCTATCGAACTCTTCATCCATGAGATTGCCTTCGTCAGCATCTGGCCAAATCAACAAGCCAGGTGAGTACTTTGAAAGTACTCGCAAGACAGTTCGGACGTAAGATATAACAAATGCATGCATGAATGCGTCATGATTAAATTTACCAATGCACATTCAATTTAGTAAACAAGGTAAATAAAAAGGGAATCGGCGGTAGTCCGCCTGAAAACCCAACAAAAATAGTAGGAAATTGATCGGGTGTCTGGAGCGACGCCTCGAAAGGTAAACAAATAAATAAAGATCATGCCACAGTCGGGCGTCTAAGCGACACCACGTAAAGGGCTTAAACTGAAAATAAAAGGTATGCGTGCCACAGTCGGACGTCGGGGCGACATCACAGAAAGGGCTTATATTGAAAGTAAATAACAATGCCACAGTCGGACGTCGGAGCGACATCACAGAAAGGGCTTATATTGAAAGTAAATAACAATGCCACAGTCGGACGTCGGAGCGACATCACAGAAAGGGCTTATACTGAAAGTAAATAATAGCACTGCCGCAGTCGGACGTCTGAGCGACATCACAGAAAGGGCTTATATTCACAAGGAAAATGTACTCATAATAAATAATCAACTCATGATAATAAACGGGTTAGTCCATCCATAGGAATAATAATTTAACCGGACTTAGCACTCATGTGATCCACCGGAGTATCTGTCACCAAAACTAACACTTGTCAGGATAAGATAATACCGAACTTGGACATGGAATAGATGATTCACAGGAATATATGACTCTGCAGAGTTTGTACAAAAATTTCCCACAGCCAACGGATTTCCGTAGTCACGAAGGACTAGTTCCGTTTACGGTATTTTAGAGGAAACACAGCTAACCAGTACACACCCATCCAACCTCTCGATGCCAGGAATCACCCTAGACATCGTCCAAGAAAAACTTTTGAGACGGGGAGATCACAATCTCGATTAGCATGGGATCAAATTTATATACGCTCGCTCTAAGGGGTGCCCCCCTCTCGGTCCCAACCGGAAACACCCATGCCCCCTGACCGGATGACTCGCTTTAATCCAGGGCCATGGAACCATCATCACGGCCTCTCCTTTTGGTGTGTACCAGGAAAGCGGTTTGCAACTTACTACGCCATATTCCTTGCGGAAGGCATGTGGTAGTACAGGGAAGGAAAACGGATGGAACTGGATCGATACGGGTTGACACTGAAGTCAAGCAGTCTGGCATAAGACTGGCATGCTACAACACTGCCATCTTACCCATTCTCATGCCAACACATGGCCATGCAACTCACATCCATCCACTTATGGATTTTCGAAACTTCACTTGCCTCAACTTTGCATGTAATATGACATTTATCGGTATGCTCCTAAACATGCCATGAAACTACTTAATGCAAACACGCCAAAACACTCATCATATCAAAAGTTCAAACATGCTTGCCTGGTTCAGAGTAGTCGGAGCCTAGCTCGGTGAAGTTCGTGGCTCCGTCACTTCCCTCGGTATCTACGGTATAAAGAAAACATACGCGCTAACGTAAATACCGTGAGGTGCACAAAAATTACTCCACATATTTTTCAAATAAATCTGATAAAAAACTAGACAAAATTTCAAAGAGGACAGAAAAAGAATCAATCAAGAATACTCTTCTGTTTAAAAGTTATAAAGGTTTTAGTCTAGGGACTCATCTGTAATGAAACAGAAATTTTCCAGGGGCTAACTTATAAAAACAGAAAACGATTCGACTGAGAATACGCCGGCCCAGAGGGAAAATGCATTTTGGCAGAAGACGTTTTCAGAAAACGGTTCGTTTAAAAAGAACAGAGAGGCTGACATGCGGGTCCCACCCGTCAGGTTTAAAAATTCAAAAGAGGCGGCAGAGCTCGACGGTGCCCGAGAGCCGCGGTGGTCGTCGGCGGCGATCCACGGCGAGGCAGAAAGATCGGAAGGTACCTCCGTGCTCAAAGCGTCATTCCGCGTTGGTTGGTGGTGGTGGTGGTCGCCGGCAAGCACCACGTCGACGGCGGCCCTTGCTCCGGCAGACGGTGGTTCGGGTGGTCGAGGGCCTTGTCGGAGAGTGCTGTGGAGGGCAAATCAAGGAGGGGGTTAGACCTCTGGTAGCTAGAGGAGGTTACTGAAGAAGTTTGGGCGCCGGGGACGGCCTCACCGGAGTGAATCGAGGTGGAGGCCGAGGCGGAACGAGGCGGCCGGAGTCGGGGGAGGAGACCTCCTCGAGGTCCCCCTAGTGGCCTGGCGGGGTGTTGGTGAGATGCAGTGGTGGTGCGTGCTCGAGGGTGAGCTCGGGGTCCCCTTTTATAGGCGATCCGAGGCGGTGGCCGTGAACGGAGTTCTCCGGCGATGGATTACGGCGGTGCAGTGTTTGGTCGGGGCGTTTAGGAGGTTGGGCATCAACGTGGAGGTCCACTGGCTCCATTCAGATGTTAAACGGGCTTGGATTAGGAGCTTGGGGTGGGTTTCGACGGAACGGGGCGGCGCAGGCCCGTCGGCGGCCGAGAGCGCGCCCTGTGCTTGCCGGGCCACGGCGAAGGTGCAGCGAGGTGAGCTGGCGTGCATGAGGCCACTCGGAGAGCCAGGGAGCGTTGGGCGGCGCCGAGCGGCGTTGCGGGCAGGCGCTGTCCCCCGTTGGCCGCCACGGGTGGCGTTGCCGCCATAGAAGACGCCAGCGCAGGCGGGCCAGGGTGCCACCGACGCCGGGAACCAGCCAAGCGCGCATGCGGCGCTCTGGACAGAGAGGAGGGGCTGCGCGCATCGCGCCAAGGCGCACTGTTGACAAGTGACCATTCTCTGACGAAGAAACGACACTGAACTTCTCTGAACTTTCTGAATTTCACTGAAAATGCAAAGTAACAGTGCTGGCCAGGTGTTCGACAAAATGTTTCTGGCATGTAGGAGGTTCTCCTTGAGCTGAAACTTGGTGGGGTGGCCTCTCATTGCACCAGGAGGCTGCCTGAATTTTGGTAGAATTTTTGGAGAAGAGGAGATATGAATTTCACCAAATTTGGCAAATCTGGTCCGAATTTGCAGAGGCTGAAATTTGAAAATTTTGAAAAGAGGAGGAGTGGATCAAGATGGTTCTAGGTTGTGGATGCTAACGACAATCCAGAGGAGTTGGTTTGAGATCAAAACTCAAAGGCAATAAGGTACTTGCTTTGAAAATTGCTTTGGCTCATAATAAAAGAAAGAATTGTTTTGGGAGATAAAATAGATGAAATAAAATTCAAAAATGGCTTGGATTTGTTGGAACAGAGAACTTGGGTTGCTCCATGGAGGAAGAAGAGGTCTTGAGAGGTTTTATCATGTGAGGCAAGATAAGAAACATGGGTGGTTTAAAAATGAAAGAAGTCCCAAAAACTTCTAGGGTTTTCTTTTTTAAAAAAGAAAATAATAAAAATCAAAAATACATTTGAGAGGGAAAGAAACAGAAGAAAAGTTTTCATAATTCAAACACCAGAGTTGAAGAAAAAATAAAATCCTTTCCAAGGGTGAAAGTTTTTATGAGAGAGGGTTTCTGGAAAAAAATTAAATGGCCTCTTTTCAAAAACAAACAAAGTTTTTGTTGAAAACCTAAGGAAAATTTTTGGAGTGTCACAACACCTACCCCCTTAGGAAAAATCTCGTCCCCGAGATTTTAGCTGATCCTTAAATAAGTGTGGGTGCTCTGCCCGAAGAAAATCCTCTCTTTCCCAAGTTGCTTCACTTTCGGTGTGATTGCTCCACTGAACTTTGAAAAACCTGATGGTTTTCTGTCGGGTCCTCCATTCAGACTCCTCTAATATTTTTACTGGATGTTCCCGATAGGTGAGGTCTGGTTGTACGTCTATGTCCTCATGGGGTACTTGTTTCTCTGGGTTGCTTACGCACTTCCTTAATTGCGAGACGTGGAACACGTCGTGGACATCGGATAATTCCTCGGGTAAGTCTAGCTGGTAGGCTACCGTGCCTCTTCGTGCCACTATACAGAATGGTACGATGAATCTCGGTGCTAGCTTTCCCTTAATCCTGAACCGTTGCAGGCCCCTCATAGGGGATACCCATAGGTACACATAATCACCGGGTTCGAAGCTGACCCCACGATGTTTCTGATCGTAATAACTCTTCTATCGACTTTGAGCGGTCTTGAGTCGGTCTCTGATTAGTTTGACCTTTTCCTCGGCTTCTTTGAGCATGTCTAGGCCGAAAATGCGGCTGTCTCCGGTATCTGACCAATTTAGCGGGGTACGACATCTCCGTCCGTATAAAGCTTCAAATGGTGCCATTTGCAGGCTGGCCTGGTAACTGTTGTTGTATGCGAACTCGGCGTATGGCAGGCTTTCTTCCCAACTGGTTCCATAGGTGAGGACACATGCTCTCAGCATGTCCTCTAAAACTTGGTTCACTCGTTCCGTTTGCCCATCAGTCTGGGGGTGGTATGCTGTACTGAAGGCCAGTTGAGTTCCCAGAGCCTGTTGTAGATGATCCCAGAACCTCGAGACAAACTGGGTGCCTCTGTCGGATATTATAGTCTTCGGGACTCCGTGTAGACAAACTATGCGGGAGAGATAAATCCTGGCAAGCCTCTGAGTGGTGTGGGTCGTCTTTACTGGGATAAAGTGTGCCACCTTAGTTAACCTGTCGGTGATGACCCATATGGCATCATTCCCGTGTCGTGACCGAGGTAGTCCGACAATGAAATCCATTCCTATTTCATCCCATTTCCACTCAGGTATTTTGTTTGGTTGCAGTAGTCCGGCTGGCCTCTGGTGCTCAGCTTTTATGCGCTGACAAGAGTCGCAACATGCAATGAATGTGGCTATGTCCCTTTTCATACCGTGCCACCAAAATCTTTCCTGAATATCCTTATACATTTTGGTTCCTCCAGGGTGGATCGAATATGGGGCGGTGTGGGCTTCAGCTAGAATTTGCTATTTGAGGTCCTTTATATTTGGCACGCAGAGTCTGTCTCCGTACCATAATATTCCTCCTTCGTCTATGACGAACTCCAAGGCCTTGCCCATACTCACCTTTCTTTTGATGCCTTCGATGCTGGGGTGACCAGGCTGAGCTTCTTTAATTCTCTCCACAAGGTCGGGTTGTATTTCCAAGTTTGTTATGGTGCCTTCTGCGACCACTAAAAAGTTGAGTTTGACAAATTCTTGTTGGAATTCAGGTCTTAAGCTTTGCAGACTGTTTTCGTCGGAGCACGGGTTCCGACTAAGAGCATCGGCCACTACATTTGCTTTTCCTGGATGGTAGTGGATACCAACATCATAATCCTTTACCAATTCCAACCAGCGTCGTTGCCGTAAGTTTAGTTCTTGCTGCGTGAAAATATATTTGAGACTTTTATGGTCCGTATATATTTCACATCGATTTCCAAGTAAGAAATGCCTCCATTCCTTGAGTGCATGAATGACAGCTGCCATTTCTAAGTCATGAGTGGGATAATTTTCCTCATGCTTGCGAAGTTGTCTTGAAGCATATGTGGCAACCTTGCCTTCTTGCATTAACACGCATCCAAGACCCTTTCTGGACGCGTCACAATACACTTCAAAATTATTGTGTATGTCTGGCACGATTAATACCGGGGCTGTTGTTAATTTCCGTTTTAGCTCTTGGAAACTTTTCTCGCAGGCTTCTCTCCATTCAAACTTCTTGTCTTTCTTGAGTAACTGCGTCATTGGCTTGGCTATGGTGGAGAATCCTTCAATAAATCTGCGGTAATATCCTGCCATTCCCAGGAAACTCCGTATGTCTGTTACGCTGGCTGGTGACTTCCAGCCAAGTACGGCCCTGACTTTCTCCGGGTCCACTGCGATACCGTCTTGGGTCAGTACGTGGCCTAGAAAGCCTACTTGTCTTAGCCAAAATTCGCACTTGCTGAACTTGGCATACAATTGGTGTTTCCTGAGTTCTCCTAGCACAATTCTGAGATGTTCCGCGTGCTCTTCTGGTGTCTTGGAGTATACCAGAATATCATCGATGAATACCACAACGAACTTGTCCATAAACTTCATAAATACTTTGTTCATGAGGTGAACAAAATATGCGGGGGCGTTCGTTAATCCAAATGGCATTACTGTAAACTCATATAGTCCATATCTGGAGGTGAATGCTGTTTTGGGGATATCTTCTATTCGCACTTTTAATTGATGGTATCCTGACCTTAAGTCAATTTTTGAGAATACCTTGGCCTGAGCGAGTTGATCAAACAAATCGTTTATCCGTGGCATCGGGTATTTGTTCTTGACTGTGACCATGTTAAGTGCTCGGTAGTCTATGCACAATCTTAGTGTTCCATCCTTCTTTTTGGCAAATAAAATTGGTGATCCCCAAGGTGAGGAGCTGGCTCGAATGTATCCTTTGTCCAGCAACTCCTTTATTTGTTTCTTCAACTCAACCAACTCGGATGGTGCCATTCAGTATGGTTTCTTGTATATGGGGGTGGTCCCTAGTGCTAGCTCAATGCTGAACTCAATCTCTCGGTCTGGTGGCATGCCTGGTAGTTCTTCGGGGAATACATTTGGAAATTCACACACTACTGGAACCTTGTTTAGCTCAGAAACGTCCACCTTATTCAATCTCGGTTGCCGGGGTATTTTTCTTTCTTTGGCTGACACTCTTATTGTCTTCCCATGGTGGTGGGTGAGAATTATGGTCCGGTTGAAGCAGTCAATAAAACCCTTGTTGGTGGTTAGCCAGTCCATCCCTAGGATACATCCAGTCCTTTATTTTCCAACACAATAAGATTGGCGTAAAACTCCAATCCTTTGAACTCAATAACCACATTCTGACAGTAACTCTGAGTGACTTGCTGAATCCCAGGGGACTTGATGGTCATGGATTTCTCCAAAGGAAGCATCGAAAAATTATTTTGCAAAGCAAAACTTTTCGAAATAAAAGAGTGAGAAGCTCCAGAATCAAACAAAACCATTGCAGGTATTGTGTTGATAGGAAACGTACTGAGTACGACATCCGGAGCATTTTGTGCCTCCTCTTTGGTTACGTGGTTTAGGTGACCCTTCCTATGGTTGTTGTTGGGATTGAAATTGTTTTGCTTGGGCGTTGAATTATTGCCGCCGTTGTTCGGCTTTGGGGCTGAGTTTCTAGGCTTGGGACACTGCTTGGCATAGTGCCCTTCTTCTCCACAGGCGTAACAAGTAACGCCGGGGCGATATGTGAACTCCTTGTCCCTTGCATGAAAATTCTTGATTGGGCGTGAGACGTTGGACGAGGATTTGTGAGTCCCACCCTTTTGAAAATCTGTCTTGCTTTGGTGATTGCGAGTATGGTTAGTCTGGTCCCTTTTTCGCTTGCGGAAATCTTCCAAGCTGCATCTCTCATTTTCCAGAGTAATGGCTTTGTCCACTAGTGTTTTAAAATCTGGAAAAGTGTGCACGACCAGTTGGCATTTAAGCGCGGGCGCCAGACCGTCAAGGAATTTCTCCATCTTCTTGCTTTCAGTCATACGCTCTTCATTGGCGTAGCGGGACAGTAGAGTAAATTGACCGTTGTAATCTGACACTGTCATGTTCCTTTGTTTGAGGTCATCAAACTCTCTCTTCTTGATTTTCATAATACTCATAGGAATGTGTGCGCCACGGAAACCTTCCTTGAAATCATCCCAGGTTATATCATTTTCGTTGGGATGCATGTGCAGGAAATTCTCCCACCAAGATGCAGCTGCTCCTGTGAGATAGTGCGGAGCATAAAGTACTTTCTCGGGGTCTGAACATTTCGCAATAATTAATTTTCTCTCCATATCTCGAAGCCAGTCCTCGGCTTCAAGAGGCTTGTCAGTATGAGAAAATGTTTGGGGACGTGTCTTCTGTAGTTCAGATAACTTGGAACGCTGCTGATACTGCCCATGGTGATTTTCCATGTTGATGACTTGGTTCATCATTTCCCAATGTTGTTGCTGACTCTGTTCATAAAGGCGGCACATTTGGGAAAGTGTCGTTTCACTGTCATGTTGACTCGACTGCCCTTGCGTGAAATTGTTGCCTGGTTGAGTGTCATAATTTTCCTCTGGCGGAGCTGGCATGGAGCGAGCCCAAGGACGAGACATTTTTCACTCTGGGGATATATTTTGCAAAAACCCATAAGGAGAATGAAAAAGGGATCGCAAAAATAAACCCATAAACGCACAAGGATGGCAAATAATTTAAAAGACCAAGATTGCTTGGAAAAACAAATCGATTGCGCACGGAGAAGGACTGCTCATTACATATCTTACACGCGGGCGATACAATACATCACTCAGGATAAGCGTACATAATCCTGACATGTTATTTAGGCTAGTGCACTTCTCCAGTTCCTACATGATGCGCAAACAAGCTACTTCTCACAGCCTAAGTACATATCTCATAAGGCGGTACATCGCATGACGACTAAGCGTACTCAGTCGGAGATGTTGATGATTTCCTTGGCCCTGCCAAGGGTGAGGTGCAGCGAGGCTGGGGACTCGACTTCCTCCTCGCTAATAGGCTCCATACGCGTAGTGCTGCGCCGAGTAGATGGAGCGGTGCCAGGGGCGAAACAACACGAACAGGAGTGGGCGCGAAGGGTGGTGTCGTGCGCGCTGGAGTGGGCGCAATGACTCGGTTGAACTCTTCAGTAGAAGGCAAGGCAGGCGACGAGTAGGTGCATAAGATGTTGAGGACGAGACAAAAGTTAGTGGCGGTGCGGTGGGCAGGAGCTCCCTCCTGTTGGCGGCACAGCCATGGACTGAGTCCATGCAGGTAGCCACGAAGTCGTCCACCGGGTTGTCGAAGGCTGCCTCCAGAGCCCAGAGATACTCAATAAGCATCTCAAAAGCCTCGTCTCGTTCCCCTATGGGGCAGGAGAATGCGTAGTGACAGGTGTAGGGCACATGGCATGAAAGATAGCGGTAACAACGAGCCTTCATCATGGGAAGGACATCCCTGAGACGAGCTATCGCCTCGCGGGCTGCCATCTGGATAGCATGCCTCTCCGTAGGCATGGCTCTTCCCATGAACCGGAAGCGGCGTAACTCACCACGCCCTCCCTTGAACTGCACCGCGGCCTGGTGCATGGTCAGACTGTCGTTGACTCTGTGCTGGCAAAGTGATAAGACTGGGCGCACAGATGGCCCCATCGCGACCTGAACGATGAAGGAGAGAAGCTTGATGAACCCATCGGGCACGTTGGCGAAGGTCTGAGACTCGCAGCTGTTGTCGGCCATCTACAAAAGTAGGCAAAAATTCTGAATGGTCAGATCATAAATATATGCTGACTGTCAGAAAAATGACTACAATTTGTAAAAATATAAATTAGCTCTATCATGCTAATAACGGATTAGCGATCGCACCTAGTGGCTTCCTACAGTCAGCCTGGCTCTGGTACCAAGCTTGTCACGACCGGTTTTCCAATAAAAATATTTATTGAGAAACTGATCTTTTGAGTCCAGTACGAGGAGAAATCCTCCTTACTGGTAGACAAATCTCTCGATACAATAAGCCAGTAGCATAAAATATATTACAGGGTCGAGCTGAGGTTGCTCACCAATTATTACAAGCGCGCCAATAATTATACATAATGGCGGATATGACACAGTGGTGTGGTGGTTTACTACTGACTCGAGAATAAAGTGATGGTGGAATAACACTACTCTTAAACTAGCATCTCATCGAGCGTCGAGGTGAGGCTCGATGGATTTATTCGGGTAGCGGAAGCGGTTATAATACAGTGACCAAATCCAGGGTCGCACGAGACTGACTGGGACTCCTCTAGGTGTCGGACTCGCTATCGAACTCTTCATCCATGAGATCGCCTTCGTCAGCATCTGGCCAAATCAACAAGCCAGGTGAGTACTTTGAAAGTACTCGCAAGACAGTTCGGACGTAAGATATAACAAATGCATGCATGAATGCGTCATGATTAAATTTACCAATGCACATTCAATTTAGTAAACAAGGTAAATAAAAAGGGAATCGGCGGTAGTCCGCCTGAAAACCCAACAAAAATAATAGGAAACCGATCGGGTGTCTGAAGCGACGCCTCGAAAGGTAAACAAATAAATAAAGATCATGCCACAGTCGGGCATCTAAGCGACACCACGTAAAGGGCATAAACTGAAAATAAAAGGTATGCGTGCCACAGTCGGACGTCGGGGCGACATCACAGAAAGGGCTTATATTGAAAGTAAATAACAATGCCATAGTCGGACGTCGGAGCGACATCACAGAAAGGGCTTATATTGAAAGTAAATAACAATGCCACAATCGGACGTTGGAGCGACATCACAGAAAGGGCTTATACTGAAAGTAAATAACAACACTGCCGCAGTCGGACGTCTGAGCGACATCATAGAAAGGGTTTATATTCACAAGGAAAATAATACTCATAAAAAATAATCAACTCATGATAATAAACGGCTTAGTTCATCCATAGGAATAATCATTTAACCGGACTTAGCACTCATGTGATTCACCGGAGTATCTGTCACCAAAACTGACACTTGTCAGGATAAGATAATACCGGACTTGGACATGGAATAGATGATTCACAGGAATATATGACTCTGCAGAGTTTGTACAAAAATTTCCCACAGCCAACGGATTTCCGTAGTCACGAAGGACTAGTTCCGTTTACGGTATTTCGGAGGAAACACAGCTAACCAGTACACACCCATCCAACCTCTTGATGCCAGGAATCACCCTAGACATCGTCCAAGAAAAACTTTTGAGACAGGGAGATCACAATCTCGATTAGCATTGGATCAAATTTATATACGTGCGCTCTAAGGGGTGCCCCCCTCTCGGTCCCAACCGGAAACACCCATGCCCCCTGACCGGATGACTGGCTTTAATCCAGGGCCATGGAACCATCATCACGGCCTCTCCTTTTGGTGTGTACCAGGAAAGCGGTTTGCAACTTACTACGCCATATTCCTTGCGGAAGGCATGTGGTAGTACAGGGAAGGAAAACGGATGGAACTGGATCGATACGGGTTGACACTGAAGTCAAGCAGTCAGGCATAAGACTGGCATGCTACAACACTGCCATCTTACCCATTCTCATGCCAACACATGGCCATGCAACTCACATCCATCCACTTATGGATTTTCAAAACTTCACTTGCCTCAACTTTGCATGTAATATGACATTTATCGGTATGCTCATAAACATGCCATGAAACTACTTAATGCAAACACGCCAAAACACTCATCATATCAAAAGTTCAAATATGCTTGCCTGGTTCAGAGTAGTCGGAGCCTAGCTCGGTGAAGTTCGCGGCTCCGTCACTTCCCTCGGTATCTACGGTATAAAGCAAACATACGCGCTAACGTAAATACCGTGAGATGCACAAAAATTACTCCAAATATTTTTCAAATAAATCTGATAAAAAACTAGACAAAATTTCAAAGAGGACAGAAAAAGAATCAATCAAAAATACTCTTATGTTTAAAAGTTATAAAGGTTTTAGTCTAGGGACTCATCTGTAATGAAACAGAAAGTTTCCAGGGGCTAACTTATAAAAACAGAAAATGATTCGACTGAGAATACGCCGGCCCAGAGGGAAAACGCATTTTGGCAGAAGACGTTTTTAGAAAACGGTTCGTTTAAAAAGAACAGAGAGGCTGACAGCCAGGTCCCACCCGTTAGGTTTAAAAATTCAAAAGAGGCGGCAGAGCTCGACGGTGCCCGAGAACCGCGGTGGTCGCTGGCGGCGATCCATGGCGAGGCAGAAAGATCGGAAGGTACCTCCATGCTCAGGGCGTCATTCCGCGTTGGTTGGTGGTGGTGGTGGTCGCCGGCAAGCACCACGTCGACGGCAGCCCTTGCTCCGGCGGAGGGTGGTTCGAGTGGTCGAGGGCCTCGTCGGAGAGTGCTGCGGAGGGCAAATCGAGGAGGGGGTTAGACCTCTGGTAGCTAGAGGAGGTTACTGAAGAAGTTTGGGCGCCGGGGACGGCCTCACCGGAGTGAATCGAGGTGGAGGCCGAGGCGGAACGAGGCGGCCGGAGTCGGGGGAGGAGACCTCCTCGAGGTCCCCCTAGTGGCCTTGCGGGGTGTTGGTGAGATGCAGTGGTGGTGCGTGCTCGAGGGTGAGCTCGCGGTCCCCTTTTATAGGCGATCCGAGGCGGTGGCCGTGAACGGAGTTCTCCGGCGATGGATTACGGCGGTGCAGTGTTTGGTCGGGGCATTTAGGAGGTTGGGCATCAATGTGGAGGTCCACTGGCTCCATTCAGATGTTAAACGGGCTTGGATTAGGAGCTTGGGGTGGGTTTCGACGGAACGGGGCGGCGCGGGCCCGTCGGCGGCCGAGAGCGCGCCCTGTGCTTGCCGGGCCACGGCGAAGGTGCAGCGAGGTGAGCTGGCGTGCATGAGGCCACTCGGAGAGCCAGGGAGTGTTGGGCGGCGCCGAGCGGCGTTGCGGGCAGGCGCTGTCCCCCGTTGGCCGCCACGGGTGGCGTTGCCGCCATAGAAGACGCCAGCGCAGGCGGGCCAGGGTGCCACCGACGCCGGGAACCAGCCAAGCACGCGTGCGGCGCTCTGGACAGAGAGGAGGGGTTGCGCGCATCGCGCCAAGGCGCACTGTTGACAAGTGACCATTCTCTGACGAAGAAACGACACTGAACTTCTCTGAACTTTCTGAATTTCACTGAAAATGCAAAGTAACAGTGCTGGCCAGGTGTTCGACAAAATGTTTCTGGCATGTAGGAGGTTCTCCTTGAGCTGAAACTTGGTGGGGTGGCCTCTCATTGCACCAGGAGGCTGCCTGAATTTTGGTAGAATTTTTGGAGAAGAGGGGATATGAATTTCACCAAATTTGGCAAATCTGGTCCAAATTTGCAGAGGCTGAAATTTGAAAATTTTGAAAAGAGGAGGAGTGGATCAAGATGGTTCTAGGTTGTGGATGCTAACGACAATCCAGAGGAGTTGGTTTGAGATCAAAACTCAAAGGCAATAAGGTACTTGCTTTGAAAATTGCTTTGGCTCATAATAAAAGAATGAATTGTTTTGGGAGATAAAATAGATGAAATAAAATTCAAAAATGGCTTGGATTTGTTGGAACAGAGAACTTGGATTGCTCCATGGAGGAAGAAGAGGTCTTGAGAGGTTTTATCATGTGAGGCAAGATAAGAAACATGGGTGGTTTAAAAATGAAAGAAGTCCCAAAAACTTCTAGGGTTTTCTTTTTTAAAAAAGAAAATAATAAAAATCAAAAATACATTTGAGAGGGAAAGAAACAGAAGAAAAATTTTCATAATTCAAACACCAGAGTTGAAGAAAAAATAAAATCCTTGCCAAGGGTGAAAGTTTTTATGAGAGAGGTTTTCTGGAAAAAATTTAAATGGCCTCTGTCGGTGTCAAAACTGGCGGATCTCGAGTAGGGGGTCCCGATTTGTGCGTCAAGGTCAGATGGTAACAGGAGACAAGGGACACTCTATTTTACCCAGGTTCGGGCCCTCTCGATGGAGGTAAAACCCTACTCCTGCTAGATTAATATTGATGATATGGGTAGTACAAGAGTAGATCTACCACGAGATCAAGGAGGCTAAACCCTAGAAGCTAGCCTATGGGTATGATGATGGTTATGATGTGTTCGTCCTACGGACTACGACCCTCCGGTTTATATAGGCACCGGATAGGGTTAGGGTTACACAGAGTCGGTTACATTGGTAGGAGATCTTGAATATCTGCACGCCTAGCTTGCCTTCCACGCCAAGGAAAGAACCTTCCGGACACGGGACGAAGTCTTCAATCTTGTATCTTCATAGTCCTGGAGTCCGGCTGAAGATATAGTTCAGCTATCCGAACACCCCCTAATCCAGGACTCCCTCAGTAGCCCCCGAACCAGGCTTCAATGACGTCGAATCCAGCGCGCAAATTTGTCTTCGGCATTGCAAGGCGGGTTCCCCCTCCGAATCTTGTGTACCTGTATGAATAATGTCCGTAGCGCTCCTCGGTCTCGGTGCCCAATAATTGCCGTCTTCCACGTGTTGAACGAATGCGAAAAGCATGGGGGTGTTTTTATATTCACACCATTGGTCATATAAACGAGCCGCCTATTTAACGGGATGGGGATCTAGACCGAAACCACATCTTCTTCTCCCCGCGAGTTATCATCAGAGCGACTCCAGCAAAGGTCCATTCCAACATGGCCAGCCGTCGTAGCTCCTCCCCTCTCCCCTCCAGCCCCAAATCCGGAGACTGGGAGAGTTGCACCATCCCACACAGCGAGCTAGTGTCACTGCAGGCCAAGGGATTTCTTCCCCAAGCATATATGGTCCCGGTCCGAGCCGGACTCGCCACCTACAACGACGGCAAGCAAGCGGAGAGCACCCCCAATCCTTCTAAAGGAGAGCGGGTGTGCCTCGTCCCTTATTTATTAAGGGGTCTGGGATTTCCAATTCATCCATTCCTCCGCGGGCTTCTGGAGTTCTACGGCCTCCAGCTGCACAACCTCACGCCTGGCTCCGTGCTACATATTACAGGCTTCGTTGCCCTTTGCGAGCTATTTTTAGGCGTCGAGGCTCATTTTGCGCTGTGGAAGAGGTTGTTCTGCTCGGTGCCCCGTTCTCAGGAGGGGTCTATATACCAAGTGGGCGGAGCCGAAATATGGCGCATCGCTGGGACCGAATACCTATCCGGAACCCCAAAGAAGGCGTCCGAGGACTGGCCTTCAGAATGGTTCTACATAGACGACGTCCCGCTGCTGGACCCTGTCCGGGTCGGCCTCCCTGAGTTCAGCATGGCTCCCTTAAAGAAACGCTTAAGTTGGCGTCCGCGGAGCTCTCAGAGAGAAAGCAACAGAGACGTTCTTTACCTGATGGGCCGGATAAGACTGTTGGCTCATTCGGGACTAACCATGATTGGAGTCATGGCCGCATGTATTATGCGGGGGGTGCAGCCGCTTCAATATAGGAGCCACCCCATGTGGGATTTCAACGGGGAGGATGACGCCACCCGTTACGGCCGCAAGGGGCCAGACACAGCTGCCGCTCTAGTAAAGATTCTAACATCTTTGTACAAGGGAGGAAAGGAGGACTTCCTCCGCGTCAACCCGCGGGCCGGATTCACTATGTATGAACCTCCAAGTTGGGTAAGTGAACAATTGCACTTGCCCGCTTATTTAATGCTCCCATGACTAGATACGTAATCTGGTGATTTCAATGCAGGAGCTTCGACAGGAGGTAAAGGATATCAACAGCTGCCCTCCACAGCCTGAGGACCCAGAACGGTCCCTCGATCCGGACTCCGAAGAGGATCCGGACATATCGGTGGAGCTCATCGACGGGGTGTTCCACCAGTTAAGCAAGGATAATACCTTGGTGGCCATTACGGCTGATTATCCCGGGTTAATCCCGGCCTCCCAGGTAACAGAAACCAGAGTGTTTATTCCCGCAAGAGAGATTCCGTCCTTATATATTCTAGTGTTTCTGATGACAACCTTATTTTACAGGGGAGATTTCCGAGGAGGGAGGACGAACCTGCGGCGACTAGCCAACGAGGAGCCGCCGGGGCCCGTGGGGTAAAAAGGGATGAAGTCCGGACTGAGAGTTCGGCATAGAGGTATAACACGCCCTCTGTCTTCCTGGCGTTATTCTGTCAGGGCATGTTAACATCCGTACTATTTCCAGGACGAAGAGGCCTCGCCGGACTATATCCGGAGGGGCCGCCAACCGCGCCTCTACCAGCCAGGCTCCAACGTCTGGTCCGGAGGCGGGGACGAACACCAGGCTTGCGCCGGACGCTCCTCCAACAGAGGATGCGGACCGGCTATCTGCCACAAATTCAGAAGTGGAGAGCGCCATGAACCATAGGCGTCGCCGGACAGTTCTACGCAACGCTTGTTTCTCCCGAGAGGCCTTAGACGCCTTCAATTCGGGAGATGCGTACCTTCGTGCTGCTCAAGATGGTTTAACCAGAGCCACGGAGCAGTATGTGAAAGACATACGGGTAAGAGAATTTAGGTATATATATACCAGTAGCCCCCGAGACTTGAAACAGTTAAACTAACTGATTTAAGGATCATATAACATGTAGGTTCTTACTGAGAAGAACACCGTGCTGTCCCAGGAGCTGGAAAAGTGCAAGGCCCAACTGGAGTTCGGCGAGGAAGACGAATAACAGAATTATGTCTGTAGGTACGCTCACAGGTCGTCCTGCAGAGGAGATGCCCGGTTCTACGGGTGACCTTCTCCCCGAACTCCTGCAACTGCACGAACGAATTCGGCGGGCAATGCAAGGGGTTGCCCGGGCCTTATGGCCTGCCCACTCCACGCTCGAGGGCCTTGGAGAGCTTGTAGAGAAGCTGACGGGAGCTCGGCGGCGCATCCGGTTGTGGAAGATATCAGCCTGCCGACAAGGCGCGAGGGAGGCCTGGGCCATGGTGAAGACCCGCTTTATGAAGTCTGACCCTAATCACATGGCCGAGGTCGGACCAGTGGGGCCTGATGGGAAGGAGATCCCTGTGAGCTTGGTGTATGGCCAGGTAGAGCTGGCCGCAAAGTATTCCCCGCAGGACTGTAAATTAGACAGCCTGTTAGATGGTATAGAGGAGGAATACGATCAGTCAAGATGACTATGTAATTTTTAATTGACATGTGTAATGCCTTCTAGCCGGATTGTAGATCGTTTGTCGTTGCCGACCTTTTCGCTTCGACCTCGGGACCTGACGGTCCGGAGTGTGTCCGAATACCATAACGGCTATATAAAAGCCGGGGTATGCATGGAGACCAGGCGTAGGGGTCATTAGTGCTTTATCAGACAAGTGCCCAACTAGTTATGTTATATTACATGGTTAGTAAGAAACATCTTCCAGAGAGAATAGTTCCGTTAAGGGTTCCTTTCGCTGGGGTGGCGTGCCCTGAAGTGCACGTCCGAACTGCAAATGCAGAAGATCATCTGGGGGCATGTATAAAATAAAAAGGTTCATCTTTAGTTCACCGACCGAATATTCCCTTAAGAACGCTAGCTTTCGGCTTCACCCAGTCTGAGGTACACATCCGGCTTATCCGGCAGTAACAATCGCAGAGGTGCTCCCTTTACCGCCTAGCCAAACAATCGGGAACGTAGGGGTAAACACAGGAGCCAGGCAACCCAGCTTGGCCAAAACTTAAGTCATATCGATGCATATAATGGCGAAGAAAAGGTGCATGCGGAAGTCTGACGCATGCGTTGGGTGTGAAACCCATATAGACAAGCTTCTGTTAAAGAAGCCCCCAGGTTTAAGGAGCGCGGATAGCGCGTCACATAATGAGCCTTTTAAGGGCTAGAAAAGAAAAGAGTAGGAGACAAAGTAAAAAAAAAGGTATAAATTTAAATAATGGACAGAGGAAGGAGACAAACACAGAGTCCGGCGCTAGGCATAGAATCTTCGGAGACGTGTGGTGTTCCATGGGTTCGGCTCGAGTCGGTTATCCGACGCATCTCGCAGGCGGTACGCTCCACCAGTTAGGACTTGGTCGATTATGAATGGACCTTCCCATTTGGGCTTGAGTTTGTTCTTTTGCTTATCCGGCAGGCGTAGAACTAGTTCACCAACGTTGTAATTTTTGGCCCGTACTTCTCTGCTTTGATATCTTCGAGCTAGCTATTGATAGAATGCGGAACGGGCCTTAGCCGCGTCACGCTCTTCCTCTAAGGTGTCCAGGTTGTCCTGCCAATCAAGCTCGGCTTCTCTTTCTTCGTACATGCGCACTCGAGGTGAGTCATGAATTATGTCGCAGGGCAGAATCGCCTCAGCGCCGTACACCATAAAGAATGGCGTGAATCCGGTGGTACGATTTGGCGTGGTTCGCAGCCCCCAGAGTACGGAGTCGAGCTCCTCTACCCAGTGCATATCAGATTCCTTGAGGGACCGCACTAGTCTGGGTTTGATGCCGCTCATGATGAGACCATTTGCATGTTCGACCTGACCGTTAGTTTGTGGGTGATAGACAGAAGCGTAGTCGAGCTTAATGCCCATGTTTTTGCACCACAGCTTTACTTTATCAAAGGTGAAGTTTGTGTCGTTATCGGTGATAATGCTGTGGGGGACACCATAACGGTGTACGACCCCGGATACGAAGTCTATCACGGGTCCGGATTCAGCCATCTTGACGGGCTTGGCTTCTATCCATTTGGTGAATTTATCCACCATGACCAATAAGTATTTTTTCTTGTGGGTTCCGCCTTTAAGGGGTCCCACCATATCGAGCCCCTAGACCGCGAAAGGCCAAGTGATTGGGATAGTTCGGAGGGCGTTGGGTGGCATATGGCTTTGGTTGGCAAAGAGCTGGCAACCGACGCACCGTTTGACTAGGTCCTGAGCATCTACTCTAGCCGTCGGCCAATAGAAGCCAGTACGGAAAGCCTTGCTTACAAGGGACCGAGCCGCGGCGTGATGGCCACCGAGTCCGGCATGAATTTCAGCCAATAGACTCCGCCCTTCCTCTTCGGAGATACACCTTTGAAGGACTCCTGTAGTGCTTTTCTTATATAGCTCTCCCTCGTGGACTTTATAGGCTTTAGATCGCCGCACTATGCAGCGTGCCTCGTTTTGATCCTCGGGGAGTTCCTGCCTAGTAAGGTAGGCTAGGAATGGTTCCGCCCACGGGGCGATGACCGCCATTATTGCGTGGGCTGAGGGTGTAATTTCGGTGGCGGGGCCGCCGATTATGTCTGATTGTTCGGCATTGGGTTGTGCGGTTATGCCCGGGCTGTTATCCGAGGGTTCCCCCTCCCATGTTACGGATGGTTTGAATAATCTTTCTAAGAAGATGTTGGGGGGACTGCATCTCGTTTTGCTCCAATGTGTGCCAGGACGTCCGCTGCCTGATTATTTTCTCGGGCTATGTGATGGAACTCCAGTCCCTCGAACCGAGCTGACATTTTTAGTACGGCATTGCGATAAGCTGCCATTTTTGGGTCTTTGGCGTCGAAGTCGCCATTTATTTGGGATATCGCGAGGTTTGAGTCCCCGCGTACTTCCAGGCGTTGAATGCCCATGGATACCGCCATCTGGAGGCCATGTAGAAGGGCCTCGTATTCGGCTGCATTGTTGGAGTCCGTGTACATAATTTGGAGTACATATTGGACTGTATCTCCTGTAGGGGACGTCAAAACGACGGCAGCCCCCAGTCCGGCCAGCATTTTGGAGCCGTCGAAATGCATGATCCAGTTTGAGTACATGCCGTACTCTTTAGGGAGTTCGGCCTCTGTCCATTCGGCGACGAAGTCGGCTAGGACTTGCGATTTAATTGCTCGCCGTGGTTTGTAGGTTATATCGAACGGGAGGAGCTCTATGGCCCATTTTGCTATCCGGCCTGTTGCATCGCGGTTGTTGATAATATCGTTGAGTGGTACTTCCGAGGCTACTGTAATAGAACACTCTTGAAAGTAGTGTCGTAGTTTCCGGGATGCCATGAATACCGCGTATGCGATTTTTTGATAATGCGGGTACCGTGATTTGCATGGTGTGAGGACAGTGGACACGTAGTAAACCGGCCTTTGAAGGGGTAATTTATGTCCGTCCGTTATCCGTTCGACGACGAGTACTGCGCTAACAACTTGATGGGTTGCGGCAATGTACAATAGCATGGGTTCGCCGGTATTCGGCGCGGCCAGGACGGGGTTTGTTGCCAAGATGGCCTTTATTTCCTCGAGTCCGGCCGTGGCAGCGTCCGTCCACTCGAAGTGTTCGGTGCGCCTAAGGAGGCGGTAAAGGGGTAGTGCCTTTTCTCCCAAGCGGGAGATGAAGCGGCTTAAGGCCGCCACGCATCCGGTGAGTTTCTGAATTTGCTTGAGATCTTTTGGGACATCCAATTGTGACAGAGCTCGGATTTTAGCTGGATTTGCTTCAATTCCTCTACCGGATACAATGAAGCCCAGGAGCTTTCTGGCTGGGACGCCGAAAACACATTTTTCCGGATTGAGCTTGATGTCGTATTTTCGCAGGTTGTCGAATGTAAGTCTCAAGTCGTCTACTAGCAATTCGACGTGTCTTGATTTAACGACCACATCATCTACGTACGCCTCCACTGTTTTGCCGATCTGGTTTGCCAAACATGTTTGAATCATGCGATGATATGTCGCGCCGGCGTTTTTGAGCCCAAAGGGCATTGTGTTGAAGCAGAACGGGCCGTATGGCGTGATGAATGCTGTTGCAGCTTGGTTGGATTCTGCCATCTTTATTTGATGGTAACCGGAGTATGCGTCGAGGAAACACAGGGAATCGTGTCCTGCGGTGGCATCGATGATTTGATCAATTCGAGGGAGGGGAAAGGGATCCTTTGGGCAGGCCTTATTAAGGTCTTTGAAGTCAACACACAGGCACCAAGATTTGTCCTTCTTTGGTACCATTACTAGGTTTGCTAGCCAGTCCAGGTGTTTGATATCTCTAATGAATCCGGCCTCCAATAATTTGGCTAGCTCCTCTCCCATGGACTGTCTCTTTGGTTCGGAGAAACGTCGAAGGGTTTGTTTGACAGGTTTGAATCCTTTCTGGATATTTAAGCTGTGCTCGGCCAGCCTGAGTGGGATTCCTGGCATATCTGAGGGGTGTCAAGCGAAAATATCCCAGTTCTCTTGTAGGAACTCGCGCAGTGCGACGTTTACATCAGGGCTCAATTGTGCCCCGATGGAGGCTGTTTTATTCGGGTCTGTTGGGTGGACCTGGAATTTGACTATTTCGTCCGCTGGTTTGAAGGATGTGGATTTGGATCTCTTATCGAGTATCACATCATCCCTGCTAACCGTGGATCGCAGCGCCGTCAGCTCTTCGGCCGCTAAGGCTTCAGATAGTGCCTTGAGGGCCAATGCGGCTGTCTTGTTTTCGGCGCGGAGTGCTATGTCCGGATCACTAGCGAGAGTGATAATTCCGTTTGGCCCAGGCATCTTAAGCTTCATGTACCCGTAATGGGGTATGGCTTGGAAAACTGAGAATGCCTCTCGTCCTAATATAGCGTGATATCCGCTTCTGAACGGGGCCACCTGGAACGTGATTTGTTCGGACCTGTAATTATCCGGCATGCCGAATACCACATCTAGTGTGATCTTTCCGATGCAGCGTGCTTCCTGACTGGGGATTATTCCTCTAAAGGTTGTGCTGCTTCGCTCAATGCGGTTCCAGTCTATTTCCATCTTTTGGAGGGTTTCCTCGTAGATGAGGTTCAATCCGCTACCTCCGTCCATAAGTACCTTTGCGAGGCGATAGCCGTCCACTATGGGACTGAGAACCAATGCGGCTGGCGCTCTGGCTGTTCGGAATTTAGGTTCGTCGCTCGCATTGAAGGTGATGGCAGTATTGCTCCATGGATTTATGGTCGCTACTTGGTAGACTTCGGCGAGGCTGCGAAGTGTTCTTTTTCGCATGTTATTTGATGCGGAAGTCTCGGAGATTGTGAGAACGGTACTGAAATTCTCGGGCTGGTTTCCTTCGACCTCTGGATTTAGGAGGTCCTCGCCAATTTTGGCCACCTGCCGGAGTATCCAACATGCCCTGAGGCTGTGAGTTGGGGTGGCATCCTCTGTACTATGAATCTTGCAGGGTCCATCGAGCCACCTTTCTAGCACGGTTCCGTGCCCCCTAGAGGGTTTTGATTTTTTTTATTTAATCCGGGCGCTTTGCTGTAGTGCGCCCTTTTGATTCGGACGGGATTGCTATTCAAGGCCGGATTATCCCAAAATTTAATTTCGGTTTTCCGAGCACTTTCCATCGCACAGTATTTTTGTACTATGGACGCCAAGTCAGCAAAGCGCGTAATATTACGACGACTTATGGCGTTGAGTATCCCCTTCTCCGTGCAGTTACTGCAGAAGATTGAAATCGCGTCTCCCTCATGGCAGTCCTTTATCCTATTCATAAGCAGGAGGAATCTGGCCCAGTAATGATGTACTGTTTCTTCGGGCATCTGCTTGATTTGGGAGAGATCGCTTAAGATCGGACGGGCGGAATTCATTAGATCTGATACTTCGCCCGGTTTGCTGTTCGGAGGCCGAACGACCTCCGGATTCCGAGATCCAGAGTCCTGTATGTTTTCCGGTTTGCCTGGTTCCAAACCCAGGTCTTGGGTTGTATCCTCCCCTCCGTGGATATCCGGCATGGAGGGTTCCGGAATTCGGACGTAACTGGTCCTTAAGATTGATGAAGGGTCACCGCATTGTGTTTCCACCACAGCAACATGATGGGTGGCTTGGGGAGAGTTGATTTCCCTTAGATTGGGTTTAGGCCCAACCTGGTCGTAGTTTGTAGCGACCCCCAAGGCGGCGATGCGATCCAGGAGCTCGTTTATGGAGGAGAGCCCCACCGGATCTAGCTGCTCGGCTAATTCCGAGCTGACGCGGAGATTGTTTTCGATGACCCGAGAGGTCACCGTCGGCGTAATGGCCGAACGGGCGGTCATGAGAGAACCACCCAGCCGGAGGGGTTGGCCGATAGCCAAAGCTCCCTCAGTGACGGCGCCGTCTTTAAAGACGGGAAAAGGCATCCTTCCTGATCGCGACGGCACAGAGGAACTCTCAATGAAAGCACCAATGTCGGTGTCAAAACCGGCGGATCTCGGGTAGGGGGTCCCGATCTGTGCGTCAAGGTCAGATGGTAACAGGAGACAAGGGACACTCTATTTTACCCAGGTTCGGGCCCTCTCGATGGAGGTAAAACCCTACTCCTGCTAGATTAATATTGATGATATGGGTAGTACAAGAGTAGATCTACCACGAGATCAAGGAGGCTAAACCCTAGAAGCTAGCCTATGGGAATGATGATGGTTATGATGTGTTCGTCCTACGGACTACGACCCTCCAGTTTATATAGGCACCGGATAGGGTTAGGGTTACACAGAGTCGGTTACATTGGTAGGAGATCTTGAATATCCGCACGCCTATCTTGCCTTCCACGCCAAGGAAAGAACCTTCCGGACACGGGACAAAGTCTTCAATCTTGTATCTTCATAGTCCTGGAGTCCGGCTGAAGATATAGTTCGGCTATCCGAACACCCCCTAATCCAGGACTCCCTCAGCCTCTTTTCAAAAACAAACAAAGTTTTTGTTGAAAACCAAAGGAAAATTTTTGGAGTGTCACAAAATATTTGGACGTGATGCCTATATGGAATTATGCCATATATATTCATACTGAGCTACAACTTAATCGATACAAGTGTAATTTCTTCACTGCACCAAGTTATATTTTATTGGAGAGATTCCACTAGTGAAACTATTGGGCCCTATCCCATTCATCCCTATTGCTTTCAATCTCGATCAAAGACTCTTACAATTATTTGCTTGTATTTCTTTTGCTACAATCAATACTTCCAAACACAAGTTGTTTTAATCCCCCTAACTGGCAAGGGTAGCAAGACTAACAATCTTACTAGTTTTGTTGGGGGACGAGGCAAGTTTTTATTTGTGTGTGCAGGTATTGATAATTGGTGGATATCAAATATTACCGGTGGAATAAACCTTAAGGTCATCCACTTGAGGGAAATTGATGCTCCCCTACAAACCTTTGCACTTGGAGGCCCAACACCTACCTAGATTAGAGGAAGCAAGGCTTTTCTGACGTTGTTGCCAGGGAGTCTTTGATCACTACCATAGGTCCTACACTCTTTGTATTTATTTCATTGTTATCTATATTGCTTAGTTACTTTGTTTAGTTGTTTTCTTCCTTTTGTGGTTTCTAAAAAACTCAAAAAATACAAAAATATTTAAATCCCGGCAAGTTGTTACTTAGGCTTGAAATCATGTCTAATTTGCTCAAAACACCAAACTTTATGACTTCACAAGTAGTAATAATGATGATTTCATTACCACGCCTATTGCTCCACCAACCACTAGTTCCGAATATTATGAAATTAAGCATGTTTTGTAGAACTTGGTAATGAAAGAACAATTCTTTCGTTCTTCTAGTGAAGATGCTGCTTTTGATTTAAATAATTTTGTTGAGCTATGTGGTATGCAAAAATATAAAGAAGTACAAGCTTATATTGTCAAGTTGAAACTTTTTTCGCTCCTTTTAAGAGCTAGGATAAAGCATGGTTGTTATCTCTGCCTAAGAATAATATTGATTCTTGGAATAAATGTAAGGATGTATTCATTGGTAAATATTATACTCCTACTAAAATTATTCAACTAAGGAAGCTTATCATATATTTTAAACAACTTGAGCATGATCATGTAACCCAGGCGTGGGAAAGATTAAAAACAATGACTAAGAATTGTACTACACATGGTTTAACTGAGTGGATGCTTCTGTAAAGTTTCTATGTTAGCTTTAACTTTATGTCAAGAAATCTGTTAGACTTGGCTGCAGGTGGCACCTTTATGGCTGTAACCTTGGGGAATGCTACAAAGCTTCTTAATGAGATGACATCAAACTACACCCAATGGCACACCAAAGGAGCTCCAACAAGTAAGAAGATAAATTTTGTTGAAGAGATCTCTTGTCTTATTGAAAAGATTGATATGCTTGTGTCTATGCTTGCTTATAAACATGCTCCTTATTATCCTAAAGATGTTTCTATTGCTGCACTTGTTGAACAAAATAATGATCAAGTGGACGTGAACTTCATAAATAGAAACAATTTCAATAACAATACTTATAGGAACAATTTTGCTAATAATTATGCTAGACTGTATCCTCAAAACTCTTATATGAATTCTTGTGGTAATAAAAAAATATCTTCTGATTGGTGGCGTGTCGACCGGCTCCGTCTTCATCGCTCGCTCCCTCCACAACTTCAGCTGCAAGTAGTGTAGCTCCTCCGGTGCGATCGATCAGATCAATAGAATGTCAAACGGTTCCATTTATAGTGGCGGGGGCAAGGCGATGACGGAAGGGGTGATGGTAGGTGTCGAGGGCTCTACGGCTATGGGGTGGATTCATGGCGGTGAGATCGAGCGGCGAAGGATCTACGATGGAGCTCAATGTTCTTGTGGAGTGTCTATGTAACGGCAGACGAGGAGCTTTCACTTATGTTCATTGGTTATTGCGGTAAACCATTTCGCTTTGACCCCCTCCAATGAATAAAGCCACACGCGCATCCCGAGGTGCAGCTCCGTCCACATACTAGATCGATAAGGCTGGTCATAGTGGGGAGTAACTTATACTAGTGTCATGCATATGACACTAGTCTAAGTTACTACCTTCATAGTGCAAAGTAACATAGTAGTAGTGTCATAGAGAACTTCATTAATTAGCTTGTAGACTCACCTTGTCTTGAAAAGCGCTATGTTACAGTAACATATTATGTTACCACTTCTCATTAACTACATGCCACATAAGCAAAAAATTCTCGAAGTGCGCTATGTTACTTGCTAAGTTACTCCCACTATGACTAGCCTAACATAATTTTGGCGGGTGACAATCCCAACTTTTGGCGGGTGACAATCCCATTTAAACTCACGATTATTTTCACAATTTCAAAAAAAAGAAGGCTCAGGCATGAAATAAACTTAAGATTCCATTCACCCGCTTAAGCAAACGACTTATGTATCACCAAACAAAGCCATGGGCAATGGTCATCGTTATTTGTCATTTGTAAATACAAGGCAAATACAAACGCAGTACGAACATAATCATTTGCAGATAAGAAAACACCATTCAAATAGTTTACCTAACTTGTCAGTTGCATTTGGTTTTTGCCCAGTTATGGATCATTCATAAAACATGTTGTTCATAGATTGCTTGGCTACCATTGTTCTTTGTGTCAAGGACGCAACGAGTCATCTATTAATAAAATAGATGATAAGTCATGGAGAGTGGCTATGTAGCGGACGAGCTCGTGCGCTCCCGCTTGGTGGACCAATGGTTGAACGAGGCGTGGGTGGTTGCATTTAGTGCTGATGGAAGTACGGCCGAACATACCAAGTGGGAACAGTTTGTGTATGGTATGTGTACGCATATGACCTGGCAACGGGCTGGAACGGCGCCGTGACGGACTAAGGCTGGTCATAGTGGGAGTAACATAGATAGTAACATAGATGCCACATAAGCAAAAATGATGAGGTGTCAAGTAGTTAATGAGGAAAGAGGCAAATAGAGTAACATAATATGTTACCATCACATAGCGGTTTCCAATGCAAAATGAGTCTACAAAGTAATAAATGAATACACCTATGTTACCACACATATGACACTACCCACTATAGAGGTAGTAACATAGACTAGTAACATATGTACGTTACTACTCTAAGTTACTCCCCACTATGACTAGCCTAACGGTAATCCTAGAAAATGTTCCGTTGGCACAGAAAGATGGAAACACAAATCAACGTGAAAAACTGAAAATCGGTTAACACTCTTTGCTTAACTCGTCTCCCACCGTCGGCACCACACACACAGCACACAGACCAGGGAGACGCACGCGCAGGCACATGGCCGCCCACGTCCCGCTTGCTCGCGCGTGCTTGCCGGACGCTGCGCCACCCCAGCCGGCGAGATGGCCTAACCCGCGCAGAGGCGAAATCGGAGGAGGAGCAGTAGATGACCGACGGCCTCGACGTGTTGGACCCTCGGCCAACCAAGTAGCTGCTGCTGGGGTTCGAGCGTCGCCTCCGGGACAACCTCGGCGCGCGGATGAAGAACCCGGACGACGCGCCCCGGTTCGCCGACTGATAGCTCGCCTTGGTCTGACGGGAAAATGGCATATGCAGCGTAGTAGTAGTAGCATGTACGCTATCGATCTGTATCTACGTTGCCATTTTTTTTAATGTTTTGTAGTGGTCAATGGGATCCGGGAGCAAAAAAATATCTCTATAAGATACCAAGTTTGAAAGAAATTTCTCTTGGTCACATGGCAAATTCAGAACATTATGTTTTCAAGCAAATGCCAAATTTTTGGAAAAATTCTAATTGTCACATGACAATTTACAATTCTACTTTCTAAAATCATGGCAATTCTTGAAACAAATTTATAGTTGTCTAATGGCAATTCTAGAACAAAATGTGTTTTCTAAATCATGTCAATTGTTGAAACAAATTGTTTACAATTACATATATGCCAACTTAACATATATCACCATGTTCCGGCAAATACAGGTATTCTTGTTTGAATTGTACCATGGCAAATGCAAAAAAGAAATTATGGCATTTTTTTTATCGTAGATACCATGTCAAATTCTCATTTTATTGTTTTTACCATGGCATGTGTTTTGTAAATACCTCCGCAATTATTGAACATGTCAAAAATTTCTCTTCCATTGCATGGCAAATTCCTAAATTTGTCGTGTTTCTAGTAGTGGCCGTTTGATTTTCCGGAAAGACTCCGTGGGAATGGTGAACAACAAGACACCGTGTTTTGGCACGACGGGGGAATTTTCCCGCCCAAAATGACGAAAAATAGACCACGGCCGCGAGTGTCTCAAAGAGCTACTGTGGGTGTAAAAACGGGTATATAAACGTAGCACGGGGTTTGGTGGCCTCCAATTTCGGGATCATGTCGAAAATTAGAGTCAATACAGACATTCCTTTTATGCCGGGCAACGTAGGATGGCCTCGTGTAGGACCCCGCAACCGGGGCATTGCCGACCCTGGCGACCCCGGGCCCGTCGGAGAGGCCTCGTGGAGACGACGACCCGGGAAGACAACCTTCCGCGTGCCGGGCGCGTCCGCCCTACGCGTCTTCTCTGAAGCCAAATCGCAATACGCATTTTGTTGTCGTTTGATGCTGATTTATTTGCCCGTCATTTGATCTATATAGATTAGTCCATCATGTTGTATGCGTAGTATGGATATAGGATGCCAGATGTGAGGTATGCGGCTATGCGGGCGATAATTTAAGAACTGACCTGTCACTATCCGTGGATGAGCAGAGATGTGTCTGCGGACATATAGGACGCCGGATTTTGTAATCATGGTTGTAAATGCTCTTAGTACCTGTTCGTGCAAAAGTTGATGTATCAAATCTCCTGTTCTGTAGTTGGCACGGCGTAGCAACCCTGGTATTTCCAACCGGACGTGCTACAATGGGTAGGGACGCCATGTTGTTCCCGTGCACATGTTAATTTGCATTGACATATACTCCGTCCGTCCCATAATATAAGAACATTTTTGATATTAGTGTAGTGTTAAAAACGTTTTTATATTTTGGAACAGAGGAAGTACATTTTACATTAAAAAAGTGCAAGACCAGTGCACGAGAATTTGACGCAGCTTGCTCTTTGGAATATTGTCTGATGCGTTTGCTGAGAAGAGTACCTGCTGATGATGGTCCTCCACCAGATGCTGCCTTGCACATGACGCCGTGTGGGGTGTGAACCCTTCCAGGACATCCTCCCCCCTACGTCGTGATACATACCGTTCCGTCCGTGGGTCCCGTCCTACCTGCAAAGCCCAATGCCCATTATATAATACCCAGCGTATACGTCAGACAGTACCTGACACAGCCCATATCCCGGTATGAATGAACGCGTAGCGATTCCAGGAGCATGCGTGCTCGTCCACTCCTTTGGATTTTCGATAAGTCATGGTGATTCTTACCAAATCATACACAAATGGATCCTATCTAGTTGAGAAATAACTATGTATCATTCACCTTACGTCTACATGTTGTTTTCACTCCATTTGATATTCCCATGGGTCATTGGGTTGTTTCTTAGTTGCGGTTGTCAGTTCGGGTTTTTGTCTTTGCCTAGTTACACACTTGCAATTGTGCACGAACGTGTCATGTGCAACTCATGCACATGTGATTAGTAGGGGGAAATCAGGCCAACACCAATTGCATACGTGTTGCAACAATTGCAATTGCGCAAGGATGTGTCGCATGCAACTAGCACATGTGCAACTAGTAGGAAAAAAACAGGTCGACACCAGTTGCATACGTGTTGCGATGGGTGAATTGTGCATGGGTGCGTCACATGCAACTTGCGCACATGTGACTAGTGTGAGCTGCAGTCGCTTTGTGTCAGTGCAATTGTAGTCGTGTTACAATACTTGAAGTTGTGTGTCTGGTGGTGGACATGCAACTAACCCTGACAACTCCACTCCCGACCCCAATTACAATCGCTTCGTGTCCATGCAGTTGCAGTCAGGTTACAATGCTTGCAATTGCATGTCTCATGGTAGACATGCAATTGGCCCCGATAACTCCCCTTCAGACCCCATTTGCAGTCGCTTTGTGCCCTTGCAGTCAGGTTACAACGTTTGCAGTTGCATATATAGTGGTGGACAATCGGCCCCGACAACTCCCCTCTCGCCACCAGTTGTGCTCGTGCAATTGCAGTCGAGTTACAGTGTTCGTAGTTGCATGTCTGATGGTTAGTTGACATGCAACTGCCGACAACCCCCCCCCCCCCCCCCCCCACCCTCACGTTGAGTTAGCACCCTATCCCGACTCCTATTGCGGTCGTTTTATGACCATACAATTGCAGTTGGGTTACAACGTTTACAGTTGCTTGTCTAGTGGTAGAAGGCATGCAGCTAGCACATTTATGGGTATATGTGTCATAAAAAGTAAGAAAAAACAATGAGATCACATACTTTTGTTCCTCGTACAAACAAAAAATAAAAACAAACCACACTGCAAAAAGAATTAGACACAACAACAAAAAAATACAAGCTCAGTCCATAGCCACACACAAAACAGATAATGGGTCGCCCAACAGCACAGCACATTTCTTCGCGCATTTCAAATCAGACAGTGCATAAAAAAAAACTCATCTAGCTGAGTTTTGGCAATTCCGAAAAGAAAACGGCAAGAATAAGGTAAACCACTACCCTGCGGCCTATCAGATTTTGCTCCACAAATAACAGATGTGATATATGTTATACATTGTACAGAAAAAATGGTCTTACAATAATTTGCAGTGTGTGTTACTTTGCATGTTCATATGCAAGATATAAATACACGTTGTATTTTCTGCTACGATTCCCAAAGCGGAAGGGATGAAGAGCTAGCCAGAGTCATCAATTCGTATCTCCACTAGGCTTTTAGAAGGTAGTATATGGAAGGAACAGCCACTACCAAACTAAACATGTGCCTTGAATGTCCACAATAAACCGCAGAAGAGAAGTCAGATACTTCCGCTGTAAATCATCTTCATTGAGTGTATCACACACAGATACAACGTGTTGATGTGAAGCAACTGCATCTCCGTTTCATAGATATGTGGCTGTTCCAGAATATCTCAGTAAGGATACTGAAGATAGAATGAAAAATTGGTGAAACACCAGTAATAACACTGAAGTACAGCAGAGGAAAAACGTCATGTCATAGCATAAGATGGAAAATCTCATACCAGCCAAGCACAGAGCTAACCTCAACATGTTAGGAGAGGCTAGGTGACGTACGGATAATCCCTGTAGCCGAATAAGACGATGCATATTCTTCTATATTCTCCAACCTGAAAATATTGATAGTGTTAGAGAAGCTGGTCTCCGTGAAAGCCATCCAAAGGTATCCAGATTGATGTTTTGTTTTGATAAAAGGCTAAAAGCATACCTGTACAGATAATTGACCATGATACCTCCACTTTGTTCAATGCCCTTCTCGGATTGGTCGGCCATCCAGTTTATTCTCTCAACCATCTACCATAAAATAAAAGTGGTGTTCAGCTGTTATGTAATGCCCACTGAATTGTTTCAAACAGCTACTACTTGAAACTCAATATAATTAAGCCCAAAGTTCATACGGAGAAACGCAACAGTACATCACGTCAGAAAACGAAATTACAACGTGGTTCTGGGACAAGCATTGGAATTTTAATTTCAGGTAGAAGACCAAAGAAAAAACAATCTGGTTTCTTAAGTCTGAGCCCAGCACAGCCACATCCAATACTCAGGATCAATATTGAAAGTTAAAACTGAATGGGGTGACTGTGGGTATCTTACTGCTCCATTTTGCAAGTGAAAATTAGCAACAGCATCTAGAGCTTTTCCTCGTATTTTCTCTCTGGTAAGATACCTATACATCATATGAGAAGGCTGTCAGCTTCTGCAATTGATAACATATAATGTTCCATCCATTCAGAGAATGAATAGTGTTAAACTCCAATCATTGGTAACATTCCCAAATTCCAATGTGTCTTTTTACATACCTTGTACACAAACGCATAAGAGGAGATTTCAGCGCAGCAGATAATTTGTCAGACTTTACCCATTGACTTGATTTCAGTATATCTTGCAAAAGTTCAATTCCATGTTTACCGTTGATTTGATCGCTGCAGTAATAGTAAGAGCACAAATGACAATAAATCAAGAAGTGATCCTTTACCCTATTCGTTTTTAAAATGAATAGCCTAAATATTCACAGTAGAATTTTAAAATTAAGATACCCACTTTCTTCAGCAATTCAAAGTATATGAAAGAAAATACAAAGATCATGGGCACTAACTTCCCAAAAGAACAAAATAAAGTATTTCAGAAAAGGCTACATGTATAGAAGCCTTAGAAGGTGAAACTGGGTCAAGTGAAATTCGCCATTTTGTTTTCTTAAATGGAACATACATGGCACTGTGTATCATCTTCTCTTCCTCCGGGAAAAGGATGGATTCTCTGAAAGTAGAACTGGCACCTTCTATCAAATTGCCCTCTTGCATCTCTGTCTCTGCTAATTTTATTTGAGAGGCCAACTTAGCGAGAAGCCATTGCATGAAACCAGGTATCGGGCTAAGAGTAGCAAAAATCTGTAAAAAAAATACCAATAAATAAATACATAAAATTAGATATATCAGTAAACATAGCTATAATAAACTTTCTTCGCATGATGAATTATGCATTTATAATTGACGCTACACCCAGAGAAGCATGCAGTTTATTGGATTTCCAGACAACAATGATCGAGATATTAGAAGCGGTACCTGTACGGAAGGCATATCTTTTCTCAACATGTCAATGACACGCTTGAGTAGAAACTTTCCCAGATTAATACCTGATAAGCCTGGCTGACAACAGCAATAGACAATCAGTTCGTAGGTGCGAGTTTGTCGCTCAAGCTAGCACAATACTTCCCTTGGTATTTATAATCCTTAAAAACTTTGTTTACCTGGGTTGACGATATTGAGTAAAACAGTGCACATTTAGCTTCACATTCAGCGATTGGAGGGACATCCAACAAAACTTCCTGATATGACAAGAGAATATAAGGTGCAAAGAAGTAGAGTAGAGCACCCATTTATTAAAAGAAATCATCCAAACTATATTAACCTGTATAGATGTGGCCATATCTTTGAGGAGAGCAACTTCGATGAAAATCAGGGGCTCCCCTAGTGTTAATGAAGACAGTAATAGCACTCAGCCAAAGTTACTAAGAGATCTAAAACCATCATCCTAGAAACTGTGAATCACTCTGTTTATAATACTGTGAAAATATGTTTATTTTATCCCTAAGAAAATTTCAAACATGTGCAGGCAATACCACTGATATTATGCAATCTAAATATCAACTCTTGGTACAACATCTGGTCATGCGTGGTCAAAATTTATAAGTTTCAGTTGTAGCATCAGCAGTAATAGTCCCAATGTGCAAAAATCACAATCAGAAACAAAATGTCCCAACTAACCTGGTATCGCAGGATGGAAGTAACCAAAACAACGTCGGCCCACACCCAGCCTTCTCTTCAAGTCTATCAGATTCCTGATTGGATGCACAGCCTGAAAAAAAAAAGAGAACAAAATCATCAGCAAAACCACAAGAGAGCACATTGAACAATTTAATGGTGAGTCAAACACAGACTTCATAAGCCACAATCTTCTCCAGCAAGGAGGCAGGATCATCCCAGGTTATCTGGTGGAGTGCCAGTGCCGCTGGGCTGAGCCACGTCACGAGCTTCTCCTTCAAGTACCCATCCAATGCACGCAGCACTGGAGCATTCTCCTCCCTGCGTTGCACTTATAAGTTTCAATTAGACCAGAGAACCAGGAAGGGGACATCTCGGTTAAGCCCCCTAATGTCCCCAGTATCAGGCAGTAACGGCAACAGCAAGGTGTCAATGTCAATGCCAATCTCACCCCAGCAAGGCGAGGAGATCGGCTCGGATGACCGCCAGGAGCTTGAGCCCGCCAGGCTGCGCGTTCATGGCCTCGAGGAACCCGGCGTACTTGGGCCGGAGCGCGTCCCGGAGCCCCCTCTCCATACGGTACAAAGCCGATGCGGCGCCGCCCTCCTCTCTCTCCGCCCCCGGCTGCTCGCCCCCACCCTCCCCGGTGGCGGAGACGCTCACGTACTGTCGCATAAGGTCGCGAACCCGCGCGCGGGGCACGTCGTAGTCTGTGGCGAGGGATCGGAGGATCTCGTGGCGGCCGCCTCGGTCGAGGGAGCGGTACCCGTCGGAGAAGCACTCGAGAGCGGCGGGAGGCGGGGAGGCCGCGGCGATTGAGGCGTGGAGCCAGTGGCGGACGGAGGAGGCGGCGGCGGGCCGGGCACTGGGGTCGAGCTCGGGGCTGGCGGGGGGTGACGGAGCGGGCGGCGGCGAGGGGATAGAGTCGGGGTGCATCCTGGCACGGAGCAGGACGGCGAGGGATTTCGGGGTGTGGCTCCTGGTCATGCGATGCGATCGGGGCTGCCGCCACCGGCGATGGAAGGAAGATAGATGTAGTCAGGAAGGGCGGTGTCACCGGCGCGCGCGCCGACGGAGGTTGCGAACCGGGAGGTTTGGAGAGGACGGACGGTGGCGGTGCGCCAACTATGCGGTTGGGTTCAGCCGGTCAGTCGTCACCAAAACAGTACGTGGTACAGTTGGTGTAAAGTTGAGGGCATTTAGGGCAACTCCAACAACAAATAATAAGTGCACAGTCCCTCTCCAAGAAGGTAAGAGCATTACTAGTAGAACTCCTAAACCCTTAAACCCTTGTAGCAGTTTTAAGGATAGAGAAGTGCTACCTTTTGACACTTTTAAGGGTTCAAAAACAGGGGCAAAGACTAGAACCCTCAAACCCAACCCTTAAACTGCTTTAAGGGTTGGATTTGAGGGTTCTAGTCTTTGCTTCAACCCCAACCTTTAAAACTATCATTTTATATATCAAACATTTCATCACATTTCATCATATGACATACCACAAATTCCATCACATTTGACATAAAACAATAATCATTCTAGTTATTATTACAACACCGAATAAAACAATAATCATTCAAATTATTACAACAATGTTTGAGCAAATCACACTAATTGTTCGAATCAAATAGGACATAGAAAAGTAAAACAAAGATACATCATGGGCCAATGTGCCGCCCATCCAACTGCCAGTGGTGCTCTATTAGATCATCCCGGAACTGACCATGAGTGGTTGCATCCTCAATCTCACGATGTGCTTGAAGAAAAGCGTGTATGCGAGAATGAATTCTTTCCGGTTGCACACGGGTACCAACATTGTCATAGAAACAAGGGAGGTTTAACCCTCTTTCATCCTCTAGGATCATGTTGTGTAGAATCACACAACATTGCATGATGTTCATCAAGGTTTTTTTGTCCCAAAACCGAGCTGGACCACGAACTATGGCAAACCTTGCTTGCAAAACACCGAAAGCTCTCTCAATATCCTTGCGGGCTGCCTCTTGTGCCTTGGTGAAATGAGCCTCTTTTCTTGTTAAGGGCACCCCATTTTTCTCCTTGATGGACTTCACAAGAGTTGCCCATTCGGGATAGATGCCATCGGTGAGATAGTATCCCATTGAGTACTCATTGTCCATGATTTTGTAGTTGCAAGCTGGAGCATCCCCAGAAATTAATCTTTTGAACAAAGGAGATCTATTGAGGATATTGATATCATTGAGTGTTCCCGGCAACCCAAAGAATGCCAAATCCATGTGTCCTGAGATGCTACGGCCTCAAGCACAATGGTAGCATCACGGCTTTTACCACAATACATTCCGTGCCATGCCTTTGGGCAATTTTTCCACCTCTAATGCATGCAGTCAAGACTACCTAGCATCCCCGGCCATCCCCTTTTTTCATTCATTTCCATTAATCTCTTCGTATCTTCCTCGTTTGGTGCCCGAAGATACTGCTCACCGTACAACCGAATGACCAACTTGGCAAACCTACGGACTGACTCTGTGGTTGTATCTTGCCCAATGCGAAGATACTCGTCGGTATAATCCGCGGGTATGCCATAAGCGAGTACCTGCATTGCCGCCGATATCTTTTGATATGCACTAAACCCCATGATACCGGCGGCGGATCTACGACGTTTAAAGTAATAGGAGGCGGCCTCACAATCGGTGACAATCTTCACAAACAAACTACGCCGCATTCGGTACCTTCTGCGGAAGAGACGAGGAGGGTATGTAGGTACCTCCGCGAAGTAGTCTTCCATCAAATGCTCGTGTCCGAGAGCGCGGTTCCGGTAGATGGTGACTCGCCCCATCTTCGACCCTCTCCTCTGATCCATCTGCCTCACGCGGTTTTCAAAGGATTGCACGTCGATGAGGAGGCTCATCATCTCGACGTCGTCGTCTTGCAACAACTCATCGATGTCCGAATCGTCGGATGACGACCAACCCGACGAATCAGACAACGAGTCCATGTGATTGTTGTTCACCTCCATCTACACAATACAACAAACAATAAATTGTGAGTGCCAACAATGAATCAAAAAGGAAAAAAATAAAACAAAAACGAAGAACAGGAAGCATACCTGCGGGTTGGGGGCGGGCGACGGCCAGCGTCGAGGGGAGGCGGGGGCGTCTGGCGCGGCGGCTCAAGGAGGCCGGCCTGCCTCTGGCCTCGGGGGGGGGGGAGGCGGCTGGGGGCGGGAGGCGACTGGGGGGCGGGGGGCGAGGCCGAAGGGCTGATGCGGGCAAGGCGGGGGCGGGGCGCCGGGGCGGGGGGCGGCGGCGCAGGAGGCCGGGGGGCGGGACGCCGGGGCGGGAGGCGTCGGCGCGGGAGGCCGGGGGGCGGGGCTCAGGGCGGGGCGGCCGGGGGCCAGGGCGCGGGGCGGGAGGCGGGGGGCGTTGAGGGGAGGCGGGGAAGGGTGGATCCGGCGGCGGGGAGCGTGGCGCAGGGGCGGGACGGCGGCGGCGTTGAGGGGAGGCGGGGGGCCGGCCGGATTGGCGGCGGGCGACGGCCGACGGCGCGGTAGGCTGGGAGGCGGGAGGTTGGGAAGGGAAACTTCCCTCCCGCGCGACGGGGGAAGGGAGTGCGGGCTGGGGTCGAGCGCCCCCCTCCAGCCCTCACTTCTACGGTTCGAAATTGGGTTTGACGGTTGGACCCTTACTTTTTTTAGGGTTTGAGGGTTTAGGGGTTCTAGTCTTTGCGTTTTTTTTGTTGCAACCCGCAAAAAACGGTTATTTATGAGGGTTTGAGGGTTTAGGGGTACTACTAGTAATGCTCTAACATCTCTACTTCTCGTCCTCAGAGGCTTGTTTTTTCTTGAGGGTGATTATAATGAAAGTTGAACCCTTGCCAAGGAGGAGGAGGGTGGCTTGTATAGAGTGCGTCACGGCCTCTTTACTCTGACGTTACAAGGGTGGTATAATGGCTATAACTACGACAGTTACAAGTGTTGATAGCCACAACTACGGTAGTTACAGATAACGGTAGCCATGACTATGCTTTAAGCCTGACTTAAGACTACTCGACTGTTGCAGCTCCCATGTCGCCCTTGCGCCTCCCTTGTCTGAGTGATGATGGCAGGGCCGATTGGAGGGAAGACGTCCGAGTGCCGTCGGTGTATTCGAGTGGATTTCTTGCAATGCACATCTGAATGCGTCTGTGGTCCAGGGACCTACCAATGATGGTGTGGGAACCCGGGTTGACCTTAGAGGTCAGGTCCTTGACCCCACCAGTAGTAGGTGACCCATCATTAGCCCCCGAGTCGATTGAGGTTCCGCAGGACGGGTGATTTGAGTCTTTGGGCTGGTCCGAGTGATTCGGGTCACTCGACATCCAGTATCAATTGGTTATCCTTGAGTGAAACCACGGCGAATTCTGGACTAAAGGTTTTCCGAGTGATCGGACAATGTTGATCGTTGGTCAAAACTTAGTGGCATTCATGTGTCTCTCGGGAGAGATAGACTTGTGGTCCGAGTGGGGACATACCATAAAAACCCGAGTGGCGATGCGGGCGTGTGGGCTGAATCTTCGGAGAGAAGCCACCCCATATCCCAGGGGAATGTCAGCGCGTGCCAGCTCCGGGTCTAAATTTATGAGGCTTGCGCCTTGGAGCCAAGTAATAGGGACAAGTTGTAACGCCCTCAATGCGGTATATCTCCCACGTGTCGAAGCACGACTTAGAGGCATAACCGCATTGAAAGCAATGTCGCAAGTGAGGTAATCTTCACACAACCCATGTAATACATAAGGGTAAGAGATACATAGTTGGCTTACAATCGCCACTTCACACAATTACATGAATAAAACAATACATCATACAGTTACAATCAGGGCCCGACTACGGAGCCAAAATAAAATAAGAAACCCCAAAAGCGACAAAGGACCAAGATCGACCCCAACTGGGCTCCACTACTGATCGACTAGAACGAAACAACATAAAGGGCAAGATCTTCTTTGAGCTCCTCCTTGAGCTCGGGTGCGTCACCTGCACGGTCTCATCGGCACCTGCAAACTGGTTTGGAAGTATCTGGTGAGTCACGAGGACTCAGCAATCTCACACCCGCGAGATCAAGACTATTTAAGCTTAAGGTAGGACAGGGTAGTGAGGTGGAGCTGCAGCAAGCGACTAGCATGTATGGTGGCTACATACGCAAAAGAGAGCGAGAAGAGAAGGCAAAGCACGGTCGAACAACTATGATCAATAAGTGATCCTGAACTACTTACGTCAAACATAACTCCAACAACCGTGTTCACTTCCCGGACCCCGCCGAGAAGAGACCATCACGGTTACACACGCGGTTGGTGTATTTTAGTTAAGATCAACTTCGGGTTTTCTACAACCGGACATTAACAAATTCCCATCTGCCCATAACCGCGGGCACGGCTTTCGAAAGTTCAAAACCCTGCAGGGGTGTCCCAACTTAGCCCATGATAAGCTCTCGCGATCAACGAAGGATATTCCTTCTCCCCGGGAAGACCCGATCAGTCTCGGAATCCCGGCTACAAGACATTTCGACAGCAATAAAACAAGTCCAGCAAAACCGCCCGATGCGCCGACATCCTGATAGGAGCTGCACATATCTCGTTCTCAGGGCAACACCGGATAAGCGAAGCGTACAGGAACCAACATAACCCAAGTTGCCAAGGGACGGTCCCGCACGGTGCTCTAGTTTGGACCAACACTTAGACAAGCATTGGCCCGGGGGGCTAGATAAAGATGACCCTCGGGTTGATCAGACCCAAGAGAAAGGGATAGGTGGTAGGCAAATGGTAAAACCAAGGTTGGGCCTTGCTGGAAGAGTCTTATTCAAAGCGAACTGTCAAGGGGGTCCCATAAATCACCCGACCGCGTTAGGAACGCAAAATCCGGGAACATAACACCGATATGACGGAAACTAGGGCGGCAAGAGTGGAACAAAACACCAGGCATAAGGCCGAGCCTTCCACCCTTTACCAAGTATATAGATGCATTAATTAAATAAGATATATTGTGATATCCCAACAAGTAAACATGTTCCAAACAAGGAACAACATCTCCATGTTCCAACAAGGAACAAAGTTCATCTTCACCTGCAACTAACAACGCTATAAGAGGGGCTGAGCAAAGCGGTAACATAGCCAATCAACGGTTTGCTAGGACAAGGTGGGTTAGAGGCTTGGTTTGACAATATGGGAGGCATGATAAGCAAGTGGTAGGTATCGCAGCATAGCATAGCAAAAGAGCGAGCAATCTAGCAAGCCAAGATAGAAGTGATTTCGAGGGTATAGTCATCTTGCCTGAGATCCCGCAAGGAAGAAGAACGAGTCCATGAAGAAGACAAACGGACGTAGTCGAACGGGTCCTCACAAACGCGATGATAACGGAATCAACCCGAAGAAGCAACACCGGAAAGAAGCACACAACATAGTAAACAAACAACACATGAATATGATGCATAAACAAGAATGATGCATGTCCGGTTTAATGAAGCATGGCAAGGCAAATGCAACAAACAACACTACAAATTAAGTGGAGCTCAATATGCAACGAGTTGCATATTGACGAAACACCACGACAAGTTATTTAGTTCACTCTTGTTTATGTACCCAACAATATTAAATGTTGATTAACATGGCAAGGGGTGAAGCACAACAAAATTATCTATCTAGACAAGTTTAAATGAGGCCGGAACAACAAACAACAATTCCGGAAACTCCTCATATGCATATATTTAGATTTGGTACTGATCTGACCTAAAGCATATTTTAATGTTGTTAAACAGGAAAATAAAGTGCAACATGTTAAACTAGGCATTTTTCTACCCCATTTACATATAAAGATTATTAAATTCCGAGTTACGGTTATTTAGTTATGAATTAAATCATTTTAACATGGCATAGGAGCAAATTTAATCAAACAGCATTTTAAGCATTTTAAACATAGGTGAAAGTGGCATATTATTAACCTACACAAAATTCTGGGCAAGTTTCATATATAAAACATTTTAATATGATGCACCGTTGATGAGTTATTAAATGTATGAAGATGAGGGTCTTTTCTGCAATTCTGTTTTCTCAGGATAATTAGGAAATTCGCAGGTCAGGGAAAAAAACGCGCATGGGCTAAATCTGCTGGAACTGGGCCAAGGGGCACTGGATCTGGGCTGCTCACCCATGGGCTTCGGCCCGTTTGGCGGGGAGGGGAGCAGGCCGCGAAGGGGAGCTGGGCCGGGCCTTGGCGCGGTTGCGGCCCACGCGGGGCCCACGCGTGCGCTGGCGCGGTCAACGGCGGCGGGCGGCGCGGATCGGGGCTCCTCCCGATCACATCTGGAAGGTGGCGGCGGCCTACGGTGACAACGCCGGCGACTAGCGCGGGGACGGCCGGGATAGACGGAACGGGCGGATCCGGGCATGGGGCCCCCGGATCCGGCGACGGCGAGGCCGAGGAGGCCGGCGACGAGGTCTCCAAGGCGGCGGCGGCTCCTACTGCACACAGAGAGAGAGAGAGTTCGAGTGAGAGGGAGAGGAAGAACGAGGGAGGAGGAGGCGGGGCGGCGCTCATCTGGGAGTGGTGTTCGCCGGCGGCGGCGGCAAGGTCAGCGGGCGGCGCTCTCCGGCGCGGGGAAGCAGGCGGCGGAGCTCGGAGCGCGGGGGAGCGCAGGCGGCTCGGCAGGGAGGCGAGCGCTGCGGGCGGCGGCGCAGAGCGGGCCTCGGGGCCCAGATCGGGTCCCGGGCGGGCCTCGCACGGGCCTGGCGGCGCGGGGAGGCAGGAGGGACAAATGGCGCGGGGGAATTGGCTGGCGCGGGCGCTGGGGCGATGTGGCGGCGGCGGCGCCAAGTGGCGGGCAGGGGCGGCGGCGCCGGATCCAAGGCGGGAGGTGGCTGGCTGCGCGGAAATTGAGGGAGGAGGAGGCTAGGCTGCCCAAAAATGGACAAAGGGTGTCCATTTATAGCAGATTGGCTAGGGTTAGGGGATTAGGAGGGGTTTTCGGATCTTCGGATCGCGATCTGACGGTCCGGAGAGGAGGGGGGTCTAGGTGGGCTGAGGAGAGGGGGTTTTCGGACTGTGCTAGAGTGGTTGGGCTGAGAGGAGAGGAGAGGAGAAGTGCGGCCCGAGACGGTTTCCGGAGACCGAAAACGTCCGACGAAGGTACCGGCAATGGTACCGCTATATGTTTAACGGTTGAGCTATCAAACGGACTCCGAACGCGATGAAATTTGGCAGGCGGTCTGTCTACACTATAATAAGGCCGCTCGACAAGTTTCATCCCATTCCGAGAACATTTTCCGGCCACTTATAAAATAATATTTTGGACATGCCGCGGGCGCGTGCAAGTGTGGTTGGTCTCAGAACGTACAAGGGAGAGAACTCGGAGAACCCGGACGGATGCAAGTTTCGAAAAATATGATGATGCAATGCGGATGATGACATGGCAAGATGCGACACGCAAGCAAATGACATGGCAAGGACGGCGAATAACTGGCGGACACCTGGCGCAACGGATCCGGGGCGTTACAACACTCCACCACTACGAGAGGATCTCGTCCCGAGATCTAGAATGGCACCGGAGGGGAAAACGGAAGAGAAATTGAAGAGGTAAGACTAAGTTGCTTCTTTGGCAAACGAGTGAAACCAACGAACCTTGAGAGGTTGAGCAAAATGAAAGAACGAAAACAACGAAGATGAACAAAGATGAAAACACTCCGTTAGAAAAAAGGAACAAGGGATACGACGAGAATCAAGAGGTTTAGTGATAAGATAGATATTGAAATCACTCCGGTTAAAACAAGATAGGAAGGAATAAGAATGATATAATTTGGCAGCACTCCGACTAAAAAGAGAAGAAAAACTTGATGAGATGAAAAGATATTGAAGAGATGATACAACACTCCGGTTAAAACGAGATGTACAAAGAACGATAATGATCAATTACGATAACGCTCCGGTTGGAAAATGGAAGGGATCGAATATGAACTTGAGAAGATGGGATGATACTTGACGAAATCGATAACACACTGCCTCAAAAACAATTAAACGAATGACACAAGGGGTAAGAATGATTTCAGACAGCACTCAGGTTGAAAAGTGATACGAAACTTGATAAGATTAAAAGAACTTGAGCAGAGGGCACAACAGTCCGGTTAAATGGATAAGCATGAAAAGAACATGATCCTCACCATTCGAGAAGATTAGTGAAGGGAGCAACATCACATTGCCTCCGGAAGAGAGAATAGAAGATAGATCATTGGAATAAAGGAATGGAGAAGAAAATGATAACTTCTGCCACAAATGAACTAGGAAAACATCCTTGCAAAGAAGAATCGAACGGAGTTGTTAGCAAATCAACAACGAGAAGCACAAGCTTGTTATGGGCTTATGGCAAACATCTCAAAATGATGAGGTGACAACCGTCCACTAACGAAAAATTAATTGGATTGATATCAACAAGGAGACGAGAAACTATATCACCGGGAGGACAAGTGAAGAACTTGGGTCATTAATGATCACCATAAATAGCAACAATCCTTAGGGAAGGCTTTAGGTGAAATATAACCCAAGATAACTCCAATGAAGAGATTGATGGATTTAAAATACCTCATTCTTGACAACATGTGAATCATGAAGCAAGAAGGGAAATTGTCAAGAATGACATAACACCACCTCAAAAGATAAGGTAGAAAGAATTGCACTTCGGGATGCAAGATGAAGAAATGCTTGAACTCCTCCAAACAAAACATGTGTTGAGCACCATGTTTATTTTTGGAGTATAACTTGGCGGATCTTAACTCCGAGAGAAAACTTGAAGAACAATTGAAGAATGAAAAGTGTCCTTGATAAACCACCAAGTAGGGACTCCATGAAGAAACTCCGGTAATAAAAGAATGATCAAACGAAAGGGCAAGTTGAAAAGAACTCCGGGAGAAGCCTCCTTGAAGAACTCTGGTAATAAAAGAATGATCAAAAAGAATTGTAGGATGAAAAGAATAAGATTGAAGCCTTGCAATGATTTAGATGGATCTTCGTGATGATGAGAGCTTGGAACTCCGAGGAAGACAAGATGAAACAATTGAAATCAAGAATTTTGATGAATCTCCGGAATAAGGAATTGAATTTACTCGATGAAACAAGAATAAGAATTACAATATGCTCGTCTTTCACCAACTAAATTGATGACAAGCAATGGATTTGGCATACTACTTATTCTCGTAGAAAGGATTAATATAGATATGGCGCAAACTTGAGAAGGTCTTCGGCGAACCACCGGTAGGATTGGAAAGGACGAATGAATCTATATGATAACAAAGGACGAAGGATCTTGAACGAACCACCGTAAGAATTCAAAATGGACGAAGAAAAGATAAAGAAACACCGGGAAGAATTAGCAAATGAACGAAGATACTTTAGAGAATTTAGATACAAATGAACGAATAGATCACGAGCTGATTAGAGAATACTTGAATGATGCACCGGTGAGATTTGGAGAACGATAGACGAAGCTGAGAATGAATAATACTGAGATGATGGGCTTCGAAGAATGAAACTGAAAAGACTCCTGAAATGCTCCGGATGGGTGAAAAGTAATTCTCACAATCAAAAATTGTTATGAGAGGATGGCAACAAGCTAGAACCATGAATCTTGAAAAGAATGGAGTAAGATTTAAGAGAAACTCTTCTTCGGTCTTCAAATGCTGAGAATGATGATGAGAAACACCACCATGAATTGTTGAGGCACTCCGGAATGAAAATTGGAAAGGTTGAACCAATAATGAAAAGAATTGAAGGATCTTGGAGAAAGACATTTGACTGATGATAATTCATTCTTACGTCAAACTTTGAAAAGAATTTGAGAATAGCTTCGGGATGATTAGAAGAGTCAGGTAAGATCCTGGGAAAAGACCTGTGGGTTAGGGCCCACTCAAAAGAAACACCGTTGAACGATTACTTGAAAGGGAGAACACACCGGTTGATTTAAATGGCTTGAATGAGATAACATCCTCAAAAGAACTTGAGTGAATTGAGAATGGAAACTTGAATCTTCTGAGATATCTTCAGCACTCCCGAACAAATGAATAGCGAGAAGTGAAATATTAGGAGATACACTGGCATAAGAAAGAACTTGAAATGAGAAAAGGAATGTGATCAACACCGAAAGCTTGAATTGAATTCACCGGAGAAGAAAAGAATGATGAACTTGAAGCTCCGTTAGTATCTTCATGATAATCACCGGATAAGAACATTGAAGGAAAGAATGAAGAAACTTCCATCAATAAGGATACATGATTGAGAAATCTGAGTCCTTGAAGGAATAAGGGTGGGAGGGCGGGAAAACAAAGGCAACTTGGAACGGATGAAGCAAACACCGATGCAAAGAACTGATAAATGATCTGGCAGAAATTGAACGAATATGATGAACTTGAAGGGAAACACACCGGTTAACAAGGATTGGCATGACACTCTCAGTTATCATGAAGGATTGGTATCCACATAGGGATATGAGAACACCGCTTAGGAAAAGGTATGGAATCCACATTTGACTTCGAAGCAACTCGACTACCACAAAACAAATCAAAAACAAAGGATTGGCTCGCAGAATAAGCCGGAAACAAACATATGATAGATCCCATATCGTATCATGTGTCTGTTGGAAAGAATTCCTATGTGATACTTGAATTCCCACTTATAAACTCCCGAAACTTTCTGGTTATGCAATCAGGTGTTGGGGATACAGGGGAAGCATAATATCTCACCCAAACTAGCAAATCCTACAACCAGCTGTATCCATCCTTCAACACATAACCAAGAAACCTTCGGAAATCATCTACCTCAACCTTCGAAAAGCATCCGTTATACGAGTCATGGCAATACTCCCGCACTCGCCTCAGTACTGGGCTATCAGGGTTATCTCACCAAAACTGTACAAAAGAGATTTTCGATGTCGGCGTACTAAACTCAGGTATTCCAAAACCGCAACGATAAGATTATGACGACAACACCTTGGAGCTCAACTCCCCGGGACACTGCCACAACCCCTAAATGTCAGGAGGCAACCAAGACAATGTTGTCATCATAAAACCATCGGAACGATTGTAATATACCCGCGTGATCCTAAATTTTTTTTAGTGAAATTTGAGAAGAGAAGAGTCAAAACTCTACGTCAGGATGCCTTACCAGAAGGTCGAAGGGACTGGGGAGTAAAAAGAATTCCTAAACTCTCCGATATATAATTCCTAAATGACTCAAAACATTTTTCTAGACACAACTGGCCGCTAAAAACGATCAATCAGTGGGGGCTCCTAAAGTCGGGGAAGGCTCTGATACCAACTTGTAACGCCCTCAATGCGGTATATCTCCCACGTGTCGAAGCATGACTTAGAGGCATAACCGCATTGAAAGCAATGTCGCAAGTGAGGTAATCTTCACACAACCCATGTAATACATAAGGGTAAGAGATACATAGTTGGCTTACAATCGCCACTTCACACAATTACATGAATAAAACAATACATCATACAGTTACAATCAGGGCCCGACTACGGAGCCAAAATAAAATAAGAAACCCCAAAAGCGACAAAGGACCAAGATCGACCCCAACTGGGCTCCACTACTGATCGACTAGAACGAAACAACATAAAGGGCAAGATCTTCTTTGAGCTCCTCCTTGAGCTCGGGTGCGTCACCTGCACGGTCTCATCGGCACCTGCAAACTGGTTTGGAAGTATCTGGTGAGTCACGAGGACTCAGCAATCTCACACCCGTGAGATCAAGACTATTTAAGCTTAAGGTAGGACAGGGTAGTGAGGTGGAGCTGCAGCAAGCGACTAGCATGTATGGTGGCTACATACGCAAAAGAGAGCGAGAAGAGAAGGCAAAGCACGGTCGAACAACTATGATCAATAAGTGATCCTGAACTACTTACGTCAAACATAACTCCAACAACCGTGTTCACTTCCCGGACCCCGCCGAGAAGAGACCATCATGGTTACACACGCGGTTGGTGTATTTTAGTTAAGATCAACTTCGGGTTTTCTACAACCGGACATTAACAAATTCCCATCTGCCCATAACCGCGGGCATGGCTTTCAAAAGTTCAAAACCCTGCAGGGGTGTCCCAACTTAGCCCATGATAAGCTCTCGCGATCAACGAAGGATATTCCTTCTCCCCGGGAAGACCCGATCAGTCTCGGAATCCCGGCTACAAGACATTTCGACAGCAATAAAACAAGTCCAGCAAAACCGCCCGATGCGCCGACATCCTGATAGGAGCTGCACATATCTCGTTCTCAGGGCAACACCGGATAAGCGAAGCGTATAGGAACCAACATAACCCAAGTTGCCAAGGGACGGTCCCGCACGGTGCTCTAGTTTGGACCAACACTTAGACAAGCATTGGCCCGGGGGGCTAGATAAAGATGACCCTCGGGTTGATCAGACCCAAGAGAAAGGGATAGGTGGTAGGCGAATGGTAAAACCAAGGTTGGGCCTTGCTGGAAGAGTCTTATTCAAAGCGAACTGTCAAGGGGGTCCCATAAATCACCCGACCGCGTTAGGGACACAAAATCCGGGAACATAACACCGATATGACGGAAACTAGGGCGGCAAGAGTGGAACAAAACACCAGGCATAAGGCCGAGCCTTCCACCCTTTACCAAGTATATAGATGCATTAATTAAATAAGATATATTGTGATATCCCAACAAGTAAACATGTTCCAAACAAGGAACAACATCTCCATGTTCCAACAAGGAACAAAGTTCATCTTCACCTGCAACTAACAACGCTATAAGAGGGGCTGAGCAAAGCGGTAACATAGCCAATCAACGGTTTGCTAGGACAAGGTGGGTTAGAGGCTTGGTTTGACAATATGGGAGGCATGATAAGCAAGTGGTAGGTATCGCAGCATAGGCATAGCAAAAGAGCGAGCAATCTAGCAAGCCAAGATAGAAGTGATTTCGAGGGTATGTCTTGCCTGAGATCCCGCAAGGAAGAAGAACGAGTCCATGAAGAAGACAAACGGACGTAGTCGAACGGGTCCTCACAAACGCGATGATAACGGAATCAACCCGAAGAAGCAACACCGGAAAGAAGCACACAACATAGTAAACAAACAACACATGAATATGACATGATGCATAAACAAGAATGATGCATGTCCGGTTTAATGAAGCATGGCATGGCAAATGCAACAAACAACACTACAAATTAAGTGGAGCTCAATATGCAACGAGTTGCATATTGACGAAACACCACGACAAGTTATTTAGTTCACTCTTGTTTATGTACCCAACAATATTAAATGTTGATTAACATGGCAAGGGGTGAAGCACAACAAAACTATCTATCTAGACAAGTTTAAATGAGGCCGGAACAACAAACAACAATTCCGGAAACTCCTCATATGCATATATTTAGATTTGGTACTGATCTGACCTAACACATATTTTAATGTTGTTAAACAGGAAAATAAAGTGCAACATGTTAAACTAGGCATTTTTCTACCCCATTTACATATAAAGATTATTAAATTCCGAGTTACGGTTATTTAGTTATGAATTAAATCATTTTAACATGGCATAGGAGCAAATTTAATCAAACAGCATTTTAAGCATTTTAAACATAGGTGAAAGTGGCATATTATTAACCTACACAAAATTCTGGGCAAGTTTCATATATAAAACATTTTAATATGATGGACCGTTGATGAGTTATTAAATGTATGAAGATGAGGGTCTTTTCTGCAATTCTGTTTTCTCAGGATAATTAGGAAATTCGCAGGTCAGGGAAAAAAACGCGCATGGGCTAAATCTGCTGGAACTGGGCCAAGGGGCACTGGATCTGGGCTGCTCACCCATGGGCTTCGGCCCGTTTGGCGGGGAGGGGAGCAGGCCGCGAAGGGGAGCTGGGCCGGGCCTTGGCGCGGTTGCGGCCCACGCGGGGCCCATGCGCGCGCTGGCGCGGTCAACGGCGGCGGGCGGCGCGGATCGGGGCTCCTCCCGATCCCATCTGGAAGGTGGCGGCGGCCTACGGCGACAACACCGGCGACTAGCGCGGGGACGGCCGGGATAGACGGAACGGGCGGATCCGGGCATGGGGCCCCCGGATCCGGCGACGGCGAGGCCGAGGAGGCCGGCGACGAGGTCTCCAAGGCGGCGGCGACTCCTACTGCACACACACAGAGAGAGAGAGAGAGAGAGTTCGGGTGAGAGGGAGAGGAAGAACGAGGGAGGAGGAGGCGGGACGGCGCTCATCTGGGAGTGGTGTTCGCCGGCGGCGGCGGCAAGGTCAGTGGGCGGCGCTCTCCGGCGCGGGGAAGCAGGCGGCGGAGCTCGGAGCGCGGGGGAGCGCAGGCGGCTCGGCAGGGAGGCGAGCGCTGCGGGCGGCGGCGCAGAGCGGGCCTCGGGGCCCAGATCGGGTCCCGGGCGGGCCTCGCACGGGCCTGGCGGCGCGGGGAGGCAGGAGGGACAGATGGCGCGGGGGAATTGGCTGGCGCGGGCGCTGGGGCGATGTGGCGGCGGCGGCGCCAAGTGGCGGGCAGGGGCGGCGGCGTCGGATCCAAGGCGGGAGGTGGCTGGCTGCGCGGAAATTGAGGGAGGAGGAGGCTAGGCTGCCCAAAAATGGACAAAGGGTGTCCATTTATAGCAGATTGGCTAGGGTTAGGGGATTAGGAGGGGTTTTCGGATCTTCGGATCGCGATCTGACGGTCCGGAGAGGAGGGGGGTCTAGGTGGGCTGAGGAGAGGGGGTTTTCGGACTGTGCTAGAGTGGTTGGGCTGAGAGGAGAGGAGAGGAGAAGTGCGGCCCGAGACGGTTTCCGGAGACCGAAAACGTCCGACGAAGGTACCGTCAACGGTACCGCTATATGTTTAACGGTTGAGCTATCAAACGGACTCCGAACGCGATGAAATTTGGCAGGTGGTCTGTCTACACTATAATAAGGCCGCTCGACAAGTTTCATCCCATTCCGAGAACATTTTCCGGCCACTTATAAAATAATATTTTGGACATGCCGCGGGCGCGTGCAAGTGTGGTTGGTCTCAGAACGGACAAGGGAGAGAACTCGAAGAACCCGGAAGGATGCAAGTTTCGAAAAATATGATGATGCAATGCGGATGATGACATGGCAAGATGCGACACGCAAGCAAATGACATGGCAAGGACGGCGAATAACTGGCGGACACCTGGCACAACGGATCCGGGGCGTTACACAAGTCAACCCATGGAGGGATGCCAAGCTCATCCCATTGCGATCTTCAAGATGACTTCGGTCGAGTGTTTTACGTGTCCGAGTGCACGGTGACCCTGGAGGGCAGTTAGACGGGCTGACTGGTGTCCTTTAGGAAAGGAGCAGTGAGCAATCAATCGGGTTGATTTGCTATATAAATTTTGGGATTTGAAATTGAGTGTGCGTGCACGGAAGCGGTGATGTCGTGGCTTAGTGGGAAAAGTGGGGCACGATGCCTCGATTTTTGCCCCGTAAATCCACCACATGTCGCAGTTAACCTGCACGCGCGACCGTCGGGTGTGCTGTTGATTCAGAGACCTATGGCTGAGGACTCGCGGTGAGATCTTCACCCGCGGTATAAAAGATTCAGAGAGTTAGGGTAAACCCAGATCCCCTTTCTCCCCCGCACACTTCGCACTCCATCCTCTTCGCCTCAGCATTCAGCTCATGCGCTAGCTCGAGTCGAATGGCGAAGGACTCTACCGCCAAGCTGGAGAAGGTGTGAAAGTGCAATTATCCCTAGGTGATTTTGGTAATTCCTAACAACATATAGCTCATTGAACTAATGCTCTTTCAAGATGATCATTTCAGAAAATTCAATGATTAGCATGGCATGGACTAGGAATGTGGACCCCTCAAAATGCTAAGGATACATATTGGCTTAAGCTCAAGACTCTACCTTTTTCATTTTAGTGATCCAAGATCACATTAAGCCATAGGAAAAGCCAATACTATTAAAAGAGGATGATGTGTTGCTTAATGGCTTGCTTGCTCAAAATGCTTAGTGATATGCTCCAAAAGCCCTCAACCACTTTCTCATATACACACATGTCCCAAACCAAAAGTCAAACTCAGCCCCACCAAAATGATCTATCCGGCGCCACTGAGTTCATTTGACATAGCCACTGCCAGAAACCCTAGTCAGTTCGGTCTCACCGATAGGGATCTCGGTGTCACCGAGATGGGATTGCAAACTCTCTGTTTCCCTTCGAAACGTTTCGGTCCAACCGAGATGAGCGATCGGTCCCACCAAGTTCGCAATGCAAACTCTTTGTTTCCCTTTCATAACGTTTTGGTCTCACCGAAATGAGCGATTCGGTCCCACCGAGTTCGACTAACCAACTCTCTGTTTGCCTATTACAGAAATCGGTCCTACCGATTTTATGTGATCGGTCTCACCGAGATTACATTATGCACTAACCCTAATGAAATCGGTCCCACCGAGTTGACATGTCGGTCCCACCGAAAAGCCTAACATTCACATTTTGAACTAAATCGGTCTGATCGAGTTTCATGATTCGGTCCCGCCGAGTTTGGTAAATTGTGTGTAACGGTTAGATTTTGTGTGGAGGCTATAAATACCCCTCCACCCACTCTTCATTCATGGAGAAAGCCATCAGAATGTGCCTACACTTCCAGCATACATTTTCTGAGAGAGAACCACCTACTCATGTGTTGAGACCAAGATAATTCCAACCACAAGAATCTTGATCTCTAGCCTTCCCCAAGTTGCTTTCTGCTCAAATCATCTTTCCACCAAATCCAAATCTATGAGAGAGAGTTGAGTGTTGGGGAGACTATCATTTGAAGCACAAGAGCAAGGACTTCATTGATACGTCTCCATCGTATCTACTTTTCCAAACACTTTTGCCCTTGTTTTGGACTCTAACTTGTATGATTTGAATGGAACTAACCCGGACTGACACTGTTTTCAGCAGAATTGCCATGATGTTGTTTTATGTGCAGAAAACAAAAGTTCTTGGAATGACCTAAAACTCCACGGAATATCTTACAATAAATAATAAAAAATCCTCGCCAAAGATGAAGACCGGGGGCCCACACCCTGTCCACGAGGGTGGGGGGCGCCCACCCTAGGGCGCGCCCCCCTACCTCGTGGGCCCCCTGGAGACCTTCGGACGCCCACTCCAACTCTATATATTTGCTTTCGGGGAGAAAAAAATAGAGGAGAAGAAATCATCGTGTTTTACGATACGGAGCCGCCGCCAACCCCTAAAACCTCTCGGGAGGGCTGATCTGGAGTCCGTTTGGGGCTCCGGAGAGGGGGATTCGTCGCCGTCGTCATCATCAACCATCCTCCATCACCAATTTTATGATGCTCACCGCCGTGCGTGAGTAATTCCATCGTAGGCTCGCTGGACGGTGATGGGTTGGATGAGATTTATCATGTAATCGAGTTAGTTTTGTTAGGGTTTGATCCCTAGTATCCACTATGTTCTGAGATTGATGTTGCTATGACTTTGCTATGCTTAATGCTTGTCACTAGGGCTCGAGTGCCATGATTTCAGATCTGAACCTATTATGTTTTCATGAATATATGTGAGTTCTTGATCCTATCTTGCAAGTCTATAGTCACCTACTATGTGTTATGATCTGGCAACCCCGAAGTGACAATAATCGGGACCACTCCCGGTGATGACCATAGTTTGAGGAGTTCATGTATTCACTATGTGCTAATGCTTTGTTCCGGTTCTCTATTAAAAGGAGGCCTTAATATCCCTTAGTTTCCATTAGGACCCCGCTGCCACGGGAGGGTAGGACAAAAGATGCCATGCAAGTTCTTTTCTATAAGCACATATGACTATATTCGGAATACATGCCTACATTACATTGATGAATTAGAGCTAGTTCTATGTCACCTTATGTTATGACTGTTACATGATGAACCACATCCGGCATAATTATCCATCTATGATTCGATGCCTACGAGCTTTCCACATACTGGTTTACGCTTATTTACTTTCCCGTTGCTATTGTTACAATCACTACAAAATACCAAAAATATTACTTTGCTTTCATTACTCTTTTGTTACCATTACCACCACTATCATATTACTTTGCTACTAATAACTTTGTTGCAGATACTAAGTTTCCAGGTGTGGTTGAATTGACAACTCAGCTGCTAATACTTGAGAATATTCTTTGGCTCCCCTTGTGTCGAATCAATAAATTTGGGTTGAATACTCTACCCTCAAAAACTGTTGCGATCCCCTATACTTGTGGGTTATCATTCATCATCAACACACCATCTATTACCTTTTGGAGAGTGGTGTCTCCTAGATTGGTTAGGTGTCACTTGGGAGCCTCCGACAAGATTGTGGAGTTGAACCAAGGAGTTTGTACAGGCAAGGAGATCGCCTACTTCGTGAAGATCTACCCTAGTGAGGCAAGTCCTTTGTGGGCGACGGCCATGGTGGTATAGACAAGGTTGCTTCTTTGTGGACCCTTCGTGGGTGGAGCCCTCCATGGACTCGCGCAACCGCTACCCTTCGTGGGTTGAAGTCTCCATCAACGTGGATGTACGATAGCACCACCTATCGAAACCACGCCAAAAATCTGTGTGTCTACATTGCGTTTGCTCCCTCCAAATTGCTCCCTTTGCCTTCATATGCAAATGTTTTATATTCCGCTGCTATACTCTTAGACTTGCATGTGCAGGTTGATTTCTTAACTTGTGCTAAGTTGCTAAAATCTGCCAAGACTTAAAATTGGGAAAAGGCTAGATTTTTATTTGGTCAAGTAGTCTAATCACCTTGGTATACTCTAGACATACTTTCGATCCTACAAGTGGTATCAGAGCTTTGGTTTCCATTTTCCTTTGATTTCCATTGCTTTTGGTGATCATAGCCTTGGTTTCACAACCTAGGAGAGTATGGCGTCTAGCGAGGGAAATTACCACCGTAGAGGTCCTTACTTTGATGGCACTAATTTTGCTAGTTGGAAGCATAAGATGAAAAAGCATATTCTTGGACATCTTTGATGGGACAGAACCGAACCGTGAAGCTACCATGGAAGAGTTGAAGATGCTGCAATACAACGCTCAAGCTTGCGATATCCTCTTCAACGGATTGTGCCCCGAAGAATTCAACAAAATCAGCCGTCTTGAGAATGCAAAGGAAATTTGGGATACTTTGATTGATATGCACGAGGGTACCGACTCCGTCAAGGATTCCAAATTGGATGTGCTTCAAAGTCAACTTGACAAGTTCAAAATGAAGGATGGTGAAGGTGTCGCTGAAATGTACTCTAGGCTCGCTCTCGTCACAAATGAGATTGCTGGCTTAGGAAGTGAAGAGATGACTGTCGTGGTTCTAAGTCTGACAGTAGTGTAGGGGGTAGGAATGGAGAGGCAAGATCTTGGCTATGGAGTAGTTGTAGACACAAGAGGTTTACGAGTGCAGGCCCTTCTCAGAGGAAGTAATAGCCCTACGTCTCGGAGCCCGGAGGCGGTCGACTGGATTATGTGTGTGTGAATTACAAAGGTGCGAACCCTTTACACTGAGGAGGGGGGTGGCTTATATAGAGTTCGCCAGACCCCTCCGGCCCTCGGTTATGCAGGGTTTAAAGTACATTAAGGTCAGGCGTTACTGGTAACGCCACTAATAAAGTGCTATGATGACCATAAAGGCTACTTAATGCCCGACCGTTAGCGTGCGGAGTGTCTTTAGATCTCCTGGCCGTCGAGTGGTTGGCCTCATAGTCGAGTGTCCTCGAGTCCGTCGAGTGGATCACCTCCAAGTCGATTGAAAGGTGATTTCTTCTAGGGATGTCCTTGGGGAGGGTAGCTTGGACAGGTCCATGACCCTACCCTAGGTACATAGCTTCATCATTAGCCCCCGAATGGATCGAGGTTTGAGTGGGGAAGGAGTTGAGCACTCTTCTGACCCATTCTTTGTGTCATGAGTATATCTTGTTTCGGATCAATGAACCTGGGCGTTGTTACCAACTTCTTTTCCGGTCGCCTTGATCCATTCATAATTTTCTTTAGTCGAGTGAATTTCTTTACTTGAAGATTCCTGAGTGGCTGCGTGGAGGAGATCCTTCGTCTGACGAGTTGTTCTGCTGCCCGCGGATTTTGCGGGATTCGAATTTCGGGAAGTGTGCGGGACAGGGGAGGCCGCAGTAATCGGATGGGATAGGGCGGAGTCGCCTCGATCCCCGCGCCACCTTTTTCGCCACGTATCGCGCGCGCGGCTGTTGCGGGATTTGACAGGATCGCCTGGGCCTACAGGTCAGCCACTCGGAAGCGACTCCATATAAGCTGCTGGCCCAGAGCTTTTGAACAGTGCGCCTTCACTTTTCCCCTTTCTTCTCGAATTCTTCCGCCACCTCTGCTCTCATCTCAGCACCGCCAGCCTGTTCGAGCTTCGTCTGCGGCGATGGTGAAGGAGAAGATGGCGGCCCTGGAGCGTGCGAAGAAAGCGACGGCGCAGGCGAAGGCGAAGAAGTCCGGTCGGGGCGGATCTTCTTTGAGGTCCGCTCTGCCGAAGGGCAGGATCCAGGGCAATTGGATGCCTTCGGCGATTCGGCAAGATGACATCGATGATCTGATCGATGGGGGATTCATTTCTCACAAATCTGCGCGTCTCCCGGGGAACAAGATCGAACCGCAGCCTCGCGAGGGTGAGTGCGTCCTCATCGCCACTCACGTCGACCGCGGATTTTCTCTGCCTCCTCATTCTTTTTTCCGGAGCTTCTTGAACTTTTTCGGAGCGCAGCTCCATCACTTTACTCCAAATTCCATCGTGTATCTTGCTGCCTTTGTATCTTTGTGCGAGAATTTCTTGGGTTGTCGTCCCCATTGGGGCCTCTTCAAGCACATTTTCACTTGTCGTTCTCAGTCGGTTAAGAAAGCCAAGTCGAGTGACGATAGGACGCAAGTGATTCAGATGTGCGGGTGAGGGAGTCCTGGATTAGGGGGTGTTCGGATAGCCGGACTATACCTTCAGCCGGACTCCAGGACTATGAAGATACAAGATTGAAGACTTCGTCCCGTGTCCGGATGGGACTTTCCTTGGCGTGGAAGGCAAGCTTGGCGATGCAGATATTCAAGATCTCCTACCATTGTAACCGACTCTGTGTAACCCTAACCCTATCCGGTGTCTATATAAACCGAAGGGTTCTAGTCCGTAGGACAACTCCATCATACAACATTCATACCATAGGCTAGCTTCTAGGGTTTAGCCTCCTTGATCTCGTGGTAGATCTACTCTTGTACTACCCATATCATCAATATTAATCAAGCAGGAGTAGGGTTTTACCTCCATCGAGAGGGCCCGAACCTGGGTAAAAACATCGTGTCCCTTGTCTCCTGTTACCTGAAAGTGCGTTATTTCAACTAGAGGGGGGGGGGGTGAATAGGCGATTTTTATGAAATTCTTCACTGAGGAATTTGCTCGTGAGGAAATTCCTTAGCGAAAAACTACTAGCAGCGGAATAAGTACTCAGAGGTAAACATAGCAGAATACATGCATGGTCATCATGATGAAATGAAGACACAGACAGAGTACAGAAAGCGTAAACACAGGATAGCACAATATGAAGACAAACAGACTGAAGAAATTGAACTGAGGAAATTGAGAAAGTCTTCAGTCAAAGTCTTCAAACACAGATATGAACAAACACACAACACAGTAATGAGGAAATGAAAGTGTTGAGGAAATAGAACCAGTAAGCTTGGTGAAGACAATGATTTGGTAGACCAGTTCCAACTGCTATCTCAGTTGTACATCTGGTTGGAGCGGCTGAGTATTTAAACTCGAGGACACCTAGTCCCGGACACACAGTCCTCACCGTATTCTCCTTGAGCTAAGGACACACAGTCCTCACCCAATCACTTGTGGTAAGTCTTCAGGTGACTTCCAAACCTTCACAGACTTGGTCACTCGGCGATCCACAATTCCTCTTGGATGCACAAGACTTTGACGCCTAACCGTCTGGAAGAAGCACAGTCTTCAAAGGTAACAAGCGTCGGATCCATGCAGGATCAATTTCTTCAGTGATGCTCAATCACTTTGGGTTTGTAGGTGTTTTGGGTTTGGGTTTGGATTTTCCTCACTTGATGATTTTCGCTCAAAGTCCTCGGAGGATGGGTTGCTCTCAAATGACAAGTGTCAAGTTCTTGCGGAGCAGCCAACCAACTAGTGGTTGTAGGGGGCGGCTATTTATAGCCTAGGGAGCAGCCCGACATGATAAGACATAAATGCCCTTCAATGATATGACCATTGGATGGATAAGATATTTTGGGACAGCTGGCGCGTAGCACAGCAACGGTCGGAAATTTGAGGTACAAATTCCTTAGGGCTATCATGTTCCTCACAGTGTAGGCAATTCGCACTGGCGAATTCCTAACTCCTCAGTCAAAGCAAAGTCCTTAGTGACCAGAAGAACTGCGTCTCTGTCACTGAAGAAATTGACTGAACTGTATGAGATTTCCAATGGCTTCACTCGAAGGGATTGGTAGATGTAGGATTTGAGATGAGCATCACTTGGAAATTTTCTCCTTAGTATTTCCTCGACCCCCTTTAACAGTACGGTGTTTCCCATGACTCAAGAAAGAGAAAATGAAACTACGAAAACAAAAGTCTTCACGCTTCATGTTCCTCGAATGAATATCAAGTCTTCAAGGTCACACCAATTTCTTCACTTTCAAAGTCTTCAGAAAGTCTTCAAAATATCGAAGTCTTCAAATGAAGAACTTCATTTTTAGGGGTCGACTTTCACTGTAAATATCAAACTCCTCATAGACTTATAGACCTGTATACACTCATAAACGCATTAGATACTTAACCTATAAGTCTTCAATACACCAAAATCACTAAGGGGCACTAGATGCACTTACAATCTCCCCCTTTTTGGTGATTGATGACAACATAGGTTAAGTTTTCAACGGGGATAAATATATGAAGTGTAAATACTGATATTGAGGAATTTGATTGCAAGATATAGAAGAACTCCCCCTGAAGATGTGCATAGTGAGGAATTTGCTTTTGAAGCAATGCACACTTGAAGAGTTGAATCATGGAGATCTCCCCCTATATCTTGTAATTCATACACGCATTTGATATATAATATGAAGAATTTGAAATGCATGATAAAATATGGTGCCTGATGCAATTCAGCATGCGTGCAATAATATTAACGAGGAATAAGCATGCAGAATAGCGCATCAAAGTATCAAAGCATAGTGCAACAAAAGTATCAGCGCACCATCGGACTTAAGATTACAACTCGATCCAATAAAAGTTTCGGAAGAACGAGAGTTGTAACTTAAAAAAACGCCCGTATTATAGACCCGCTTGAAGACTAACTCAGATTTCTCCCCCTTTGTCATCAAATGACCAATAGGATCGAAACTGAGGACTAACGCCCCTGAAGATAATCAAGTTGATGAAGGAGCGCCAGCGTTGTTGGGGTCGGTCGTTGAAGTAGGGCCTGCTGCAGTGTCGTCCAAATCTTCATGTTCATCAGTCGCACGTGATGAAGAATATGAACTGGCCACCAGAGAAGGAACTTTGACCTTCTTGAATTTCTTCGGAGGAGGTGCAAACCAGTCAAAGTCTTCTTTGAGACCCATTTTCTCCAAGTCTTCAGCACTGTATACTTGAGATAGAACAACCCAGGTGCGGTTGAGGGTTTCATGAAGGTAGTAGTGGTTTTTCTTCACGGCATTGTGTGTGGAAGTCATGTTGTGAAGAATTGAACCAAACTGACGCTTGACCCATTTGTGATTGCGATCAACCTTTTGATGAAGACTGAGGAGTAACTCACGGTCAGTCATCACCCTGGGTGCTGTGGCTTGAGGATTTGGCTTGGCAGTGTTGGCAGCAGAGTCATGTGTGGCAGAGTCATCATTGGTGGAATAAGAAGCAGCCTTGCGAAATTGACCATCCAATGGACGAATGCCTTCATCTATCACAGCAGTGGCCTTGCCCTTTTCATCAGCTGAGGAAAATGTCCGTTTGAGGACTTCAATGGGAGGCAAGTAGCTGCAGTGGTTGAGAGTTTCAGCCTTGTAGTTGAGTGAAGACCTTGTCCTGATGAATTTCATTATCCAAGGTGCATAAGGCTTCAGCTCAAATGGTGACATAGCAATGTTGGCCAGAGTTCTCATGAAGAAATCATGGAAGTTGACGGGAACGCCATGGATGGTGTTGAACAGCAGATTCTTCATGATGCCAACGACTTCTTCATCAGTCGAGTCGTGGCCTTTGATGGGACTCATTGTCTTCGTCAGAATGCGATAGACAGTCCTTGGCACATACAACAATTCCTTGACGAGGAATTTGGTTCTAGGAGCTTGCCCTGGCTTCAAAGGCTTCATCAGCACTTGCATATAGTGATTTGAAAGCTCAGGTTCGTTGTACACACAACGCGCATCTTTAGTGGATGGACTCAGAGGAAGGACACGAAGCAATTCAGATGCTGGGGCCGTATAATGGGTGTTCTCAGTCATCCAGTCCAAAACCCATGAGTTGACATCTTCAGAGTTGCCGGTGATGTGCAACATTGCATAGAATTGAAGAATAAGCTCTTCATTCCAATCGCATATGTCTGTGCAGAAATTGAGCAGCCCAGCGTCGTGAAGAACACTGAGGACTGGCGTGAAGCACGGCAAAGACTCCATATCCACATGAGGAATATGAGCATGGTCGAAGACTTTGTCTTTGTTGTAAAGCACTGAGGAATAGAAATTTGCTTGGCTGGCTGTCCAGAAACGCCTCTTCCTTATGCGAGCAGAGTCATATGGATTGTATTCAATGAAGAACACGTGCTCGCCATAGAAGTCTTCAGCCATGAATTTCTGTTTGCGTGAGAACGGATCCTTTGGCCTTGGCAGAGGAGTGTCAGTGAGTTGCATCACGACCTCAGGAATCACAATCTCAGGTTCTTCAGGCTGAGGAATTTCAGGATGTTCCTCAGGTGCAGTCACCTTGTCAGTTTCAGCAGCAGTTTCTTCAGCACTAGTGGCTGGAATTTCTTCATTCACAGATGCAGTGGGATGAGTTGCGTCAGAGCCCAATTTTACTGTTGGTGAAGGAGAGTGAGGAATTTGCTGCAGGGGAGTGAAGAGTGGGGAATTGGGATGCTGACTTTCCCAAAAGTCGTCATTCATTACTGGAGTGGTGCTTGCAATATCCACATCTTCATCAATTTCTTCAACACCAGCCTCTTCAGCATCAAACTGAGGCATTGGTTATGAGACCATTGGGGTTGAAGGGATTGCATCCGCTTCAATTTCTTCATCAATCTGCTCTGACGAAGCAGCAGATTGAGTTTCTTCATCTGATCCACTTGGGATCTCATAATCTTCACCAAAAGGAACAAGGTCCTTTGATGGCATGGATGAAATAGGAACAACATCAATTGGATTAGCAAACGAGCTGGTCATGGGCTTCATCTTCTTTGGGACTGAAGATTCTGAAGCTTTTGATGCTTTCCTCTTCTTCACAGCAGCTCGCTCTGCAGCCTTGGTTTTCTTCACATCTGATGCAGATGGAAGAATTGGAGTTGGCGTAGGCGCAGGTGGAGCTGAGGAATCTGGTTGATTTTCTTCAGGCGCAACTGATGCAGTTGCCCTGGTTTCTTCATTTTCTTCAGGCGCACCACTAGTGGATGCCCTGGCAATTTCATCAGCGGCTGGAGCAGAGTCATCAGCCCTGGAACTAGCATTTTCTTCAGCAGCCTGAACTTCATTAGCGGTGCTGGCATGTTCTTCAGTTTGCTGAACAGATGCTTTAGCTTGAGGAATTTGTTGCGTTGAGGCTACACCTTGGTGAAGGTATCAGTCAGCCTCACAAATCTGACCTTGGCTCCTTTCCAATCAGCATAGTAGGAGTCAAATTTGTCGCTGAGGGCTTTGATCTCAGCCTGCATCTTGACGAGTTCCTCAGGCGTCATCTTGACAACGTTTTTCTTCAGTAGCTTCTCTTTCCGGTACTGCGACTTCTTGATCTCTCTGGCCCTGTCATATTTCCACTTCTCCTCTTGGATGAAGTGAGTCAACATGTGACTTTGGCCAGGTGTCAGCTTGAAATCAGGCATAGGTGTGTTAGGGTCCTTATGCCAGAGATCAATATAATCTAAGATCGCCCTTGGATCCAATAGCAGGGGCACAGGTGTGCCTTTGGCTTTAGCAGCCCGTTCTTGTCGGTCCCTGATGATTTCAGTGAGTTCTTCTTCATCAGCTTCATCATCATCAGATGGCACAGTGAAGACTACCTGCTTCTTCTGAGGACTTGGACGAGTGTCGCGTCCAGCAGTAGCCTTTTTCTTCAGCAGAGAAGGTCCAGCTGAGGAATTTGGTGCAGCTGAAGAACTAGCTGAGACACCAGAGGCAATAGAGATGCCAGTCGTCCTTTGGCACAAGGCCAGATGCACAGGTGCTGAGGACTTTGTCGGGACAGCTGAGGACTTTGGTGGAGCAGGAGCAGCATGAGGAATTTGCTTTGAAGATTTTGAAGCTTCTGGCCATGAGGGCACAATTGAGGAACTTGGCCATGAGGGCATTAAAGATGAAGCACTTGGCTTGCGAGCGGGCTTCTTGAGCATCGCTTTCTTCGGCTTGACCGAGGCCTCAGTGGTAGCAGCAGCAGAGTCTTCATTGAATTTCCTCACTGCTTCTCTGGCTTGCCTTGCCAGTTTAGCTTGGCGCTTGGCCCATTCCTTAGGAAATTCCTTACCGCGTCTGATGCTTGTGGGATCAGCCACTTGGCCAGGTGCCAATGGGGCTCTTGGGCATGGAGGGTTTACTGCGAATTTCTTCATATACTTGGGAGTGACGTATCTGTACTCCCTCCATTCACGTGCCCATCTTCTTTCAATCCTTTGGATGCGCACCTTGCGCTGATTTTTATCTTCTTTGCCAAATTTGGATTCATCAGGTGTGCAGTAATCAACATAAATGTCCTCAGGGATTTCAAAGGCAGTCATGACCTCAGGCCTCTTTCCTCCTTTTTGTGGCCTTTTTCCTTCAGCCATTTTCTTCAGTTGAGGAATTTGAACAATTGAGTTCTCAGAAGAAGTATGCAACCTTTGTTCGAGGAACGCTGCAAATGAGTTAAGTTGATGAGAACCTAATGATTCAGCAGCGGACATGTGTACCTGTGAACAGAGTATAGTTGCGAGGAATTTGGAGAGGTCATATGCGTTCTCAGAGGGTTTTTCATAAAGAACAAGTTTGAGGAATTTGACCAGATTCGTCTTGAGGAATTTCACTAAGCGCTTTATATCTTAGGTTCCAGAGTTGTATAGATCGAGGATCCACACAATTGAGGAATCTTGAAGAAAATGAGGCTTAGGGAGATGAATCAAGAACAGATAACATGTGAGGTGTTTTGTGTGTGAGGATTTGAAGAATAAAACACCTTTGATGATTTTGTAGAAAAGTTTCAAATCAAAGAGGGCAGTAAAATTAGCATTTAATTACCCTGAACGAAGAACACGGCGAACTAGGAGTTGGAACAGTGAAGTTCGTCGATGCAGATCTTCCACGCCCTAACTTGGCGGAGGAAGACGTCTACGGCGGCGGCGGAGGTGAAGATTTCCGCAGTCGGCACGAGTATGACGGCGACGAGGTTGAGGTAGTGAAGCTCTTCCTCACCGGCGACGATGGAGTAGCGATGGCGCTAGGGTTTGGAAGCTCGAGCGGGGGAAGTGAGATCGAGAGGGGTAAAAGAAGTGAGGACGGCGAAAGGGGTATTTATAGTCGCAGTGAAAAACTGCTTGTCCGAAGATTTAGGACGAACGTGCCCCTGGCTGTTCTCCTTCTCGCGACATGTGTCACCCACGTACTGTGTAGTGGAGATCGTGTAAGATCGTGGGTGAATAAACAAATGCATCGTGGGATGCGGAACGGTTTGAGCGGCAAAACCGAAAGTTTGGATAAGATTAGTTTTAACGTTCCGTTCGCAATTTCTTCAGCTGACAAGGACACTGTGAAGAATTTGAACGAGTTTCAAATAGAATGCACATGAAGAATTTGTGAATAGATTGGATTGAGTATAGCATAGAGGGGAAGGGTCCAATCACATTCACTTAGCAGAAAAGTTCCAACTTGAAGAAATAGCTATAAGTGAATGCTGTAGAGGACATAAACTCATATATATATATATATATATATATATATATATATATATATATATATATATAGCCAATGAAGAAAAACGACGGTACAAGTGAAGATTTTGCAAAGTTGAAGAATTTGAAAAACTGAGGAATTTCAAAAATTGAGGAAAAACTCAAATTGAAGATTTTCAACTTTTGTGGTGGCGTGACCCACCGTATAAGAATGATGATTTCAGACACCACGTACAATTGCGTAGGGTTCTAAGAATCAAATTCTTCATTAATTTCTTCACACTTAGAGTGTTATTCTTCATTGATTGAAGAAAAACTTTTCTTCATGTGTTGCACATCTAAGTCATCAATTTTGCATAAGTGTTAGGATGAGTGCATTTTCAAAGTACATTTGAAGATTCTGAGATATTTAGCTCACACCGCAACTTGCTAAATCTCTTCTCATCCAAGGGCTTAGTGAAGATATCGGCTAGCTGTTCTTCAGTCTTCACATGCTCAATAGAAATGTCGCCCTTCAACACATGATCACGAAGAAAATGATGACGAATCTGAGTGTGCTTTGTCTTCGAGTGCTGAACTGGGTTGTGAGCAATCTTGATGGCACTCTCATTGTCACAAAGGAGAGGCACATTCTTCACGTTGATGCCATAGTCCTTGAGCGTTTGCTTCATCCATAGTAATTGAGCACAGCAAGAACCAGCAGCAATGTACTCAGCTTCAGCAGTAGATAATGATACGTAGTTCTGTTTCTTCGAGGACCAACAGACCAAGGAGCGTCCGAGGAAATGACAAGTACCAGATGTTGACTTGTGGTCCACTCGGTCACCAGCATAGTCAGAGTCTGAATATCCAATGAGATCAAAATCCGAGCCCTTGGGATACCATAATCCTAGTGTTGGTGTGTGAGCTAGATATCGAAGAATATGCTTCACAGCCTTATGGTGTGATACCTTCGGTGCAGCTTGAAATCATGCACACATGAAAACACTAAGCATTATATCTGGCCTAGATGCACATAAGTACAATAAAGAGCCAATCATGGAGCAGTATACCTTATGATCGAAGTCAGTACCATTTTCATCAGTGCATAAATGACCATTTGTGGGCATAGGAATTTTGATGCCTTTGCAGTCTTGCATGCCGAATTTCTTCAGGACATCCTTGAGGTATTTCTCCTGAGATATGAATATACCATTGCGATGTTGACGAATTTGAAGACCTAAGAAGAATTTCAACTCTCCCATCATAGACATTTGATATTCTTCACTCATCATATAGGCAAATTCATCACTATAACGTTGGTCAGTACAGCCAAAGATGATATCATCAACATATATTTGGCACACAAACAGTTCACCATCATAAGATTTAGTAAAGAGAGTGGGATCTAGTGAACCGGGTGTGAAGCCTTTCTTCATGAAGAATTCCTTCAATGTATCATACCACGCCCGTGGGGCCTGCTTGAGACCATAGAAGGCCTTGTTAAGTCTGAAGACTTTGTCAGGATGTTTTGGATCTTCAAAACCTGGGGGTTGAGCAACATATACTTCTTCCTCAAGCTTACCATTGAGGAATGCACTTTTCACATCCATTTGGTATAAGATGATATCATGATGGTTAGCATAAGTAAGTAATATGCGAATAGCCTCAAGTCTAGCAACAGGTGCAAAAGTTTCATCGAAATCAATTCCTTCAACCTGTGTGTAGCCTCGAGCTACTAGTCGTGCCTTATTCCTCACCACAACACCATTTTCATCTTGCTTGTTGCGGTAGATCCACTTTGTGCCAATGATGTTATGCTTGCGAGGATCGGGACGATTGACTAGTTCCCATACGTTGTTGAGCTTGAACTGATGTAATTCTTCTTGCATGGCCTGAATCCACTCAGGCTCCATAAATGCTTCATCTACCTTAGCGGGCTCTGTGATAGAGACAAAAGCAAAGTGCCCACAAAAGTTAGATAGATGTGAAGCTTTTGAACGTGTGAGAGGACCTGGTGCTCTAATGTCATCGATGATCTTCTCCACTTGCACTTCTTTTGCAACGCGAGGGTGAGCTGGTTGTCATTGAGGAATTTGATCAGCATTTTCTTCAGCATCAATTTCCTGAGCATTTTCTTCAGGTGCATCAGCTCGACGTTCTTCACGTTCTGGAATGAATTCTTCAGCAGATTCTTCAGTAGGAATGACATCTTTAGTAGCCTTGTGCTTGATAGAATCCTCAGGTGCTGGTTCATCTAACACATAAGGTAGGTGCTCTCTTTGCGAGCCATTAGTTTCATCGAACCGCACATCTACAGTTTCAACAATCTTATGAAGAACATTGTTGAAGACTCTATAGGTGTGCGAGTCCTTTCCGTAACCAAGCATAAAACCTTCATGTGCTTTTGGTGCAAATTTAGAGTTGTGATGAGGATCTCTAATCCAGCACTTAGCACCGAAGACTTTGAAATAACTCACATTGGGTTTCTTGTCAGTGAGGAGTTCATAAGCAGTCTTCTTGAGGAATTTGTGAAGATATACTCTGTTGATGATATGGCACGCAGTATCAATTGCATCACCCAGAAACGATGAGGGGTTTTGTATTCATCGAGCATAGTGCGAGCCATCTCAGCAAGAGTCCTGTTCTTGCGCTCCACGACGCCATTCTGTTGAGGAGTATAAGGAGCAGATAACTCATGAGTAATACCAAGTTCATCAAGATAGTCATCGAGACCCGAATTCTTGAACTCAGTGCCATTGTCACTTCTGATGTGCTTAATCTTCACACCAAATTGGGTTGAAGCCCTCGAGGAAAATCGTTTGAAGACTTCCTGCACTTCAGTTTTGTAAGAGACAAGGTGTACCCATGTGTAACGAGAGTAATCATCAACAATAACAAAGCCATATTGAGATGCTTCATTTGAAACAGAGGAATAATGATTAGGACCGAAGAGATCCATGTGAAGCAATTCAAATGGTCGAGTAGTGGTCATGATGGTCTTTGTTGGATGCTTGGCCTTTGTCATCTTTCCAGCTTTACAGGCACCGCACAAGTGATCCTTGAGGAATTTGACATTCTCAATGCCAATGACATGCTTCTTCTTCGCAAGCGTGTTCAAATTCCTCATGCCTGCATGACCTAGTCGTCGATGCCATAGCCATCCTTCTGAAGCTTTTGCAAGTAGGCACATGGCTGGTTGTGAATCTGCAGAGAAATCAACAATATACAAGTCTCCTCTCCTAAAGCCTTCGAAGACTTTGGAATTGTCAGCTTCCATAATCACAACACAACGATACTTGCCAAAGACAACAACCATACCAAGATCACAAAGCATTGAGACAGACATAAGATTGTATCCTAAGGACTCAACAAGCATGACTTTGTCCATGTGTCGATCCTTTGTGATAGCAACCTTACCTAGACCCAATACCTGACTTTTGCTTTTATCAGCGAAGATGATATGCTTCATGTGTGACGCTGATAAGGGAGCATCCATCAAGAGATTCCTGTCACCGGTCATGTGATTTGTACATCCACTATCAAGTACCCATTCAGTGGCTTTGGGTTGATCATCCTGCAGATGAATTAGTGCAACTTACGACCTCATATACTTCAGCAGTGAAGAATATGATATCACAATTCATCAGATCAATTTCATCAAGCAGTAAGACAGATAAAACAGAGGGAGGACGTGTGAAATGAAAGTTCATTTCATCATGATTAGCCTGCGTCCTTTCAGGCATTTTGTCAGGTCCCCAGCAAATTCTTCAGACGTTATCGTACGTCTGGAGACCTGACCCTGCAGAAGAGATTAGTTCTTTTTCTTCACCACCCACATCTGAAGGGGTGGCAAAGAGTTCATCACTCTGCGAGCTCCATATGAGAATGGTGGCAAAGCAGCCAAACCATTTCGTTTCACATAAGAGCGGTTAGGGTAAGCATATGAATAAGCAGAGAAATTCTTCGAGGACTTATGAACATAGTAATTTGTAGAATAATGCTCATATTCATAGCCCTTGGCTCTTCTCTGCGAAACATAGTTGTTAGCATGATGATGTTCATATGAGGACTTTGATCCATGTGAGGAATTTGATCCCCTTGAGGAATTTGGTTCGTATGAGGACTTGGATCCATATGAAGAATTTGGTCCATATGAGGAATTTGATCTGGGGTTCCTTTTCTTCACAAGTGGTGTCATGAGGACATTCACCTGAAGACTTTCAAGGCAACTTTTGGGAACCCAGATTTTCTTCATAGGGGAACCGTTCCTGCAGTTAGTGCCAACATATCTAGCAAATACTTCACCATTCTGATTTTTGAACAATTTATAGTTGGAGTCAAATGACTCATCAGAAGAATGAGAAGATTCACATGTATAGCCAGATAAATTAGATGGATCAACTGGAGGTCCTGTCGGCGTTCTGGGAACGGGGGTCCCCAGACTTGCCTGCCTGCGGCCGGCGGCGTGGCTCAAATGGGGGCCCTGCGTGGCCCATCTTCATCAGCACAAGGTTCAAGACCCTCGCGAGGGGCCAAGCCTCGCGAGGCGAACGACACGACGCTTCCTCAAGCACGACCTCCTTAGGCTGGCTCGCGAGGAGGCGAAGAGATCAAGGCGGGTACCTCACGAGGTGCCCCTGACGCAAGCCATGACGACCAAGGGCGCCAGGCGGGCGCCAGCCCGCGCAGCGCCCCCCTTTCCTCTTTGGTGCAAAGGGGGCAAGCGCAGGCGAGAGGATCAAGCAAAGGCACCCATTTCGGTGCAACAAGACCAAGACCAGTCCAACGGTGGGAAGGAGGTCACCATGGAGCCCAGGACGGTGTCACCACAGGGCCTTTGGCAGGCGAAGACCAACTTTAGTCAGGATAAGTGTACCAGATGTTCCCCTTCAAATTGTCCAATTGTTGGCGCCCTTCCCACTCAATATTTGGGAAGAGGCTCAGGGCCTTTGCCTATAAATAGGACTAGCCACCCACAGGATAGGGGAGGGTGAGAACGATCGAGGATCTAAAGGAATCCAGCATCGAGAGAGAAAGAGAAGGGCGATCGAACTCCCCCTACCAGTTCATCCCCTAGCCAAGAACTGACCCTCGCGAGGTCGTTCTTCCCTGTAACTGTTCTTCCTCATCAGCCCAAGAGGCAATCCACCGCACCACACTTGATTAGGGTATTACACCACAATGGTGGCCCGAACCAGTATAAACCTTGTGTCTCTTGTGTTGTTCTTGCAGTAGTTAGATCTTTGCGAGACGGAGAGGTAGAGGGCACGATCTCCGCGCGCACCCCAGAGTTCGAACCTTAAGGGTCTGCCGGAACCCCATGAATCCGACATTTGGCGCGCCAGGTAGGGGTACGCCGGAATCTGTCTGCCACCTCTCCGCTCTCCTCCGACCACCGCATCCATGTCTGACGCTCGTCGGGCCCGTGCCGAGCGCCGGGCCGCCATCGCTTCCCGCGCCGTCCAGACGGCCCCCGTCAGTGGGCGTCCTCGTCGTTCCCCGTCGCCCGCCGTCAACGCCGCCACCGGCCCGGCGGGGAACGAGCAGCAAGCATCCTCTCAGCACCCGTCCGTGCGGCGGGATGGCCGCACCGCCACTCCGTTGCTCACCCCAGCCGGTTCTTCGTCGCACGTGCTTCGCGCACCCTTGGAGGCTCGGGCTGCACTCATCGCGGCGAACGAGCTCCTGCGCTACCGCCCTATCGACGACGTCTACGAGGAGTGGCTCGACCGCGTCGCCAAGCTCGTCCGCGCCGCAGGGGGCTCTCCTGCGCCTTCTGCACCGCTGCGCCGCACTCCGCCCCGCATGGGCAATGAAGCCCCGGGGGCATTCCAGCCGCCTCCTTTCCAAGAAGATGCCATGGCCCAAGGCACGCAGCTCCTGGGTGGAACCCGCTCCGTCATGCGCCAGCCCAGCAGGAACGGAGCTGCCAAGAAGTTCCGCGACCGCAAGAGGCAGCCCGGGTACTCCCAGCCCCGGCTCGCCGAGACCCCGCTCCGGCTCCGGCACGTCAAGACCCCGCGCTGCTCCCAGCTGCAGCGCAAGGGGACCCGCAAGGCCAAGCTCTCCCTCAACCAAAACCTCCCGCGGTCACCGCTGGCTGCCGCGCCTACACCGCCGAGTTGCGCGGAGTCGCATGGCCCGACAAGTTCAAGCCGGACCTGCCTCCTCGCTACGACGGCACAACTGATCCCACGGAGTTCCTCCAGCTCTACGAGCTGGGAATCGAAGCTGCCAGCGGGGACGAAAAGGTCATGGCGAACTGGTTCCCCGTGGCGCTGAAGGAAGGTGCTCGCACTTGGCTCCTGAACCTGGCCCCAGGCACGATCTCCTCCTGGGACCAGATGCGTACGTGCTTCATCGCCAACTTCCAAGGTACCCGCGACCGGCCTCCCGCCGTGAGCGACATGCGGCGCATCAAGCAGCAACCTGGAGAGAACCTGCAAAAGTACATCCAGCGCTTCAACAGTGCGCGCCTCAAGATCCCTAGGGTGTCCGAGGAAGCCATCATCTCGGCCTTCTCCGACGGCGTGCGCGACGTCAAGATGAAGGAAGAGTTGGCGATTCATGAAGACCTCTGCACCTCCCTGGAGCTGTTCAACCTGGCGACCAAGTGCGCCAGAGCTGAGGAGGGACGCCTCTCCCTCCTCGAGCTGCCTGCTGCAGACCCACAAGAGAAGAAGCCCAAGGCCAAGGACGTGAAGCGCAAGGGGGCTGCCGTGCTCGCGGCAGAGCCGGACACCAAGCGGGGCAAGGATCTGCCTGAATCCTCCAGGGGCAGCCAGTATTGTGTGTACCACGACCTCCACACCCACAACACCAATGAATGCCAAGAACTCCGCGCCGTGCGAGAAGGAAGAGTCGGCCGACGCCCTGACCATGCTGACCGGGGCTACGGCCGAGGAGGAGGAAGGAACCCGGGACGCTGGGAAGATCGTGGCCCACGTCAAGGCTGGCGTGACCAACCTCGTGAGGACCGCTGGCGTGACCAGCCTCGCGAGGGGGACTGGAGGGATCAGCCTCGTGAGGATCGCCCTCATGGCCACCCAGGCCTACCACCGTTGCCGCCTCAGCCAAGAAGGAATGAAGACCGCCACCAAGACGAGGGGGCTGGGGGCTTCCAGGAGCCTCGCGCCATCGCCTGCATCCTGGGCGAAGCTCAAGCCCCAGCCTCTCAACGTATCTTCAAGCAGTTTGCTCGCGAAGTGAATGCAGTTCTCCCCAAGCTCGAAGCAACGCGTCCCCTCAGATGGTCGGCCTGCACCATCACGTTCAGCTCAGCAGACCAGCTCAAGTGCGCAACCACAACCGGAGTCCTCCCAATGCTTTGTTCCCCAGTCATCAGCAACGTTCTGGTCACCAGGACCCTCATCGACAAAGGGGCAGGGCTCAATGTCTTGTCCGTGGAAACATTCAACAACCTCCAAGTGCCCTATGACCAGCTTCAGCCAACCAAGCCTTTCTCCGGAGTCACCGACGGTTCCACGGTCCCGATCGGGCAGGTCCGCCTCCTAGTCACCTTCGGCACCTACGACAACTACGGCATCGAGCTCATCGACTTTGACGTCGCCCACATCCGCCTGCCGTACAACGCCATCCTCGGGTACCCGGCACTGGCTAAGTTCATGGCCGTGACTCACCATGGCTACAACGTCCTCAAGATGCCAGGAAGCGGCGGCGTCATCACAGTGCCATGTCAGGAGAAGGATGCAGTGTGTGCCCTGGAGCGAGCCTTTCAGGCCGCGTCACTTGAAGACCCAGATCACAGAAGCAGGAGGCTTCCTGAGACCACCCCCAAGAAGAAGAAGACAACGTCAGGCTCAACCCCTCAGGAGGCAGGCCCTTCGAGGCCCGCGTCTGCCCAGGGGGACCCTCCTTCAATCGCATAGGAAAGCGCGCCCGACGCCCTCCTCAGGCAGGGCTCGGGGCCTCTCACCTGGAGGGCCACCGACCTCGCCAAGGTCACGAGGGAGGCGCTGGGGCACCATGTGGAGGCGTGCTTCGAGGCACGCTTCCCTCGAAAGGAAGCCAGGGAAGGAAGGTTGTACCAGCAGGAGTTTGTTAGCAAGGCCATTCAAGAACTACAGGAGTCAAGGATCATGAGAGGTTGCCGTCGCCCACCAGCTGTGGCTCCCCATCCAGGCGAGGATGGTGGGCTGCGCGTCTGCGTCGACGTACCAGGGCTCAATCAGATCGCCACGGCGGAGCGCCTCTGGCCCTCACAAGTGGGGCGCCGCGGAGGACCACCCCACAGCTACGTTCGCATGCCTTATGGCCTGCCGAGCGTGGCTGCGGCATACCAGCGCATCATGAGGAGCATCTTGGAGGCGCAAGAAGACAGGCGTTCCACAACCCTGGCGGAGATGGAGGCTGCTCACGAGGAACCACCAGTGCCTCCGGAGCCTCCCGAGGCCCCTGGGCCTGGGGGCTCGTGAGGATCAGCTTCCGCAGCTCACCGAGTCTACTGCACCAACGCCACCGCCCCAACGACATCTTCAGGTGACATCTTCCAAGTTTCATTCCCAGCTGGGAGCACCCTCCCAGGGTTGCGTCATTCCCAGGCCGCGTGGGTCCGTCCCTGTGGCATGTATCCCTTTTTATCTTTTTAGTTGCTAGCTTGCTTTGCTGGGGGCGCCCCTCGGGCTGCATCATCCCCAGGCCACTCGGGCTAGGCCCAACGGCATGTATCCCTTCCGCGTTTATTTCCAATTATGCATCATGCTTGATTACTCGATGCCGCCCGCGGCACCTCTTCTTCTTCATGTCGACCACTTGCACGTTAAAGGGGGGGTGCCTGAGCATCGCGACTCAGGGCTCTTACTGGCTCTCCAGCCCTCACCCTCAGGCCTTGTCCACGGCATCGCGACCTGGCATACCAGCGACGGCTGAGACAAGCTCGAGGGCCGGGACCCGAGGACGAAGAGTGCCGACATCTAACCAGATTTTGCAGGAACACATCTCAAGATACGGCCCAGCGCCAGGCGCAACCCGCCTAGAGGTAGGGCCTCGTGAGTCCCGCGCTGGCTCATGGGTGCCCAGATACACCTCACCCGCTCCAACCAATGAGCTCCTGAGCGACTAACGATCAACTAATCGCTGCTATGGAAACCCCGTCTTCTTTTTGTGATGAATCTGCAGGGCCCATAAAGGGAACCGCGCTAGCCAAGGCCCTCACGGCGTTCCCTTCGCCCTTGCCCGCGCGAACCGCTTGCACGTTAAAGGGGGGGTGCCTGAGCATCGCGACTCAGGGCTCTTACTTGCTCTCCAGCCCTCACCCTCTGGCCTTGTCCACGGCATCGCGACCTGGCATACCAGCGACGGCTGAGACCAGCTCGAGGGCCGGGACCCGAGGACGTAGAGCAGAAAGCAGAGCAGAGGCGAGGGAGAAGGGGCACGCGAGGACCTCGTCAAGCATCTCCTTTCAAATTACCCCCCGAACCCGACGGCGCGCTGGGGGCAATCTCCGATTCCCAAGATATCCACCATCCGAAGCATTGGATACCATGTCACTACCCCCGCACCTAAAGCGATCCCGTACTAGCGACGTTGCTTCTCTTTCTCACCAAGCGACGGCTGCTTGGGCGCCAAAGGGGACCTCCTGAGCATCGCGACTCAGGGGCTCTTACCGGACCCCGGGCCGCTCACCTCCTGGCCTTGACCACGGCATCGCGACCTGGCATACCAGCGACGGCTGACGCCGCCTTGGGACTGGGACCTGTCGACGCAGAGCACAAAGCCCACGCGAGGTGTGAAAGGGAGAACCAAACTATGACGGAATTCGCGATTCGCACAAATCCGTAGCAAGGGTTACATATTAACAACAAGGATCACAGTCGCCTTACAAGCCCCTATGGGGCACAATGTGATTCCTCGCAGGGAACGGATCCTAAAAGGTGCTAACTACACGCGCCTTCGCAAAAGATGCCATCATCAATAGTGGGCCGTCAAGCACCGGCGCCAACCCCATCCAGATCAGGATCGGCGGCGACCCAGCGAGCCTGCCCTGCTCAGGGAGCGGCGTTGGCTCGCGGGCTCGTAGCTGTCGTCGCTCGTCTCCGGCGTCGCGAAGACCTCATTGGGATCGCTGGATCCTCCGACGCTCCCGTCGCTTGTGGAGCTGTCCAGGGGGCGGTTGGCAGGCCCAGCCGTCGCCATGGCAAGGTCCTGGCCGCCTCCCCCGGGGCAGCACTCCAGCCGGCGACCGTTCGCGTCGAAGACCTTGAAGAACATCACCGAAGTGCCGTCGTACTCCAGGTGGATCGTGAGGGCGCCCTTCGTTCTGCAGCACCGAGCGATTTTACCCCAGCCGCGAGTCATGAAGACCTCGCCCGGGGCAGTGATCGCAACCTCTGCCCCGGTCACAGGAGTGCTGCAGTCGGCGTGCTGCAGCCACAACTCCAGGAGTCTCCCCTGCTGGAAGACGGAGGCGAAGAAGGAAGGAAATCGAATCCAAGTCCGCGGAGGCATGGCGGCGTGGAGCACGAGCTCGCGGGAGGAGCCCTCGGCGTGGACTCTGGGAGGAACGACCAACACCTTCGTGACCCTCCGGCGCCGGTGACGACGCTGGCCGAGGAGATCAGCATCTCCTCCTCTAAGGCCCTCGGCATGGGCATACAAGGGAAGCGGGAATCCTGGCGGAGGCCGCTCGTACCAAGGCCTCAGCACCAGCAGGCGATTCTCCTCGTCTCGGCCGCACAGGGCAGGCCGTTTCTTCGGCGGGAGCGGGTCAGGTACCTCTTGAGGAGCCTTTCCCTTCTCCGCCGCTGAGAACCGGCGAATCGGAGCCATCACACCAAGACGGAGCAAGAATCAAGGCGAAGGAGGAAGCAAGGAGAGATGGACTGGAAGGGCACGCGCGGTGCCGTACTTATAGCCGGCAGAGGCCAACCGTCGGCCTCCACGATCACAGGCAATCATGACACGATTTGCATGCAGGGACTTGTCCAAATCCGCGCGATCGTCGAGGTGTCGTGGGGAAGTGGAAGCGCCCACGTCCAATCAACCGCCACGCGGCGCCCAAGGCCGCAGGCTGTTAGGGCCCGCGGCGCTTCGCCCTTGCCCTTTCACCTCTCGGCACGGCCAAGTCCGTGCACGCCTTGGGCCCGGGGGCTACTTTCGGCGTTCTGGGAACGGGGGTCCCCAGACTTGCCTGCCTGCGGCCTGCGGCATGACTCAAATGGGGGCCCAGCGTGGCCCATCTTCATCAGCACAAGGTTCAAGACCCTCGCGATGGGCCAAGCCTCGCGAGGCGGACGACACGACGCTTCCTCAAGCACGGCCTCCTTAGGCTGGCTCGCGAGGAGGCGGAGAGATCAAGGCGGGTACCTCACGAGGTGCCCCTGACGCAAGCCATGACGACCAAGGGCGCCAGGCGGGCGCCAGCCCGCGCAGCGCTCCCCTTTCCTCTTTGGTGCAAAGGGGGCAAGCGCAGGCGAGAGGATCAAGCAAAGGCACCCATTTCGGTGCAACGAGACCAAGACCAGTCCAACGGTGGGAAGGAGGTCACCATGGAGCCCAGGACGGTGTCACCACAGGGCCTTTGGCAGGCGAAGACCAACTTTAGTCAGGATAAGTGTACCAGATGTTCCCCTTCAAATTGGCCAATTGTTGGCGCCCTTCCCGCTCAATATTTGGGAAGAGGCCCAAGGCCTTTGCCTATAAATAGGACTAGCCACCCACAGGATAGGGGAGGGCGAGAACGATCAAGGATCTAAAGGAATCCAGCATCGAGAGAGAAAGAGAAGGGCGATCGAACTCCCCCTACCAGTTCATCCCCTAGCCAAGAACTGACCCTCGCGAGATCGTTCTTCCCTGTAACTGTTCTTCCTCATCAGCCCAAGAGGCAATCCACCGCACCACACTGGAGTAGGGTATTACACCACAATGGTGGCCCGAACCAGTATAAACCTTGTGTCTCTTGTGTTGTTCTTGCAGTAGTTAGATCTTTGCGAGACGGAGAGGTAGAGGGCACGATCTCCGCGCGCACCCCAGAGTTCGAACCTTAAGGGTCTGCCGGAACCCCGTGAATCCGACAGGTCCCTTTGCAGCAACCCATGTGGTTTTGGGGTACTGCTCAGGCTTCCAATATGTACCATCAGCATCGAGTTTCCTCTCAAAGGCAATACCCTCTTTCCTAGGGTTCCTGTTGAGGATCTGCTTTTTAAGCACATCACAAAGAGTCTGATGCCCTTTGAGGCTTTTGTACATGTCTGTCATGTACAATTCCTTCAGTCCTACATCGTCAGTAATACTAGCAATGTCCTCAGATGAGGAATTAGTGATAGCAGAGATAGGTGAAGAATTTGTAACATTTGAAGCATTTGAACATTCAGGTGAAGAATTAGCAGATTCTCGTTCAATGCATTTTAGGCATGGAGGAATGAATTCTTCCTGAGCAGCGCTGATTTGTTGAGCAAGTAATGAATCGCGCTCCTTCTGAAGATCTTCATAACTCACTCTCATCTTCTCAAAATCAGACAGGAGAGAGTTATGCTGATCTTGAAGAGAGTCATGCTTGGAATGAAGTCTTTGAAGACTTTCGGCCAAGGCTTGTGACTGATCCATTTCTTCACCCAACATATCATTACTCTTACTAAGCATATCATTTGCTTTTTGCAAAGCTCTTTGTTGTTTAGCGGCAAGGGAAGCAAGTTTGACATAACTGGGTCCAAATTCATCACCAGATTCTTCATCACTAGACTCAGATAGGTAGCATTCAGTTACCTCAGCACTTTTTGCCATAAGGCATGGAGTAGATGATGATGATTCTGGTTCGAATGTCATCGATTTGAGCGATTCCTTGAAATCCTCAAACCAAGGATCATGACGGGTTCGATGGCCTTCATAGACATCAGAGAGACGGTCCCAGACAAGCTTCGCCTGATCGAGATGCATGATGTTTCTGAACTGGTTTCGAGACAGACTGGAGCAGATGATGGCCTTCGCTGTGAGGTTGAGTTGAGTGTACTTGCGAATGTCATCAGCTTCCGCCATCTTGCACAGATCGGTCAGACCAATCTCAGTGATGGTCCATAGCTGGCTGTCCTTCACCATGAGACGCTTCTTCATCATAGCCTTCCATTTGGGATACTCGTGACCGTCAAAGATGGGGCACGACACTCTCTTCATATCTGTGGTCGACATAACTAAAGCTCCAGGCGGTTAAACCAAAATCACACAGAACAAGGGAGTACCTTGCTCTGATACCAATTGAAAGTGCGTTATATCGACTAGAGGGGGGGGGTGAATAGGCGATTTTTATGAAATTCTTCATTGAGGAATTTGCTCGTGAGGAAATTCCTTAGCGAAGAACTACTAGCAGCGGAATAAGTACTCAGAGGTACACATAGCAGAATACATGCATGGTCATCATGATGAAATGAAGACACAGACAAAGTATAGAAAGCGTAAACACAGGATAGCACAATATGAAGACAAACAGATTGAAGAAATTGAAGTGAGGAAATTGAGAAAGTCTTCAGTCAAAGTCTTCAAACACAGATATGAACAAACACACAACACAGTAATGAGGAAATGAAAGTATTGAGGAAATAGAACCAGTAAGCTTGGTGAAGACAATGATTTGGTAGACCAGTTCCAACTGCTGTCTCAGTTGTACATCTGGTTGGAGCGGCTGAGTATTTAAACTCAAGGACACCTAGTCCCGGACACACAGTCCTCACCGTATTCTCCTTGAGCTAAGGACACACAGTCCTCGCCCAATCACTCGTGGTAAGTCTTCAGATGACTTCCAAACCTTCACAGACTTGGTCACTCGGCGATCCACAATTCCTCTTGGATGCACTAGACCTTGACGCCTAACCGTCTGGAAGAAGCACAGTCTTCAAAGGTAACAAGCGTCGGATCCACGCAGGATCAATTTCTTCAGTGATGCTCAATCACTTTGGGTTTGTAGGTGTTTTGGGTTTGGGTTTGGATTTTCCTCACTTGATGATTTTCGCTCAAAGTCCTCGGAGGATGGGTTGCTCTCAAATGACAAGTGTCAAGTTCTTGCAGAGCAGCCAACCAGCTAGTGGTTGTAGGGGGCGGCTATTTATAGCCTAGGGAGCAGCCCAACATGATAAGACATAAATGCCCTTCAATGATATGACCGTTGGATGGATAAGATATTTTGGGACAGCTGGCGCGTAGCACAGCAACGGTCGGAAATTTGAGGTACAAATTCCTCAGGGCTATCATGTTCCTCACAATGTAGGCAATTCGCACTGGCGAATTCCTAACTCCTCATTCAGAGCAAAGTCCTCAGTGACCAGAAGAGCTGCGTCTCTGTCACTGAAGAAATTGACTGAACTGTATGAGATTTCCAATGGCTTCACTCGAAGGGATTGGTAGATGTAGGATTTGAGATGAGCATCACTTGGAAATTTTCTCCTTAGTATTTCCTCGACCCCCTTTAACAATACGATATTTCCTATGACTCAAGAAAGAGAAAATTAAACTACGAAAACAAAAGTCTTCACGCTTCATGTTCCTCGAATGAATACCAAGTCTTCAAGGTCACACAAATTTCTTCACTTTCAAAGTCTTCAGAAAGTCTTCAAAATATCAAAGTCTTCAAATGAAGAACTTCATTTTTAGGGGTCGACTTTCACTGTAAATATCAAACTCCTCATAGACTTATAGACCTGTATACACTCATAAACGCATTAGATACTTAACCTATAAGTCTTCAATACACCAAAATCACTAAGGGGCACTAGATGCACTTACATTACCATCCGGCCTTGACGCACAGTTCGGGACCCAATACCCGAGATCTGCCGGTTTTGACACCGACATTGGTGCTTTCATTGAGAGTTCCTCTGTGTCGTCGCTTTTGGGCTCGATGGCTCCTTTGATCATCAACAACGATGCGGTCCAGGGTGAGACTTTTCTCCCCGGACAGATCTTCGTCTTTGGCGGCTTCACACTGCGGGCCAATTCGCTTGGCCATCTGCAGCAGATCGAAAGCTACGCCCCTGGCCATCAGGTCAGGTTTGGAAGCGTAAACTACACGTCAGACATCTGTGGAGATTTGATCTTTGAAGGATTCGAGCCACAGCCAAGCGCGCCGCACTATCTCGCGGGGCATGATCTAGCTCTGCCGCCGGACAGTACCCTGGAGGCCGCAAGTGCACCGGCTCTGACCCTCAATTCGGAGCCAGATGCGCCGATCGAGGATGATCGGTTGGACGTCACCTCGGGGGCTGCGATCTCAAAGGCGTTCGAGTCGAACGCCAGCCCCACACTCTGCAGGACCCGTGACTCCGAGGATCCGGACTCCTTTTCGGACTCCGAAATAATGGAGTTCACCGCCGTGGACATCTTTCAGCACTCGCCTTTTGGCGACATCCTAAATTCCCTCAAGTCTCTCTCCTTATCAGGAGAGCCCTGGCCGAACTATGGTTAGCGAGGGTGGGATACGGACGATGAAGAAATTCAAAGCCCATCCACCACCCACTTTGTAGCCACTGTCGACGATTTAACCGACATGCTTGACTTTGACTCCGAAGACATCGACGGTATGGACGACGATGCAGGAGACGAACAGGAACCAGCACCTGTAGGGCGCTGGAAGGCCACCTCGTCATATGATATATATATGGTGGATACTCCAAAAGATGGAGATGGCGACGGAACAGCGGAGGATGACACCTCCAAGGAACAGCCAAAGCGCCGGCGTCAGCGGCGCCGCTCTAAATCCCGCCAAAGCAAAAACGGTGATTCCGGCACGGCAGATAATACTACCCCGGATAGCGCCGAAGAACACCATCTCTAGAAAGATTCAGCATAGGAAGATGGAGAAGCCAGCCCTCATGAAAGAGAGGTAGACCAAGAGGTTGAGGATGATAACTACATGCCTCCCTCCGAAGACGAGGCAAGCCTCGACGACGACGAATTCGTCGTGCCATCAGACCTCGCCGAACAAGAGCGTTTCAAACGCAGGCTTTTAGCCACGGCAAACAGCCTCAAGAAAAAGCAGCAACAGCTTAGAGCTGATCAAGATCTGCTAGCGGCCGAAGAGTATGAACTCGAACGCCCCTCCAAGCACTACCCAAAGCGCAGGCCGCTACCCCGATCAGAGGAGGAAGCACCCACATCACCAGCGCACGACATGGCCGACCGGCCACCACGCAGCCGCGACAGAGAGGACTCTCGACCCTCCACCCAAGCCATGCCCCGATGCCGTCCAACTAAGGCACGGGAAAACGCGCCAGACCTGCGAGACATACTGGAGGATAAGGCAAGACAAACAAGATCGATCTACGGATCGCGCAGGCGCCCTACGACACATGACGGAGATATTCATTCCAGATACAACAAATCCGGCCGGGCCGAACACAACAGACATAGCTCTTCTGAGCTGCGTCGTGATATAGCCCAGTATAGAGGCGCCGCACACCCACTATGCTTCACAGATGAAGTAATGGATCATAAAATCCCAGAGGGCTTTAAACCCGTAAACATCGAATCATACGATGGCACAACAGATCCCGCGGTCTGGATCGAGGATTATCTCCTTCATATCCACATGGCCCATGGTGATGATCTACATGCCATCAAATACCTCCCACTCAAGCTCAAGGGACCGGCCCGGCATTGGCTCAACAGCTTGCCAGCAGACTCAATTGGTTCTTGGGAGGACCTGGAAGCCGCATTCCTCGACAACTTCCAGGGCACTTATGTGCGACCACCGGATGCCGATGACCTAAGCCACATAATCCAGCAGCCAGAGGAATCGGCCAGGCAATTCTGGACACGGTTCCTAACAAAGAAAAACCAGATTGTCGACTGTCCAGACGCTGAGGCCTTAGCAACCTTCAAGCATAATATCCGCGACGAATGGCTTGCTCGGCACCTGGGATAGGAAAAGCCGAAATCTATGGCAGCCCTCACGACACTCATGACCCGCTTTTGCGCGGGAGAAGACAGCTGGCTAGCTCGCAGTAACAACTTATCAAAGAACCCTGGTAGTTTGGATACCAAGGGTAAAAGTGGTAGGACACGCCGGAACAAACAAAAGCGCCGTGCTAACAGCGACAACAACGAAGATACGACAGTAAATGCCGGATTCAGAGGCTACAAATCCGGTCAGCAGAAAAAGCCATTCAAAAAAAATACTCAGGGCCCGTCCAGTTTGGACCAAATACTTGACTGCTTGTGCCAGATACATGGCACCCCGAAAGGCCAGCCAATCACACCAACAGGGATTGTTGGGTGTTCAAGCAGGCAGGCAAGCTAAGAGCCGAAAACAAAGACAAGGGGCTGCATAGCGATGACGAGGAGGTGTAATGCCCCGGACACACCCGCCGGCGGTCGTTACTCCTGGCGGGATCTAGACCGGCCCCACAGATCAATACTAGTCTTTTCTGCGCACTTTGTCCTCACTCGTGCGCACCCGGGAGCAACTTCTTGGTCGGTCACCCATCCTGACACTACTCCAAGCTGAGCACGCAGTAGAGCTCCTGCGCGGGATGGAGGTGGTTGCGGGAGCCTCAGGCGAGCTCCTGCTCGGTAGAGGAACGTGGAGATGGATCGATGGGATGGATGGGATAGCGAGGTCGGGCGCTGCTCTGTTGGTGGATGGCTGAAGGCGAGGTGGATGCGAGCTGTGGTTGGTCGGCGGCGCAAAACGAGGGGCTTGGTCGGAGAGAAATTGGATTGGGAAGAGATCCCGAGGAAAACGAAGTGGCGGCGGCGATAGGATAGGGGAGGAATGGATGGGACAGGGCTAGGGTTAGACTAAATATATATAGGTTGATTTTGGGTAGGGGTTCTCTCGTCCCTCCGATCGCAATCGGACGATCGAGAAATAAATAGTTAGGGAGTCCAAATGAGAAAACGGTGATGTTTTGTAGATGTTAGGGGATGATCCCGATCCAACGGTGACGACTGTCCGGGTCGGGTTCGGGCAAGTTTCGGACGTGCGCGAGGGGGGGGGGGGGGTGAGCGCTGTGCAGAGAGGGTCAAACGGTTAGGCAAGGGGGAAATGTAAAACCCGGTTGGGCTCGAAACGGTCAACAAAAGAAAGGGGGGATGCGGTAACTACGAACGGGTGCAAGTTTTATGAAAACATGCAGATGCAATGCGCATGATGCTATGAGATGAGATGCATGACATGAACAAAATGCAAAACAAAAGACAAAAACCCAACCACGGAGGAAATAATATATCGCATCTCCGGAAAAGGCAAGAGTTGGAGTTACGAATATGGAAAATTACATCCGGGGCGTTACAACACTCCACCACTACGAGAGGATCTCGTCACGAGATCTAGAATGGCACCGGAGGGGAAAACGGAAGAGAAAGAGAAGAGGTAAAGCTAAGTTGCTTCTTTGACAAACGAGTGAAACCAAAGAACCTTGAGAGGTTGAGCAAAATGAAAGAAAGAATGCCATGGAGATGAACGAAATGAAATACTTCGTTGGACAAGGAACAGGGAATACAGCGAGAAAGAAGAGCTTAAGTGACAAGATAGACGTTGAAACCACTCCGGTTGAAACAAGATGTACAAGGAACGATAAAGAACAATTACAACAACACTCCGGTTAAATGGATAAGCACGAAAAGAACACGATCTTCACAATTCAAGATGATGAGCGAAGAGAGCAACATCACATTGCCTCCGGAAGAAGAAATAGAAGTTAGATCATTGGAATAAAGGGATGGAGCAGAAAACAACATGTACTACATCAAATGGATTTGAGAGAGCATCTTTAAAAAGAAGGATTGAGCGGAGTTGTAGGAAAACCAACAACGAAAAGATATGATCCTCGTGGGCTTATTGAGACATCTCAAAACTTGAGGTGAACTTCTGCCAGTAACAAAAACAATTGCTTGCTTGAGATCAACGAAGAGATGAAAACTTCTCTCGCCAAGAGGATAGGAGAAAACTTCGATCATTGATAAGCACCACAAATAGCACAACCCTTAGGGAAGGCTTTAGGTGAAATCTAACCCAAGATAACTCCAACAAAAAGATTGATTGGTTGAAAAGATCTCTTGAACAAAGAGAAAATGATGGATTTAAATATCTCATTCTTAACAACATGTGAATCATGATACATGAACTCAAATTATCAAGAATGACATAATACCACCTCGAATGATACGGTTGAAAGGATTGCACTTTAAAATGCAAGATAAAGAATACTTGAGCTGCTCTGAAAAGAATCTCGAAGAACACTTCGAGAAGGAATTAAATCCTTTGTGAATCATCATGTAGCCTCCATAACGAACTCCGGTAAGAAAAGGAAGATCAGATGAAATGAAGGATGAAAAGAATAAGGTTGAAGCCTTGCAATGATTAAGATGGAGCTTAGAAATGATATAACCGAGAAAACTTGGAACTCCGGAAAGAAAGATGAACAAATGAAATCAAGAATTTTGATGAACCTCTGGAATAAGGAATAGAATTTACTTGATGAAACAAGAATAAGAATTACATTATGCTCATCCTTCACCAATTAAATTGATGACAAGCAATGGATTTAGCATACTACTTATTCCCGTAGAAAGGATCAAGAGAGATATAGCACAAACTTGAGAATGTCTTCAACGAAGCACCGGTAGGATTGGAAAGAAAGAATGAATCTTTATGATAACAAGGGAAGAAGGATCTTGAACGAACCACCGTAAGAATTTAAAATGGATGAAGAAAAGATAAAGAAACACCGGGAAGAGTTAGCAAATGAACGAAGATACTTGAGAGAATTTAGATACATGAGAATGGAGAGATCATGAACTGATTAGAGAAAACTTGAGTGATGCACCGGTAAGATTTGGAGAACGAGAGCTGAAAGCTGAGAATGAATAATTCTGAGATGATGGCCTCCAGAGAATCAAACTGAAAAGACTCCTGAAATGCTCCGGATGGGTGAAAATTATTCCCACAATTGAAAACAATTATGAGAGGATGGCAACAAGCTAGAACAATGAATCTTGACGAGAATGGAGCAAGATTTAAGAGAAACTCTTCTTCGGTCTTCCAATGTTGAGAATGATGATGAGAAACACCACCATGAATTGTTGAGGCACTCCGGAATGAGAATTGGAAAGGTTGAACCAACGATGCAAGAATTGAAGGATCTTGGAGAAAGACATTTGACTGATGATAATTCATTCTTCCGTCAAGCTTCTAAAAGAATTTTAGAAGCTCCGGGAAAATTAGAAGAGTCAGGTAAGATCCTGGAAAAAGGCCTGTGGGTTAGGGCCCACTCAAAAGAAACACCGTTGAAGTGATTTAAAAGAGAGATAGCACCGGTTGAATTAAATGGCTTGACTGAGATAGCATCCTCAAAAGAACTTGAGTGAATTGAGGATGGAAACTTGAATCTTCTGAGATATCTTCATCACTCCCGAACAAATGAATAGCGAGAAGTGAATTATTATGAGGTGCACCGGTATGAGAAGGTATTGAAACGAGGAAAAGGAATACGATCTATACTGAAAGCTTGAATTTAATCCACCGGAAAAGAAAAAGAACGAAGAAAGATGAACTTGAAACTCCTGACCAGCTTCATGATAATCACCGGATAAGAACATTGAAGGAAAGAATGGAGAGACTTCACATCAATAAAAGGATACTTGATTAAGAAATCTGAGTCCTTGTAGAAAAGGGTGGGAGGGTGGGAAAACAAAGGCAACTTGGAACGGATGAAGCAAACACCGTTGAGAAGAACTGATAATTGATCTTGCGAATGTTGAAGTGATCGGATCCACTTGAAGAGAGACACACCGGTTGAAAAAGGATTGACATGGCACTCTCAGTTATCATGAAGGATTGGTATCCACATAGGGATATGAGAACACCGCTTGGAAAAAGGTATGGAATCAACACTTGACATTGAAGCAACTCGAATACCACAAATAAAACAAAACAAAGGATTTGCTCGCAGAATAAGCCGGAAACAAACATATAATAGATCCCATATCGTATCATGTGTCTGTAGGAAAGATATCCTACGAGATACTTGAATTCCCACTTATAAACTCCCGAAACTTTCCGGTTATGCAATCAGGTGTTGGGGATACAGGGGACACAAAATATATCACCCAAACTAACAATACCTAGATCCAGCTGTATCCATCCTTCAACACATAACCAAGAAACCTTCGGAAATCGTCTACCTCAACCTTCGAAAAACATCCGTTATACAAGTTATGGCAATACTCCCGCACTCGCCTCAGTACTGGGCTATCAGGGTTATCTCACCAACAACTGTACAAAAGAGTTTTTCGATGTCGGCGTACTAAACTCAGGTATTCCAGAACTGTAACGATAAAATTATGACGACAACACCTCGGAGCTCAACTCCCCGGGACACCTCCACTAAACCCCTGCTGACGGGAGGCAACCAAGACAATGTTGTCATCATAAAACCATCGGAACGATTCTAAGATACCCGCGTGATCCTAAAAAAAATTAGTGAAATTTGAGAAGAGAAGAGTCAAAACTCTACGTCAGGGTGCCTTACCAGAGCGATGAGGAGACTGGGAAGTAAAAAGAATTCCTAAACTCTCCGATATATAATTCCTAAATGACTCAAAACATTTTTCTAGACACAACTCGGCCAGTAAAAACGATCAATCAGTGGGGGCTCCTATGGTCGGGGAAGGCTCTGATTACCAACTTGTAACGCCCCGGACACACCCGCCGGTGGTCGTTACTCCTGGCGGGATCTAGACTGGCCCCACAGATCAATACTAGTCTTTTCTGCGCACTTTGTCCTCACTCGTGCGCACCCGGGAGCAACTTCCCGGTCGGTCACCCATCCTGACACTACTCCAAGCTGAGCACGCAGTAGAGCTCCTGCGCGGGATGGAGGTGGCTGCGGGAGCCTCAGGCGAGCTCCTGCTCGGTAGAGGAACGTGGAGATGGATCGATGGGATGGATGGGACAGCGAGGTCGGGCGCTGCTCCGTTGGTGGATGGCTGAAGGCGAGGTGGATGCGAGCTGTGGTTGGTCGGCGGCGCAAAACGAGGGGCTTGGTCGGAGAGAAATTGGATCGGGAAGAGATCCCGAGGAAAACGAAGTGGCGGCGGCGGCGATAGGATAGGGGAGGAATGGATGGGACAGGGCTAGGGTTAGACTAAATATATATAGGTTGATTTTTCGGACGATCGAGAAATAAATAGTTAGGGAGTCCAAATGAGAAAACGGTGATGTTTCGTAGATGTTAGGGGATGATCCCGATCCAACGGTGACGACTGTCTGGGTCGGGTTCGGGCAAGTTTCAGACGTGCGCGAGGGGGGGGGGTGAGCACTGTGTAGAGAGGGTCAAACGGTTAGGCAAGAGGGAAATGAAAAACCCGGTTGGGCTCGAAACGGTCAACAAAAGCAAGGGGGGATGCGGCAACTATAAACGGGTGCAAGTTTTATGAAAACATGCAGATGCAATGCGCATGATGCTATGAGATGAGATGCATGACATGAACAAAATGCAAAACAAAAGACAAAAACCCAACCACGGAGGAAATAATATATCGCATCTCCGGAAAAGGCAAGAGTTGGAGTTACGAATATGGAAAATTACATCCGGGGCGTTACAGGAGGAGCCCAGGCCGCCGAACAACAGTGGATAGAGGGGTTTCCCCACACAAGTGCGGACGGTGAACATGATATACGCAACCCACATTCCCAAGAAGGAACGAAAGCGTGCGCTACGGGACATATACGCGATGGAGCCAGTCGCCCCAAAGTTCAACCCATGGTCCTCCTACCCGATCACTTTTGATCGAAGGGACCATCCTACTAGCATCCGTCACGGCGGTTTCGCCGCATTGGTTCTCGACCCAATCATCGACGGATTTCATCTCACAAGAGTCCTCATGGACGGTGGAAGTAGCCTGAACCTGCTTTATCAGGATACAGTGCGGAAAATGGGCATAGATCCGTCGAGGATTAAGCCCACAAAAACGACCTTTAAAGGTGTTATACCAGGTGTAGAGGCCAACTGTACAGGCTCAGTAACACTTGAAGTGGTCTTCGGATCTCCGGATAACTTCCGAAGCGAAGAGTTAATCTTTGATATAGTCCCGTTTCGCAGTGGCTATCACGCCCTGCTCGGGCGAACCGCATTTGCAAAGTTCAATGCGGTGCCGCACTACGCGTATCTCAAGCTCAACATGCCAGGCCCTCGAGGAGTAATTACGGTCAAGGGAAACACCGAACGCTCTCTCCGTATGGAGGAGCACACGACGGCTCTCGCAGCGGAAGTACAAAGCAGCCTTCTCAGGCAATTCTCCAGTCCGGCCGTTAAAAAGCCAGACACCGCCAAGCGCGCCCGAAGTAACCTACAACAAGACCGCCTGGCACGTTCGGAGCAGGCGTAGCAATGTGGCCCCAACCCCAGCCCTCGCAACATAGAAAAACCAGTGCTTCGCGTACATAACTACGCTCTCGAAATACCATGGGCGCAGGGGAAGGGGCACAATAATGGCAAGCCCAAAATACGGCCTAAAACGTACTAGGGGCTGCCGAATTCCTTTTTCTTACTTTCAGGACTCCACACTTCGGACGACCTGTTTGGCAATTCAACTGCCGCACGAACGATGCAAGATCCGGGGAAGCAGACAAGCCATGCCGCACTATGGAACTCCCAGGTGGTCTCTGTTACAAGCAGTATACCTGTTTTAAATGCAATGCCGCGGCCTGCCCCCGCCCAGGACATGTTAAATAGTCCAGTATCTTTTGCTTATCGCACTATTTGTATCGTCCTGCTTGATAGCAGCTTCTTCATAAACAATGCATAGCTTTTTGTCAGTTTTTTGCATTATCCTGTTTTTTATATATATGTTCAGTAATGACATGCGGCACCCGTACACTATGGTACGGCAAATACGCCAGGGGCTTCAGTACCCCTTAATGTGGCGCAAGAAGTCTGAACACTTCATAAGTGCGGCACGCCGAACTTATAGCACTATATGCATCGGCTCCGAATCATGATTTGGGTCAATAGTTGGGTTTGCCTGGCTCCTATGTTTTGGTGCCTTATGTTCCGCTATATCGGCTAAGGTAGCACTAGGAGAACTACTTCGATTGTGCCCCGATTGAGCTGGGTTAATGTCGTGGTATTTCTCACGGGGGGCTTTGCGAGTCGACAGATGCCACAAGGGCTTAGTGTGTGGGTAAGACTGCTGCTGATAGGACCTGGAGCGGGTACGCGAGTAGCACGCGGTGGTTTACCCAGCTTCGGAGCTCTCCAGAGAGATAATACTCCTACTGCTGCATGTCTGAGTGTATCTATCTGCGGTGTACATCGGGCAATACAAAGTGCTCCTGGAGCTGTATCTAGGATCAGTGCCAAGTGCATCTGATTTGGTATATGCATGTATGTGGTATGCTAGTGGCCGGCTATGCCCATGGCATGTGGCCGAATGGATGGGTGTGCTCCTACGTGAGCATGTATGTGTGTGTGTGTGTGTGAGTCCATCCTCCATGGATGGATGAGTGGATGTGTGTGAGGCCTTGTGGCCGGCCGTGTGTGAGCCTCCCCTGATGCTCCTTATAAAGGGGAGCCCAAGGGACAAGGGATGGCCCACGTGACCAACTTCACTATTTGGGAGACAACGATGTGACATCTCACACCTGCTACAATGTATCACTATTGCTCAGCAGTGTCCGGGTACAGCCGTCTTGTCCGTGGTATGGCCATCGTGTCAGGGTCTTGTCGGTGTCGGGTCGTGCTATAGTCGGCAGCTGGCTGGTTGACGCAGTCGGCAGCCGGCTGGTTGGCGCAGTCGGCAGCCGGCAGTCGTCCGGGCAGAGCAGTCGGATGGGAAGCCGGCAGGAGCGGCCGGACAGTCGGACTGAGGAGCTTTGCTAGCCTCGATGTCTTGAAATATCGTCTTGCCGTCCTCGGGGTACCCGTGGTTAATTACTCCGACAGTAGCCCCCAAGCCTCCGGGCAACTTGGCAAAGTTGGGCAGAGGTTTTTTTGGCGAGTGTTCATGGAAATGATCATGAAAAAAAAAGACAAAGTTAGTCCATGCGGATATATCAAATGTTTGCTTTTAGCATTGCAAGTTTTATGCGGAGGGTGCCGACTCGGTTTCGTTCGAGCCCCCTTAATCTTTTTTGTGTTCCCTCCGCTTTTTGGCTTGTGCTCTCGCTTCCCGGACAGCCGCTCTGCGGTCTGTGGCTAAGAGTGGGCTGCGAAGTGGAGTGTACAGTACTCAGAGTCTAGGAGCAGATTCAACCGAGTAGATACTTGTAAAGGAAAACGGCCGGGTCGCCCGAACCGTTTTTCTTCCCGGACGTTTTTCGCGTGGGTGGCCTCCAGCATTCAGCCTTGCTAGCCAGACAGCCGCTCTGCGGTCTGTGACTAAGAGTGAGCCTTTGGTACTGCGCACGCTACTAAGCCATCTGCGGGAACAAACGTCTCAGGCCAAGCGGCCAGCCCCCGGGCCAACTCTGGCTGGCGCCGGGGCGAACAGTAGTGCAACTATAATAAAAATGCGGTGATAGCCCCCGAGCATCGCTCAGGGTTATCCGTGCTCTTGCGGTGCAAAAATATGCGGGTGAGGAGCTCACATTGATTTTCGTGTAGCCGAGGCGGAGTCTGCCGAAGACAGCCGGCGCGGCTCAACGCTTGTTGAGCGCGCCGGCGGACCCGCTGGGTGTAGTCTTTGAGCCTATGGGTGCTCGAAGGGGCTCCCGGCCGGTCAGGCTCGACCGGCCTGGTGGCGAGGCGACTTGCAGCGCCATTTTTCTTCTTTTTCTCTTCTACCAGCTGCTGGCAGCCGGACAACACTTTTCTCTTGTCTGCAATCTTCGCGGGGGCGCGCCAGCGCACCCGCTGGGTGTAGCCCCCGAGATTCGGGCCGACTGCTGAGCAGTCGGGCCGGATCTCCCGGCAACTACTTTGTCTTCTTCCTCGCAGGGGCGCGTCAGCGCACCCGCTGGGTGTAGCCCCCGAGATTCGGGCCGACTGCTGAGCAGTCGGGCCGGATTTCCCGGCAACTACTTTATCTTCTCTCTTTTTCTCGTCAGCCGGCTGCGCGCAGCCGTACCGGCTCGTCGGTCAACCAGGCAGCGAAGCGGGCAGACGAAACTGCCGGCCGAGCGGCAACGCGGGCTGCTGACCAGAGCAGTCCGTTGGACTGCAGTTTGCAGAGCCGAAGCCTCCCTTCTTCTTCTCTTTTTTTAGCCGGCATCTAGCACCCGGCCTTTGACTTTATCAGCCGACCCTCTTTTCCTTTCTTTTTTCTTCCCTTTCTTTCTTTCTTTTCCGCCAGCGCAGCCGGCCAAAGGGGGATCCCGCACACGCGTGCGGAGCCAGCTGGCGGCGACCCGGTAGCGGGCCAGCAGGGGCCGGCGGGCGCGACGATGAACCAACCAGCAAGCGTGCGGGAAGCCGGTTGGGCGAGGAGGCGAGCGGGCGTGGAGCTCTCGGCCACGGGCGAGGTCGCAGGCGGCAAGCCGGGGTGAGGAGGCGACCGGAGGCGGAGCCGGGTTGCGGGAGGAGCCGGCGCGGCCGCGAGGAGGCAGCCCGGAATGGGGGCCGGGTCGGCGTGAAGGCGGCCGAGGCGAGGCGAAGCCGGCCCGCGAAAGCCGGTGGGCGGCCGGTGGGCATGTCTGAGTGTATCTATCTGCGGTGTACATCGGGCAATACAAAGTGCTCCTGGAGCAGTATCTAGGATCAGTGCCAAGTGCATCTGATTTGGTATATGCATGTATGTGGTATGCTAGTGGCCGGCTATGCCCATGGAATGTGGCTGAATGGATGGGTGTGCTCCTACGTGAGCATGTATGCATGTGTGTGTGAGTCCATCCTCCATGGATGGATGAATGGATGTGTGTGAGGCCTTGTGGCCGGCCGTGTGTGAGCCTCCCCTGATGCTCCTTATAAAGGGGAGCCCAGGGGACAAGGGATGGCCCACGTGACCAACTTCACTATTTGGGAGACAACGATGTGACATCTCACACCTGCTACAGTGTATCACTATTGCTCAGCAGTGTCCGGGTACAGCCGTCTTGTCCGCGGTATGGCCATCGTGTCAGGGTCTTGTTGGTGTCGGGTCGTGCTGCAGTCGGCAGCCGGCTGGTTGACGCAGTCGGCTGGTTGGCGCAGTCGGCAGCCGACAGTCGGCCGGGCAGAGCAGTCGGATGGGAAGCCGGCAGGAGCGGCCGGACAATCGGACTGAGGGGCTTTGCTAGCCCCGATGTCTTGAAATATCGTCTTGCCGTCCTCGGGGTACCCGTGGTCGATTACTCCGACAGTTAAGCACCTCAGTGGAGAAAGCTAAAACTGACTGTCATGATGAGGCGAGAGACCGGTCGCTGTTCGAGAGGTTTTTCGAGTCCCTAAAGACTTATGCCGCTTCGAGCGAGGAGCCGGCTTTGTCCGGCCAAGGCATGGATAGCGCCCCGAACTCGGTCTTCCGAACTAGGGGCTTCGCCAAAATTTAAAATTATAAAGTTCTATGGCTAAGTGAGAGTGTTCAAGCATTATAGTCCGATTGCTTGGTTCGTTGTGCTGAGCGCCTCCCTCGAAGGACCCAAATATGGGAAAAAGAGCGCTCAGGTTTATCCCGAACACCCCAACACTAGTGGCATGGGGGCGGAAGCCGACGACTTGCCATCTCTCAATTTTTTTGATAAACGGCCGCACAGAAAATAATATTTTAAATTCAACAAGCATTGCTTAGCACATATGAACAAGTTTTCAGCGCACAGGATAAACACGAGCGAGTTCATTCAAAAATTACATCCTCGGTACATTCATCCGCCACAAGGCGGGCACCCACAAGAACATCCTTATAGTAGTTCTCGGGCTTGCGATGCTCCTTCCCCGGCGGCGGCCCGTCCCTCACAAGCTGCTCACCGTCTAGCTTACCCCAGTGCACCTTTGCACGGGAAAGGGCCCTACGGGCACCTTCGATGCAGACGGAGCGCTTGATGACATTGAGCCTTGGACAGGCCTCCACCAGTCGCCGCACCAGCCCGAAGTAGCTCCCAGGCAGGGCCTCTCCGGGCCACAGCCGAACTATGAAGCCCTTCATGGCCTGTTCGGCCGCCTTGTGGAGCTCGACCAGCTGTTCCAGCTGGTCGCTCAAGGGCATAGGGTGTCCGGCCTCAGCATACTGAGACCAGAACACCTTCTCCGTCGAGCTACCCTCTTCAGCTCGGTAGAATGCGGTGGCGTCGGACACGCTGCGGGGAAGATCTGCGAATGCCCCTGGAGAGCTCTGGATTCAGGTAAGTAACAAGTAGTTTACTTTTATATTTCGGCTTTGCATAAAGAATGCCTTACCCGCTGCTATCTTTTTCATCTCCTCCAACTCTTGGAGGGCCCTTTGGGCTTCGGCCTTGGCGGACTTGGCAGCCTCAGAGGCCATCGCGAGCTCGGACGCTTGCGTTTTTGACTCAAGCTCCAAACTCTCATGTTTTTTCATAAGAGTCTGAAGCTCTTGCCGCACCTCGCCGACCTGGGCCTCAAGTTTCTCTCGCTCGGCGCGCTCCGCGACCGTTTTCTTTTCGGCCTCAGATAGCGCCTGCTTGAGGGTCGCCACCTCAGTCGTGGCCCCTACAATAGGCAGTACAATCCTGTTATTTTTTGCAATCACGTCTTTTTATAGGCATCTTTTTTTGTAAGGTATTTCTTACCTTCTTTCCCCTCGAGCTGCCATTTGGCAAGGCCGAGCTCTTGCTCGGTCTGCTCGAGGCCCTATTTCAGGGCATCCACCTCCGCAGTCAGCGCGGCAGTGGCTAGCAGCGAAGCCTGCATGCGCATATTTTGACTCCTTTTTGTTAGACTCTTGCGAAATTTAATAGATCCTCTATTCGGCTGTTCTTTCCGAACGCCAAACAGAGCATCAGGGGCTACTGTCTATGCAGTTATATTCTTGCATATTTTTTGCTTACCTCGAAGCTTGTTAGAAGGCTAGCGCAAGCTTCGTTCAGTCCGCTCTTGGCAGACTGAACCTTCCGGATCACCGTACTCATAATAGTACGGTGCGCCTCGTCGATGGAGGCGCCATCAAGCACCTCCAGCAGACTGTCCGGCACCTCCGGTTGGACGGAGGCCGCCGGCTCAGAAGGCTTGCTCCTCTTGACAGGAGCTCGCCCGCCGTGGTCCGGAACCGTTGAGGATTCCAGCTCAAAGCCGGACTTGTAGCCCTGGGGGGTTTCGTCCCCTTTACTCCTGGGGTCCGGGAGGTCGCCTTGCGGCTCTTCCAGGACCACCTCCTCCTGCCCCGGAGCTCATTGCGACGCCACTTCGGTGTCGTCTGCAGTGCAGGGGGAGACAGCGGGCGGAACTGAGTTCACGTCCGACGAATCCTGGGAGTCGCTCGACGAATCGTCGAGTTCGGCCTGGGGCGGGCTGCACAATTATGTTCGGCATTAGGAAGAGCTGAACGACAAAAGAATATCATGAGTCACTCTGGTATCCGAATACTTACGATTTCGCCGGACGCTTGGCCCTGTTCGGCCACTCCTCGTCGTCCTCGTTGGCGTCGGGGGAGTAGTCCGGTGGAGGGGTCTTCCTCTTCCTGGACCCTCCGACCTCCCCCGTTGGGGCGGCCTTCCTTTTCTTTCCTCCCCCCGCTGGAGGGGGAGAGGTTTCTTCTTCCTCCTCCTCGTTTTCACGGGAGGAGAGCGTCTCGGACTCGTCAGATGACGAGTCCGACACCGCCACATTGCGGGCACTCTTTCGAGTCCCCGTGGCCTTCTTCTTCTTGGCCTTCTTCTCTGGCACCACATAAGGCGCCGGAGCCAGCAGCTTCACTAAGAGAGCAAGGGCTAGGTATTCGGGCAAGGGAGCCGGACAGTTAATCGGTCCGGATATCACATGCCAAGCCTGTTAAAGGTAAGGGAGTTTAGATCGCGCATAGATTCAAACTATGAAAGAGATCTTAGACATCCTGTGAAGGGTAGAAATAGCTTACCTCGCTAGCGTGACGCTGCGAGCTGTATCCGCGGTCCTCGGAGGCAGATGTGGGAGCCTCGGCGCCTTTGGTTAGCACCTTCCAGACGTCTTCATACGTCGTGTCGAAGAGCCTGTTGAGGGTTTGGTGCTGCGCTGGGTTGAACTCCCATAGAGTAAAGTCCCGTTGTTGACACGGGAGGATCCAGCGGACGAGCATAACCTGGACCACGTTGACAAGCCTGATCGGTTTGTTCACCAGGGACTGGATGCATGTTTGCAGTCCAGTCACCTCTTTCTCGTCGCCCCACGATAGGCCCATCTCTTTCCAGGACATAAGCCGCGTGGGGGGTCCGGATCGGAACTCAAGGGCTGTGACCCATTTTGGATCGCGTGGCTCGGTGATGTAAAACCACCCGGATTGCCACCCCTTTAGGGTCTCCACAAAGGAGCCCTCGAGCCATAGGACATTGGCCATCTTGCCCGCCATGGCGCCTCCGCACTCCGCCTGGCTGCCGAGCACCACCTTGGGCTTGACGTTGAAGGTCTTGAGCCAGAGGACGAAATGGGGGTGGACGCGGAGGAAGGCCTCGCACACGATGATAAACGCCGAGATGTTCAGGACGAAGTTTGGGGCCAGATCGTGGAAATCCAGGCTGTAGTAGAACATGAGCCCCCGGACGAATGGGTGGAGTGGAAAACCCAGTCCGTGGAGGAAGTGGGGAAGGAAAACTACCCTCTCATGGGGCCTTGGGGTGGGGAGAAGCTTCCCCTCCTCGAGAAGCCGGTGCGCGATGTCCTTGGACAAGTATCCGGCCTTCCTTAGCTTCTTGACATGGCCCTCCGTGACGGAGGAGACCATCCACTTGCCTCCCGCTTTGGACATTGCTGGAGAAGGTTGAGGTGGGAAGTGCGGGCTTGGGCGCTGGAGCTCGGGTGCGCAGAAGATGGATAGGCAGAGGAGGAAGAAGGCGTAGGTAAAAAAAGTGGATCCTTATCCCCTTATATGTGTGGATGCGGCTATGTGTTCCCACTAGCCTGGTAAAACTCGCTTGCCTCCCAAGCGCCGTAATAAATTGTGCGGTTGGGTTACCCACTTCCATATTGATGAGAATCCCGTAAATGGGGGACACGATCTCTGCTTTGACAAGACGTGCCAAGGAAACCGCCTCGCGAAACACGCTGAGGTGGAAGAGTAAAAACTATTCGAGTAAAGGACTTGGCCGTAGTGTAATGACGCACTGCGGAATACATCAGCAGATCGGATTGGTGTTAATATTATTCTCTCTATGGCACTATGTGGAAACTTATTTTGCAGAGCCGGACACTACTCTTGGTGTTTACAATCTTCTATGAAGGACTCGGAGGAGGAACCCGCCTTGCAATGCCGAAGACAATCTGCGCGCCGGACTCGTCGTCATTGAAGCCAGGTTCAGGGGCTACTTAGGGAGTCCTGGATTAGGGGGTGTTCGGATAGCCGGACTATAGCCGGACTCCAGGACTATGAAAATACAAGATTGAAGACTTCGTCCTGTGTCCGGATGGGACTTTCCTTGGCGTGGAAGGCAAGCTTGGCGATGCGGATATTCAAGATCTCCTACCATTGTAACCGACTCTATGTAACCCTAACCCTATCCGGTGTCTATATAAACCGAAGGGTTCTAGTCCGTAGGACAACTCCATCATACAACATTCATACCATAGGCTAGCTTCTAGGGTTTAGCCTCCTTGATCTCGTGGTAGATCTACTCTTATACTACCCATATCATCAATATTAATCAAGCAGGAGTAGGGTTTTACCTCCATCGAGAGGGCCTGAACCTGGGTAAAAACATTGTGTCCCTTGTCTCCTGTTACCATCCGGCCTTGACGCACAGTTCGGGACCCCCTACCCGAGATCCGCCGGTTTTGACACCGACAGCGGGGGTCTTGGGATCCAAATGAGAAGCAAAAGTTCTTTTCCAGCTATGACTCTTCCTGAGTCAGTCCGCGGGTGGCAGTCGACCTGGTTCTACTTCAAAGACCAGGCGACTCCAGGATAGGCGATGGGCCTTCCTCCTTTCTCCCTGAACCGAGCAGAAAAACCTTCCTCTCTGAAAGTGACACCGGAAGAAAAGGCGCAAGTCAAAGTGCAGGTCGGTCGAGTGGTTCAGCTCGTCCGCGACGGGGTGACTGGTATGGATTTATTAGAGGTCTTACTCCGGAGGCGCATCCAACCGCTCCAAGCTCGTGACCATCCGATGTGGATGTATTCGGGCCTCGATGACACCACTCGGATTCATCCGGAGGAGGTTGACGATGCGACGTTGGAAGGGTGGTTGTCGAGTATCACGGGGAACAAGGACAACCCCCGAGGAGCCAGGAGGATTCCTCCTCTCAACCAAACGTACAAAGTAGACAAGGTCCAATTCTGCATCTCTGACTGCAACCTTGCTTTCTTCATTCCGTTCGCTCAAAATCAGTCAATTGACTTTTGTCTTGTTTGTTGTCTTCCAGACCATTAGTGATATGTATTCGATGCCCAACGGGGCGCAAGAGCAGGCCGAGGAGGGGGAGGCGAGCGGAGGCGAAAGTGGGGAGGAGTGGCAATCTGACGGAGAAGGGGAGGAGGATGATGACGACGACTCCAGTGGAGAGGAGGAGGAAGAAGTCGATCCTCCCCGCACGGAAAGGCGATCCAAGCTCACCCACGACCCTGCGCGCGAACATGGCAAGGCGACTGTGCCTGTTGGGCAGTCGTCAAAACGCCCTCGGACGTCTTCTCCAGCGCCGACTGAAAAAGCGCCAAAGCATCCGCGAGCGGTGTCGTCAAAGCCGCCGAAGGCCCTGCCCAAGATGAAGATGACCGTTCCCACCATTTCCAGGTAACAGCAGAACTTGCGTTTTTTCGCCGAGCATGGATAGACTCTTGGTCGACTCATTGACTAAACCGACTGGTTTCTGTAATCTGCAGTGCTGCTACCTCCGAGTTCTCTGCCAAGGACGATGACCAGGAAATGGAAGACGCTGTTACCTCCAACCTTGGTACGATTTCTGATGTTTCACTCCTGGTCGATTGACGGTCTCTTCTGGTCGATTGGATTTTCGTCTTTAACTTTGGATTTTTCTTATAGCTCCTCCTCATGTCATTGATCTCCCTGATGATGATGACGAAGTGCCGCTGAGGGCGAGGAAGAACAGGAAGGCGTCAACTGGCAAGACACCACAAACTGCATCAGCACCTGAGACAGTAGTTCAGGAGGGTGGTAATACCACTCGGACTTCTGTGTCCTTCGCTATGCCGCTGGCGAGTGTTCGGCCTTCATCGTCGACTGCTGATCCGCCCTCCCTTTTCGCCACACACCATGTCCGAGAGGACCAAGTGGGTGCTGCTAAGGAGGCTATACGCTAGGCGGGGATCATGATGGAGCAGATGAAGGTGGTCCGGGAAGCCAGCCAAGCGGCCTATGACGCTAGTTCAGCTCTTCAAAGTAATGTCCAGGTTAGTTGATCACGGCTTGTTCTATTAGGATATGCTATCTGAAGACTCTCTTTCCGAAGGTCTTTACATCTGTACACCCACTGGGTGTGTCGATTGAACATTTTGTACTAGTGGGGGCACGCTGAGTGCACCCACTGGGTGTAGTCCCCGAGACTATGGTGGACTACTGGAAGTCGACTATAGTCTTTGTATTTTTTTTCTCTGCACTCGAACTTCTTCACTCGGTCTGGTCAGGCCATGTTGAATGCAATCTTGGAACCAGTGGGGTCACGCGAAGTGCACCCACTGGGTGTAGTCCCCGAGACCGTGGTCGACTGCTGGCAGTCGACTGAGGTCTGAAGAACCTGTTTTTTTTGTGGAGCTGACTGCTGGCAGTTGGCTAAGGTCTAAGATCATAACCTCTTAGCTTCTTTCGGTCGACTGGTCGAGCCAAGTCGGTCAAACCAGTGGGGGCACGCTGAGTGTCGGGGGTTGGATGCGACATATGCCAAAGGATGGCTTATCATGGTGGGGGCGAGTAGAACGTCGCCGGTGCCTGGAAGCGGGATGAGGCGTAGACATGCACGCCGACGAATCTTACCCAGCTTCAGGGCTCTCCGAGGAGATAATACCCCTACTGCTGCTCTGCGGGGTCTCCGCATGATCACTATGGTGATATGTGTACAAAGTTGCTCCTCGAGCTGTGTTCTGGAGGTAGGAGAGGGCAAGGCTAGCTCTCTCCCTTTTATGCTTCTAGTCTAGTGTAAAAGGATCGAACCCTTTGCATGCGTGCTCCGGGGGGTTTATATAGGCCTACCCCCCGGGGGTACAATGGTAATCCGGCTGGGCGCGGGTCCTAGCCGTCTGTCTCTCAGGTCGCCGTCTTCTCCGCCGACTCCTGGGGCCCGCCGCTGGTGGGCCCCGTCGACTGACTTGGTCACTGTAGCCGCGCCTTGGATGACGTTGGCTTGGTCGTGGGGTCGTGGCAACGGTGCCGCCGCCTGGCGGGCGATCACTGTCGCCACTCCCCGTCTTATCTGGTTAATGGCGTGCGGGCCCCGCGGGAGGTGCGGGCCGACTCTCAGAGGCCGACTCCCACGAGGTCCGTCTTCGGATGCTCTCGCCGTCTTTCGTTCCCCCCGCTGACTAGCGGGACCCGCCGTCACTGGGCCGTACGGGCGGGCCATCGTGGGAACAGGGTTTCACCGCCGGGGCGAACGTCAGGGCCAGTATGGCAACAGTGCCGCGCCGAACGGAGATCTCCTCCGGTACGACGTACTGTGGCCATACCTGCCCTTGGTAATCAGGGTAGGGGAGGGCCGTACTCCGGCCATCCCCGGTTTCGTCCTTCTTCTCGAAGGCAGAGAGTGGGAAGTCGCGGGGCCGACTCCCCATAGTGGGCTTCCCTGGAGCCACCAACTGGGAGTCGGCTTATGTCGTAGCCGCCTCTGGGATTCGGCCGTCAGCGGGTAGTCCGTGATGCTGCAGCCGACTCCCAGAGTCAGCCCTTCGTCTTGGGATCTTTGAGGGGCGAAGCCTGCCCTAATGTCTTGAGAGGTTCTGGGTCTCGGGCTAGCCTACCCGTGGCCCATTACTCCGACAGTTGTCCCCGAAGCTGGGGAGGCGCCGAAGGAGACATGTCGAGGAGCCTCAACAGTTTCTTCCTCCGAGTGGATGGATCTGAGGCTTGCCTGCTGTAACGCCCCGATGTAACTTGCCATATTTGTAATCCAACTCTTGCCATTTCCGGCTATGTGCTATGTTATTCCCTCCGTGGTTGGGTTCTCTCCGTTTTGCATTTTGGTTATGTCATGCATTTCATATCATGTCATCATGTGCATCGCATTTGCATACGTGTTCGTCTCATAAATCCGAGCATCTTCCCCGTTGTCCGTTTTGCAATCCGGCGCTCCTATGTCTCCCGGCGTCCCCTTTTACATTTCTTCGTGAGCGGGTATTAAACATTCTCGGAATGGACCGAGGTTTGACATGTGGCCTCGGTGTAGCACCGGTAGACCGCTTGTCAAGTTTCGGGTCAATCGGAGTTCGTTTGGTACTCCAACGGTTAACCGGGTAACCGTGAAGGCCTCGTGTGTGTTGCAGCCCAACACCCCTTCAAATCAGCCCAATAACCCATCTAAGTCACTCCCATGTCCTCCGCCGTTCGATCACGATCGCGTGGGCGAAAACCGCACTCCATTTGGAGCTTCCTAGCTCCTTTTAGCTATAAAAACACCTCCCCCTCCAAATCCGGGTCAAAACCCACCTCCTAACCCTAAGCTCGCCTCGAAATCCGCGCCAGATCCCTCCGCCGCCGCCACCTGTCCCGCCGCCGGCGCCCCGGACCAACCAGGGGCCGCCACCTGTCCAGCGCCGCCGTCCGCCTCCGCCGGCCCGCGGGGCCCGCGCCAGGCCCGCGGGGCCCGGATCCGCCGCGCCGCCGCCCGCAGGGCGCCCGCGCGCCCCCCCGCGCGCGATCTCGGCGCCGCCTGCCTCCTTCCGCCGGCGCCGCTCCCCCGCCGCCGTCTCCACTTCGCGTCGCCGGAGCCGACCTCCACCGCGACCCCGCCCGCCGGTGCAGCTCCTCCGCCGGGATCCGGCCGGATCCGGCGAGATCCGGCCCGGATCCGACTTCCCCGGCCTCTCCCCGCAGCTCCGGCGCCCCTCAACGTCCTTCTCCGGCGACCCCCCCTCCGGCGAACATCGTAGTCCGCGCTGGGTTGACTTTTACCTCCTCCCCGAAATCTCTAAGTCCTTTATTTTCATCATTATCATCGTATCTTCATCATGCCATAACTTTGCATCCGTAGCTCCATTTCGCGCTTATAATATGTCGATTTGTTCGTCTCGAAGAGTACATAATTTTGTTCCATTGCGTCATTTTCATTTGTGGTCATATGGTTGCCCTAAATGCTGTTAGAAGAGGGCTAGTTGATGTTAGTTGCTGGATCTTATCTGAACATGCACTTTTGTCATTTTTGCCATGATTGATGTGTACCTCCTATGAGGTTGAGCTATAAATGTGTTTTGTAATATGCCATGTTACCTTTCCAGGGAATTTTGCTATGTATTTTTGTAATGCTTGAGGTGGCTAGAAATTGCATGCAAAGTAGGGATGATGATATTGCTGTTTTCAGAGACTTAGTGAATTCACTAAGTCCCTGACTTTTGTTATTATCATGCTGTATGTTCATGTTGTTTTCGAGAGATCCGTGCATATTTTGAACATGATCAGTAAGGGAGTTTTGAACTTGAGTATTTGATTAATCCATCCATGCCTTTGTTTGCAATTATGGAGAGCCATAGCTTGAAACAATCGAGCTCTACTTTTGCTTCAAAATGTTGCTGGCAGATTGTTTACGTGTTATTCAATTTTGCCAAGCTTGGTGTAGTTGGTCCTTAAATGATATGATGTTATTCTTGCCATGTCTAGTTACTATGCCATGTCTTCTTGATGTATGTATTCTTAGTTTATCATGAAATGCTCTGTAGTGAGTGTATCGAGCTCACGAACATGCCTAGTCGTTAACAGTTTTCTGCCATGTCCAGTTTTCTGCTAAGTCTGAAACCTGTAACGAAACTTGCTTAATTGTCATGGGTGTAACCGTATTATCTGATCCTTTTTGGCTTATGGTCAGTAAGGGACTTTTGTCAAGTGCTATGAGTAGATTCATGCCATGCCTTTCTTTGCTATGTTCTGAACCTCTAGCATGTTGTTTCGTTGCTCTGAACACGTCATCCTGATGTTGTTTTCCTGACTTGCTGTTATTTCTCTAAGCCTGTGAATCTGTTATAAGTTGCCCTTTTGCCATGCTTGTTTGAACCTGTTATGATGGGATTGAGCCGTAGCTCAGTGTTCATCTTTTGTCGTGCATCTTGAGTAGATTACTGCCATATGCTTTGTTGCCATGTTTGGGTGCAGTAGCTTAATTATTTGTTGCTTGCTAAGTAGCATCATGCTGTTTATGGCAGATTCATGTCATTCTTGTATTGCTTGCCATTTGCAAACCGTGCATCCGATTCCGGTGATCTTTATATCGATTTCAACTGAAATCACCTCATCTATCCAGCGGCATGCTTGGTTTGCCAAGATTATGCCCTGTTCATCCTTGTCCTTCCGGAGCATGCATACGCATTGCATATCACCTCTCGCATATCATGCCATGTTTTGCATCATGTTGATTGCGCATTGCATCGTGGTTGATATTGGTTCCTTTGCTTGTTCTCTTGTCTTGGGTAGAGCCAGGAGACGAGTACGTGACCGAGGATTCCGTCGAGAACGCTTACGAGGACCAAGCTTTCGACAACTCTGAGAACCTTGCAGGCAAGATGACCATACCCTCGAAATCACTTCTATCTTTGCTTGCTAGATTGCTCGCTCTTTTGCTATGCCTATGCTGCGATACCTACCACTTGCTATATCATGCCTCCTATTTTGCCATGTCAGCCCCTAACCATCCATGTCCTAGCAAACCGTTGTTTGGCTATGTTACTGCTTTGCTCAGCCCCTCTTATAGCGTTGTTAGTTGCAGGTGAAGATGAAGTTTGTTCCTTGTTGGAACAGGGACTTGTTGTTCCTTGTTGGAATATGTTTACTTGTTGGGATATCACAATACCTCTTATTTAATTAATGCATCTATATACTTGGTAAAGGGTGGAAGGCTCGGCCTTATGCCTGGTGTTTTGTTCCACTCTTGCCACCCTAGTTTCCGTCATACCGGTGTTATGTTCCCGGAGTTTGCGTTCCTTACACGGTTGGGTGATTTACTTGTAACGCCCTCGATGCGGCTATATCTCCCACGTGTCGAGGCACGACTTAGAGGCATGACCGCATTGAAAGCAATGTCGCAAGTGAGGTAATCTTCACACAATCCATGTAATAAATAAAGGGGAAAGATACATAGTTGGCTTACAATCGCCACTTCACACAAGTACATAAATAACATCCATCATGCAGATTACACTCAAGGTCCGACTACGGCACCAAAATGAAAGAAGACTACCCCAAATGCTAAACAGATCCCCGGATCACCCAACTGGGCTCCACTACTGATCATCTGGAAAAGAAACATAGTAACGTCCACGTTCCTCATCGAACTCCCAAGTGAGCTCGGTCGCGTCATCAGCACTGACATCGTTGGTACCTGCAACTGAGGTGATAATATCTGTGAGTCACGGGGACTCAGCAATCTCACACCCGCGAGATCAAGACTATTTAAGCTTAAAGGTGGGAAAGGGGTTTATGAGGTGGAGCTGCAGCAAGCGTCTAGCATGTGGTGGCTATAGCGCAAAAGAGAGCGAGAAGAGAAGGCAAGGCACGGTCGTGAAGCTAGAAGTGATCAAGAAGTGATCCTGAACAACCTACGTCAGACATAACTCCAACAACCGTGTTCACTTCCCGGACCCCGCCGAGAAGAGACCATCACGGTTACACACGCGGTTGATGTGTTTCAGTTAAGGTCAACTTCGGGTTTTCTACAACCGGACATCAACAAATTCCCATCTGCCTCATAACCGCGGGCACGGCTTTCGAAAGATAATACCCTGCAGGGGTGTCCCAACTTAGCCCATGATAAGCTCTCACGGTCAACGAAGGATATTCCTTCTACCGGGAAGACCCGATCAATCTCGGAATCCCGGACTACAAGACATTTCGGCAACAACAAAACAAGTCCAGCAAAACCGCCCGATTGTGCCGACAAATCCTGATAGGAGCTGCACATATCTCGGTCTCAGGGCACATCTGGATAAGTCAAGCTACGAGTAAAACCAGCCCTCGAGTTGCCACGAGGTGGCCCCGCAGGTTGCTCGGTTCGAACCAGCACTTAGAGAAGCACTGGCCCGAGGGGGGGGGCTCGGATTCTGACGCGTTGGTGGAGCCATCCTGAAGAGGTGACATCCATTAGCATCTTGACAGAGATATATTGAAGTTGAATCAAAGGAACGAAATTGCAACATATAGTCTTCACAATTAACATTCGAACGAGAATGAACGAATGAATTCCAATGTAAAATATCACTCTTCCAAAGCTGAGAAGCCACTTAGAACATGGTAAGGAATAAAATCAACAAGGTACGGATATGGACAAATACTTGGTAAGGATTACCCAATCACAAACCAAATATCTGCGGAAGAAATACTAAAGCTACAAGAATTCCCACTTATAAACTCCCGAAACTTTCTGGTTATGCAATCAGGTGTTGGGGATACAGGGGAAGCATAATATCTCACCCAAACTAACAAATCCTACAACCAGCTGTATCCATCCTTCAACACATAACCAAGAAACCTTTGGAAATCGTCTACCTCAACCTTCGAAAACACATCCGTTATACAAGTCATGGCAATACTCCTGCACTCGCCACAGTACTGGGCTATCAGGTTATCTCACCAACAACTGTACAAAAGAGATTTTCGATGTCGGTCGTACTAGACTCAGGTATTCCAAAACCGCAACGATAAGATTATGACGACAACACCTCGGAGATCAACTCCCCGGGACACTGCCACAACCCCTAAATGTCAGGAGGCAACCAAGACAATGTTGTCATCATAAAACCATCGGAACGATTGTAATATACCCGCGTGATCCTAAAAAAAATTTAAGTGAAATTTGAGAAGAGAAGAGACAAAACTCTACGTCAGGATACCTCACCAGAAGGTCGAAGGGACTGGGGAGTAAAAAGAATTCCTAAACTCTCCGATATATAATTCCTAAATGACTCAAAACATTTTTCTAGACACAACTCGGCCACTAAAGACGATCAAACAGTGGGGGCTCCTAAGGTCGGGAAAGGCTCTGATTACCAACTTGTAACGCCCTCGATCCCCCGTGTAACGCAAGCCCGAGTCCATATCATCTCTGCCAAGGGCATCGCTGTTAATCCAGAAAGGGTGTCTGCAGTTTTGAATTGGAATCCTCCTCAGAATGTCAAGCAGCTTCGCAGTTTTCTTGGACTTGCAAGCTATTGCAGAAGATTCGTTGAGAATTTCTCCAAGATTGCAAAGCCTCTTTCCAACCTCCTCCAGAAGCATGTGAAATATGTCTGGTCTCCTGAGTGTGACGTTGCTTTCAACACTCTCAAAGAGAAACTTGTCACTGCTCCAGTTTTGACTCCTCCTGATGAATCCAAGCCTTATGAAGTATTCTGTGATGCTTCTCTCCAGGGCCTCGGTGCTGTCTTAATGCAAGAGAAGAAGGTTGTTGCCTATACCTCTCGCCAGTTGAAGCCCAATGAAAGGAACTACCCCACTCACGATCTTGAGTTGGCGGCAGTTGTCCACGCACTAATAACATCGAGACATCTCCTGTTGGGAAGGAAAGTGGACATTTTCACCGATCACAAGAGTCTCAAGTATATCTTCACTCAGCCTCATCTCAACCTCAGGCAAACTCGATGGGTCGAAATGATTCAAGAGTATAATCCGAGTATTGAATATACTCCAGGCAAGGCTAATGTGGTTGCAGACGCTTTGAGCAGAAAGGCTTACTGCAACAGCTTAATCCTCAAGCCTTTTCAACCGGATCTTTGTGAAGCTTTCCGCAAGTTGAATCTCCAAGTTGTTCCTCAAGGTGTTCTTGCCAACCTAATTGTCTCTCCTACTTTGGAAGATCAAATTCGTGAGGCACAATTGTTGGATACCATGGTGAAGAAGGTGAAACGTGGTATTGAAAAGAGCATTCCCAAATACAAGTGCTATCGAGTTGATGACAGAGATACTCTTTTCTTCGAGGACCGGATTGTGGTTCCAAAGGGTGATCTCCGTAAAGTCATTATGAATGAAGCGCACAATTCTCTCCTGTCTATTCATCCTGGAAGTACAAAGATGTACCATGACCTCAAGCAGTCGTATTGGTGGACTCGAATGAAGCGAGAAATTGCTCAATTCGTGAATGAGTGTGATGTCTGCAGAAGGGTGAAAGCAGAACACCAACGACCAGCTGGACTTCTCCAACCTCTTGCTATTCCAGAATGGAAGTTTGATCATATCGAAATGGACTTCGTGACTGGTTTTCCTAAGTCCAAGCGTGGAAATGATGCTATCTTCGTCGTCATCGACAAGCTCACCAAAGTGGTTCATTTTCTTCCTATCAAAGAGTCTATCACAGCAGCGCAGCTGGCAGAGCTCTACACCTCCAGAATTGTCTCTTTGCACGGCATTCCGCAATTGATCTCTTCAGACCGTGGCAGCATCTTTACCTCCAAATTTTGGGATTCTTTTCAGTCGGCCATGGGCACCAACATCCGCTTCAGCACAGCTTTCCACCCTCAGACTAGTGGACAAGTTGAGCGTGTCAATCAAATTCTTGAAGATATGCTCAGAGCCTGTGTTATCTCTTTCGGCATGAAGTGGGAGGATTGTCTTCCTTATGCTGAGTTCTCTTACAACAACAGCTTTCAAGCCAGCTCGGGCAAAGCCCCATTCGAGATCCTCTATGGCAGAAAGTGCCGTACTCCTCTCAACTGGTCTGAAACCGGTGAACGTCAATTGCTCGGCAATGATTTGATCTCAGAGGCTGAGGCCATGTGCAAGGTCATTCGTGAGAACCTCAAAGCAGCGCAGTCGCGCCAGAAGAGCTATTACGACAGCAAACACCGAGATGTGGCATTCGAGATCGGAGACCATGTTTACCTCCGTGTCTCGCCAATGAAAGGAACTCGTCGCTTCGGTATCAAGGGGAAACTTGCTCCGCGATACGTCGGTCCCTTCAAGATCATCGGCAAACGAGGCGATCTCGCCTATCAACTTGAGCTTCCCTCCAACTTTGCAAATGTGCACGATGTCTTCCACGTGTCACAGCTTCGCAAGTGCTTCAAGACACCTGAGCGCACCATCAACTTCGAAGAGATTGATCTTCAAGAAGATTTGTCCTATCATGAGCATCCGGTTGCCATTCTTGAGACAACTGAGCGCAAGACTCGCAACAAGTCAATCAAATTCCTCAAAGTGAAATGGTCACATCATTCAGACCGAGAAGCCACCTGGGAGCGTGAAGACCACCTACGTTCCGAGTATCCGGAGTTCTTTCAGTCCTAGATCTCGGGACGAGATCCTCTCGTAGTGGTGGTGTGTTGTAACGCCCCGATGTAACTTGCCATATTTGTAATCCAACTCTTGCCATTTCCGGCTATGTGCTATGTTATTCCCTCCGTGGTTGGGTTCTCTCCGTTTTGCATTTTGGTTATGTCATGCATTTCATATCATGTCATCATGTGCATCGCATTTGCATACGTGTTCGTCTCATAAATCCGAGCATCTTCCCCGTTGTCTGTTTTGCAATCCGACGCTCCTATGTCTCCCGGCGTCCCCTTTTACATTTCTTCATGAGCGGGTATTAAACATTCTCGGAATGGACCGAGGTTTGACATGTGGCCTCGGTGTAGCACCGGTAGACCGCCTGTCAAGTTTCGGGTCAATCGGAGTTCGTTTGGTACTCCAACGGTTAACCGGGTAACCGTGAAGGCCTCGTGTGTGTTACAGCCCAACACCCCTTCAAATCAGCCCAATAACCCATCTAAGTCACTCCCATGTCCTCCGCCGTTCGATCACGATCGCGTGGGCGAAAACCGCACTCCATTTGGAGCTTCCTAGCTCCTTTTAGCTATAAAAACACCTCCCCCTCCAAATCCGGGTCAAAACCCACCTCCTAACCCTAAGCTCGCCTCGAAATCCGCGCCAGATCCCTCCGCCGCCGCCACCTGTCCCGCCGCCGGCGCCCCGGACCAACCAGGGGCCGCCACCTGTCCAGCGCCGCCGTCCGCCTCCGCCGGCCCGCGGGGCCCGCGCCAGGCCCGCGGGGCCCGGATCCGCCGCGCCGCCGCCCGCGGGGCGCCCGCGCGCCCGCGCGCCCCCCCGCGCGCGACCTCGCCGCCGCCTGCCTCCTTCCGCCGGCGCCGCTCCCCCGCCGCCGTCTCCACTTCGCGTCGCCGGAGCCGACCTCCACCGCGACCCCGCCCGCCGGTGCAGCTCCTCCGCCGGGATCCGGCCGGATACGGCGAGATCCGGCCCGGATCCGACTTCCCCGGCCTCTCCCCGCAGCTCCGGCGCCCCTCAACGTCCTTCTCCGGCGACCCCCCCTCCGGCGAACATCGTAGTCCGCGCTGGGTTGACTTTTACCTCCTCCCCGAAATCTCTAAGTCCTTTATTTTCATCATTATCATCGTATCTTCATCATGCCATAACTTTGCATCCGTAGCTCCATTTCGCGCTTATAATATGTCGATTTGTTCGCCTCGAAGAGTACATCATTTTGTTCCATTGCATCATTTTCATTTGAGGTCATCTGGTTGCCCTAAATGCTGTTAGAAGAGGGCTAGTTGATGTTAGTTGCTGGATCTTATCTGAACATGCACTTTTGTCATTTTTGCCATGATTGATGTGTACCTCCTATGAGGTTGAGCTATAAATGTGTTTTGTAATATGCCATGTTACCTTTCCAGGGAATTTTGATATGTATTTTTGTAATGCTTGAGGTGGCTAGAAATTGCATGCAAAGTAGGGATGATGATATTGCTGTTTTCAGAGACTTAGTGAATTCACTAAGTCCCTGACTTTTGTTATTATCATGCTGTATGTTCATGTTGTTTTCGAGAGATCCGTGCATATTTTGAACATGATCAGTAAGGGAGTTTTGAACTTGAGTATTTGATTAATCCATCCATGCCTTTGTTTGCAATTATGGAGAGCCATAGCTTGAAACAATCGAGCTCTACTTTTGCTTCAAAATGTTGCTGGCAGATTGTTTACGTGTTATTCAATTTTGCCAAGCTTGGTGTAGTTGGTCCTTAAATGATATGATGTTATTCTTGCCATGTCTAGTTACTATGCCATGTCTTCTTTATGTATGTATGCTTAGTTTATCATGAAATGCTCTGTAGTGAGTGTATCGAGCTCACGAACATGCCTAGTCGTTAACAGTTTTCTGCCATGTCCAGTTTTCTGCTAAGTCTGAAACCTGTAACGAAACTTGCTTAATTGTCATGGGTGTAACCGTATTATCTGATCCTTTTTGGCTTATGGTCAGTAAGGGACTTTTGTCAAGTGCTATGAGTAGATTCATGCCATGCCTTTCTTTGCTATGTTCTGAACCTCTAGCATGTTGTTTCGTTGCTCTGAACACATCATCCTGATGTTGTTTTCCTGACTTGCTGTTATTTCACTAAGTCTGTGAATCTGTTATAAGTTGTACTTTTGCCATGCTTGTTTGAACCTGTTATGATGTGAATTAGCCGTAGCTCAGTGTTCATCTTTTGTCGTGCATCTTGAGTAGATTACTGTCATATGCTTTGTTGCCATGTTTGGGTGCAGTAGCTTAATTATTTGTTGCTTGCTAAGTAGCATCATGCTGTTTATGGCAGATTCATGTCATTCTTGTATTGCTTGCCATTTGCAAACCGTGCATCCGATTCCGGTGATCTTTATATCGATTTCAACTGAAATCACCTCATCTATCCAGCGGCATGCTTGGTTTGCCAAGATTATGCCCTGTTCATCCTTGTCCTTCCGGAGCATGCATACGCATTGCATATCACCTCTCGCATATCATGCCATGTTTTGCATCATGTTGATTGCGCATTGCATCGTGGTTGATATTGGTTCCTTTGCTTGTTCTCTTGTCTTGGGTAGAGCCAGGAGACGAGTACGTGACCGAGGATTCCGTCGAGAACGCTTACGAGGACCAAGCTTTCGACAACTCTGAGAACCTTGCAGGCAAGATGACCATACCCTCGAAATCACTTCTATCTTTGCTTGCTAGATTGCTCGCTCTTTTGCTATGCCTATGCTGCGATACCTACCACTTGCTATATCATGCCTCCTATTTTGCCATGTCAGCCCCTAACCATCCATGTCCTAGCAAACCGTTGTTTGGCTATGTTACTGCTTTGCTCAGCCCCTCTTATAGCGTTGTTAGTTGCAGGTGAAGATGAAGTTTGTTCCTTGTTGGAACAGGGACTTGTTGTTCCTTGTTGGAATATGTTTACTTGTTGGGATATCACAATACCTCTTATTTAATTAATGCATCTATATACTTGGTAAAGGGTGGAAGGCTCGGCCTTATGCCTGGTGTTTTGTTCCACTCTTGCCACCCTAGTTTCCGTCATACCGGTGTTATGTTCCCGGAGTTTGCGTTCCTTACACGGTTGGGTGATTTATGGGACCCCCTTGACAGTTCGCTTTGAATGAGACTTTTCCAGCAAGGCCCAACATTGGTTTTACCATTTGCCATCACCTACCCTTTTTCCCCCGGGTTTTCGCGAGCCCGAGGGTCATCTTTATTTTAGCCCCCCCGGGCCAGTGCTTCTCTAAGTGCTGGTTCGAACCGAGCAACCTGCGGGGCCACCTCGTGGCAACTAGAGGGCTGGTTTTACTCGTAGCTTGACTTATCCGGATGTGCCCTGAGACCGAGATATGTGCAGCTCCTATCAGGATTTGTCGGCACAATCGGGCGGTTTTGCTGGACTTGTTTTGTTGTTGCCGAAATGTCTTGTAGTCCGGGATTCCGAGATTGATCGGGTCTTCCCGGTAGAAGGAATATCCTTCGTTGACCGTGAGAGCTTATCATGGGCTAAGTTGGGACACCCCTGCAGGGTATTATCTTTCGAAAGCCGTGCCCGCGGTTATGAGGCAGATGGGAATTTGTTGATGTCCGGTTGTAGAAAACCCGAAGTTGACCTTAACTGAAACACATCAACCGCGTGTGTAACCGTGATGGTCTCTTCTCGGCGGGGTCTGGGAAGTGAACACGGTTGTTGGAGTTATGTCTGACGTAGGTTGTTCAGGATCACTTCTTGATCACTTCTAGCTTCACGACCGTGCCTTGCCTTCTCTTCTCGCTCTCTTTTGCGCTATAGCCACCACATGCTAGACGCTTGCTGCAGCTCCACCTCATAAACCCCTTTCCCACCTTTAAGCTTAAATAGTCTTGATCTCGCGGGTGTGAGATTGCTGAGTCCCCGTGACTCACAGATATTATCACCTCAGTTGCAGGTACCAACGATGTCAGTGCTGATGACGCGACCGAGCTCACTTGGGAGTTCGATGAGGAACGTGGACGTTACTATGTTTCTTTTCCAGATGATCAGTAGTGGAGCCCAGTTGGGTGATCCGGGGATCTGTTTAGCATTTGGGGTAGTCTTCTTTCATTTTGGTGCCGTAGTCGGACCTTGAGTGTAATCTGCATGATGGATGTTATTTATGTACTTGTGTGAAGTGGCGATTGTAAGCCAACTATGTATCTTTCCCCTTTATTTATTACATGGATTGTGTGAAGATTACCTCACTTGCGACATTGCTTTCAATGCGGTTATGCCTCTAAGTCGTGCCTCGACACGTGGGAGATATAGCCGCATCGAGGGCGTTACACCTGCCATCTTCCTCCGAGTGGACCATGGGGAGGTGATCTTATTCAGGCCGTCTCAGACAAGCCGACTATGGGAAGCCGGACTCGTCGAAGGTCGTCTTGCTCTTCAACGAGTCTGAAAGTCTTGGCGGGATTCAGACGGCGTGCTTGATAAGCTACACGGCCGCCGCCCGCCACGGACCTGCCAGGGGACGCCACGTGGCCGGGCCAGTCTGCCAGCCCACGCGCGCGACGGGACAGGCCCGCGGGTGGGGCCTGCCATTACCGCGCCTCGGCCTTCGAACGGATCCGTTGTGGCCGCGCGGGTGGTTGAGCTTCCCAGCGCAGTAAATGCGCGTGGTAACTTCCGTGGTAAATCGTGGGGGTCGTGGGGGCGTGGGCGCAGTTAATCCCATGATGCCCCCTCGGCCTCTCAGCCCGCCGGTCTATAAGTAGGCGGAGGGAGCGGGGCGGCAAAGCACGCGCGCCCGCTCTCCTCTGCTTCCTTTGCTTCTTTCTTCTCCCTTCTTTCTCCCACCGCTGCTGCGCCGAACTGCGCCTCGCTTGCAGCGATGAGCTCTTCCTCCGCCGCCGCGCCCGCTGCCGTGCGCTCCGGCGTATGGGACGGTTCCGAGATCGACGACGACATGATCGACTTCCTCCGCAAGATGCGTCGCCTCCCCGGCGCGCACCTCGTGCAGGCCCGCGCTCCGCCGCTGAAGGAGGTGACGCCAGCGCCGGGGGAGGGCGAGCAGCTCGTGTTCTGCTCCCACCTCATGCGCGGCCTGGGGCTGCCGGCGAGCGGGTTCTTCCGCTCGTTCTTGGAGTTCCATGGCCTCCAGCCGCACCACCTCACCCCAAACACGGTGGTGCTGCTGGCGGCCTTCACTGCTTTGTGCGAGGGCTTCCTCGGCGTTCTCCCCACCATCAAGCTATGGGGAGAGTTCTTTCAGTCCAAGCTCGGCACGCATGTCGCCGGCGTGCCAGCCCAGTGCAGTGCCTTCATTGCGATACGGAGGACGACGGCCGACAACCCGTTCCCCGCCATCCAACTAATCAAGTCGGTGAAGATGTGGCAGCGCTCTTACTTCTATGTGAAGAACGTCGCCCAGACGGCGACTGGGTTAATCTGCCGCCGTACGAAGCCGGCGCGCCGGCTGGGAGGCAGCCCAGCTGGTCATACCGTGCCAGGACGCTGACTCTGGCTGGGGCCGCCGCTGTGGCGCGACTTCGAGTGCTGACGCAGTCGGCCGGTCTGACTGGGCCCGACTTGCTGGCCGCCTTCGTGGCGCGCCGAGTCCTCCCGCTCCAAAGCCGGCCTCATCTGATCTGTCAGATGAGCGGCCACCGGGACCCCAGTCGGATGTGCACCAAGCACATGCCCCATGCGGAGGTGGCGAACACGGTGAACTACATCGTGAACTGCGGCCTATCGGACGACTGGCAGTTCGGCATGGAGCCGTACTCACGCGCCAACCCCCCGCTGGTGGTAAGTTTGTTCTTCTTCTTCTTTCTTACAGCCGAATCCGACTTCTGATCTTATTATTCTTATCTCTTGAACCAGAGCCATCTCCTCCAGCCCTCGGCCGGCGCCGCGGGGCCGCCCCGCCAGTTCGCCCCTGATCGAGCGGAGAGCGACGTCGACGACCCCGACCTGGGGGCGGCGGCAATGGAGGCCGACGCCGAAGGAGGCGGCGAAGGAGAGGAAGGCGGCCTGAGGCCCTCGTCCACCTTCGCCAACTGGCCCGCCGACGAAGATGGAGAAGTCGCCCCGCGCCATCAACCGAGGCAAGACGGCGCGAGGAAGCGCCGGGCCGGGCCGAGTTCCCTCGGAGGCCGGGAGAAGAAGTTTAAGGGGGCAGCCGCCGCGACCAAATGGGAAGAGGCGTTCGCGAGGGCCCAACGCTTCCGTAAGGAAGTGAAGAAGCCGCCGCTATCCTCTGGGTAAGTGTTTCTGCTTCTTTGTCTTGTTTTATCTTCTGGTGGATTTGGTCCGGGTCCTTACGCGTCTTCCCTGTTCCAGAGCTCCTCTCACCCTTGGGAGGGTCGCCGCCGCCTCCATCAGGGGGTCGGTGGAGTTGTCCGCCACGACTCGGCGCGTTGACCCCGCTGCCGACCTCCGGGAAGCGACGGAGCAGAATGCACAGGAGAAGCGCGACGAGGACGAAGCCGCCCGTAGGGAGAAGGCGGAGGCCGAGAAGGCGGCCGCCTCCACCCAGAAGGGGCTGGAGGGAGCCGAAGCCGCCGCCGCAGCCAAAGAGCGGGCCGAAGAAGCCACGCGCCGCCAATCGGCGCTGCTCGTTGTCCCATTGAACTCGGCGCCGCCTCCGGATTATATGGAGCGGTCTGGGGAAGTCGGCGTGGAGCACCCCATCATGGAGAGGGAGAGCGGCGAGACCCCCGGTCTGGACACGGTGGTGCCGCCACCACCGCCCCCACCGCCATCGGGAAGCGCGAGGGATGAACAGCCGGCGGACCCGCCTGTGCCGCCGACTACGGACGAAGCCATGGCGAATTTGCTTCTCCAAGTCGCGTCGCCGACGCGCCGCCTTCTCCAGCACCGCGCCCTCTGGAGAGCGGAGCAGCCAGCTCGGCCGTCCCAGACGCCGAGGTGATAAGCGCCGCGCCCGTCGGGTGGGTGCGAGGAGGCGGCACGGGCCCGCTGAACCAGGCGCTCCTGGACGTCCAGGCGAAGCTGCGAGCCGAAGGCGACGCCCTCAAGAACTGCACCAAGGCGCATCTGGCGTCGCGCGCGGCCATCCGGGTATGCTTCTTCTGACTTTGTTTTTTCTTGCTCTTCTCTGTGGGGGCGCGCCAGCGTACCAACTGGGTGTAGTCCCCGAGTTCCGAGCCGGCTGCTGAGCACGCGGGTTGGAACTCTATTGGCGAGTTCCAAATGCTTATTCTTTTTGAAATGCTTATCGTAGGACCACCACAACCTTCGAGCCACCGTCTTCAACCGTAATGTTGAAGAGCTGGGCAAGCGGACTGCCGATTTGTCAGAGAGTCGGAGTGGGTTTCCTTCTTCGCGGGGGCGCGCTGGCGCACCCGCGGGCTGTAGTCCCCGAGATTCGGGCCGACTGCTGCGCAGTCGGGCCGGATCTTCTTGGCGACCTTAGCTGATGACTTGTGTCCTTTTTCTTATTTCTTGAGAGGCCAACGCCGTTCTTCAACAGCAGCTGGGCGAAACCAACACCGCCTTGCGCGCCAAGGAGGTGGAATGCGGCAAGCTCGTTACGGAGCGCGACCTGCTCGCTGCGCAGCTGGCGGAGCAGAAGGAGTTGCTCAAGAAGGCGCAGGAGGAGGCGAAGGAGAGAGAGACTGGACTCCAAGCTGAGTTCGAGGCCGAACGTTCCTCCTGGACCGATAAGGAGGCGATGCTGACCTCCGGCTTCCATGAGATTGAATATATCGTTGATGGTAAGTTTTCTTTACTCACTTTCTTTGAGAAGCCGACTGTGGGTCGGGCCGACTCTTGCTTTTTCTGACTTGCCTCTTTTTCCGTCTTGGTAGACTTCTTCCCGGGCCATGCGCAAACTGCCATTCAAGCCATCGAGGCTGATCGCGAGGCGCGGAGGGCGGCCGGCGAGGAGGTTGCTGCCAACGCCCCCCGGACTCTTGATGAACAGCTTCTGAGCATCGAGGCTCGCCTGCGGTCGGCTCACCGGATGCTGCGCCGGCTTCAACGTGTCAGCGCCCAGGCGATTGCTGCCTTGTGGCCAGAGATGCCGATTCTGCGCACTCCCAGCCGGACTGCCGACTGGCTGGAGGTCGCAGCGGGCCGTCTGGAGGCTTGGAAAGGCTCCCCGGCACGTGCCGGAGCGCGTTGTGCCTTGGAGTTCATCAAGGCGTGGTATCCAGACCTGAGCCTGGACCAGCTGGCCACGCTCCGGGCTGAGGCCCAGCCGGAGCTGGCAGCCATGAAGGATGACTTTGTCAAGCGCGCCGCGGCAATCGCCGAGTACGTCGACACCAATGTCTTTGTTCCTGAGCGATCTGACAATGGCGAGGAGACGCCGCCGGAGTGGTTTGGGATGAACCCGAACTACGGCAAGGACTCGGCGGAGGTGATCGGCTCCAGTGTCGAGGAGGGAGACGAGGTGGAGGTCGGAGACGAGATGGAGGTGCCAGAAGCCGGAGCGGGCGATCAGCCTCAGCTCGACCGTGCCTCCAACAACGAGCCGCGCCCAACTGCGCCGACTGCCGCTAGAGGTGATCAAGCCGAGTCTGCCCAGCCGGCCGCCCCAACGTCCGACACCGCCATCTCTTCCGAGCCCCCAAACCCGTCTGCTGCTTCATAGGCCGCCGCCTTGTCTTATTTATCTGCTTAGTTATTTCTCGAAGAACTTTGTTAATTCGCACAATTCCACCCGCGGGGTGTATTTTGAACTTCCGTTCGAGGATTCGGCCAATGGCCTTTGTGATCTAAATATTTATCTGGGTTCTATCATTTCTTGCTTATTGCTCTTTTGGCTTTTTCCCTTTGCCGCCTTCCCTTAGATGTCGTCATTGCCAGTCGGACAGCCGCTCCGCGGACTGCCGCTGGATCAAATACTTGGCTACTTTTGGGAAGACAAGTACTCAGCCATTCTAGAGTTTCTTTAGCAAGTCGGATAGAAAACAGCAAGCCGACTACTCGGAGTCGGTTTTGCGAGGAACGACTGGAAAGCCGTCTCGAGCTATGTTTGTGCTTTGAGTCCTTAGCCATTTTTCGTGTGGGCGCCCATTCTTCCTTACTCCTACCCGCTGGGCAGTCGCTCTGCGAGCTGCGGCTTCTAACAGGAGACGGCTTAGGCACCACACACTACTTGTCCGACTGCAGGAAGCGTTTTCATAGCGCGAGACGGCGAGTCCCCGGGCCGACTAGTCGAGCCCGGTGCCAAGCAGCATAACAAAGAGTAGCATACTCGGAAGCATAATACTTATCGTACAGATAACAAAAGGGACAGTCCCCGAGTCCGTCTCGGGGGGCCCAGAGTCTTGGTACTTCAATACAAAGGGGTAGCGTGGTACATACTGCATTAACTGTAAAATCTTCGAAGAAGATTCGCGTTCCATGGTCGCTCCGTCTCTTTGCCGGAGTCGTCCCTCTTCAGTGCTCGGGGCTTCTGAGCATCGATCAGGTAGTAGGAGTCGTTGCCTAGCACCTTGCTAATGATGAAGGGGCCTTCCCAAGGTGCCGACAACTTGTGCTGGCCGGCTGTTCGCTGGATCAGCCGGAGCACAAGGTCGCCCTCTTGGAAGGATCTCGGCCTGACCTTCCTGTTGTAGTAGCGACGTAGGCTCTGCTGGTAGATGCTGGACCGACTGAGTGCCAATAGTCGGCCATCTTCCAGCAGATCGACACTGTCTTGTCGTGCTTCTTCTGCCTCTTCCGCAGTGTACATCGTGACTCGCGGGGAGTCAAACTCTATATCCGTTGGGATGACGGCTTCAACACCGTAGACGAGGAAGAAGGGTGTGAAGATGGTCGACTTGTTTGGAGTCGTGCGCAGACTCCAGAGGACGGGTGGCAGCTCGTCAAGCCAACAGCCGGCCAAACGCTCCAGTGGTTCGACCAACCGAGGCTTGATGCCGGACAGGATGAGGCCATTCGCTCGCTCCACCTGCCCGTTTGACTGCGGATGGGCAACGGATGCTAAGTCCAGTAGGATGCCCTACGTCGCGCAGAAACGGGCCAAGGCGCCTTTGGCAAAGTTGGTGCCGTTGTCGGTGATGATGCTGTGCGGTATGCCATACCGAATTGTGATGTCAGAGATGAAAGTCACGGCAGTCGGACCATTCAACTTCTTGATGGGCTTCACTTCTATCCACTTGGTGAACTTGTCCACCGCGACAAGTAGATGAGTTAGGCTGCCTCGTGCCATCTTGAAGGGTCCCACCATATCCAGGCCCTAAACTGCAAAGGGCCAGGCGATGGGGATAGTCTTGAGTGCTGAAGCCGGCTGATGTGGCTTGGAGCGGAACTTCTGGCACCCCTTGCATTTCTGGACCAACTCTTTGGCCTCTTCGAGGGCAGTTGGCCAGAAGAACCCATGCCGGAAAGCTTTGGCGACGAGTGCCCTCGAGGCCGCATGGTGACCACACTCGCCTTGATGGATGTCTCTGAGAATTGCTTGGCCTTGCTCTGGCTCGACGCAGCGCTGGTAGGCACTGGTGACGCTCCGCCTGACCAGCTCTCTGTTGATTATGGTGTATGCTGCCGCTCGGCGTTGTATTTGCCGAGCTAAGGTTTCATTAGTTTGTAGCTCCTTGTTCACCAAGAATTTGAGGATGGGCTGGGCCCATGAGGGTGCTGCTATCTCTTCGACTGCCAGAACCGCGACTTGGACGAGGGCGGCTGGGCTGGGAGGCGGCGGGCTGGAGCCCGCGTCCGCTTGCTGGATCAGTGAAGTCCCCGGGCCAACTGGTGTAGTCCCCGGGCCGAGTTCTGGAGTCTTTTCTCTGGTCGCTGCAGTCCCCGGGCCGAGTTCTGAAGTCCTCGGGCCGGCTTTGACTGCGGCGTTCTTGGAGTCATCTGCGAGGGTTTTTGCGCCGTCTGCTTGGGCTTTGGAGCCGGATCCGACTTCTTCTGGAGGAGCCGACACAAAAATGGAGTCTGACTCTGGTGAAGGCTTGATGGATGGCTTGAGGAGGCGCTGAAGAGTGACGCCAGATGGTATTGCTTGGCGAGTGGAGCCGATTCATGCCAAAGTATCTGCTAGGTTGTTGTCGTTTCTTGGCACATGGAGGAACTCGCACCCCTCGAAATATCCGCTAAGTTGCTGCACGAGGAAGTGGTAGCTTGCCATGTTTGCGTCCTTGGCGTCCCAGTCGCCCGATGATTGCTGGACCACCAAGTCGGAGTCGCCATAACACAGGATCCGGCGAATGCCAAGTTCTTTGGCAAGCCGGAGCCCATGAATGAGCGCCTTGTATTCAGCGACGTTGTCGGAGGCGGCAAAATGGATCTGCAGTGCATACTGGAGCTTGTCGCCTTTAGGAGAGGTGAGGACAACGCCGGCTCCCAAGCCGGTGCGCATCTTGGAGCCGTCGAAATGCATCCGCCAATGGGTGGAGTCGGGCGCTGGCGGCAGGTACTGGGTCTCGGCCCAGTTGACGAGGAAGTCGGCCAGTGCTTGTGACTTGATGGCGGTGCGGGGTTGATAGTAGATTGTGTAGGGCGCCAAATCTATGGCCCACTTGGCCACTCTGCCGGACGCATCTCGGCTTCCAATGATTTCTGCTAATGGGGCCGTGCAGACCACAGTGATTGGATGTTCTTGGAAGTAAGGCTTCAGCTTCTTGGCGGCAAAGTGCACACCGTAACACATCTTCTGGTAGTGGGGGTAGTTTTGCTTGGAGGTCGACAGTACTTCACTCAGGTAATACACCGGTCTCTGGACTGGTAGTGCCTTGCCTTCCTCCTTGCGCTCTACTACAATGACTGTGCTGACTACTCGGCTGGTGGCGGCGATGTACAGGAGCATGGGCTCTTTGGGAGTCGGAGCCGCCAACACAGGGGGAGTAACCAACATCTTCTTCAGCTGCAGAAAGGCCTCATCCGCCTTGTGGTTCCACTCGAAAAAATTGGTCTTCTTCATGAGCTGGTACAAAGGGAGAGCTTTCTCACCCAGCCGACTGATGAAACGGCTGATGGATGCCAGACAGCCAGTGAACTTCTGCACATCCAACAGTCGGCTAGGTACCTCCATCCTCTCGATGGCCTTGATCTTCACAGGGTTGCACTCTATGCCGCATTCAGAGACCAGGAAGCCGAGTAGCTGGCCGGCTGGTACTCCGAAAACGCACTTCTCGGGGTTAAGCTTGATCTGGAATCGGCGCAGGTTCTCAAAGGTCTCCTTGAGGTCTTCCAGCAGAGTTCCGCGCTTTTCCGTCTTCACCACCACATCATCCACGTAAACGTGGGCATTTTGGCCGAGTTGCTTGAGGAGGCACTTCTGCATGCAACGCTGAAAGGTGGCGCCGACGTTCCTCAAGCCGAACGTCATGGTCAGGTAGCAGAAGGCTCCAAACGGCGTGATGAAGGCGGTCTTTAATCTGTCTGCCGGGTTCAGCTTGATCTGGTGATATCCTGAATAGGCATCTAAGAAGCTCAATAGCTCGCATCCGGCTGTGGAGTCTATCACCTGATCGATTCTCGGCAAAGCAAACGGGTCCTTGGGGCAGGCTTTGTTGAGGCTTGTGTAGTCAATACACATTCGCCACTGCTTGTTCTTCTTCAGTACTAAAACTGGGTTTGCTAGCCACTTTGGGAAAAATACTTCCATGATAAAGCCGGCTGCAAGGAGTCGGGCTATCTCTTCACCAACAACTCTTCTTTTCTCTTCTAACAGGCGGCACAAGGGCTGCCTGACGGGCTTCACATCAGACCGGACATGTAACTTGTG